>CM057455.1:1162362500-1163612500 GCA_016271365.2 Neoceratodus forsteri | reverse complement strand
AGTGCCTTCTCAGTGGTTGTCTCTCCCACTCATATGGCTTTGGAGTATGCAAGCCTGACTCCCTAGCACAGGCCTGGCACATTCTCAGCCATCCTTAAGAAAGAAGATAATCAGTATCTGGCTCCTACCCAGGTGAATTGGTAGATCATCAATTATGTTTCTGAAGATCAGTCATGACTGATCATTGTTAGTCATTAAAGGTTACCATGTGATCAACACGGGAGATTGTGAGCTAAAATCATCACCTAGATTATAATTTAATCATCAGACATGAACTTTCATTTCCAAGCACTGGTTTGGTACACTCCCCTACTACTTAATTTCCCTTTTCTCCAGCCACCCACACCCTCGAGACTTCTGAGGTCCCATGACCATAGAACTCTCTCTGTTCCATAGAGATCCACTGCTATTGGGCAGGCCCCCCCCCCCCCACCGCCTCCCTCAACTGTGGAATTTTCTTCCTGCTCAGATCTGATCCTCTTCCTCGCTTGGCTCCTTAAACCAAGGTATCTACAACTTCCTATCTGTTAATTGCACTTGCCCCTAACTCCCACCATGCCCCTGCCTCTCGCCCTGCCTGATGCTGGGAGCCCTGTGTTGCTGGGTTGTCTAGCCCTACTAATTCTATTCACTTGGAACCAATCCTGGCTCCTATGTTTACATGTTGGCTTCACCTAATATCTCTCTCTCTCTCTCTTTCTCTCTCTCCCTCACTCCCCCTCTATAGACCAGCTCCCTAGGCTCTAACTTGCTTCTCATGTTTCTCACTACTACTTGCCTGACCTATGCTACTTTTGACCTGGATATGGGCTAGTCCTTTGGTCCCCCTACTTGATAGTATGACCGGTGAGTCTGCCACCACATGCGGGTTTAGCCGCTGGATTTTAACCTATGCTACCCTGTAATATTTGATCTGTTTGAGAATCTGTGCTCACTATGTCCCTGTTGCTCTCTATGCTATGTTTATTTTAAGTGTGTTTTTTACTATGTAACCCCCATCACCCTTTCCCCCAGGTCGTACCGGGAGACGAGCAACTTCTTGTTCAGTGTACCTTACCTGGTGAAACTTTTCAATAAATAAAATTAAAAACTTTCAAATCACCAGCTGATGATTATTGATTATTTTTGTAAGCTTAAATCAGCATGATGGTTTTTGATGATCTGTGGATGATCAAGCAATGATCACTGATGATTATATTAGTTCTGTATTATAAGTCACATGAGTAATACTTAAGGTTTCATGTATTTGTGTTCTGAAAATATGAATGTCAAATATCAGCAAAAGCAAATTATTTATAAAGTAAATAATGTGAAATCAAGTTGCAATCCATTCAGGAAGAGTACACTCAATGTTAGTTATAGTATACACATTTGTGTAACTAATTTGCATATTTCAAAAGAACAGTATGTGGACCAAAACAATGGTTATTTACTAGTTTGCAGGCTGTTAGGCAAGGCTTTGAGCATGAACCAGGTACTTGTAGGAACTCACCACAACCATAAAAGGAACCACTGAATGGTGTTATATAAACCTATTTGAGCCTTTACAACATTAGTAAGAAGTGAGGTGTCAGAATAAGTATATCAGAAAGTAGCGTGTTTATATACAAAATGTATCATAACTAATAATTCAAATAAAGATGCTTAAATAAAAGGCAAGACAAATTCAAAAAGTATGGATAAAAGTTACATTGATTTTTTGTTGCATTTATTGTAGTAATCTTGACCATGGGCAATCATGAAAAATCATAATGATATGAGATCATCATTAATCACTATCACCATTTCTGTAACATCATGGTTTTTGATTGGCAGCCATTCAACATGCATGTTTAATTATTGTTAACTACAAAAATAGTGATGGTTTTTGAAGCTTGAACATGATCTTGAAACATAATTGATGATAATTTATGATATATCATTCTAAAATCATCATCTTTTCAGCTGGGTAGGTATATTAAGTACTGTATTATATTACCCAGTCTAACACTGACTTAGTGGTCTTCATGGCTGCATATGAGGATCAGCACCTAACCGCCTAACAAGGGGTCCAGGAAATGTATGAATGTATTCATTTATTTGTTGACTGGGTAAGTACACTGGTCCAAGGGACCTTTTCCTGGAACACATTGATATTATATAATTATTTGTATTGCCTGTTAACATGTTAAAATTTCTTTGGTATTTTGCTTTCAAAGTTTTTTCTCTTGTTTGTAAAGTATCTTGATTTTTCAAAAGGCATTTTTGAATAAAATATCTATCACTCTGTCTGTCTGTCTGTCTGTCTGTCTGTCTATCTATCAATCTATCTATCTATGAATCAGCAAGCACATGCTCACCTTGGCCTCCCCTGAAGCATTACTAATTACCAGGCTCATCTGTCTAAGGGCACCACTGGAAATGAGCTATTATGGCCCAGTAGGCCTTTCCTGGTAAAACTCTTTCAGTAAATAAGTAGTTGAATACTAGAACCCATGTGGCGGGATCAAAGCCATATTGTTTGTAACAAGCCTAACAGGAGACTGAAGTTAGAAGGCCTCGCCTGTATGTTTCAGGGCTCTGACACTGGCAAGCTCTTTCTGAGAGCAGTCCATGATACCTCTGCCTCAGATGCCACTGCCAGGATGACTGCCTCTGGCATTTGTTTAAGACATCATTCCCAGCTTCACATTGTAGGTTTTTCTAGGACATGCAGCAAATGGTTTTGAAAGCTCCTTTTAAGGGCACCAAGTTCTTTGGACCTGATGTTGAGCTCATTCTCAATGACCTGGAGATCTCTAAGAGGTCTACGTAGACTGTTTGGTCCTTGATGCATGCCTAATGATCGCCAACATGGCTGTGGCACAGGCTTCTTTTGCAGGAGCTCTCACATGTACCCTCTGTTTGGTCAGGGTTGAGGTCTTTCTACCTAGCACCAGCAGTAGCAGTTCATAGGGACCTCTTACCAAGCCCCTAATGGATGAGGGAAAGAGGAGTGCAAGTGGAGGTGGGCCAGTCTGTTCTAATTCCTTGTCACAAGCTCCAATACAGAGATGCAGTCCTAGGCCTAGCTCAGGCAAAAGACCCCACTGCAGATGAAGATTCCTCAAGGATCACTGCATGCACAGTGGTCCTGGGCTTTGCAACCACTGGACCCCCACAATTGTTGTTTTATGATTCCCTATGGGATAGTCTGCTGTGTTGGAAGGTTTTCCTTTTGACAGCCTCAGCCACAGGTGGTTCTCACAACAGACACCTTCAACTACGGCAGCCCCTTAGGCTCTCCTAGTTCCAGGGATCATGGTTACTGCTGGTGTAAGTCTTCATAAAAGTATGAGCACACTAGCAGTTCTGTATGGATCCAGGTCATGACTGCCATGTCACCCCATTTACAAATCTACCCTTTACCATGGGGGAATGGGCCATGGCTAATAGGAGGGACGGTTTGAATGAAATTGTTTTCCAGCAGCTGTACCCAGACCTGTCAGATGGAGAGACAGAAATAGGTTTATGTGAAGAAATACTGTAATACTGGTTAGATTAAAATGAAATGCAAATTTAAAAACAGCAACAACCTTCAAGGAGAACTGCACTGAATCTAAAGTAAGTCGTTTATACTGGTAGATGCATTTTTTAAAATACTGGTTCCAATTCTGACATTGTTCCCTCTATATGGGCCTTGTAGTTACTGCAGTGGGTGTTTCTGATTTAAACTCTGGGGGTAAGTGCCATTCTAGAATGGTGTGATATAGTTTATGTCCCTCTTTTTTTTTTTTAAACTTTATATTTATTATTTTATTATAAACAGCAAGCTGTACATTTCCAGCAGAGACATTACAAATGTTAGGAATAAAGACACACTGAGGGCGCCACTCCTCATATTACATAGCATACAGGTTTAGTCTACTGCAAAGATACGTCTGAGGGGGATACTTAATACATGAATTCCTTATAAGTACTGTAAACCTATTTAGGCTGTTTTAAGAAGCCCAAGAGCTGCATGGAAAAACAAAACCTTTTTTTTTTTTTCTGTATTAATCTTAGGTCTTTTCTCCTCAAAGAGGGGATACTGACATCCATGCTTTACCAATTATAAGTGCACACATTTGGTGCTGAATGCTAAGTAAATAATGTTACATCTCTATCCCTCAGTTTTAATACAATTAGCATTATTATTTCAGACTTTATAACGAGCTAAACTATGTTCAACTTTATTTAAACAGATGTCCACATAAGTGACAGCACTTGTTAAGAATAGCTCAATATAAGATAGTGCTGAGTTTTATAAAGTGTTTTACAATTTTGGTGTTCTTCTTGCAGTCTAGGCGTTTACTCACGTATTCTCTCAGTAGAGAATAGAGCAATCCACCAGCATATTTTGTGTTTTCACATCTCGAGTCAGGTAATCCACACGCCACTTCATGGTTCATCATCATCCGAGGAAAGTTCGTTCTGGTCTCTAACATCGCTTGGCACCTGCTTTTGAATCCAGCTCCTACCTTTGGGTCTGAAAAACAAAGATTTTGCCGTGGTGGATAATCCTCAAGCGAGCCGGGAATAACACATTATGTTGAATCCCTGCTTCCGTAGGAGTGCCCTAGTGCCATCAAACAACTTGCGCTTTGCCTGGTGGCGTAGCTAATGTCTGCAATCAACTGTCTCACCTTCGCATAGCAGAGTTTTATGCTGCCTAGCTAGGCTAGGAGATAATCCCTTGTTGCCACGCCAGTTACTGCCACAGGACTGCACGAGAGCCCGTTGTCTGGTTTTCTCGCCTGTAATCCACAAGCTTTCTGAATACTCTTTATACGCCTCCTGGCTTCTTCTCCAAATTGAAGTGTTCACCACTTTGTAGAAAAGAGCCAAGTGATCTCTTTCATCTCCTCCGGGATGCCAAGCAGTCGGATATTGGGAGCCCTAATTTGGTTTTCCAAGGTCTCCAGCCTCATACGAAGATGCCCATTCTCTTTCAACAGTGTAGTACTGACTTCATAGCTGCATCGGAATGTTTTTAGCTCGATGATTCAGTTGTCACCATGTCCATGGAGGTTTCTAAATTGGTCACCGATTGGCAATACTGTCCATTTTCTCTGCCAGAGACGAAATAGAGGCTATAAGCCGATTTATCTTTTGGCCAAGAGATTGTAAAGTTTCCTCTCCTGCATTCTCCGGGTCTGGAGCCTGCAAGGTAGAGCTAGGCCTCGTGGCTGAGGTGGCTGAGGCATTTTTAGCTTTAGCTCCATCTGGGTGATTACGGTCCTTCCGAGGATTTCCCATCTTCAGGCAGAGAGCTACCGATGTAAGTTGCTGAGCAGAAGTTTGCTGGTTGTGACCTAAAAAACTCAGTTTTTGTACTTTAAAGCCAAGCAGTTTAGAGGAGCATTATTAGAAAGCAGCCATCTTGCTCGGGCTCAATCAGTTTATGTCCCTCTTAACCTCTGAGTTCTTTTTTCCTTTTTTCTATTATGTCTTTATGCTCCTGGGGAGCCTGGCAGTCGGCTCTGGTCCCTCCCTTGGTCTCCGGATCTCCATTCCCCACTTGACTTCCCCTGCAATCCCCCATGGGTTTCCCCCATGACAGGGCCGAGGCGAAGTAGCACCGGCTTTCCTCAATCCCAGAGCAAAATCCAGATATCCGGGGAGCTGGGACAAGTGCAGGAGAGCCATCATGTGGCCTGCCAGCTCCTTTTTCCTCCATTTTTCCCCACCCCCCTGTCCCTGCCGATGGTGTACGTTGGCAACATGCCTCCCGACTCACATCTCCTCCAGCCATCGCCAGAGGGAGATCAACGAGTGGGATGGCAATCCCTCCCTCCCCAAGAGAGGAGAGCAGTCCTCCAGCCGCTCAATCGTCTCTTCCCACTGTCGACCCCATGTCCCGGGCTTGTTCCCGAGCCCGGGTCACCAGTGTGGCACGAGATGTGGCATCCAGTACCTCAACCCTCAGTGCCATCGGGCCAGCCCATCCTATGAGTTCTAAGGTAGAACTTGGATGCATTGTGTCGACAATGAAAAAACAGACCAAGGACATTAACTACATCATAAAGTTCTAAAATGGTACTTACTACATGGGTGTAAATCAGAAACACCCACTAGGATAACTAAACAGCTTGCAGAGATGGAACAGTAAGAAAATTGGAACCAGTATTTAAGGGGGGGGAGGGGGCACGGCTATCCAGCAGCAATTTGACAGCTTGATCTATTAGCGGAGAACAGCCATGAGAGAATCCCCTTACATCCACCCATCTCCTCAAGCATTTCAATTTCATTTGGTGTGTATACGAACATACGAAAATGCCAGCAGATACAGGCCCTTAGGTCTAGTAAGTCTGCTCGAGTGTGCAGCTGAGTTTACTCCACAGCTGCCTCCACTCCCATTTCCCCAGTTTCCCCTCCCCTGATCCTATCCCACCCCCTCTTAAAGCTGTTCACCGATTTCAGAGACACCACCTCTTCAGAAAGTGCGTTCCACCCTGCCACCACCCCCTCTGTGAAGTAATGTCTTCTCAACTCTCTCCTGAGCTTCCCCCCTCCAGTCTCAGACTATGCCCCCTAGTGGCCCTCCCTCCCTTTAATCTAAACATCTCCTCTGTGCTGACCCTGTTTATGCCCTTCATATATTTGAAGGTCTCGATCATATTCCCTCTATCTCTTCTCTCTCCAGGGAGTACATATTGAGCTCCCTCAGTGTTTCCTCATAGGGTTTCCCCTCCATACCTGTTATCATCCTGGTTGCTCTGCTTTGGACTCCCTCCAGCAGCCTAATAGCCCTCTTTAAGAAGGGAAGCCAGAACTGCACGCAGTACTCCAGGTTTGACCTGACCAGTGATCTGTACAGTGGCAGGATAACCTCTCTCATCCTTGAGGTGATTCCCCTGGTGATGCATCCCAGCATCTTGTTAGCTTTAGCTGCTGCCTTCCTGCACTGTGCTGAATGATTCATTTGCCCTGTTATGAGTACCCCAAGATCCTTCTCTTCCTCTGTAGTGCCCAACTGTATTTCCCCCATTTTGTAGCTAAACTTACAGTTTCTGATCCCCAAGTGCATAACTTTGCACTTTTTTGCATTGAAATCCAGCTGCCATGTGTCCAACCATTGTACAAGTCTATCCAGGTCTTCCTGCAGTCCTAGCCAGCCCTCTGTGTTGTCCACCACTGCACCTGTCTTTGTGTCATCTGCAGACAGGCTGATCTTATTGTTGACACCATCTGACATGTCAGCAATGAATATGCCAAACAACACTCGCCCCAACGCTGAGCCCTGCAGAACCCTGCTCGTCACAGCCCTTGGTGATGAGCGCTCCCCCATATGACAACTCTCTGCTGCTTATCACCCAGTCAGTTTTTGATCCACCCCACTATCCTCTCCCCACCCCCAGGTTCCCCAACTTGCCTATCAACCTCCCTTGTGGCACTTAATCAAAGGCCTTGCTGAAGACCAACTACAGGACATTCACTGCTTGACCCTTGTCTAGTGCTCTTGTTACCCAGTCATAGAAGTCCACCATGTTTGTCTGACATGATCTTCCAGAGACAAATCCATGCTGTCTGTTGTTCTGAAGACCATTCTCATCCAGGTACACTATAGTCCTCTCCTTGATGATGGACTCCATGAGCTTCCCCACGATGGAGGTTAGGCTGACTGGCCTATAATTCCCTGGCTCATCCTTGGGCCCGCTTTTATGAATGGGCACCACATGTGACATCCTCCAGTCCTGGGATATGTACCCAGTCTCCAGGAAGGAGTTGAATAGGTCTGCCAGAGGTCCTGCCAGGAACACTGTCATATCCTTCAATGCTCTGGGGTGTATGTTGTCTGGACCTGGTGCCTTGTCCTCCCTCAGGGATCTCAGACCTTCCAGCACCCTGCTGTCTTGGATTACCCCCTCTATGTTCTCTGCCCCTCGTATACTCTCTGCTACTCTCCCCTGAGGGACTGGTCCAATTTTTTCTCTGGTGAACACAGAACAGAAGTACTCATTGAGTGCTTCTGCCTGTTCCCCCCTTTTTCAGCCCACCCTTCTTCCGCCTTGATTCTAACAATCTGATCCTTGCATTTTCTTCTTTCCCTTATGTAATGGAAGAAATACTTTCTTCCCTTCTGCTATCCCTTGTGCCAGCCTAAGTTCCTTGGCTGCCCTGACTAATCTGCTTACCTCCCTCGATTTCTTAACCTACTCCTCCCTATCCTACCCCCGTTTGGTACTCATGTATTTCTTAAAGGTGGCTCTTTTCTCCTTGATCTTCCCAAGCACCTCCACAGATAACCAGCTTGGTCTCCTGGACCTGGACATTTTCCCTTGGAGCTTTGAACATGAGTGTGTGGCTTCAGTTAGGCCAACCTTGATCATCTCCCACTTCTGGTTGGTATCCATATGTTGTTGGATTCTGGCGAGGTGTTCTCCCAATATGATCCTCATTCTCCCAGATTCTGCCTGCCTGAAGTCAGTCACCCTCATCCTTGTACTGACTGTCTCCCTACTCATATTAAGGGAGAACCACACTGTGTGGTTGTCGCTCCCTGTCAGGGGGTCCTCCACCCTTACCTCCTTCACTCCCTCGCTGTTTGAGAACACTGAGTCTAGTATGTTTCTCCCTCTGGTAGGCTCCTCCACCAACTGTGCTAAGAAGTTGTTCTGGAAGGCATCCAGGATGACCTGTTCACTGGTGCTTGTGGTAGCTGGGGTACTCCACTCCACCCCTGGCATGTTGAAGTCCCTGACTATCACTGTGTGCCTTTTGCACAGACTTTTCTAATCTGCTCCCCTAGCTCTTTATCTGTCTCCTCACTCTAGGATGGTGGTCTATACACAACTCCGAGCCTTGTCCTCATTCCCTTTGGGTCTTATATCTGTACTTGTAAGGCCTCCATGCTGCCCTCTTCCCTGCTGCAGGGAATTCCCTCCCTTATCTAAATAGCCACCTCCCTTTCCCCTTTCCCCTTACTCTATCCATTTGGAACAACTTGCATCCCGGAACCTTTAGGTCCCAGTCCTGGTATTGGGTGGCCCACATCTCACAGATGGTGGCTACATCCACCTCTCCTTCCACCATCAGTGCCTGCAGGTCAGCAGTTTTGTTTCTCAAGCTTCCTGCATTTTAGGAGACCACCCTCCAGTTCATCCCTCCCCCATCTCTGCCTATTCCTTGCCCCTCTGCTACTCTCCCACTTTGGATTCTCCTTTCTCCCTTCCCTACTGGCCTGGGGGGGGTCTAGAAGCCTTCCTTTCCTGGAGACGTAGCTTGTCATCCAACCTACTGCCTCTGCATCTGATAGCCCTTATTGCAGTGCACCAATATTTGCCTGTATTTCTTTGCCAACCCCCCCCCTCCCAGCGCTGCCAGTTAACCATACTTCTATTTGGCCTGCTGCACTCCCTTTGGGGCTGCTGAAAGTGAAAAGGCCTATCTCTCATGGTTTGTACCTATTTATTCTCCTAGCTGGCTTGAATGCTCCAGGAGATAGCAGCTGCACAACCTGCACCAATGGACCTTGCCAATATTACCTTGATGTTGCAGCGCATTCTGCAGAAAACAATAGATATTAAGCAATCGGCAGCTGTAATGAACCAGGACATGAAGGACTTTGGTCAGCGGGTGACGGGTGCAGAGCAGTGCTTACAGCAACTGGGGGACCAGGATGACCTTCTGTACATCCAGCTCTTGGAGCAGGACAGAGCTATAAAACTCTTGGTCACAAAGGTCAACTACTTAGAAAACCATGCCAGACACAATGATCATCAGTTATTTGACCTCCTGGAGGGTGTAGATTGCAGGGACCCAAAGCTCAAACTGCTGTCCATTAGAAATTGACTGGGAGCACTGCTCCTTGTCACCCAGACCTAAACCTAGTGAATGGCTCTGACCCATCCTATGAAACATCTGCACTACCCTGTGAAAGAAACATATCGTGACATGCACGGGAGCGGAGCCCACTTTCTTGGGAAGGTCACCCAGCTGTCCTTTTACCAGGACTTCTCTATGGAGTTCTCACTCTGATGTGTCTATGGTCCAGTCAAGTGGAAGCTATCTCATCTCGGTGCCATCACTGCTATCAGGTACCCAGCTCAGCTGCAAATGAATGGAGTTAATAGAGCGACATACTAGTTTGATAGTCTGGAAGCCGTGGAGGACTTTATTGTCAGACAGTAGCCTGGGTACCAGTTCCCCGCCTCCCCCTATGACTTTCCTCCTCACAGGCCCCAGGCTGAAGCCATGGATACTTAACCACTGGTCAATGCAGACCCTTGCAGGAGTCTTCTAACTGACCCAGATGAAGATGGGCAATGAATCCAGCAGTGCAATGGGAGAGGTCACAAATGCTACAAGGCTGAGGTTCTCAGAGGCCCTGTGGGAGTCACTGAATGCTATCAGATTCACCACGGAGCCTCCTCAGAGTCATCCATCAGCCCAGTGGTGGCCTCTGTGCTGCCTACACAGAGCAGAAACCAGCCACTTCAATAGGCTGCTACTTCTGAAGTGGCACCAGAGATCCCTGCATTGGTACTGGACCCAGTAACTTCCAAAGGCTTACTTGTGCAGTCAGCTTCTGCTGCTGCTGCTACTACTACAGTACTACTACTACTACAGAGCCCAGATTCTGTGCACTGGGTGAGGATGATTATTCTGGACGTTGATGATCACTTTCCAATTTACTGATTGTCTCCTTTTTAAAAGTTGATGTTTGAAAGGTTAATAGTGGTTTTCTAGTTGCAGGTCTGGGCATTTTTCCATGCTAACTCTAATGTGTCCTGTTTAGTCTCGGGAGTATTGTTAGTCTTTTCTCCTTGCAGAGTGTCGGTTACTGTGGCTACATGACTAACTCCAAAAGTGAAAACCTGTCACCCTTTCCCTCCCCCTTCCCTCCTGCCGCTCACCCATAATACTCTCTGTCTGGCTGGTCTAGTTGGGTGGTGGGATGGCCTTGCTCCTTTGAGCAGGGCTGTGCAGTGACTGATTCTCGATTGAAGTAGTGCAGGGAGCTCATGCCTTACTCCTTGCTTGTTGGGTTTTTGCAGTCTCGCGTCCCTTAAGAGCTCTGTTCACCCTGGCTCTGGATTCTCCTTGGTCCTTTATACAGCCCGTTCACCTGACTGTTTACTGTGCCTTTTTCTCATGCTGTGCTGCAAGTTGCCCAGTGCTTGCCGGTGCCTGGTATGATTTTTTGCACCTTGCCTAATTTTCTCAGGCCAGGGCCTTACAGCTGACCTAGCTGGGGCCTCATCTCCCCCTCTTGTGTGACGCTGTATGGTCATTTGATGCCGAGGGACAGCAGCTGTTGGATCATCCTGTACCCTTAAAGGCTCCTAGGTTATACTTAGCCTGCTTCTGTCTCCCTCCCTTCTGACCAGAATTCCTGGATTGAGAGCAGCCAGAGGAATGAAAGCACACTTGCCTTAAGTCTTTGTGATTGGGGGATTCTACTGCTCCACTGTCTTCTCCTCCTCGCTAATGGATCTGCCAGCACCTTATGTTTGGCTTCCAGGACCTGGTGAGCTTGGGGATCACTGTTTCAAACTGAACATCCCATTTCACAGGCATCCATGTGCGTGTCAGTCAGTTGTTCCTCCCCATTTCCTTGCTGGATGTAGAATCTTTCCCCTCTCATCTCTGTATAAGGGGCTCGTATTCTCTGAAGGCAGAGCTTGTCTTGCTCTGCCTGAATCCCCCTTTCTCCCCCTCACACTTTCCCCCTTTACTCCTATCTCTCCCTGGGCAGGTGGCTCCCTGCCAGCACAATTGCTGCCTTGTCCATTTCTGGTATGTTGGCTCTCCATGCATTTGGTCAAAGTTAATTCCACTGGTTACTTAGTCATGACTTTTCTCTCAGGTTATTGCACTTTCACCTGTTTAATATACTTATGGGTTTTGCTATGTTTGCTGCAGATGACCCTACTATAGGGGCCCAGGCCCCCAGGGACCCGATAAGACCAGATGCTAATCAAAATGTTCATCCAACTAAGGGCTATGTGCAGCCCGGTACTACTTTATCACTTGTTAGTCCTGTTATTGTTGTTATATGAACATACAAATCGGCCAGCAGAAACAGCGCTCATGATCTATCAAGTCTGCCCGAATGTGCAGCTAGCACCCTTACGTTGCAGCTGCCCCCTCCCTCCATCATTGTTACCCCCCCACACTCTGTCTCATCCCCTTTTAAACTGCCCACCGCCTTACAGGATACCACCTCCTTGGGCAGAGTGTTCAATTTAGCCACAACACTCTCTGTGAAAAAATGTCTCCTCTTCTCTCTCCTGTATCTTCCCCCCTCCAATCTGAGACCATGCCATCTCTTGTCCCTGCCCCTCCTCAACTTAAAGATCCCTTCTGCGCTTGTCTTGTTTATCCCCTTCAAGTATTTAAAGGTCTTGATCATATTCCCCCGATCCCTCCTCTCCTCCAGGGTGTACATATTTAACTTACTCAACCTGTCCTCATAGGATTTATCCTCCAATTCCTAGATAATCAGGTTATCATTGCACTGTATACCTCAATCCTCTCCATGGAGCAGAAGCTTCAGGTTATGAACTTGTCCTTAAGGGTTTCACACTTTCAGCTTGTAGGTCACTGTCCAATGTACTTGGTTCCAATGGGAAAAGTCCCCCCCTTTGCCCAGGTCCACATTATTGCCATCATTTAATGTACTGGTCCATGACCTTCTTGACATTAATCTCCTGGAATGTGTGGGAACTTAACTCCCCGGTCAAGAAGAATCGGGTTCTAACATGGCTCAAGGGCATGAAGGTCCAGATGGCCTGTCTACAAGATACTACACTATGCCCTTCTGAAGTGGTTAAGGTTTGTCATGGCTGGGTTGGGCTGGAGCTGCGTAGCTGCACCCCCGCCTGTAAGGCTGGAGTCCACAGTCTTAGTGCATAAAGCCCTCCAGTGGACAGTAGTTGCCTCTACCCAAGACAAGGCTGACAGGTGGGTAGCAGTGCTCTTTCAAATTCATGAAGGTGTGCTGGTCCTTGCCAATGTATATGGGCATAATCAAGATGATCTAGTGCTATTACATGTCCTGCACCATTCATTGTTGACTCTGGCTGCCCCTAACACCCCACTTTTCATGGGAGGACATTAACCTGGTTTTCAAGCCTTTTATGGACTGGAATTCTGGTACGGCTGAGCCCCAAACAAAAGCCTTTTCCAGCCTCCAAGACTTAATGTCAATGCCCTTGCTGGTGGTTATCTGGCATTTGTACCACGTATGAGTCCTGGATTTCTCTTACTTTTCTGCAATGCACTCTACCCTAGCCATCTCAGTTTCTGGCTAGTCTCCTGTAATGCCACCTCCATGATGCAAGCCTTGAGAATTGCTTTCTGTATCTATCTGAGCATGCTCCTGAGGAGATGATCATTGAGTGGGGGCCCGTTTTTCATAAATCTGCCTCTTGGTGCCTGAGCCCCCTCTTGGGCCAGGATAGGGAATTCCTTCCTTGGTTCAAGAAAGAAATGACTTGCTTCTTTGAGACAAATAACAGAGGACATCACCAAGTCCACATTGTGGTGGGCCTTTAAGGCCTCTCTGAGTGGCCAAATTATGGCTTTCACAGCTGTCCCCTACTGCAAACAGGAACAGGAGCAATGGAACTTCTGAGATACGTTGAGGGAAAAAGAAGTTGCCCCCCATGAACTTGAAAGTCCCCCTGCTCCAGGAATTGTGTGCTCTTTATATGCAGCTCACCTTGACCACCAGAAAAGCAGAACCGGTGGTCCTGCCTTTACAGCACAGGTATTGGGACTGGGAGACAATGCAGGGGGCTGCCTTGCAGGCTGCATAAACAGCAGTCCCATAGATGCATTCATGGGTTAAAAGACCCTGGTGGCGTGGTACAAACCTGGCCTCAGGAGGTCAGCCGCATCATGCACACTTTTTATAAACATCTCTATGCTTCCCATGGTCCCTTGGATCTGGCCAAACTGGATGCCTTCCTGGCCAGTCTTCCCAACCCCACTTTGTCAGTGGAGCAGAAGGAGGGTTTAGAGGCCCTTCTCTTCATTCAGAAAATCCAGTCTGCTATTGCCTCCCTCCCTCTCTCCTCACAAAGCTCCAGGAGGTGATGGTATTCCGATTGAGTTATGTCAGTTGATCCATACCTTGGTTTCTCCCATCTTGCTAGCCATTTTTCAGGAATCCCATGTCACCATTACCCTCCCCTCCATGATGCAGGAGGCAGTCATTATGGTCCTCTCCAAAGAAGGTGAGGAATGTACTCTTTCAGGGAGTAACTACCAAATTTTGCTTATAAACCTTGGTAGGAAGATTCTGGCTAATGCCCCTGCCACCCATTTAGAGTTCATTCTCCCTCACCTAATCTATTCCTCACAGGTGGGCTTTGTTAAAGGCCATTTGAGTTCTGACCACCACAGAGCATTTGTTTCCTTAATGTCCCTGGCTAACTCTTCCCCCCACTCTAGTGGCAGTGGTCACCACTGATTTTGAAAAAGCATTTGATTTGGTGGAGTGGGGATACCTCCATACTATCCTGAGTAGGATGGGCTTTGGACCTCAGTTTGGTGGCTGGATCTGGGCCCTCTGTGCACAGCTTACCATCCTACCACACCTGTTCTTACCTATTTAGTCTTTTCCCCTCCATTCCCTTTGCATGGGGGCACCCATCGGGGCTGCTCCCTTTCCCCATGTTACTTGTTCTACCTATAAAACCTTTAGACATTGCCCTGCAGTCACATCCACAGATGCAAGGCATTTAGGCAGGAAACCTGGACTTCCAGATGTTTTTTATATGTGGACAACTGCCTAGTAGTCTTCAGGATGCCTGGATTGGACTTCCTATACTTCTTGACATCCTTTGAACCTTCCAGACTAATTCCAGTCTTTGCACCAACTCTACCAACCAAGACTGAGTTTCTGCCATTTAACAGGTGCTGTTCCTTCGACATAGCTACCCTTGGAAGTCTGCAGCAGTCCCCCACAGGTATCAAGTGTCTGGGTATCAAGTAGGTCCACCCAGATCTGGCAGTCGTGGTATCTGACAATCACACCCCCACTTCTTAAGAAGCTGTAGGATGACTGTAACTGCTGGTCATGCCTTCATCTGTCTGTAGCAGGGAAGATAGCAGCAGTCAAGATGATCTTGGCCCCAGGTTACTATACTGCCTCTCCCACCTGTCAGTGGAAGTCCTAGCCCACTGGTTTTTGAAAAAGAAGGCCTTGGTTGGTAAGTTCCTCTGGGAAGGCAAGCCCTCTCCTCACTACAGCAGGGCTAAGCTGAGGGCTCACTGGCACATGGGCGGCTGGGGGTTACCTCAGTTCTATGCTTATTATGTGACATTTAGGTGTGCACAAACTGTGTCCTGGCTCTCCATGTCCCCCCCACTCTGAAGTCCCACTTTGGGTTGTGACTGAATGCCACTGTGGCCCTGCAGGCCACCCTGTAGCATCCCTGTGCACCTCATTATCTGCTTTCCACAAGGCAGGACTCACTCTGTTATCCTCCGTGCACACCTGGAAAAAACTCAAGTCCTTGGTTACATCCCCTCTCATGTCAAAAGCCTTTTTTGCCTTATGAAATAAGGCTGTACTTAAGACTGGGGGGGCTGTGCTCACTTGGGATACATGGGAGGCACGAGACGTACAGTGTGTTGCCAACTTATGGCAGTCCAACACTGCAGCTCTAGACTCCTATGATAATTTCATAATTCTCTTTGTCCTGCTCAAAGGGGATTTCTGATTGCCTTCCTGCATTCCCAGCATCCCCATGTGGCCTTGTTGTTTTTGTTTAAGGCACCCAGGGGAAGAGCAGCTTTATTTTACTGTAGTATTATTTAGGCTGCCTCTAATGCATCTGAGGGTGCCAGACACAAATGGTCACAAGCTTTAGGCCTGGACATCTCGTAATCCAACTGCTCTTGCCCTTGGTCTCCTCTTCACTGGGTGTGCCCTGAATCCAGGTGCTTCTTAATTCAAAACAAGCTCATACATATGTGGTACCATACTCCCGGCTAAGCTCAAGTCATTGAGCCTTATGGGCCATGATCTCTCCTGGCATTGTCAGTCTCTGAAGGGTGGAGCTTTTCCACATTGTGTGGAGCTGCCCTAAGCTCAGCTCTTTTGGACCCGCAAACACCACTTGTTCCTTTCCAGTCTTAGAACAGATATCAAGCTCTGCAAGTAAACCAGTGGTTTTCTACTCGATGCTCTGTATATCAGGATAAGAAGACCTACAGTACAGCTGCTGGATCGCATATGTGCCAATGAACCACTTGGGGGTCACCTAGTCAGTGAGGTTATCTCGGGAACCACTTACTAATATAAATGCTTGATCAGCAGCAATACTTAAAAAGCAAAGTTTTGCCAACAATCCACACAAAAGGCACACATACTACTAAAAGCTGTAGCTCAAGCACAGTCTGCGGTATTAATGCAGGTAGGGAAAAATGGGCAGACTGGGTGAGCCAAGTGGTCCTTATCTGCCATCAGAGTCTATGTTTCTATACAACTCATGTACAGTAATTAACCCTCAAATAAATGGGCTTATTCTTAGCACTGAGTGAGTTCTGTGACATAATTTGAGTTCCAGAGGAAAGATCAATAGGCCCTGATGTTGTCATATCCACATGATGATTATGAATAGCTCATTCTTAAAATTTGGAGGTTATATATTTTGTTTAATACAAGGGTTACCTCATTTTGTAAACTGAATCGAAGCGTAAGACAGTGGGCTAAAGAATCACATCATGTTTGCAGCATGATTGCGCAACTTGTAGCATCAGTGTTAGACCACATAAAATGTGGTCTAACTTGATGTCACAAGTGCCAGGAGTTGTGCACCAAACATGATGCAGGCATCAAAAAAGCTGCATGTGTCATTTTGTGCTGCAAAGTGATGAAAGTGATGTAAATGAGTCAAAATTTGAAATAGTGCTCAAATGTTCTGGTGCATTTGCCAGGATGCAAGCTGCACTCAAACACAGGAGTTGCACTTGTGTTATGGGCTTTAAAAGTCCAGCCATTTTTTGAGACTGGAGAAAACTGTGGAGAATAGCTACTGAGGCACAAAAAAACAACAACTGCCAGTTGCAAGCGGCCGCGGTATAGGCTCATGTTTAAATGAGAGTTTTAATTGACAGATTTATGGGGAGAGTGTGGTTCTTAAAGAAATTTGTGAATTGATTGACAAATTCAGGTTGAAAACGTCATTTTTAAAGGTGAGTGCTAAGAACTACTTTTTGAAAGCACTGGGAAAGTGAGGTAACCATGTATTATATATGGAATAAAGTATGGGGTGGTGCATGTACCGAGAAGTTTACACACACCCAAGGGGTTAGATGCTACATAAACCCCGAGAGCGAAACTCAAGGGGTTTGTGCAAGCATCTAATCCCAAGGGTGTGTGTAAACTTTGAGTTTTTTTTAACACATCCCCCTATATTTTATTTTATATAATTGCTGGGTTTGATTTTTTTGCCACAGCAATTATATGAAATACAAAGACATTCATGTGCGGCCACGGCTTGGTAATGTTTCAGCTTGTGGTCGCCTTTACTTATTTAAACTTTTTTTTTAATTCAGCAATCAAAAGTTTATTTTTTCTGGTGGCAGATTTTGTGTGTTAAGGCCACTTACCACCAAGTCCGAGTTTCGGTTCAGTCTCCGAGTGGTCCAACTGGAAGAACTGTGGCTGGCGCATGCTGGGAGCGAGGGAAACTGTGCATGTGTTTGCTGTTGTAAACCCTCCTTTATAATGGAAAATTATGCCACAGTTTCCCTGTGGGAAAAAGGTGAACCCAGTTATTGTAGCACAATACTGCACTAGCTACAGTTCAGAAGCCTAAGCACCCCCTGTTGCCAGCCCACTATTAGAGGGACTATTTTGTATGTAATTACTCTTCCCAAAGCTTCTTTAATGCTTTTGTAGTTTAAATTCTGGCCTGAATAGTCTATTAGATACTTTAGGGGGTTGGTTGTGTTGAAGTAAATACACCTGCAGTGGCTAAAGTCACTTGGCCTGCAGCCCCGCGCCTCACTATGCCCCAGTCATGCTTTATCTCGGCAAAACCAGCATCCTGGAGTGACATCCAGGCGTGCATTATTGCTTCCTCAAATCACTGCACATTCCAATAGAAACAAATGACTTCCATCTTCCATTATGTTGGAGTCTAATACTTCTGTGAATATTCTCAACTGCTTGTAATAAACTATAAGCCTGTGTTTTCCTTTCGTGTAAGGAAATTACAAGTCCTGCAACTTTCAGAATGGTGCTCTATTTTTTAGCAATCGAAGGGGAAGAGCAATATTGTTAATGCATTGGGAGCCCTGCAGTGGCAGTAAATTATTTTGAAGTACTGCATGTGCCTGGCTGCCAACTTCATTTGCAAAGTGAGCCTGATGAAAGGGATCGGATCATTAGATTTCTGCTCCGCAGCCCATGGAGAGGCCATAACATCCCCTGAATATGCAGTCTGCTCCCAACACACATCCTACACATTAATGTCCTACAGGAATATTTACTTAAGATATGTAATGCTAGCCGAGGTACTGCAAAACCATTAATCAAAGGTGTCTTTCATGCTCAGAGACCTGCAGAGGCTTAAATAGATATCTGAACCTTTGATCTGCAATTTTCTTTTCTCTGTCTTCAAGGAGAAAAATGTTGCTCTGTTCTTTTCAAAGTATTTGCAGTAACTATCTGTTCAGTTCACTGTTTGTCTCCTTTAAACCTTCAACATAGTTATCTTGCTTGTGATATGACATGCTGTGTACAGTGAGGTCCTTGAGCTACAAAACAGATTATTTATTTTGCTCTAGAGGTGGAATATAAATTATTTATGTGATTATTTATTTAAAGTTGTTCATGCAGGACAGGCCCACTGAGGTGGAACATCTTGTTTACAAGGATGTACTGCAGAGGGTGGTTGGCAGATATAAATTACAATGCAAGCATACTGTTCCAATTTTTTGACAACAGTAATTAAGAACAATTACAAAGAACGTTGTACATTTGCTTGAGTTTTCTCTAGAACATGTTAGCATAACAAACTAGAGGAGTGAAAAGTTTCTGGGAATGAGCTCCTTCTTTTGAAGAAACCATAGAAGGTAATCTGAATGACAGGCACTCCAAAAGCTGCGCTCACATAGCAAACAATGAAGGTGCAACACATGATTAATGTAGTCCTATATTGTGTATCCCTACATTCAGCAGCAATATGAATGTATCTGTATATGACCCTGAAATGTATGCTGTAGCCAAAGTAGATTTATTTTTCTTGTATCATAAAACATCTATGTGCAGTATAATATGTTGGAGTACTAAGTTGGTTGGGGTATTATTTTTTTATTATTATCAAGACTTCTGGAGAGGGGAGGATGGCAAAGTTGTAGGGTGCTAAAAGGGTTTGTGTGTATTTCTTGGATTGTTGTAGGGGGAGTAGGAGCTATGGTTCTGTGTGGGTTGAGGGAAGTGCAAGGTATTTCCTAGTATTACTTGGGCCATTGGGCCATGGGGGGCTGAGATGGAAATGTATGTAGGCTGGAGGAAAGGTAGGGTGCTTGTGTGTATTACTTGGGCTGTGGGGGGCATGGGGTTTTATGTGGGTTGGGGAAAGGGCAGGGTGTTTGCGTATATTACTTGGGTCATAGGGTGGAGTGAGGGAGAGGGTAGTTGGTCCGGGAGGTTGGCAGGTGGTTAGGAGGGGCACATTGGGTGCCCTATCACTCAGTGCTCTCCAGCATATCACCTCCACAAACCATATAAAAACTACAGACAGGTATATGTCTCTATGTCTGAAATCAAACAAAGGGGCAGAGGACACTGTAGAGCAGGACACTGCAGCACAAGAGCTAGCGCAACAAAACTCACCCAAAACTGGGACCAAAACAAAAAAAACAAAAAGGAAATCCGAAACACTTATGATCATAGGAGACTGCATGGTTCAGGGTAATACCTACCTCCAGCCATGGGTAATGGTCAGATGTCTCCCAGGTACATCAGCATGGAGAGACACTGACTGCATTGCTAAAATCGTGCAGGAAGCAGGAAAAAACATTGACGTCCTGGTACACATAGGGACTAACGTTCTCACCAGCCGGTCAGTTGGGGAGACCAAGGAACACCTGACCAGGCTGGGAGACAAACTGTCATCCATTTTGTCTGTCATCTCCTTCTCTGAGATCCTGCCAGTCTGGGAGAGGGGGGCAGATGGACAAAAGGTCAGAGAAGGGTAGAAAGGGGAGCTAAACATGTGGCTCAAGGGCTGGTGCCAGGAAAAAGGACACAATTTGCAGGCAACTGGCAACAGTTTTGGAAGCAAAAGTTCTTTAAATTCGATGGAATGCATCTGACTAAGGAGGGAGTCAGTGCATTGGGGCAGAAGTTTGGTCTCTTTGCAGAATATTTAAACTAGCAAATGGGGAGAGGGGTGCAACACCCGACACATCGAATGGGAAGAACACCCTTCCCCCCTCAGCTAGTGATCAAACAGGAGTTCAGCATGTCTGTAGTTCATTTGCATCACCAGGTAAGGAAAAAGGTCTGACTCCCCATACGATGCGAAGGGAAAACACCGGACCTCGCCCAACAACTAACACACCAAAATCTGGCCAATGGAAAATCATGTACACAAATATCCGCAGTCTAGGAAACAAGATCCCAGACCTGGAGGCAACAAGGACAGAGGCTAAACTGGACATAGTAGCCATTAGCGAGACATGGTTCACCAGTAACCACACTTGGGAGACTTAAGTACCTGGCTATGTTCTGTTCAAAAGAGACCAAGGTGAAAAAAGGGGGGGGGGAGTGGCCCTTTATGCCAATGAAAATATCAAAGCTACAGAAATTCAGAATACACATAAGGAGCCAGAAGAACTGTGTATCACCCTGGAAACAGGAAATGGGACAGCCATACAAACTGAGGTTGTATACAGGCCTTCAGACCATATACACATTACTGTTAGAAGATATACAAAACATGACAGCTAAAGGAGAGGTTCTGATAATGGGAGACTTCAATATGCCAGATACAGATTGGTTAATAACAGCAGGAACATCTACCAGAACCCAACACATAGTGGATTCCCTGCTGGGGTAGGACCTCAAACAACTGGTACAACAACCCACAAGAGACAGTGCTTTCCTAGAGCTAGTACTGACTAATGTGGAAAGGATCATAGATCTCCAGGTAGAAGGTCACCTGGGCGCCAGTGACCATCACATGGTATGATTCAATTTGGCCACTAGAACTAAATCATCCCATTCCAAGGCAAACATATGGGACTTCAGAAGAGCTGACTTTGATAAGGTGGCCAACAGAGTTAATCTAGCCCTGGCAAGAAGAAATACAGGTGAGGGGTACAGGCAACGTGGGCAAGCATTAAGGATGCAATACTTGAAGCAAGATGCCACTGTGTTAGAGAGAAAAGCAAGAGCAAAAGAAGGAGGAAACCACTTTGGTTCTCAAAACAGTAGCAGAAAGGTCAGAGCCAAGGGCTGGCCTTCAGGAAATATAAGGGAACATAGCGGGACGAAGATAGGGTGGCATACCAAACTTCCCTAAGGGAAGCAGGGAAAGCAATAAGGCAGGCAAAGGCCCAAACCGAGGAAACACTAGCACTGATTGTAAAAGAAGGGGACTTTCTATAAATACATTAGTGAAAGGAGAAAGTCCAGAGAGCATATTGCTAAGATCAAAGGGGATAAGGGAGAGTGTGTGGAGGAGGACCAAGGAAAAGCATCTGTCTTAAAAAGATACTTCTGCTCAGTATTTACTGAGGAGACGGTAGGGCAGGGCCCACAGCTCAGCACCATGGACACAGGGGGCCGGGAGGTGTGCACTAGTCCCTTCACAAAAGAAAGGATCCTACAAGAGCTCGCTAAGCTCAGGGTGGACAAGGCAATGGGACCTGATAGCATACATTCCAGGGTACTGAAGGAGCTAAGGGTGGAACTAGCAGAGCCATTATCAGAACTGTTTAGTGAGTCTCTGAGCACAGGAGAGGTCCTAGAAGACTGGAGAAGGGCTCTTGTGATCCCGCTCCACAAGAGTGGTAGCAGGGAGGAGGCAGGGAACTACAGACCAGTCAGTCTTACCTCAGTAGTGGGCAAGATTATGGAGGCACTCCTTAAGGAAAGGGTAGAGCAACACCTGGAATCCATAGGAGCACAGTATCCAAGACAGCATAGGTTTAGGAAAGGAAGGTCCTGTCAAACTAATCTCATAGATTTCTTTGACTGGGTAACCAGAGTGGTGGACCAAGGGGGTGCAGTTGATGTTGCCTACCTTGACTTCAGCAAAGCTTTTGATACTGTTCCACATAGAAGATTGATTAATAAGCTGGGTAGGCTCGGGGTGGGTCAGAAGTTAGTCAACTAGGTGGCAAACTGGTTGTGGGCAGAAAACAGAGAGTGGTGGTAAGCGGTATATAGTCAGAGAGATGCAAGTCACAAGTGGGGTACTCAGGGATCAGTTCTGGGGCTAGTCCTCTCAGTGCAGCATAAGGGGTGCTGCACCTGAGGTGCCATCTTCGGATGAGACATTAAACCAAGGTCCCATCTGCCTGTTCTGGTGGTAGTTCAGGTGGATGTCAAAGATCCCATGGCACTTCTTGAAAAAAAGGAATTTCCTGGTGCAATGGCCAACTTCTCCATTCACGAAAATACTATCAACAGCTTAATCTGGTTCAAGGTCAGCTGGCATTCATCTGTATCCTCCTCCCCCGGGTCATGCCTGAAAATAGGCAGGATTTGTCTAGTGCACTTACCCAGTCAACAAAAACTAAAATAAAAAAATATCTTTATCAGTGACATTGCAGATGGACTGGAGGGTAAGGTTTGTCTGTTTGCAGATGACACCAAGATCTGCAACAGAGTGGATGATACAGATGAGGTGGGCAGAATAAGAAGAGATCTGGATAAACTGGCAAAATGGTAGGAAGAGTGGCAACTGAGGTTTAACGCAAAGAAGTGCAAAATCATGCACATAGGGAAGAGAAACCCTGAAACTACCTGTAGGTTGTAAGGGGAATTGCTGGTAATCACAAGGGAAGAAAGAGACTTGGGCATCATCATCACAGATGACCTGAAATCATCCAAGCAGACCACTAAAGCAGTAGGTAAGGCTAGAGGGATTTTGGGGTGTATTAGCAGGGGTATTGCAAGTTGTAAGAGGGAGGTAATAGTCCCTCTTTACAAGACACTGGTTAGGCCCCATCTGGAGTACTGCGTGCAGCACTGGAGGCTGCATCTGCACAAGGACATTAACAAAATGGAGGCAGTCCAGAGAAGGGCAACCAAAATGGTGCAGGGACTGCATCAGAAAACATATGAGGACAGATTAATGGAGCTCAATATATATACCCTAGAGCAAAGGAGGGAGAGTGGTGATATGATTGAAACATTCAAACATCTTAAGTGCATTAATAAGGTGAAAGAGTCTAACATGTTTCAATATAAGAAAAACAGCAGGACAAGAGGACACAGCATGAGATTAGAGGGAGGCCGATTAAAGGGTAATGTGAGGAAGTTCTTTTTCACAGAAAGGGTGGTGGATGCATGGAACGGCTTACCTCAGGAAGTGGTGGATACGAACACAGTGTAGGGCTTCAAACAGCCATGGGATAGGCATAAGGGAGAGATACAGATGAGTATGAAAAGATAGGCCATTGACAGAGTACAGGCCTATGGCACATTCATAAGGTAGAAAAAATGGGCAGACTGGATGGGCCTTGCGGTCCTTATCTGCCATCAACTTCTGTGTTTCTATGTTTCTATGTGGATATATGTTATGAGGATGGAGGGAATGGTTTAATGTTTTTAAATGTTTTTTTCTGTTTTTTTTTTAAGGTACAGTGGATCTTGTCTATTAAGGATGCCATCCAGACCAAAGAATCTGCCAATATCGATGTGTCCTTAATATGCAAGCTGCACATTACTTAAGAAATTGCATTCCGTATTGCAAGAAATGTTCTTAATAGTGTGATGTCTTAATAAGTGTTAATTTAAGACTTATGTCTGCTGTGTTTCAGGAGGACCTGTGGGCTGCTGCTAAGGTTTTGGGTATCCCATGATATTGGCACTGGGGAAAGTGCACCTACAATAATGGCGACCCCTTCCCCAGTGCAGTGCAGGGACAGCTACAGGATGGTAGGGTGGCCGGATAGGGGGCGGGCGAGTATAGCAACAGGGTGTCACTATACGTACTCATGTGGTGGGGGTTGGGAGCGGGCATGTACAGCGAGGAGCGGGAGGGGATGTGAGGGGTGGTGCCTTGGTGGGTTGCCGCACTGACCCCTTGGCATAGTGGGTGGGTTGCTGGCGTCGGTCCACAGGGTAATGGGTTCTCATCCAGACACTGGTGTGTTTTTGTTGCGCTTGGCCTGAACCTTTTTATTTTACTGTTTCCGCCTCCTCTCCCATGACATGCACCCCTCTGGAGTTGAGAATCCTTTAGTAGGTGGTGTGGGGCAAGCCTCCACGGGGAGAGGGGCAGGGGTGCTGATCCCAGAGAAAACATTAAAAGCTAAGTCCCTGTGCCATTTTGCTGTGCGCCGGGGTGTCGAGGCTAAAAATGTTCTGCACTTTGACTTCGCGATAATGGCGATCACCTTTAGGCTTTCGCCATTATCACACAGAACCAGGTTTTGAGCCAGTGTTTACTCTAGCAGACTGTAAGCAGCCATGACAGTAGCCTTTGGCTCCCCATCCCACCAATCAATAGCTTTCACCTTTTTCTCAGTCAATAGGGGTTCTAGCAGTAAGACTGACACTGCATTCCAGTCAATTGGGATGCTCTTGGACCAGGACCATCAAAGGGGCTGTACTGGGACTTCTGTGTGCTTCTTGGGCAGGCAAGAGCTGCTGGCTGCCATGTCCTTTCCTGCTAGGACTTAGTCTGCAAACTAGACAGGCAGGAACTCCCTGCAAGTGAGACTCGGGGCCCGATTTTCAAAGGTTGATGCAGGGCTTACGTGAAGCTCTGCATCAACCCCAATATTTGGCACAACTGTGCCAAACTCCTTTGATGCAACTGTGCCTAATTTTAGTACATTGGGTGCAGTTGTGACACTTTCCATGATTTATGGCAGCTTGCACCAAATGTTTGGCGCTGGCCCCGTAAAAAGGGTCCCTGAATAGTGCAATGATAGACCAGAGGGGAGCTGGTCTAATTTGTGGCATTTGGCGCACCTGACAAAAAATCACGATCTGCCTCAAAGGACTGCTGCAAGCCCTCTGTGCCATATGTTTGACACACCAGGGACTTGTGGCATCCGCAAGGGTTTTTAAAATCAGGCCCTCAGTGTGAAATGAGACTAGTTCATGGCAGAGTTCACCATTTTAGCAAGAGTCCTGGAGACTCCGAATTTTCCTAGAACGTCACTGACTGCTGAGACTGTAGGAGCACCCATTCTGATAACATGAACTGTTTACTATTTTGGATATGAGCTGTGGCATAGAGCAGGCTAGTTTTCGGTTGCAAGTCATGTCAGGGTACCAGAATAAAGTGTAAGCCCATGAACTGTATTTCTGTTTGTCTGCACCCAGAGAGATTGTCCTGCTAGCCTGCATTCTTCTGTTCTCATGCAACCAGGAATCCAAGGAGACTGCCCAGGTGGTTTTTCCCCCTGCAGAGGATCATCACCTTCAGTGCTGGAAGAGGCTTGAATCCCAGCTGGGGTGTGGACACTGAACTGCAACAGTTAAGTTCATCACTTTAAATTGCATTCTTGTCAGCCTTTGTCTTATTTTAAAGCAGTCAAGCATCAGTAACTTTACTTTCCATAGTGGATTATAATTTGGGGTTTAACACTGTATGCACATATGCAGACCCATGGGCTGCTTGGGGGGTTTGTTTAACTAAAGCCAGACAATTTGATCTTCAATCTAGCATCCCAGGCAATGACATCAGGCCTTTGCCAACTTTAACTATGGTTAGGGGTACCCCGGTGTTACCTATAGTGACTGGTTCCAACTGTTCTCTTGTGTGGTGTATGCTGTTTGTGGGGATCAGAGCCTGGAAGAGCTGTGTATCAACTTGTGCTGTGATAATTCCATATTTCCCCCCTCTTGCATCACAGCTGCTGGTTATTAAACCTGTGTTCTGTAGTACAACTGGTGTAGTTATTGACTACCAGAGAGTTTAAGTGCTGTAGGGTTGAGAAGTGTATGTAGGGAACTGTATTGTTAAATATACCAGTACATGGGTGGACAAGCTCTAAGGGGGGGTGCTGGGCAGGAACTGCATCCGAGGGGACAGAACACAAATCACCATCCATCCCATAGCATGCTCTGGGTGGAGGCACTGAAGCGATATTCCCCATATACCCTAGGGAGATTTGTGTTCAGGCAAACTCCATGCACCCAGGGCCCTCAACCTTGGAGAGCAGCAAACGGGTACAGGGCAGCGAAGTGTGACTCGCCCTGCATATACCATCACATACTAGAGTGTGTTGCATATGCATTATCCTTAATAGGCATATTTCACTGTATAGTTGCCCACAGGATCCACTACATTTGCAAGCAGGCTCTATGGGCAAATTACAGTGAAATGTCATGGAAGGGGAGCATTACACAGTTTGCAAAAGTTCTGGGCAATTTACCAAATTTGCAGGCACATCACCCAGCCTTCACTAAGGATAAAGTCTGACACTTCATTACACATTCATCAGTGATGTTAAGGCATGGGCCTAATAAAGATATGCCTGTTTTACAAGTCATCTGCAACTGTATGATATCATGGGAGCTGAAGCAATGAGTGATTTCACAGTGGTTTATTACGCCCATGCCATACTGAATATTTGATTTGTGCAACATTATTGCTTTGAGTGGCAAAGCAGGTGGATGCACGTCTATCTATTAGAAATTACAATTAAAGTTTTAGAATATTCAGCCTGGTGGCACCGAGGGCTGAGGTGCTGAATACCTTACCTCGCACTGTGCAGGTGTCCTAGGTTCGGGAATGAGCCAGGGTCACTGGGAGCCATGGGAGGGAAGGGAGGGAGGGAGCAGGGTTGAGCAGCCACAAGGCAAACTCTCCTTTACCAGGGAGGTATCCTGTCACCCCCCACAGTTCCACTGCCCACAGATGGAGGTCTGAGTTTAGCGGCGGCGTGGTGGCATGGAGAAGGAAGGCACTGCAGAACTGCTAGGCACGCCTGCCACCTCATGCACGTGCACGGCTGCAGCATGGGGCAGTGGTAAAAATAGGGGCACAGAAAAAAGTAGGAAGAAAATGTAGACTGGAAAAAAAGTTCTAGAAATTTTGAGTGTAATCAAGAGGCAGTATAGTACAGTGGTTAAGGGTACTGAGTTACAAACCTAGAGACCTGGGTTTGAATCCTATCCACCTCCACCTGCATACTGTGTAACCCTGAGCAAGTCATTTAACTTCCTTGTGCTTCCAGGTCACACCTGGAAACAAGATCTTGCTTAGTGTGCCTTTCCTGGTTAAACAGTTTCCCCCCTAATCAAGTAGATTCTGACAGCAGAAATAAAAATAAATCTGATATTTCAGTACAACCATGACATATATGATTCATGCTATGGCCTTATTTCTTTCACTGTTTTTGTACTGGTGCATGTACAGGCTGTACTAGGGTCGTGTGTGTGTGTTTATTTGTTTGGTATTATATTGTATTATACTATTTGTGCTTCAGCAGTGCACCGTCACCTTTTTTCTTTCTATTGATGCATTGCTGTTGCTTGTCCTAGTTACTATGGCAATATGAGAATCTTTATATATTATGTTCGGGCTCATCTTGTGAGTGTTCAGACAGCTGGTTCTAAATCAATGTACAGTTGGAATTTTGAATTTTCTTTTACCAGTCATGACAGCTCAACTAAGAAAATAAATGCTAATGACAGGCCAACTGTAAGGGTAAATGTTGACAACGGGGCAACTAAATGAATAACCTATTTATTCTCTCAGTTGCCCTGTCATAAGCACAAACTCCATAATTTATCTTGGCCAATTTATTCATACTGCCATTCCATAAAGCCTTATATTTAACTGTAGGTACCTAAGAAGTCTAAACAGTCCTGTACATGCCAGGTACTATGTGCCCCACCCCTTAGGGCAGAGAACTGGCCAGGTTAAGTGTCTGGACACTGCTGCCGTAGTGGTGTTCATCCTCCATTATTGGTTACCATTTGGAAAATGTCATTTTGGATGACTCAAGATATGACTATAACATCCTCAGAAGAGGAAGGGCAGCCTGAACATTGGTGAGACCTCATCTAGAGTATTGTGTCCAGTTCTGGAGGCCGCATCTCCAGAAGGACATATAGTAGAAGCGGTTCAAAGAAGTGCAACAAAAATGGTGCAGGGGCTGCACCAAACATTATATGAGGGGAGACTGGAGGATCTCAATATGTATTCCCTGGAGGAGGGGGAGGGGATATGATAGAGACTTTCAAATATCTCAAGAGATTTAATAAGGTACAAGAGGATATCTATCATCTTTAAAAAAAAAAAAAAAAGATGTTCAAGAACAAGGGGCCATGATTTGACTTAGTGGTAACATGAGAAAGTATTTTTTCAAGTAAATGTTGGTGGATCCATGGAACAGCCTCCCAGTAGAGGTTGTTGGGGCAAAAAATGGTAGGGGAATTCATAAACACATGTGACAGACATAAAGGAACTCTAGCGAGAGGAAAGAGAGAGTAAGCTGCAGATCATTTAGGATCTGCAGTATATGAAACAGGTAGGGAAAATGGGCAGACTAGGTGGGCCAAGCTATCCTTATCTGCTGCCAAATTCTATGTTTCTGTGTTTCTGGACCCCCTTACGAATGATGCTACAGCGGTGTTCCTAAGTACTGCAAAGAGGCAGATAACAGTTTAAAGCACAAAAGTATTGGGCCGGATTTTCAAAGAGCCCTTAGATTGATGCACGCTGCACCAAACAACCAGCTTGCATCAGATCTAGGTGTATCAAATATTGTGTGCCATATTTTGCGAAAAAAGCGTTCTCTGTGACAGAGTCCCCCAAACTGATGCAAGAGGTCCACTGCTTCAACAAAATGACGCAAGGGACAAGAATGGCGCAAGCTGCACCAAAATAAATAATGCACGTTGAGTCAAAAACGGTGCAAGCTGAGTAAAAAAAATGGTGCAAGTTGAGTAAAAAATTATTCAAAGGATAAGAATGACGCAAGCTAAGTCAAAAAATACGGCAGATGAAATGGCCAAGACTAAGCCCCCAAAATGTTCTAAACTAGTCCTGCAGGAGAATACTGGCCCTTAATAGTAGCATAGTCAGGTCTGACCACCTGCTGTGGGCCTCTTTATATGCTCTAGTGTCCCTTAGACAAGCTCTGGCTGGTCTAACAGCGACATTCATCTTACACACTAGGACAGGACTCGCATTCCTTGAAAATCCCAAATGGGGGGAAAGGTGCATAATTTCGGTGATGCTGGCATCCCTTCCTACATGGCACAAGCATTTTGTTGGTGCAAGCATGGCACAAGCCACTCTGGCACATGCAGACCTGTTTTTGGCGCAAGCACTATTTGAAAGTCAGAACTGGTGCAAGGTTTGAAGCATCCTGCTCCTTTTGTCAGTTGTTTTTGATGCAAGCAGCCCGCATCATTCTCTGGCCTTTGAAAATCCAGCCCATTGTCTCTTCTGATTCTCAGAGTCTAGAAGGCAACTTAATTTTTTGATCTCCACACAAAATCCATTCAGGGTCCCATAAGGGGGCACATTACATATACAGATTCAACAACATATTTCTGGGCATGGCATAGAGTCCCTGAATAGCAGGAATCCTTTAACACAATTGCTCCTTAGCCTATCATCTCCTTGGGCTCCCTTACATCCTACCCTCAGCTCCAGCTTTTTGTTTGGCAAACCTTCTCAAACATCTCAGGGCACAAGCACATACCTAACAGGCCAAGCTAGGCTCACATATATGACCTCATAATGGAGCACATAACATCAATGGAACTGATGGCAATTTCTCTTTGACTCCCCCTTGGTACTGCTTTATGAACTAGGACATGAGTGCCATCTTTTCCTTCAGCATGAAACCTGGATCAGGTCCACAAGGACCGCGAGTGACTCCCTTGAGGGGCGCTCCCTACAACTCTGATGCTTTCTCCTCAGGAATAGTGGAGACCATGTACCTCATGTGTTCCAGCCTATCGATAGACAGAGGGAGGGGCAGGCAGCAGCCAAATTAGCATAGCCACTGAGCACATGTGCAGACATGCACAGAGATTCAGCAGCAACAGCTGTTTTAAAATTCCTGATTTCCTTTACAGACATGGCTGCCACGTTACTCACCCAAAAAGTCAACTAGGCCCTAAAAATAAAACTCACAAAATAAAAAAAGAAATACAGTTTTCGTTTCCTTTATAATCCCTTCATTAAACACATGCACCAATTGAATAAATTAAATATTACCCATAGTTTTATTTTCTGGAGCTTATTTTCTAACCATGAAAAATCCACCTCCTATTTGTACCTGTCTAGCAGGGAGCCCTTTTCTGCTTACCCTGCCACAGATAAACTTGAATCCTGGGACTTAATTCTCAAACTGGCCCCAAGATCAGTGCATGTTGTGCCAAACAGCAGCCTGTGCTGATGGCCAGTGTACCAGGGATCCTGTATCTGATTCCAAACACCCGCAGGTAATGCCAGCCACCCTGGTGCTGCACACTAATGGTTCATGGGAGGAGATTGGCGGGTGGTGTGGCACATGGGAATGGACCGCTGATCCTGCATCATGCCCACCAAACAGCACAGGGGCAGGCTGGAGCCCCAGGTAGCCAACATGGGCTGCATTGCAAAAGAAGGGAAAGGCTTGGGGGGGGTACGGTGCCATGCCTAGGACACCTGCAGAGATGCTGATGGGCATCCCTGGTACAGGTTCTGAGTGCAGGCTTTGCACACATCTGGGGACGGGGTGCCAACATCCCTCTGGTGTGGTCTGTACCTGGCTGCACCTCTCCAGTCCACTGTCATGTGCATCTCATGGATGCCCACTAATCTGGGCACCATACAAGTCTGTGCTCCCATGCAGTGCTCTCTATGGGAGTGGTGCAAGGTCCGTTAGACCACCATTTGACTGGTCTAAGCCCTGGCAGGTCTGCTAGCTTTCAGAATCCCAATTACAGGGATGGTGCAGCTTAGATCCACTGTAAGCCCCCTACCACCTTGGTGCACCCCTGTCCTTGGTGCAGGACTGGCACTTGTCTGGTCTGGTGCAGGGGTTCCCTGGTTTGCCGCAACTAGTGTTTTAGAATTGGGAACTCAACAAGGTTTGACATGGGCACCTAGCATCAAATTCAGGGTTTTGAGAATCGATCCCCTGGGCTCTATTGAGGCCTCCTATAGTTTGTGTTTGTATGAAGAGGTGAACATTCCACCAGTAGAATTGTGCAGATGTTGGAACCCCTGTATCCACAATAAACAAAAATTCAACCTATTGAATGTATGGAAAGGCAGATGATTGACAAGTGGGGAGGGACTACTTTTTACTAGCTACTTTAAACACAAGAAAATACCTGTTTTAATTTAAAAAAAAGTTGAAGCTTTTTGATTTTTACATTTCTTCTGTACCCATCTTATAAGCACAATAAGATACTTCCGGGTGTGGCACTGGGTTGCTATGTGATAATCACATGGCGTAAACATCTCATGTCTCACAGTGCACCTGGGTGTATGTCAAATAGCAACCCACATTCTGTCTCACTAGTATGACGTGAAGACGGTGACTAAATAACTGCGAATGTCAAAAGGGGAGAATGGATAATGCTGAATGGGAAATTCTGCAAAGTCTCTGTACCCCCTCCCCAAGTTCCTCTCCCCCTGGAGTTAGTATATTTAGTCAGGGGGATGTTTGGTTGGCCAGCCCCCCCCCCCACATAAAGAGACATCACCAAATTTCCCATTCAGCATTATCCATGTATGTTTGTTTTTAAACCAGGAGAGACACACTAAGCTGAAAGCTTGTTTACAGGTACAACCTGGGGGCACAAGGAAGTTAAGTGACTTACTCAGGGTCACACAGTATGCAAGTGGGGGTTGTGGAATTCAAACACAGGTCTCTAGGTTTGCAGCTCAGAGCCTTAAACCACTACACTATACTGCCTCCTGCTCTTGTTTCCTTTTGACGGTCACCATTTTTCAGTCAATATCTTGACATGGAACTGTTTCACCTTATTATTTTCATGACAGGGTATGGCATATCTTTGCCACTACCTCTAAGCGTCACCTTTCCAGACTGGATATACTGTACAACTGTCTTTGTCACTTTATTCTATATTGCCCTTTTTGCAGTCTCCAGTGTTCCTTGTACAACCAGCTATACTGGCCCACATTGAATTGCATAGATGCTTTTAGCAGATAAGGACCGCTAGGCCTATCCAGTCTGCCTGTTTAAGCTGCCTAATGAAACATCCAGAGACCCTATCTTGTCAATGGCTTTAGCTTTTTCTTCCTATCTTTATTATTCCTTTGTTTCTGCCCCATGCATGTTTGAAGCCCACCACTGTATGGGTTGCCACCACCTCCTGGGGCAGGCTATTCCATGCATCCACCACCCTTTATGTAAGAAAGAGCTTCCTGACTTTTCCCAACAAATATATGTTTCCCCTCGGGATCAGACCGTTGACCATTTGCTTGTAAGGCCAAGACACATCCATTGCACCACTCAGGTGGTGCTCAATTACAGGTGCTACAGGTGGTCACAATTACAGGTGCTATTAGCATTTATAACTATATAGAATTAACTACTGAGTCAGAAAAAACTTTCCTCTTACTTAACCATGCTGCTTATTTCTGACTTGAGGCACAATCTACACTAACATGTTGGAAATAGATTCCTCACTTCCATGCGAAACATGAATTCTGATAAACTTGCCTTCAGATGTAGACTGATTCATCTATGATATAGCTTGCCCATGGGTCCTACCTCACCAACCAGTGTCCCATCTGCCAAACAGTTGCTCAAAGCTTTGCTTGCATCTCATTGTGAATGTACTTGATATGCAGTTGCAGCAACTGACATGGTCAGTTATTTTCTAAAATGTCAGTGATATCTCTAGAGAAATTTCCAGCCTTCCTGCAGTACCACTGTAGGGCCACCAAAGAGAATCCCCTGAGAAATACAGTGAAATATTTTGAAATAGCTGACCATGTTAATTGCTGCTACTGTATATGGGATCTTATTATAATCCTGCCTAGAACTGTTTTTCCTGGTTCCTTTACTGGAGGTCTGTCTCTGTATTGTACTGTGCATTGTATTACCTGCTGCTCTATCTTTAGATCTAGTAATTGTGTTTAATTTCCTTAGCCTATTTTCTTCCTGATTGTCCCTTGTCTCCCCCTCCTCTACCTGGTCGCATCTGTAAACAAGATTTTTTTTTCTTCATTTCAACCTGGTTAAACAATCTCAAGAAACATAAAATAAATCAATAAACAAATAAATGTATACTCCAGTATACTTATGCGAGTGTCTCACGATGATCCTTCAACCATCCTAAGTATCTGTATATTGGTGTATAACCCAAATCTTGGAGATGGGTATCCCTTTTATAGAATGGTCTGTTTAAATAGTGGTAGGATAGGGATTATCAGGTCTTGAAGGTGCCCTGGATTACGATGGGCACAAGACAGAGGTCAGACGTGTTTGGTGCCTGTCCCAAGGGAGTCCACCAGACTGAGTGGCCAGGTAACCCGAGGGGCTGCCTTACCCACCAATCCCCTGAGGGCAGTGTTATGCAATGCCAGATCGATCAGGAACAAGACCGCAATTATTGCGGACTTGATTTCCTCAGTTGATCTGGCTTGCATCATGGAGACCTGGGTTGGGGATGATGTTGGCCCAGTTTTTGAGGCTGCCATCCCACCTGGGTATACCGTGGTGCACTGCCCCAGAGAGGAATGAAGGGGCGGTGGAGTAGCCATCTGTTTTAGATCTGACTTCGGCTTCACTGTGCAGCCAATGGGAACCCCAAGTTCTTTTGAATGTGTGGCCATTCGTGGGGGTCCGGGCACAGGCTGCAGGATTCTCCTTATTCCTCCACTGGGACAGTGGGGAATTTCCCCAGGAGGTTGCTGAATTTGTCGCCGGCGAAACATTGGAAGCCCCCAGATGTATTGTTCTGGGGGATTTCAATGTTTGGGTTGACAATGAATCTTCTTGGCTTGGTCATAACGTCCTCCAGATTATGTCATCACTGGGCCTGTCGCAAGTTGTTTCTGCCATGACACATCAGGGTGGCCACATGTTGGACTTGGTGTTCTCACTGGGGCTTGAGATACATAATCTCAGGATTGGTCGGGTGTTATGGTCCGATCACTGCACTGTGCAGTTCATATTCAGGGCTCCTACAGGATGCCCTCCCCTACAGAGATGATGAGCTGTCACCCTTTGTGGGGATTGACCCCAGAGGGTTTTTTTGGTGGCAGCCAGTCTATCTAGAGTGGGGGATGCATGCGTTGGAGGCATTGGTGCTGGGTTGGGCACTTATAATAAGGTGCTATCTGACACCATTTAGTCCCTTGCTCCTGTCCATGTATGACCCAAATCTTCTTTCCTGAGGTCCCCATAGTATGATGGGGTTCTCAGGGAGATGAAGAGAAAGAGTCAGCAGTTAGAGCACTGCTGGAGAAAGTCTGGCCTGGAGGAGGACAAACTGGCCCTGCGTGTACACTATAATGCATACCAGGGGGCAATCAACCATAAGAAGGCAGTGTTCCTGTCCAGGGAGATTGCTGCTGGGAAGAATCAACCAGCTATACTTTTTCAGACTGTGGACAGGCTACTTCATCCTGCTTATCTACAGCCACAGAAGGTTTTTTCTGATGCTGAATGCAAAGAGTTTGCTCGATTCTTCTTGGACAGAGTGTCCAGTATCCGGCAGGGCATTTCTCCAGTCGGCAATGTCATAGCTGGCAGTGGTCACCTGAAGGGTTCTGAGTGCACTCCGCCTGGTTGGGGGGAGTTTAGACCAGTGGAGGTAAGTGAGGTTATTGGGGTGGCGACCAATCTGAAGCACACCTTTTGTGAACTGGATCCGGTGCCAACGCGTTTCTTGATGAGATGAATCGACACCATTGGCCCGGTATTTGCTCTGATTGTCCTGTGTTCCTTATCTGAGGGGGTGTTCCCTGATGCCTTGAAGGAGGCAGTGGTGAGACCACTCTTAAAGAAACCATCTTTGGACCCGGAGGTCAGGGCAAATTACTGACCTACCTCTAATCTTCCCTTTTTTGCAAAGGTAGTGGAGAAGGTAGTGGCGCTTCAGTTGGAGGAGCACCTCATGACCCACGAGTTATACGAACCTTTCCAGTCAGGGTTTTGGGCAAGGCATAGAACAGAAACCATGCTGGTTCGGGTGCTGAATGATGTCCTCAAGGTGAGAGATCGAGGAGATAAGACAATTCTTGTTCTCCTGGATCTCTCCTCTGCATTTGACACTGTGGACCATTGTGTGTTGCTTGACCACCTTAGGGATCTCTGCAGACTCACTGGCACTGTCATCAGCTGGTTTGAGTCCTTTTTAACTAACAGGAGGCAACAGGTTGTGATGGGGAATTTTTCCTCCACCCCTAGACTCCTATCTTGCGGAGTCCCTCAGGGATCGATATTAGCTCCAATGTTGTTTGCAGTGTACATGCTACCCCTGGGAGGGCTCATTAGGAAGTATGGCTTGGGTTTTCATTGCTATGCTGATGATACCCAGCTATACTTTTCCTTTGCCCCAGGAACATTCAACGTGGTAGATGTGCTAAACAACTGCCTTGCTGAGATTAACGAATGGATGGCCTCCAGCTGGTTGCGACTAAACCCCGATAAGACAGCTGTATTGGTGGTGGAGTCGAACTGAGTGCATGATAGGATGGCCTCTGAATCAGAGACTGGACTTGTTCTGGGATCTGTTTCATTGAAGACCTCCTCTAGGGTGCAAAATCTTGGTGTCATTCCGGATAGGAGTTTGACTATGGAGGTGCAGATATCCTCCACTGTCCACTCCTGTTTTTTTCCATCTCAGAAATGTCACCCTTATTCCACCTCTGGACCTCCCCACTTTGATACATGCCTTAGTTACATCAAGGCTTGACGACTGTAATGCGCTCTACCTTGAGGTCGCGGGAGGATCTCTCCACAGATTGCAGCTAGTGCAGAACGCAGCTGCCTAGTTACTTACTGGGCAGCCAAAATTTTGCCATATTACACCGGTGTTGGGTGAGCTGCACTGGCTGCCGATCAGGTGGAGGATCCTCTTTAAGGCGGGTTTTCTCACATATAAGGCCGTACACAGTCAGGGCCCTGGTTATCTGTCTGACCTTGTACCTGCTCTCTCTGTCTGCCCCCTCCTTTCCTCTTGTGGAGGCCCCCTAGCAATTCCAAGGACGAGGTTGAAATCTGCTGGCGACAGGGCTTTTATTGTCGCTGCTCCCATCCTCTGGAATTCGCTATCCCTTGGGGTTAAGGGGACCCCTACCTTAGAGGTATTTAAGGCCTGCCTCAAGGCCCTCCTATTTGCTCAGGCATTTCTGGATTGAATGGTTAATTAATTGATCTGATTTGTTTATAAATTTTTGTATGTCGTATTACTAGTTTATGTTTTAATTAATTTGCATTTAATGATTCTATTTCTGAAGATGTGTTTATTTGTACAGCGCCCAGAACCTCTGGGATTGGGCATTTTTAAATAAATTTTGCCTTGCCTAAATATAAAAATAAAAGTTAGTCAAAGTACCAGATGTACAATCAATCTTTATTTAAACCAGTGAAACACTATTGAGGAAAACTCATTTGCAAGGTGGACCTGGACTTTGGTCATGTACACAGTAACCAAGGAAGTACAAAAAAGGCATTGTAACAGTAAATTATCAAATACAATGAGATAAAGGCAAAGTTGGTACAAGATAGAATAGGTACACACTGGAAATATATACAACAAAATATTACAATATATACAATGGCCAGGATATTGAAAGGCATGGCGCAACACTGTTGTGCCATGTGCAACCAACTGATGTGCCCCAGCGCGATATTCAAAAGGGGATGTTGCACAGCACAAATCCCGATGCGCCGGGGTGCACCAGTAATGTATGCGGCGCAAGTGTGGGGGGCATGCCCATGCATATTCGGCACATCCCGATATTCAGCCTGGGATGTGTGGCGCATATGCAGGCACACACCCGCCTTGCACCTCACAGAAGGGTGCAAAGATGTGCCCGAAAAAAAGAAACAAATCGGGGGACACCCACAGTCCAGCCGCCATATTGCTGGGCGCAACACGGCAGCCGCCTGCTGTGGGTGGCCACCCGACCTCCCGAGTCACAGGCCGGGCATCGCCCCCCCCACGCCCTATCGCGGGCTCTGTAAATATTGAAATACCCTGGTGGTCCAGTGGACCTGCTTCCCTGCCTGATCGCGGGCTTAGTTAGAATAACTGTATCCTTGGTGGTCCAGTGGACCTGCCCCCCAGCCCAATCGTGGGCATAGTAACAATAACTGTATCCCTGGTGGTCCAGTGGACCTGTCCCCCAGCCCGATCATGGGCATAGTAACAATAACTGTATCCCTAGTGGTCCAGTGGATCTGCCCCCCAGCCCGATCGCGGGCATAGTAAGAAAAAATGTATCCCTGGTGGTCCAGTGGACTGAATCCCAGCCGATTGTAGGCTCCATAAAACGAAGATAATCCCTGTTGGTCCAGTGGTACCCCCTCCCCACCCACCCACTCAGACCTGCCACCCTGCTTCCCCGGTCAGTGGCGTGCGGCAGCTCCCCACCCAAAAGCCACCCGGTCTCCACCGACTGACAGCGTACAGTACGGCTGTACGCCCGTTGGTCCGCTGTGTGGGCCAATGGGCATGCAGATCGTACTGTACTACACAGTCCCGATATGTGAATGGGATTTATCTTCGTTTACGGAGCCTGCGATCAGGCTTGGATTTGGTCCACTGGACCACCAGGGATACATTTATATTTACTATGCCCATAATCAGGTTGGGATTTGGTCCACTGGACCACCAGGGATTCATTTATTTTTACTATGCCCGTGATCAGGCTGGGATTCGGTCCACTGGACCACCAGGGATACATTTATATTTACTATGCCCGTGATTGGGCTGGGATTCGGTCTACTGGACCACCAGAGATTCATTTATTTTTACTATGCCCGCGATCGGGCTGGGGACCAGGGATGTTACATTTTTACAAAGCCTGTGATCGGGCATTTGGAACGCGTTACTGCCGAGGGGCAGGGGGCGTCGGTTCCCAACGGCTGCAGCCTGGCAGGGTGCCAGGTGCACGTCACCGGGGATCAGCGCACCTGCATGCAAATAGGGCCATACTGACATGCAAATGGCCCCATTTGCATCTTGCATGCATAATGGTACCATTTGCATACCCACTGCTGAATATCGTGGTTCCTGCACCTAGCACAACCGCATTTGCGCTGGCACATCCCCCTGCTCCTCTCTTGCCACTTGCGCTGGCGCAGTACCACTGTGCCATGCACAATGTGGGCAGCCATGGTGCCATATTCAACGGTGCTGGGCCGTGGTGCAGCACCATTGAATATCGCCCAGGCCACACCCTGGTGCATCCCAGTTGTGCTGCACCCAGGCTTGCGCCCCTGCCTGGTGCAGTCTGAATATCCGGCCCAATATGTATACGTGCAAAATATGGTGTGAGTGTTCAGAGGGTATGAGAACATATAGGGTGGGGACTAAGGGGAACAAGGCTGAAGAACAGAGGAAAAAGGGGGCAACGGTACAGTAGGAGGTTACAGGTAGAGAAAGGGCAGAGGAAGTGGGGGCAGGGGGACAGTAGGAGGTAACAGGTAGTGAAGTACCCATAGTCCGAGATATCCAGTGGTCAGGGAAAACAACTGCAACATTCTTTGAAGGATTGTATAAATAGTGTTTTGAAGGTGGTTAGTTTTTTACGTAACACCATATTTAGTGTTTTTTTGGAGTATGTTCCACAAGGAGGAAGAGCATGGCTTAAGGCCACTCGCACAAAACGTGTGTTAACTTTTGGAATGATGAGTGTGTGTTAAGACAGGCTTCTTACGGAATATCCACCTGCAGTGCATATAGTCAGACTTTCTGCACTGTATTGTGGAAGTTTCTTGGTGAGCACTCTAAAGATCCAAACTGCAGCATTTTTTGTGCCTCCTGAAGGTGGGGGATGTCCAGCCTACCAAGGAATACAGGGAGCAATGGTGGGTGGAATATGGTGCACCTGTTATAAATCTTATTGCTCGATGATAGAGTGTGTCAAGCTTTGATAATGCCAAGCTAGTACCCTAACCATAGATAAAGTCAGTGTAGTCAAGAAGTGGAATAAATATGCATTGAACTAATCTAGTTTTGGCATCTTTGGTCAGTAGATGCCAGATCCGAAAGAACAGACCTAGTCTCTGTCTAAGTTTTTTTGACAGATCGTCAATATGGTCAGCAAATGATAATTTGTGGTCAATCCACAGCCCCAGGTATTTGAATTTAGCCACAAAGTCTATAGACTCCCCTGTTAGGGTGGTTATTTGGGGAACTAGGCCTAGTATCCAGGGGTTAGGTGCACTAACAACTGGAGCGAAGAACATTGCCTTAGTTTTTTTGGCATTTAATGAGTTTTTGATTCATAAAGTTGAGCTGTAAATGCTTGAAATTCTCTTGAAGGTCCTTAATGGCTAATTCCAGAGTGGGCCTGTCAATGTAGAGGACAGTATCGTCAGCAGAGAGATGGATGCTTGCTGAGTTAATGCCTTGATTGATATTATTTATGTAGACAGCAAAAGGCAGCGGCCCCAAAATAGATCCTTGCAGCACACCTCTCAGGAGCGGTTCTCCGTTTGCTTTGACTTGCTGATGCTGACTGGTAAGATAGCTGGTAAACCATTTAATTGCCACAGAGTCCAGGCCGATGTTTTTTAGAGTGACAATTAAAATGTCATGGTCCACCGTATCGAATGCCTTGCTTTGGTCAAGGAATAGGGCACCCACATACTGTTTGGTGTCTAAGGCCAGCTGCCAATCGTTAGTGACTTTAGCAAGGACAGAAATTGTGCTATGACAAGGTCTAAAACCTGATTGAACTGAATTTACAAGTTTGTGAGTCTCCAGGTACTCCCTGAGTTGGATATTAACAATTTTCTCAAGTAGCTTGGAGAGGATGGGGAGCAAGGATATCGGCCTATAATTGTTTAGGTCACTCGGGTCACCAGACATAAATAGAGGGATAATATGAGTGGTTTCCAGATTGGGGGAGTTCATCCTGGGCGAGTGATAAGTTAAAAAGGTGTGTTAAAGGAGCAGACAGGATAAAGAAGCTGATCTTTAAGGAATAGGGATAAATCTGATCCACACCTACACTTTTCCTGGTGTCCAATTCTAACAGGAGGTCTTCTGCTTGCTTCACTGAGATTGGACTGAATGAGAAAGCTGGAAGTGGAGCAGGGGCATCCTTCAAGTGTGTGCCAGGTCCTTGGTGCAGAGTTGGGAGTGAAGGTTATTCATAGGAGAGGAGTCGAACACAAGCCTGGCAGTAGCAAATTGATTATTCAGTAGCTGAAGAATTGAATGTTTGTCAGTAACTGAGGAGCCACCAATAGAAAATTTTTGTAGGAAGAGAATTAGCAGTGGTGTAGCCCTCAAGATCCCTTACAGTTTTCCAGAAGTTTGTTGAGCGGTTAGAGGAGGACACAAATTCAGTGCGATAAAATGTGGACTTTTCTTCCCTAATCAGTTTCGTACACTGGTTCCTAGCTCTCCTAAACTTTTTCCAGTCAGCTGGAAATTTGGTTTTATGTGCCTTTTTCCAACGAAGGTCCCTATTGAGTAGGCAGCTTTTAGGTTGGCTGTGAACCAGGGGTTCGACTTCTTCTTTGTGCAAACTTTCACTAGGGGCACATGCCGATTTATATGCTCGAGTACAGTGCTCTGAAAAACCATGTAGGCCATGCTCACAGTAGGGGCCAGGTAGAATTCTTGCCAGTTAGAGTGCTGCAAGTCAAAAGAGGAAGGCTTGGATGACAAAATTGCATTTATTTCTTTTAAAAATATACTTAGAAGAAGACACCTGTTTTGGCACAGATCTTACACAAGCTATTAAGCAGTGATCACTAAGATCACTAAAGAATATGCCTGAGTATGTAAAAAGGTGAGGTTTGTTCACTAATATTAGATCGACTAGACTGCTGTTATCAGTATTCTTCTTGTTAGGATGGGTGGCTTCGGTAATAAGTTGCATCAGCCCAAAGATGTCACACATGTCTTTTATGGGCTTGGAGGCAGCGGCGAGCCAATCAAGACTGAAGTCACCCAGAATTATGACCTCAGAAGATAGCTTTCTGAGCACACTACCCAAATGGTTCAACACCTTTAAGCCTGCCGAGGGTGGTCTGTAGCTGCCAATAATGCAGAGTGACGAAGAGTGTGAGAGCTGCACCTTTAATGCCAGACTCTCGAATTCCTTAGGTGTTGTGGAGGAGTCAATAATGGTGGCCGTGAATTTGTCTAGGATGTAGATGGCTACCCTGCCACCTCTGAAATGTGTATCAGCTCAGAAAAGCTTATAAGATGGAAGGTTTATTTCATGATCCAGTGTAGAAGGCCTAAGCCAGGTCTCGGTGACCACTAGTACATCAGGCTTGGTATGGAGCATCCATGTTTGGACAGAATTGAATTTCCTTAGGAGGCTACAAACATTTGGATGAAGAATACTCAACCCTTTGAGGTACACCAGATCAGAGGGTGCAGTAATATGGGCAATGGGACCTGGGTTCAATTCGACATTGTCTGAGCAGAATAGAATCAGCAATAGGAGCTTTTTAAGAGTGCTGAGAAGCAACCTAAACAGTCGAGTCCGCTTCCTTCTAGATGGGTGGAAGGAGGGGGTGGTGAAGAGCAACTTAATCACAGACCAAGGGACCCAGGGATGCATAAATCAGCACCCTAGCCTCTTTTATTATAGAGGACAGGACTTGTTGGGATAATAAGGTGCCCCACAAAGCACATACAAGTGTCCCATAGCAACTGAAGATAGTTTCAATGCAGGAGGGTGGGAAGATAAACATGTCAGAGCAAGATTCATTTAAGTTTGGCTTAAAAGGAGAGGCAGTGTATAAGGGAACATAACTCTGGTCAAGGATCCAAGCAGTCAAGCCTGCTAAGCAGCTAAGCCACAGTACAAACTGCATTTTTGGATTTGAGGATGGGGTGAATGTGTTCGGTTTAGTAAGAAGATTCTCAGAAGCCAGCAAGGCAGAAAAGAGTGACAGCAGCCCTTGATTCAACGTGCAGAGCTACACAAGGGCAGCAGTAGAGGATCTGAGCACTTTATATCAGGGACTGTACAAAGTAACTGTTACTTTAAGGACAGAATAATAAGGGCCATCAATGGGAGGGTAGTACCATAAATGGGAGGGAAACAAACTATTTAAAGAGTAGCGGGGGTGGGAGAGGGAGGGCAGGCGAAAATCTAGGTAGTAATTAGCAGCTAAGGGAAGCACTTTTAGGAAGTCAAAGAGCCACTGTGAAAGTCAGTGCAATGGACCTGAGTCCCTCTAGCCAATCCAGTGCAACCTGCGATTGCTTCAGCAAATCACAAGCTGAGCAAAAAGGACTATGACCAATCGGAGCTCCAACTGTGGTCCCTGGCAGAGTCTTGGATGTACTTGGTGAGAGCTGCTCCAGTGGCAGGTCAGATGTAGTAGCATGGCCGGCTGGCTTCTCCTGCCATGCCGCTCAGAAGCGGGAGCGTTTGTCCCGATCAAGGGCAGTCTGAAGGGGAGGAAGAGAGGGCAGTGGTTATTTTAAGGCAGCAGACAAAGAGAGATACAAAAGAAAAAGAAAGAAAAAAGACAGCTTAGCTAAGTGGTGGGCAGGGCTCTGGAGGACAAAGGATAGCAGTTAAGGGAAGTGAACAGGCAAATAGGGGTTTCAGGGTTAGCGCCACTACAGATTTAAAATAGAGGACTGAGACAAGGCTGGGGGGGGATGGGGGGAGGGCTGTATGCTGGTGCCAACAGAAATTTAAAAGACTGCAGCAGGAAAGAGACAGTAATAGAATAAGGTATAGGAAATTGCAGTGAGGGATTCAGAACCCCAGAGCTAAACTGAATAGAGCACAGTGCATAAGGTGGAATGTCTCCAGATAGAAGGTTAGAGTAAATACAGGGGAGTAGAAGCAGAGATCAAGCATACTGGGACACATAATCATTTCTAGAAAATTCACATATCAGTAGCACTTTACCTAATCATAGCTGCATATCCACAATTTAAAAAATACAACACTAATTCCAGCATAATGCATACAAAATTCAGGAAAATCTAGGTAGCAATTAGCAGCTAAGGAAAGTGCTTTTAGGAAGCCGAAAAGCCATGTGAAAGTCAATGCACTGGACCCGAGTACCTCTAGCCAATCCACCACAAGCCTAGGATTGCTTCAGCAAATCTCAAGCAAAGCAAAGAAGGCTATGGCCATTCGGAGCTCCAACAGTGGTCCCAGGCAGAGTCCTGGACATACCTGGTGAGAGCTGCTCCAGCTGTGGGTTGGATGTAGTAGCATGGCTGGCTGACTTCTCTTGCCATGCCACTCAGGAAGTGGGAGTGTTTGCTGTGATCAAGGGCAGCCTGGTGTGAGCTGCTTCACCAGTGGGTCAGATGTAGTAACTCTGCCGGCTGGCTTCTCCTGCCATGCCGCTCAGGAGGTGGGAGCATTTGCCCTGATCAAGGGCAACAAACTGAATTTTGTAAATTGTTAGTTGAGAGCATGGGATAGATTTTCTGAGAGTGGCACAGGACTTACATCAAGCCCTGTGCCACAACATATTGATTTTGCTGGTGCACCACACACTTTTGCTGCAGCTGCATCCAATCATAGCTGGAACGCAGTTGTGACAGTTTACCAGATTTATGGCAGCTTGTGCCAAGTCTTGGATGCAAGCACCATGAAAAGGGTCTCTGGGATTGTTACAATCTAGACCACAAAAAGATGGTCTAATTTGCTACAATTGCCACAGAGGATAGAAAATCATGTTAGATTGCTGCATGGCCGGTGTGCCATAACTGTGCCGTATCCAGGCCTTGTGGCAATCTATTCCTTTTAGAAAAGCTGGTGCCATGAATAGAGAGAGGTTCGATTTACAGTACCATTCTCTGTCTACGTAGAAGTTAAAGATCATATAGCACATATCAAAGGCCAGTAGGGTAGTTTACCCAATGTCATATTCAACATTTTCCCATCAGTAAAACATGTTCTTGTAATACCCCCCAACCCCCCATGAGGCACATTGAAAAAAGCTATCACAGCTTAGTGTGTGATTCCTGGCCTAAAAAAAAAAATAACAAACAGAATAAACAAATGTACAAAATAGCTGGGCAATTGTACAGCAATGTCAACACACCCCAAAAAAAGCACACTACCCTTACTTCAGCACTATTCCTAACCCTAACCCTTCCCACCAGGGCCAGATAAGAGTTCTGCAGTTCAGCAGTATATAAATGAATAGTTATTCCTATACACCTTGGTACAGTATAATAATGGAGTTTGGCTGGCAACACATATCACGTCACTCCATTCATTTCCTAGAAATTAGGTCTAATTAGTAATACAAAGTTACATGTTTCTCTTTCCTCAGTACAGTGTTTAGTGGTACAAATGGAAAATAAGTGGAGTGCAGAGTGGGCTCCAAAACTCCATTTTTATCTAATACTCAAGTGTATGGGAACCGACTTTCTTTAATATATAGTACTTTTGCATCAAAGTCCTGCTATCTGATTCTGGTGGTGAGGAAGAACAATGATGTGGTGAGGGGCAGTGCTGTGGTAGGGTGGTGACAATACTGTGATGTGGGAAACATACTGGTGGGATGGGATGCAATGCTGTATGACCAGCCAGCTGCAGCATATGAATCAGGAAAAAACAGAGTTAAGTAAGTATCATTTTATTGATATAGTGCCCCATCCCAGGGGCTCAGGGCACTGTACAAAGAGTTTCAACACAATAACAAAATCACAGACATAACATTTCCATATAAAAGACAGTATACAGTAAAATGAGTAAAGCCAGACTACCAGTCATAGTCATTAAAAGCCAGGGCAAAAAGCAGAGTTATCAGAAATGTCTTAAAAATCCATTCTCCGCCAAGAAGGCAGTAGAGGTGCAGTGGAAGAACGTTCCACATCTAGGGCATTGCCACAGCAAATTCTCTATCTCCAAAATATCTGAGGTGTGCCCATGCAACCTCTAGTAAATTCTTCCCAGTAGAGTGGAGAGGGTGACATGGAGTGCATGGGTGTAGGAGGTCTTTTATGTAGCCAGGACGAAGATTGCATAGGGCCTGGAAAACCATTAAGTAAATCTTGAAGGTGGTACATCACTTAACCTGCAGCTGCTTTACACTCCACAGCACAGGTGTGATGTGTTGAAAGTGCTTGTTCCAGAGATTAGCTTGGCTGCGGCATTTTGCACCTGCTGGAGAGGTTGCATCAGCTCTCCAGAAAGCCATAGATATAGAGCATTAGAGAAGCTGAGACAGGAGGTCACACAGATATGAACCACTGTCATCAGATCCTCAGGTTTGTGGAAGGGCTTCAACTGGGTGATATTTCTGAGATGGAAAAACCCACAATGGAGAGCAGCTAACACCTGAGCTTCAAGTGTCATATCATCCACTGTGATCCCCAGATGCTTAGCCCTATCCACAGCCCTGAGGAAGTAAAGGTAGCAAGCCCAAAGAGGGCAGCATGATATTCCTTTTCATTGCTACTTCTTGAGTACCTGGTTCTATGATTACTAACTTGATTTGCTTCGATGATGGCTCAGCCAGCTGGCAGTCATCCAGTCACTCTGTTCAGAAAAGCATTGATTAACCACAGCCACTGAGTTATTCTAGTTCAGAGCAAAAAAGAGATAAAACTACATATCAACTACCTAACAGTGCCCACTACCCATCTGAGGTACCACTGAGCTCAGTCATGTGGCAAAGGAACCTGTCTTGAGGAAGATTCCACCCCTAGAGGTGCTACAGGGACAAGGTCTCCTTTAACTATGATGCTGTCTTGCACAGCCCACCTGTAAGATCCCTGCCACATCAATGTACCCCACCCAGGCCTAACCAGTAGATGCTCCTGGACTCTGTCAGGTACAGCACATCCTATCCTGCCCTCCACATACTTCAGCCAATGCTCCCCCTCTGTCTGAACATGGGGCACTGTCTGGGAGCCACGCTCTGTTTGCCACAAGCTTTCTCAGGGTGACCTGCTTTTCATCACCAGGTCAGGCATGGTACCTAGTTTGGATGTTAAACAACCTGTAAGGTTTATACCCCTAGTTCGGATGTTAATTAACCTGTTAGGTTTATACCCCTCCTTGTCATATTGTACAAATGCATGACACTGCTGCCTGCTTTCTTAAGGTACTTTGTTGCCATGCTTGTTGAACATATGCAAATAATGTCTGTTTTCATTGTTCATTTGTGCTCTACAGTATAACAATTGTATATATATTATATATTGTGTCTACTCTGTATTACTGCATCGCCACCTTGTGGCCCGGGTTATGACTGAAAATGGTCCTCTGGATCAGTGCACTTACCTGGTTACCAAAAACATAAATAAATAAATAAAATAAATAAATAAAACTGAAGGTACCTTGGAGAATATGTAAAATCGCACAAAAGAAAACATGGCACTGAAGCACATACTGTATGTTGTAGGTAGGGAGCAATGGGCAGACTGGATGGGCCAAGCTGTGCTTATCTGACATCAGATTCTATATTTCCACTTTTCTGTGTATGTAAGGCTTAGAAGGAGAGGGGGAATAGAGCATGTATAGCAACATACACAGATGAGATGCCATCTAGACCCAAACTCATGCCAGAGTTTGTTTAATGATCTTTAGCATAGAGGAGAGGGAACCCATCCTGTAGTGGAAACCTCCAAGGATCCAAGGGCTAGTTTGCCTTCCCTCCAGAGGGCTATCTATATTTTAGGTATCCTCAACTTAGTACAATGGCTGGGCAGCTATAGTGGGTGCCACGAAGCCTAGTCAGTATAGGAAAAGGACCACCCAACTCGATTAGAGTTTTACCTCAAAAAAAAAAATTATGAACATGGTCCCACTAAAGAAAGGGCCACAGTGAGTGCCACAGAGCCCACTCAGCATTGTTAAAGAAACACAAAACTCAGAAAGTCTTCCACCCCAAATGCATGAGGTGCTTGGCAATGCTAAAGAACTGGGTATGGTGGGTGCCACAGAAGAAAGTCAGCATCGGTAAAGGAATGGCTGCACAGTGGGGAGACCACCCCAAATGAAAGAGGGGCTCAGCCCCACAAAGGAAGGAGCTACAGTGGGCACCACAGAGCTTGGTCAGTAAAGAATGCAGGAAACAATGATTAAATCCACAGGGTGGCTCAAGCGCTGCTTGAAGTGTGGAACTGAAGTTGTAGAACTTGCAGTGAAGGGGGACATTGCCAGTCAAATTGGAAATGGGGTAGACTCTCTCCATCCCTCTACTGGGACAACGAACCTCAAAGATGTTACTGAGCTCAGTCAGTATGTCTGAAGGGCCTCCAACTCAAAGAGCCCCCCCCCCAACAGCAATAGGGCCAAGCCCTGGCTGGTGCAGGAGCCAGATGCTAGAGGAGAGGTGCGAGCTGCTGTATGATTTGATGTCCTGTATCTGACCCATGGGAAGACCAATCCCATGGTGGGTGCCAATGAGCTCAGCCATGTGGCAAAAGAAAGCACAGTGAAAGTTCTACCCTGGCTCAATAAGGAGCATGGCCCCACTAAAATAAAGGCATTGGGTGGAAACCAGACAGGGCCATAGGCAGCTGGCTGAAATAATGCAAGACCAAGCAGTGTGAGAGCCTGATCATGCTTCCAATACCAGCAGAGCAATTGCAGAGCAGCCACTGGAGTGTAGAATATGGGTGTCACTTAGGTAGCAAATGGCTATGGCTTGGAGCAAGGCCAAAGGTTAGGTCTAAGTAAAGGCCCTGAGAAGTCCAGGATGAATGGGAATAGCATCCAGAATAAAGAAAATAAACCAGTAAGGTGAAATCTGGACCAGAATTTCTCTGGAGCTGAACAACATAGTCTTTGCCCAAAAAATACTACACTCCCAAATCATGGTAGCCTAAACCCAGTATTGATTATTATAAAGAGCAGCTGAGCTGTGAAACTGCAGAAGCCTAAAGCGCAGAACCGGTGTGCCTGCAGCAGAATAGAAATGAGCAAGAATGGATGACTTGCAGCAAAACAGAACTGAAGGAAAGAGTTGCAAAGGAAGCAAATCCCAGAAGTTCAAAGAAGGGGAAGCCCAGTCTGAGAGAGGACAAAGCAACATGCAAGTAAGTAGCATGTGTAATATGACAAATAAACAATGCAGTTTGACACCACGGGAAGGTGGCAGAATGCAACAGTGAACAGTCAGTGTGGACCAAAGTAAATAAAGAACATAAAATGCCAACCACAGCCAAAATCTGAGTGGCAAAGAGGAAGAGGACCCCCCACCCCCTCAAAAAAACAGCAATGAGAATGAACAGGTAACTATGGCAAGGCAGGTGGCAGGAGGCAGGGGCAAAGAGCCCTCGCAGCAGGACCAACCACAGATCAAGTCAGCACAGAGAACAGAGAGGAATACAAGTCAGAAGGCAGTTGGAGGATGCTGCTTAAATAGTGCTTGGAGGAGGAGGCAGGACTTGTTGCCCACTGAACCACAGGTGTAGTTTTATTAATTATGACAGTGTCTCCTTCCAGCTGTAACAGTGTTTCCTATCAGCTGTGTCAGTGTATGCCATTGTTTTCAAAGTTACACAAGTGTTTCACCATAGCTGTTATGTCAGTGTCTCATCCCAGTTACACCAGCGTCTACTCCCAGTATTGCCAGTGTCCATTGCAGTAGTGTCAGCTCTGTTACTGTACATCAGTTTCTTCTCCCATTTACACCAGTGTCTCCTCATCCCAGTTATGGTCCCAGTTATACCATTTTCTAATTAGTAAATAAAAGGAAAAAAAAGCAGTCAGTTCTGTGGAAATATTTTCCGAAATTCACCACATTATTCAACAATCCATATCAAAATTGCACAGTTTAAGGCAGAATTTTGTGAAACGTTCTTTTATTTTCAATAAACTTTTAGGAGAAGTGAATTTCACATTTTAGGAACATTTCACTAGCAAAATTAAAATTTAGCCTAGCCCTACCCATTATACATAAATGTTAATTCTCGGTGAGTTGCTGGGGCTTACATCACAGCTATGTGGGAACGGTCTATAACCTGAGCTCACCTTCCCCTATCAACCAGTAATAGCTCTAGACAATTGAGAACATGGATTAAATTGTTGTTTCTTGTAGCAAGAGGAAACATGGTATCAAACAAAATGTTGTAGGATACTTAATGTGTTAGACCAGTGATTTCTGGATATGGAATTTGGCAAATGTCAATAATAAAAAGATGCGATTTTGGATAATTCTACATAAAATAGTTACTGCAGAGTTCTTATCAATAACCAATATACTAAATCAGTGTAACTATACATTCTGTAGTGCCACAGAGTGTAGAAATCCAATTATTAGGTTACCACTGTCAAGTAAAAATGAATTACCAGGGCCATGAAAGTATATTTAAATGTGAATGGAAATATTAAGTTATGGGAGCAAGACTTGGCAGTTCAGGTGCTGAAAAAAAATGCGAATCCCTGTTGTCTCAGACGTGTTTCACAGTAGCTAAGGTTTCATTTTAAAAGCTTCTTTCATTGAGAAATCCTTTACAGAGTAAATGAATTGTTGCACCAAAGCAGGAGGCAAGACAAGCAGAAAGTGTTTGAACAGAAACATTGGGACAATAGAAGATGTGAACGAATTCACAGTCACTTTAATGGGATACGACCATCAAAGTCTTTCAACCATTTAAATACCTGCAGTATTGGATGTTATCTGGCATTACAGAGCTTTGACATGTATCTGTTAGTACAATATAACATACCTGAATATGTGACATTCACCAGCTTATTACATTTGAAGATCTACATAAAAAGTACTTTTGTAATAGAAGGTGAGATGATGATATTTATAGACGGAAAAAAACAAAATAGTAAAAAGCAGCATTTTGGATTAGATATGATTCATAATGGCAGTTTTGGATTTACTACCCAGTTTTAAGCAGTTCTGGAAACAAACTGTGGAAATTCTGGCAATTTCTGGAAATCACTGACCCTAGTAACGTGTTCCACTTTGATAGCTACAGTATGGACAATGGTGTATATGGGCACTGGATTTAAGGGATGGAACAGAGCAAAATTTGGTTTTTCCATTCATATATAATGCACTTCAAAGTGCTTTGTAGAGCATACAGTTAGTTTGGAAGAAGACGCCTGGGCAGAAGCTGGCAGGGCACCCCAGGCACAGTCGAGGGGGGCAGGATAGAGGTGGTTGGGTGCAGAAGGCGCCCTGGGATGCAATGAGGCTTGGGGAGATGCCACATGTGTTTAGCACCTGTCCCCAGGGTTCCCATGAGACCAAGTGGGCAGGTAGATAAAAGGGCTGCACTGTCCACCAATCCCCTGAGGGTGGTGCTATGCAATGCCAGGTCGATCAATAATAAGACTGCAATTATTGTGGATCTGATTTCGTTGGTCAACCTGGCTTGCATTACGGAAACCTAGTTGAGGGATGATGCTGGGCCAGTGTTAGAGGCTGCCGTCCCTCCTGGGTATTCCGTTGTGCACTGCCCCAGAGTGGAATGCAGGGGTGGAGGAGTGGCTATTTGTTTTAGAGCTGAGCTAGGCTTTACCATGCACCCAGTGAGAACACCGGGTTCTTTTGAATGTGTGGCCATTCATGGGGGTCCGGACGCAGGTTGTAGGATTCTCCTGATTTACCATCCTCCTGGGATGGCTGGAGAGTTCCTGCAGGAAGTAGGTGACTTTGTGGCCAGTGAAACATTGGAGTCCTCCAGATGTTTGATTCTGGGAGATTTAAATGTTTGGGCCGACGACTAGTCATCTAGGTTGGGTTATCACTTCCTCCAGATAATGACATCTCTGGGCCTGTTGCAAGCAGTTACTACCATGACCCACCTGGTGGCCACATGCTGGATCTGGTCTTCTCGCTGGGGCTTGAGATTGAGAATCTCAGGACTGATCAGGTCATTTGGTCTGATCACTGCACGGTGGAGTTCTTGCTTAGGCCTCCCTCTGAGATCCCTCCCCCTGCAGAGATGGTGAGCTACCGCCCGTTGAGGGGTTTGACCCCGGAGGGTTTTTTGGCGGAGGTAAATCTTAGTGTGGACAATGCATGCAGGGAAGGTGTGGGTGAGGCAGTTGCTGCCTATAATAGGTCAATGACTGAGGCACTCGACTCCCTTGCACTGGTCCGTGTAAGACCCAGATCTTCTCACTTGAGGTCCACATGGTTTGATGGGGAGCTCAAGGCATTGAAGATCAAGGACGGAGGTTGGAATGCTGCTGGCGGAGGACCAGGTTGAAGGTGGACAAACTGGTCCTGCGTACACACTATAGTGTGTACCGGGAGCAATCAACCGTAAGAAGGCAGTGTTCCTGTCCAGGGAGATTGCTGCTGGGAGAAACCGACCAGCTATGCTTTTCGGACTGTGGACAGGTTATTACATCCAGCCTGTCTACAGCTGAAAAAGGCAGTTTCTGAGGCCTTGTGTAATGAGTTTGCTCAGTTTTATCAGACAGGTTGTCCGCCATCAGACAGGGAATTCCACCAGTGAGCCATGTTATGGCCAACAGTGGTCACCTGGATTGTCAACAAAGCACTCCGCCTGGTTGGGGGGAGTTTAAATCAGTGGAGGTGGCTGATGTCGTTGAGGTGGCCTCAAAACTGAAGCACACATATTGTGAACTGTACCTGGTGCCGTCACGTTTCTTAATGGGATGTGTCGACACTGTTGGCCCAGTGTTCGCCTTGACTGTCTGGTGCTCCTCCTTGTCGGAGGGGGTCTTCCTAGATGCCTTGAAGGAGGCACTGGTGAGGCCCCTTCTGAAGAAGTCATCATTGGACCCTAACATCAAGGTGAATTATTGACCGGTCTCCAACCTTACATTTTTGGGAAAGGTTGTGGAGAAGATTGTGGCACAACAGTTGGGAGAACACCTTGTGGCATTTGATATCTATGAGCCGCTCCAGTCGGGTTTTCGTGCAAGACATTCAACAGAAACCACATTAGTTCGGGTGAACAATGATCTCCTCAGGGCGAAGGATCAAGGTGAGGGGACAATTCTCATTCTACTCGACCTGTCTTCAGCTTTTGACACAGTGGACCATCATGTGTTATTCAACCGCCTGAGGGACTTCTGTGGACTCACCGGCACTGTCATCTGCTGGTTTGAGTCCTTTTTGACAAACAGAAGACAGAGGGTGGTGATAGGGAATTTTTCCTCACCCTTGAGTCTCCTGTCTTGTGGGGTACCTCAGGGTTCGGTCTTGTCGCTGGTGCTGTTTGCCGTGTATATGCTGCCCCTGGGTGAGATCATTAGGAAGTACAGCCTGGGGTTTCATTGTTATGCTGATAATACTCAGCTGTACTTATCCTTTGCCCCTGAGACATCCAATGTGGTGGAAGTATTAAACAACTGTCTGGCAGAGATCAACGACTGGATGGACTCTAACTGGGTGCGACTGAACCCCAATAAGACGGAGGTACTGGTGGTGGAGTTGAACAGGAGGCGTGAGAGGATGGCCTCTGGGGCAGATACTGGACTAGTTCTAGGGTCTGTCCCATTGATGGCCTCCTCTAAGGTGGGCAATCTTGGTATGGTGTTAGACAGTGGTTTGACGATGGAACATCAAGTGTCATCCGTTGTCAGGGTTAGTTTTTTCCATCTGAGAAATATTGCCAGGATTAAGCACCTGATTCTGCCTCTGGACCTCCCCACCTTGGTGCATGCATGTGTAACATCTAGGCTTGACTATTGTAATGCACTCTGCCTTGTGGTCTCTGGAGGCACCCTCCGTCAACTGCAGCAGGTGCAGAATGCAGCTGCCAGGTTGTTGACTGGACAGTCAAAATACTGTCACATCACCCCGGTGCTGCGGGTGCGATGGAAGGTGCTTTTTAAGGTGGGCTTGCTCACCTATAAGGCCCTACATGGACTGGGCCCTTGCTACCTGGTGGACCTTCTTACACCCGCTGCCTCGGTCCGCCCCCTGTGATCCTCCTCGAGGGGCCCCATGACGATTCCCAGGATGAGGCTGAGAATGGCCATCAATAGAGCTTTTAGTATCACTGGCCCCGTCCTGTGGAATTCGTTTCTGCTATTGGGTGAGGGAGGCCCCATCAGTGGAGGTATTTAAAGCCCACCTAAGTGTTATCTGTTTAGCCAGGCTTTCTCAGGTACTGTATGAGAACATAGGTTATCAGTCCCTTTTTAAATGAGGGTGATTATTTATATGCAGGGTACTGCTTTTTTGATATGTAATTATTTATCGTATGGTGATATACAGGTATATATATATATATATATATATATATATATATATATATATATACATATGTATGTATGTATATAAATTTAAATTTTTGTGTGTTGTATGGCACCCAGAGCCTCTGGGATTGGGTGCCAGAAAAATAAAATTTGCCTTGCCTTGCCTACTGGTACAGTACAAGTCACTTAATCAGGACATAGTTAATGGGGACATCCTCTTAATTGGGGTGACCTCCAGGGCACTAAATAAGTGGGTATGTATTTCTATGTAGGCTATTGTCGCATTATAGGGACAGAGGCACTGACTAATTGGAATGATTCAGTCCCACTCTCACACGCTGCTGAGGTGTGAATGGCTCTGAGTTTGTATCCTGGAGTAAGTGACAATGAACTGCCTGATCTGCTATTACACATCCAGTACAGCACCACCACCAACCCCCCCCAAGCTCACAAAGTGTATCTGGTTTCTTTTGTTTTGATTTTCTAATTTGCATTCATTTTTAATTTTGTTTTGCCTTCTCATGACATACTGTGTGGTACAAGAGAGCTGGAGCAGAACCCATGTCAAACCAAAGAGCTGGAGCTGGAGCTGACCATGTGTCACTCTTGGAGTAAAGAGAGCTGGGGGTAGACCATATGGCAGACGGGGACAGATCGTGCTGGTGGGGAGAAAAAGAGAGGGGGAGAAATTTCTTTTTTTTCATTTTTGTATAGTATTAAGAACATGTGCTGGGGAGCAGACTGGGACAGACTGTCCAACCATAAGACCTTCATACTTTGTGGCTGACTAGGAGAGCAGAGGGGTACATATTGTCAGTCAGACTTCAGGTATGGTATTTTTGGTACATTTTGACATTGGGAGGGCAATATCAGACAGGGATAGAACACAGCAGGGCAGGGATGGGCAGATAGCATCGATAGCAATACTGTAACAAGCCTACAGTTTGACGGTTGAAAAACAAATGCTGAAAATGCATCTGTGGGTAACCAAGATGGCAGTTTAATTGGGAAGAAAAGCCTGCCACTGGGGTGTCCCAATTAAGCGGCTTCTACTGTAGTACAGTGGCTTGTTTACAAAGGTTCCACGTCAGATGGAGGGTAAAAAACTTAACAGTAAAGGATTTAAACCAAAATCATATCAACAAGACTTCAGAGTGCATAAATAGTACACCAAAGCAATAATCAGGAGAGCAGAGAATCAGGGTTCCGCGTCTGATGGACAGTACAAAACCTTACAGTAAAGAATTTAAATGAAATCATATCAACAAGACTGCAGAGTACATAAATAGCACATCGGAGCAATTATCATGAGAACAGAGAATCAGGGAAGGATAAGAGAGATGGAAAAGACTACAATAAGGGTAGAGTATAGGACGGGGGTGCAGTGCTTGTTTAGAGGAAGGGTTTGGAAAGGGGACCTGAGAGTAGAAAGGGCTGATTGGTAGGGGAAAAGGAGGGCAGTGAAGTAAATTAATGAGCCTTGTCAAAAGGGGGAGTGGGCAGGTGAGGCAGAATCAATGGCAACTGCAGGAGTCAGTGGGTGTTAGTGCCTTCCTCAGCCCAACCTTGAACTAGTTAATTTTGGAGAGGCTGATAAGGGATTCAGGTAGGTAGGTAGTCAATCCATAGTGGGGCCCTGAAGGCAAAACAGCACATGGCTAGAGTGGTATGGCAGCAAGGAACAATCAGAGCATTCCTAGACATGTTACTGGTCGAGCAATTATTTGTGACAAGAAGCAGGAGGCTCATGATTGTTGGAGATGTGAGCCCTAAAAGGACTTTTTTGTCCATAAGGCATGTGTAAAATTTGATCCTGTCCTGAAGGGGCAGCCACTTGATCTGGGTACAGAGAGCACACATATGGGTAAGTTGGCCTGCACCAAGCACAAAGTGACAAGCCTTGTTCAGCAGAAACTTGATCCTGTTCAGGGCTGTGTCTGAGGCCACACCGTAGATTGTTATCCCATAGTCAATAATTGGGAGAATGGAACTATTGCAACTCGCCTTGCTTCATGGGTTAGGTTATGCTTCTGCCTATACAGAGCCCCAAGTTTTTTTGCTGGCAGAGTTGACCATGTTGTCTATAGGGGGAGCAAAGGAGAGTGTTTCATTGACTGTGACCCTAGGTACTTAAAGGTCCTTACTTGTTCCAGAGAAAATAACATTCTAATTTAGGACAGTGAGGGGGTTTGTCCTGTTCTTGTCCTAGGGTCCCTATTAGGTGAAATTCCCTTATGTTTACAGTCTAGAGTCCCCTATGTGTCACTATTGCTCAGTTGGTGGCAAATCTGCCTACAGGCCATAAGGTTATGGGTTCTAGTGCCACATCCAGATTGGGCTCATACCACAAATGCTGGCACCCAATGTAGGGCTGGGGTAGGCTGTACTGTTGTGGTGTGCCATCCTTTAAATGAGACATTAAACCGAGGTCCCTGATGTCCATCTCCGGAGCTGTCCTGGTTGGTGCCCATGTGAAAGTGAAAGAACCCAAGGCCCATTTTGAAAGAGTAGGGAATTTTTTTTATTGGTAAAATATCCGACTCATACAATATGTGACAATGTTCACTTAAATCAATAGAAAAGATAAATGCCATGTATGTCTACAGGACACAGAGTAAGATAAATGTAGCAGAAATAACAACTTCTGTAGTCCTTGTAAAGGAAACATAATGAATACACAATAGTCCACCGATATGAACCACAATAAAATAAAATAAAAAAAAACAAGAAAAAGGAAAAAAAATCCTTCTGAAAAAAGAACTGCACATGCAATGTGTTTCAGAAGCTAGCCGTGAATACATAATAGGGCTTGTCTTACCCCTTGATGGCACTGGTAACCCAAGTGCACTTTTTCCATAATGTCTGAAACTGTTGTAAAGGAATATTTTTCAGTTCTGTGCTGCATACTACAGTCAGTGCATATTTTACTGATGAAACTACAATTTCCACATCAATCTTCTTTTTTTGTAGTGTTAGGGAACATTTTGTCTGTTACAAATATCACTTACATGTGGCAAAAATCAATCTCAGTGTGTTTTTGTGGTAGTTAACCAAATGCACTGGATACAGACATAGAACCACCATTTCCCATGAAACTGGAAAAAATAAGTCTCTCCATTCCTTTGCTAGGACAGACCAAAATGTTACTGCACTGAAAAGCTCCTGAGTTTCCAGTGTCTGGGATATACCCATTCATTCATTGAGCGTGTATTGACAGTAAGCACTCATACAGATCTCAGTTGGCGGATGGCCATGGAGGTGAGAGGTGGGCTGTGCTAGTCGTGACCTGGGATGGGTCAGACTGGCACTGCTAGGTGGGGGTGGGGAGACAGTAGACTGCCAGGGATAATTGTGGGATACAATTATTTTACAGATTGCTGCACTTCATGGACCTTGGGGTTGGGGTCGAGGAATGGGTCCTGGGGGGACAGAGCTGCCCTGTGGGGCACTTACAGTTTAAGGGATTGGGGGAACACAGCTGCCCTGTGGTGCACATGCAGTCAGGGGATTGGGGGATGGAGGGGGTCACTGCATCCCTGTGGGGCATTTGCCAACAGGGGGGTTCGGGGGCTGGAGGGGTGAGAGCTGCCCTGTGGGGCACCTACTGAGGTGTTTTGAGCATGGGGCGGAGGGCACATGGATCGGGTGCTGGTCTGCTGGCAGGTCTACAGAACCCCCCATGGCATACATACAGTTACACCAGCTAAATGCTGGTGTAACTTACATTGATGGTTCTCCTCTGGGGGTTGTTGTAGAATCCCAACATTGGGGACTTTGTTGCTGCCCTTCCAGAATAGGGCGCAACTGCTGCTGTAAACCCCCTGGCACCATGTTGCAGGGAATTTAGGGCTTATGGTCTGGCGTATGTCCACTTTGACACAAGTGGTCTGCAGCATGTCGCAGGCCACTTTATAGAATACCGTATGTTGCAATGGCTGGCGTAACTTGCTACTTACACCATTCTTTTTGGCACAAGTCAGGTTATGGCAGTCGTAGCCTTTTGAGAATTGGGCCCAAAGACTCAGGAGCAGAAGAAAAAAAGGAAAAGGGATAATTTGGAAGTGGAGGAAGATAGACAAATAGAACACAATGTAAATGAGGATCCACCATCATAAACACTAGTAGAGTAGAGAAGAAGAGGAAAAGAGGGAGGCCAGCAAAAGCAAACCGTGAGCTACAACTGGAAAATAGAATTCCGCCCCTAGGGGAACAAACTGAGTCACAAGCTTATCAGGAGGAAATGGATCCTATTGAAACTGCTAAGAATATCAGAATCCAATCTGTTGGTGATTCCACATTATGCACACCAATACCATTATATGTGATCAAAGGAAAGATAAACTGACCATATGATGCTTGCCAGGCACTAAAATAAAGGATATTAAAGAAAACCTGGAAGGGCTGTTACAAGGATCTGGGAACAAGTCAGTTGTAGCACTACATACTGGAGTTAGTGATGTGGGGGCACAGATTGGATGATAATACTAAAAGGTTCCATGTCATAATAGCGATCGTAGAACAGTGATCGCTATTATGGCGAGTGTATATCGCTGAAAAGCAAATCAGCGATATATACTTCAAGGAGACCCAACATCTGGAATATTAAAAAGTGTTTTTGCAGGGGGGGGGAGCTGTGCCCCCCCATGCCCTCCCTCATGAGGTACTCTGCTTCCCGAACCCACCTAAATAAAGATTCTCAACTCCGGGGGGGGGGGGTGCATGTTGGGGAGGGAGCAAAATCCAGATTTTGTCAGAAATTAAGTCCCACAGCTGCAGGCAACGGTAAAATTTACTCACTCCCAGTCCCAGCCCCAAACCTAGTACCTGCTGTGCCAGAGCTAGCCACCCACACCATCATGCCACACAGCTTGCTTGGTGGCAGCAGGTATACCAGTCCCCTAAAACCCTTTCCCTGTCCCTCCCCTTCCCCTTGCTATTCCCCCCCTTCTGGTCACCCATCCCCATGGTCGCTTTCCCATACAGTCGCTAGTTTGCAGGGTAGCCCAGAATAATATCTCAAAAAGCTGAAGCACTCACTAACCCCAAATATAGTCGAACACAGAGCTACTATTTTAAATATTTATTGCACCAACCAGTCCACCTGACGCATTTCGGACATAAGTCCTTTATCAAAGGTTAAAAACATCTCAAAGCAAGCATCAGTTAAATACCATTTCATGTCTGACATCATAATGCGGTTTTACAAATTCATTGGTTATAACAACCAAAAACAAATTCAAACACCATCACCCATAAAAACAGTGAAAAATAGATCAGAATTCCACAATATCTGAATATTTAAATAGTACATGACTAAATTGAAATAACAGACACAAATATTTGTAGTACTGACAAATCAAAAAAGAAAAAATAAGTATACAACTGATTGCAGATGTTAAACCATTTTCAAAAACATCACAGTGTAATTTTAAATCTTATTATAATATAAATATCACAAGAGAGAATAATAGCACTGAAAATGAGTCACTGTTTTTGTAGTCATTCATTTCTGGTCACTATTATCACTTGATACCTACTAGAAGTGACTTCAAGTATATTTGAAAAGCACTCCAGAATAGATAGTCTCTGAAATATTACCTGTACTGAGAGTAGGGGCTGGAAGAATGAAGGCAATTAGAAAAATAAACAACTGGCTACAATCTTGGTCTAAACAAGAGGGTTTCAGTTTTGTGAAAACTTGGTACAAATTTTACAACCGAAAAGACTTGTGTAGAAGGGATGATGGATTGTACATAAATGATCCCTAAACAGCATTTTTCTGGAGTGCACCTACCCAAAACCCTCCTGTGCAAGTGTATGGTTTAAATAATATAAGCAGGTACCTTAAAATTGTTGATTTGATATGGTTTTGGCAAGTTTATTTCAAAGTTGGCAATCAGGAAATGTTTTAACCTGACCATGCCGATAGGCTCCCGTGACTGCACTGTACATGCAAGAGGATGATGTCATTGCAGTGAGTTATCTGATCGGTGGTAATGAAACACAATGTAGCCTAATATTTAATGTCTAAACTTAGCACTTTATGTTTACATTGTCATTTAAACTAATATTTGCAAGTTAAATATTGATATAGATGACCACATAATAATAAAGCCCCTAGTTTAGACATTTGGAAGGCTTTAGCCTGCAGTTCAATGGGGGGGGGGGGATAGCTCCTCCCACATCCCCTTCTTAAACCTCAGGCTTCTGCTCGCTCAGCTTCAAGCATTTTGAAAATGCTGGTGGCTGCTGAGTTGCGTGTCTGGTGAGGCTTGTTTTTTTTCCATTTTCCCGTCTGTTCTTCTCCCGTGCTTTCTTTTGTCTCCCCCCCTTTTCCATTTGTTTCCCTCTCCTGCCGTGACTCTGTATCTGTGTTTTTCTACTGCTCTCCTACCTCCATTGCTGCACTTTTGTTTCCCTCTCCTTTCTGCCCATTCCCCCCCACCCAGGCTTTCACGGCCTGCTTTCTCCTTCCTCCGGTCTGTTCCCTGTGCTCCCTCATACCTCATTTGGTGTCTCTTGCATTCTGGTGGTTTCTTTTCTGCTGCTTCTGCCTTACCAGCTGCCATTCTATTGTCTGCTGGCACGTTGGCTATGCTGTTGCCCACCCGCTCCGTTCTGTAGCTCTGCATTCTCTGCTGCTCCCAGCCACCTCTTCTCCAGTGCTGGCGATGCCTCCTTTATGCCTGTTTTTGTATGACTGGCATGCCGCTTGCCTGCTTGCTCCCCTGGCCCTCTCCTGGACTGTCCCCCAGGCTGGGGAGCACTCCAACCTGTCCCTGCCTCACCACTCCATCCTGTTGAGGGGTCGGGGTATGTTGGGCTGCCATGCTGGGCTCCCTGCTCTCTGTCATTTCTGTATTTTTGGGATTTGGGTGCCCTCTGCTTCATAAGCCACATCGACTCCATAGCCAACATGGGACAAGTGAACCAAGGTTCAGTTCAAGATCTGTCTGGGAAAAGTGCTGTACCTCAACCTCCTGTCTTGCAATTGGGGAACTGGACTTCACTATATAAAAGACAAATTACCTAAATAGAGATAAATCTTCAAGTGGCAGTTACAGCTATACAGTCCTCGCCACTGGGTGGCTCAATATGGATCATTTCCTCCTGGACGTGTCTAAAAAACTAATGTGTGACCTACTTCACACCTTAAATTCCTATTATTCGATGACAGACTTGTCAACTTATAACAGAAATAATACCCCACTCCTGCAGCCTTCTTCTGCTGCCGAGCTTTGATGGGGGCCTCTATATTCCAGTCTGGCTTCTACCGGTCCAGCTAGCCTAAGCAGAGGCCTACCTCGACTCATCCACTTCAGCTCTTACGCGGACAGACCTACATGGGGGTCCTGCAAGTCCAGCTAGCCTATGTGGAGGCCCATCTCAACTTACTCACGCTACTCCTCCTCAGGCGGACATATGTGGGGGTCCTGCCACTCCAGCTAGCCTAAGTGGGGGCCTAGCTCATTACTTGATCACTTTACATGCTGTCTTCTAGTGGACCTCCATGGGATCCCGCTGGTGTACTGACCTAAGAACTTTATAAACATGACAGGTTAAGTGCAACCTTGAATCATGCGATCCTGAAGCTATTGTGGACCCATGTGGGGGTCCCACCATCACTGAGCAGACCACACCATACTTTCTACACTTGCCTCGCTACCACTCGTGAAGGCTTCAGCATCCAGCCATCTATACTGATGGCCTCCTGACAATTCCATTCAACTCATCCAGTCATCCTGCACTGGATTCTCCAGTTCAGCTCAGCTTCTGTGGGAACCTTGGAAAGCTCACATTTTGTCCACACTTACTACAGCAACGGCAGACCCGTGGGGGTCCACCATCCCAACCAACCATGCCCATGAGGAGGCATCTACTCTTTGCTCAAGCCTCATTTCCATTCGCTACAGGTTGCCTCAATTGGAATCTCATCCTCCTACAATGGACTATGCACTAATACTGTAATAGTGGACCATGGGAGGTCCCACCATCCTTACCTCAGCCAGTGCAATGCTATAGTGATGGTGGACCACATGGGGTCCACCATCCCAAACATTCATGCCCCACCAGGGACCTACTCATAGCTCACTTGTATCTCCAAGTCACTATAAGCAGATTCATGTGGGGACTTAGCCTTCCTTACTTTGGACTATTCCATACTATGGTGATGGCGGACCATGTGGGGTCTCGCCATCCCAATCACACATGCCCCATGAGGGGTCTTACTTGCATTTCCATGTCATTACAGAAAGACACACGTAACAGTCTTGTACTTTTACCTTGATCCATTCAAGACGACGGCGATGGTGGACCACGTGGTGTCCCGCCATCCCAACAAAAGGATCTCACCATTCTTATTATGGATCATATCATACTACAGCGATGGTAGACCTGCAGGAAGGTCCCACCATCCCAACACGAACACGTCTGCAATGGACATTACTTATTGCTCAAATGTATTTCTTTATTATCTACAGGCAGTCTCAAGTAGTTTAGCCTCCTTACTTTGGATTATGCCATACTGTAGCGATGGCGAACCTGCACTGGGGTCTCGCCTTCTCAAATCCATCGTGCCCCATGAGGGTAATTTCACATGCATTTTCCATCTTCGCTAAGGCAGACCCATGTGGGGGTCTCGCCTTCCTCTGTGCAACCACCTGAGATGTACTCTATGGCTTTGGCATTCAAACACTGCATACATCGGGCCATCGAAGAGGTCCCTTGCTGCAGCCAGCCTGCATCTGGGCCTACCTTACTTCATCATTCATTCATTTTTCTATTGCAATCCACTTTTCTGTGTTCCAGTTCCAGCCTAGTTTCTACGCCAGTTATCTCCGTGGAGCACAACTCAATTCCTGGGTCATGTTAGGATAATTTCCCCTGTCTGACATGATACTCAATCATACCTTACTGTTTAAATGGACATGCAACAGCCATGCAAGCCTTCCAGCTGGGCCACACTTCTACCTTATCATTGTTCCCAGCCACGCAGCACTCCTGACTGTTTCATCATCTATGATCTCTATGTCCCTCAAATTTGCAACTTTGGCACACATTCCTCAGCCATGCTGATCGTATATGTACACTTCACATGTGCTTCAGTCAGCTACCTCGGACACGGACTAACCATTGTCTGTCCATCCAAACATCATTCCAAGTTGGATCTCTTCATCTGCCGGAACCTTCATCTTCAGCGTTGAGTTCCTGTTTATCATCTGTCTCAGAAATAGGACTCTTTGATCAACATATCAGACTGAATCCTTGGACATTACCATAATAAAACCTTGGCCACATTTAGGATTATTCTCCTCTTAGTATGCCCAGAGTCCAGTAGTCATGGGTCCTCAGAGATTTCCCCCTAAGGGTTTTTTTCCTCTCCTGTGTGCTACTGGTCACACTCTCCAGAGTTGGAGGAGATAATCACTATGCTAATTCTTTTTTTAAGGGCTTAAATGTTACACCTACCCAGTATCCCACAGAAGGTGGTATATCTGAGAAACAGCAAAGCTCAAGTTATAAACATCCAGCACATACCGTTTAGCTCATAAGTATACATAAGCACTGAGCTACTGTATGTACCATACATTGAATTGGAAGGCCTTAGCCTGAGGTTCAATGGGGGGATAGCTCCTCCCACATCCCCTTCTTAAACCTTAGGCTTCCGCTCGCTCAGCTTCAAGCATTTTTGAAACACCCTCCATCCTCCCCTGCCTCCTTCTCCTTCTCCTTCACTGGCACTCTTATCTCACCCTCTGTGCTGGGGCTTAAATTTTACACCTACCTAGTATCCCACAGAGGGTGGGATATAGGGAAATGCCAAAGCTCAAGTTATAAACATCAGGCATATACCATTCAGCTCATAAGTTACAGAAGCACTGAGCTATGTACCACACATTGAATAAATATGAGGCTCTATAGGGTTTCATTACAACAGACTAGATGACTCACTGTAATAACATCATCCCATTGCACACACAGTGCAGTCACAGGATCCAGTTGACATGGTCATGATAAAACATTTCCTGATTGCTAATAAAACGTTTTCTGATTGCTAATAAAACATTTCCTGATTGCTAACTTTAAAATAAACTTGCTCAAACCATATAAAATAATTTTAAGGTACTGTTTATATTATTTAAAAGTACATCCTGTGGGCTACAGTTGTACCAGAAGGTTTTGGAAAAGGTGCACACCAGAAAAATGCTGTTTAGGTATCTTTTAAACAAAGATGGGACAATGGTACTGGGGTCTGTCTAAATAAACATGTTGACAGTTGTTTAAGGTGAGTAGTAAGGGGTATAGGGAGAGGGTAACCCAATTAACAAAGAAAGGTCAACAAGGAAAGCAGTGACCATAAAAAATAGAAGAAAATTGCAGATCCACATATTAGAAAGGATTGGAGCTGTTTACTCTCAAAAGCAAGATGTCTAATAAATAAATTCCGGGAACTGGAGGTACTGTAATACTGCATGAGAAGTGAGATATTATGGGGTTACAGAAACATGGTGGTTAATCAAGGACACGTGGAGTAAAGATGTGGATGACTGTAGACTGTTCAGAAAGGATAGAATCAGGAGAAAAGGCAGAGGGGTTTCTCTTTACATAACTAAAAATGTGTGGTCTGAAGAAGTAGAGGTAACATCAACTCCTGAGAAGGAAACCTTTTGATCAGAGTTGGTATGAATCAAAGTCACTGTATAACTATAGGATTATGTACTGCCAAACCAGATGGAAATAGTGAACAAAACCCTAGTTATAGAAATTGAAAAACTGGCAGGGAACAATAGTATGGTCTTAATTAGGGTCATAAAACTGCCAAGTATTGACAGGAGCAGGTGGAAGGGGTCTCCAAGACAGGCTATTAGCCAAAAGGTTATCAAAGCCAATTTAAGCCATCATGTACATAGTGCAGTTAGGGGCAATAACATCCTTGATATTGGCCTACATGATCGGGGTGATTCTATAATTAAATACAGAGTGTGAGAACCACTGGGGGACAGTGACCATCAAATGGTGGCATTTAGTGTTAAGAGGGAGGTCAGGAAGGTCAAAAGTAAGACTCAATGTAGACATTTTAGGAGGGCCAAGTTTGAAGACATGCAAAAGGCTTTTGCTAAATGGAATTGTAGGCAAGACGTGCAGGGGGAAGAGTTAAATGAATTGTGGATTGAGTCTGTGCATAAGATAAAACACCTCGAGAAGAGATTCTTCCCTGTGATGAAAAAATATAGGATGGAAAAGCCTTGATGGCTAAATAGGCAATTACTGTTCATGGTCAGGAAAAAAGAAAACTCTATAGGAAAGCAAAATCAACTAGAGACCCTAATTTATACAGAGTATGAAGTGGCTGCAAAAATTTGTAAAAGTAAAATTAAGGAAGCAAAAATGGAGAAGGAACTTGAAGTAGTGGAACAATCCAAACAAAACAGCAAGGTGTTCTGATTGTATATCAGACCAAAAAAAGGGAAGAAATAGAACTGTGAGGTCTGTAAGGGAAAATGATAAAATATGCAATAAGGAGAAGAAATGGCTGATGTAATATCCTAAATGCCTTTTTTTGATCTGTATTCCAGGCAGCAGAGTTAGAAAAGGTTAAGAACCCAGAGGGTGACAGAAGCTAGGGTAGAAGAATCAGAAGTGATGAGGTTGCTTAAAATCATGGATATTAATAAATCACTGTGTCCATATGGATTACACCCAGGGGTACTGAAAGAGATGGGTTTGGTACTAGTTGGTCCCTTAGTTATGATCATTAAGAAGACCTTTGAGTTGGTGTGAACACCAGACACATGGAAGACAGCTGTAGTAGTCCTAATACATAAAAAAGGGAATAAAACTGATAAATCTAATTATAGGCCAGTGAGTCTAACATCTGGTGTGGGGAAAATGCTTGAAACTCTGATAAGGGATAAGATCAAAAGGATTCCATGTGATCTGGGCAAAGTTAAAAGGGTGAGAACAATATGGGCAATGGCATTTTGGCGAGTGCAAGTATGGTGTCCGTACCTATGAGCGAGTGCCAAAATGGTGACAATTTGACAAATGCTTTTAGGTGGGAGGCTTTGCCCCCATGCCCCCCTTTGTTGGGGGCTTCCTTCCCACACCCAGATTACTAAAATAACTAACTGTGAGGTTGTAGTACCTCGGGGAGGGGGGAAAGCATTTGTTGCCATTTCAGCGATCGCCCATATGTACGGGTGCCGTACTTGTACTTGCCAAAAAATGCCATCCCCCAAATTGCTCTCGTCCTTTTTATCTCACTCAAAGTACATGCTACTGATCATCAACTACCTATGGGAAAACAATCTTTGGGATGAAACACAGCATGGATTCACAATGGGAAGGTCTTGTTTGACGAATATGATTTCTTGGAAAAGGTTTGTCTGGCTATGGAGGAAGGTAGGCCAGTGGATGTGGTGTTCCTTGACTTCAGCAAGGCTTTTGATACTGTGACCCATGTGGAATTAATCAGTAGTCTTATTAATATCAATCTAAACTACAAACAAGTTGAATGAATCAAATCACGGTTATCTGACATGACTCAGTGAGAATGAATGACTATGAATCAGGGAGATTTAAAATCACAAGTGGAGTACTGCAGGGCTCGGTTCTGTGACCAATACTTTTTAAAATACATAAAGTACATATACAGTATATGTAATCTGAAATGCAGGTTAAAAAGGAAGGGTGGATGATAATCTTCAGATCATACAAAAATTTGTCATGTTTGGAAACAAAGGAGAAAATATATTTACTACAGGAGGAATTAGATCACCTATACAGTTCATCCATTATGAGTAAAGTGAAGTTTAATCCAGAAAAGTTGCGGAGATGCATTTTGGCCATAATAAAATAAGAGCTGTGTACAAAATGGAGGGAGTAGTACTAAGGGAGTCAAATTGTAGGAAAGGGGGTAAAGCCGGAGATCAAGTAGAGTCTGCGGTTTGGCAGTAGGTAGGGAAAATGGGCAGACTAGGTGAACCAAGTGATCTATATCTGCTGTGAATTTCTATGTTTCTGTGTAAAAAGGATTTAGGTATTAGGGTAGAAGAAACCTGAAGAATACAAAGCAGTGTGATAAGGTGGTTGCCAGATGCTCCAAAATCCTGGCATGTATTAGGAAAAATATATTTAGCAGAGACAGGAAGGTGATATTGTCAATGTATAGGTCAATTATATGACCGCATCTGGAATACCATGGGGAATTCTGGCCACCCAGAACAAGGGTGATGTTGGAAAAAAACTGGAAAAAGTCCAAAGAAGAAGAACTAAAATGATTAATAGGATGGACAGTCTAGGTTATGGAGAAAAGTTAAAGAACTTAGGGCTGTTTAAGTTTTATAACAGTATACAAGGCTATCACAAATAATGACCTCAAATTATGCTTGCATCTTAAATTCAAAAATACAGAGAAATTAACCAGGGAACATACACACCAAATGTTTAGGAGCCATGTTAAAACAGAAAGAAGAAAGAAGGTTTCACAAAGGGTGGTGATGATGTTGAACACTCTACCGGACACAATTGTGGGAAATAAGAACCTAAATATCTTTGAGAAGACTAGGTGACTATTTAATTGAAAGGGAATTACATGGTTATCTTGTCTTTGTTAGTTGTAATGACAGACAAGCAAGATAGGCCATACCTCCTCTTGTCTGTAATATAGTATGTTCGTATGGGGGGTGGGGGGTGTAACCACTACTAACGTATATAACTGCTTTCTGTTTTCAGTACTCAGTTGAATTAAGTAATGTGCTTTTTGCACAGTTTCTCCAATACAGACACAGAAAATATTGGCATAGTTTTTTTTTTCCCTCTGGATGACTGAGAAGTATCAGACATCCTCTGTTCCATTTTTCTTTTAGACAAAGTAATTTGTGTCCTATCAGTGGAGCCCACAACATGGACTTATCAGAGAGAACTGGACCTAAATTTTTAATCATAAAAATGCAGTGAAAAAACACAATTGGTTTTATCACTTGAACACCTCCTCTATTATATTCAGGGTATGTGAATTCTCTTTATAGGATTTAAATTGTTCCCCCATAACCCTTGAAAAATAAACTGTACAACTTTACTTCCATTGTTGTCAGAGGTGGAAAAACCTGAGCCAAGTATAAAAATAAGCGGAAGTATGAAGGTTTAAAGTAATGAAACAAAAGTCACAACTCTTTTTTGTTTAGACAAAATGTTGTTTTTTCCAAATAGTCAACTTTTGTGTAGCTATACCTAGTATTTTCAGAAGGTGTATATTGATTAGCTCAATTGGAACTTCTGGAGTATCTTTCCCAACATACAGTAAATACCATAATCCTTTGTATCGTTTAAAGTTTCCTCATAAGTGGAGAATATTCTGGCAACCTCTGAAACAGACAGATGTCATGTGGGTATGCAAAACATTTTAACAGGGCATTTTTTGATGGATTTCCATACCTCGAATAGACTGATTTTCCAGAATTTTCTCAAGAATGGTGTCCAGGGCAAGGAAATGAAGAGGGTCAAGGGGCACCTTTGCCATACTCCTATACAAGCTGGTGATATCATCCAACCATCTATTTACATAGCGTGTGATGCTAGCCTGGTGGTAAACTGTACCAATCCAATTTACAAAGGACTGAGAAATTCTGTAATATTTAAAGGACCTCAAATAAATTCTCATGTAACACTCTGTCATATGCCTTCTCTTGGCCTATTGAGAGAAGGAGCCCAGATGCAGACCTATTGTCTCTTTCACTAATGACTTCTCTGGTCAATGTGAGATTATTGAACATCGATCTCTGGGGGGCTAGCACATGACTGAAATGGGGAAAGTAGTGTTCACCACCTTTGATAAGCTGACCAAAATTTGGGATACAATTTTTTAACCATATTTAGAAGACATCGGTTTCAAGTTTTCCAATCTTGATTTGTCCCCCTTCTTACATATAAAAACCATTATTGTTTGAGACATGGATTTGAGTAAAGAACCAGATGATAAAACTTTATTTATACAAGTCCAGTAAAATTGAACTCAGCTATTCCTCAAAAGTTTTATGAAATTCTGAAGTTAATCCATCTAACCCCAGAGCTGAATTGTTATTTACATTTTTGATGGCACACTGTTCTTCCTCCACACCAGTTGGGGCAACTATCTCTGTTATCATATCTACAGATATTAGGGGTGTAGGGATAGTCCTCAAAAAGGATAAATGTTTTACAGCACATGAGGGGAATGATAAGCATATTTCAAATGTATCCATGAACTACAGCATTTGTATAATCTTGGGTGGTCTAGAATACATTCAGCCAAATTGCAGGCCACATATTGGTAGATCACATTTTTTTAATTAGGTTCCCCACAAATGGAATTCCTTGCCTATTGCTTTTAGATCAATATATGTGAATAGCCATCATGGGGCAATAAAACAGTTGTTTTTAATGAAAGCACAAGTGAATTTAAAGTGTTGTCCTGAACCACGTATTATATAAATTATTATTGTGACTTGACTTATAATCTGTAACTGGATATATAATATACATAGACAGTATAAAGTTAGTTTTGTAAAGTCCAAGATCTGTCCCCTACACCAACTCATGTGTTTGGTGTGCTGGCCAAGTCTCAGGTCTGTTTGGCACTGTTTTACATATATGTTATTATTATATTTTTCTTCCTTTGAATTGTATTAGAATATAGAAATCTATGTATGTGTATGTGTATGTTTATCTTTATTATGGTTTGTTATGTGTTTAAATGTTGTTTGTAATTTAAATAACTGGTACTAGTATTTCACTGAAAATGAGCCTCAGCTCAGTTGAGTTGTTCTGTTCATTTCATGAAAATGAATAAAAGTTTTACGACTACTACTACTACTACTACTTACTATTACTGCTACTACTACTACTTACTATTACTACTACTACTACTTACTACTACTACTACTACTTACTATTACTTCTGGTTTATTATGCCTTATGTCATGCTCAGGCAATGAGAGACTTGATGTAACTCTTTTGGAAACATGGTCCAAACAACCCTTGAACATGTCAAGTTCCTGCTTTCAATCTTTGGTACCAAACTGTGATTCTTGTTTAAGAGCTACTACCCTGTTATATTGATATTGAAACATTCCTGCCTTAATGTCTTTGATTTGATCTTTTAAATCAAAATGTTCTGTGTGCATTTTAGGTATAAGTTTGTGTAAGTGATCCTTAAGTTGTAAATAATGTATGTAATTATTTTCTTTTGACTATACTACTTGCTTTTGGAAAAAGATTCTAAAATCCTGTTTGGGTGCCTCCCATCATTCTGAGTAAGACTCATATGCACACTGGATGGAATTTCTGGCTACCAGTGAATTCAACCACTTGGAGCACGCAATCTAATTATCTAATACCTGATTATTTACTTTGCAGAGGAAGACAGTGTTCTTCTAAGTCTGTATTCTTGGAGTGCAACTGTAGGAGAATGCTATGTAGTCCAATGTTTCTTGTGCATGCCCCATGAATTTTAATGTCCTGTGATACGAACAAAAAATCTATTTGGATAGATAGCAAGCAGTCCCCTGGTATATGTTTTTCCACCACTGCTATGTATTGCCCTGAAGCCATTCTGCAACTGTGCAGTCTGCACCAGTATATTAAGAAACTTAGTATCATTTAATAGTTTTGTGATATGCCACCTCTGTCTTCTATAAAGAGACCACAATTAAAGTCTCCACCAAACAGAAGTAACTAATTAGTATTTAAAAAAAAACACTGTATTGTTGTAAATAACTTAACATGAGCAGAGATCACTTGTGGAGCATACACATTTATAAGATGAAATTTCAGGTTGTGGAACTCCAAATCTAGTAGGAGTATCCTCCTCAGGTTAACGTCCACAACTCTGTGCACAGAAAAATCACGACCTCTTAACAAAATAGCAACACCATCACAGACCTCTTCCCCCTGTGACCAATAAGAAATCCCCGAAGCCCATAATCTTTTTGCTTGTGATACTTCATGTAGGGTTTTTACTGTAGTATCCTGAATAAAAATAACATTATTTGGTAAGTTATCCAGCATAGCCAACGTTGATAGACTTTTATTTTTTACCCTTTATGTTAGTTTATATTGTGGGTGAAGGAAATAAGTATTGGTCTTTTACACATGATTTAGGAGTGATGGTGTTGTTGTTATAATGTTCTACACTGCAAACATTTATCCCCCATAGGACTCTTAGCTTTCGGCAGTTCAGATTGGGAGTCAGAGGAGTAGTCCATGATGGTTGATGCTATAGAGGCTGCCTCATAGTTTTCTCCTCCTCCTCCCCTGTGTCTCCCCACTGTTTTCTTTTGCTTAAGGCACCAAACTGGTTCTGTGTTGGGACAGGAGGTGGTAGTTCATCAAATTATAACTTTTGTCTTCTGGAACACCCATGTCTGGGTTTTGTAGCTTGTGTCATTCCCCTGTCATGGGGGGGTTATATCCTCCTTGAGATCCACCTCTCTAGGATGTGGGTCCACTCAGATGTCAGAGGCATCGTTTTGCATCCCTTTGGATGAGGGGGCCTAATCTCACTCAGGAACACCATTAGGCTCACGTTGGAGTTAGCGTACCATTATCCTGCACAAGAGGCTAAGGGACCTCTCCAGGAAGTGGTGCAGGCATAGGGATGACTTTACCAAGCTGCTGCACGAGTGCAAATATAATACTGTAAATGGAGCAGTAACAGTTGGGAAGGGGGACTTATTGTCTTGTACCCAGATCTGGGGGTGTTCTCTGGGTTCTTGATTTTGGGCATGGCTATCTCTTATGATATTCTCCTTGTCCTGCATCATCCTATCAGTGTGGCTGTGAGCCACCCATGGGCATTATCCGTATGCATGTCCTACCTTGTCACACAGATTACGATAAAATGGGTTGGAACATTGCAAAACGGCAAGCCCATATAGATATACTTTCTTTTTAAAGTGCCCCTTCCCAGGGGATCAGAGCGCTGTATAATGCTTACAATACAATACGAATAAGACATTTATCTTTGGGTACATGAAAGCAATGCAATACAGAGCATAAACATCAGCAAATTCACAATCAACTTCAAATCACTATGTTAATAACTAAAAAGACAGTCATCAAGTGTTTCATGCTATAATAAATTAGATGCTTTCTCTAATAAAAATGTCTTAAGCCCCCTCTTAAAGGCTTCCACCAAGGGTGCTTCTCTCAGATACCCCAGGAGTGAGTTCCACAGAGTAGGCACAACCATGGAGAAAGCATGATCTCCTGAAAGCTGCAGCCACAGCCTCACTCTGGGAGCCACCAAGAGGCCACCCTCAGAGGAAAGGAAAAGACGAATCAGGCAGTGTGGCACCAGGAGGTCTTGCAGATAGGTCAATGATATATACCATGCACAGCACAAATTGTACTTTTGCTTGTCACAAACCAAGCTCACATGTGTTTTAACTCCACATTAGTGACATGTCCTGGGTTGCCCAGGATAAAAACAGAGTCAACAATCCTATGGAAGCTGCACAGCAAGTGACAGATCCCATTTTTTAGTTGTTCTTTAACCTTCCAACCACGCCCCCAAGTCCAAATGCAGTCTGCATCTAGGATTGGAACAGGACAATGTAACACTTCACACCTCTGGTGAAGCCAGTGTAAAACATGTGAAATGTTTACCCCTTCACTCCTGAATAATGAAGACATGGTCTATATGGTAGGTTTAGTAAGTGGGACTACCATGAAGTGGGCATACAGTATAATGCATTGTTTTTAATCTGTTCATATTTATGCCAAAAACCCTCTAGCAATGTCACTGCCTTAAAACTGATATCGAAAACAGTTTCTCTGGAGACATGGCTGAGGGCATACAGATCCACTGCTGTAAATTTTATAGATTCATTCAGTAGAGTCTTTATCATAGCAGCTCTTTCTGGTTGAGTTGACAGGCATCCTTTGCATTATAGGTGTCCCTCATTTCTCCACTGAGTTAGATCCTCGTGTGCAGACACAGATCTGCCATATGAAATTTGCCTTACTGTTGCTTTCCTGAAGTATCTTCTTCCTGACCTTGGCTGGTATCAATACCTTCTTGCTGAGTATTCTTACCAGCCCCCTCCCTCCACTGGGGGCTTTGAACCATGTAGCCCTAATGAGTCCTCCTCAGCATCCTCAGCTGAAGATTACCCTGCAGTAACAGGCCTGGTGTCAGCTAAGGTTGTACTGCCTCTAGTGTTTTAGGTCAATTCAGTAGTAGAATTTCTTTTTTCCAACCTAGTCACGTGGGCCTGTATCTTGGCCGTATCATTATTTAGAAAAGCAGTAAGTTTGGGGGAAGAAGACAGTTGGACCATTGCTGCTTGCACCACAGGGGCAGCTGCATTTGCATTTTGAGTAGGGGCCCCAGCATTTGACAGGACAGTACGTTGTTCATTTAACATCGGCTGTAAATCCATGGTAAGGGAACACTGATTCTCACTTCTAAGTTGGGTGGCAGATGGCCTTATATCATGACATGACTTTGGGTTTTCTACATTGTCATTAACAGCTGCTACAGGGTCATGCATGCTGTTAGTTACACAGGGATCTGCTATTGTGGCAGGACCACAATGCTAATAATGCACAGGATTACATTGTATGGGCTGGGTCTTTTGAGTCACCAATGGCTGCTTTGATCACTGCTGCTCCAGTGGCCGCACACATTAAAGCCAGTCTCATTCATTCTCTGCCTGCTGCCAGCCTGCCACCTATATTGTAGTCTACAGGGACAACGCTGCCTTCCTAGCTTGATCCTGGTATGGGTCTGAACATCTCTTGCATGAATCCAGCAGTGAAATGGAGTCTGACACTATCTATCTTACAGTGTCAGTGGGAATGCTAATTTCCTTTGATGCAACCGCATCAACTGTAATGTGGGACACTCTTGTCTCTGCTAGTTGCACCAGACATTGCTCAGTCCACTGCCTTGCAACATTTTATCTTCTTCATTTTTTAGGTCTTCTGCTGTAAGTATGATGCTACGTCAATTTCTGCAATGTGTCAGTTGTGGCTAACTGTAAGCTATTCTTATAAAACTACTACACATATTTTAAAAAACACAACAGGTGCATTTTGCACTTAGACAGTGCCTCTTTTAGGTCTCGCTCCCTGTTCATCCTGATCAAGCTCTTTTAGACTTCCAGGGGAGTTGTTTCCATCAGAAACCATAATCAATGACAAAACTGTGTCTGCTTGTGTCTCTGCTCATCTGCCACACAGTAATCTACAGTAAGATAATTTCTATATTTTCTTCCGTTTGTTTCAGGGATAATGTTTGTAGCTGCAGTGTTCAAACCTCCTTCTCCTCCAGTGTTGCCAGGGTCCACCATATTACTCAGCAATAAAATGGACAGAGGTTCCCCCTACTGGAGAGTAGGGAATTTCCCTGTTGTGGTGGCCAACATTCCCCTTCCCATAAAACCAGTTACGGCAATTGTCTTAAGCTGTGTGTGGGTGTTGGTGTGTGAAATGGCTGCTACTATGCAGTTACAGTCACTTCACTACCAGTCACTCCTTACTAGTATAAGGTGCTTTTGGGTACAGTGTATACATGCATGAAAAGCACTACATAAATAATTGTTCTTCTCTTCTTCTTCTCCTTCTCTTCATGCCATTCTCTTGTTCTGATCCCCACTCCTCCCTTCCTACTTCTCCTCCTCTGTTTCCTCCTTCTTATCCTCCCTCGTCTTCTCCATCTTCTTCTACTTCTTTTTCCTCATCTCCTTTCTTCTCCTTCATCTACTTCGTCTCCTCTTCTTCTTCTTCTTCTCCTTCCTTGTCTTCTCCTTCAACTTCTCTTGGCCCCTTCTTCTCCTTTTCTTCTCCTCCTCTTCTTTTCCTTTTTCTTCTCCTTCTCCTTCACCTTCACCTTCTTCTCCTCCTTCATCCTACTGTTCTTCTTTTCTTCTTCTTCTCCTCCTCTTCTTCTCCTCCTCCTCCTCTTCTTCTCCTTCTTCTTCTCCTTCCTTTTCACCTTCTTCTTCTTCCAGTGGAGGCTGTTCAGAGCAGGGCAACCAAAATGGTGCAAGGTCTGCACCAGAAGACATATGAGAAGAGACTAAAGCAGCTTAATATGTATACCCTTGAAGAAAGGAGGGAGAGTGGGTACATGATAGAAACTTTCAAGTATCTCAAGGGAATTAACAAGGTACAAGAGGTAGTATCTTTCAGAAGAAGAGATGTGAAGAACAAGGGGCACAATTTGAAGATAGAGGGCGGCTCAGAAGTAATGTTAAAGTATTTTTCACAGAGAGTTGTGATGCATGGAACAGCCTTCCTGAGGAGGTTGTGGAGTCAGGAACAATGGGAGAATTCAAGAATGCATGGGACAGGCATAAGGCAATTCTAGTGGGGGCAGGAGGAAGTAAGCTGTTGATTAACTAGAATCTGCAGCTTATCCATCAGGTAGGGAAATGGGCTGACTGAGTGGGCCGAGCGGTCCTTATCTGCCATCAAATTCTATGTTTCTATGTTTTCTCCTCCTGCCTCCTCTTCGTCTTCTTTCTCTTCTCATTCTTCATATTCTTTCCCCTCCTCTTCTTCTCCTTCTTCTTCTTCTTCTCCTCCTGCTTCTCCTTCACCTTCTCCTTCTCCTCCTTCTTCTACTCCTTTTCCTTCCTCTTCTTCACCTCCCTCTTCTCCTTCTTCTTCCTCCTCTTCTTCTTTTTCTTCTACTTCCTCTTCTTCTCCTTCATGTTCTTCTCCTTCCTCTTATTTTCCTTCTTCTTCCTCTTCTTCTCCTTCACCTTCTTCTCCTCCTTTGTTTCCTTCTTCTCCTTCTCCGTTTTCAACTTTTCTTCTCTTTTCCTTTTTCTCTTCTTCTTCCCCTTTTTCTGTTCTTTTCCTTCTTCTCTCTTTCTTCCCAATTTTTTCTCCTTCTATTGCTTCCTCTTCTTCCATTATCCCACATTGTATAGTGGGTGCTAAAATGTCACCCCTTCCTTTCACAATTTTTTTTGTGTATCTCATTCTTAACTGATGATCCATATACAGCATGATCCCTTAAAACAACTACACCTGATACTTTTCCTTTTTTTTCCATACACAGTTGGTTTTTATCCTCCATGGCAGGATGAGCAGGTACTTGGCCCTGTCCCCGTATACTGCAGCAATCTCTTACCTCCTCATGGTTGGGGTCCTATCCATCATGGTCCCCAACTACAACAGGGCCAAAGAGGAAGGGCTGCCCCCCCGGACACACATCTGGATCCACCCTAAGTTGAGTGGAGGGCAGGTAACAGAATGATGGGCAGAACTTCATGGAGCTACTGGCACTGGAACCAGGGGGGCCACTAGGGCCATGGCTGTACCACTTTCAAAAGAGATAGGGCCTGACCATAACACTTCTTTGTTTGATGTTTTCACCTTTGGCATGCTGATTATTAGCAACTGCTGCCTGAATTGTCTTGACTACCACCTTCTCTGTCCTCTGCTCTTCAGTAAATGAACATTGCTGTAGTGACTTTGAGTTCTCTTGACCTGCCACCTGACCCTGAACATTCTGTCTTTGCTATGCTTCCTACCCTCATAAACTATGCAGTATTGTTTTAACCCTGCCCACTCCAAAGTGCTGCAATGAACACTTATGTTACTTGGCAGAGCAGCCACAACCTTTTATAACTGCTGTCTGTCTTTGAATGCTTTTCCCTTCTTTCTTCCTGACAAGGTTTGTGACATGTTTTACTCTTTCCCTCTGCCTCTGTCTTGGTAGCTGCTGCCTACTCTCCACAACGCATGTGCTTTTGAGGTGAGTTCAGAATAGGTAGCTGCTGCCTACTTTCTCAGTGTGTGTGTGTATTTGGGGCAAGGGGGTGCAGCAGTTCCAGTTGCCAGAGAAACTCAGTTCAGTGACTCATTTAAGAAAGCAAGCAAAGCACACTCCTTTATCTTATCTTATCTAGCAGAAATGTTCATAATTCCTATGCTCACCCTCTATCAAATTTCGGCCATATGTCAGTCACACTGATAATCATTGAAAACTGTTAATTAGTACTTGGAACCCGCAGTGATATAAAATACAGTAAATCAAATGCTTTGGTACTTTTTTTGTGAATCGGATAATAGAGATGTTACTGAGTATATGGCACTTTCTATTACACATATCATTTTTAAAGCTCAAGACAAGAACCACACATTATGTGTACTAAAGAAATGACATACATACCTGTTGATCATTGCATGCTGTTGGGGGGGGGGTCAATGACATTCCTGACATCTAGGCTGTACAGCTGCTGCCCAGTAAATCAGTTTACCAGAAAATAACAAGTCAAAGCAGCTGTGAACGTGATGATTAAATTTATGACATTCAGTGACTCATTCAGATTCAACAGCTTGGAGGTATTTTTTTTTTATGATAACAACCAAATTGCACATACAGAGGCTTGTTAATTGAAAATACGGAACAGGAGCAAGAACACCGATGAAAGGAGCTTGATGGACACAGTTTGATTCTCAGTGGTCCCAAGGAGACCACAAAATTAACACACAGTCACTTGTCTTTGGCTGGCACTGTTTATTTAGACAAGCATTAATTCTGACTGGCTAGGGGAAGGGGGGATTGATTGATAGAGGGGGCTACAGCCTATGGGGGCAAGGAGGACCTGATTGACATGGTGGTGTTAGAGTCCAGTGGCACTGTATTGGGGGGGGGTGATGTTTAAAATGTATATAACTTTTACCTGCTTTGAGCTGCATTGTTATTGGGTGGAGAGTAGGGGTGGTGTATGCTGTAATTGAAAATGTTCAGTAATTATTTGCATCTGCTATGGGTTCTCTACATATGTCCATTGGGGAAGTGTTAGGAGAATTGCTCAAACATTGCTTTGTATGCCATGGGCTAGAAATATAGACTGTGCCCAGCACTGGCGCAAGTGGAGGCACAGCACAATCGAGGTGCACCATCGCAAGTAAGGGAGATATTCAAAGGAGATGCGCCATGGTGCATCACTTCTGAATATAGCACAGAATGTGCATGGTGCATATACAATGTGCCAGCGCATCCCCCAGACAGGTAGGACTGGGAATGCTCCAACGTAACTGTAGTTGTGCTGGGCGCAAGTCCCAGATATTCAGACCTGGATATGCAAATGGAGCCATAATGTATGCAAGGTGCAAATGGGGCCATTTGCATGTCATTATGGCCCCATCTGCATGCCTTGAGCAGGGCAGGCCAGTAAAATGCACTTGGTGCCCTGCCCAGCCTGTGGTGTGGACAGAGGGGGGTCCCAGGGCAGCCCCCCTCCCCATAGCTGCGATTGCTGGTAGCAAAGTAAGAATGCAATCCCTCGTAGTCCAGTGATACCCCCCACTCCTTCTGTAGCGGCAATCACCATGTAATGAAAAATGCCCATGTCCCTGCTAGGCTACTGGACCCCCCTCCCCATTCTGACCCTCCAGTCGCCAGCGCTCTATTATAAGAACCATCCCTGGTAGTCCAGTGGTTCCCTCCTCCATGTCCCTGGTGGTCCAGTGGTAACCCCCCACCCTCCCCATAGCCATGATCGCTGGTAATAATAACTAAATAAATCCCTGGTGGTCCAGTGTCACCCCCCGACCCCCATGCACACAGGACCCCCAGTCCACCCAGCTCCCCCACATCATCGGCGGGCAGCTGCAACCTGCCCGCATACTGCCCAGCTACCCGCCAAATGACAGCTTACAGTATGGCGATAAGCCCATTGGCTTAACATCAGGACCAAGGGCTTGCAGGGCAAGGGCTGTACTAGACAGTCACAACACAAGCCATTCACATATTTTTGACTGTCTAATACAGATGTTTTTGCAAGCCCATTGGCCCACAGTGTGGACTCAATGGGCTTACAGCTCACCTGTAAGCTGTCATTCGTGGGCGGCCAGGTGGTATGTGGGTGGTTGCAGCTGCCCCACAATGATGAGGGAGCAGGGCGGACTGGGGTCCTGTGTGCATGGGGTGAGGGGTGCCACTGGATCACCAGGGATTTAATTGTTATTCCGGCGATCATGGCTACGGGAGGGTGGGGCAACACTGGACCTGTATGTCAGGTAGACCCTAGCACCAGTTTACTGCCTTACTATAGGAAAACCTGGAAGATTACACTACCTGCTCATCTTAGTGACTATTACAGCAGTACTGGGCTTCTCAAAACCATACACAGCTTTGAAACGGTGAGCCTTCAACTGACCATCTTATTCAATTTGAATCCATAGGAACTAAAGCCTCCTGAACTGACCAGACATACTGTATGCAGAACACATGACAGGTAAAAAAAATTCCAACATAAACAGAAAACTCAGCATCCCACTCACCCCCAACCAGAAGCAGGAACATTTCATAAACATGACCAATGAAGGCACATGAACACACGTGTGCACACACACACACACACACACACACACACCTTAGAAGGTAAAACTCACAGTACATATTCAGACCCTAACCAACATGTGCAGAACACAGAGCAGGGGAAAATAAAAATCACTTTATATTTTCAGCAAACAACATAACCACTAATCGTGAGCAAAGGGGGGTGTACCACAAAGCATATACTACATTTTGTAGCAGTCAATTTAAACCACAACAAGGATTAGAAGGGCAGTGATGCACCTACCAGTATTTGCTTTGTGGTAAAAAAAAACAAATCACATGACATCACATAAGCTGCTGTAGTTCATGAGGGCACTGCTGTTCTAGTCCTTGTAATTCTACGATATTTCATTAGCAATTCTCTTCTGTAGCTATGCATAGTGCAAATACAGACCATCCCCATTTAGTCAAAGTAGGTGAATCTGTGCAACCCCCCATAAAAGAAAATTACACATGCAGAACTAAAGTAGGATAAAAAAAGACATCAGTGTACATTTGCAATGAAAACATACTCCCTCCCCCTACAAGCCAGAGCAGGCAAATTCACTGTAATTTTCAAACCCCAATACAAACATGCAGAACTCCAACCAGTTAAGAAAATAAAATAATTTGCAGTACATTTTCAATGAAAGCATAACTGCCCATCTGCCCTGGAGTCAAGGTTACATTCCCAATAGACAGCTCCCCCACCAAGTCTATGGCAAGAAAAAAACAGTGTAGATGTAACTTCCCTAACACCACCTCAACCAACCAATACATGTAGAACCCAACCAATACATGTACTGCAGAACCACAGCAGACTACAGGTAACAAAAAAACTCATTGGTAAGGATAAGGAAAGCATAACACCCACCCAACAAACCAGAGCAGGTACATTTAACATAGAAACATAGAATTTGATGACAGATAAGGACCGCTTGGCCCACCCAGTCTGCCCATTTCCCTACCTAATGGATAAGCTGCAGATCCTAGTTAACTAGCAGCCTACTTCTTTCTACTCCCACCCCCTAGAATTGCCTTATGACTGTCCCATGCATGCTTGAATTCAACCACTGTTTTTGACTCTACAACCTCCTCCGGAAAGCTGCTCCATGCATCCACAACCCTCTCTGTGAAAAAATACTCTTACATTACCTCTGAGCTGCCCCCTCTATCTTCAAATTGTGCCCCCTTGTTCTTGCACATCTCTTTTTTTGAAAGATGCTACCCTCTTGGACTTTGTTGATTCCCTTGAGGTACGTGAAAGTTTCTATCATGTCCCCCCCTCTCTCCTTTCCTCGAGGCTATACATATTAAGCTCCTTTAGTCTCTCTTTATATGTCTTCCAGTGCAGACCCTGCACCATTTTGGTTGCCCTCCTCTGGACAGCTTCCATCCTGTCTATGTCCTTGCGGTGACTGGGTCTGCAGAACTGCATGCAGTACTCTAGATGGGGTCTCAGCAGCTGTCTGTACAGAGGGATAACAACTTCCTGTTTTCTACTGGTGATGCCTCTCCCTATGCATCCCAGTATCACCCAGCCCTCCTTACTGCCCTCTCACGTTGCTTGCCCACCTTTAAGTCATCTGATATGACTACCCCCAGTCCCTTTCCATTCTTGTTGTTGTTAGTATCTCACCCCCCATTGTGTACTCTTCCTCTAGGTTTTTGTCTCCCAGGTGCATTACCTTGCACTTCTTAACACTGAATCTAAGCTGCCATACATTTGACCATTCCTCTAACCTTGCCAAGTTCCTTCTTATCCTTTCCACCCCATCTTGTGCATCAACTGTGTTGCAGATCATTGTGTCATCTGCAAAGAGACATACTTTTCCTTCCAGTCCCTCTGCAATGTTGCTTATAAAGACATTGAAGAGGACCAGTCCTAATACTGAACCCTGCGGTACCCCACTAGTAACCCCCCCTTTCTTCAGAGTGGACTCCATTTACTATTACCCTCTGCATCCTATTCTCCAGCCAATTCTTTACCCAGGCTATCATCTTGGGACCCACTCCCAGACTGGCTAATTTGCTTTCCTCTGCACCAACCAATGCATGCACAGTCAGAGCAGCCTACATGTTAAAAAATCATTGGTCATTTTAAGAAATGTATATCCCCCAAACCATAACATGTAAATTTGCTGTACATTGTCAATGTCCAAACATACAGTATGTATAATCTGGTGCAGATAAAAAAAATCATTGGTTATTTTCCGTTTTGCCGGTGTATGGTGCTGCTGATAAGACCGCACTCCATAAAATTCGGACTACTCTGAATAAGGCCTGCTGGTTAATTACTGGAGCACCTAGGATGACACACACCTGTCTACTGTATGCTAAAGCGCTGGTACTTGATCTCAACGAGCGCCTCAAATATCTTACCTGTACCCTTACAAAAAGACCCTCCTTGGGCTTTCCCCACCAGGATTGACCACCACCATACGCCGCTCTGTCCCACTAGTTCATACTGGACCTCTGGAAAACCTCTTGTTATCCCTAGAGCTAGGACCTCTCACGGCCAAAAGAGCCTTCAGCTTTGGGCCCCTCCTGGTTCAACACACTGCCCCCTTCATCTCCGAGCTCCAACTATATCGTGCTTCAAAACTTCCTACGTAACCACCTTATTAACACCCGATGCTGTAACTGCCGCTAGTCAAAGCCATACTCAATACTTATGACAAGCTTATTACTAAGCTGCTAAGGACGACATAACTCTGGTATTGTTTGCATCCATCCTACCTGTACCAGCTTGTTTGTATCTATGTCTTAATTTACTGTTATACTTATGTGTTGTACTGCTATACTGTGTATTTTGGTTTGTCTTACTGTGACAAGGTACCTTTGTAAATGAGCCTATGGCTCAAACGTTTTCCAAACTGCTGTTTAAATAAAATAAAATAAAAAATAAAATAAATTTTAAGGAAAGCATAAGCCTTCTCACACACACGCACACAAACCAGAGTAGATGAATTTGCTGTGTGACCAACAAGCATAATATGCAAAACCAAAAACAGGTAATAAATCACTGGCAATTTGAAGGAAATCATGCCCCACCCCCAAGCAAGCCAGCGCAGATCAATTCACTATACATTTTCAACCCACAATCGACCAATGGAGAGCCCAGAACAAGCAAAAAATAAAATCACTGTACCTAATGAATGTAATAGAAAACCCACCCTTCTGTAGGGATAACCACTCTCTTTGCAATTGTTTGTCTAGTTTTTTATGGTAGGGATTCACAAAGATGTGACAATAACCCCCACATGGTTAAACATGGGCTCTTAATGTAATAGCGGCAAATAACTAGCAACTCATTACACACAGCGGATAAAAGCAGCACACTAAGCCATGTGCCTGTCAATTAAACACATTTATTTAGAATAAATGTGTAGCATAGAGAGAAAGAGAGAGAGAGAGAGAGAGAGAGAGAGACAGAGAGTCAGAGACAGAGACAGAGAGAGATCATAGCAGTGTAAAACACTTAAGTGTTGCAGCATCATACCCTTTTGTCCGTATTGAAAAAGTTCTGTTCCAGTCACCACTGCCCTGAGGCTTAATTCTGGTATCTTTTCTTCTCCTGGGGTGGCATATGAAAATCATTTTCAGGATCCAGGCACTTACATGTTAGAAAGTTCCAAATTTATGTCTAAAGTTTATTTATTTATTTATTGAAATGTTTCACCAGGAAGGCACGCAGAGCAACAAGTTGCTAGTCTCCCAGTGCGTCCTGGGGGGGGGGGGTAAGGGAACATGGGGATAGTTTACAGAGATTTGGTACAGAGTATACATTTACAATAGATTACATTCAAATAATTTGAGCAGACTGTTCAAGAGTAATGAAATAGCGGGATGCTAACAGTTTTGAACTAGATAGATACTATGCCAACACTTTTGGACTAGATAGATACAACACCACAAAATAACATTTAGGCATACACTAAATAACACATAACTGTGTAGCTAGAAAATGGCTGAATAGAAGTGTTGTAGTTTGATCTAGGGAAGTTAGTGAGGAGTAAACATAGGCAGAACAGGTTGGCTAAGTTATAACAGATGTGCAAGTAAACTACAAGTGCATTAGAGATTAGGGGCCAGCCATAGCTAGGGCTACGTAAGGGGGAGAAGAGAAGGTGAGAGGTAGGTATGTCAGTAGGCAGAGAAAGGGGGGGGGTGGAAGGGTATGGAAGGAGGAGGTGAAGGCAAAAGCCACCATCCAATCGGAACGCGGGCACCTCTCAACACTCTATTCTGACTGGCCAGCAGTCCGCTTCCACTCTTGCTGTTCCTACTGAATCTGAAAAGTGCTGTAATTTCTTTGTCTTGCCAAAAAATGTTGTTGAATTTGTACTGATTTAGTTTACTGTGTGTTAAGCTACCTTCTCAGAGTGTAATTTGTGATTCAGCCTTTCCTGTGCAAATATTCAGCAGCATTCCAGACAGCCGGGCACCTTTCCAAATCGCTCCAATTGAGGTGCAGATTGGACTCCTACTGACTTCTGCTGGGCTCTTTGTCTCTACCAGTACTTAATCTTCCCTTTCTTTCTCTTCCCCCAGCCATGTGAAGCCTCCCAGTTCTGTCCAGCTCACCAGCCGAGGCATCCTCGGACACCTGACAGTCGGTGCTCACCAAGCCACCGCCCGAGAACTCCAGACCAGACTCGTTCCTTTTCGAGGTACAAGAAAAGCCGCATTTAGTCACCTGCCTGCCCATCCCCCACCCCTGCCATTTATTATATATGCTTCATCCCACCTCCCCTCATCTGCTACGCCCACTGGCACCACACCTACTCATATTTTAACCATATGCTGTCTTTTCGCACTAAACTACCGCCAGGGGTCCATCATCCTTCTCTAGTCTCCCCTGAATGCTCATCAGTCAGCACAACTATAGGCTCAGTATTTGATACTGTTCGTGGACTTCATAGCCCGATCTTGTGGCATATAAGACCCATCATGGGAGGGAACATCTTGCTGCTCTGTGTGTCCCTTGCTCTGATGGCACCCAGCATGCTCTATCAGACCCCACATTCCTCCTTAAGGGGTGTGTGTGCCTTGTGCTTCTCCCTGTTATCTGCTTTACAACTCCTCTCAGGAAGTACTGCTGAACTTTTGGATATTACAGCTGCATCTGCCTGGAAGTGGGACATCTCCGGAACTGCCTCTGTGGAGTACTCCCCCTCCTGTCTTGACACTCTCTCCTCCTGGCAAGTCTCTGCCAGGACCCTAGTGGCTGTAACCCTAGGTCAGTATAGCACCAGGTGCGGTGACAGGTTTATCCAACATCATCACCCCCCCAGCCGCTCAATAGATAGAGACTACAAACTAACTTTTGCTGCCTTAAAAAAGGATTTTGCTGCTATTGCTATTGTGCTCAGGCAATGTCGAACTCAACCTGGGGCCTCTAGATACCCTTGCCTCTCCCTCAGACCTGGTGGATATTAAAGGAATGTCATTTATGCATCTCAATGTCTGTAGCCTGCTCAAAAAGTTCACCTTGATCCAGGCTTGGGTGAGCCACACCCTACCAGATGTTCTGGAGATCACTGAGACCTGGCTTAGGCGTGCCACTACAGATAGTAAAATCAACATCCCAAACTACTTACTCTTCTGAGCTGATAGGCAATCAAGAGGAGCAGGGGTGGCGATCTATGTCAGGGACAAATTCTCAGTATCATGCATAGAAGCATCCTCCTCCCCTAATGAATTCGAGTGTTTGACCCTAAAGACTGAACTTTCTCCTTCCTGCGCACCCTGTGTAATAGGCTGCTACAGGCCCCCGTCCACGGGGTCTCATCTCTTGTCTCATCTAAGTGCTGCACTGGGACTTAGTACTCTTGAAACCATTATTCTTGGCGATCTGAACTACGACTGCTTATCTAAAGCCTCGGCCCCCTTGAAATCCTTTTGTGACACCTTGGGGCTGGTGCAACTCACTGACGAGCCAACTCACCCTAATAAAAGAACCCTAGTAACAGGACCCTCTTAGATGTAATTTTAGTTAACAAACCACATCTGTTCTCCCATGTCGGAACATTTCTCTCTGACATAAGCGATCACTGTTTCATCACCAGTATTATAGATCTGTGCACAATCCACAGTTCGTAGCAAAATTTTCAATCAAGAGATGTAAACGCAACTTCAACTTGCTTGCCTACATCAATGAATTGAAACATTCACCATGTTGGCAGGATTTCTACCTAGCCAAAATGGCTAATGAGGCATTTACTATTTTTCATGATATAATAACTGTGGCCTTAAACAGGCATGCACCCATGGTAAAAGTACATGTAAGGAGCAGCACTTGCCGCTGGTTTTTGCCAGAGCTCAAAGCTTCCATGCTAGAAAGGGACACACTATGGAAAAAAGCACTCAGAAGCAAGAACGACTCAGACTGGTGCCATTTTAGGAGAGCACACAACAAGTGCACAAAGCTGGTCAGAGCAGACAAGGCCGCTTTCATTCACCTGGTAATTCCCTACCATCAAAAATTATTTCCGGTAGTAGCATCATCTCTGACCAATCGGAGATACTGGAAGCCCTTAACAATCATTTTGCAACTGCTGGACTAACATTTGATACATCCCCTGCCAATGCCGTACGCACTCAACAAGGATTATCGATTCAAGAGCCCCCTTCTACCAAGGAGGTCTTCTCCTTCCTGCCTGCCTCTCTAAAAGAGGTGAAAGACCTTTTGCTGCAATTGGACACCAAGAAGGGTGCAGGCTCAGACTCCATAGAGCTGTACTATCTGAAATGTGCATACCATGTGTTGGCAGTGCCAATCACCCACCTCTTCAACTTGTCACTATCCCGGGGAGCTTCTCCCCACAATGGAAAATAGCCCATGTCATCCCTCTTCTAAAATCAGGTGACTCCTGCGACCTTAATAATTATGAGCCAATCTCCCTCCTCTCCATTCTGTCTAAATTATTAGAAAACATAGTGAGTGGTCAGCTAAGGGCGTACCTAGAATCCAGAAGCCTGTTAAACCATGTTCCGTCTGGATTCAGAGCAAAACACAGCACCATAACTGCCTTAGAGTGGAGCATGCACACGTCCACGCGCACTACCATCCAAGCATCTACCCCGACTGCTCCCCTATCTGCTGCATGGCAGTCGTGTCCCCCAGCCTCTGCTATGGGGCAACCAGGCACCGGCAACTGGAACCCCCCTCCCCGGAGAAAGAGATCACTCCAACGGACACTCAATCCTTCCCCACTCCTGCCAACTCCCAGTAGTCCATGCTCATTCCTGAACATGGGTTGCCGGCGTTGCGCAAGGTAAGGCGACCAGTGCCTCAGACCTCTGTGCCACTGGGCTGGCTGAGCAACCTATTTCTAAATGTTGCCAATTTAATTTTATAAACGTGTTACAATGATGAGTTCTATAATTACATTGTAAAACATATCTATTTATACCTTAGACAACCTGTTCTGCCTATGTTTACTTCTCACTAACTTCCCTAGATCAAACTACAACACTTCTATTCAGCCATTTTCTAGCTACACAGTTATGTGTTATTTAGTGTATGCCTAAATGTTATTTTGTGTTGTTGTATCTATCTAGTCCAAAAGTGTTGGCATAGTATCTATCTAGTTCAAAACTGTTAGCATCCCGCTATTTCATTACTCCTGTACAGTCTGCTCAAATTATTTGAATGTAATCTATTGTAAATGCATACTCTGTACCAAATCTCTGTAAACTATCCTCATGTTCCCCTACCTCCCCCCCCCAGGTCGCATTAGGAGACTAGCAACTTGTTGCTCTGCATGCCTCCCTGGTGAAACATTTCAATAAATAAATAAATAAACTTTAGACATAAATTTGGAACTTTCTAACATGTAAGTGCCTGGATCCTGAAAATGATTTTCATATGCCACCCCAGGAGAAGAAAAGATACCAGAATTAAGCCTCAGGGCAGTGGTGACCGGAACAGAACTTTTTCAATACAGACAAAAGGGTATGATGCTGCAACACTTAAGTGTTTTACACTGCTATGATCTCTCTCTGTCTCTGTCTCTCTGTCTCTGACTCTCTGTCTCTCTCTCTCTCTCTCTCTTTCTCTCTATGCTACACATTTATTCTAAATAAATGTGTTTAATTGACAGGCACATGGCTCAGTGTGCTGCTTTTATCCGCTGTGTGTAATGAGTTGCTAGTTATTTGCCGCTATTACATTAAGAGCCCATGTTTAACCATGTGGGGGTTATTGTCACATCTTTGTGAATCCCTACCATAAAAACTAGCCAAACAATTGCAGAGAGAGTGGTTATCCCTACAGAAGGGTGGGTTTTCTATTACATTCATTAGGTACAGTGATTTTTTTTTTGCTTGCTCTGGGCTCTCCATTGGTCGATTGTGGGTTGAAAATGTATAGTGAATTGATCTGCTCTGGCTTGCTTGGGGGTGGGGCATGATTTCCTTCAAATTGCCAGTGATTTATTACCTGCTTTTGGTTTTGCATATTATGCTTGTTGGTCACACAGCAAATTCATATATTCTGGTTTGTGTGCGTGTGTGTGGGAGGGCTTATGCTTTCCTTAAAATAACCAATGATTTTTTTATCTGCACCAGATTATACATACTGTATGTTTGAACATTGACAATGTACAGCAAATTTACATGTTATGGTTTGGGGGATATACATTTCTTAAAATGACCAATGATTTTTTAACATGTAGGCTGCTCTGACCATGCATGTATTGGTTGGTGCAGAGGAAAGGAAATTAGTCAGCATGGGAGTGGGTCCCAAGATAATAGCCTGGGTAAAGAACTGGCTGGAGAATAGGACACAGACGGTAATAGTAAATGGAGTCCACTCTGAAGAAAGGGGGGTTTACTAGTGGGGTACTGCAAGGTTCAGTATTAGGACCGGTCCTCTTCAATGTCTTTATAAGCAACATTGCAGAGGGACTGGAAGGAAAAGTATGTCTCTTTGCAGATGACACAAAGATCTGCAACAGAGTTGATGCACAAGGTGGGGTGGAAAGGATGAGAAGGAACTTGGCAAGGTTAGAGGCATGGTCAAATATATGGCAGCTTAGATTCAATGCTAAGAAGTGCAAGGTAATGCACCTGGGAAACAAAACCCAGGGGAAGAGTACACAATGGGGGATGAGATACTAACAACAAAGAATGGAAAGGGACCGGGGGGTAGTCATATCAGATGACTTAAAGGTGGGCAAGCAACGTGAGAGGGCAGTAAGGACTCAGGAGGGCTGGGGGGATGCTGGGATGCATAGGGAGAGGGCATCACCAGTAGAAAACAAGAAGTTGTTATCCCTCTGTACAGCGAGCTGCTGAGACCCCATCTGGAGTACTGCGTGCAGTTCTGGAGACCCAGTCACCGCTAGGACATAAACAGGATGGAAGCTGTCCAGAGGAGGGCAACTAAAATGGTGCAGGGTCTGCAATGGAAGACATATAAAGAGAGACTAAAGGAGCTTAATATGTATAGCCTCGAGGAAAGGAGAGAGGGGGGGACATGATAGAAACTTTCAAGAACCTCAAGGGAATCAACAAAGTCCAAGAGGGTAGCATCTTTCAAAAAAAGAGATGTGCAAGAACAGGGGGGCACAATTTGAAGATAGAGGGGGGCAGCTCAGAGGTAATGTAAGGAAGTATTTTTTCACAGAGAGGGTTGTGGATGCATGGAACGGCTTTCTGGAGGAGGTTGTGGAGTCAAAAACAGTGGTTGAATTCAAGCATGCATGGGACAGTCATAAGGCAATTCTAGGGGGTGGGGGTAGAAAGAAGTGGGCTGCTGGTTGACTAGGATCTGTAGCTTAGCCATTAGGTAGGGAAATGGGCAGACTGGGTGGGCCAAGCGGTCCTTATCTGTCATCAAATTCTATGTTTCTATGTTAAATGTACCTGCTCTGGTTTGTTGGGTGGGTGTTATGCTTTCCTTATCCTTACCAATGATTTTTTTTGTTACCTGTAGTCTGCTGTGGTTCTGCAGTACATGTATTGGTTGGGTTCTACATGTATTGGTTGGTTGAGGTGGTGTTAGGGAAGTTACATCTACACTGTTTTTTTCTTGCCATAGACTTGGTGGGGGAGCTGTCTATTGGGAATGTAACCTTGACTCCAGGGCAGATGGGCAGTTATGCTTTCATTGAAAATGTACTGCAAATTATTTTATTTTCTTAACCGGTTGGAGTTCTGCATGTTTGTATTGGGGTTTGAAAATTACAGTGAATTTGCCTGCTCTGGCTTGTAGGGGGAGGGGGTATGTTTTCATTGCAAATGTACACTCATGTCTTTTTTTATCCTACTTTAGTTCTGCATGTGTAATTTTCTTTTATGGGGGGTTGCACAGATTCACCTACTTTGACTAAATGGGGATGGTCTGTATTTGCACTATGCATACAGAAGAGAATTGCTAATGAAATATCATAGAATTACAAGGACTAGAACAGCAGTGCCCTCATGAACTACAGCAGCTTATGTGATGTCATGTGATTTGTTTTTTTTTTTTACCACAAAGCAAATACTGGTAGGTGCATCACTGCCCTTCTAATCCTTGTTGTGGTTTAAATTGACTGCTACAAAATGTAGTATATGCTTTGTGGTACACCCCCTTTGCTCACGATTGGTGGTTATGTTGTTTGCTGAAAATATAAAGTGATTTTTATTTTCCCCTGCTCTGTGTTCTGCATGTGTTGGTTAGGGTCTGAATATGTACTGTGAGTTTTACCTTCTAAGGTGTGTGTGTGTGTTTGTTCATATGCTTTCATTGGTCATGTTTACAAAATTTTCCTGCTCCTGGGTGGGGGTGGGTGGGATGCTGAGTTTTCTGTTGATGTTGGAATTTTTTTTACCTGTCATGTGTTCAGCATACAGTATGTCTCGTCAATTCAGGAGGCTTTAGTTCCTATGGATTCAAATTGAATAAGATGGTCAGTTGAAGGCTCACCGTTTCAAAGCTGTGAATGGTTTTGAGAAGCCCAGTACTGCCCTAATAGTTACTAAGATGAGCAGGTAGTATAATCTTCCAAGTTTTTCCTATAGTAAGGCAGTAAACTGGTGCTAGGGTCCTTACAAGCATACCATTTTTAAAAGAAGTGTTTGTTTATGATGTGCTGTACAACCACTGGGGCTGTGGGAGTGGGGTGGATGTCAGTGTTGTAGGACACAGTGATGCATCATTCCTATAATAGAAGTCAATGGGAGCTGAGGATGACCCCTGCATCATGTCCTGCACCACAGCCCTGTGAATTGTACAACCTAAACCCTGATTTTGCAACTGGTACTGTTCTACAGACAGACACCCAGTGACAATTTACTGACGTACTGTAGTGCACAGAACCTGGCAGACTGTGCTAGTCTTTAATCACAGTGACTAGGCACTATTAAGGCAGTAGTTCTGAGTCCTGTTTTGAAAATTGGATCCTTCCTTAAACTCTGCTACATGTACAAGCATCTCTTATATCTAGACTGGACATGGTGTTCAAAATGAATCCAAAAGGTTAAGCTCAGAACCCTGTCAAGTCACCTCCTTTTCAGCTGAATCATAGGTATCTCTGTTTGAAAACATGCTGCTCAAGTTTAATGTTGTACAGAGAATTCAAAATGATTTACAAAAACTGCTATCAATATGAAGGCAACTAACAATTGTTATGAACATATGAACATGTGAAAATTCCAGCAGAAATAGGCCTCATGGTCTGTCGAGTCTGCTAGATTATACAGCTAGCCCCTCATCTCGCAGCTGCCCCTCCCACTCCTCTCCTTGTTAGATTTGCCCTCACCCTCACCCTGTCCTATCCCACCTTGAAACTGTCCAGTGGCTTACAGGCTAACACTCCTGTGTTAGAGTGTTCCACTTACCCACCACCCTTTCCATAAAGAACTGTCTCCTTACCTCCCTCCTGAATCTTTCCCCCTCCAGTCTGAGACTGTGCCCTCTCGTGTCCATTCCTCTTCTTAATTGGAAGATCCCCTCTGTTCAAGTCTTATTTATCCCTTTCAAGTACTTAAAGGTCTCAATCATGTCCCCCCTATCCCTCCTCTCCTTCAAGGAATACATACCTAGCTCGCTCAGCCTTTTCTTGTAGGGCTTACCCTCCAATACCTGGATCATCTTTGTTGCTCTACACTGCACCCCCTTAAACAATCTGATATCCTTCTTCAGGTATGGGTGCCAGAACTGCACACAATACTCCAGGTGCAGCCTGACCTGTGACCTGTAGAGGGGGAGGATTACCTCCCTATTTCTGGAGGAGATTCCCCTCGCTATGCACCCCAGCATCTTGCTGGCCTTCGCTGTTGCCTTCCTACACTGAGCAGAGTTGTTCATGCTCTCCATTATAAGTACCTCTAGGTTCTTTTCCTCCATGGTGCTGCCCAACTGTACCCCTTCCAGCTCATAGTCCCTCCCCTGGTTCTTTGCTCCAAAGTGCATTGCCTTGCACATCTTGGCACTGAACCCCAGCTGCCGTGTTTCTGACCATTCCTGCAGTTTATTTAGGTCATCCTGTATCCCCTTCCGTCCCTCAATGTCATTAACCACCGCCCCCATTTTTGTGTCATCTGCAAACAGACTGATCTTACTTCTGATCCCATGTGAGATATCAGCTAAGAATAACCTGAACAACACCAGCCCCAGCACCAATTACTATGGCACTCTGCTAATCACTGCCCTCAGTACTGAGAGTTCCCCTCCCGCTACCACCCTCTGCTGCCTACCCCTTAGCCAATTCATTATCCATTTCACCATCTACTCTCCCACCCCCCATAGCTTCCAGCTTTCCCCCCAGCCTTCCATGTGGCACAGAGTCAAAGGCCTTGCTGACATCCAAATACAGGACATCCACTGCATGGCCCTTGTCTAGTGCCCTCATCACCCAATCGTAGTACTCAATGAGGTTGGTCTGGCAGGATCTTCCCATGACAAACCCATGCTGATGCCCCTCGTGGAGATCATTGTCCTCCAAAAAGGTCACTATCCTCTCTTTCAGGATTGTCTCCATGAGCTTCCCCACAATTGATGTGAGGCTCACTGTCCTGTATTGTGCTTTAGGCTATACATGTGTGTTTGTCTTGGGGGGATATCATCTGTTCTGGCTTGTGTTGTCTGGGGGAGCATAATCTATGTAGTTTGTGTACCATTTTTACTGATATTTTCAAATCCATGTGACAGTGTGATGATAAGGGAAATCTTTGTCAGATATCCTAAGCCTGAAAAAAGATTTTCAATTTTTTTAAATATTTTCTTGTAAGAATTTGAGGAGGCTCTACACCTCCATTTTGCAAAATGGCACCCAAAAAGTGTTGTCTGACCAAAACATTGATTATAAATTTCACATCTACTGCACACATCAAGAAGAGAAAACATGACAACAATCATTTAGTCAGAAGGGCTGTTACTACAGCCCAAGAAGTCCATGCTGAGAGTGAAAGAGAAAAGCAGACTCCTATGAATATAAAGTTTGCTTTGCTTCTTTCCATTAAGCTTATGGCTGGTCCAAGTGTATTTTGTTACGCTTGGTATAGACTTATCTATACCCAAGAGAAGAGTTTCTTTTTTAAATTTAAATCTTTCTTGTGCTTTGTTTTATAAAGTAACATTTGCAGTTAATTTGCCAGTGAGCTGGAATACGAGAGTTGCAAGATTATTGAAGTTGGTCCTAAGCATGCCTATCCCTGAAGTGGACAACCATGAGGTGGACATCCCTGACGTGAACATTCCTGAGGTGGGCATCATGTCTGTGGCAGACAATTCCTACTTTCTGGAGTGCTGTTGGAATAGTTCACCAACAAACTCAGTTTGCTTCCCTGGTCCAAAGGAGTCAACTGTGAGATACGTTAGGCAGCATGGGTTTGTCATGGGCAGATCCTGTCAGACCAGCCTGGTGGATTACTATGACTGGGTAACTAGACAGTTGGACAAGGGCCATGCAGTGGATGTCCTGTTTCTGGACTTCAGTAAGGCATTCGACTCGGTGCTGCTTGGAAGGCTGGGTAGTAAGCTGGCACGTACGGGGTGAAAATGGTGGGATGGGTAGTAAACTGGTTACAGGGAAGGCAGCAGAAGGTGGTGGTTGGAGGAGAGCTCTCATCTTCGAGGCAGTGACAAGTGGAGTACCGCAGGGCTCAGTGTTGGGACCGGTGTTATTTGGGTTGTTCATATCAGACATCTCAATGGGCATTAAGAGCAAGATCAGTTTGTTTGCAGATGACACCAATATAGGAGCAGTAGTGGATAACCTAGGAGGGTGGCATGGGTTGTAGGATAATCTGTCAAAATTAGAGACCTGATCGGACATCTGGCAGTTGGGGTTCAATGCCAAAAAGTGCAAGGTGCTACATTTTAGGGCAAAAACCCCAAGAAGGAGCTACCAGCTGGAGGACAGGAGAGATGGCGGGCGGGGGATATGATTGAAACCTTCAAGTACATAAAGGGAATAAACAAGACAGGCACAGGAGGACTAGTCAAGTTAAAGAGGGGTAGGGACACTCATAGTCATGATCTCAGATTGGAGGGGGGAAGATTCAGGAGGGAAATGAGAAGGCACTTTTTTATAAAGAGAGTGGTGTCTAGGTGGAACACATTGCCTGTGGAAGTGGTATCCTGTAGAACAGTTGACTGCTTCAAAAGGGGATGGGATAGGGTAAGAGGGAGGGGGAGGGGAGGAAGTGGCAGCTACAGTATAAGGGTTGCTAGCTGCACACTTGAGCAGACTTGATAGACCATAAGGCCTTTATCTGCTGGCAAATTCGTATGTTCATATGGTAAAGGACCAAATTGCAGACCTAGGTTTTTTCAGAGTTCATGGTACAAAAAGTGCAGCTGGATTATTTTGTGTAAAACACACACACACACACACACACACACACACACACACACACACACACACACACACACCCTGTGTTTTGCAATGTTTGCTGCTATGCAATGCAGAAAATGTTGATCACTTCATCAATGTGTGGGGAGTAGGCTTTTATGAAAAAAGGGTTGAATAACTGGAAATGTGGTAGCAAATTGCTACATGCTCATGAAAATTCCAACTTTAATTATGAGTGTGCACTGAAAATACAAAATCTGAAGACAGCATCCATCGATGTTCAGTTAAGCAGCAATAAACTAAGGAGCAAGACCTATGCCAAAAATACTTATTAGACTACTTCTGAGTCCTGCAAGGTTTGACCCAAAAGGACTTGCAATTCGAAGTAGCACAGATGAAGAAAGCAGCTTTAAGAGGGTATTGAGTCTTCTTGGTGAGAACCACAAACTTGGGGAACAATTTACACATTGGATCAACTCAAAGAAATATGCATCTCATGATGTCTTGAATGAGAAAGTACAAGTGTGTACTGGTATGCTTTGGACCATCTCAGGCAGGAGAGTAAACAAGCAGGTGTCTTTGCCATCATTGTTGATGAGACTTGAGACATTTTTGGTCATGAGCAACTCACATTTTGCATATGGTGGGTGAACGAGGATTGCCTGGTATATAAGGACTTCATTGGCCTATATGAAATTGAACAGACACATGCACATTATCTGATATGTGTTATGAAATAAGTACTACTTCAACTTAGGTTTGACCTTAAAACCTTAGAGGGCAGCCATATTATGGAACATCAACATTTTAAGGCATAAACACTGGGGTAGGTGTTCACATTAAGGAAGAAAACCCTTCTGCTTTGCCCTGCATCTCCTAAACCACAGCCCAAAACAATGCCTGCAAGCTGCTATCAAGCATTGTAGCACTATAAGAGATGCTTTAAATCTAGCAGTGATCTTTATAACATAATTCAAACATCACCAAAGTGTCTTGCATTGTTTGACAAAAGTTAGATCTGCTTTTCCAAGTGATCAGATACTTCATTTCCAAACCTTAATCCCAATCTGTTCAACAGTATGAACTGCATGGACAGCAATTACTAAAGCTTTAAGCAACAACTATGAATACATCTTGGAGACTTTGGGATGAGTATGAGAGGACAGAAGCAATGCAGAAGCAACAAAACAGGCACCTGGTATGATTGCCATGATAAGCAAAGTTGAGACTTCCTTCAGTTTGAAACTGGGGCTGAAAATATTTTTAGCCACTGAGAACCTGGCATCTCATCTACAAGCACAACAAATTTATTTATTTATTTATTCTAGGTGATAGGGGAGGGATCGGATGGGAAGGGGTTGGTCCAATGCATACCTGGAGCATCAGTCAATCAGGATTTAGACAGAATAGGGGTTCAGCTGAAGTTGTGGTGAACATCTTCTCTTCAACTATTGATTACTTACAAAGAATGAAATTGGACATAGAGTTGGAGGCATTCTACAGGGCTACTATAAAGTCAAGTCAAGTCAAGTGAGAGTCTAGAATTCTGGCAATAACAGTGTGGCTGTGTCTATCTGAAGCTTTCACAGCTAAGTGAAAATGTTCATCTTTTTCCTAATTTTAAATATCCTTCTGGTCTCTTCTTGGCGGATGGAGAAAGAGGGAACTGTTACCTACGTAAAGGTGTAGGTTCAAATGCTTTATTTGTTTGACTCTATATGAGTCATTACAATCCTGTACATTACCATCCCTCATCCTGCAAGGAGCCTGCCAGCATGACTGCTCTGCCTGCTGAGAACTTCTCCCCTCTCCTGCTGAACTGTGCTGTTTTTGTTGCTTGACCTCCATGACTTACCATACTAGCTCAGAGAGTAGGGGGCTCGGGTGATCCGACAGCTGAGTGCGTCACCAGGAGGCGGGGTTTGCAGACTTCAAAAGCCCATGCCGCTCGCTTGCCATCAGGAACATCACCATCCCTCATCCTGCAAGGCGTCTGCCAGCATACCTGCTCTGCCTGCTAAGAACTTCTTCCCTCTCCTGCTGAACTGTACTGTTTTTTGTTGCTGTGACCTCCACAAACTACCATACTAGCTCAGAGTGTAGGGGGCTCGGGGGAGCCAACAGCTGAGTGCATCACCAGGAGGTGGGGTTCGCGGACTTCAAAAGCCCATGCTGCTCACCAGCATGAGTGAAAGTGAGTGGTGCAGGCGCCACTTCTCAGAAGAAAACTACACATATGACTTAAGTACTTAATCATGGCGGCGGTGTATGTGAGCTGCCTGAGCTGTGTCCGGATTTTTGAGCTCTAAATATGTTTTAAATCGTTTTTGCTTTGTTTGATTTGATTTTGTTTTTTATTTATCTGTTCGTTTATTTGTTACTGCTGCGTTCTGTGCTGGAGCAAAGAGTAAAGTTTTGCATCGCGGTCTCGATAGTGACCAGTATCAACTCTCATTTTTTCAGCGTTTTAAACATATTTCCCCAAGAAAACCGCGGGTATTGTGGGGCAGCCCCAGGATTTTCAGCAGACTTTGGAGGGGAGTTTTGTGATTTTGGAGCTCAGCATACTCCCTCAGGAAAATCGTGGATAGTGTGGGGCATCCCTGAACTCGGTGGATTTTTGAGGGGAGTTTGTGACCTCGGAGCCCTGTGATTCTTGGGATTGCCTTTCAGTGCTTTTTAGTGCACTCCCTAAGGAAACCGTGGATGCTGTGGGGCACCTTGGAATTCAGAGGGGAGTTTGCAACCTCGGAGCCTTGTGATTTCTGGTGACATATCCCCGGGACTGTGAATTTTGGTCTGTGAGTGGAATCCTTCTTTACCTGCTTTCTTATTGCGGTGGGAGCGCATGAAATATCAATGCTAGAAGTGGGTTTTGCTGTGTCGGGAGCAATTGCTTCCCTCTCAGGGCCCTATTTCTGATCACAGCCCTTCAGCTTGATCCTGACTTTGGTATCTTGGCCTGAGTATCGGAGTGTTTTCTGGAAAGGGCTGAAGAAAAATTGGTCTCTGGGAGGAATCTTTTGGTGATTAGACTAAGAGGGGGTGAGAGCCCCTCTTGCTACCTTTAAAAAGTTATTTCTGTTTGATCTTGAAAGTCTTCATCTGTTTTTAGACACTGATTTATCAAGACTATAGCGAGACTTGCATTTCTTGATTTTGCTCTTGAACTGAGGGAGGGTGAGAGCCTCTCTTGCTCCAAATACTCAGTAATTTTTGGACATTTCTGGACATTTGATTATTTGGACATTATTTATTTGTATATTTATTATTTTTTATTTTGTTTGTTTGATTTAATGTGTTTTGTGTTTTTATATTTTATTTGGTTTAATTTAGGTTGTTCATATTTTTGTTTTGTTGGGTTTACTTGTGTGGATGTGGGGTTTTTAATATGCATAGATGGCCTGCCATCACGGTCGTATGCTATTCGTCCTCCGCTCTTCACGCCCTCCGCCCTTTCTCCCCCTTGCTGTTACAGTTGGCAACTTACCAGTGCTGTAGAGTGCTGGGGATTGTGCGAAGGGGAGGAGGGGTTTTGGGGAGAGTGAACAGTGGAGGACGAATGAGCAGGTACATCGTATTGGGGTAGTGGAAACCAGAAGACACCCTGGGGTGAAATGGACTCTGGACCGAGGTCATTCTTGTCTGGTTTCCATACCCAAGGGCATCACTACTATTAATGGTATTGGGCAAGTGGTCTGTACTGCTCCAGAGACCCATCCAACCGGGTGGTGTTGTGCAATGCCAGATCCATAAGAAACAAGACTGCAGTTATTGCAGATCTTGTGGAGTCTGTGGATCTGGCTTGCATTACCGAGACCTGGCTGATTGAAAATGCTGGACCAGTTTTGGAGGCAGCAGTTCCAGCTGGGTACTCGGTGTTATACTGCCCGAGGTTGGACCACTGGGGGGGGGTTATGGTCTGTTTCAAGACCGAACTGGGCCTCACAAGTGTACCAGTTGAGGGGGCTGAGTCCTTTGAGTGTACTGTAGTGGCAGGCGTGGGTTGTAGAATTGTTCTCAGTTACCATCCACCAGGTGATGAGAAACATTTTCTACAGGAAGTAGCCGACTTCGTTATTGACATGACATTTGAGTCACCCAGGCTGATGGTCCTAAGTGACTTCAATGCCTGGGTCGATGACAAACTTTCACAATTTGGACACACTTCTTCCAATTAATGACATCTTTGGGCCTCACACAAGTGGTTACTTCTGCCACTCATAACAGTGGTTACTCCTTGGACTTAATTTTCCTCCTGGGGATTGAGGCCTTTGACGTGGGGGTGGAACCCATCAGTTGGTCTGATCATTACACTGTGGGGTTCAGTTTTTGCACCCCCCCTTGTAGGCCTACCCCTGTGGAGATGGTTAGGTACCGCTCTTTGCAAGATGTTAGCTCTACAGGCCTGGCAGTGGTGCTTGACCTGTCAGAGTGTTTTGGAGTGAGCGATGATCCAGATGCCTTGGTGCCGGCCTATAACAGGGCCATCTCTCAGCTCTCGATCAAATTGCTCCTGTCCGTGTTCATGCTCTCCCCCTTTGACCTCGGTCTCCATGGTTTGATGGGACCTTGAGGGAGATGCGGCGACAAGGATGAAGGTTAGAGCGTCATTGGCTGGGAACTGCCCTTGATGCCGACCATCTTAGATTGATGGAACACTACCAATTCTATAATTCTGTAATCTCTCGTAAGAAGGCAGAGTTCCTGTCTGGGGAGATTGCAGCTGCACAGAACCAACCAGCTCAGCTTTTTTGAACTGTTGACAGACTATGCAACCCAGCTAGTCTTCAGGTTCAGAAAGCCTTTTCACAAATAGAGTGTGACGAGCTTGCTCACTTCTTTGCAGATAAAGTGGCTGACATCAGGGCATAGCTCCAGCCTGCCCCCTCTATGGGAGAAGCTACAGATCGGCATTTGGTCGCATCCTTTGGTCACTCCTGGAGTTCCTTTGACTGGCCTGAGTTCATTGATGTCATGAGGATTGTCCACAGTATGTGCCCTACTTGCTGCAGTTTGGATCCGGGCCTGACTTCCCTGATAAAGGATTGTCTTGATATCATTGGCCCAGTCCTGGCACGGATAGTCTGGTGCTCCTTGGATATGGGTGAGTTTCCTAGCTCCCTGAAGGAGGCAGTGGTGACACCCCTCCTGAAGAAAGCTTCCTTAGACCCAGGCTGCTTTGCTCACTACAGACCAATCTCTAATCTTCCCTTTGCTGGGAAGATTATTGAGAAAGTAGTGGCTGCACAATTGGAAAACCATTTAACTATTCATGACATCTATGAACCGCTCCAGTCTTGTTTTCGAAAGAGGCATAGTACTGAGACAGCACTGGTTCGGGTGCTCAATGATCTCCTGATGGCTAGAGATCAGAAGAATTGTTCCATTCTTGTTCTTCTTGATCTGTCATCAGCCTTTGACACTGTGGACCATGGAGTACTTCTCGCACACCTGGAGTTCATCTGTGGCCTGTCGGGTACAGTCCTAGTTGGTTTAGATCTTTCCTCACTGACAGAATTCAGAGAGCGGTGTCGGGGATAAATTCTTCCCACCCAGTCTCTCTATCATGTGGGGTTCCCCAGGGCTCGGTGTTGTCCCCCATGTTGTTCGCAGTGTATATGCTGCCCCTTGGAGACATTGTAAGAAAGTATGGGCTGAGGTTTCACTGCTATGCAGATGATACCCAGCTCTACCTATCTTTTGCACCCGACCAGGATAGAGCTGTCTCGGTCTTTAATAGCTGCCTCACTGAAATCCAGTGCCGGATGAATTCAAGCTGGCTGAAGTTGAACTTGGAGAAGATGGAGGTAATGGTTGTGGACCCTGGTCATAGGGTAGAGGGGTGGGAGCTGGTCTTCCCTCGGGTTTACTTCTGGGAGGTGTCCAGCTCCCTACCTCTGAACAGGTGTGGAACCTGGGGGTGATTTTTGACAGTGAGCTGACACTTCATTCGCCGGTATCGGCAGTTGTCAAACTTTCCTTTTACCATCTTAGGAACATTGACAGGATTAAGCACCTTGTTCTGCCCACTGATCTGCCAACATTGATCCATGCCTTTGTGTCCTCATGCCTTGATTATTGCAACTCCCTGTATCTAGGGCTTCCTTGGGTTGATATCCGCTGCTTGCAGCTGGTGCAGAATGCTGCAGCCCGGTTATTGACGGGTACGTCTCGTGCCTGTCATATATCGCCTGTGCTGCGTGATCTGCACTGGCTGCCAATTCAGTGGCGGATCACCTTTAAAGTTGGTCTTTTGACTTACAAAGCCCTACACAGACAGGGTCCGGACTACTTGAAAGAGCTTTTGGTTCCCTACTGCCCTAAGCTATCTCTCCGCTCGGCGGACAAGGGGTTGCTAGAGATTCTGAGGGTTTCTTTAAAATCTTCGGGCTCTCGTGCCTTTATGTATGCTGCTCCAACCCTCTGGAATTCTCTACCCAATCCGCTTCATCAGTGTACGTCCGTGGAATAATTTAAAAAGGCCCTGAAGACCTATTTGTGGTCCAAGATTTATTTTAATTAATATTGTAATTTTAGGAGCTCAGATTATTATGTATTGGTTTTATTCATTATATTGTCAGGTATTGTAAGGCGGCTTGAATTTAGAAAGGCGCGATATAAATAAAGCTTTATTATTATTTTACTATTACATAGAGTGCCTGGAGTTTGTTCATTGAATAGGGAACACTATCTTTTAATTATATTGAGATAACCCTAGCGGTTTGCTAATTTTAAAGTTAGATTAACTGTATACCTTTAAAAATATGCGATTTGAAATGATGTGGGTTTGTATATTTCTCTGTCTTCTTCTTTATCCCTATACTATTCCCATTCATGTTTACCCTGAGGGTAACAGTTTCTCTCAGTTATTATCCCCATACTCTAGCATTATAAATCAGGTCATTAATATAACATGGGAGGGCTTTTCAGATTTTGGTCCTGAATTTTGGTTGATAAATTGCCCTCTCCTAAGGGTCTGTTCTGCCCTCAATTTTCAATCTAGCCAGCTAGCTTTGAGACTGGTTAAATGCTGTACCAAAAAGGAAAGACAGCTTGAGGGCAGAATAAGACATGAAAGGTTGTTAGTGTTATTATTACTGATGTCAGGAACTGCACATTCCCATCCAGGGCCTAGTTCCTACCAGAGGGACAGATATGATTCGAATATAGTCAGTTCTCAGCCAGGTACTGTTACTTCAACACTTAAAATTGTACATCTAAATGTCCAAAGTTTTCCAGCCAAATGGAATCGATTTGTAGCCTGGTCTGAGCTTCATCATCTTGATGTTATTATCACGCTCTCAGAAACCTGGTTATGTGATGGAATAACAGATGCTGAGATTTACCTCCCTGGCTATAACCATGTTAGACAAGATAGGTCAGGAAAGAGGGGAGGTGGGGTTATAATATATGTACATAAAAAATTTAATTATACTGTTTTAGACTACCCCCTAGGAAATTCTGGATGTGACATGATTTAAGTTGATCTTATTTTTTGACAAAGTAAACACTTAACTATTACCACCATTTATATCCCCCCAGGTGGAATATCACAGGGTTTAGAATTATTAACCTCCGTGCGAAAGGTTCTTCCAATTAACAGAGAGTGGATTGTATTGGGTGACTTTAATTGTAATTGAGACTCAAACTTTAAGAGTGAAGTCAGAGAAATTTTAGCTAACCTGGGTATCAGGCAATTAATTGAGGAAGTTTCTAGGCCCAATTATAAATCAGGTGGTGGGACTGTTCTTGATTGGATTGTGGTCACACATGCTGACAGGATTATCAACTGGGGGGTTATGCCTGATAGCATGAGTGACCACCATCCAACAAATGTGAATGGTTGGCTAAAATTCCAAGAGGGCCCCCTGGATATATTGAATGTAGAAGTTTTGCAAAGTTGTCTCCTGAAATAGTTGAAGGTTTGTGTGGGGAAATAGATAGGTCTCCTCTCTTCTCCTGTACCCATATTGATGCAATGTGGGTTTTGTTTTTGCTTTGCCCACAATGCTATAGCTAATAAGGCAGCCCCACTGAAGAAAATTAGAATGAGAACTCACAAACAAAAATGGGTTACCAGGGGCTTACTTCAATTAATGAAAAAACGAGACAGGAGTTGGAAACAATATAGGGCAACTCAAGATCCTGTTTTCCTTCAAGAGTATAAAACACTTAGAAATAAGTGCAAATCTGAGATTAGGAAAGCTAAGGCTGATTACTGTTTAACTGAACAAAAGAATTTTAAAGGTAATCCTAAAAAAACTTGGGATGCCATTACTAAACTTATGGGAAGAGAGGAAAAAGACCTAACCACTACCATCTTCCACAATGGACAAAGTATTAGTGACCCCTCTCTGGTTTCAGATGTCTTTAATAAACACTTTGGGAATCTCGACTCCTATAGAATCCCATTTGACTCAAACAGAAATATCATGCCTGAGGAGATATCTACTAATACCAATCCAAAGTTTTATTTCAAGTATATTACTCCCAATCTCGTAAAAAAATATATCCTAAAAAATTACCCTAAACCCTCCCAAGGTCATGTTGGCGTGGACTACAGTATTATCAAACTGTGTGTTAATTGTTTTACACATCCCCTATCATACATCTTTAATTTCTCTCTTAGTCATAATATATTTCCCACAAGTTGGAAACATGCCACTATAAAGCCAGGATTAAAGAATGGGAACCCCTCCTCAATTCTAAATTATCAACCAATATCTCTCCTTTCACCTATTTCAAAAATTCTTGAAAAACTTGTCCTGGATCAAACTCTGGATTTTCTTGGAAAATATTCCCTCTTGTCTAGCCATCAACATGGCTTTAAGCCAAAACATAATACAGAGATGGCCTTGGTGGAGTTCACAGGCAGCATACAGGGTGCCCTTGATAAAGGTCACTGTTGTGCAGCTCTGTTTGTGGACCACACCAAGGCCTTCAATTTGGTTGGATATGATCTTCTTCCCAGTGCCCTCCAAGGATTTCATTTTTCCAAGGCAGTCACAGGATGGTACCAAAATTACTTGTGTAATAGGTTCCATAGAACCATTATTGGTACCTTTATCTCTCAGTCCATATCCTCCCATTGTGGTGTTCCAAAGGGCTCAATCCTGGGGCCACTAATTTTCTCTCTATATATGGATTCTGCCACCAGCATCTGTATACAGACCGTAATGACTCTCTATGCAGATAATGCTGTCTTATTTTAATTTAGTCCCAACCCTGAAGTTGCTCTTCATAGCCTTCAGATTGACATTGATCACCTTCAGGATTGGTTACTTTCCAACCATATGGTTCTCAATTTGAAAAAAACAAAAGCGATGGTGTTTTCTTGTAACAAGCATATAATTTCCGAGTTTCCTCCCATCACTGATAAGAAGGGTAATGTAATAGAGTCAAGTATTTGGAAATATTATTAAACAGTCAGTTTACTTTTGAACCCCACATACAATTTCTCAGAAAGATCCTACATCAAAGATCGGGTCTTCTATACCAGATTGTCATTTCTAACTTTTAAATCTAGAAAACTCCTAGTACATAGTTTCATGTTTAATGTTCTAGATTATGGTTTATTAATTTACTATTCCTCCAGCAGTAGTGCCCTAAATTGTTTAAGGGTCACATACAATTCTGCACTCAGATTCTAGCTAACTCTCCTTTTCGATCTCTCCATTCTGATTTATATACACAATCTTCTACAGTATCACTCGATAATAGGGTTCCGCATAAAATGGCCATTTTTCTCTATAAAGTGAAGACAGGGTTCTATCCTCACTTTATTGTTTCCTTGTTCCCTAGGTCCCTTAATATTTTTTCTACTAGGTCCCAGTACAGATTTACATTCAAACTGCCTCTTTTAAGAAAAAAAACATTTGGGCAAAGATCATTATTGTTTAGAGTGACCACCTTTTTAAATAAGATACCCACAGAAATTGTGGAAAGCAATTCCATTAGATGTTTTAAAATTAATTTAAAACAGTGGCTTTGTACTCAAAATGAATGTACTGGCACTTGATTGGATGAATGCACTGGCACTTGATTGGACTACAGTTGTGTGCTCCTAAAACTGTTTTTTATGTTGTCTTGTTTTTGTCTTTATATGACTTGTCACCTGTGAAAATGGGCAGTTTGCTCATCTGGTTTACAAGTATAAAAAATAAAAATAAAAAATGTAATAAAATACAGTACACACAGCACATTTCTAAAATTAAAGTGTACACATATATGTATGTTTCACATAAAAACTTTTAAATAGTATTTCTTAATATGTCAATGTTAAAGTTTAGGCCATGCATTTTACAGAAGTATCAGAATTTTTCTTGCAAATAAATCCATATATGTATGCTAGTTATAGGTCCAAAGTTAGACTGATTTATAAACAAGGATGACATATCATTTCTAGGGGTCTACGTCAATTTGCTCCCGCGATTTCGCGCCCGGTCAACTCGCTCCCGACGACTCGCTCCCTTGGCAATTGGCTCCTGCACAACTCACTCCTTGTCAACTCGCTCCCATTCCCGCAGAATTCACTCCTTTGTATCCCCCACCAGCCATTGCTATTTACTGTTACTGTCAATCAATAATTCAATAATTCAATTAATTAAATTAATGTGCTCAACCTGTTGCTATGGAAAGTTATAAAGCTGCACTGTGGAAATTGATCATTGCTACAGTGCTTGCTCACAGTCCGCTTACAGTTTGCAGAATGGAAGCAAAGTTTATCCTGTCCGAGCGAAAAAAAAATAAACTAGTGGACCATAACAACTTCATATATATTCACCACAAACGGGGGTATAATGGGAAGTCTATTTGGCAGTGCGAGAGAGCTGTTAGAAAAGACAAAACATACAATGCCAGGGTTCACACTGCCAGTTACGAGGACCCAACTATAGTCGCTACATTTAGTGAGCACTCACACGCTCCTGACTCGACTGCAGTTGAGAGATGTGAAGCCATCAGTAGAGCTAAAAACTGAGCAGAAAGTAGTCAAGATACCACTGCTCAGGTTCTGCTGCATTGTAAGGACAACATGTCTTTAGCTGCTCAGGGAACAATGGTAGACCGAAATGTAAAGCACACTATACAGCGCGTCCATGTACACGGAGCCCCACCAAATCCCCGAGGACTGTCGGATATCATAATTCCTGAATATTATAGCACAATGAGAGGTAGTTCTGGCAATGAAGTAAACTTTTTACTATATGACAGCGGTCCTGACAGTGACCAGATTCTTGTGTTCGGCACAGAAAGCAACTTAACATTTCTTGAACAGTGTAAGCATTGGTATGCCGATGGTACATTTAGTGTGGCACCACCATTATTCACTCAAATGTATGTAATTATTGGAGAACGACTTGGGTGTATGCAGCCTGCAATTTACGCCCTGCTACCTGGTAAAAGAAAAGACATTTATGAAAGACTGCTGTCCTGCCTAAAAGATTTAAACCCACGCTTGGACCCCTCTGTCATTATGACAGACTTTGAAAAAGCTACATTGCAGGCATTTAAATCTGTTTTCCCAAATGCAAGACAAGCCGGATGTTTTTTCCATTTTGCCCAATGCATCTACAGAAAGATTCAGGCTGAAGGGCTAGGGCAAAGGTATGCACTTGACAGCGAGTTCAGCATAAAGTGTCGTTATCTGCCAGCCCTTGCCTTCTACCCTCCTGATCAGGTTGTGGTTCGGTTCGAGGAAATTACAGACGAAACACTTAATATTTTCCCTTCTGAGATGGAGCCAATTATAGACTATTTCGAAGACACCTGGATCGGCAGGAGGAATAGAAGAGGCAATGGGCGCAGTCAACCACAGTTCCCAGTCACACTCTGGAACCACTTTGATACTGTTACAGAAAAGCATGCTAAAACTAATAACACTGTAGAAGCATTTCATAGAGGCATGCAATCAATCCTCTGTATGTCTCACCCAACCTTGTGAAAATGTATTGAAGGCATGAAGGGTATACAACGAAAACAGGAGGCAGACATTGAACAAATAATAGCTGGCAATGCACCCAATTGTTCAAAATGGGTGTACAAGGACAAGGCATCAAGGCTTGAACACATTATCGACAAGTCCTCCGAATGCACAACAGAGGAATTTTTACGAGGAGTGGCTCACTGTTTTGAGTATTAATTAAAGAAAAACGTAATGATTTAAATAATTTACCTTAAATAAAGATGTGGTTTTAAGCTGGACATTTGAACTTCTGCACTAACATTGACGCTAACGTCACTGCATCACATGACTAATCATATGTCACATGACAAAGGGGGAGTACTACACTGTGATTACCAACTTAAGGTATGACGTTACTTTACTTTAAAATTATTATGCTTGGTGATGTTTTCCGGAATGCTGTTGTCTTTGCTAGGGAGTGAAATAATGTGGAGTGAAAAGGGATGGGAGCGAATTAGTCAGGAGTGAACTGTCGGGAGTGGGTTTTCAGGGAGCAAACATGCGGGAGCGAATTGACATACTCCCCATTTCTAGAGACACCAGTACACTAGAGGAGGTTTTACTTTCCTGATATAATAAAAGTGTCTACAAAAACATTGTGATAGATTTATATATTTCATTGAGTGAGGCTTTAGAAGGTGCTCTGTCCTGATTAAGGGTACTATAGCATGTAAACAAGATATCTTCTACCCAGGAATAACTTAGATGTAAAATGGCGTGTGATCACTAAAAATACCAAATAAAACATGTACTGTATATCAAAGATAGTTTCCTATAAGGAAAGCCATAAAAAGTAGTCACTCTGGTGGAATATATTAAACCACATTTTAATCACATTTTTGATTATATAACATTACTGACTAAATCCATTTTAACTATCTTATCATATCCTTAGTTACAAGGTCTGTGGGTGGGTTTGTAAGAATCCTGAGAGTCTCCTCTTTGGAAAATATGTTACGAGAAAGATAATGACCAATGGAAATATTTCTTATGTTCTCATATCTTGACCAGTAAAGTAAAATGTGGATGAAAGTTTCCAGCACATCTTGACCAAAATTACAATGTAGTTCTTGATCAGTGGGTCTGTTTTTGCAAAAAATATACTGGAGAAATTTAAATGGATAGAAATCAAGTTGGAATTTGATAAATATTGTATGGTCCTATCCTTTTTATCAGGAAGGAAGAGAAAATATGGCTTGAGTACATGATTAATTTTGTTTTGGCCATACCATCCATATAATTTCAGCATCCTAATTTTCCCCATATCAGTGTGATATGCTGTTTAAGTTTACTTTTTATTAGCCTAGCAAAGTCATGAAATACAGTTATACTTTTGAGAGAATCTACCCATAAGTGTTCTGGCTTCAAAATGTTTACTGTATCTACATATCTTTCAACCATGGCAAAGAAGAATTTCTAGTTATCCAGATTGCCTATTCATCAATGCATTTTTTATTAGCCTATTTGGATCTGTACTTGTGCATCTGCTCTAAAAGGTTATTTTTTTGCAGAAAGAGCTAAATATTTCAGTTTTACCCGACCTAACTATGCCCTGGCAATTTCTAGAGCATTTAATCTAGAAATTTGTAAAATAGACATCTATACAGTAGCTGAGTAAAAGGCTTTTTGACTTGCTCAATATTTTTGTCATACCATATCTCAGCAGAATACAAGGATACAGGGTTCAACTTAATTTCTACTGCTCGTAAGATGGAAACTATCAGATGTCCCCCTTACCTTGCATTAAATCTCAACAGAGCATTCTTTATCTGAGACAACTTGTTTAGAGTATGTGTAACATGCTTTACTGTCTTACAGTTATTGGAAAAATAAAAACTCAAATAATGACAGCGATAGACCACATTCAAAGAAACATTATTGAAACGCTAGACATATTTAGGGCTTCATTTCCCTACTATTAAAATGTGTGTCTTTTTAATGTTAATGAGCAATTTATCTTGAATGCAGCATTGTTGTAATAATGTAAGTTGCTTTGTCAGTCCCACAGGTGAGACAGAAATCAAAATGAAATCATCAGCAAACATGAGCACTGGTACTGGAATGCCCCTTACCGAGGGGGAATGAGAAGTTTCTGTTAGAAAACAAGTTGGAAGATCATTAACAAATAAGTTAAAAAGCAGTGGAGCAAGAATACAACCTCGTTTCACACCTTGGTTTGTTTCAAATGAATGTGAAACATCTCCTGCCAAGTTATATCTTACTGTGCTCCAGTTATCAAAATAAAGACCAATAATTATTCTTAATATTGTTTGATTTATTTCTAAATTACATAATTTTTCTCAAAGAAGTGCCCTATTGATTCCATCAAATGCACCTTTAAATTCTACAAATGCTAGATAAATGGGTATATGTTTCTTGATGTAATAGTTCTCCACAATATGATGTAAAATAAAACATTGACCTATGGTTGAATACTCCTTCCTGAATCCTGTCTGATAAATATTTAAAATATTTCATTGTTCAGTCCAAGAATTCAACCTAGTGAAGATAACTCTGGTGAAAATTTTCCCTAAGCAATCATTTAGGCTATTGGTCTATAATTTTCAGGGAGATTTGGGTAACAATTTTTGAAAAGTGGTATTATTATGTTACCCTTCCATGCATGAGGGATATAATTCTCTTCTAAAATGTTGCTAAACAGAAGGGGCAAAATAATACTCCACCATTCTAACTGGATTTTTTTTTATAAAGAAATGGAGGAGTCTTGTCATGTCCTAGAGCTTTATCAGTTTTGGTTTGCCTAATGGCCACTGATATTTCATATGGGGTAATATTTAAAGACTGTGAAGTGTTCAATAACCTCATAAGGACATTGCTGTAGGAATTAACAACTGAGTTATTAAAAAAACATTTGTTGATAATAATTGACCCAATTATATGTGTTAAGATGTTTGAGGCATAACTACCTGCTCCCTGTGTCCACCAGCAACCAAAATTTCTTTGTGTTGCCTAATTGTATGACTTCTAGCATATAAGACCATTGTTTAGCTTGAAATAAATAGTGCTGGGAAAGCAAAAATTTCTTATATTCCTTCCTGAATTTATTCAGGAGAGAATAATTTTCTGTGGATGGATTCAGTCTTATGAATCTTATAAACCATGAGAGAGATGATTTAAATTTTTTACAATCTTTGTTAAACCAAGTATCATGTTTTTGCTTTTGCTGGATAATATAATAGTGGCAGAGTGGTCCTGCTACTATCCTGGATAGTAGTGTATATAATATATGGTTACCCTTTGTTATGTATAAAAATCAGCCTGCTCAAAATCCTTGTTAAGCACATTCTAAACAGTTATGTGCATTCTAAAGTGCTGTTATGCGAATTCCAAACAGTTATTATGCACAGTTCAAAGGTCATACAACTTTAAATTTCTCATTTATTCTACACCTAGCTACTTACTAACCAGCCAGTGCCCCAAGTCATGCCTTTTACCTTTTAAAAGTTTGGGAATTTGATTTTATGTGAGTAGAACAAAGAAATGGCAAGACTGTTTGTTTTCACTTCAGGGGGGGTCTGTCACTCTAGTGTAAAAAAACATATATTATAAAAACTAAAATATGGTCAGCCACACACAATTCGGCATGTGTTTCCATCTCAGAGTTGAGATTTATATTTTATTTATTTAGCTTTTGTTTACTGGGTAAGTACACTAGACAAGTAGTATGCCTATTTTCAGGAACGATCCGGGAGAGCACAAACATACAGTATACATACAAGGCATCATTGGAGAAACAGCGTAATACAGGAAAAAACAGCTATAACAACACTTGTATAAAGGCAGAGATACTGCCACAAATTGTACAAATTGTTACAGGACATGGATAGACATTAGAGAATTGCTGAGTATACATTTCATAGACCATCATCGACCTAGAATAGACATTAGTGGATTGCTGAGTATTCATTACATTACAGAGGCTAAGAGCAGTCACACATTGATAATTGTTTTAAGTGGGACCACAGGGAGGTGTGAAAGGTCCCATGGGAGGGAGCCGAGCGGACATGATCCGGAATAGAGTTCCAGAGCCTTGGCACAAAAGCAGCAAAGTCGCGATCCCCCATAAGGGTCCGAGTAGGGGGGACTTTAAGCAACTCGGAGGTCTGTGACCTGAGCTGGTAGGGGATGACGTTCAGTTTAGGGAGGAGATGCGCCAGTCCCGACGGGATGCCAGTAGCAAGCACTTTCCTGGTGAAGTTTCCTATACCAAGGTTCAGGTATTCCGCTGGAGGGAGCCAGTTGAGTTTGTCATAGAGCTCACAGTGGTGGGTGAGTTTGGGAGCAGCTAGTGCAAACCGACAGATATCATTATATGCCGTGATCCACCGACTAAGATGAATTTGGGGTGACCTGGCAAATAGGTGGAATCCATAACTGAGGGAGGGGAGAAGCACTCCCTTCGCAAGTGCCAGTTTAGCTCCCGGAGTTAGGTTGTATTTGGCCCTGTAGGCCAGGCCAAGCTTACACCTTGTAGCTCTGCAGATGTTGAGGATATGGCTTCCCCGTCAGTTGTGGGCCGAGAGTGACCCCAAGATATTTAATTGAGCTCACTGTTGGCAAACAGGGGCCACCATCACAAGTTATTTTGAGCATAGCTGGTGAGGCTTTTATCTTGGCCGTGGAACCAAAGAGCATGGCCTGAGTTTTGATTGGATTCAACACCAGTCTATGGTTGGTAATCCAGGCCGAGACCCTGCTGAAATCTTCAGATAGGCACTGGTTAAGGTCAGCAGCATCACGAGAATGGGCCACTAGCACAAGGTCATCTGCATATAGCATGACTTGGCAGCGAGAGGTCACCAGTGGGAGTTGATTAATAAAAAGTGAGAATAGGAGAGGTCCTAGTACCGAACCCTGGGGAACTCCCATGGTCACTGCCCTGGGCTCCAAGAGGACCTTGTTGAAGCAGGTACGCTGCTTTCTGCCCATTAGGTAGCCCATCATCCAGCTCATGGCATGAGGAGAGAGTCCAAGAGCTCAGAGCTGCTCCCCCACCAGGTCATGGTTGACAAGGTCAAAAGCTTTTGACAAGTCAATAAATATAGCACCTGACAGTTTGCCCTGGTCCATGGCGGATCTAATGCAAGAAGTTACAGTAACCAGGGCAGTAGTGGTACTATGACCCTTCCGGAAACCATGCTGGGCCCTGGAAAGCAGTTCATGGGTATCCACATACTCCGAGAGTTGCTCCGCCACCACCTTTTCCAGGAGTTTGCCAAGGGATGGGAGAATAGCAATAGGGCGATAGTTGTCAGGGAGTTTGGGATTGCCCTGCTTCAGGACAGGGACTATCCTTGCCTCCTTCCAGATGTCAGGGATTATCCCCGAACTGAGGGATAGGTTAAAGATATGGGCAATCAGAGGGGAAATGTATGCTGCTCCAAGCTTGAGAAGCCTGGGCTCCAGGTTGTCAAGATCTGCACTGGAGTGCTGGGAGAGGGCAGCCAGGTGGTTCCAAACGTCCAGGACTGATACTGCCCTGAGATTAAACACTCTCCGAGGAGGATGTTTACCCAGACTCGGAGGGATATTAAGCGAGCTACCTCCATCGGTCGTGAAACGAGAGGTAAGGACCGAAAGGTCGGAGAAGTGGAGATTGAGATGGTTGGCTATAGTATGGGGATTATTGCACGAGACTCCATCAATAATCATGTCCATGACACTCGAGTGAGAGGACCCACTGACGAGGGATTTAATGTTCCTCCAGAACCTCCTAGGATCTCTGGCAGAGCTAAGTATTGCCGACTTACAGAAGTTACTTTTAGCAACCCTAATAGCCTTTTTGCACCAATTCCTGAGTTGCCGGTATCTCAGGAGATTAGAGGGATCCCTGGATCCCTTAGTACTTTCCCAGCATTTGTCTCTCTCCCGCATCTGGGCTAGTAAGTCACCATTCAGCCAGAAGGTGGCAGTTCCCCTCACCCTCCGGGTGACCCTGGGGGCGTGTCTATCTTGGAGAACACCAAAGGAATCAATGAAGCAGGAGGCTGCCACTGAGGGGTCAGAGGCTTCAAGCACCCTGGTCCAGTCAGTACATCTTAGGTCATCCAGGAAAGCTTCAGAGCCAAAACTGGAGTATTTTCTGACTTGAATGATTTTATGTGGAATTCTAGGGAAGGGGATTTTTCAGACACAGTATACCGGGGAGTGGTCTGATATGGAGTCTGATAGCGTGCCTGAGGATGCTATCCTCTCTGGCCGATTGGACAGGATCCAGTCCAGCAGGGAACTTGAGGAGCCATTGTCAGCCTGTCTCGCTGGGTCATGGATTAGTTGGTTTAGGGATAGGCAGGCAAGTTGAGATTCACATTTCCTAATATTGCCACACTCCCAGTTCATGTTGATATCACCCATAATAATGAGTTTGTTGTCACCTATACTGGGCCTGACTGCATCCAGGAGATAAGTAAGTCCTGTCAGACCCCCCCAGGAGGGTTATAGGCACACACCAAATGCAGCTTCTTAGCATCACCCAACAGCAGGAGCACATGAAGAAACTCACATGGTGGATGATCAGGTTTACTCTGTGCCACCAGGGAGATTTTCAGGTGGGATCTGTAGTAGATAAGGGTGCCACCCCCCTTCCTACTCCCAGTCCTGTCGAGACGGATGAACTCATATCCTTTTAGGAAGCAGGTAGTGTCAGGAATCGAGGGTTTCAGCCAAGTCTCAGTTACCCCTAGGATGTCAGGCTTATATAACCCACGCTAGGAGATCATCTCGGTTAGGGAGCAAGCTCCTAATATTCATATGCACTATTTTTAGTCCCTTACTCCCACTCCAGGTAGCAGGAATATTGGTGAACAGCTTAGGGGGTCCAGGATTGAGCTCAATATCTCCAGCCATGAGAAGTGCAAGAAGGACTAGCCAGGGGAGGAACAACCTTACGAGCGGTCTACCTCCAGGCCTGTACATGCTCCGGACTTTCTTCACCCTGACCGTACACATAAGGCACCTAGTGTCTAGGCTAAGGATAGTACAGTAGTGCATTACCTTGGTTACAAGGAGGTTGGAAAAGGAGAATTCAGTATCATCATGGGGGGAGGGTCACTGCCCTGAGTCAATAAGTAGGCTAGGAGGCGAGGTAGCACAATGAAGGAGGACCAGCCCCAGGGCCAGTATCATAAGTAGTGGTGTCGTAAGACCGACCTGCCGTCCACTCCTGAGCACAGGAGTAGAGGCTTCCATATCTTCCATAGAAAGAACAGGAGTAACCACCCCCCTCGAATTGGAGGCAACTGGAGACCAGAAAAAGGAGCAAACCAGGACTCCCTGCAAGGTAGGGCCCTGAAAGGGAAGAGATCTCCACAACTTGCAATTTCACAAATCAGTAGGACAACCAACAGGCAAACCTAAGTACAGACAGTAAACCAGGGCCGAATCTCCTGGGTAAGCAAGTCAGTTCAGCCGCAGCAACAAAGGTAGCCCGGTAACCAAGGGTGCGGATAAATGGGTACAGCCCTAACCGGGGGTAAGGAGAAATGGGTACAGCCCTCAGCCCTAGGAGCCATAGGAGTCAAGCTATGGCATAAACAAACAAGTTGGTCAGGACAGACAGAGGTATTAATAAGACCCTTAAGCCCCCCACCTGCAGAGGTGTTGGTATGACCCTATGCCACCCACCACCTCAAGGAGCTGTAGTTATTAGGCATTGAGAGACATGAACAACAGCTCTGAATTTCCGCAAAAGAGGTAGGGGTCACTCCCGGCCAGAGCTATACAACAACAACAGCCTAGGTGAAGCTACCAGCCGAAAGATACATCTGCGGTAGTCCTATTCCAGGATTAAGCACATAATAGGGATTGATCAGCAGATGACAAAACTTATAGTTGACTATGATTCAGTGTAAACACAGGAGAAAGAAAAAAATAAGAATAAAAGTACACACATCAGATTAGACAGCAGATGATAGACTTATACTTGACTATGTGCCCGTGTAATCACAGGAGAATGAAAAAATAATTGACCATACATCAGATTAGGCAGCAGCTTCAGTCCCACAGAATTAGAGAGCTCAATGAGTCATATGACATCCAATAACCAGGGAGGAGAATGTCAAAGGGACAGCCCAATCCAGTACACAGGGAGGAAATTGTATGAGACACCCCCTCATTAGACAGGACAAAACCTCCCCCCTAGACTGATAGGATAACATGACAGAATGGGCGAGGCCACCAGCCAGCATAAATTCACCCCACCAACACAGGGAGGGTGCGTGGGCTCAACAAAAAAAAGTTCTTTCTGCCTTCAGATTCTCTCCTGCGCCTGGGCAGGGGCTCACAAAAGCCCACGGCACCTCCACTCGGCTATCGCAATGCACCTCCTGGTCGCGCTGGGGGGGGACCTTCTGAGTAGGTCACTCACACCTCCCCTCCTCTCGTCGGTAGATTGCTGTGAGTGTAAGTGCTGGGACAGCGTTCCCTCTTTAAGAGCACAGTGGGGAAGTATCACCAATGCCAGGGTCCAATAGGAGGCAGTGCGGTTTCGGCGGCAAAAAGCGAGCTGGAACAAAGGACAGGGAGTTGGAGAAACACCAGATTCCCAGCAGCGGATGCAGGGAATAACTTTGGGCAGCAGGACAGTCCGGAGTCCAGTTTAGCAGCACTGAGGGATGCAGAGAAGAGCCCAGAATGAGGTAGCAATTCCGGTGAGTGACGAAGTCGCTGAGGTTTCAACAAAAAGTTCTTTATGCCTTCAGATTCTCTCCTGCACCTGGGCAGGGGCCACAATCTTTGCCAGCAGTCAAGATCAGGCCGAGGAGGCCCTCCGGAGCTCACAAAAGCCCACGGCACCTCCACTCGGCTATCGCAACGCACCTCCTTGTCACGCTGGGGGGGGAACCCTCTGAGTAGGTCGCCCATGCCTCCCCTCCTCTCATCGGTAGATTGCTGTGAGTGTAAGCGTTGGGACAGTGTTCCCTCTTTAAGAGCACAGTGGGGAAGCGTCACCAATGCCAGGGTCCAATAGGAGGCAGTGTGGTTTCGGCGGCAAAAAAGCGAGCTGGAACAAAGGACAGGGAGTTGGAGAAACACCAGACTCCCATCAGTTGATGCAGGGAATAACTTTGGGCAGCAGGACAGTCCGGAATCCAGTTTAGCAGCACTGAGGAACGCAGAGAAGAGCCCAGAATGAGGTAGCAATCCCAGTGAATGACGAAGTCGCTGAGGTTTCAACAAAAAGTTCTTTCTGCCTTCAGGTTCTCTCCTGCGCCTGGGCAGGGGCCACAATCTTTGCCAGCAGTCAAGATCCAGGCGAGGAGGCCCGCCGGAGCTCATAAAAGCCCACAGCACCTCCTCTCGGCTATCGCAACACACCTCCTTGTCGTGCTGGGGGGGGACCCTCTGAGTAGGTCGCCCACGCCTCCCCTCCTCTCGTCGGTAGATTGCTGTGAGTGTGTGTGCTGTGAGATGACAGCATGGACCTCTTGAGCTTCTCTCTCGAGGTTCATATGCTGTCATCTCAACCCCTGGATGGAAACACAGCCTTGTTGTGTATGGTTGCCCATACACTATTCTCTATATTTAATTTGCCGACAAATTAGGCATTAAAACATTTAATTTCTCTTGATTTTTTTGGTCTACCTAGCATATCAGATATTTTAGATTCTGTTCTTGGAGAGAGTAAAACCCTTCTATTATTTCTTATTTGTATTTGTGGTATGAAGGGAATTTTTCTTCCTGTTGTGTAAAATCAGCTAGAGGATTAAATTTAAGAAGCAAAGGATAGTGATCACTCTCAGTGCATAAAATAACATCGAATTCCAACAAATTTTAAATTTGCATGGAAATACAAACGTAATCTACCACACTTGCTCCATTTGGATTTGAGCAGGTGTAATGTACATTATTTTCACCTTTGAGAGCTCCATTTAGTATGATTAAGCCTATTTTTTCCAGGAGATACAGGGGCCTTCTGCCACTTATATTCACAGTTTTGTCTGTTGACGTTTTTGTTGGAATTGCAAGCCCTTCTTCTATACATGATTCTGGAAACATGGTGCCAATTCTAGCACTAAAATCACCCATAAACAACAGTCCAGCTTCTGAGAATGCTGCTGTAACTTTCTGGAGTTGTAACTGTAGGTCTTCCCAGATTTGTATGTCAAAGTTGCCTGTGTTTTAGGGTGGAAGAACATAACAACTACATTGTGTAAAACAATTATTTGTTCCAGTGCATCAATGTAATTATTACCTGTGATGTTATGGCTGAATAAAGTTTTATGCCTGTATTTTTCTGTGTTCTAATAAAAGTTACTAAACCCCTATTGGTCATCCACATTTAGTTATCTTTTTGCTTTAGCCAAGACACAAGTGGAACCTTCTAGGTATAAGTTATCCATGCCCAGGTTTCCTGCAAGGAGATTATTGTATGTTTTGATAGAACATTTTTGAATTCTGGATCAACAATACTTTCTGAGTAACCTGCTATGTTCCAAGATAACACTGAATTTGTTAGAGTTCTTCATAATTTTCTGGAGAACTTTCTTGTTTGAAATTTGATGACAAGTTTTCCTGGAGTCAGTCATGTTCCAAATCAGCTAAACACTGGTAACAGTTTTAAATTGGAATATTAATCTTTAATTGAGAATATGGTTCCAAAGTTATAGAATCACATATTTTTGATTGTTTATGACTCTGGGTTGTAACCACCTCAGAAGAACACTCTATCAAATCTTGAAAAGATTTGTCACCCTGAGTGCCCTGATTCTGAGAAACAGGCCATTCACATAAAATAATAGTACATTTATCCAATTTGTAGGCTTCAGTCAAAATTAAGCTGTACAAAATGATGTCCTGGACAGCAAAAACAATGTGTCCTTGGGTAGTGCATCCAATTTCTCTTCAAGCCCATTTCATTCCTTTGTAGCCCAGGCTCAATCTTAATATATTTGTTAAACTATAAATAAATGTTTTCATGACAGAATATTGTGTCTCATTTTTCTCATTAACATACAATGTTAAATGACATTGATCTCTCCACTATTATAATGGGTGAATCTGCAGAGAGACCTACAGTAGGTGTTGAAGTGAAAATGTTTGTTTCCAGATCCATTTAGTAATTTCCATATCTGAAAGAACCAAATGAACTGATGCCCCATTCACTGAAACATCTCTTGTTATATGAATCAGGCTAGTTCTACCATTTGGGATAGCCAACTCCCATTATAATAATTGAATTACCAGAATAATTAATGAATTTGAAATTTCATTAATATTTTGATGAATACCATGAATTTTTATAACAGCTTCATTTCCTGAGAGCCAAAATCCATGTGGAGTCTCTTTAACATTTTCCTGGTTAGATTGAATAACTGTATCTGAGTAAGGGACTAACATGGTCTCCTCCCCGGAAATAGTTTCATGCCACAAACATCGCAGAGGAAACAACACAGGCAGAACAACATGGAAGTAATGCCACAAACAAGAACATCGCGGTGGACCCAACAACACTGAGCACAAATGCTGCTGACACACAAGCAAAGCGGCACAACACAGCGGCAGCAGTGGAGGGGCACACAAGGAACTGCACGGAGAGGGACACCCAGCACTGGCAAAATCGTGAGGCCGCCAGCAGGGCAGCACAACCAGACATACAACTGGGCCAGCAAGATGGAAAACAACACAGGTGTCATGGAGCGAGATGCACCCAGAGCACAAAGGGAGGCAGAAGGTGCACAGCATGGCAGATGGACCCCAAGAAGGAGGGACACAACCGCAGGCAAGCAAGCCGCAGGGCCAACCGGTAAGGAGCCAGACCACACATGGGATACAATAGTACGAATGCCACCTCAGGGCTACAAGGGAGACCCAGCCACACAAGGGGCATGCAGCATGTGGAGAGAGGGGCAGAGGGATGGGGCAGGAGGTGACTACCAGGACAGGACACCTGCACCCAGTGATGCACCACACACAACAGCAAGGGTGGAGGGCCACACAGGGGGGAACACTACAGCATGTGAAATGCTCCCACATCAACCCAGGCAAGTGAAGCACACAATGCTGACAGACAGCAGGGCACACAGGGGGCAGGGTGTGGCACCACTGCATGGATATAGGGCTAACAGGACACACCTATGAGCCAGGTGTGTGCTGCCAGGGCAGGTGCTGTCACTTCCACACCCAGCAGCACTCCCATAAGGCAGCACAGAACACAGACCACACTGAGGTGCATGGGAGAGCCGTGCAGAGGACAAACACTGTGTGGGAGGCACGTGAGCAGTCCACAGAACCATGCCACTGCACTATGTGAGCAGCCAAAAGGGGAAGACCCTACTACAACATGAGGGCTACCTCTACTACAAGGAGCAGAACTGGGTGGAGAAAACATATTGGAAGTGCTCAGAGTATTACAGGGAAAAATGCCCTGGGCGCGTCCACACCGCAGGGGAGGAGGTCATCAGAGTGGTGAACAGCCACAACCATGTACCCAACCGCATGGCCATAGATGTCCGGGAGGCCATCATGGACATAAAGCAGAGGGCCCTACAAATGATGGAGACACCCCAGCAGGTGGTGGCAGCATGCAGTAGCAACATAACCACTGCTGTATCCGATAGACTTCCCAACATACACCTCCTGAAAAGGAGTGTCCACCGTGCATGGACAGCCACCAGCCAGCCACCACCCCTGCCAACCTCACTAGAGGACCTCACCATCCCAGTCATGTACACTGTGACACATGATGGAGCCCAGTTCCTGCTCCATTACAGTGGTGGTGCCTCAAGAATACTGATATACACCACAGACAGGAACCTGCAGCTGCTCTCACAGTGCCATACATGGTATGCAGATGGCACATTCAAGACAGCACCACCACACTTTGCACAGCTCTACACCACACAAGGGGAAAATACTGTACCGTAGTACCCACTGTGTACCTCCTGCTGCCGAACAAGATGAGGGTCATGTACACAAGGGTGTTCACCGCAGTGAGGGAGCTCTGAGACCTCAAGTCATTCATGATAATCATGGACTTCTAGCAGGCTGCAATAAAGTCCTTCGCCACTGTATTCCCAGATGCCAGTCAGATGGCTGCTTCTTCCACCTGTACCAAGCCCTGTGGAGAAAGGTCCAGGAGGTTCCTGAGGCCATGCACCGCTACACAGAGGATGAGAACTTTGCACTGCATGTGCGCCTGCTGCCTGCGCTTGCCTTCATCCCCTCAGGGGAGGTGTCCACCATTTTTGAGGTACTCGGCGCGTTCGAATTCTACATCACACATGACGAGCTGCAGGCACCAATAGTAGACTACTTTGAGGACACATGGGTAGGGCCCCTCATCCGTGGTGGTGTCCACAGGTGCCCCCTGTTCCCCGTTGACCTGTGGAGCTGTTATGATGCAGCCAGGACTGGCAGTGCTCCCACCAACAACTCTGTGGAAGGGTAGTACTATGCCTTCAGCACCCTAATAGGTGCATGCCACCCCAGCCTGTGGAAGTTTATTAATGCCCTGAAGTTGGAGCAGCAGTTGAATGAGCTGAAGATTGAGCAATGCATCATTGGGCACTATGCACCACCATCACAGAAGTGGTTCTGGGACTTGACAGACCGCATACAGCACATTGTTAGGGAATAAGGCACTAGACCCATATATGACTATCTACACGGCATTGCCCATAACTTCAGGCTGCAGGTCTGACCAGGGCCATGCCAGTGGCTGTGGCTGCTGGGCACGGACTGACCACCATCATGCCATATGAGGGTGTCAGTGACTGCTGACCACCTGTACAGTGTGCTACTGCACATGCCTGGGGGGTACTGTGCCAATATGGGGAGATGCACTGTTAAGGTGGGGGTACTGTGCTGTTATTAGGGTATCACCCTGCACAAGGGGGGGAGCTGCACTGTCAGGAGTGGGGTACTGTGCTGTTATCAGGTGTCGCTCTGCACAGGGGGTACTGTGCCGATATGGGAGATGCACTGTCAAGGTGGGGTACTGTGTTGTTATCAGGGTATTGCCCTGCACAAGTGGGGTACTGTTTGATGTGGGGAGCTGCACTGTCAAGGTGGGGGTACTGCGCTGTTATCAGGGTATCGCCCTGCAGAAGGGGGTTACTGTGCCGATATCGGGAGCTGCACTGTCAAGGTGGGGATTACTGTGCTGTTATCAGGTATTGCCCTGCAAAGGGGGGTTACTGTGCCAATATAGGGAGCTGCACTGTCAAGGTGGGGGTACTGTGCTGTTATCAGGTATTGCCCTGCAAAAGGGAACTGTGCTGATATGGGAGATACACTGTCAAGGTGGGGGCACTGTGATGTTATCAAGGTATCGCCTGCACAAGTGGAGGGGTACTGTGGCGATATGGGGAGATGCACTGTCAAGATGGGGGCTGTTCTGTACTAGGTTTGATGCTCTGTCATGGGGGAACTGTGCTGATCTTGGGCATTGTTGTGTCAAGGTGGGGGCTGTGCTGTACTAGGGTTGATGCTCTGTCATGGGGGACTGTGCTGATCTGGGGCATTGTGTCATGGTGGGGGCTGTGCTGTACTAGAGTTGATGCTCTTTCATGGGGGACAGTGCTGCCGTGGGGTGTCACTCTGTCATGGGGGGATGGCTGTGCTGGTGTTGGGCTCCTGTGCAGTCTGTGCTGGGGGCGGTGCCTCTGTTACTGTGGGGGTTGTGCACCACTGGGGGGGTTGCGCCGGGTGGTGTGGATATCTGCATGCTGGCTGTGGTGCGGTGTGTGGTGGTCACTGCCACTGCAGGTGCATGTGGTGTCCGCAGTGGTGCCGTGACAATGCCATGTGCAGGACCGGTATGCCAACCCTGGGGCAAGTGCTCCATGCAACACATGTCTGCATCTGTGCCATGCTGGGGCTGCATGTTACACAGGTCACTGTCCTGTGCACTGCTTGGCCATGCATTGGTGGTGTGTGTGTGCCATTGCCATGGGTGTTGTGTTGGTCATGCCTGGTGTCTTCTGGTGGGGGCACTGTGTGTGCTGTGTTGGCATTGCACTGTCATTGGACACTGTGTGCATCATGGACCCCATGGCCAGTGGTACATCAGTTGTAGCTCAGCCACTGGGGTATACACCAGCTGCACATTGTTCCTGGGCTTCAGCAGGCTGGCATGTGTTAGGGTCCCTGCAGCCAAAGTCCATACGGGCGTGCCGGCACTGTACATGGCCCCTACTCATCCCATGGCCATGTTTGTCTGTGGGATTCCTATCTCTGCATGCCTGTGTGGGTGGCAGTGTCCACCTTCACTGCCTGATGCCTCTTGTCTGCCTGTGGCTAGTCTGAACCATGCTGTCCCCCATGGTTGTTCCCATGTGCATCACAGCTGGATGTGATCACCTGGGGACACATGCCCACCACAGTGTTATGGCTGTATTCCCCTCCTGCCACACTGTTGTATGTTCTGTGGGATGTGCATGTTGTACTGGGTTACAGCTGCATCTGGTCGCCACGCCATTGCATGGTAGTCCTGCGGCAGCTGGGGGTCCACCAGTCGGCACACCTGGCCTCGGTGCCCCATGGATATTGTGGGGGTCGCTATCTGGGGCCTTCTCCCTATGTGCATCTGTGCATGGTGGCATTTGGGGGGCATGCTGGCCTCCCACTGGGGTGCCCAACCCCTGTTGTCATACCTAGTTCTGCTAACCTGTGCTGTGCACGGGCACCGGTGCCCCCTACTGTGTGGGTGTCCTTGTGTGTGCCAAGGTCATTGCTGCCCCCTGCAGTGTTCTGCTGGATGCTGTTGTTCCCTGCCTCATGTTGTGCAGTGGCATGTCTGGCATATGTTGATTTGTCTGCCTTTGTTTGGGCATTTGCTGTTTGCCCCTGCGGTCTGCGTCCCCTGCACTGTTCCAGGCCCCGTTGGTTGCACCAGCAGCATTTGGGCGTGTGGTGTGTTTTCCACTTTTGTTTGGGTGTTCTCTGTTTGCCCATGCGGTCTGCATCCCTGCAACATTTTGACCGCTTTCTGTTGTGCCTGCGCTATTGCCGTCAGTGATGTTCTTGCCACCACGTTCCTGTTAATGATGTTTTGTCCCGCACTGTTCATGGCCCAAAGCAAAAACAAAATCCATGGCTTTATTAAGATTTTTACAGTTTCCTTCCTGATTTTTTTCCTGTTTTTTAATTTCATAGCCGAATCTAATTTTTTCTCAATGTACTGTAGGTTCAGTTAATGAATTTTTGGGGGGAGCATTTTTTTATTTATGTACAGGGGAATTTTTTTCTTGGAATTTCTCCTACTTTATTTTTTCTGATGGACACCTGAGGTATAGAAACATCTTTCATAGTGTCCATCATAATGTTAGAGTGTTTTCTGTTTTATTTCCTGTTTTTCTTCTTCTTCTTTTCCTTCCTTTTTTTCTTGGCTTAATTCCCCCAATTTGGAAGCGATGATACTTGATTCAAGGTGTTTACAGATAAACTAGAAAGATCATTTCCAGAAGTGTTTAAAGGGCCAATTTACATAGAGTCTGCACCTGATCCTGATTCTGTTATGATAAATTCTCTGAAGAGATTTCTAATCAGGCTTTCATGATGAGCTAAAGTAGTATTAATTGTAGTAACTTCATCCCTTAGAATATATGGTATAAGTGCTCGAGGAGCAGAATATTTCTCATGTGATGATATTTTAATGCATAATCAGTCTAGGAGTGGATGATTTTGGATAACCTTTCAGTCAGAGTAGCAATTATCTTCAAAATATATGGATTGGCCTCTCATTTCTCTATTATTATTCGATATAGAGCCGTCTGGATTTAAAATGTGTGATTTTTCCAAAGAATAAATGGTATGATCTATTTTTGTGACAGGTTCAGGAAATGGTTCCCACTCAAATTCTGTGGGTGGGGGGAGTTTGGAGTTGACTACTTTATTTTTCTCACTGTGGGATAAAGAGTGAGCTTGCATGGCTAACATATACCCAGAGGCTCCATTCCTCTTTTATAGATTAATGGGTAATGAACTATTTCTAGGAATGGTCTTTCCGGTCCTACAAGTTGTCACTGGATGATTTCTGTTGTCTTTATTATTATATAGGGCAGACTGTATAATACTTGTTGTCCCTTTATGCTACTTGGGGGGGGTAGATGCACACAAAAATGCATTTATTAAAGTTTGTTTAGTCTTTTGTTCCTCATTTTGTACATAATTTTGTTGTCTGCTGAAAGAGGGAATTCCTCTTTAAAAGTGGTGTCTTGGGATTTAGATTTTTTACTTCACATGGAAGCTTTGTTTGGAGGGTCCTTAGAAACCTCTCCCGAAGTAAAGGGGGGCAAATCCAAGTCCAAATCCATTCCATTGGCCTTTTATCCCCCCTAGTGACCACAACCATCTCTCTCAATCCCCTTTTACCATATGAATTACCTAATAATCTACCTTGCATGTAAGTACTGTAATAGAACAGATCTGTATAAATAAATAATGGGAGCAATGATAAACAACAATGATGTGCGGTAAATATGATAAATAAATAAATGATAATAGTGTGTGATAAATATAATAAATATAGGCAATGTCATCAATAAGGCACAAACTTCAAACTTAAGAAAATGCCAAATTATGTAAGAAGTGCAAAGTACCAAAGCTGTGCTAAATGTAAGAAGGTTCTAGTTAATAGCCTGTTCAGAAAGGTTCTACTTAATTAATCATTAGAGTCCTTTATAGAGCAGGGCCCAATTTCACTTCTGTTTTCTGTTGGTGGCAAGCTGTAAAACATTTATAAGAAAGCCTTACATTAATCACAAGTGACAGCATCTGCTTCAATATGGGATTCTGAATTCTTGTTTCTTTCCCGGTGTCTCACAGTCTCTCTTAATATTGTCTTCTCGCAAGCAATAATCAAGGCCTCAGTGGACAAACAGTGGGGTCTATTCACTGAAAGGTCCGATTGTCTATGTGCTGTGTATCTGAGGCATGTAGGCAATCCTACTCCTGAAAGCTGCACAGTGGGGTCCATTGCACCACCGGCAGCATTCATCGCAGGTGCACTGGATCCATTGGCTGATCACATGGCGCAACACCAGGGGTGGGCCGGGGGCATTCTGGGAGGTGCCTGAGCCATGCATATACGTGATGATGCTTGCATGCTGTGCCAGAATTGATCATGTTGCATAAGGTGATACCCTGCCATAAATATTTACATACCCCCCCAAATGTTAACGGTGGAGTGCGATGGCAATGGGATCCCCTGCACATATCTGAAACTGCCCACAGTGTTTTCTGGGAGGGCTAGGGGTGTCCACTTAGGCAAACACCTGGTGTTTAAACTGTGTGGGCTATGCACCATCCTGGGACCTTCTGCATGAGTGCAGAAGGGGGTCCACTCCAGGACATGGGATGGGTATATGATTGGATGCCCGCCTGTGTGACTGTGATCCTCACCCGCACTGCTGCATGCCTGCAGGGGCAGGGGCTCAGTCCTACATCTGGCATTCATGAATGCTGGCTTATATACACATGCGAAGGGGTGTGTAGTGACACTGGAGCTTTACACACATTTCATGCATAGTGATTAGACAGACCACAGTATGAATAAAGTGCCACTGTGCTTTTGCGTCAAGGTCATCATTTAAAAGTGCCACTGGAAGCTAAAATAAATAAAAATAGTACATAAAAAACAATAATTCCACAGTTTTAAGATAACCTTGGGTTGAAAGAACTCAGAAAATACAGAAGCACAAAACAGTATGCAAGTACAAAACAAAAGACAAACTCAATAAGATTCAATTAAATGCATCATAGTAAGCCCTCCAAATGTTCCTTCAACCAACCAAAAAAGGCTGAAAAATGTAATGGCTTAAAACCAAAAATGTACATCTGATTGTAAAAATGGGAGATATTAGAAAAATTTCCTTCACAGGCTGCACTTGTCATGACAAATCTTAACATGTTGTGAGGCAAACTAACAAGGCCCAACAATGCTAGTTTGTGCACATTTAAACTGGCGCTTAAAAGGCTAGAAAGGATAGTGATCTGCTTGCTGAAAATGCAAGACAATGAAAAATATTAATTGGGATTTGAATTAATTCCCTGCTCTTTCATTTAAGGTTCAGCCAGCTCTGCAATAGTAGAGAAGCTCTGTGCTTTATATTGTAGATGCATGTTTTTTCCGGAATGTGGAAAAAGTGTCTAAAGATGCAGGTTACTATTGGCTATTTAAGCGCTTATGTATTAATGTATTCAAATATATTTAAAACGCTTATGAATTTGCATGATTTTAAATTCGTAAAATCCCAAAAATGAAAAAGCAAAAAACAACACAAAGTACTTAGTGGAGTAGGCAAAGTCAAGCCCCAAAACTGGCTCACTCAATGTAAAAGTTCAACTTTCCAGTGGCCTCATCCCTTTTTGTTTTGTTTTTTTCCAAATGGTGTACTTTATTAAGAGTTAATATCCATACGTACATACATACATACAAACATACAGACAGACATCAGTTATGTAAACTATACAACGGTTATGTTTAAAGTGTTACATGAGTAATAAAAGAGTACACTGTTGAGTGAGTCGCCCTGTCAGCATTCAAGGGCTTCAGTGGGTCATAGGGGGAAAGTTGACAACTAGGGTCTATAGGTTCAGTTCTGGGACTGAGGGCAGAAGGGTTTATTAGGGATGGTCACCTTGGGTGTCCGTGGGTCAGTGTCTCGTTTGTTAGAGGTTTGTAAGGAGAGCATCCAGCATACTCCATCATTGCTGGAACAGCTGAGGCATGTGCCTTATGTGGTAGAGCATTTTCTCCATTCTCAGGGCTTCCAAGATTGCGTTGTGCCACTCTGCAAAAGTTGAGGTTGTACTGTCCAGCCGGTGCTTTAATAACAGCTTTTTGGACATTGCAGAGATGAGGTGGATGTAATATTTTCGGTTACCAAGGACTCCATCCAAGTCAAGGCCTAGGAGGCAAGTCTGGGTGTAGAATGATTCTTCTAGCCCAAGTATCGGGTCTAGTTTGGATTTAATCTGTTCCCATAGGGGTTTGGCTTTGGGGCAGTCCCACAGGATGTGTTTGATGGTGCCCCTCTCCAAATGGCATCTGCTACATCAGTCTGACCTTAGGTTGCCTATCTTGAGTAGAAGAAGCGGGGTGAAATGCAAGTTATGGTTGATTTTATATTGCATAAGTCTCAAGCCATTGAATTTGATATATTTGTATATCCCTTTCCACACTGCTTTCGTGGTGTCAAGGTTTTTCAGTTTGGGGAAAACCATTTGCCAGTATGTGCATGCTGTGAATTTGCTGCCTGTGGTGAGGGACAGGAGGTTTTTATATATCAGTGAGATGGTGTGGCACTGGGTGGCTAGTCTTTGCAATTTGTCCCATTTCCTGAAGTTGCTTGTGCTCCAAGGTTTTGGTCCAAGGGAGGTGGACAACATGTGCTGTATTTGGAGAAGGGGAAATAGTGATGTTCGTGTCAGGGCCATCTTTTGGTGTAGGGTTTGTATGGATATCAGGGAGTGATTTTCTATTAGAGATCGGGGGGGGGGGGTACCATCTCTCCCAGGAAGTTGTAGGGATTGACTTTCTTCTGGATTTTGAAGTTGAGGTTGCCTTGTTGTGGTTGTGCTGGGTCAAGTTGGGGGTGGGTGGACAGCAAATTATGTAACTGCCGGCACACACAAATATCAATGCCAATGGGGTTGCATTTTAAAGTTGAGGGAATAGCCCTGTATGGTACACTCATGAGTGCCTAGATGTTGATGTTATTGTTGCGGCACAGGTCTCTCACCATCATTTTCCATAGAGGGGTGTAGCCTCTTTCCACCTCAGTCTCAGTTGCTCCTCTCCTCCAAAGAAATTGGCTGGCGTTGCTCGCCAGGTAGTATAAATGGAAGTCCAGCAGTTGTAAGCCCCCATGCTCTTTGGTGGGGGATAGTTTGTTAAAGGCTCTATGAAGGGATTTGCTGTTCCAAAGAAAGGTGGTCAGGACAGAGGTGGAGTTGTGAGAACCAGGTGTTGGGGAGAGAGCACCCCGACATGGTGATCGGGTAGAGGAGCCGAAGAAGTACTGTACATTCATTTTTATGATATTGATGTGAGCTCATAGCGTGAGCGGGAGTGTGGTCCATCTGCCCAGGTTTTGTTTAATTTAGGCTTTGACAGTGTTGAGGTTTTTTTGTGTCGTTAGCCTTGTGGTTCTGAAGATCCAGATACCCAAGTATTTGAGTGAGTCTGGACACCATGTACCTGTCCAGTTTGGTATGTGGACTTTATAGGTAATGCTGTTTAGGGGCATCAGACCTGATTTGGTGAGGTTCAATTCATATCCTTCCATATGGTCAAATATTTGTATTAGCTGGAGAGCTGAAAGAATGGACCGATCTGGTTCGATGAGGTGAAGGAAGATGTCCTCCACATAGGTTGAGACTTTGTATGTGAGACTACCGACACGAACTCCCTCAAAGGACTCATCTAGGTTAATCCTTCTTGTGAGGGGTTCTAAGTAGAGGTTGAAGAGGTATGGGGAGAGAGGGTATCCCTGTCAGGTGCCTCTCTTTAAGTTGAATGGGGCTGTGATGATGTTGTTTCAAGTTATCCTACCCGATGGGCATGAGTAAAGGAGTTTGATCCAGTCTATAAAGTCCTGGGGGAACCCAAACTCCTCCAGGGTCATGAATAGAAAGGTCCAGGAGACTCGATCAAAGGCTTTTTTAGCATCCAAGGAGAGCAGGATTGCAGGGGATGAAGTGTTCCTGGAGGCCATCATGATGTGGTTCAGTTTGCATAATTGGTCCGAAGCAAGCCTCCCCTGCATGAAGCCCACCTGTTCAGGGCCTATGAGGGAGCTCCAGACTGTACTTAGCCTGGTTGCTAAAATTTTGGCTAGAATTTTGAGATCGGTATTTAAAAGCAATGTGGGCCTGTGGCTACTCATGTTGGTTTGGACTTTGCCAGGTTTGGGTAGGAGGGTGAAGCTGGCCTCCTGTAGAGCTGGATCTAGATTTTTGTTAGTTTTGGTCTCATTATATAGGCGTGTCAAGGGACTGATGGTGTTATGCATGAGGGTTTTGAAAACATTTGTGGAGAAGCCATCCGGCCCTGGGGCCTTATCTAATGGCAGGGAGGATATCACCTGGCAGACCTCGTGTTCTGTGATAGCAGCACCCATGGTGTCCCTGACCTCGGGGTCAAGCCTTGGTAATTGGGCCTGTTTCAGGAAGTCCTTTATTGCTTCTGTGGGGGGTTGCTCATCAGGGGTGTATAGGTTCATGTAGCAGTCCCTGGACCTTTGTACTATTTCTCTGGCATGAAGGGCTAGTGTGCCATCGTTGATGCGGATTCTCAGACTCACCTGTCGAGTCTCTTGTTGTTTGAGTCAGAGAGCCAGCAGATTACCCACCTTTTCTCCTTGATCCATGCATTTAATTTTGGATCGGAAGATGGCAAATTCCACTTCTTCCCTGAGGAGTTTGATGTGGTGAGCCCTGGCTGTATTGAGGCTGAGTAGCATGGACGGGGAGGTGACTCTAGAGAGCGTTTTCTCTAGGTCCCTTATTTAGTTGATGGTCTGTGTACACTCCACTTCTTTCTTCTTTTTCCATACTGTGGATACTCGTATGAGCTCTCCCGTATGGTGCATTTGAAGGCACCCCAGATGTGCTTTTGGCAGGCCACTGATTCAATGTTTATTTCAAAAAGGGTTTTTGTTTTTCTGTGGATGTTGTCCAGGATGGACCTGTCCTTTAGGAGGGAATTGTTAATCCTCCATGTCATGTCCCTGTTTGCCTGCTCCTGGGGGAACAGGGAAAGAGTGACAGGGGTGTGGTCTGAGATCACCTTGGGCCTGATTTTGCAGGAGGTAGTGGTCTTTAGGACTGATCAGTTTGTCAGGAAGAAATCAATCCTGGACTGCGTGCCATGCACAGGGGACCAAAAGGTGTATTCTCAGGTAGTCAGATGGAGAGTACACCAGATGTCTATCAACCCTAATGAGTCCTGTAGTTCCCTACAAGCACTTAGGGCTGGAGAGAGGCCTTTGCACAGTGGTTTTGATTTGTCCAGGCTGTCCTCTGGGGGTATGTTCCAATCCCCTTTCAACACTATGGGGATGGATGGCATGGAGGAGAGGATGGTTAGGAGGGAGGTTAAGAATTTGGGATCGCCCGAATTGATGCCGTAGACTGAGGCTAGGATAATTTCGATCTGACCGAGCATTCCTCTTAGTACAATTAATCATCCACGTGGGTCCCCATGCTGCTCTATAGGCTGAAAAGAGATGGATCTGTGGATCAGTGTGGCTGTCCCTGCCATCCTGTTGTTGATACCTGTCGTGAATCCCTGCCCTACCCATTCCCACCTCTAAAAGGATGCCTGTGTGGATGTGGTGTACGTTTCTTGTAAGAAGGCTATCTGAGTTCCTAGAGATTTTAGGTGCCTAAGGACCTGGTAGCACTTTTCTTTGGTCTGGGCTCCTTTTATATTCCAGGTGATACACTGATGTGAGATAGCCGTATGGAGAGGTGTGTGGCGTCTGCATGCACATTTTCATGGTGTGGATGATTTTGTTTGGATTGGGGTTTGGGTGTGTGTTTTTGGCAATATTGCTTGCAGGTGTGTGCCAGACATCCCCATGCTTTGTAGTCAGTTGTCTGTAGAGGGGGGGCCGTGGATGGAGTCTTATCAGCAGTGTACACATTTTAATCCATAATAAACATTTTGTATGACTTAGTAAACTGCAAAACACTAACAACAATATGACTAGCTGGCCTAGTTCCACTAAATACCTATGTTTTTTAACCTCTAAGTGGGACATGTTCATGACAGCATCCCCTCTGGAAATCTAGGCGGGGGGCTTGCTGCACTCCCTCTGTCCCAAGAGGACTTGGTCCGCTATGAGTGCTCATACCTGTGGTGATCCTCAGACCATGGTTAGGGTTTGTATTCACCCATAAGCAGAGGGCAGGTGAGATAACTGGTAAACCATATGTGTAAACAGGGAGACTGGAAGATCATATGCTGTGGGCTTTCTGGGTGGATCACTTTTGGCTGTTGCACAAGAAGTGCATGGGGGGTTCGCTCCTGACCACCTAGAAGGGAGTATGTGAGCTCCAACCCGTAGTGGGTATCCATGTGGTGTTGGTAGGCTCCCGGGGGGCCCTGAGTTGTTTATTTGGGACCGCTTGTCTCTGTGGCAGTTAGGAGTGGACGAAAGTGCAATTTTTCGTACCACGGAACTTCCGCGGAAATCAGGAAACTTTCATGGAAGTTTCCGAATCTCTGCCTGTGGCAGAGTGGAAAACTTCTGCAAAGTTATGGGTGAAATTTTGCCTGATATTAAAAAAAAAAAACCCTGGTGACTAGTGGCCCCTCCCCCCACTCTTGCCACAGGTACACGTTTAATCCCTGGTGGCTAGCGGTCCCTCCCCCCCACCAGTTCCCCTGCCGGTCACCTGACTTAAAAAAAAATCTGCTCCCCTGCCCAATAGTGTAAACAGTAAACAGCCCAAATGCTCTTATGCCCTGGTGGCTAGTGGTCCCTCCCTACACCCCAAGCCCAAGTGTATAGTAAATTTATAGTATCACCCCATGCCCATTCATACCGTAACCATAGTTGTAGTAAAAAAAAAATGCTCGGGTGGTCTAGTGGTTTCTCTAATAGCCCTCCACCTCCCAATCCCCAGTCACATATAATTCCCTGATTCACTGGTGGTCTAGTGCCTCCCACCCCCGCACCCTAGCTGGAATCCAACCACCCTGCTCCCACCCCCTAAATCCTGGGTGGACTGGAACATCCCTCCTCTCCTCCACAGCCGGCCCACCCACTGACTGAGCTATTAATGAATGAGCTGTTCCTGCACAGGCGCAGCTTATTCGATAAAGTTCGATCGATGAGCTGGCAACCATGGAAGAGAGAAGGATCTCTGCCTAGGGTTTAGGGGTGGGGCAAGATGATGGACTCCAGTGGGGTTGGTGTGGGAGGGTGGGAGGCACTAGACCACCAGGGATTCAGGAAATTATATGTGACTGGAGATCAGGATGGGGAGTGCTATTAGGGAAACCACTAGACCACCAGAGCATTGTTTTTTTTACTACAACTACAGTTACGGTATGAATGGACATAGGGTGATACCATAAATTTACTATACACTTGGGCTTGGTGTGTAGGGGAGGGACCACTAGCCACCAGGGCATAAGGGCATTAGGGCTGTGTGCATACTATCAGGCGGGGGAGCAGATTTAAACCACTAGAAAAAAATTTTTTTAACTAGAACTACTGTACGGAGGACGGATATGGGGGGTTACTATAAATTTACTATATATACTTGGGCTTGGGGTGAAGGGGAGGGACTTCTAGCCACCAGGGCATAAGGGCATTTGGGATGTGTGGGCATTGCTGGGCGGGGGGAGCTACTTATAACAATTTTTTTTAGTAGGGTGGCTGGCAGGTGAACTGGTGGGGGGGGAGAATGCAAGCCACCAGGGATTCGCAGTATCTGTGGGGCGGGGGGTGGGGACTCTAGCCACCAGGGATTATTTTAACTTCCGCTGATGAATTTCTCTTTTTGCACACTCTGACCTTCTTTACTGGCCTTTTTCATCCTGCCAAGGGGCTTGCTGTTTGAGGCTGAGGGCCTGTGAGTGGGGTTTGCACATGCTAGTCAAAGTCTACAGTGTTCTGTGATCCCTGATGGGGGTGCATAATTCTCCTCATAGCGATTGTCACGCTGTCTCCGTCTGCCTATGTTACTTGCTTGTTTCATTTGGCTTAAATGCTGTGGCTGGGATGTGATTGCAGAATGAGATGTGGGTGAAGATTCTGGGGTTTGCCTTCCCAGTGGGCCGGGGCTGCCTTGGTTTTCATCCTGTGTGCTTCCTTTGTCTTCGACCTTCAGCCCCCTGCTCCCTGTTGGAGGGTTAGAAATGTTAGAAGTGAGATGGGGAGTTGACTATCCAGGGTGTGGAGCCCTTTCCATAATTAAGTTGTGTTCTCCATAGGATTCTGGGGAATCTTGGGGCTGGTGACCCACTTAGAATCACCCACTGCATGTTCTGATGGGTGGGAAGTCTGGGGTAAGGGATTGTAGCACTTCAGCATCCACAACCCCCATCCCGATAACAGTCCAGGTTCCCCCATGCACAAATGTCATGCAATGTAGCTAACTTGACAGCACCCTTGAAGCAGTCCAGATCATTTGGGCAGGCATGAAGCATGCACCGTCCATCCACCCGCCCTCTCCCTCAATCCTGATAGAATGCACTGCTAATAATATTAACAAACGTTTATGCCTATTCTCTCCCTCTTTTGTTTTTGCCATTTATTAGTACCTGTGCTCTTAGTCAGTAAGTCCCATTTATGTATTGTCCCGCTTGATGTGCTCTGCTGCTACACCATTGGAGTCCTTTAGTGTGTGCCGATTGTGTGTCTGGCTCAGGATCTCAGATGCGACATATTGATCATTTCTGCAGTGTGTCTCTTTGAGTTGGGGTCCTGAGTCTGCAGGTTGGTTGATTAAGTCTCTAGTCAGGGTGGATGGGTTGGGTGGGAGCCAACATTATTGGAGGATTCACCGCTCTGCATTCAGAGACTGATGTTCAGTCCCTTTGTGATTCGGTGTATGAGGAGTGGAGTTTCGTAGACGGTCCCTTCTCTTGATGTCGGGGGACCATCTGTAATCCTGGATGACATGGCTGGCCAGAATTCATCATGAGGTGATCCATGGGGTCTTTGGTCATCTCTGGTAGCGAAGGGCTTTGTGTGCTGGGGGGGGGGTAGTCCCGGTCCATGTGACACGCGTATGATGGGCTGTAGAGTGCAGATGTGTTCCAAGAGGTCCTGCAGATGTTTGAAGTGGGAAGGGGTCTGAAACCTGTTGAGAAGGCTGGCATGAAGTTCTGCGGTGCATTGCTGATAAGAAAAATATGTAAGGTATTTATGGCCCATTCCCAGACAAAGGCAATTTGGTTGTTGGCAGGAGCAGTTGTGGGGGAGCTTCTAATAGAACAGGAAGAGAAAAGGCTGTGCTGGGGTTGAGGTCACCATCTTTGGCTAATGGGCATGTCAATAAGAGTCCAAGTGTTACACAACAAAACCTCAGACTGCATGGTGTAGTGCCACATGATGTCCCCCTCCTTTATCTAGTTCGAGTGGGTAGAGATCCCTTCAGTTGTTTTGGGAGGCAGATCAGGGAGCGGCGGAGAGGAGAGGAGAGGAGGGTCTAAAAGTAAAAGCATTTACAGTCTATTGATTAGGCTGAGATCCCTGGAAGGCAGCTGGAGTAGTGAGGTTAGTACATTCTCAAGTGAGAGGTGGAGCGAGTTACATTAAATCAAACCCGCAAGTCTTGGGGAGACTTACTCTGAGCCGGCTTGCTTGTGTTTGCCATCTGTTCCACTTTTTGCAAGAGATAGTGCAGAAAAGGCTTTGGACAGAATTTTTTGTAACGCTGCTTGAGCTGTGGCAGCATTGGGGTATTCTTGGGTGCCATTGGGAAGAGTAATCACTAGCCTTGCCGGGTACAGCATCTGAAATGGGACTTTGGCCTGATGAAGCTTCTTTCTGATGTTTTAATATTCCTTCTGCTTGTCCTGCATGGTCGTGGTAACATAACTGAAGATGTGGATGCAGTGTCCATCCCAGTCGAGTGGTCCTTCAATTCTGGCTTGGCCTTGGATATGCCCCTTCTCCTGGTGGCTGGTGCAGTGGGCAACAATGGCTCTTGGCATGTCATTTGGCTTTTGTGACTGTTTGTAGGACCTGTGGCATAGTCCAGCAGGTAGGCAGCATTCGATTTTGGGGGTCCTACCAAGTCAGTTAGAAGTTTCTGTGTGAAGGCAACTATATCTGATTTCTCCACAGACTCTGGGACTCCCACAAGTACTATGTTGTTCCTTCAGAGCCTGCTTTCCTGGTCCTCTAAACGGGCTTCTAGCTTGCCCATTTTATTCCTGAGTTCTTGGGTTTCTTTGGTATCCCTTGAGTGCGAGTCTTCCAGTGAGATGACCCTTGTTTCAACATCAGAGACCTGCCTGTGTAGTGTTTTGAGCACTGGCTTATAGTCCCGAAAGTCCGAGGCTAGGTTGCGCATAGCCACTTTCATGGTGGACAGCTCGCTAAAGAATTGATTTAATTTTTCAGTTAGTTGTTCAGTCATGGCCGGTGGCACCTGGGGCTCAGATTCTGAGTCCTGCTTTTGTCTCTTTCATAGCTGTGCATCCGTACGCGGAGCAGGCACTGTTGAAAAGTCCATTTGCACATGCCTTTGCAAATCCATTCTCCGGAAAACAGCAGAATTTATTCAGGCAGAGTTTCTTCTAATGCATTCTGCTCGAATATTGATCTTTTAGTCAGTTTATCCAGTTATAAGCCTTGTTTAAAAGTAGAAGACCATGGAGCTCTGAGGAAAGCTGCCTTTCAAGCAGAGTTCATCATGTGACTTCATCATCTTGTCCTTTTTTGTTCAAACTGGAAGTTTCAACACGTTTTTTGCAATAGTATAGTCCAAAGTCAAATAACTGTCTGTCTCCGATATTATCCTTAAAGGTATTTTACTAATTTCAAGATTTTTAGACAGGTTTTAACTTAGTCCCATAGGAGTCTTTCCACAGACGTTTCCATAATCAGTGCAAAGCTTCAAAGACCCACAGCCTTACAGGTCACAGCAAGCTGCCAGACAGAGTGAAAGTAATGACTTCTATGTGCCATAATAATCATTTTAGTGGCTAACAGATCTCTGATCCCAAAGGCCTGGTAAGCCTAAACTTCCTCTTCAAGTCTCCAATTATACCTGGAAGGGAGAGAAAAAGAAAGGCAGAAAAGAACAATTCCGAGGAGATTAGCCAAGTTTAATAGTATACTGGCAGTTCAATAGGCAACAATATCATACCTTTTTTAATTAAGAAAAGAGCAAAAACCCAGTCAGGAGCAGGGCTCTGATTCTCCGGTCTCAGCAGCTCTGCTCCACACCCGCCATCTTTCTCTTGTGACATTGCATGCTGTAAGATTTGTTTGTTTGATGTTTGTTCGAAGCAGGACAGTAACCACATTTGTTCTGGGTCACCACATTTGTTCTGTGGTTAATCACTTCTAGTGTAAATGTAATTTTATTGGTATAGTTTGGCAGTTTGAGTGTGGCTTTTGTGGGGCTGTCTTTGTGACTAGGATTTGCTATCTTGTTGTGGTGGCCTGTTAATTATGTGGAACTGTTATTTTGCTTTTCACTGTTTAGTGGGATTTCTGGGCTGCAGAGTTCTTGTTCTTTTAAAGCTAAGCTTTTCAAGGGCATTGTTTTGCCAGAATCTGACTGTTGCTTTTAATAAAGTCCAGGAGGGTAGCATCTTTCAGGAAAAGAGATGTGTAAGAACAAGGGGGAGGCACAATTTAAAAATAGAGGGGGACGGCTCAGGGTAATGTGAGGACATTTTTTCACGGAGAGAGTGGTGGATGCATGGAACCGCCTTCCTAGGGAGGTTGTTGGGTCTCAAACAGTGGGGGAATTCAAACATGCATGGGACAGACATAAGGCAATTGTAGTGGGGGGGGGGTTGCAGGAAGTAGGCTGTTGGTTAACTAGAATCTGCAGCTTATCCAGTAGGAAGGGAAATGGGCAGACTGGGTGGGCAAAGTGGTCCTTATCTGCCGTCAAAGTCTATGTTTCTATGTTTATATACAGCTTTCCTGGAATAGTGTTCTGGTTCAAATAGGACATCAAAAGTAACAGCCCACTACATTCCAGAATATGGAGATTTGCTGTTAACATTTGGATACTAAGATATGATACAAGTGAAATAGATATTTATATATTTTTGTATATTATAGTTATGTAAGGTTAAGACATTAAGGGAAGTGTAAGTACTATGGGAGGGCTGTAGCCCTAGGTTCAATGTGGGAGAATAGCTCCTCCCACATCTTCTACAAAGGCCAGCCTTCCATGACGATTCTCTGCTTAGTGCATTGTGAAACACACGCACTGTTTTCAGGCGGTGGGTTTCTGCATGTCTCGTGGGCCAAGCTTCCATCATCTGCTCCTGTTTTCTTCTTCTGCCCCTCCTTCTTCATTCATTAGCATCCTCTTCCCCTTGTTTGCTCCCCCTTCCCCACTGCTGTTTTGTTTTCCCCATCCGCTTCCCCGCTGTTTTGTCTTCTGCCCATGGTTGCTGTTGTGTTGCTCCTGTATGTCCCTGGTTGTTGTTGTTGTTTTCTTTTGGCCCTTTTTCCCCATTCCATCACTGCCCTTGTACTTCCAGGGGTTTGCACCATCCTGGTGCTGCACTCCCTGCTTCCCTTCTGCCTCCCTCTGTCTAGCCCTGTAGCTCTTCTCTCTTGCCCTTGTGCTATTTGGCTCCTGTCTCCCCTCGTCGCTTCTCATTCCCGTTGCCTGATTTCTGCCTCTCATGGCATTGCTGCTGGAGTGCTCAGAGCCATGGCCTGGATTGGGATGACACCTGCAGATACATTGCTTTCTACCCCGTATATCTCTCCTTCCGTTAGTCTGCTGCTTGGCTGTCCTCTCCCCATTTCCTGGCATGTATTTCGGCTCCATGGGTCCCAGTTCAGCCTTGGGGGAAGGTCTATTTTTTTTTAACCCTGAACACTGGCCTATAGCTGTCACCCTCCCCTAACCTTTTCATTGCGGCTTGACCTCTGTTGTACTCGCACCGTTCTCCTCAGCTGTTTTAGCCGCCAACATTTACATTTGTAGTATGTCTATCTTACCTTTGCCAATTCAGGTGTCGCAATTACCTTCCGGATTTATCTCCCAACTCATGTTTCCTCGCCTGTGCAGGGCTTGTGCATGACTATGACCACATCTACTCTTCCCACCTCCTGTACCTTTTTTTTATTTTCTGTCCCTTCTCTCTAGTGTTCCTTTGGCTGTGTGATTGGGTCTTGCACTGGGTGTTTCCTTGCATTTACAGGCTGGCATTGCTAGCAATCTCAAATTTGCCTAGCTCCTGTCCTTCAGCAGTTACGTTTCTTTGTTTCTGTTGGTGGTGCAGCTCTGCGCTGGATCCTTCAGCGTTGTTTCTCATATCCACGCTGCAGCTTTGCTTTCAGCTGGTGCCTGTCTGCATATTAAATCGCCCGCCATGCCATATCAACTCAAACCACACTCACGGAACAACAATCACACATACAAAAAAAAACACAAAAAAAAACCTCTTTATCCCCTGGTTCCCCTTGTCTGCCTGCTGTCCCCTTCCCAGAGCTCCTTCCCCTTCCCTCCTGCTCTGTCTCCCTCCCTCCCCCATTCCTGCCCTTCTCCCCTGTTCTCCTGCTTTTCCTTTAGGGTCTTTTACTCCTCACACTAGCACTCCCATCTACGCCACTTCTACCATCCAGATCTGTGCTACCTCTACCCCAAGTCTGGCATTTGCCCTCCCTGCCATTTACTCCCAGCACCATACCCTGCTCAACTTCAAGATTTCTGTTCCCTCGTTCTACCCCTGGTGCCCCTCACCTTCCAGCTTGCCAGTTGCCTGTACCATTCATATCGTCTCCCTCTTTCTAGCCCCTTGCAGCACCCCCCCTAGTCCTCATCATTGGCTATCCTCATGGCTTTCCATTATTCGTTGCATTCCATCGCTTCCAGTATGCTCCTTCCTGGATTACTATACCCCCCCTTACTGGTATTCCCGATGACTCCTCCTCATGTTCTCCTACTCTTACTTGCTTCCTTCCCAGTTCTAACGCCTCCCTGTTTATCTTCCTCAGACTACTCAGCCTGCTGCCTTTTTCTTGCACAGTCCATACCAGCAGTTTGTCCAGACTCCGTCCCTAACTTGTACTTTCTGAGGTACTGAACAATGGTAGGCTTGCCCTGTCTACCGGGGATGGAATTCTGTACACTGACTACTACCTACTACTTACAAAACTGTCATCCTCTTCCCTAACACTGCCAGGTGGCATTGAGTGAAGGTTAGTTTGCCCCGACTACCAGGGGTGTGAACTGTGTCTGCAATCTATTGTGTAATTTTTTGCCATTCTCTACCTGATACCGGTTGCTGCTTTCCTCACTCTACCCCATTTGCCTTCACCATTCTACCTCTGGCTGGTGGCATCATGTCAAGATCATCTCGCCTCGACTACCTGGGATAGGAACCTGAGCCTGCACTCAGCTGTTCATCCTTCTACATTCTCTACCTGCTACCCAGTTTGCCACTTCTCTTTGGGGATGGGACCACTATACCTCATTTGCATTCAATGTCATACTGCTGCCTGGTGGCATTGACTGACAGTCATCTCGCACCGCCTCCCTGGGATGGAAACCTCTGTCTGCAATCCATTGTTTTACCTTTACACATACTCTACCTGCATACCATTTGCCACTGCCCTGCAGAACTGGGACCAGTTTACCCATTTGCCTTCACCATCCTAGCTTTGCATGGCAGCATCAAGTGAAGATCATCACGCCTCGAATACTTGGGATGGGTGCCTGTTTCTGCAATGGACTGTTTCAACCTTCTGCATTCTCTACCTGATTCCCAGTTGCCACTTCCCTTCAGGAACGGAACCACTATACCCCATTTGCCTTCAAAATCCTATCTTTGCCTGGCAGCATCGAATTGTGATTGTCTCGCACCATCTTCCAGGGATGGCAGCCCATGTCTGCAATGGACTGTTTCAGCCTTGCACATTCTCTACCTGAATACCTGGTTGCCACTTCCCTTCAGAAACGGGACCTCTTTACCCCATTTGTCTTCCCCATCCTACCTCTGCCTAGCAGCATCAAGTAATGATCATCTCAGCTCGTCTACCAGGAACAGGAGCCTGTGTCTGCATTTGATTGTTTCAACCTTCTGCATTCTGTACCTGACAACCGGTTGCTGCTTCCCTTTGGGCTCAAAACCACTGTGCACCATTCACCTTCCACATTCTACTTCACCAGTCTTCATCTGGCACTTCCATGGACTCATCGTACTTGTCTCCACCTTGGTCTCCTTGTGCTCTGGACTTGGACTCTGTCAGCTTGTTCGATCTCTACCTCCATTCAGTTCACTTGCCTCCCGGACTTCCATACTGCTGGTTACCCCTTCCTGTCTACCATGCAAGTTCATCTTCTCCTTCAGAGGTGGGAACCTCATGCCTCATCACTGCAGCACCTTCTGTTCTCTGCACTTGCTGTTCGTAATCTTCTGTGAACTTGGGACTTTTATACGTCAACTTCATAGCACTTGGATTTGCTTCTGGTCTTCCTTGGATCCACTACTCATGGCCTGCAGTGGCTTTGCTACATCTTACTTTGGTTTGCTGTGGTGCTGCCCCCTGTCCTGTTCCTTCCTGCACCTACAATATCAGTACGGCATGGCCTCTGCTATTTTCTTCTAGGACTCCTTCCTCCAGTCCGCTGACATCCCCTCTGGACTTTCCTCTCCATCCTTGGACAGCTGCTTTCTCCTTGCAGCCCTAGAGGCTCAGGGCTTCATCCTGGTTGCTGTGGTTCTTTTTGGGCATTTTACCCTATCTAGTAGTATTTCTACCCAATTAACTACTCCTCCCATTTATCTATCTCATACTCCTACTTTGACCATTCTAACAGCTCCCATCCACTACTCGATGGTACACTTGTTCATTTCACCTAGGAAAACTACTTCTAGCAAACATCCCTTAGTCAACATGCCTCACAGACTCTTATGTCACCATAGAATTATCTACACTTCCCAATCATCTCCCCAGGACCAGTTCCAGAATCCTATTTGACTAGACTATAGAAAGATCACATCCCTCATCCAACTCTACTGGATAATTCCTATGTATGCTGTCAATTCAAGCACTATAGCTTCCTTATCTACCATATCTCATAGGATATCTTTTTTACATGGAAAGGTGACCTACTTCCTTCCTTCATGCAATGACTCTGCAATCTTCATCACCGTTACGGATAATGTGAACCACAAGATACCTCATAGCAGTACTGATAGCATCCATTTTACCTTTTTGTAACTTCTCCTACAAACACTGACTCTGTTGATCATGTTACAAAACTCTTACTTCCTCAATAGCCATTGAATGTCCTAAGACCTTCACAGCTACCTTCCCAGAACTCCCATCGTTGGATCTCTGGTGCCTAGCTGCCTTACTAAAGGCATTCTATCCAAGCTACTGTTTTGCTGCTCCTGGATGTCACCATACTTCATACAATCATTTATGCTCCTTCATCATATTACCATCAATCAGATCAACTGCCATCCAGCAGTCCTTCTAGCTCCTCCCTCATGATTCACCTCCCATACTTCCTCCAGTGAAGACTTCCACCGAGAACAGGCTACCATTGATTCTCAGTCTGAATGTCTGCAACCGATCTGGCTGTCTCACTATTCCAGTCTTGCCTCTTAACATATCTATATTCGACTACAGTGCTAGGCACCCCAGGCTTTCTACACCGCTCTTGACTTCCCATTGCCACATCAGTCTATAGACTCCTTCATACACCCGTTTCCGGGCTTCCCACAGTATTTAGACAGTGGATTACCTATAAGCAAAACAGTCGTGGCCACCTCAGTGCATGTTACGGACAATTACGCCACAGAAAACCCCATATCTACCTTTCTACCGGCGGATTAGCAATAGCCTATACAAGTGTCATTACGACAACAATACCCAAATAAACTCTTGAATTTCTCATACTAAACTTCCAGTTATTCCTTATACATTCTGTTACCATTTCTACTGCACGTACCAATCTTCCTTCATTGGTCTAAAATCATTCACATCACTACTCCTACCCGGCACATAGACAGTCTGGTCCTGCGGGCTCACTATGGTGAGTACCAGGAGGTAATGTCCCGTAAGAAGGCAGAAATTGCAGCAGGGAAAAACAGACCTTTTCTGCTTTTTTGGACTGTAGACAGGCTACTCCATCCTGCCTGTCTACAACCAAAAAACACCTTTTCATCCACTTTATGTGAAGAGTTTACTCTGTTTTTCTCTGATAGAGTGTCATCTATCTGGTCGGGAATTCCATCAGTGAGGCAGTCAGTGCCTAGCACTGGCCAAACTAGGAGGAACATAGTCACTCCGTAGATCTGGAAGGAGTTTAAACCAGTGGAGGTGGCAGAGGTCATTGAGGTGATCTTAGAACTGAATCATACGTATTGTGAACTGGACCCAGCTCCGGCGCATTTCCTAATGAGATGCGCCGGGACTGTTGACCTGGTGTTCGCCAGAATTGACAGATGTTTGTTGGTGGAGAGGGTTTTCCCAGTGGCTTTGAAAGAAGTGCTGGTGAGACTACTTCTAAAGAAACAATCTCTTGATCCAGATGTCCTGACGAATTACTGTCCTATCTCCAACCTGCCATTTTTGAGCAAGGTTGTTGAGAAATTGATGGCACAACAACTTGAGGATCACCTCATGTCCTTTGTTATCTATGAGCCATTTCAATTGGATTTTTGGGCTAGACACAGCATGGAATCAGCATTAGTTAGGGTGCATAATGATCAGCTCAGGGCTAGAAACAGAGGAGACAGGTCAATTCTTGTTCTCCTCAATCTCTCCTCAGCTTTTGACACTGTGGGTCACTTCATGCTTCTCGATCAGCTCTGTGAGTATTGTGGACTCACTGGTGTTGTCATCAAATGGTTTGAGTCCTATCTCTCTGATAGGGTGCAGCAGGTGGTGGTGGTGATGGGGAATTTCTCCTCAATGCCCCTGTCATGTGGACTGCCCCAGGGCTCGATCTTGTTGATGATGTTGTTCGCAGTGTACATGCTGCTGCTGGGTGAGATCATTCAGCAGTTCAGTGTGGAGTTTCACTGCCATGTAGATGATACCCTGCTGTATCTGTCATTTGCACTCAGAACATCCAATGCTGTAGATGTGCCTAACACGTGTCTGGCTAAAATCAATGACTAGATGTCCCCCATCTGGTTACAACTGAACCTGGATAAGACGGAGGTGCTGTGATCGAGCTGGCTCGCGGGCGTGATGGGTTGCCATATGGAGCCGACATAGGTCTTTTCCTGGAGTCTGCTCCATTGGTGGCCTCCTCGAGGATGCGCATTCTTGGTGTGATCCTGGACAGCAGACTGACATTTGAAGATCAATCATCATCTGTTATCAAAAGTGGGATTTACAACTTAAGGAACATTGCCAGGATCAAGCTCCTCATTCTGCCCGAAGACCTGCCAACTCTAGTGCACGCCATTGTGACCTCTAGGTTTAACTACTGTAACTCTCTATTCTTCTGTGTCATGGGAGGGACCATACCACAGACTGCAATTGATGCAGAATGCGGTGACCCAGTTGGTGATGGGCCTGTCCAGGTCCAGTCATGTGACCACAGTCTTGCGTGCTCTGCACTGGTTGCCAGTCAGGTGGAGGGTCCTTTTCAATGTGGACTTGCTCACCTTTAAGGCCATGTATGGACTGGGTCCTGGCTACCTGACTGAACTCCTGACACCTGCAACTTCTGTCCACTCCCTCCACTCCTCTTCGAGGGGCCTCCTGGACATTCCTTGGGTTCGGCTCAAGACATCGGGCAACCATGCCTTTAGTATCACTGGGCCAACCCTGTGGAACTCACTACCACCTGCAATCCTGGAGGCTCCCTTGATTGGGGTGTTCAAACAGAGGCTAAAGGCCCACCTCTTCCACCTGGCCTATTTGATTTAACTTCTCCACTCAACCGAATGAGTTGCCTCTGATATTTATATTTTAAAGCTGTGATTATGAATTTTAGATATTATCTATTTCCTGTTTTTACTATTTGTTTTGTGTTGCTGTAAGGCACCCAGAGCCTCCAATGGGCACTCTATAAATAAAATTTGCCTTGCCTTGCCTATAGGCCTCCAGGGCAAGAGGAGGAAAGGGACAGAGAACTGGAGGAGGAACTTAAAAGGGGGGGAAGCAAAGAGGGAAGTAGTGGTGGTGGGTGATCTGAACCAGCCTGATGTCGATTGGGAGGTCCCAGTGACCAAGAGCGCCAAGAGTCAGACATGACTGGATACCATACAAGACTGTCTACTGGTGCAGCTTGTTAAGGAACCTGCCAGGCGGAATGCAATGCTTGATGTGATGCTCACCAACTCAGAGACGGTGTGTGCTGTGGGAGTAGAGGAGCCTATAGGGAATAATGACCACAACTCCATGTGGTTTGAATTGGCCCTCAGGGCCAGCAACCAACAATCAAGAATCAAAGTTCTTGACTGTAGAAAAGCGGACTCCAAAAGGTTGGGGGAACTGGTTAGAGATAAGTTAGTAGGGGTGGAGGACATGAGAGGGGTAGAGGAGAGATGGGGGCAATAAAGGGAGTCACCCTTGAGGCATCAATGGCAAGCATAAGAACAGTATCTAAAAAAATACATTTAAGAGACCACTGTGGTTGTCAGCTAGGGTCAGGGAAGTGGTTAGGGCCAAAATGAAGGCTTTCTGTAAAAACAAGGAAAAGAAGGGTGAGGCAGAAGTGGAGGATTATCTACAGAAAAATTGGGAGGCAAAGAGGACCATCAGCAAGGCGAAAGCAGATACAGAGCTGTGCATTGTGAAGGGGTTCAAGAATGGAGAAAAACAGTTATTTTTAGATATATCAGTGAGAAAAAAGGAATAAAGGAGGGCATCACATGGCTAGTTGAGGGGGTAGGAGGATAGAAGACAATTAGCAAAAAGCCACAATCCTGAATGACTACTTTTGCTCAGTATTCACTGAAGAGGACTGCGGGTCCATGCCAGAAGGTCACATCAGAGCGGCTGCTAAGGATTTCCTGGAAATGAAGCAGCCACTATTTACTAGCAAGAAGGTCCTGAAAGGGCTGGCAGCCCTTAAGACAAATAAGACCCCAGGACCAGATGGGTTGCATCTAAGGATACTTAGGGAATTAGCAGCAGAACTGGCTGAACCACTGGCTGGGCTGTTCAACAGCTCACTTAGGTCTGGGGCTGTTCAAGGGATTGGAGAATGGCAAACATTGTACCACTTCATATGGGGAAGGGGGAATAGGGAGTAAACAGGGAACTGCAGGTCTGTCAGTCAGACCTCCATTGTGGGGAAATTGATGGAATCACTAATCAAAGAGGACCTTGTAGACTACCTACAGAGCAATGGGCTCCAGGATAGTAAATAACATGGTTTCATGGTGAGAAAGTCTTGTCAGACTTAACCTGATTTTATTCTCTGGCTGGGTGACCAAGGAAGTAGACAAGGGCCATGCTGTGGATCTGCTGTACTTTGACTTCAGCAAGGCTTTTGATTTAGTACCACACAAAAGGTTGCTCAAAAAGATGGAAAACCTGGGTGCAGCTAAAACCATAGTGGACTAGGTGGGTAGTTGGTTAGAAGGGAAGCAGCAGAGGGGGGTGGTCAATGGGGTTCAATCAGAGGAAAGGGAGGTTAAGTGCAGGAATCCACAAGGATCTGTCCTAGGTCTGGTCCTCTTCGATATGTTCATTTGTGACATTGGTGAGGGAGTCCAGGGCAGGCTGTGTCTCTTCGCAGATGACACAAAATTATGTGGGAGGGTGGATAGTGATGAGGGAATAAGTGATATACAGAGGGACCTACAAAAACTAGAGAGGCGATCAAAGATCTGGTAGTTAAAATCCAATGCCAAAAAGTACAAGGTAATGCACCTAGGAAGAAGGAACCCCAAGACAGAATACTAAATGGGTGGGGTGAGCTTTAGCACTACAAAAGAGGAATGGGAGCTAGGAGTTACCGTCAGTAACTCCCTTAAACAAATGAGCCAGTGCAACAAGGCCCATAGCAAGGTTAACAGGATGCTAGGATGTGCTGGGAGGGGTACTGATAGCAGAAGAAAAGAGGTAATACTTCCCTTATAGAGATCCCTTGTGAGACCTCACCTGGAGTACTGCATTCAGTTCTGGAGCCCTCACCTCAAAAAGGACAGGGGTAGGTTGGAAACAATGCAGCTCAGAGTAAAAAAATCATTCAGAGCCAGCAGGGCAGAACCTATGAGGAGTGCCTCAAGGCACTAAATATATACTCACTGGAAAACAGAAGGGAGAGGGGAGATATGATACAGACCTTCAAGTTCCTTAAAGGAATTAACAAGGTAAATTGTGGGAAATTATTTACCCTGAATACCAACTCGAGGTCACATGGTCACAGGTGGAAATTAACAGGAGGGAGTTTCAGGAGGGATGTGAGGAAATACAACTTTATGGAAAGGTTGGTGAAACCTTAGAACTGTTTATTGCCTTAGGTGGTGGGTGCAAACACAGTCAGGTGGATTCAAGTAGGCATGGGATAGAATGAAGGGACTAGTGGTTGCCTGGGGTGACAAGACCAGGGAGGAGAATGGGGATAGGACACGGAGGGTAAGTACCCTGGAGGAACAGAAGGTTCCAAGGATTATAGGGAATATGGACAGACTGGATGGACCTCTGGTCTTTCTGCAGTCATGGTCTATGTTTCTGTCTCTGTGAAAGTCTCACTGATTCCCAGTTCCACCAAGAGCTAGAAGACCACCAGGATACTATGATGAAGGCTCTGAACCACACACCTTTACCTCAGCTGGCACCTACTTCAAGAAAGAGTATTTTGAAGTTCTAAATCAGTTTGAGCAAGAAACTCTAAATAAAAGGTTTAAAATTGAGGAACTTATTATTGGAGCAGTCAATAAATCAAATCAATTTGAGTCTTTAAAGATGAATCAGAACTTCAAAGAATATATGCCAGGGACATACATTTCAAGAAGCTGAAAGTATAGCTTGCAGTGTTACCAGATACACCATGTGTGCACATTTCTGAATCACAAAAGACTGTGACCTAGCTCTCCACAGTGAGGGAACTGCTACTCCATGTGTCTGGAGCATGCTTGCTACTTAGTGATGTGCTCAGACTGATGTGGTTATACTGAACCATTCCGATGTCCAGCGCAATAGCAGAATGATCATTCAGCTCCATGCGATTGATCAATCAATCAATCAGTCAATCAATATTTTATTTATATAGCACCCATCTCCAGTTTGGGCTCTGGGTGCTGCACAAAAGAATAATACAAAACATTAAAATACAAAAACATAGAAACATAGACGTTGACGGCAGATAAGGACCGCAAGGCCCATCCAGTCTGCCCATTTCTTTTTCTACCTTATAAATGTGACATCGGCCTTTGCTCTGTCAGTGGCCTATCTATTCATACTCATATGTATTGCTCCCTTATGCCTATCCCATGCCTGTTTGAAGCCCTGCACTGTATTCATAGCCACCACTTCCTGAGGTAGGTTGTTCCATACATCCACCACCCTTTCTGTGAAAAATAATTTCCTCACATTCCCCCTTAATCGGCCTCCCTCTAGTCTCATGCTGTGTCCTCTTGTCCTGCTATTTTTCTTATATTTAAACATGTTAGAATCTTTCACCTTGTTAATGCCCTTAAGGTGTTTGAATGTTTTAATCATATCACCTCTCTCCCTCCTTTGCTCAAGGGTATACATATTGAGCTCCGTTAATCTGTCCTCATATGTCTTCTGATGCAGTCCCTGCCCCATTTTGGTTGCCGTTTTCTGGACTGCCTCAATTTGGTTATGTCCTTGTGAGGGTGTGGCCTCCAGTACTGCACGCAGTACTCCAGATGGTGCCTAACCAGTGACTTGTAAAGAGGTATTATTACCTCCCTCTTATGACTTGTGATACCCCTACTAATACACCCTAACATCCCCCTAGCCTTACTTACTGGTCTAGAGGTCTGCTTGGATGATTTCAGGTCATCGGTGATGATGATGCCCAAGTCTCTTTCTTCCTTTGTGACTGCCAGCAACTCCACTCCCAGCCTATAGGTGGCTTCAGGGTTTCTCTTCCCTATGTGCATGATCTTGCACTTCTTTGCATTAAATCCCAGTTGCCACTCTTCTGACCATTTTGCTAGTTTATCCAGATGTCTTCTCATTCTGCCCACCCCATCTGGATCATCTACTGTGTTGCAGACCTTGGTGTCATCTGCAAACAGACAAGCCTTACCATCTAGTCCATCTGCAATGTCACTAATGAAGACATTGAAGAGGACTGTCCCCAGGACTGATCCCTGAGGTACCCCACTTGTGACTTGCATCTCTTCTGACTGTATACCATTTACCACCACTCTCTGTTTTCTGCCCGTCAACCAGTTTACCACCCAGTTGACCAACTTCTGACCCACCCCGAGCCTACCCAGTTTATTTATCAATCTTCTGTGTGGAACAGTGTTGAAAGCTTTGCTGAATTCAAGGTAGGAGACATTGACCTCTCCCCCTTGGTCCACCACTCTGGTTACCCAGTCAAAGAAATCTGTGAGATTAGTCTGACAGGACCTCCTTTTGTAAACCCATGCTGTCTTGGATCCTGTGCCCCTAAGGATTCCAGGTGCTGCACTATCCTTTCCTTAAGGAGTGCCTCCATATTCTTGCCCACTACTGAGGTAAGACTGACTGGTCTGTAGTTCCCTGCCTCCTCCCTGCTACCACTCTTGTGGAGAGGGATCACATGAAGCCCTTCTCAGTCTTCTGGGACCTCTCCTGTGCTCAGAGACTCACTAAACAGTTCTGCTAATGGCTGTGCTAGTTCCACCCTTAGCTCCCTAAGTACCCTGGGATGTATGCCATCAGGTCCCATTGCCTTGTCCACCCTGAGCTTAGTGAGCTCTTGCATGACCCTTTCTTTTGTGAAAGGAGTAGCGCTCACCTCCCTCCCCTCTGTGTCCATGGTGCTGAGCTGTGGGCCCTGTCCTACCTTCTCTTCAGTAAATACTGAGCAAAAGTATCTATTTAGGATAGATGCTTTTACAGGGTCTTCCTCCTCCTCACATGCCCCCTTTTCTCCTTTGAGCTTAGCAATACCCACTCTGGACTTTCTCCTTTCACTAATGTATCTTTAGAAAGTCTTGTCACCTTCATTTACTGTTCGTGCTAGTGTTTTCTCAGTTTGGGACTTTGCCTGCCTTACTGCCTTCCTTGCTTCCCTTAGGGCACTTTGGTATACCTCCCCATCTTCATCCTGCTGTGTTCCTTTATATTTCCTGAAGGCCATTCTTTTGGCTCTGACCTTTTCTGCTACTGTATTTGAGAACCAAAGTGGTTTCCTTCTTCTTTTGCACTTCATTTTCTGTCTAACACAATGGGATGTTGCTTCAAGTATTGCATCCTTAATGCTTGCCCACTTTGCCTGTACCCCTTCCCCTGTGTTTCTTTTTGCCAGGGCTAGCTTAACTCTGTTGGCCATCTTATCAAAGTCAGCTCCTCTGAAGTCCCATATTTTTGCCTTGGAATGGGATGATTTAGATCTAGTGGCCAAATTGAACCATACCATGTGATGGTCACTGGCCCCCAGGTGACCTTCTACTTGGAGATCTGTGATCCCTTCCCTGTTAGTCAGTACTAGATCTAGGATAGCCTTGTCTCTTGTGGGATGTTGTACCAGTTGTTTGAGGCCCTCCCCCTGCAGGGAATCCACCATGTGTTTAGTTCTGGCAGATGTTCCTGCTGGTATTGACCAAACTGTATCTGGCATGTTGAAGTCTCCCATTATCAGAACCTCCCCTTTAGCTGTCATGTTTCAGTATATCTTCTAACAGTAATGTGTCTATGTCCTCCCCCTGGTCTGGGGGCCTGTAGACAACCCCAGTTCTTATGGCTGTCCCATTTCCTGTTTCCAGGGTGATCCACAGTTCTTCTGGCTCCTTATGTGTAGTCTGAATTTCTGTAGCTTTGATATTTTCATTGACATACAGGGCCACTCCACCCCCCCTTTTTGTACCTCAAAATTAAAACAGCTATAAAATGCAGCTAAAACTTTTTTAGCATAAACTTGTCCTCTCTGCTTAACTTGCTAATTGCTGTAACACACAATCAGTTAAAAGCTTGTATAAATAAATATGATTTGAGGCCCTTCTTAAAGGCTTCCACTGAGGGAACCTCCCTCAGATGGCCAGGCAAGGAGTTCCACAGGGTAGGCACAGCCACTGCAAATGCCCTATCACCTGAGTGCTGTAGCCTAACCCTGAGAACCCCCGAAGGCCACCCCCGGCAGAACGGAGGGCCCGCGCCAGACAGTAAGGCACAAGGAGCTCTTGCAGACAGGCTGGGCCCCTTCTGTGCAGGGTCTTATAGGTCAATAGACCTAACCTGAAGACAACTCTCCACTGAACTGGCAGCCAGTGCAGTTCACGAAGCGCCAGGGTGACACGCTCGTATCTTTTCACCCCCTTATCAATAATCTTGTTGTTGCGTTCTGCACTAGCTGCAGCCTGCGGAGGTTGCCTTCAGATAAACCTAGGTACAGGGCATTGCAATAGTCCAACCTGGATGTGATGAGAGCATGTACCAGTGAGGGCAGGTCCTCAGGCGGGATCAGGACTTGAATTCAGGAAATATTCCTGAGATGATAGAAACCACTTCTCACCAGGACTGACACCTGAGCATCAAGTGTCAGACCGCTGTCCAGGATTACTCCCAAACTCTTCACCTGCCTAGAGGGGGCTAAAGGCATACACCCCCAACACAAGGCCGGGGGGTAAGCCCCCCACCCCCCTCCACCCAGACGACCTGGCTCCACCACCAGTACCTCAGTCTTGTCTGGGTTAGGTTTAAGCCAATTGTGAGTCATCCACATCTGGATCTCCTCAAAGCAGCTACTAAACACAGAGTCTGACAACTGGCTAATGGGTGCACAGGACAGGTACAGCTGGGTATCATATTCATAGCAGTGAAAACCCAGCCCATACCTCCTGATAATGTCCCACAGCAGCAGCATATACAGTGTGAACAACAGAGGTGACAAGACTGACCCCTGGGGAACACCACAGCACAGAGGCTTTGGGTTTGATGAGAAAATCCCCATGGCCACCCTCTGTACTCTGTCTGTGAGGTATGACCTGTACCAATTGATGACATTCCTGGACAGGCCACACCAGAACTGCAGGTGGTCAAGAAACACCTCATGACCTATGGTGTCAAACACTGCAGAGAAGTCTAGGAGAACCAAGATGTTATGGTCCTTTCTATCCCTCGCCATCAGGAGGTCACTAAGCACCCTCACCAGGGTCGTCTCTGTACTATGCCCCACACGTAATCCAGACTGCAATGGCTCATAGGCAGAGGAGGCAACAAGATGTCTCTGCAGATGAATGGTCACCACCTTTTTATAACCTTCCCTAAAAATGGGAGGTTTGACACATGCCTGTAGTTGTCAAGGCAGTCTGGGTAAAAAGATGTTTTTTTCAAAAATGGTCAAACCAAAGCGTCTTTCAAGGCTAAAGCAAAGATCCCACTCCTTAATGAACTCCAGACTACCCCAGCATCCCGCGGGCCAATCAGGTCCAAACATTCAACCAAAAGGCGAGTTAGATCTGGATCTAAATCACAATGTGTCGGCCTCAGCTTAGAGATTATCTCTAATACCTCCCCAGCCCCAGTCAACTCAAACTCATCCCAGACAGGAGGAGTGCTCTGACTTACCTCAGGCCAGACCATGCAGCCCTTTTGAGAGGCATTCGATGAGACCTCAGTTCTGATGGAGGACACCATGTCAGCAAAAAACAGAACCAGCTCCTCGCACCTTGTGCTCAAACCTGCCCTACCAGCACATAAACAATCTGGATGTAAAAGCCTATCCACTGTGTGGAAGAGCTGAGCTGGTCCATTTCTCGCTGTAGCAATCTCCCTAGTAGAAACTCCACCTTTTTATGGGTGATTGCCCCTTGATAGTCCCTATAATGAGACCTCTGGGCCAATTTATCGTCCACCAGACTAGATCTCCTCCAATGCCTCTCTAGTCTCTGACCCCTAGTCTTTAAACCTCAGAGATACTCATCATATCAAGAAGATCTCCAACAAGTAGACAGGGGTCAGAGAAGCAAGAGTGTGACTGAGTCAAAGGCCGCACCAACCGCACCATTATAGATCGCTACTGCCTCCTCCGGCCCAATCACACAAGCTGCTCCAACACTTGATAGGTCCAGCACCACCAAAAGGTCCTCTCAGGATACTCCCCTTAACTACAGGTACTGGACCATCTCCATAGGGGCCGGACCATCTGGGGGGGGTGCCCTAAATGTGAACCCCACAGTGCTATGATCCTACCAAATAACCAGATCTACACTAAGGTCTAAAATATCTAATTCAGATGAAATAAACAGGTCCAATGTGTGGCCGGCCGAGTGTGTTGCGGTCATTAATTTTTGTGTCAGACCCAGTGCCCCTACGCTCTCAACAAGGTCTATCCCAAAGTTTGACAGCCCCTGTTGACCCAGGTATTTGAAGTCTCCCAGAATTAACCACCTGGGGGACTCCAACACCAGGTCCGTGACAAGCTCCTCAACCTCTCATATAAAATCCCCATCATTACCTGGGGGGGCAGTAGAGCAGGAGGACACTGAAACTTTATCTAAGATCCACAATGAGTCAAAACCAACCAAACCATTTGATGTTCCTTCACACACATAGGGACCTATGTGACACTACTGACCTGAACAAGTGTGCTAAACCTTTTTGTTAGAAAAATGATGTTTACAAACATTATTTTGGAAAGTTATGATTTTCAAGCATTAGGACTTCAAATTTTTATTTCTTCATATCCTATTTTGTATCTGAGTTACATTCTTTCACTTCTTTAGTATATACAGTAGTTTCCATATGTTTGACTACACTATTTTACAGTTGCATCTTTCTATATAATGTTTACCATCCATTTATACACTTTGACTGGTTTCCAGTTGTTTTTTACCCAGCCTCCATTGAATGGGTGATACATTTTGTACCTATTTCACAGATCACTTGTTTTGCACTTTTATCCCTGATGCTACATGCTTTCACCCTTTTGTATATGGATGACTGACTGTTTTACATTTGTACATATTTTTTATCTTTATTGCTTCCTTTGGCAATAAATACATTTTATATTTGTGGTGCGCAAATACAGTCTGGTAATAGTGTAGGTAGGGAGAAACAGGCAGACTGGATTGCCTAAGTTGTCCTTGTCTGCTGTCAGATTCTGTGTTTCTATGTATTCTGCTATGATGGTTGCTATGTATGGATTCATATATATATTGCTTTATTTATTTGTGCATAACTCCCCCACCCACTCGGGTGCGACTTGGACCCTCCACAGCCTTGGACCCTCCATGGCCCCTGGACAAGCCCTAGCTCACTTCATACAGCAGTTCTGGTTGCAGGAGACTGCCTACCACCAAACATTGAATTCTCAAGGACTCCCCCACCCGCTCTGGCATGACTCAGACCATCCATGACCCCCGGACACTCCATGGCCCCTGGACAAGCCCTAGCTCACTTCACACGGTGGTCCTGGTTGTAGGAGACTACTCACCTCCAAAAGCTAAATTCTCAAAGACTCCCCCACCCGCTCGGGCACAACTCAGACCCTCCATGGCCCCTGGATAAGCCCTAGCTGCAGCACTGGGATGAATACTTTGAAAAGCTGATCCTGTCGGCTTTCACAGTAAGATTTTTTTTTTATTAAGAACAAGCAACAATTGGCATTTATGATATTTAGCAAGTGGGGACTCTCCATGTAGTACCTGACTGCAGTTGAGAGGGATGCGTGTGCTTGCTCTGAGAGACCGAGAGAGATGGAGAGACAGTGGGACAGGCATGTGCTGAGCGTGGTCAGCTCTGTGAGAGTGGAGTTACGGAGAATACTTGTCATGAGAGTAGGCTGTACTGTTAAAAAAAAAAAACTTAAAAAAAAATGTGTAGCCAGAAATGAGCTCAGGGGAGGTTGTGTGAGATTTCATGAGGCAGTTGGTGCTGAACTATGGAGCCACGGGGGACAGTTTATCTTGCTAAGCGAGGCAATGAAAATGGCGGCGATTTCAATTTCAAATTAATGCTTTTGGCCAATGAGAAAGCAGGCTGGACCGAAAGATACTTTGGTGGTTGAAGCAGCACTGGAGCTGGGACTTTTTATTTCCTGGGAATCTATTGTAAATTAATGTACCCCCCTGACAAGGGTACCAGCCAATCAGATGCCAGGAAATAAAAAGTCAATTTTCTAATCCACTCCACTCCACTCCCATGCCATCCCACTTACTAACATACTAAAATGCCAGCAGAATAGGCCTAACGGTCTTTCGTGTCTGCTCGTTTGGTCAGCCCCCACCCTGGGTGCTGACCATCCTGCCCCCCTCGCCTACTCTGGCTTCTCCCTTCCCAGTTCCGGATATTCTTGCTGCATTGGATTTTGCTTCCAGAACCCTTCCCCTGTACCTGTCCCACCCCTTCTTGAACACCTCCACTGTCTCTGCCTCCACCAGCCCCCTAGGCAGCGTATTCAATGGCTCCACCACCCTCTCAGTGAAGTAGCACCTCCTCCTTTCTCCCCTGAATCTTCCCCCCTCTAGCTTCCACCCATGCCCTCTAGTGGCCCCCTCCTCCTTCCTTCAAAGCACCCTGACTGTTCCTCCCCTATTTACCCTCTTCATGTACCTGAAGACCTCTATCATGTACCCCCGGTCCTTCTCTCTTCCAATGTGTACATATTTAGCTCTTGAGCCTCTCCTCATAGGTCCTGTCCTCAAGCCCCAAATCATTTGGTGCCCTCCTCTGGACTCTCTCCAGGAGGTTAATGTCCCTCTTTAAGTGTAGCCTCCAAAACTCGCAGCAGTACTCAAGGTGTGGCCTCACCAGCAGTTATACAGAGGTAGTATCACTTCCTCCTTCTGAGGTGATCCCCCAGCGATGCATCCCAGCATCCTGTTGACCTTGGCTGCTGCCCTCCCACAAGTCTCAGAGTTGTTCATCTTGACATCCACCACCACCCCAGGTCCTCTCAGCCATCGAGACATTAGCATTCCCTCCCCAGGGTGTACACTTGGCCTGGGTTTCTGGCCCCAGGTGGAGTACCTTGCATTTCCTGCATTGAACCTCAGCTTCCACTTTCTAGACCATCTTTACAGAGCCTCCAGGTCCCCTGTGGGCCACCCTCCCCCTCCTCCCATCCACCACCACCCCCAGTTTCGAGTCATCCGCAAAGAGACTCATCTCACTCCCTGATTCCTGTCCTTATGTCAGAGATGTAGGTGTTGAACAGAAGGGCCCAGGACTGATCCTGTAGGGCCCCATTAATGACCTCCTTGGGATGAGACTATCTCGCAACCACGACCCTCTGGGTCCGGTCCTGGAGCCAATTGCCTATCCATCTGATCATCTGGTTCCCCACCCCCATTCCTCCCAGCTTATCCAACAGGCCCACGTGAGGAACAGAGTCAAATGCCTTGCTGAAGTCTAGAAAGAGGACGTCCACTGGTCTACCCAGGTCCAAGGCACTCGTCACCCAGTCATAGAACTCCACAACGTTTGTCTGACACGATTTCCCCGGGATGAATCCATGCTGTCTATCGTCCAGGCACCCTGACTTATCCAGGTCCCCCCCTAGCCTTTCCTTGACAATGCCCTCCATCACCTTGCCCACCACCGATGTCAGGCTGACAGGCCTGTAGTTCCCTGCCACCTCCCTTGATCTCCCCTTGTGGATAGGCACTATATGCGCCATCTTCCAGTCCTGGGGCACCCACCCTGTCCTCAGAGAGATGGTGAAAAGCTCCACCAGGGGTTTCGCCAGGACATTCGCAAGTTCCTTCAGCACTCTGGGATGTAATTTATCCGGCCCCGGTGCTTTCTCCGTCTTAAGGGAGCTGAGGGCTTCCCTCACTCTCTCTGCTGTGATTTCCACTTCTGGTACCTCTTCTCCTGCTTAGCCCTCCCCCACCTGCCAGTGATGCCTCCCCTCTCCCCAGACCCGCCTTGATGAGTAAGGTCCCCCCAGTATCTCTGTCTCCTCCCATATATGGTGCAGCACCCCATTTTCCTTGGTGAAAACGGTGAAGTACTCATTTAGTACCTCAGCCTGCTCCCCTGGGTCTTGTGCCCATCTCTCCCCTGATTTAATCCTGCTAATCTGCCCCTTCACCTTCGTTTTCCCCAATGTATCTAAAGAACCCTTGTTCCTCTCCTAATTTCCCTGGCCAGGTTCTGCTCCTTCCTTGCCTTAGCCGCCCCCACCACCCTAGTGGCCCTTCTAGCCATCAGCTGTACTCCCTCAACCCTTTCACTCCTTGAGCACTTGAATTGCTTATAGGCTGCCTTCTTTCTCAGACCACCTCCTGGACCTCCCTGGTCCACCAGCAGGGTTTTTGGGCCCACCGCATTTTTGTCTTACTCTTGCACAGGTGCTGGTAGCATCCTGCACCCTCTCCTGATGATTTCCACCTACTATCAGCATCCATGTCTGACCCAATCCCATCCAAATGCTCCATAAGGATCCTTCCCATTTTCTTAAATCGCCCCTGAAGTCGGGTTACTCCGTCTTTGTGCAGCGCTCAACCCTTCTAGGTCCAGGCAGAACCAGACCGTGGCATGGTCACTCCCCGCCAATGGGTCCCTTACCTCCAGGTTCTCAATCTGGTCACTGTCTGACAGAACCATCCAGTGCCCAGGCTCCTCCTGGTTGGTTCCTCACCTGCTGAGTTAGGAACGCGCCTGAAAGACATCCAACAACTCTCTGTTTCCTGGTCACAGAGGATGTCAATAGTCTCCCAGTCTGTTCCTGGCATGTTTAAGTCCCCAACACCACCACTGCCTTCTGCCCAGTCTGCAGTGTCTCCCAACATCTGCCGCCAGACTCTCCTCCAGCTCCTCCGCCAGGGCAGGGCGCCTATACACCACTCCTATTTTACTCTCTGCCCCCTTGTTATCAAGGTGACCCAAATCGCCTCCACAGTTCCCTCCGCCTCCTCTACTCCCCCTATGCCAATGCAGTTTTTGACTATCACTGCTACCCCTCCTCCCCTTCCCTCCCCCCTGTCCTTCCTGAACATAGTGTAACCCTACAGGTTCAGGTCCCAGTCGTGTCCTGCAGTGGCCCAAGTCTCAGTGACCGCTGCCACATCCACTGCTCCCTCAGTTAGCATCGCCTGGAGCTCAGGCATTTTATTGCCCAAGCTCTGGCATTTAGCAGGACTACCTTCCACCCTTTCCTATAGTTCCATTTCCTGCTCGTGTTCCCATGGGGATTCTGTTTTCCCCTGGTCTGCACTTTGCCAGTCGGCCTTTTCCCGCAATCCTCCAGCTCCCCAGGGGGGTGGAGACAGAGTCCCTTCTTTATCGGCACCCCCTTGACAGACTTTTCTGCCATCCCTACCCCCTTCACAAGTTTAAACCCCACTTTTCACCAATGAACCCCTCTATTTTCAACTTAAGGATTCCCTTCCCCTCCAAATTGAGATGGAGTCTATCTCTAGCATACAGCTCCTTATCCTCCCAGGTCTCCCCCAATCCCCCATCAACCCATACCCTCTGGCCTCACACCACTCCCTGAGCCACTGGTTTATCTCCCTAATCTTCCTTTTGTGTTCCCCACTAGCTCTTGGCACCGGCAGGATTTCTGAGAAGGAAACTGTGCATCCTATGTCATGACAAGACCCTGGCAAGCTCCCTGAATCTTGCCTGTATCTCTAGCTCACTATTTTCCTCAATGTCATTTGTACCCAGGTGAACCAGTATGTCCGGGAACCCCACAACTTTTACCAGCTGATATACCTCGTGCTTAGCCCTGTGCACCATTAGTCCAGGGAAGCATCTTGTTCTAACTGGCCAGGCTTCTCCTCCCTATCCCATTTGATACCCCTGATCATAGAATCCCCAACAGGAGCACTCTGACCGCTCCTTTTCCTCCATTTCCCTTCCATGTCCCTCATCCTTTCTACCAGCCCTCCACCCAGCCGGCTCCTTGTTTCTCTCCCTATCTGGGTGCCACATGCCACCACCTCCTTATTTACCATGGCCACCCCTTCCCCTCCAATCCTATGCCTCCTCCTCCTGAATATCCTTATGTACCTTGCTACCCCCTCACTGCTCACGACTGGTCCTTCTCCCATCTGCTAAACTAGCCTGACTCATCCTCCCTTCCTTGCTGTCTCCATTTAGTTCCTCCTTGCTCGTCGTGCTCCCCTGGCCCAAACCCTCAGCTCCCTTTACTGAATCCTCCTTGTACTTCTGGTCCTTCTCCTTTACCTTTCCTCCCAACTGGTCCTTCTCCTTGCGCTTTCCTCCCTCTTCCCCCTGCCCCTCCTGCTCTGATTCACTGCTCCCCCCATTTTCCTGCATTCCAGCCCCCCTGTTCTTCCTGCTATCTGGCCCCTGCCTCCTGCCCCCCACTCCTTTTCCGTCTCTAACCACCCCTGTCGTGGCTACATCACCCCCCTCATCCTCGAGCAGAAGAAGAGATTTGAAGCACTTTATCCTATCTCTCTTTTTTTTGTACAGCACCATACTTCTGGGGAGAAGTGCTACAAACAAAATTAAATAAATACTCCTCAGCCAACTTTTACTTTAACATACTTTTTAAAGGAGGACTGCAGTAAACCTGCACGCCTACAGTTTTTATAGAAACTTTGTTTCAAATATTGGTTCTAATTTCATTCTTGTTGCATCTTGCTGGCCTTTTAGTAAACTCACAGTAGTGGGTGTTTCTGATTCATGCACTGCTGGTAAGTAGTGAGACCACTACAGAATTGTATGATGTAGTTTATGTCCTTGGCCAACTCTTTCATTGTTGCCATGATGCCCTTGTGTTATAATATAGAACTCAGCTGCTGAATGGAACATAAATGACATCATGTTTTTTTTTTTAGTGGTACTTACCATCAGTGTGTGAATCAGAGGAACCTTTTGATTTTACCTAAAAAAGGCCACTTAAGACAAAACAATAAGAAACATTGGATCCAGTATTTCAAACTCAGTTTCTAAAGGAAAATAAAATTACATACTTGTTCAACACAGTTCTTTTAACGCACAGTTAACTGTTTATCTGTTCAGGCTTCATGTCTCATTTTTACAAGGTTGACTGGCTTCAGGCCTCAGCTCCAATTGTGAATTATTGGATTCATTTAAAAGTGGAATGGCCAGAGCAGAGCATTCTGTGACTTCTAGTTCTCACCTATCATACTCTCCTCCTGGGATATTTATTTAATGATTAATATGGACAATGTTTTTGTTGCAGTCAACAAAATGATACCTAGTGCTGGCTGCAGCAGATTTCTGATAGCTTTTACTTGACTCCATGTCTATCCTCATTCTATCTGAGTGGTCTTTAATAGTAATAGTGTACATAGGCCAAGATGGGACTCTGACATCTAGAAAACACAAGTAGCACCTCATTGCCTTTTAAGTCACAAATCCTCCTTCCACTCAGACAGACGAGGCATATCATGAACTTGGAGGAAATTGCCGCATCCTGCATTTATCAATATTTGCCAGCCAGCATCCAATCAGATTGCAACTCAGAAATAGACATGAAGTGAGCAGCAATGTAGTTGCAACTCCTAATTAACTTATTCTGTGCCAACACATAGCTGCCCTCCCACTTCCAACTGAGGAGGTCACTCATTAATTAACCACCTCGCATAGCCTGTTGCCAGCAAGGCATGCAGGGTGGCTCTGAACAGGATAGTCCCTCCCCACAGAGGATGTCACCAACTGGTGATCTGCATCACAGAGTGATCCCTTGCCTATGGTTGATGCCCCTCTGGCCCCAGCAATGAAGGTATCACCTATCCCCAGCCTCAGAGCCTGCCTAAAAAAGGAGCAACAACCCTGTTAACCCTTCATGAATGCTAGCATGCAACTACCATGCCACCACATGATGCATACCCCGCAACACCTTTTCATGACTTCAACAGCCTTCCCAACTAACTAGCAAATACTTCTAGCACCCCACGAAAAACCACAAAACCTCTTTAGGAAAAAAATGGAAAATTCCTTCCTGCCCCCTAAGGTGATCCCCCCTAATGGGACAGTGAGTTCCCTACCTCTTAGTTCCACATCCCTGCTTTTGCAAGGGGATGGATTGGGAGGGTATCTGTTACAGACAGGGGTGGAAAGAAGGCAGAGCCCCTTGATGTAGTCCTTTAAATTACCATATCTCCTCTTATAGCAGATACTGTACCAGTCCTGTCTTCTTGGAACTCTATCCCCTTGCCCTCCCTGCCTCTCCTAGGTTGACTCATCCACCCACCTGGCTATCCTGGTATTATCCAGGGTGTGCACCCCAGACAAAGCTCTGCCTATTACCAGTCCCTTGCAGGCTCTGTTTTTTTTCTTATAGGTCATAACCCCAGCTTTCACCCGGATAGATGAGGAAAACCACACATTCAGAGGAAATGGCCGCAGCCATGTGTTTATTATTATTTGCCAATTAGCATCCAGTCAAACTACAGCTCAAAAATAGGTGTGATGTGTGCAGCTAGGTAGTCACAGCTCCTAATTAACCAATTTTGTGCCAGCATATAGTGGCGCTCTATTACTCCAACTGAGGAGGCTGCTCCATTAGTTAATTACCTCCTGTGGCCTTTAGCCTACTGAAGTGTGCAGGGTGGCTCTGAACAGGCCAGTTCCCCACGGCACACTCCCTCCTCACAGAGGGCATCGCTAACTGGTGACCTGCATCAGAGAGTTATCCCTTGCCTATGGCTGATGCTTCTCTGGCCGCGCGAAGGTCTCACCTCTGCCCAGCATCAGGTACTGCCTGAAAAGGAACGACAACCCTGTTCATTCCCCATGCATGCTAGTGCATGACTACCATGCCACCACATAATGAGTTCCCCCATGCCTAGGCACACCCCCTCCCAGCACTTCCTGCCAGGCCTTTCTGTAAGGCAAGGACAGATCCTCTAACCTTTCCTACCCCAACCTGATAAGTGTAATCTTCCTTTCTATCTAACTGTAGGATGTGCACTCACCCCCCCACTCTCTTGCCATAGCACATTCCTCCACAAGGGAATCCAAGAAGTGCCATGTTATGATGTTGGTCAGTGCATATCTTTCTTCAGTGCTGGGGTGTTGGGCCTGTTGCCAGTCTGCCTCTGTATCACCAGATCTCCCACCACTCCTGTGAGAGGCCCTCTCTGTGTCCATCACCAAGGCTGTCTGCATCATTCTGTCAGTCCTTGCCACACACCCAACAGCCTGCAGCCTTGACCTGCAAATAAAACAGAACAGTTTAAAGCAACTGGAGTGAACATATCTCACAAATGCTTGTGATCTCCACCTCTCTGAAGACTGAATCTGACAGTCCATCCAGCCTTCCACCCCGGCATGTGACATTGCCCCAGTCCTAAATGAAAGAGTGTTGAAGCCTTGGTTATCCATCCCCAGCTCCCTCAATGCCTTGTTCAGTATATACCGGAATTGGAATGTGGTGAGAGAGAAACAGTCCTCATGACAGAAAAAGGTTTGACCACTGGGCCTCAGTTGCTGGCTGTACCATGACACCCATCCCTTTATATCCCACTGCCCCCTCAGGGGATGACTTGAGGTTACACCAGCATCCCTCACTCCCCTATCACTCTTAATTCTACATGGGTGGGTGAAGACCCCCTCTCTGAGGTCACCACCATGTCATTGTTGCCACAAACCACCAGAAACACTGCCACTTTGATTGTCTGTGTGATCTTTGACACCCTGAATGCCCCATAAAATGTCACTAGGTAGCACATTTGAAACAGAAGGGTATCAGACCCTGATGCGCAAACTCTAAGCAGTGCCCACATGATCATAGCCAGCAATGCTAGGCATATTGGGCATCATGTATCCCCACCTTTGGGATCTCCCCATGTTCACCCCCTGAGCATTCTATTACTTGGAAAGCACAGGTTGTGTCTTGTACCCCCATTGCTTTTTTGAACCATGCTATCACAGCCAAGTGCCATCCCACCATTCCCAGTGTAATGCTGTGATGCTTCATGTGTATGAGGTAGGAACACAACTGAGCCTCCAGTATCAGCCACACCTCCTCCCACCTGAGCTGTTCCCTTATCCTGAAAAAGGTGCCCACCCTCCACTTGTGTGCTGCCCATCTACTAGGCACTAGGGAGCACTGCAGCAACTTGCATTCCTCTGGATCATCAATTCCCAGAGATAAGAAGGCACTTCCCTGGAGTATGTCTCCACTTCTGGTGCCAGCTGCCAAAATCGCTCCCACTGCAAATGAGAAAGACTGTCAGGCAGTTCATTGTCCACACCGGGGACATGAATTGCCCTAAACTGTATGTTCAGCGGCAAACATTTAAATACAAAGACCCTCTTGAGGTTTCCCATAGGGCCTTTATCTCTTAGTCGCCCATTAGTTCGATATACCACCCCAGTATTTTCCATTCTGGATATCACTTGCTTGTCGCACAACTGTTCCCCCAAATGGTTAACACTACTACAGTAGGAGAGAACTTCATGAGTGTGACTTGCTGCATCAAGCCTGCCTCTTCCTACTCCTGCGACTAAGAAGCTGCACACAAAGTGGCTCAGAAGTCAGCCCCAAAATTTAGGCCACTGGACGTGTCCATGTACAGCTCCAATTCTTGGCTCATAACCTCCACCAGCTAGAGTGCCACTCGATAAAGGATGACAGAGATGTGAGCCATGCCCAAAGGTCTACCTGCATGGCTTCTGTAACCCGAAGCCTGTGGTATGGCTTGCTACACCCAACTCCACAACTGTCCAGCTGCCGTAGACAGGTTCTCCCCATTAGCATGACTTTGCATGCAAAGTTCAAGTGCCCAATCAGCTGCTGCAGTTCTTTCAATGTAATGCTGAGCACCTCAATGGCCTTATGCAACAGTCCCCTCGATGCGCTAATTTTCTCCCCTGGATGTCAAAACTCTGTAGCTATCATGTCTATTTCAATCTCCATAAATGTCAGACAGGAATTCATCCTTCTGTTTTATAATGGGCTATCGGCACTCCCAAGTCTTTACATAGTAAGTGGAAAGCATGCATCATCTGCCTACAATGATCCCTTCCTGCCTGTCTGACAAATAAAAATCATCCAAGTAGGCTGGCCCAATGGTGAAGAAGGCTGAGGTGCTGTGGGTTCCTTACCTTTTCCCATGCCTGTGACCCAGGCTCAGGAATGGACTCGGGTCATCAAGGGTCAGCTGGGGAGAAAGAAGATCGAACATCCAAGGGACTGCTTTTCTCTCTCCCAGGCAAGGGAGGCCAGTCAGCCCTGCTTAGGCTGCCCTAGGTTGAGGCCTAGAGACAGAGCATTGTCAGGGAGGCAATAATGGGGAAAAACTGCAGGGGCATGTCGGGTAAGTAACCTCTACACACATGCATGACACTTTGTGGTGAAGAAGGGAGAAAAAGAAACAAATACCATCAGAGATGCTTACTGAAGCCCAGCGCAGCTGCAGCCATGCCTGTACCACCACAGATCACCACACTGGTCCACTTGGATTAGTTGTATGGGGGGAGGACTGCTCTCCCCTCTTGGCCCTGCCATGAGGGGGAAGTGCATTGGGAAACTCAGACCAGGTAGGTGACCAGGCAGTCAGGCAGCTGGTGAGGGTGGGTTAGGGACTGGGCTGATGAGCCACTCCACCAGACACGGGTGGGAGGGAAAACCTGTGTGGAAAAAAAAGTGTTCCAAGTATTGTATCATGTCCATTTGACCTGCCTTCTGCATTGTTGCCCACTGCAAAAATGTGCTAAACTGTTCGAACACTGCACAGGCCACTGCACAACCCATTGGCATGCAGTAATTTACGTGGTACATGCCCAAAAACTTCATACCCAGTAAATCCCTGTCCAGTGAGTGTACTGGCAAAAATCAGATAACTTGACTCGATGTCCAACTTACCCAAACACCACCCCCACCACTCCTTGCACTAGTTCCACTGCATTGTCAAAGATAAGTCACTAACATGTTCTCAGTGTCAGTGAAGTAATTAACCAAATCACCCATAGGGTAAGATAGGTGATGGATCAATCAGAACTCCTCTGGAACCTTCTTCAGTACTAAGCCTATTGGCAAAACTCACAGGTGAGAGCAAGGGGGCTGGTCAGAGGGCCACTGACTCTGCCCAGCACCACCTCTTTCCCCAGTTTTTTACAAACCACTTCTGGGCAGTCCATGCCACATTTATTTTTTACTTCTACTTTCTCCCCCTGGCTCCTTGTTGACTGTACATCCCAACCATGCTCCCGTCCCACACCTCCGTTGTCAGGCAGACTTCCCCTTATGGCTTGCTCTCCATGGCAGGGTAGTGAGGAGCCCCCCCAAACTCAAGTCACCTGAAAGGATCCAGACTGGGGAAGCACCATTCGAGGTCAGTGCCACCGAGGACGGAGGTTCATGCTGCCTGGACCCCAGAGGCGGAGCATGCAAGGATGCCAGCAATGGTGCCATGCACGTTCTCATATATGCATGCCATCAGGTGTCTGCCCCACCTCTTGCCCCTGTTAGTTGCAGCATCGATGTGCCAGCCCCCAGCCACCACTAGGGGCCAGGCATGTACCGGCATCTGGTCACCCCCCTCCCCGGAGAAGGAGTGCTGTCCCTGGAATACTCGATGCTTCTCCTCCCCTGCCAACCCCAGCAGCCTGCACTCTCTCCCAAACATGGATCACCAGTGTGGCACGAGGTGTGGTGCCCAGCGCTTCAACCCTCAGCACCACTTGGCTAGCTATCCCCGGCATATTTGAGATTCTCAGCCACACAAGCCTTGTAAATGCCATGGTATGGGATTCTGACGTCCTCTGTAAACCCTTCTGCCAGGGACCAGGTGGCTCATCTATCCAGGTAGTTGCAATGCCAGCATTCAATGCATTCCCTTTTTACTGGAGTTGGCAGGCTTGGACTGCTTGCTCCAAAAGGGCTGCTGGTTTGTCCCTCTTATACACTGCATGAAGGGATGATTCTTCCTGCAGGCAAAACAGTCATGCCTCTATTTGCAGGCCTCCACCTTGCATCCTTCATGATTAAAGTGATAACACTGCCCCCCTTCTCTGACCCCTTTTCCCCCTGCTCCTGATGCCATACCGCTACTCCCTGTTGACCCCCCCCTTGCTTTGCCTGCTGGAAACTTCTGGACTGGATATCCACTGTCCAAGTGCTGCACCTGCCAGCCTCTATTGCCCACAGCAAAGGTGAGTCTAGCAGTCCCCAGACTCTGCTGGCATCATGATGCTTCCCCCTTCAGAACTCTTAATCATATTTCAACCATCCCCAGCTGCCTTTTAAAGCATGCACTACCATGATGCAGTAATAATAAGTCCACAAACTTTGAGCCTTCTGTGCACAAAGTTCTGTCAACAACCCTGCATAAATCACAAACCCAGCCTGCCAGTTCTCTCTGGTGCTCCTAATGACCACTTTGCATTTCTGTTCAACCTTATATCCTTTATCTTTGTTCTTCTTGGAGTCCTTGTCAGACTCCAGCTCTTTGGGTCTATTCAGAAACCTGAACACATTCACAAACTCATCCCCCACAGTCTGCTTCCATATCTTCTCCGGCAGGTGGGATCCGATCGGTTCTGTGATGGAGACATAAGAACCTCTGAAGGGTTGAGTGGCCCATGTCTCCTGCCCCCCCCAGCTCTGCCACCTTGACCAACATCCCCTCCTGCAAGGTCTTCCCATTGTCACCCAAAAGCACCAACAACCTGTCCATGTTCTCCTCCAGTGACTGTGGTCCACTGGGGGGATCCACTGGGTGAGGCTGTGGACTCGGTGCCTCCGGCCGTGGGGAATTTCCTGGCTGTGTGGGTGGACAGGAGACAACTGGGGGAGGTAAAAACTGGTTGGAGAGCCAGCACTGGGTTCTTTGGGACCAGGATAGGTGACAGTGGGGCAGAGGGCAAAGTTGGTTGGGGAGGCAGCCCAGGGGCCACTGGGGCCAGGTTTGGACACAGCAAGTGGTAGTTTTGGACTCTTAGGAACTGGCTGGTGAGGTCAAACTGGCACCAACCAAACTGATACAAATGGGCTAAGATGTGGCCCTGGCTCATAGGGCACTGGACACTGCGGAAGCACTGTATATGACTCCCCCCCCGGTGATCAGGGCCTGCCAAAGAGGTGCCCAGTTTTGTGTTATAGGAACTAGAGCCTGCGTGAATAAAATGGCTGGGTCAGGATCCAGGAGGAGTACCAAAAAAGGAGGGGACAGCAGGATAGGAACCAGGTCTGGAGCAGGGAGAGGGTCCGGGCTGGTGACCCCGGTGCCAGTGGCCATTGCCGAGCCCCCCCTGTTAGCCCCGTGCACTGTGGTATCCCTCTCCGTGGTATGTGTGCCTTTTTGAAAGGTGGCACCCCCCCATGGGCCAGGTCTCACAAAGGTCTCACAATGGTCTGCACAAATAACTTCCTCAGCTCCTTGTTACTCATTTGATCAAATTCCCATCTACCTGGCTGTGTCTGTGATGAGGCTGGACAAGTTGCTGTCATTCTGCTTGCATATCCTTAACTGGCTGTCATCCAAATTGTTAATATAGTGTCCTAAACAGCTGAGGATGATCCTGGTGGTGGCTGCACTGCTGCACCCCACCCCCATGTTGGAACTCTCGGGTTGCTGAACACTACCTCCCATTATCCTCTTTCTCTCACCCATACTATGAGCTGCTGTTCGAATTCTGTGCTTACTCCTGACCTCATACCTGCCATGGTAAACTCCAAGCTGGAATAACAAATTCAAAAATCACACATGTACCTTGTTTGCCGTTCAGGCCTTCACCTCAACTGCAGTACCAGGTCGACTGTGGTATATCCTGGTGCCTGCAGTTAGTCACTTTGGACAGTGTTATCTTTTCACACCAACTATTCATATCTACTCTTCTGTGTAACTCCCTTTTCCATCTCCCTGTGCCCGTCCCTGCTTCCCACCTCACCATACAACAAAAAAAAGCCTTGCTAGAGAGAGGTCCAGCCATGCAATGCAATGTGTCCTCACCAGAATTCATGCTGGTGGACTGCATATGCCTGACTTTCTCTCCTTTTTTTAAAAATTCTATTTGTTTATTTTTTATAACCACCATCCCCAAACTGCCACAGATGAACTGGGTAGGAGGCAGAGTGGGGATGAAGACATCCTACAGAGCCAACCTTGACTCACAGGTAAACCTGTTCCCACCCTCCTACCCTCCCATACCACCCACAGCTTGAACCCCCTTTGAGGTCCGCGAAACTGTTCACGTACACATATATTTATCGCATGTTGCCTCAGCAGCTTGTATTTGCAGGTTTCGAAACTTGAATGAAAGGCTTGTGTTATGGTGGAGGGGCACACTAACCCACATGAACTATACAGGAAAAATGCATTGGAGGAGTCACAGACAATGGTGGATCAGGACCTCCCCTGGAAAAGGAGTTCTCTGTGGCTCCATGGTCTTCAGGCGGTTGACTCTTGGACTATTGCTGGATGGAAGCCCCACAGTGATCCTTCTCCTGTGAACCCCATGATTGTCCACCAAGCACAGGCTGTAGCCCATCTAGGATTCCACATCCGATCAGGTAATCGCCTTCTCTGCCAATTTTGAGGCCGACAACAAAAAGGTCTACGATTTCTGTGCCAAGTCAATCTTCACTTGATTCTGATCCTTGCAGTTATGGTGAGTGGGAATGGGGGGTGGTCAACGACCTCCATGCAGTCATCCTGCAGCCTGACCAACCGCAAAAGTTTTCGACAGCTCCATAGCACCATTTTCAGCTGCCCCATCTGCCTGTGGTACCATGTATTTTTCCTTTTTTTTTGTTGTTGTACAAGTGTTGAGTTTCAAATTGTTTTTTTTTTTTAGTTTTTGTTGACCGGGTAAGTGCACTAGACAAATCCTGCCTATTTTCAGGCACGACCCAGGGGAGGGGGATACAGATGAATGCCAACTGACCTTGAACCAGATTAAACTGTTGGTGGTATTTTTAGTGAATGAGGGAAATTTGGCCAGGACACCAGGAAATTCCCTACTCTTTTCGATAAGTGCCATGGGATCTTTAACATCCACCTGAACTACCACCAATCCAGGCAGATGGGACCTCGGTTTGACATCTCATCCGAAAGACGGTGCCTCAGAAGTGCAGCACCCCTCTCATGCTGCACTACAGTGTCAGTACTGGGATATTAATCCAAGTGCTAGATGTGGGAACTGAACCCACAGCCCTCTGATCTCCCAGCCTTAGAGGCGAGTGTGCCACCTGCTGAGCCACTGACACTGATAACTGTTTAACACTGTTTGACACTGTTTAACACCAGATTCCAGCTGGCCAGGAGCTGCCAGTCACTTGCTGGCCCTGTCAGACTGAGAGTGTGGGAAAGGTTTTATTTACTGAATGTCGTTTATTACACTTCTCCCCACAGACACTGTATTGTGCAAATAAAGGATGGCAGGTGGGGGAGTAGTAGTGTTCTGTCATATACAATCCAATCTGAACCAGACTTGAAACTCTCGATGAGTGTTTCTGCCCTAGCACTAACACAGAGCAGAAGTTTTAAGTACAGTTCAAATGGTGTATGAAATAATAATATAGTGTATAGAGAAAGCTTGTTCTGTATGGGTTTTCATCCTAAGCAGAACACTGTTGTACCACAGTGCAAAGGTCATGGAATGCAGCTGTACCTTTCAGTAGTACAGCAGCATTTTACAAAGCTGATCACAATGGCCGTGTAACCATCTCTAATGATAGCAGAGCTAAAAAAAGCACTGCACTCCCAACAGATACAGAACACTACAATGTGGACCTTTGCTAGTTTACTCTGTTTTCAGTAAAACTTTGAAAAATAAAACCTTCAGATGGATGTTACTTAAAATGAAATCTATTTCTCCGTATAATCTGACACTTGTATCTGACAACAGGAGAACAGCCCAAGAATGGGACAACAGTTTAGCTCTACACACTATACAAAATACTGGTTGTACAAAACCATGCTCAACCAGCCTGTGCTGCCACCTTGAGGTTGAGATTACAATGGACATCTCGAGCTTCGCTCTTGAGCTCTGCTGCAATCTGACCCTCCTGGTGGCGGCACAGGCTGGTCAGGCATGGTTGCCCGACCAGTATTCTCTATATCCATCATTTACACAGCAAATGTTAATGGGAAAAACAGTGTAACAAACAAATTAAATAAATGAGAGCTCCTGCAAGTGCAACTGCCAATCCTGATTGTTTTTGCCTGATGCAGCATATGTCCCCATTCTTTTTTGGGGGGCTGCATCTTTAATAGTAGAAGCTCACAAAGGCTTATAGTTGGAAAACTGACAAATAGCAGGAAAAAATGAAGTCAATGTACAGCAGTTTGGATTATGATACTCAGATTGGGAGGGGGTGCATGGCTCATGAAGATGATATTTGCAATCACAGTAAGGCCTTCTTTCTCTTTTATAGGATTTCAGAAATAATAATCTCTAGCCACTTGGTAGGCCTTGACGGGTCAGTGCTGTGAGGGTGAGGGTGGGGCTGGTGGTAGGGAAGTGCACATAACTTACATGTAACTTAGCTCTGAGTGTCTAAACTAAATACTCTGCAGTCTGCATACTCGAGATGGCAAGAAGACATCTGTAGCTGTTCACTCTGCATGATTAGCTGGGTGTGCACCACTCTTGCAGCAGTATGTGACTTCTTGCTGGATGCTGCATGTGCACATGCAAGCACATTCAAAGTAACATAATCAGTACTAAGTTCTCAGAGTTACTGGTACCCATGCCCTGGCTCCCACCCTCAGCCACACAGAGTGGCAGAACAAATTCTTGGGGATCCTGGTGCGTGGAATCCCCCCCCCCCAGCCACACTTTGTGGTGGATATATAGACCTTGGGTCATCCCAGTCTCTGGGATTCCCTCCCTTAGCAGCAGCAGATGGTGGAAAATGTGAAGGAGCAGTCACATGTCAATCTCCTCTTCTGACCCACTAAGATTTTCACGAGTGGTCCTCTCCTCAGTTGACAGTCTTAGGGATAGGCATAGAAACATAGAAATATATAAGTTGACAGCAAAAGACCCAGGGTGGGTTTTCAATGGGACTAAATCTCACACTGCAAACTGCTGGTGCCAAGAAAAATGTTCAGCATTGTCAGACAGTGAATTTTCAGTCCAGCAGCAGGGACAGCTGCTGAGAAATGTTAAACCTGGTAATACCAGACATACCATTTTGGTGCTGCTGTACATGAAAAATGGCCACAAGCCAACATAAACTGAAGAGCTGGTCACAAACTGGCTCCACATATGAAAATGTTGTGCATGCAGCAAAACCTTTGGGTGCTCAAGGGAAGCCCCCCTTGCACACAGGATATGCTACCTGTGCATGATTTTTGGCCACACTGCAAATCTGGCTCCCAGGGTCCATCTAAACTGCCCAAAATATTTTGAATGAGGATGCTAATTCACAGCAGGTGCAACTGAACTGTAGTGTGCAAGCTGATATTCTGGCAAGAAGGATACTCATGTTCCACTCTGAAACAAATTAATAAGAAGTGAAAAAAGAAAAAAACATAAAGATCGTTGGATAACAGTATTATGAAAAACTGTTACTGATTGAATGCACTGAAAACCTAGCACACAGCAAGCTTCAGGCACTGTAAGAACTCCAGGCATGTCACTGTGCTAGTGCAGGTCAATGGCTCAAACCTGGTCAAATCACACAGCCGAATGACCTATTGAGAGTCATTGTGAAGCGTTTTCTACTCACACCCTCTTCGCACATACATAAACTACATGCACTAGTCAGGCTTTAGACAATGGACTCCAAGCTCTTGAGAAAATAAAGAAAGCCTTCTGCTCCACAGAAGAGGGGGCTCACCCACCACAAGTGTGCACAATTACCTCAGAGTGTAATCAATTTCTAAAACAACCAACCAGTAGTCAGGTGAACCCTGCTTGTGTACTGAAGTCAGCACCAGTAGTTCAAATGGGAAAAAGGTAGGACAGACAGTCTCTAATACTTCACCAAAGAAGACCACCTTGTAAATGAGCCTGCTCAATGGTGTTATTGCTGGAAAAATAAAAATTTGTTAATTGATTGATTGATTGATTCAAAGAACTTTAATAGAGGCAAAAAAACACATTTGGCATTACACAAATAAAGTCATACATTGAACACAATAGCTGAAACTGATACAATCAAAATGGCGTTTTCCAAACTGGTCACTTCTATGCGTGTTGTAGCTGCAACCACTTGGTCTGTGTGGAACATGAGAGTACAGTTCAACACTGGAACCAACGTACACGGACTTAAATTAAAGGTGCGGGAAAGTTACACACTTATGTATTGACCGTTTGGTCATCATCAGAGTGAAATCACCTTTCAGGTGGGATTTGATGATGATGATAACCTAGCCGTTGATACGTAAGCATGTAACCTTCCTGCACTTTGTTAATACAGCACACAAGAGTGGCGTTTTGGGACCCACTGTTTTGTTGTTTTGCTGGTTCTGGATCTGTGGGAATATGACAAGAGGTTTATCCATAGCTTGCTTGTTGGAAAGTAATGACTTTAAGTCCTTTTACGTTGGTTCCAGTGTTGAACCTTATTTGCAAGTTCCTCACAGACCAAGTGGTTGCATCTACAACACACTTAGATGTGGCCAGTTTGGAAAACGCCATTTTGATTCTACTGGTTTCAGCTATCTGTGGTTGAGAAGTATTGTATTAAATGTATGACTTTATCTGTCATGCCAAATGTGTTTTTCTTCCTCTATTAAAGTTCTTTGGTGGCGTATTAGAGACTGTCTGTCCTAACTTTCACCCATTTGAACTACTGGTGCTGACCTCAGTACACTAGCAGGCTTCACCTGACTAGTGATTGTTTGTTTTAGGACTCCAGTCTCTGTTCAATGCCTAAACATGTTATCTTTTTATGTCAAAGAGCATAAGCTTATAAACACCCACTGCAGTCAGTCATGTGCACTCTTTTGTGCATTTGTAAAAGTTTAGGCTTATCTTTTGCATGAGTGGTTTGCCATACATCAGGATTTACAAACAACTGACTGATCTCATATGCTCTAGGTCCAGCTGGCTGAAAAGGGTTGATTGACAACTAATCACCTACAGCAGTCCCACTCTACAGTTTGCACACCTATAACCTATTGGTCTGAGGAAGTCACATATCAGAGCATATTCTAGTTCACTGAGCACCGTTACATGTTGATGTTACTTCAGCCATGGTGTTTATTGGCTTTTGAATTTTCAGTATAGTTACCTCTGACTCCTTTCTCCTTTTACAACACATGAGAACTGAAAGCATATAAGAAACAGCAAGTATTCTGAACTATCTTATTTCTGGGTTGAACTTACAAAATTACTAAATATTTGATACAGGGATAGCCCCGGTACATGGTCGGCAGACAGGCGGTGTATCCCCATTTAAAAACAAAAACATTTAAATCAGTGTAATGCAATATGTATTTACAGTACTTCTTTCTTTCTTTCTTTGATCTCAGATGATATCAGATTAGATGATATTGGTAGCTCTTTTAAAAAAAATGTTTTTTGTTCATAGCTACTGCTGGGATTCTGTTTAAATCTTTATACTTTGTTGCTCTGTATTCTTACATTGGAGAGTAATTTATGTAGCTTTGTGGTGTGAAACATGTCTTTGGAAAAGTGATGCTCTGTTTCATAATTGCTTTCAGAGACTACTCAGTTGCACTCAGAATTACTTTCAGCCTGTTTGTATTGGCTCATTTTGAGTGAGCTTTTGGTCTTTAGGTTTTTTAACCACAGTTCATGTGACCAGTTTTGAGGGGAAGGTAAAATTGTATCTTGTGCTTCTTCATGGTAAATGACAGTTTATATGTCAGATTGTCTGTGCAGTCTGCCAAATCTTGTCAGTGGCCTTGATCCTGAAGTTAAATAAAATGGAGGTAGCGTGACTATACTCAAAAGTACTTCCAGCTTGTTAGTATTGGCTCATTTTGAACTAAATATTGGTCTGTTTGGTTTTTAAACCATAGGGGTTTGTGACAATTTCTTCATGAAAGGTGAAAGTGTTTCTATTGCTGTTTGATAGTAAACGTTGGCTTATCTGTTTGATCACCAATGCAACCATGACACTGCAATCATTTGTCTCCATCCTGAAGGAAAACAAAGCAGACTTTAAGTGAATTATTGTTATATAGCCACATAAATCGCCCTTTGATATGTGAACGCAGCGTTACAGATTGTGTGGGAGGGTAGTGTGACATAAACACATTCAAAGCAAGAAAGTGCCTTGAGAAACCATCCATGGATCTGAGCAGAAAAGCATAGGAATTTAAACAGTATTTTGGTGCCATTTATGAAGAGCAACAGGTTTAAAACAAGCATTTGTCAATGCCGAATGTTTGCTTGCTGGCATTGGCATTGGTAGTGCAGAAGTTACAGAGCTGCATAATAGGTATGGCAGTGAAGTATTAAACTGAAGCCAACCCCACCACTACCTTGTAGAGAGTGACAGGCATTGGGGTGTGCCTTTGGGTCATCAGGCATAACAGCCACTCCATTTCACCACACCCTACTGTAGTGATAGTATAATATGTTGATTATTGTCACACCATTTTGTATGCTATTTCATGTAATGTATGTCATTTTATACTCCATTTTGTATTGTGTGACTCCATTTTACATGCTGCTTCATTTAATTGGTGTTTTGCCCTTTAGATAGCCTCATTATTATGTTTTGCTTCAGACTTGAAGGTCGCATATTATCAGGCAACCTGTTTTTGTAGTTTTGTTTAAACTTCTGCTTAGCTCATAGTGTTCTAGGCACCCGGCCAGTGTTTGGAGCACAGTGACCTAGCAGGTGTAGGGAATTCTGAGCAGTCCTTATGGTGTGAAATTGCAGCATCCTGGGAGCCCGACACAGTGTTAATTATCAGGTCAGGGAAAGAGAGATGGGAATATGTACCAGCGAACACATGTTATCTTCGAGAATAATCAGTCTGTGTATTTTCTAGGTTCTTCAATGGATTCTAAAAGGAATAACACTCTCTCTCACGGTCCATTCGGTAAAGCCTATTACCCCAGGTGGAAGAATATTGAAGCTTGACGACCCACTTGTACAATGGGGTTGGAAATCTTCCACCAGCTTACGGTGCAAGACAACTTTACTTGCCCTGAAAACCAAGGATGTCCTATAGTGAACATTACTTTTCACCAGATGTGAACATTTGGAAACCAGTTGAGACAATGGCAGGACGATTATATGTCCAACCTATGCAGGACACAAATTGGATTAAATTACAGAACCAGACTGCTATTAGATGCTGCAACTTACGAATAGTTGCATGGTGACTGTACAACATAGACTTGATTGCTGCATGAATCAAACAGACATTTTCAATGCAAGTATTACTTTGATTGACATAGACACGTTATTCTGCATGAATGCTACTGCAATAACTAATAGAACTACTTGGGCAGATCACATTACAGTGTTGAAAAATCATCCTGTAATTAGCAATGATAGTATAGTTAAGGTTCCATCCACATGTACATCAGTAGCGCGGTATCATAAAAATGTAATCCATTTTAACATAACGCTTATGTTTAGTAGAAAATGCAAATATAAAAGAGCTTGGTATGATACGCTATTAGGTGGCAGCAGGCATGGGAATTTTAAATAGTGTTGATATAGAAACACTGACTAACAGGCTTCAGGCAGTAGGAATTGATGTATTTAGCTTAATTAACTTACAAGCTCAATGGATGCCAACTGTTTTCTTACCCCAAAGATTAACTTTGAATTATGATTTTGAGTTCTTGCAGTTATTTAATGCTTCACAGGTATGGGGAATGGGAGTAGCAGAAAATATTTCGCGATTTATTGATTGGACAGAATGCACAATGCGACATATGTATTCTATAATGCAAAGAAATAAGGCCCAGAGTGATTTAATGAGTAATAATGAATATGTGTGGAGGACCGTGTTCAAATCATGGATTCCTAGTAATCATTGGATTGTAATGTCATCCATCACAGTAAAATGCACAGATCCCTGATAATGAGCAGAAGCTTATTTTGTATTGGCAGCCCAATATTTTAGATCAATCAAGATTGAGTATCTCATTAAATAAAATTAAACAGATAATTCAGGAAACAGATGTAATGCAGGCTCATTTGGCAATAAGAAATAAATCATTAGTGCAAAGTCAGGTGCAAACTACGATAGTTAAAAATAAAATGATTGATTTAAGTTCCAAGATTCAACAAGAGACTACTCATTATTGGTGGATATTTTACAGGATGGTCTCCATCAGCTACAAAAGTGTTAAATATTCTGATACATCCTATCATAATCATTGCTGTAGTGACAATTATCTTGCTTATTTGGACTTGTTACTTATCATGTTATATTCGTAGTAATTTTGCTATGGTACCAATATCATACAAATTGTATTCACAATAATCAAAGGACGAATGTAGTGATAGTATAATATGTTGATTATTGTCACTCCATTTTGTATGCTATTTCATGTAATGTATGTCATTTTATACTCCATTTTGTATTGTGTGACTCCATTTTACATGCTGCTTCATTTAATTGGTGTTTTGCTCTTTAGATAGCCTCATTATTATGTTTTGCTTCAGACAGTGTATTTTGCTGACTTGAAGGTCACATATTATCAGGAAACCTGTTTTTGTAGTTTTGTTTAAACTTCTGCTTAGCTCATAGTGTTCTAGGCACCCGGCCAGTGTTTGGAGCACAATGACCTAGCAGGTGTAGAATTCTGAGCAGTCCTTATGGTGTGAAATTGCAGCATCCTGGGAGCCCGGCCAGCTTCTAGAATGTGGCAAAACAACACTATGAAGGCTGCACGATTATTTTAGCATAGAATAAGATATAAATGTAGCTTTCTCAATGCCTGGTTGGAAGCCTCATCTGCAGGGTGGGACGCATCGCTGGGAACTTTCTCCGGTTCAAGACTCCTAGCCAGGCTGACAAGGGGCTCCCAGCTACTGGGAAAAAGCTTGGATGTAGCATAGAATCGGTGATGTATCATGTTTTGCTTAATTGAAGTATATATTAATGCTGATAGTAATATTGCTAATGAATGAATGCTAAAGTGTAATCATTAATGCTGATAGTGACATTGCTGCTAAATGAAGTGTAATTATCTTTTGCTTGCAATAAATTGTGCTGATGTGTGAATGCCAAGTGTGATTATTCCTTTGTGACTCTTCGATTAGGCAAGACACCTACCCTGCAGACACTGACAAGTGTCACGGTGTGCCTTGGGGTCTTTGGCCCTTATGCGCACCCCATTCCATCAGGAAATATGGTGAGATGGGTGTGGTATAGGAGAATGGGGTGAACTTTGGGGCCGAAGAGTCCAAGGCATACCTTGATGCCTCTCACTGGCTGCAGGGTATGGAATGGTATGAGCATTACAGGCAAGAATCCCAAGTCACACCCCTGATGCCTGTCATTCTCTACAGGATGGGACATTATGGTTGGAAACCCTAACAGCTCAGGCATTCATTGGTATTTTCACTCCAAATTTTCAACATGTTTTTTTGAGACGTCCACCTCATGAACAGTGGCAATATCAGTTTGTTAGAAGCTGCTTATGCACAGCGACTACGGCATTTAGCACCACAGGTGCAAAAACACATTCCGAACAGGATGTGAAAAATGACAGCTGTACTGTTCATGGAGAGGTGGAAAAAATGGCAATATTGCAAATCTGCAGTAAAAATATTTAAAAAACTGGTGAAGTCACGAGCATGCATAGAAACTGTACAACGTACACCCGTAATGTAATTAGTGTGGGGATTTTTCACAGCAGATTGTCAACTCAGGCATTTTGGGACCTCCACTCATGAACAGTGTCACTGTGATTTTCTTTTATCTCTCCCGAACAATGATTTCCCACAGCGACCATGCATCTCTACGCTGAAAGTGTGAAAACACATTTCGGCCATGTTGTGAAAAATGACAGCTATACTGTTCATAAGGAAGTGTGGAAAAATGCAAATGGTGAAAATCTGGACTGAAAATATTACAAAGTCATGAACTTACGAGGGTGCATGGAAACTGCGCAATGCTGACTCATAACACAGTCATTTTATGGACTTTTGTCACCAAATTTTCAGCATAGCCATTTTAAGACCTCTGCTTATGAACAGTGTAACTGTGATTTTCTTAATCTGTCCCAAACATTGCTTTCACACACTGACTGCACCATTGTGTGCTACATGTGCGGAAACACATTTTGGGTGACATGTGAAAAATGTCCGCTGTACTGTTCATAAGGAAGTGTAATAAAATGGCAATGTGGAAAATCTGGAGTGGAAATATAAAAAAATTCACAAACTTACGAGCGTGCGTAGGAACTGCGCAACGCGTGCTCGTAAAACAGTCATTTTTAGGAATTTTTTCACCAAATTTTCAACATAGCCATTTTAAGACTTCTGCTCATTAAAAGTGTCACTGTGATTTTCTTAATGTGTCCCATACATTGATTTCACACACCAACTGCGCCATTGTGTGCTACATGGGTGGAAACACGTTTTGGGCAAGATGTGAAAAATGACAGCTGTACTGCTCATAAGGTGCTGTGGTAAAATGGCAATGTTGAAAATTTGGAGTGAAAATATTGAAAATTTGCGAACTTACGAATGTGTGTAGGAACTGCACAACGCACGCTCGTAAAACAGTCACTTTTAGGAATTTTTCCACCAAAATTTCAACATAGGCTTTTTGAGAGGTCACCTTATGAACAGTGGCAGTGTCATTTCATTACTCAGTCCTGTAACGTGATTTTGCGCAGTGACTGCGAAATCACTCTTTGGGCCCGAATAACGCCATGACAGTGCAGTAATTCATGAGGAGGGGTCCCAGAAACCTCATGTTGAAAATTTGGGCCCAAAATTCCCCAAAATGCCTGAGATATGCAAAAAAGTTGAAAAAACCCTATCTATCTAATTATACAGCTTACCGGCATTTCCTCAGTTCGCCGTCGGCTTTGAAGAGTGCAGACGTGTTCCTGGTTCACCGAAGATCGTCGCGCCAGAGTCCTGAGGTAAGTATGGGGTGGGGGGTGTGTGGGGAGGCAGGGTGCACAGTGGGTGGGCGCGGGGGGCAGATACAGCGAAGGACCGTTTTTGATTTTCAGGTTTGTTTGTTTTTTAATGACAACGACGCGGGACGTTTGCCACGCTGGGGTGGGCTCCCAACATGGCAGAAGGACGGCTGGTTGGGGGGCATGGAGCCGACTGGGGATTGGGCACCCCCATCGGCCATAGCATCTGTTGCCATGCTGGGGTGGGCTCCCAGCGTGGCACCCTGTACTTGGGGGTGGGAGAGACAGTGGAGCCGGCGAGAGGTTGGGCACCCCATCGGCTATATGACGTGTAGCCATGCTGGGGTGGGTACCCAGCATGGCATATGGAACTGTGTTTCGGGGGGGCGCAGCACAGCCGATGGGGGATTGGGCACCCCCGTCAGCTATACAGCGTGTGCGTGGGGGGAGCAGCACGCAGCATATGTGTGTGTGTGTGTGTGTGTGTGTGTGTGCATGTGTGTGTGTAGGGGGAGTGTGCATGAGCAGGCGATATCTTATCACTGCTCACTGAAGCGTAGCTCCCCCTTCCAACTGTACGCCACTGCATTTTGGAGCTGTCATAGACAGCTCAGCAGGCATTGGAGAACTGCGGCCGTGCCTGCAAACACACTGACTGAATTGGAAGAGGGCTGACACACCTCCGAAAACTCGGATGATGGCACTATGTTTCTTGCACATGCATGCAAGCAAACATAAAGAGGTACATATATCACATTACAATGAATAAATCAACCAAAATCCAAACAGCAAAAATAACTACACAAAAAATGCATATATTTCAAAAAATGTTATAACAATTCACCTTTTAAAGATATAAATGACGTGCATAATTTAATTTATACTTTCCCTGCTCTAGTATTGCATTTAACTTGAAAAGAAGAATGGTTGCTTTTTGTACCAGTCATTTTATTAGGGCATCTCTTTCGCTGTCGGGTAAAGCACTGTATTAGGAGGTACAAGCTTTCTCAGAAGTAAGATAGATGTGCAGTTTTGCCTGAATTTATCATTGAGAGAACTTTGACACAACCCTTAAAATCGTGCAATAGCATCAGGATTTGCTATTGTGTATTTGGATACAGCAAGTTTGCACTTTGTCAAACTTTGAGCAAGACCTTTTTGCACAATACTCATTTTTTGTACAGATTCTTTGCATTTGCAGTGGGGGGAGAGAGACTAGGCAGAGTCTGTGGTGAAAGTATAGGCAGGGAAAAATGGGTAGACTTGGTGGGTCAAACAGTCCTTATCTGCTGACAAATTCCATGTTTATCTGGCACTTTAAATTGTGGACCTGGTAAAATCCTGACTGCTGGACATGAACTGGACTAAAATAGGAAAAACTGGCATGTTCCGGTTATTCTGGAAGGACCAGTCAGCCCATTTTTTACCCTTTTCATCCACCTGGTCCCAGTTTCATCTAGAGTAAAGGTGTGTGTAAAATTTGGACCTCCTGACCTAGTCCAGACCAAAACAATAAAATGTCCTCTCCTGGCCCAGTGATCCTAGAGGCTACTTTTTATCAATCAGAATTGCTCTCTGCATCTAATAATCCTACCAGGTTCTGGTCCACTATTAAGGAAGTGTCAGGCCATTCACCGGGTAGTGTGCTCCCATCTAAAATTACCATTGACAATGTCTCTGTCACTGATAAATCTGAGATTCTTCAAGCCTTCAATAATCACTTTGCTACCGCTGGCTTGGCTTTCGATAAAGCACCAGTAAGTAGTCTTCGGCCACAGATCAAAGCACAGTCCCTAGAAATAAACAACAAAGGCAGGACCTTCGCCTTTTCATTAATCACCTTGAAAGAAGTTGAAGACCTTCTGCTACAGTTAGACATTAGAAAGAGCGCAGGAGCTGACTCGCTTGACCCATACTTTCTGAAAATAGCTTATCACATACTAGCAGCACTAATAATGCACTTATTTAACCTGTCTCTAATCCAAGGCTTTCTTCCTGCAGAATGGAAAACTGCTCATGTTATTCCGCTATACAAAGCAGGGGACCCAAGTGATCTGAACAACTATAGGCCAATTTCCCTACTATCTATACTTTCGAAAATGTTGGAAAAAATCGTGGATACACAGTTGAGATCCTTCCTGGACAACTCTGAATTTCTTAACCCCATGCAGTCTGGATTTAGAACCAAACACAGCACTATTACTGCACTGGCCAAAGTCACTGACGACTGGCAACGGGATCTGGACAAGAAAAAATTTGTTTGTGCTGTGGTTTTAGATCTTAGCAAGGCTTTTGATACCGTCGACCACTGTCTACTTCTCTCCACGCTAAATAATTTAGGCGTGGACTCAATCACACTGGACTGGTTCCAGAACTACCTCACAGATAGACAGCAACAAATAAAGGCCGAAGGAGAGCTTTCACCACTCAAACCAATAAAGAGAGGAGTCCCACAGGGTTCCATACTGGGTCCACTACTGTTCAACGTCTATATTAACAACCTGAACTTAGGAATCGAAGAAGCCAATATCCATTTATTCGCCGATGATACAGTGCTTTACCTAAGTCGAGACTCCCCTGGAGCCGCATGCGCTGCATTACAAGATGAATTCAATAAGCTGCAAAACCAGCTCATCGACAAAAAGCTTTTGCTAAACGCAAAAAAAACCAAGGCAATGCTGTTTGCTCCATCTAGCACCAGGGCCAACACTGCAGCCACTGACACTGTTCCTCCTATAACCACCCTACTTGGTGAAAATCTTGAGTTCGTGCCGAAATTCAAATACCTGGGTATATGGCTGGATAACAAACTCTCTTTTAAAGAACATACTGAAGAATTACTGAAAAGCTTAGAAAAGGCTTGGCCTCTTCTACAGAATTAAACATCTCCTTACTGAGACTGCAAAAGACAGCTTGTTCATTCTACATTCCTATCATTAATTGATTATGCTGACATTATATATGGCCAATGTCCTGTCTATAACTGCTAAATTGGATGTATTGTACCACAGAGCCTTAAGATTTATAACTGGCCTTCCATCCTCCATGCACCACTGCTCGCTATACATTGCAGTAGGGTGGCCTTCGCTACAATTCAGATGGCATAGAAATGCAGCCATTTGGACACTTCGAGCTCTCACCAATAAACTCCCGGACTACATTGCTGCCTGCCTTCCTCTAAGTCCACCTAGTAGCTATGACATAAGAAGCCACTCACTAATTTCCCTAAAAATTCCCAGGATTAGTAACCACTTTGGTAGGGCAGCCATAAGTCATGCTTTGCCCTCATTAAGGAGAAGTATTCAAAGCTCACTGAAACTCAGCACTCCTGTCAGTATTGCGATGTTCAGGCATCTTTACGACAAAGCATTTACCGAAATTTGTAAATGTTACCATAGCTTCTAGTGGTTCTGTTAGTGTCTTCATCTCTAAATCTACCTCTCACAGTCTTGAACCCAACCCTTCTAATCCCTCCCTAACCTGTTAAGTAGCCAGCTGCCTTGTTTGGCCCTCGGGACCTTTGGCACCCTTCTTTACCTACTCCTACATGCCACTTTAATAGTTGTTCAGTTGGAATTTTTGGGCCCTTTCTAAGCCATGGCCACCTTCCAAGCTAGTGACCACCGCCAAGCTAGAATTAGTTACAGGGATGAAAATGGTCATGATCTGTATCCTCTGGCTGAGACCAGTATAAAGTGTCACCTTCATACATGTATAAGAAAGAATGTACATACCACAATAATGTCTTGTGTTGTTGTTTACCTGTTCCCCACAAGTGCAATGGAATGTATATACTGTACCGTTCAAATGTAAATCTGTATTCTTACTTCTACATTTTGTATGTATTCTATGTATGTATATCTATCCTTGACAAACAGCAGGTCCACCTTGTAAATGAGCTTGCTCAACGGTGATCACCTGGATAAATAAAGATTTGATTGATTGATTGATTGATCGATCCAGATTTCACCCATACCCTCACTCTAGATAAATCCTGACTAGCAAGAGCAGATGGGCCAAAATGGTAAAAAACAGACTGATTACTCTGGCCAGAAAAGGAGGGGTATGCAAGTTGTGCCTGGCTGGAACAGTTTTTACTGTTCAGGTTCAGTGCGGGTCCAGTGGTCCACATTTCAACTATACCCTTTTGAGATATTTCTGTCCTTGAATTTATCTTGAAATAAGAGCCATTTTACAACTAAACTAACATTTCTGAAGGTACCAAGTAAAATCAAGGGATGAATATCCAGATAAGTTGAATTTTGGTAGAAAATTATTCTCTGAGGGTTCCCTATGAATGTTTTTTTTTCATAAAGATGTTTATTGAATGTTTTCATTTTTTCACAAAAGGATTACAATAGTGCTTCAACAGTTACTTTCAGACAAAGATGTTTACAAGACAAGATTAGAACAGAACACAAGTGACATCATTTTTGACTCTGAAGCATGTGCATATTCAGTTGGCAAAGAAATAACAGATTATAGCTGAGAAATGTATAGCCTTATACAGTACAATAACCATCTTTGTAAAGTGGAAGACAGCATAATTCATATTTTTTACAATAAACTAATTGTTATGTTACTAGTCCTGTCTTGAAGTGTGCTAATCTCATCTACTAGGGGGAAAAACTGCAGGATAGAAAATGGAAAGCAGGGAACCAGGGTAAGGGGAAGGGAGAGGTCTATGAAAATCCAGTGACACAACATCAGGTGCCAAGGGTATCTGGGGTGATGCTACCCATGCACCTCTAGTGTCCAGTACATAATTACAGATTTGTATTCTGGCCTTATACCAATGATAGTAGTCTCACTGTTCTAGACACTAGCAAGTGTATTAGCTCATATAGATAAAAGGGGGCATATCGGGACCCATATGTGGGGAGGAGAAAACTCAAGGAATACATGGCCCAAATGCCTGTTTGCCTGACTCCCTGTATGAGAGAGACTCACCAAAGTTAGAAGGGCATGATATTGGGGTTTGTTAGTAACAGCAGAGCATTGGCACTGTAAACCTTGAGCTGATTGTGCAAGTCAAGTGCTGATCACCCACTGGGGTGCCCATATGGGGTTTAGGTAGGATACTCTGCCAGGAAAGATCCCATGTGTTATAATACAGTTGAATCTTGCCAATAGGCATGTGGGATGTCCTTTCATATTGTGCTGTGAAGGAAAGGCGATTCATCTACTCAGGTAAGGACAGAGAAGTAGGATCTTGCCAGTGGTATGGAATGACCCTCTTAGCAGCTGTGAAAGCTCCATTGACCCAGTTAAGTACATTCTGCAAAAGTTTACTTCCCTGTGTTGGGATTCCTAGCAAGTCCAGAGTGGCATGTTTACTTGCAGGGATATAGACTAGGGTTTTACACATACTCCAAACCCTCATCCAGTATGAGTTGAACAGTGGGCAGGACCTCATGATGTGTATCAGTGAGGCTTGAGCTGAGGCACATCTCCAGCAGTTGCTTTGTCCCATCAGACCAGCTTGGTAGAGCCACTGAGGGGTTCTGTATGCCCTGTATAGAATTTTAAATTGCGACATCTTGGTTTGTAGTGCCCTATTGGCTTTATAAGCATCGACCCATTCCCATTCCCATTCCCAGTCGGCTTGAATCAGGGAGGCATCCAATTCCCATTCCCATTTTCTGCTGGGGTTCTTGCCCTGCTCAGGAGGGGGAGAGCGGCCCCTCTCAGTGACTGAAACATACTGTATTATCTAGCTGTTAAGTGGAAGAAAGAGGGTGTACCCATTTCTTCAAAGATCCTAGTGGAGAAAGGGTATGGCTGAAGGAGACCTTATGTCAAAGTATGTACCTCAACTGTAAGTATCTCCAGAAGTTATTACATGAGATCTGGTAAAGCTGCTGGAGTTCTTCAAAGTACGCAGCACTCAAGTGCCCAGATGGTACAGATTCCCCAGGGTCATTATGCCCTGCTGCTGCTAGAGGTTCCAGTTGAGTGGCTGCTATCTATGGTCAGTAGTGGGTTATAATTACTGGTGACCATAAATATCAACCAGATTACTGTTTTGTTAAAATTGCATATCAACTGGATTCCGGGTTATTATGCTCCAAAGGCAATAATAACCTGAAATCTGGTTTATATGACACTTCATAATAACTCAAAATCTGGTTGATATGACATTTCCCAAAGAAAAGACTTTAAAATTGTTGCATTCCATTGTTTCACAAAAAGTATTTCAACTGCAGTATTTCAGCTGTGTTTTATTCATGTACAGTTCAATTTATTCAAAAGTAAAACTGCACTCTAGCTAAAAAACATCTTTTACTTTCAAGCTGCTAGAAATACAGTCTAAACCTCCACACCAGCAATTATAAAAAATAAAGGATAGGTGAGTTTGATGTTATGTATTATTTTCACATACCCTCATTGTGTGATGACCACATAAACCTCTCAAGCTTCGCTCTCCAGGTTTATGGATCATCACACACCTCAGGTGTGTGAAAAAAATCCATAACACACATTTACCTATCCATTATTCTCTATGTGTCAAATGGGTCTTTTAGTGGCTGTTTTGGGGGTCCATCCCAGTTGTGAAGAGTGTTTGCCACTGATACGTTTAGTGCACCTGGTACAAGGAGAGATGGAGGTTCTGAGAGACCAGTCTGGTATCATAAGGGCAAGTGGGCTTGGCAACTTGCCTTATGCCAACTCAAGTGCTAGCCATCCTGTGGTCAGACTGGAGACAGTCAGTACATTGCATATGATTGCCTGCCTTATCACAGCACATTCCTGGTACAGCTTAAGGTCTGGCAGACCAAAGATCATATGACTCAGCTGTATGAACCTCTTATGTGAAAGTTTTCAAATCCCACCTGAAAGGTGATTTCACAGAGCAACTACAAAATCACCTTTCAGGGTTAATTTGAAAATGTTCTACTACCTTGTTCATGAGTTGGGGTCCTGAAAAGTAGTTTTGAACATTTGGGGGAAAAATATAAAAAAAAATATCAAATTATGAGTAAAAGTTTGCATTGGAAATAAAATGACTACACTTACCTTATTTCCCCAGGTCATAGTCACAGTTCCAGAAGGCAGATATCTTTCAGCTCGGAGACTGGATCTACGATGGTGTACCAATTTTACGTGAATGAGGGTTGGGGGGTGAGGTGTGGTGGGTGCTGAGTTGGGGTTAGTATGGGTGGGGACAAGGCAGCAACAACAGACATCGATGGATGGTTTTCTTTATTTTAGGTTACAAAACAAAACTAAGCAGGACAGTTTTTTTTATTCACAGGTACCAATACTGGGGATTGGGCACCCAGTGTAAGGTTTCTATATGGCGCACCAGGAGTGGGTAGCCTGGTGTTGCACACTTGCAGCAGGTGGGGGTGTGATTTATGTGGCAAGTACTGGGGACTAAGCACCCTGGTGTCAGCATCTTAATTGGGTGGGCAGGTGGACTTAACTAACACCGGGGATTGGGCACACCTGTGTTGAGGTGGACAGAAACAGAGGGGGGACTTTACTGGCACTAAAGACTGGACACCCCAGTGTCCAATTTACATTAAAAAGGCAGTGGATGTGGCTAATGGTGGGTGAAGAGCTTTTATACAAAAAAGCATGCCAAGCTTTGTTCAGCATAGACGGGGCTACACACTGGCACATACCCACCCCCCTGAATGAACACATTTTTAAACAGAAATGTATTTATTTATTTACCAGGAATTCAGAATTAACACCTTTGCACCATAGGCTCTTGTGCAAAGGTTCCACATCGAGAGTTCATAAAAAATTAAAAAATAAAAAACATTGGAATAGGTTTCACAGTACAGGGTAACTTAACACAAGAAACAGTTCAGCTAGACATAGTAACTGGGTTAGATACTATAAAAAAACATGGAAAATCTTTACAAACAGTGGAAGTACACAGACACAATTATACAGAGAATTATAAAGCAGGAAGTTTAAGCCTTGTCATTGCAGTGGAAGAGTTTCAAAAGTAGCAGGGATAGAAGATAAAACTGATATAGGCAAATGAGAGAGGGTGTGTGTAAGTGTAGGGAGAAACATTTAGGGAGTAGGGGGGTGGGAGGTCAGAAGACATACAGGACCTGGGCCAGTGGGCAGGGGAGTAGGAAGGGGGGCAGAGGAGTTAGAAGGCATGGGGAGAGATAGAGCAATTGTGAGGAAATGTGGAGGTGAAAAAAATATAATAAAAAGGTGTAGGGGTTATGTGAGGTGGGAAGAGGCACGGAAATGGAGAAAATGGAGATGAGGGAGACAGGAGTGTCAGCCCGGGGTACTGAAGTGATGCAGTCACATGAGGCTCAAGTCACGAGGGTATGCCTAAGATTATGTTTGAACAGTCCTAGAGTGGCTGAGTTGGTGACTTCTCTGCCCAAGAAGTTGAACAACTTAGGGGCTCTGCCAGCAAATGACCGGTGGCCCTGAGAGGTGTGACAGCAGTGGACAAGTAGAGTGGAGTTATCAGAGCTTCTGGTGCGGTGATTGCTGAAATGTTTGCAGCATCAGGATAGCCTGGCTCCCTCAGACACATGCATTTTCATCAAATGATTGCATTAAGAAATGTGATCAGAAAAAAGTCAGTTATCCTTAGAATGTTCAGTTTTTATACTAAGCATGCATGTGTGTTTTCTTAAATTTCTCAAAAACAGGACAAGTTAGGGACTTACTGTAAAAGACACAAATGCTCACACCTTGGGGCAAACTCTATCACACCTGCAAGTTCAGATTTGAAATCCTCCTAATTTTTAGTTATAGGTGAGAAAAAGGTCTTAATTTTTGTCAATTTCATATTTTTTGCACCTCAGTAACTTTACCCACAGTAAATCGATTGTCATATAATTTCAAGATCCATAGATCCTGATACCAACTCTGAGCCTGCCAAACTCCAAATCAATCAGTTAAATGTGGGTGGAGTTATTAAGGTGCAAAAATCAGGGTTTAGGATTAACAATCTTTCTCAACCCTAATATACTGGAGCTACCGCATCTGTATAATATATATATTAATTGCAAAAAACTATGTTAATGCAGACATTAGGGCTGAAGAACGCAAAGTGCACAAAGTAGGAACATGAAAAAATTAGGGTTGTGGTCTCTGGAGTCTTGGTGAATCAGTGTTGAGGTGTTCCTTGGTGTTGTGAGCCCTAAATGCCAACCACCTACTGTAGCCCATAGCCTCCTGTCCAAAGCAGAGGGTACAACTCCAATTCAGTGCCTCAAAGTGACAACACTCTTCAGAGGTTGAGAAGTATGGCTCGCCACATGTTTCCAACAAAATCAGTTATAGCTTTCTTCACCCAGGGTCCTATGGGCCCTACATGAAGACAAGAGATCATGTCAGACATTGTTCAGTGGAGGAGGACTGCATTAGGATTGACAACCCCGAGGAAGACCCCACTACTGATTCGCCAAGACTCCAGAGACCCAAAACCCTAATATGTTTTCATTTCCCTCCTTTGTGCACTTTGTGTTCTTCAACCATAATGTCTGCATTTTTTGCAATGAATTTCTCTTCTTTTTGTGATATTGGAATTGTATTCTTATTCCCTTTGGGACTTGTGTGAAATGAAATAAGTGGAATAGTAAAGATCTTTCTAGCCCATCTTCACAAACCAACTAACAAGTGAAAGGCAGTGTCTTAATACTTGCAGTTGCACTGTTACACTGTACCATCCTAGCTCAGATACAGTACTAATAATAAAAAAATTTCATAACTGAGTCCTGGGCATTGTGGGATGGTGTTTGGGTGGTTTGAGAGAACATCCAGTCATACCTATAAAAAGAATAGCAATGTAGTTACAATTGATCTGCAGCTCTTCATGACTAACTGGGCTAAACAAGGTACTCTGAACATGAAACAACACTTATACATGTGGTCAGTGTCCTCCAATGCAGGGGCTGGCATCTTTATCATTCCACTGGACCTGTAAACATAAAGCGGAAAATGGGTTGCTATGATGAATAAGAATACCAGTCAGCTGTGTTGGGAGGAAAAGGTTTGTAGGTGTTTTTGGGGGAGGGGTTGGTGGGAGGGTAGATACCAGTACTACAGCAGCAACCTGGGTTCAGAAATGAACCTGGGTCACTCATGGAGGCCAATGTTGGTGATATGGACAGGATTCAGCATCCCTGGGCCCACTCTTCTCTTGGGGGGGCATGTTGCTCTGCTTATCAACTGCCACCAGAGCAAGATACCAGCTCAGTATGTCTTTCCTGGTAAATACTTTGACATCAATCAATCAGTCAATCCATCAATTAATCAATTAATCAATCAATCAGTAGGATGAAGTCACCGCATTCCGTATGTCCTGTAACAATAAAACACAGCAACTGACTGCCAAGTTGTCTGATAGTAAAAGGGGGGTACATATGTCCATCCCCTTCCTATCCCCATCATGGGGTGAATCTGTGGGGAGGTACCAAAGGTACAACGTAAGTTCCTGAGATGGAGGGTGATGAGGCTGTGTGGCTGACAGCAGTAGAAGGCCTGTCAGTGGTGTGGAGCCTGCAGCAGCCAACCTTCATCCTACCAGGTACACTTTTCCTTATTTTTCATGCTAACCCCCTTGTCTTGACACAGTGCATGAGCCCATCAGAACTTTACACATATGTCAGCTCCTTGTGAGGGAAGGCTCCCTGACCTGTCAAAAGCTATCATCTACATGCCAGAACACTGCTGGCTCCTTCCCCAGGCTGGGAACAGTGCTGCATACCACATGCTGCAGCACGTTTCTCTCAGCCTTGGCCCATTCAACTGGCTCACTGAGTTCAAACTCAGCTCACTGGCACTGGAAGACAACATAGTCCCCACTGGTCCAATAGCCATCCTTACGAACAACATTACTTTATAATTCTTTTGGTGACATTTTGACTCCAAATGTTCATCATAGTCTTTTATGACCCCCCCTTCTGAACATAATAGGTGTCATTTATAAAATACATTCCAATACTAGCATGTTGTAACCTTTGCAATATTCACAAAGTTAAAATCTTATGTTTGCTGTGGGATACTACTGGTTTTGTGGCATGTAACAAACAAACAGACAGACGGAGTCCAGTGCACACCCCACGCATAGTAAATCTGTAAAATAAAACATTTTTATTGCCTGAACTGGCTATTTTCTTACTTTTGTCTCCATGGAAAAGGGGTTTTCTTAGTTATCAGTTATCAAGTATAACAACTAGTGCTCCTGTCTGTATACAGGGTGTGACAGAAATGGGAAGGAAAGAGTTAATGGTTTGGATTCTGTAGATGCCTTATTTTTTTAGCAGTGTGGAAAAAATACACTGAGGCTGAAATCCTCCAGCAGCAACCAGCTTGTGGAATTCCTAGCTGCTAGATAAGAGCTGGGTCAGAAATCTCGAGTGGACATCTCCAGACACACCCAGACCTTGCAGACACGGACGGGGCAGTTTGAATGGATTGGATCATTCAAATATAAACTTAAGGTAAAAAGGAATATAATTGGTCACCAATAGGTGTTCACTCTGATTGGGACAATTAAATAGATACATGTTAGTTGGTTGGTGCATTTAAGGGAGAATAGGAATGACCTAGTCTCCATAGACTATATAAGCTTCTGTAAGACAGAGAACTCGCTCTCTTGCCTTGGGAAGCTGTGAGGAAACATAAGCTTGGAGCCTACCTGGTATGTCCGTGGGAGCTGGCAGTTAGAACAGGGCCCAGTGTCTCTTGTAAGGACAGGAAGGGTAAGTTTAGTGATAGTATATTTCAGTAATAGCCTTCTTCTTTTGCCATCTGTTGTTTAAAACATTTGTTTACTTTTCCTGTATGAGTGTTATTCTCTTGTGTTGTAAATACATTTCCTGTAAATGCTCATTGCACTTTCTGTTAAGTAAAAGCTATTTATTTGCTCAACAGTTGTGACTCGATGTCATTTTTCTAAGGTAAGATTTGGTTTTCCACTGGCTAAGGTAAACTCTGTGTAGCATCCGCCACCTGAAAGAGACACACTACCAGACTTTAACTGTGCACCATCGTGTGATTTTCAAGTTTGTACACTTGAAAAGAGGTGTCGAAAGAAAGTCCGCTGGTGGCATGAATACCTGAGGACACACACACACCTCTCTAAAAGCTGTTTCAGCCCAGAGGAGAGTGGGTTGTCACATAAGTTCAGTGGTGGGGTGATGATAGCGGATCATGAGCACACTGATACAGAGTTTGCCAGTGGAACAGTTACCTTAGCATTGCAAAACAGGATATACAAGAGGATACATTTGCACAACAGTTTTGTTTGTTTCTAGATAGCACAGTATAGTGTAGCAGTAGAGAATGAGCTCCACAGTATGACTCACTTACTGTGCCACAGCTTGTGAAAGGTGCCAGGAAAGAGGATTCAGCCTGAAAGTCTGAAGCAGAAGAAAAAGGCAGATCTCATAGCTACTCTCTTGGCACATGATCTGAAGCAGACAGTCGTTGGGGGTGAGTCAGGAACTGAGGCAGCAGGCCCTCCAAATCAGCTTGAGGCACTGCGACTGCAGCTATTGCTGCAAGACAAGGCATTGGAGGCAAAAAGACTGGATGCTGAAGCAGAAGCAAGAAGGTTGGCAGACAGAGAGAAAGAACGTGAAGACAGAGAGAAAGAACGTGAAGACAGAGAGAAAGAACGACAGCATGAACTCCAGAGACAACAGCACGAGAAGGAGATGATGACCCTCTGCAGTCAGCAAACCGTGAGTAATGGTGGAGTGAGTTTACCTCATGAAGCCAAAATGAACTCTAAATTGTTCCCTCAGTTTAAAGAGGAGATGACCTTGATTTATTTTTAAGGTCATTTGAGAGAGTATGTAATCAATTACAATTAAATAAGGCTTCCTGGTCAACTTATCTCACACCCTTGCTGACGGGGAGAGCGCTGAATGCATTTGCTAAAATGAGTAATGAAGACTATGCTGATTATGATAAAGTAAAAACAGTGTTGTTGAAATATTTTGAATTAACTCCTGAGGCTTATAGAAGAAAATTTAGGGAGTTAAAGAAAAGCCCAGAAGACAGTTATGCAGAACTGCAGGTTAAACTGTATACTTACCTTGATAGGTGGATGGAGGGGGCTAAAGCAACTACTGTGGAACTGATTAAAGATGTATTGGTGAGAGAACAATTCCTTAAAATTGTACCTGAGGACATGCGTGTATGGCTCATAGACAGGGCATGCGCCTCTTCCACAGAGGTGGCAGGAAGCGCTGACGAGTATCTGTCTAGCCGGCCACACACACAACGTAAGTCTTATGGTATGGGGGCAGCACATGGGTATAAGGGATCCCATGGGGGGCAGCCCAAAGGAAACCAGCCTGCACCTGAGCCCAAAGTAGAGCCCTCTGGTTCTAAGGGGACTCAAGAAATAGGTCCCAAGAAATGTCATATTTGCAATCAAGTGGGACACTTGAGATATAACTGCCCTCAGAAACTGGTTAAGGGGCAGAGATATTGGGGGGTGATCAAAGGGCACTGGTGTGTTTGTAGGGTGTGTCCAGTCTGAAGAACCACTCTCCTCTGATGAGAATCTGCGTCCCATTACAGTTAATGGAATAGTAACACAGGGACTATGGGACACAGGTGCTAACATCTCCTGGTAAGGCAAGATCTCATTCGGGCAGAGCAGATCGTGCCTGGGAAATACTCAAGGTTCGGGCATTCACAGGGCCACCAGTCCCATTACCAATGGCTAGAGTCTTCCTGAGCTGGGAAGGGGCCATGTAGAAAGGAGGTGGGAGTTGTAGAGGACCTACCTGTAAGTATGATTGTGGGAAGGATTTGGACCCCAGTAAAAACTGGTGTGTTGTAACTCGTAGTCAGCACAAGGCAAGCTTCTGAGGGGAAGAGGGGTTGACTCTGGTGGTCCAGCCACACCCTCAGCAGCTGAGGAAGTGTCCAGCACAGGGAGGGCTGGCTAGAAGCTGCAGTCCAGAACCCCAGTCACAAAGAGGAACCCACAGGACTTCCTTCAGAAGGGCACTGGGAAGGGTCAGACGAGGGCAGCTGAGTGCTGCACAGCGAACTGACCCTACCCTGAAAACTGAGGAAATAGCTCATAGGGCTGAGCATTCTCAGGGAGGTAAAGAGTCCATTTACTGGGACAATGGGATGTTGTACAGAGAATGTACAACAGAGGAAGAGCTAGCTGGTGAGGTACTCCAGCAGCTGGTAGTCCCTAAGGTTCACCGTCAGCAGCTTTTGGCCTTGCACATGATATCCCCTTTTCAGGGCACTTGGGAGTGAGGCGATCAAAAAGGCCACCAACAATTTCTTCTGGCCTGGTATTGGCAAGGATGTGGCAAATTTTGCCGGACTTGTCCACAGTGCCAGCGGGTAGGAAAAAATGGGGACAAGGCCAAGGCAGCTTTGGTGCCCTGCCATTATTGATGAACCCTTCAAGAGGGTAGCAGTGGACATAGTGGGGCCATTGAGCACCCCAAGTCGCACTGGCAAGCGGTATATCCTGGTAGTTGTAGACTATGCCACTAGATACCCAGAGGCAGTGGCCTAACATCCTCTGAGGCAGGACCAGTGGCAGATGCACTGTTGGAAATATTTAGCCGGGTGGGCTTTCCCCAGGAGATACTGTCAGACTGGGGTGCCAATTTTATGTCAGGATTAATGAGTAGTTTGTGGGAGAAGTGTGGGGTAAAGCAGCTCAAAACCTCCCCATACCATCCCCAAGCTAATGGTCTAGTAGAGCGATTTAATTCAACCCTTAAGACCATGCTAAGGACTTTTGCTGACCAGCATAAGAGAGACTGGGACAAATATTTGCCTCATCTCTATTTGCATACAGGGAAGTCCCACAGAGTCCACAGGGTTCTCACCTTTCAAGCTCCTGTTTGGTCATAGGGTGCGGGGCCACTAGATTTGATTCAGGGCCGAATGGGAGGGTGACCGTGCTCCCAAAGGGAGTCTGTTGTGAGTATGTCCTGAACTTCAGGACCCGCCTTAGGGAGCTCATGGGGTTTGCTCAGGAGCACCTGGCCACTGCACACAACGGCAGAAAGTCTGGTATGACCGTGGGGCCCGAGCCAGAGATATGTGGTGGGACAGCGGTGATGGCACTCATCCCTGTCCGACAGAATAAGTTACAGGCAGCATGGGAGGGCCATTCTCCATTGTCCAAAAGGTTAGTGGCGTCAATTACATGATAGAGCTCCTGGACAGGAGATGCAAACGAAAAGTGTATCATGTTAACATGCTGAAGCCCTACCATGACAGAGAGGAAATGGTCCCTCGCTGTATGCAGTGCTCCAGAGGAGGAAACTGAGGTAGATCCACTGGTGGACCTACTTGGGAGGCCAGGGTGCATCCTCTGTGACAGCCTTACCCTCTGGAACAGCTGACACCAGCCCAGGTGCAAGAAATTAGGGGTGTGCTGAGAGAATTTGAAGACATGTTCACAGGGAAACCAGGGTACACCACGATGGCAGAGCACCATGTGGATACAGGGACCCAGGATCCCCTGAAACAGTCCCCCTTACAGGGTACCTGAGCAGGTTAAGCAGACTGTGAAAGAGGAGCTCAAAGAGATGCTGGAACTGGGGGTAATCCAGGAATCTAGTAGCCCCTGGGCATCACCCGTGGTACTGATCCCCAAAAGGGATGGCACCACACGATTCTGTGTGGACTACCGGAAGCTTAACAGCTGCACGGAGTCTGATGCTTATCCCATGTCCAGAACAGATGAGACCCTGGAGCGACTGGGGGGAGCCAAGTATTTGACCACAATAGACCTAACAAAGGGCTATTGGCAGGTACCTCTGACCCCTGCGGCCAGGGAAAGATCAGCGTTTGTTACTCCATTTGGTTTATATGAATTTAAGGTAATGCCATTCGGAATGAAGAATGCACCTGCAACCTTTCAACGGCTTGTAGATCGCATTCTGTCTGGGGTAGGTGAGTTTGCATTGGCTTATATGGATGATATAGCCATATATAGCCAGACCTGGGATGAGCACATCAAGAATGTGCGGGATGTGTTCCACAGGTTAAAGAAGGCAGGTCTGACAGTCAAGGCAGAGAAGTGCCAGATAGGTATGGCAGAAGTATCCTACCTTGGGCACCGGGTGGGTAGTGGACACATCCGTCCGGAGCCTGCCAAGGTTAATGCCATCCTGGCCTGGCCTACTCCTACCACAAAGAAGCAGGTCAGGGCATTTCTAGGGACTGCAGGGTACTACCGAAGGTTTGTTCCCTGCTATAGCGATCTGGCTAAGCCCCTGACAGACCTAACCAAGAAGGGAAAGCCAGATGCAGTGAAGTGGTCAGAAGGCTGTGAGGTTGCTTTTCAGGAGCTAAAGAAGGCCTTAAGCAGCCCAGCTGTATTGGCTAGCCCCAATTATAGTTAAAGTTTATGGTCCATGTGGATGCCTCAGATCATGGGCTGGGGGCTGTGCTGAGCCAAGTTACTCAGCAGGGGAGGAGCAGCTTTGTGTACCTCAAATGGGCTTTTGCCCAGGAGAGGAGGCACGCCACAATTGAGAAGGAATGCTTGGGAATAGTGTGGGCCCTTCAGAAGCTGCAGCCTTACCTATATGGGAGAGAATTTACTGTGGTCACAGATCATAATCCCTGATTTGGCTTCATAGGGCCAGTGGACAAAATGGTAAACTACTACGTTGGAGTTTGGTACTGCAGGCATACAACATGACCATACAGCATCGCGATGGCAAACAAAATGCAAATGCAAATGGGCTATCTAGGCAGGGCTAATGGCCTGGCTGGATACTTTGGGCACTCCCAGTAATTGCATGAGCTGTGTCACTTGGGGTAGCCAAGGGACACGCCTTCATTATCTGGGGGAGATGTGACAGAAATGGGAAGGAAAGAGTTAATGGTTTGGATTCTGTAGATGCCTTATTTTTTAGCAGTGTGGAAAAATACACTGAGGCTGAAATCCTCCAGCAGCAACCAGCTTGTGGAATTCCTAGCTGCTAGATAAGAGCTGGGTCATAAATCTCGGTGGACATCTCCAGACACACCCAGACCTTGCAGACACGGACACAGGGCAGTTTGAATGGATTGGATCATTCAAATATAAACTTAAGGTGAAAAGGAATATAATTGGTCACCAATAGGTGTTCACTCTGATTGGGACAATTAAATAGATACATGTTAGTTGGTTGGTGCATTTAAGGGGAGAATAGGAATGACCTAGTCTCCATAGACTATATAAGCTTCTGTAAGACAGAGAACTCGCTCTCTTGCCTTGGGAAGCTGTGAGGGGAAACATAAGCTTGGAGCCTACCTGGTATGTCCGTGGGAGCTGGCAGTTAGAACAGGGCCCAGTGTCTCTTGTAAGGACAGGGAAGGGTAAGTTTAGTGATAGTATATTTCAGTAATAGCCTTCTTCTTTTGCCATCTGTTGTTTAAAAACATTTGTTTACTTTTCCTGTATGAGTGTTATTCTCTTGTGTTGTAAATACATTTCCTGTAAATGCTCATTGCACTTTCTGTTATAAAAGCTATTTATTTGCTCAACAGTTGTGACTCTGATGTCATTTTCTAAGGTAAGATTTGGTTTTCCACTGGCTAAGGTAAACTCTGTGTAGCATCCACCACCTGAAAGAGACACACTACCAGACTTTAACTTGTGCAATTGCACGTGTGATTTTTCAAGTTTGTACACTTGAAAGAGGTGCCGGAAAGAAAGTCCGGCTGGTGGCAGCGAATACCTGAGGACACATACACACACCTCTCTAAAAGCTGTTTCAGCCCAGAGGGAGAGGTGGGTTGTCACACAGGGGAAAAGAAAACCTGGTTTAAATGAGGTGGAAGAGGAATTGGAGTTTTTAGTAAGTAGTAAAAAATCAAAAAGCAAGAAGGGGATTACACACCAGAGGGAACCCCTACCACTGTTTAATAAATATGAGACCTTAAACAAGACACCAGAAGTAGGAACTGTAAGAAGAGAGGAAATAAGAGTAGAACATGAGTCAGCTGAATCAGCAAAATTAGAAACATAAGTATTACACCAGCCTACAAATAGCATAGATACATAGATACATAGACAGTGTCGGCAGATAAGGGCCTATGGCCCATCCAGTCTGCCCATTTGAGCTTGTAAGTTCAGTTTGTTTTCCTAGAAGTCTGTTGCCCCTTACCCCTGACCTCCAGAATTCCTTTATGTCTATCCCATGCATTCTTAAATCCCATGATTGTTTCAGCCCCCACCACTTCCTCTGGCAGGGTGTTCCACTTGTCCACCACCCGTTCTGTGAAGAAATTCTTCCTCATGTTTCCTCTGAATCGTCCTCCCTCCAACTTCATCCCATGCCCTCTAGTCCTGGAACATCTTTTTCTCTTAAAAATGTTTTCCTGCACCCTGTTCCTCCCTGTAAGATACTTGTATGTCTCTATCATATCCCCTCTCTCCCTCCTCTCCTCCAGGGAGTACATGTTCAGTTCCTTCAACCTGTCTTCATAGGACTTGTGATGCAATCCATGCACCATCTTTGTTGCCCTCCTCTGAACCTTCTCTACCCTGTCTATGTCCTTATGTAGGTATGGTCTCCAGAACTGTACACTGTACTCCAGGTGGGGCCTCACTAGTGTCTTGTATAGCGGAATTATGACCTCCCTTTTCCTGCTGGTGATGCCCCTGCCTATACATCCCAGCATCCTATTTGCTTTACCTGATGCCTTGTCACACTGTTTCCCTACCTTGAGGTCATCAGAGACAACCCCAAGATCCCTTTCCTGCTTGGTGTATGCTATATCCTCACCCCAACTGATATATTGTGCCAGGGTTTTGTGCCCCATATGCATTATCTTGCACTTCTTTGCATTGAATTTCAACTGCCAAACCCCTGACCATTCTTCAAGTTTCTGCAGGTCGCTTCTCATTCTGTCTACACCCTCTGGTGTGTCTACTCTGTTACAGAGCTTTGTGTCATCAGCGAACAGTGAAATTCTGCCTTCTAGGTCCTGCGCAATGTCACTGATGAAGATGTTGAATAGGACCAGTCCCAGCACTGATCCCTGTGGTACCCCACTGGTCACTCTTCCCTCTGTGGAGTGACAGCCATTTACCACCACCCTCTGTGTCCTGCCACCCAGCCAGTTACCTACCCACCACACTACTGTCCTGCCCACACCCATATTCCCCAGTTTGTGTAATGCAAAAACAATATTACATTACAAACTGCAGCAGCTGATAAGTTGAACCATAAGGAAGCAAAATAAATATATCCTTGCCATTGGTTATTCAATTACAAGAGGGACTAATGAGTTAGTCTATAAGAACAGAAAGTTGTATACTACAGTTAGTACACTTTCTGGGGTGAGAGTAACTGACCTAGAGAAAATGCTGTCTGGATCAATTGAGAATACACATAAACCCTTGGTTATACTGCATGTGGGGATTAACAATATAGGCAGAAACAAAATGGCAGATATACAGAAAATCTTCATAAATTTAGCAGATAGAATCACAGCAAAAGGAGGAGAACTCATAATTTTAGGACTCTTACCAGGGCATGGACCAAACAAATACAAAAATTGGGCCATAAACAAAATAAACAGTAGGTTACCTCCTTTTGTGCAAACAGGCAAATTGGATTTATGGACAACACCAAAACATTTCAAAACAAATTTATTTTTAAACATGATGGACTGCACCCAAACAATGCAGGTACTAGGATATTAGTTATGAAAATAAACAAGGTAATTCAGTTTCATTTAAACTGGAGAGAGATGGGCAGAGGGCTCCAGATGTGAAGGAAATAAATGAAATGGGCATATCAGGAAACACATCTGAAGGCTGGAAAGTGGTATTATTAAATGCCAGGAGCTTAGTAAAAAAAATGTGATGAATTACAGTACATGCTAACATCTAGAAAAATTGACATAGCATTAGTAACTGAAACCTGGTGGGACGAAACAAATTTCTGGGGAAAAAAAAAACATTAAAGGTTACAATTTATATTTCAGATCTAGACTCCATAGGAGAGGAGGTGGAATTGCTATTTACATAAAAAAACACCATAAACAGTGAACAAGAAATGATACACTTAGAAAATGTGGAGATGATCTGGATAAAAATAATACAGAAGTCAATATCCAAGATCAAATTAGGATTAGTGAATAGCCCTCCACCTATGTCTGAACAAGAACATGATCTTTTACTGGATTACATTTCCAAACTAGATCCAGCAGAAAATATTCTCTTGGCAGGGACTTTAACTTACCAGAAATAGATTGGCTGGAAGTTAAGGGTAAAGCCAACCCAGAAAGGAATTATTTAGAAGTATTCGATCAGATTAGTATAGAGCAGAGATTGAAGTCAGCAACCAGGGGTCAAAATATTCTGGACCTAGTCCTGACAAATATGGGGGATAAAATAGATAATATCAGGGTTGATAGTCCACTGAGAAACAGTGATAACTGCAAAGTGTTCTTCAGGATAAAAGGGGAACTGAGCACTAGCAACACAACAGGCTCAACACATAATAAAAATTTTGGTAAAGCAGATTTTCCTTCTCTTAAAGCAGAAATGTCTGCTTGGGATTTGGAAACAGAATTTTCCAACCAAACAGTAGTTAGGGTGTGGGAAATCTTGCTTGCAAAAATTATGAGGGAAGTTAATAATTATATACCAAGCACACTTAAATAAAATAATAGTAAAAACAACGCAGGATGGTTTAATTCAAAAATCAAAAAATGGTCAGAGAGAAAGATAAAATCTTTAAGAAAGTAAGCAAAAATAACAATCCTGAGGGGTGGCTCATGTACAGAGAAAAGGTCAGGCAACTAAAGAAGAAGAATCAGCATTTGTATAGTGCTTTTCATACTTCCAAAGCGCTTTACAAGCAATGCTAGACTGATAGCAAAGAAGGAAATCAAAAAGGCAAAAGTAGAATATGTAGTTAAACTGGCTTCTAGGGTGAAGGATAATAATAAAGCATTTTACACTTACATAAATGGTGACAAAAAAATACATAACAATGTAAGTCCATACACAAATTCATAGGGAGAGCTAGTGACTAATACAAAAGAATTGGATGACATACAAAATATATACTTTAGTTCAGTATTCAGTAAAAATACAGACACAGTAAATGAGAACATAACATATTCCCATACAGGACAGATCTTACTAGATCCCAATGATGTATTGAAAAGACTGGAAAACATTGACATCAACAAATCTCCTGGACCAGATAATCTGCACCCCAGAGTACAAAAGGAATTAGAAGCAAGCCTGGCTCTACCATTAACACATTTATTCCAAAAATCTTTAGACCAGAGGGTGGTGGTGCAGTGTTGGAGAGAGGCAATAGTGGTCCCCTTATTAAAAGAGGGCCCTACAACAAATCCAGAGAATTTTAGACTAGTATGCTTAACATCAATAGTGGGCAAGTTACTTGAAGGGATATTGAAAGATCATGTATTAGCTCATTTAGCAACACACAACTTACCCAATCTCACACAACACGGCTTCACAAAACAAGATCATGCTAGCCAAACATGTTGTCCTTCTATGAAACAGCAAACAAGGCTCTAGAAATAGGAAATGCAGTGGATGTAATATTCTTGGATTTCTCCAAGGCATTTGATAAATTACCTCACAAAGAACTGGTAGAGGTATTAACCAGCACTAATCTGAAAACAAATGTAGTCAAATGGGTGGAGGCATGGTTGAGAAATAGAAGGCAGCAGGTTACAATCAGAGTGGTATTGTCAGAATGGGAGAAAGGGACAAGTGGGGTCCCCCTGGGTTCCTGCTTATTTAATTTGTATGTTTCCTCGGTTAAATGCAACTATCCCAACATATGGTTGAGCAAATTTGCAGATGATTGCAGGATTGGGAGTATTGTTAACAACAGAGAGGACCATAACAAGATGCAGGAGACCCTAAATATGCTGTTTCAGTGAACAGTTCAGTACAAACTAGAACTAAATCTGAATAAATGTGCGGTAATGCACTTGGGGAAAAAAGAATACCAATTATGGGTACATTCTGTGAGTGAACGAACTACATCAGACAGTAGAGAAAAGGGACCTGGGAGTGCGAAAAACAAATGACCTACAATTCAGTACAAATTGCAGTCTTATTGTTAAAAAGGCAAACCAGATGTTAAACTGCATACTACGGCACATCAGAAGTAGGGACAGCAGGGTGATTCTGCCCTTGTATCAGGCATTGGTGAGGCCACATCTTGAATATTGCATTCAGGCATGGTCCCCATACAAAAAAGAGGACGTCAGAAGGTTGGAGGGTGTGCAACGTAGGGACACAAAAAGAATAACAGGTCAGGGCTATGAAATATACCAAGAGAGATTAAATAACTTGGGATTGTATACTTTGCATTATCAGAAGGTAAGAGGTTATATGTGCATGGTGTACAGGGGCCTTCAGTATGAAAAATTAAGGGATGATCTAGGGCTTAGTGCAAGAATAAATTATCAGCACAAACCAAGGGGACATAGAATTTAATTGAAATTGGGTAAATGGAACACCATAAAGAGAAAAAATTAGTTCAGTCAGAGAGTGGTACAACTTTGGGATGGTTTACCAATGGAAGTGGTGAATAGCGATACAATGGAATAATTTAAACATGGGTTGGATAAGGTTTATAAAGACAACTACACGCCAGTATAAAAAGGGAAGGCAAGCATTAAGGATGTAAGTCTAGGTAGCTTATAGACACCTATGAAACCTATGAAATTCCATTGTGAAGAAGCCAAACCACCAGACACCAAGGTGGAACCCCACAATTTGGTCCTAACTATGAAATGCCTTTAGTGGCTACTCTTAAATAGATGTGCATTGCCTAAATTGACTCCTTTAAAGGAAAGTCAATTTAGGTAGTAAAAATGTTTTACTTTTCAGATTTACCCTGTGTGTGTGTGTGTCGGGGGAGGGGGGTGCACTGGTCTCTGTTCATTTATAAATACTGGCCAAAATGTCATTTCACTTCACAAGTATGAAAACACATTTTGGCCAAGATTTGGAAATTGACACTTATCTTGTTCAAGAGGTGGTATGAAAAAATAGCTATGCTGAAAATTTGGAGTCACAGTATTGAAAATTACTAAAGCTACGCGCAAGCATTGAAACATTTCTAAGTAGATTCATATTTGTTGTTTTTAAATATTTTTAACCTGACTTTTCAACGTAGTCTTGTTATGACCCTACCTCATGAACCCAGTAAGTGAAAACTTTCAAATCTTACTCAAAGGGTGATTTTGCAGATCTGCAAAATTGCCATTCAAGCTGAATTTTAAAAAGTTCACTTACCTCATGCACAAAGTGGGTTCTGAAAAAGGTCATGTTTAAAATTTTGGGAAAAACATTAAAAATGGCCACATTATGAGTAAAGATTTAAATTAATTGAAATACATTAACTGCACTTACCTTGTTTTCACTTTCACAGTCACCATTCCAGGAGGACAACATCTTTCGAATCAGACACTGGATCTACCACGATTGACAGATTTCAGGTGAATGAGGGATTGTGGGGTGGAGGGTGCTGAGTGGGGGTGGCGACGGTGCGATAGACATCAATTCACCATTTTCATTATTATAGGTTTAACAAAAAAAAAAAACAGAAAGAAAAAAGACATCAAGGGACTGTTCTTCCTTTTACAGGTTCTTACACTGGAGATTGGGCATCCCAGTGTTGTCTTGATATTTGGCAGCACTGGGGGTTGGCACCCCAGTGTCACAAATGTTGCGACAGGTGTCTGAGCTGGCACCAGAGGTTTGGCACCCCAGTGCTGGAGTATCTTTTCTGGTGAAAAAACAGTGAGGTTCTTATCTGGCACTTGGGGGGGCACCCTGGTGTCAGATAAACATACCTTCATTTAGCCAACACCAGGAACTGGGTATTCCAATGTCAAGTTATCTAGCAAGTAGATGGAAAGGGTTAATAAAAAAAGGAGGGTGGATCCTAAGCTGCACTGGGGGTGGGCACCCTAGTGTCAATAGGAAAGGAGGTGGTAAGGAGGGCTGGGAGATGCTGGGATGTATAGCAAGAGGCATCACCAGTAGAAAACAGGAAGTTGTTATCCCTCTGTACAGACAGTTGGTGAGACCCCATCTGGAGTACTGCATGCAGTTCTGGAGACCCCATCTCTGCAAGGATATAGACAGGATGGAGGCAGTACAGAGGAGGGCAACTAAAATGGTGCAGGGTCTGCAACAGAAGCCATATGAAGAGATAATAAAGGAGCTTAATATGTATACCCTTGGGGGGGGACATGATAGAAACTTTCAAGTACCTCAAGTAAATCAACAAAGTCCAAGAGGGCAGCATCTGTCAGAAAAAGAGATGTGCAAGAACAAGGGGACACAATTTGAAGATAGAGGGGGGATGGCTTAGGGGCAAAGTGAGGAAATATTTTTTTCATAGAGAGGGTGGTGGACGCATGGAATGGCCTTCCTGAGGAGACCGTTGGGTCAAAAACAGTGGGGGAATTCAAGAGTGCATGGGACAGACATAAGGCAATCTTAGTGGGGGGTAGGAAGAAGTAGGCTGTTGGTTAACTAGGATCTGCAGCTTATCCAATAGGTAGGGAAATGGGTAGACTAGGTGGGCCAAGTGGTCCTTATCTGCCGTCAAAGTCTATGTTTCGATGTTTCTAAGAACTACTGTTTTGCTGCATGTGGGATTAGGTAGCCCGGTGTCCAGTTGTAAATGAAGAAATGAAATTGCCAGTTTTTCACACAATGCAGCAATGGCTACCAGAAAGAACATGTCACACTGCTTCATTCAGTGTTGGATGGGGCTGTGTAGCCCTACCCCCCTGAAAGAACACAGTAGAAACAGAAACAGATGCTTTGATGATGTCCAGGGACCCTGGTTTTCCATTTTTCACAATAAAACCTGTAAAAATTATGGAATCTTGCTTCGTTTGCGGATTTTGAATTCTTCCACAGGTGCCTCATGCAAATCGCATGTCTCTGCATGGAATCCTGAAGATTTCAGCATCTTACAATGAATGCTGCTGTGCTGCAAAACGCTGCTTCGTTGTAACCACCCATGCTTCCCACCAACTGTTCATCAGCTAAGGACTGCTCTCCATCTTGAAAGTACAGTTTTTATTTAGTAGGTACATAGACATCGTTTGTTATTTATATTACAGTGGATGCTATAAACCCCCCTGCTCCCGCATAAAAGTAGCACACTCGGGGAATTAGGCTAGACAGTAAGAGTGGGGACATCAAGTTTAAAGTTTAACTGCTCCTGTATCTAACCCTTCATTCGATCAGCTGATGTGACTGCTCACCAACCTGAAAGTGATGTTTTTGTGTAAAAAAAGTTTATGCCTAAACATTTTTCACACTGGATTTAAAACAACAGCCAAAAAAAGCTAAGTCTCAGCCAACTCAGGGAATCGGGCTGGGCAGCATGGGTAGGGGTGACAGGTGTAAAGTTTAACTGCTCAGCATCTAACTCTGATCAGCTGATGCTACTGCTTTCCATCCAGACAGTAACATTTTTGTGTAGAAAAAATGTATGTGCCTAAGCTATTTCACATTGCATGATTAAAACTCCAACAAAACTTAGTATCAGCACACTTGCAGAATCAGGTGGAGAGAGAGTTCAGTCGGTCATTCTTAATTGCATTTATTTAAATCTGTGTTTTTGTGGAGTTGAACTGCTAGCCTTACTGAGCTTGCAGGCTCCAGGGATGCTTGCTGATCTGGGTGTCTTTTTGTGGGATCAACCAACCTGGAGGGGTCTTACAATACTGTGTGGTCACCCACATCACCAAGGCAGCCCCCACATCCCACTGAGGTATGGACCCCCAGCTCAGCATGTAGTACCTTTGCACCACAGTATAAACCCCACCAGCCCAGAGCATCTGGATCAGTTCAGCTCACAAAACCCAGGTCTCCCATGTGCCAGTGATGTGCATGACCAGCCCGTGCATCTATTTTTAATTTTGGGAATTTTTTTTAAGCTGGGTGGGTGAACCTGGCTGCTGATGGTATAACTCTGGCAGTTCACTATGCTTCTGTTGTCAGCCGTGTATCTCTGATTTGGGGGGGGGTTACTTCTGTGTGCCCCAGAATTTGCTGAATGACCTGGGTGCTGTTACCCTACCTGCCACTGCATGATATCAGTGTGGGTGGGTGGGTGGGGTGCTGCAACAGCACTCAAACCAGACTGCACACTCAGAGGTACACAGAGGTAAGGTGCCAGACATTGTACGATGCCAATAGATAGAGTGGAGCTAGGCTGTTGTTTATGTTCCCCTAAGTGAGTCAGGGAGGCCATAGCATATGTGTGCCTTTGAGTTTGCTATATAGCCCAGTTGTTGTTGGCACTCTACCTGTCACTGTATGATGCCATCAAAAATGAGTAAAATTACTCAGACCTGCACCTGGGAGCTGTGCTCGGTGTAAAACAAGTAATATATAAAACATTAGATTGCCATCACCAGCTTAACACTGCCTCTCTCCACACTGTAGAGTCAATCTGGATTAGCCATAAGTGGAAAAAGGAAGCACATACTACTGCATGAAGTGCTAAAAGTGCTTCATTTGATTCCTGCACATAAATGCACCCTGCTTCCATCCACGCTGTCTCCAAATGAAACAATGCAGTCCCTAACGTGTTTCACACCCCCTGGCACTTAATCATAGCATTAGGAACTGCATTGTTTCATTTGGACACAGCGTAGATAAACAGGGTATTGATGTGCAGGCTTAAAAATAGCTTGCTGCACTCGATTATATGTCTTCTTATAACAATCAGACCCGGCTCTACAATGAAGAAATGATAAGCAATAGTGTAATCTGATATTTTATACACTAATATAATGACATTAGGGTTGGTGGGGGTGCTGGGCCGCACCCAAGCTAGAAGAGCACACTCAGGGACACAAGAAGGTAAGGCCCCAGGTGCTGTATGATGCCAGTGGGCAGAGTGATGCTCAACTCACTTGTGAGCGCAGACATAAAAACTCAGCGACACCCTTTTCATGGAGATCAAGTTAAAAAAATAAAAGTATCCACATTCGGGAGATGCATGATTTTCCATTAGTAGGTCCTCCACCACACACACACACACACACACATACACACACACACACACACACACACACACACCACCACCAAGATCTGCACACTCAGATCACTTGGGTGAGTAGGCATTCATAATAAGGGGATGACTGTGCATACTCATGGGACACAAAACCAAAGTGAGGTACAGGCTAAGCTTATCATAGAGTTTATTATTTTTTTGAATCAGACAATTCTGCTGCTGCTTCCTTGCATCTCTGTGGTAATAACGGAGCCGAAACAACAACAGCTACAAGCATTGATTTCATTTTTGCCAAAAAAACAAACAATTTTTTAACTTTTTTCATGTGTTTGTTTTCATTTTATTTCTTTTTATACCTTGAATTTCTTCTTATTTCTTATTTAAGAAAACATAAGTCTCTAGCTATAGGTGAACACAAATAACTTATTTATAGTCTTTTTTGTATTATTTGACTTCTATAACTTTGCCTTTGATGACCCAAATATTGCAAAATATTCAGGATTCAGAGACTCTGACACCAACACTGCAGCTTCTAAATTTGTAGTAAATCAATTGAATGGGGCAGAGTTACTAAGCTGCTACAATTTGGGTTTAACATTAATTGCTTACTCAGCCATAATATAGATTTTGTGTTGAATAAGCACTTCAATGTCAAATCCAATTTTGCACCTTAATACAGTAACTCTGCCCAATTCAACCAATTTACTTGAAATCTGATAGGCACATTACAAGTGCCAAGATCTCTGGATCTTGAAAACTGCATGTCAATCGGTTCAGCAGGGGCAATGTTTTAGATGTGCAAAAAAACCCATTAAACTGCCAAAATTAAGACCTTGGGCTGGATTTTCAAAGGGCGGCGCAGGGCTTTCATCCATCCCTGCACCACCACATTTAGGTGCCAAACCCCTTCACCACAAGTGTGCTTGACTTTACAATCTTGGGTGCAGTTGCGACAGTTTCCGCCATTTACGTCAGCTTGCACCACATATCTAGTGCAAACTCCATAAAAATTGCCCTCGGGAATGCCGCAAGCTAGACCACAAAAAGGTGGTCTAACATGCAGCAATTTGGCACACAGGATAGAAAATCCTGATCTCCGCCAGGAGAATGCTGCAAGCTCCAAGTGCCATATATTCAGTGCACCAGGGGTGTGCAGCATTCTCGGACGTTTGAAAATCCACCCCTTTCCTCCTTATCTATAACTAAAAAACTAGGAGGATTTCAAACATGAAACTTGCAGGTTTCATTGAGATTGCCCCATGGTTTGTGTTTTTGTGCTTTTTAAGTCCCTAACTTGCCCCATTTTTTAAAGAATTATGGATTAAAATCTGAACTGTCTAAGGATAACTGATTTTTTATGACCCCATTTCTAAATACAGTCTTTTGGTGAAAATGCATGTGTGTCAATGGAGGTGGGGCTAGCCTGATACTGCACAAGTGTCTGTATGAGTTTCAATGGTGCTCATTCAGTGGGGGCAGGGCTACTCATTAGTGCATAGCTTCACCCCCCCCGCCCCCCACTGAACAGAGCTGAGAGTGCCTATGTTTAAAAATGGCTTTTGGCAGCCATTATCTGCATCCACAGCCAAATTTCTTGCTAGGTGACAAAATATTCTGACCCTGAGGTGCTTACCCCTGGTGCCAGGAAAGCAGACAGTGTGTGTCATCGGGGTGCCAACCGCTTGTGTCATGAAACATCAGGCCACCAGTGAGCTGCTCAATCCTCAGTGTGGGTACATGCAAAATAAAAACAGTCCCTTTTTTTTTATTTATTAAACATGTAATTAAAAGAATGTTCATTGATGTCTATCGAGCCATTCCCTCCACTGCCATCCTGTCCCCCACCCACCCCACCCAGAAACTCCATTCAAAACCCACCACCATTCACCTGCATACAGCCCTCACTCACCTAAAATGGTCCATCATCACAGATACAGTCTTTGAGAAGACATCCTCTTGTTACAACTGCGACCTGAGGAAATAAAGTAAGTGTGGTTAATGTAGTTTCAATGCATTTTAAACTTCTACTCATTTTTCAATATTTTTGCCCCAAATTTTCAACATGTCCTTTTAGGGACTCTACCTTGTGAATATGGCAGGTGAAAATTTTCAAATCTGCCCCAACAGGTAATTTCTCATTTGCTCTGTGAAATCATCTTTTGCATGGGATTTGAAAATGTTCACTTACTGGGTTCATGAGGTGGGGTTGTAAGAAGACTATTTAAAAAATTTGGGATCAGAATATTAAACAAAGTTATGAAGATATGTTGAAACTTTTCAACACTGATTCATAACTTTGGTAATTTAGGGATATAGCGGAGGGACCATATGGGAAGGTGTGCCTATTTGCGGACAATACGAAAATTTACAATAGGGTGGACACACCAGAGGAGGTGGAGCTTATGACAGAGGACCTGTTAAAGCTGGAAAAATGATCGGAAAGTTGGCAATTGAGATTTAATGCTAAGAAATGCAGAATAATGCACATAGGGCACAAAAATCCAAAGGCCACTTACACACTCTGGGAGGAGAGGAGGTTCAGGTATCGCAGCTGGAGAGGGATCTGGGGATTATCATATCAAATAACCTAAAGGAGGCATATCAGTGTAACAAAGTGGTGGGTAAGATTAACAAGATGTTGGCTTTATAGGCAGGGGAATTACAAGTAGGAAAACAGAGGTGATCATGCCCCTTTACAGGGCCATGGTTCTACCACATCTCGAGTATGTGGTACAGTTTTGGAGACCTCAACTACAGAAAGACATAGATAGGGTAGAGAGAGTCCAGAGGAGGGTGACCAAAATGGTGCAGGGCATGCACAGGAGGACATATAAGGAGATGTTAGAGGAACTCAACCTGTATTCACTGGAAACAAGGAGGAAGCAGGGGGATACGATAGAAACTTGTTAAGTATCTGAAGGGAATAAACAATGAGGGAAGGGGGTACCTTTAAGATGCAAGAAAATACAATAACTATAGGACACAGCTTAAAACTGGAGGGAGGAAAGTTCAAAGGAAATAGGAGGGGACACTACTTTACAGAGAAGAAGGTGGCACCATTGAATAAACTACCAGAGGAGGTGGTGGATGTAAATTCAGTTGAGGAGTTCAAGATGGCATGGCATAACTACATGGGATTAAGCAATAAAGGGAGGGACAAATACATGGAGGGAATGGAGGAAAGGGTAGCTACATGGGGGACAGGCCCTGAGGTGGGGGATAGGGTGAAAGGAACTGAGACACAAAGGGGGGAGGAGATAGGGGCAGACTCAAGGGACTGATGGAGTCCTTTTCTGATGACACACTTCTATGTTTCATTAGAAAATGGGTAACAGCATCCTAGCTTTCCATTTGGCTAGGACACTGATCTTAGTGGGTGGGTGTTTTCCAATAGAGCCCGCTTAAAGACAAGTGCAAATTCGGGGTGCCCAATTACTCAGTATATCCTTGGGCACCCCAAATTTTCCTTTTTCCCCGATAAGTAAACCAGCGCTGTTTTTGTTTTTCTCTGTCGACTGAAATGCGATTATATTCAAAGCATTACAGTCCGCCGTGTTTCGTTTGCTACTGCCTGACATAATCCTGCCCTGAATAACATTGATTGAGCTTTTTTGATTTAAAACTGCCCAGTTATTGAAGAATTTGTTTCTCCAAAATGAAAATGAAACCCACTGGCTGATAACAAACTGTCTCACTTGCAGCCTGAACAACTGCTTCCCCGACCACAGCTCACTCTCCCGAATTGAGCTACCGTCTCCCGAACACCTCCTGGCCCCAATCCAGTGTTAAAAAAAAAGGCAGCACAACGGAAAAGATATATTTCTCAAATGAAAGTGAAATAGAAAGAAAGTGTACAGGGGAACAAAACTGTTGCATGTTCGGGGGGGGGGGCAACTGAAAAAACAGTCTGCCGTGGAGGCACCAACTGCATATAGCTGGCTTTCAAAGTAAGGGGACTGCAGTACAGCAAAAGGCCATCATTGTAATGAAGGCAGAGGAATTATTTAATTATAAAACTTGTTTAAAATTACATTTTTATTAACAATTTTCTTATTTACAGTGCCCATTTTCTAAGAGCAATAATACCCTTCAGGTTGGGCAGTACTGGGAAATACCAGACCTTCCAGGGGCTATAAGGCCCTCCACCTGCAGCATCAGGCCTCATTACGCCTCTGGGAGGTCTGGTATTTCCCAATACCATCCACCATGTTGGGTATTATTGCTTACATATTTTGACCCCAAATTTTCTTTTTTTTTTTTTGTAAACTTCTTTATTGAAATTTTGATACAAAACATAGACAAACATATATCCCGGGTTATGACCCCCGGCCCACATCCCAAAACTGAATGTGGCAACTATATACAATCACAGTTACCAAAGCTAGTTCCCATACCAAACACACCACTTCCCACTAGGATAGGCTATCAGTTCCATTTTCATGCTCAAGCTTAAACAAACCTAGATTCTGGACCAGATTAATAATTCAAATTATCCGCTACGCTCTAATAAAAATTACCCAGCCCATCTTCAGGTAACTGTGTCCCCAGGAGAGAGAGAGAGAACCCCATGAACCCAATCTATCAAGTGAGTATTATGATCAGGTCAGCCCCTATGTGAGGGAGTAATAGCTGTACCTACACGTAGATTGTCCCACAGCCAGATATCAAATCCAGACCTCGACAAACCCCTTTAACCTTGTGCAGTAAGAGTCTATCTCACTGCTCATCCACAGATAGACAGATCTGAACCCGAGGACTTTTTAACTGAACTTCATAGACTACCTCTAAAGTCCTCCAATTCCGTTCATAAATTTCTTTTTTCCCTTCCATCAGCATGTGTCGTTTAATTCTTTCTAGGACCTGCAATAGATCCCTCACCCAAAGATCAAAATCATAAGCTATGTCCTCCTTCCAGTGTCTTAAAACAAACGCTTTAACAACAGCTGACATCAGGGAAATATGATATTTGGCTCGCCCACCGGAATCCTTCCCAAATCCCCCATTATGCAAATTTCTGGACTAATGTAATCTGAGTAGTCCAATACCGGATCCATGTTTTTAACCATAAGGCCCCAAAGTGGTTGAATTCGAGTACAGTTCCAAAATATATGCAGGAGGTCCCCTGGTTGCATGCCACAACAAAACAAAGATCTGTCTGTCTGAGTTTTCTAGAACACAGTTTAGAAGGGGTGTAGTAGATGTTTGAGCAAATAAAAAATTGCATCATATTATACTTTGGTATAGGCAAATATTTCACATATTTCCAAACTTCAGACCAGTTTGGTCTCGGGGGAATAAAGCTTTCTCCCAATATACAATACGAGACTCAGAATTTGTGTCCACATAATCTAGCAAGACCTTGTATACTTTGGATAAAGGTGCTGTGAAAGATCAATTTCCTAGCTATCCCATATAAGCACCTGTTTTCCTCCCCTATCCTTAAAGTCCCACAAACTTCTGGAGTAAGTTAGTAAGCTGTATCCTTTTAAAAATCCCACTCCCAGCCTGTGTTGGCAAATGAACCTTATCAGAGACTATAAAATCAGCCACTCTGGAGTCTTGCAGTAGTGATACCCATTGACCCTTCAGAACACTGTTCCCCAGGCGGAAGTTAGGATTCCCCACTAAAGGTTGTTCTCCTGCCCCCCTCTGAGCCTTCCTTTGGGTCCAAGTTAGCCACTCCCACCAAGCCCTGACTGATTTGTATATTGGGGATTGCTTTCCTATGCTTGGCAAAGACTCCGGGTCCACGTGCAATAATGCCCCTGGCTGGAGTCTTGTTTTTTCAAGAAGCAGCTGTTCAATTCGCAGCCATGTTGGAATATATTCCCCATCTCCCATACGATGATCCCATCGTCCCATATATCCTAATTGCCCCGCTACATAATATGTTAGCAAATCGGGAAGGTTCACTCCACCTCTAGACTAGGGAAGACGTAGTATACTTTGCTTCCTCCTAGGAGGTTTCGAGTCCCACAAAAATCTGAGATGATCATTTGAATGCTGACAAATCTAGCCTTGAGGATTGAATAGGGAGAGAGAAGATCGGATACAGCAATCGAGGCAGAAGATTCATTTAATAAGACCCACCTTGGCCGTGAAGTTTAGGAAGCCTCTTCCACCTTTCAATATCTTGCTTAATTCTGACTACAATATTATCAAGATTCACCTCATCCCATCTTCTGATCTAGCCTAACGATCCCGGTACTTGATTTTTCTGAGGCCCAATTAGTTGGAACTGCTCAAAATCTCCCTAAGGTATGAATTGTGAGTGGGAGTACTTGTGTTTTGGCTAAATTTAACTTATAATTAGCAACCCTGGAGAACTCCCCAATAATTTCCAGGGATCGCTGAAAGCTCTCGGATGGATTACTTAAATGTAATAAGATGTCATCAGCATAAGCCGATAACTAAGCTCTAACCCAGAACATCAATCCCTGAACCCTTGTATCCTAAAGAGACCTTAACAAAGGCTCGGGTATATATTAAATAAAATTGGTGATAATGGACATCCTGCCTCGTTCCATTTTTAGAAGAAACTCTTTGAAAGATATCCATTACATAATACTCGGGCGTAGGGGCTTCATAGAGATTTCTGAGGCCCTTAGAAACTCCCTGGAACCCCATCTTTTCCATAGTGAGAAACAAAAATTGGTGAGAGACACGGTCGAATGCCTTCTTGGCATCTAATGCAATTAAAGCCATAGCCGAATTTGAAAGAGCCGCCCTCTCCAAGATATGATGAAGCTTTCTTAACGCATCCGGAGCCCCCCTCCCTGGCATGAACCCAACCTGCTCTTGACTAATCAAACACGGGGCAATTTTCAAAACCCTATTGGCAAGTATCTTAGTAAGGATCTTAATATCTTGGTTTATTAGAGCTATGGGCCTATAATTACCTGGCAAATGTTTGGGCTTGTCTGGTTTGGGAATCAGAGTAATATAGGCCTGATACAATGGGGGGTGGGGGATCCCTTCCTGCATGATGACTGAAAAAACCTCCTTCAGCAAAGGTATTAAAGTCTCCACATGAACTTTATAAAATCTAGCTGGAAGACCATCTGGGCCTGGTGCCTTCCCATTAGGCAAATCCATAATAACCTCAAAAATTTCCTGCTCCAGTATTGGGGCAGCCAGGGCTCGGGCCTGCTCCGGACTCATTTTTGTTAAAGAAATTGTCTCTAAAAACCCCTTAATTTCTGCCTCCGGGCACCGCGCCCCTTCCTGGTATATTGCAGCATAGTAGTCGGCAAAAGCATCTGCCAGACCTTGAGGGTCCGAGACAAATTCCTCACTGAACTTCACTGCCACAATCGTTCTCTCCTCTCTCGCTCTTTGATCCTATGGGCCAAAATCCGGCCTGGCAAATCCCCTGCAACAAATATTTGCGTTCAATCTCCCTATCCAAAATCTACCTATAATTAAGGATACCCTTATATTCCTCCCTTAAATCTCTAAGCTCCCGATCTGTCTCTTCAGAGGAGCCCTCTAATGGCGCCAATGATTTAATATCTCAATATAAACTCTTCCGAGCCCTATTCAGTTTATTCTGTCTGGCAGTATATTCCTGAACCCATCCCCTATACAACACTTTACAGACAGGCCAGGCTAAGTTCCTATCAGCAAGAGTAGGGATTTGAGTCTGGATAATTTCCTTGAGTTTGCCCTTCAACCTGACTAATATCTTATCGTTCATTAAGACCCTATCGTCCAAGCACCAACGAACTGGCTTAGGGAGGATATTGTCCGAGCTCCATATCAACAGTATTGGGGAGTGGTCAGAAAGGATCCGCTCATAAGTACACATACCTGTGACCCCCCTTAGGACCTCCTGATTAATCAAAAAAAAAATCGATCCTGGTATAAACCGTATGCGCTCCAGAGTAAAAGGTCATCTCAGTCTCTCCTTTCTATAGATCAATATGGATCCACTAAAGCAGTGACCTGCAGGAATCTATGCAATGCCACCTGGGAGAACTGATAGCTTTACTGGAAGGGGACTCCTGTCACTCTATTATCTAAGCAAATGTTTCAGTCACCTGCCAGAATAAAGGAGCCCTGGGGAGAGTGGCAATCAGCCTCAAAAGAGGCAAAGAATACTGATCCGGGCGGAGTGGGACCATAAATGGAGGCACACACCAGTGGGTGTCCAAAGCACGAGCCCATTGTATAAACTCCCCTGCCATCTTCCCTTGACCTGAAGCTCTCAATCACATATGGGCATCCCTTCCTAATTAATAATGCCACCCCACCAGAGACCTTCGCATTCCCACTTCCAAATACCTTGCCAACCCATCCTTTCCTCAGCAAATGTAATTCATCCACCAGTAAGTGGGTTTCCTGTAATGCAGCGATATGGACCCCCATCTGGTTAATATATCTGAGAATAACCAATCTTTTCCTCCTTCCCCTAAGACCCTTCACATTCCACAACAAAATTCTAAGTGACCCCATCTACCATATCCACGCCTAGAACCCTCCCTCTCTGACTATTAAATTCCCTTGGGCCACCTGTCATGGTTTCTCTCTCTCTCCTACCCTCCCCATAAACCCCCCACATGCTACCCCCGATCCTTCGATCGCCCTCCTAAATCGATCTGGAACGTGTGTGAGCCCACTCACCAGACGTCCCCTTCCAGCCCCCAAGTCCCTCTATAACACTTAGAAACCCTCATTCTCCCATATCGTCTGGTACAAACCAGACAGCAAAACATCGCATCTAAGCATCCATTAATAATGGGAGAAATTATATCTCAATAGCTAAAGCCATTATCTTCATGGCTTACCACTCCCACAACCTGTACAGCGGGGAAAAAAAGAAAAAAAGGGGAGGGGGGTTTTACCCCTTCGCCAAGCTCACTAACCTATTATGAATATTCATTGAGAGAAAAATACAAACAAGTACAATTCAAAAACAATTAAAGAGTCCCCATATGAGTCCTTCGAGCAGCGTAACTAAACGCTTGACAGATTATTCTGTATTCTCTGTCCAACTCCGCCTTTGCTCTTAAGTAGTTGGTTTAAATAAATCAGGTAATTCCACTTTAAGGCCTTCCAAGGCTTCTTCTGCCGAGGGGTATTTTCTGTCCCATTCACCAACTTGACTACTAGAGTGGCAGGATATTGCAGTCTGAACTTCAAACCTGCCATATACAGCTTCTTTTTTAATGTCGTACTCCTTCTTGTTTTTCCCTCACCGAGGGACCAAGTCCTGAAACAACCACACCAAGCCCCATTCCAGTGGAGATTTCTATTAGCTTTGGCTTACATCAATACATGAGATTTTTCCTTGTAATTAAGAAAACGCATTATAATTATGCGAGGCCGTGCCCCGGGGGGGGTTTCTCTCAATGCCCGGTGGGCCCTCTCAAGATTATAAGATTCACCAAACGGCGTGGGTCCAAATAACTTAAAGAGAAGATCTTGCATGAAGGCAACACAATCTGAGCCTTCTGTTTTCTCAGGGAGCCCAGCCATAATTAAATTATTCCTTCGGCTTCTTGCCTCCTGATCTTCCAGACGATTTTCTAATTTTCTCACTTACCTTTTCAGAATAATTATATCTTGGTCCACCGTAGTACTTTTTCTTTCTTGTGATACCATTCTAACCTCCAGGTCACCCACTCTCTGAGTGAGAGCATGTAATGCAGGTTTTAGTATAGTGAAATCGGCGACCAGCCCCTTCAGGAGCTGCTTAATTTCTAAAATGTCCCCTGTTGTTGATTGACCCTCCGGGCCCTCCCCCTTCCAGACCTCAGGCTCGTCTGGGACCGGGGAGTGGGGCTTTGAGCGTTTCACCGCCGGTGTTCTCCCTACGAGGGGCTCGGGCTGCTTGACTCCATCTCGGCCATTTCACGAGCCAGATTGCTTGGGTTTGCTGCAGTCCTTTCGTCCACCAGACCGGACCCCAAAACGGTTTCCCAGCTGTCCCAGCTCCTTATAAACAACGCCCCTCACTCGCGATCCATCGCGGAAGCCAAAGAATTAATTATTTTAAATTAAATAGCTTTCGGGACTCGGGAGCTGCGGAAGAGACGTCTACCTCGCACGAGCTCATCACGTCCCTGTTGACCCCAAATTTTCAGCATAGCCATTTTGCTACCTCAGCTCATGAACATGGTAGCTATGGTTTTTCAAATCCTACCCAAAATGTGTTCTCGCATTTGGGGTGTAAAATAATGTTTCAACCAATATTTTATAATTGACATCCATCTTGTTCAGAAGGGAGTGGGGTCATAAAAAGACCATGTTGAAACTGTGAGGTACAAAATATTAAAAAAGTGACCAAGTAATGAGTAAAAGTTCAAAATGCATTAAAATACATTAATTGCACTTACATTGTTTCTTCAGTTCACAGTCACAGTTCCAGGAAGAGACTGTCTTCTCAGCTTGGAGATTGGCTGTACAATGGTGGACAGATTTTAGGTGAGTGAGGGGTGTGGGTGGTGCTCAGTGGGGGTTGGGGTGTGGTGGGCAGCACAACAAACATCGATGGACCCTTTTTTTTATTGAATAAACACAATAAGTTCAGGTAACAGTGTGTCCAATTGTGACATTTGAGAGTGGATCCAGGACAAGACGTGTCTATTTGTGGATGACACTAAGATATGTTGCAGGTTGAATTATGAAGCGGGCATAAGTGAATTTGTCAGGGACCTGAGGAAAATGGAATGGTGGTCTAAGATCTGGCAAATATAATTTAACACCAAAAAGTGCAAGGTTATACACCTGAGGAGGTGGAATCTGAGGACAGGATATTGGATGGAAGGAGCAAGACTAGAGTAGACCTCAGAGGAGAGTAATTTGTGAGTTAACATAGGAACATAGGAATGTGATGGCAGAAAAAGACCTCCAGGTCCACCCAGTTTGCCTAGATATCCACTTGGCCTTTACTGTAGTTTCCCCATCCCCCATCCCAACATCCCCGTGTATTTATCCCATGCCCTCTTGAACCCCCCACAGTCCTCTCCCCCACCATCTCCCCAGCTGTCCATTCCAGTTGTCCACCACCCTGTCAGTGAAGAAGTACTTCCTAAAATTACCCCTAAATTCCCCACCCCTTTATTTGGAATTGATGTCCCCTTACCCTAAATCTCTCCTTTAGCTGGAAAAGCCTCTCCACAAGCACCTTATTGATACCCTTTATATATTTAAATGTCTCGCTCATGTCACCCCTCTCTCTCCTCTCCCTCCTCTGTTCCAGCGAGTACATGCCTAGGTCATTCAGTCTCCCCTCATATGGTTAAGTGTTCTAGCCCCCTCACCATCTTTGTTGCCCTCCTCTGAACCCATTCTACCCTCTCCACATCCCTCCTGAGGTACGGCCTCCAGAACTGGACCCCATACTCCAGGTGTAGCCTGACCTGCTGGGTGTACAAGGGAACTATGACCACTTGCCTCCTGCTGGAGATCCCTCTCCCTATGCAACCTAAATCCTCCTGGCTCTTGCCACTGCCCCTCCACGATGCTTTGCCACCTTCAGGTCCTGTGAGATGATAATGCCTAGGTCCCTTTCCTCTTCTGTTACCTGCAGGATCTACCTCCTATCAAGTACTCCGCGTTCCCATTTTTTCTGCCTAAGTGCATGAGCTTACACTTTGCCATAACAACAATTGCCACTCCTTGGACCATTCCTCCAACCTCTCCAGATCTCTGCGCATCATCTCCACCCCCTCCTGCTTGTCCACTCTATTGCAGATCTTTGTGTTGTCTGCAAATAGGCTCATCCTCCCTTCCAGACCCTCTGCTATGTCCCCTATAAAGATATTAAGCAGTAGACGTCCTAACACCAAGCCTTGGGAAACCCCACTAATGACCGCAGACTCCTCCGAGGGTTCCCCATTGACCAATACTCTCTGTGTTCTGCCCTCTAACCAGTTCTACACTCACCTTATTACCACCTCCCCAGCCCCAGGCAACCCATCTTGTGCAATAGCCTCCTGTGCAGCACCGAGTCAAATGCTTTTTTGAAATCAAGGTAGGCCACGTCCACCAAGCCTCCCTGATCCATCACCTCAGTGACCCAGTTAAAGAACTCTATCAAGTTAATTTGACATGATCTGCCTCAGTGAACCCATGTTGCCTTGGATCCCGAAGGTTGTTTGCCTCCAGGTAGTTGTTGATTATGTTCTTGAGCAGTTTCTTCATGAGATTGCCAACCACAGATGTCAAGCTCACTGGCCTATAGTTGCCCACCTCTTCCTTCCCCTCCTTGTGCAGTGGTACTATATCCACATATTTCCAATCATGAGGTACCACCCCCGATCTTAAGGAGTTGTTAAATAGGGTGGTTAAGGGAGCAGCCAGTACATCTCTCAGTTCCCTCAAAACTCGTGGATGCACCGTATCTGAACCCATGGCTTTGTTCATCTTCAAGTCCTTAAGCTCCCTCAGGATCTTCTGTTCCCAAAAGGGACTCACATCCACCCCATAATAAGTGAGAGTCACAGAACCTAGGCCCAGTGTAACAAGGTATAGGGGAAGACTGGAATGTATAGGTAGAGCATTTTCAAGTCAAAAGAAGGAAGTGATCCTGCCTTTGTGCAGATCCTTGGTAAGGCTGCACCTGGAATGCTTTGCACAGTTCTAGAACCCTCATCTAAAAAGGGACCAGAACCACCTTGAGGTGGTCCAAAGGAGAAACCAAAATCACTCATGGCCAGCACTGGAGGACCTATGAGAAAAAGCTGAGCACCCTTACTCCACAGAAGCTTGGAGAGAGAGAGAGAGAGAGAGAGACGGGGACCTGATTGAAACTTTCAGTTATCTGAAGGGTATAAAAGGGGTGGATAGTCAACAATTGTTTCAGAATACCAAGGGGACCATCACAAGAGGCTATGACTATAAGCTAGCAGGGACTTGAGGAAGTACTTTTTCATGGAAAGGGTGGTACAGTACAAAATGGAATTATCTACCAGAGGAGCTGGTCAATGTTAAGATGCTTGTTAGTTTCAGGAGAGAGTATGATAAGCACATGTGACAGGTGCATATGAGGAAAGAATAGGAATAACAGGAGCATTGGGACAGTTCATGTAGAACTGAGGGAAGATACAATAGATCCACATGATACCTTGTCAATGCTAGACTGGTGAAGACTTAAGTATGTCCTGGACAGAATGGATGGACCATGAGTCATTTCTGTCCCTCAGCATTGATGTTTCTATAAGTATCAAGCCTCCTCAAACAATATTTACTCATCATTGATTGCCATCATAAATGTGGCTGCCATATGTACACATTACAACTTTCAAATAAGCCCTAAAAATAAAACTCCCTTAAATTAAAAACACAAATTAAATGTTCTATTCCCTCAGAATTCCCTCCCCACACACATTCATGAATTTAAAAATTGAAGAACTGTTCAGCAAGTTTAATTTCTGGTGTTCCTCTGCAGATCATGTCCCCCCTCCCCTTACCTTCTTACCAGGCAAATCTCCTCCACTTATCCTGTCACAGATAACAAGCATTGTCAATGCCAAATGTTTGCATGCTGGTATTAGCATTGGAAGTGCAGGACTTAGATAAATGCAGAATAGGAATGGCAGTGAATTATTGAACTTCACGCCAACCCCACCTCCACCTTGCAGAGATGGACGGGCATTGGGGTATGCCTTTGGGTCATCGGCCATAACGTTCAGCCATTTCACCTCACCCTATCCTGCAAACACCAACAAGTGTTGAGGTGTGCCTTGGCGTGTTCGGCTTTACAGTCACCCCATTCCATAAGGACATATGCTGAAATGGGTACAGTATAGGAGAATGGGGTGAACTCTGGGGCTGAAGAGTCCAAGGCACACCTCAATGCCTGTCACTGGCTGTAGGGCGGGGGTTGAATGGCATAAGCATTACAGCTGGCAATCCAAATGTACACCCCTGATGCCTGTCAGTCTGTACAGGGTGGGATGTTATGGTTAGAAACCCCTAAAGCCACGGGCATTTGTTGGTATTTGCACCACAAATTTTCAACATGGCCTTTTTGCGATGCCCACCTGATGAAAGCATTTTGGACCTCTGCTCATGAACAGTAGTACTGTGGCTTTGTTAATCTGTCTCGAATGTTGATTTCCCACAGTGGTTCGGCCATTCTGTGCCAGATGTGTGACACCACAGTTCAGGCAGGATGTGAAAAAGGACAGTGGCACCATTCATAAGGAGATGTGAAGAGATGGCAATGTTGGAAATCTGGAGTGAAAATATTAAAAATTCTCGAAGTTGCGAGTGTTTGTGAAAACTGCCCAATGCACTCTCGTAACACAGTCATTTTTTTGAATTCTTTCACCAAATTTTCAACATAGGCATTTTGAGATCTCTACTCATGAACAATGTCACTATGATTTTCTTAATCTGTCCGAACAATGATTTCCCACAGCGACCACGACATTGTGCGCCAGATGTGTGAAACCACATTTTGGACAGGATTTGAAAAACGACAGCTGTACCGTTCATAAGGAGGTGTGCAAAAATGGCAATGTTGAAAATCTGGAGTGAAAATATTAAAAATTCTTGAAGTTACACATGTGTAAGGAAACTGCCCAATGCACGCTTGTGACATAGTTATTTTGTGGAATTTTGTCACCAGATTTTCAACATAAGCACTTTGGGACATCGGCTCATGAACAGTGTCACTGTGATTTTCTTAATCTGTCCCAGTCATTGATTTTCCACAGCAACCACGCCATTGTGCGGCAGATGAGTGAAAATACATTTCGGGCAGGATGTGAACAATGACAGCTGTATCGTTCATAAGGAGGTATGTAAAAATAGCAATGTGGAAAATCTGGAATAAAAATGTAAAAAAATTCTCAAAGTTACGAGCGTGTACACTGCACAACGCACACTTGTAACAGTTATTTTTTGAAATTATTTCACCAAATTTGCAACATACACTTTTTGGGAGCCCACCTCATGAACAGTAGCACTGTCATTTTGTTAATCATTCCTGAATGGTGATTCAGTGCAGTGACAGCAAGTCACCTTCCGGGACTGAATAAAACGCCATGACAGCGACTGAATTCATGAGAAGGGGTCCCAAGAACCCAATATTGAAAATTTGGTGGCAAAAGTTGAAAAAATGGCCAAGATGTCCACATAAGTTGAAAAAAACTCATTTATGTCATTATACAGCTTACCTGAATACATCAATGAAAAGAATGAACTGCACTCAAATAACTTGCTTGTAGCAATAAATCTTTTAATTATTCTTGGTACATGTATTTGGGGGAACATTCCATGGTTTTCCACTTCCTCAGCTCCTTGTGTTACACCTAAACAAATAATATATACAGCAAATTACTTACTAATTTCATATATTTATAAACAATAATTTCAACTGGGTACATTCTGTTGGAGTGCCCCATTTCACCAATTTCCAATATGCAGCATAAATATATAATGTAAGTTAGAACGTTGTATTCATTGAAAATCTAACTTTCCCTAGTCCTGTTGTACCATTGATGTGACGTCATGATGTTATTGTACCATTGTGAGTATGTCACATTGATGGTACAACAGATCTGACCACATTTGCGCATGCGTGACTCGCGGCTTGTAGCGATGAAAAAATGGGCACCGCAGTTCATCGGAGGCACTCTCAGTAAGTGCCGCTTTTTAAACAGCCGTCGCACGCAGCAGGACAGCCTATTTGTTTTAAATTTATGATCGCACATTATCTATGTGGACCTGGAAGGATTGCAGTGTTTTTAGGGACATGGGTGGGGAGGGGAGGGGGCGACCGACATGACAGCGAGACGTTTGAGGCAAACAACAGCTGATTGCTTTACTTTTGTCTACACACTATAAAAGACAGTGGATGGGCAAAAGTAAACAACAACACTGTCATTCACTTCTCGAGGTTTCATGTCAACCGAAAACCTCTCAAAGTGAACAACAGTGTTGTTCAATGTTGCCCATCCACTCTCCTCTATATTATTCACAATAACTATTTTACTGTGATGCTAAGACACACCAATATCCATTGCAAATCATAATGCCTGCATATTGCTCACCTTATTTTTCTTTAATAAAACCCCTTTTACCAGGTTTTGGTCCTGATTATCTGCCTTTCACTTGAGTGACATCCTTTATATCTAATAAATAAATTTATACAATCACTATACATATTCTCTGCTAATCAAAGTATTGCAATCATAGCCATCTAATTTTTGTTATGGTCCATAACTTAACGGTGTACAAAATTCGCTGTTTCAAACACTTATGTTATAAATACAATTATCTCTTGCTTACATCATGTTTATACCACTCTAAATGTTCATTTTATGTTTATATCACTTTAATTATACTGCAATGAGAGCACTGGTGTGCACAGAAAATTGTCTACCTAATTTCCACATCAAACATTTGTTCATTCCATTTATCAAAAATATCCTTCACCTCAAGTAACCACTTTAACTACTTTCAAGATTTATAAAACTACTTGGAGTTTCATAATATAATCTGCACATGTGGTTGTTTACCTTTTTATGTTGGCTTGTGCTTGCACGCCAGCTAACATATTGCATTAGTGGCAGATTTGGAGGTGTGGTCACTGTTGGGTGAATGCAGGGCACGCATCAGTAGGTGCGTCCCTCATTCCCCAATAAGCCAGCATGCAGGCGCCACACCAGGAATACATAATGTGGTAAGCACATCAAACAAAAGGTCCACTGCAATGACAGCCAAGCTCGTCATGCAGTGGCACCAAAACATGCCCTCCCTACGTGCCTTTCTTGGTGAAATCCTTCCAGAAACATGGTGGCACTGACTGCCGCCATGTGGAGAGCTGACTTCAGGGGTGCCCAATCCCCCTGTTGGCATGCCATCACTCAGTTCATGTGTCGACAGGGGAGCCCACTCTTTGTTGGCATAATGACCCCCCCATTTATTCTGTGCCAAGGGGGTGCCCAATCCCCCTCGGCTGTTGCCCCCTCCTTCGCTATGTGCCGATGAGTGTGCCCAATCCCCCACTGGCTAGCTCCCCCAACACTCAGGTGGCGTGCTGGGAGCCCACCCCAGAATGCCAAATGCCCCTGTAAAAAAAAAGTTATGCAATTTTTTTATTTTTATTTGTTTCCCTGTAAAAGAAGAAAATGGTCCCTGTTATAAGCGTGCATTGCACAGTTTCCACGCACCCTTATAACTTCGCAAATTTGCAATATTTTCATGCCAGATTCTCAACACTGGCATTTTTTCACACCTCCTTATGAACAGTACAGCTGTCATTTTTCACAGCCTGCCCAAAATGTGTTTCTGCATTCCTGGCACATAGTGGCGTGGTCACTGTGGGAAATCAACTTTTGGGACAGATTAACAAAATCACAGTGCCACTGTTCATGAGGGGAGGCCTATACTAAAAAAATCCCAAAAATAATTGGGTTACGGACGTGTGTTGCACAGTCTCTATGCATGCTCATGACTTCACCAATTTTTCATATTTTCACCCAGATTTTCAACGTTGCCATTTTTTTACACCTCCTCATGAACAATCCAGTTGTCATTTTTCACATCCTGCCCAAAATGTGTTTTCGTCCCTGTGTCGCCAAATGGCATAGCCGCTGTTCAAAACCACCTTTCAGCTACCAAACTGACTGTGCCGCTCTTCATGAGGTGGGGTCACAAAAAGCCTATGTTGACAATTTGGAGGGAAAATACCAACAAATACCTACAACGTTAGGGTTTCCAACTGTAACACTCCACCCTGTAGAGACTGACAGGCATCAGGGGTGTGACTTGGGATCATTGGCTGTAATGCTCACACCATTTCACCCCCACTCCCACCCTGCAGCCAGTGACAGGCATCAAGGTGTGCCTTGGAGTGTTCGGCGCTAATGTTCACCCCATTCTCCTATGCTGCACCCATCTCAGCATATTTCCTTATGGAATGGGGTAAGTATAAGGCCCAAAGACCCCAAAGCACACCATGACAGTTGTCAGTGTCTACAGGGTAGGATGAGGTAAAATGGCATTAGCGTTATAGCTGATGACCCAAAGTGGGGTTGGTGTCAGTTCAATACTTCACTGCCATTCCTATTATGCATCTCTAACTCCTGCACTACCAATGCCAATGCCAGCGAGACAACATTCGGCATTGACAAATGATTGTTTTTAAACAGGAGCCTTGTTATGCTTTTCCTTTTATGTGTATTTAGCTTGTGTAGCATCAGAATCTGTGGGGCCATGATAACATTGTTTCAGTCACTTCATATCTAAACAAAACGTACCTTTTAATCCAAAAACAATTGGTCTAATGAGTTATAAAAATGCTTACTTACATCTCATCTTGCAGGCCGTGGCTCTCCCAAGAGTTAGGATGCGGAGGCCTCTACACTTACAGTTTAAATACTGCTAAGGGGGTGGGGGGTGGGGATCCTGATGCCCTTTGATGATGTCACTATGCTCATTCCACCACTCAGTACATGCTACCTATTTATTATTCTTGCATGTTGTTTCTTGTACTAGGTGGCCTAGTGGAATGATGGATGCCACTTGCCCTTCAGCAAGAATAAGGCAATGGTTTGCCCCCCCCCCCCTTGGGATTTTGTTCAAATCCACTTTTTTTTATTTTTAATTAAAAAAAAATAACACCATATTTTATTTTTGTACAAGTCTACTTTATCCAAATATTTACTTGTTATTTATTTTGCTTTATACTGAGGTTGGGAAGAGGAGGTGTGATATCTTAGGGAGATTTACACAGACTGTTACAATTCAATAATATAGATGCCAATCACATTCCTCATTAAGTCCAATTCTATGATTCATGCTGTCCACACTGAAAATCCAAAATACCTCCCATTTGCGGAGGACTTCGTCCCACTTGACATGACTCTGTTGTGGTTCCTGTACAAGTTCTAGTCCCCAAAATCTTAGACTTGAAACAGAATGTCCGGCTGTCACGAAGTGCCTTGCCACTGCTGATGTTTCATCTTTTAAGCAAATCTTACTCTTATGTTCGCTTATTTGTGTCTTTAGATCTCTAGTGGTCTTCCCCACATAAATACAATCGCATGGGCACATGACAACATAGACAACATGGTCTGAAGCGCATGTGATGTGTTGTTTAATTTCATATCTTTTGTTAGTAAAGGGATGAATGAAACAATCTCTATTCCGTGTATTCCCACATTGGAAATAAAGTCTACATTGAAAACTACCATTTTTTAAAGGGCCAAGCAACATTTGTCTCTATTGTTTCTGTATTACTTTATGCGCTATGCGCACCAGCTTGTCTCTTAAAGTTTTATTTCTCTTTGTAGCTATTAGTGGTGGACTCCTAAATCTATGATTCTCTACCTCTCTTGCTTGAACTATGTGCCAGTGGGTCCTAATGATGTTACTGATCTTTGTTTTTAAATGACTATACTTCATAGAAAAAACTATTCTGTCTCCCATATCCTTTTTGCCAGTGTCAGTAAGCAATGTCCTCCTCTGCAAATTTTGTACTTCTTCTTGTGCTTGCAAGATCAGGGGTCTCTTGTATCCCCTGTTAGTGAACCTTTGGAGCATGTCATCTGCTACTCTTTGATATTGTTCCTGCTGACTACAGTTTCTCTTGGCTCTCATGAATTGTGCCTTTGGGATACTATTTTTTAGGACAGGCTCATGGAAACTTGAAAAATGTAATGTTGTATTCCTAACTATAGGTTTTCTATATAATGTTATGGCTAAGCCTGTACTGTTTTATAATTCTATTATACAGCTTACCAGCATTTATTTAGTTCAAGTGGTCAGCTTTGAAGAGTGTGATCGTGTTCCCGGTCCACTGAAGATCATCTTGCCCAGCTCTGGAGGCAAGTATGGGGTGGGGGTGTGGGAGGTGAGGTGTCGCAGAGGGTGGGCGTGGGTTGGAGGAGGGACCCGACGGCAGAGACCATTTTCTTTGTTTCAGGAAAAAAAAAACAAAACAGAAGAGCGTCACGGAAGGTTTTGCAGGACTGCCCCACTGGGGTGGGCTCCAGTGTCATCTACGATTACAGGGAGGGGACTTAATGGTATTGGGCCCCCATTGGCAAAGAAAGCCTGTTTGGGTGGGGCATGATGCCAAGGGGGATTGGGCACCCCCCTCAGCACACGACAAATGGAGGGAGGGGACATTATGCCGACAGGGATCGGGCACGCCCATTGGCTTTTATGGGGACTGTAAGTGGATGGCGACAGCTGCTGCCATGTTTTTTTGAAATGTTGCACCAGGCAAGGCATGCCCTGCAATGATGATCTGCTCCCACATTACAGCAGCTAATTTGTTTCAAGTTGGTGGCACGTTGGCTGAACTAGTGTCAGCAGCAGCAGCATGCCACCACATTGGGAAAGGAGGGCCAAGTCCAAGAATGCAGTGGTGGCACTGGCCGCCACAGTGCCACACCTCCAAAACCCACTTCTCTCCTAAGCTGCCACATAATGTTTTTGCACATGTGTGCAAGCAAACATAAAAATGAGGCTCTATGTTGAGATATGAATCTTTTTATTGCATGAGTATTGGGGGATGAGTGAATGTTCTGTCTGTGGAATTCTATAGAATTTTGAGTTTATGTATTCCATGGAAAGCAAGCATTCCATCAGTTGAATGTGTGGAAAGTCAAAATATTGACAGTTGAGGATGGACTACCTTTTGCAAGCCACTTTTAAAAACAAATGACCTGTTTTTAATAAAAACAAAGTTAGAGATATTTAAGAAATTTTCTCAGTTTACCTATTTCATAAGTGCAGTGAGACACCCTAGAGTGTGGGTTATTACGTGACAGTTGTATTTATGGGAGTTTAAGGCATTCGATGTGAATGCCTTATGAGCCATATGATTTACAGTGCATCTGGGTGTGCGGTTATAACATAACAATGCACATACTGCCAAGTCTTATTGTTTACACAAAATGTGTCAAGATGGTAACCACAAATCAGTTCTCCTGCATTGCCTACATATACTCCTGAATGCATGGTAATACTTTTATAAACTAAAATTCTTAATACCAGACCATGGGCCCAGCTTTTGAAAGGTCTCTTGATTTGCGCAAGTTGTGTGGAACCCCTGCCTGCAGCAAACTCCAGGTGTGCCAGGGACCCTGAGATGGATTTTGGTACAGCAGGGGTCCTGGCGCCAAAGTCCCCAGAGTTACCACAAGTGAAGTGGTGCTCCAAACAAGTGGTGTACAGGAGGAGTTTTATAGAGGGTGCCATGATCCCCTCCTGCCCATTGGAAAACCAGTCTCAGGATGTGAATGTTGGAGGGAAGGCACCCATTATCTCAACCAGTATATGTCCACTGAGCCCCATAGTGGCCGTATTGGGCTGCTTTTGCAAAGCCTACCTGTTGCATGGTACTACATCATGTGCTATGACCACAAATTGCTGTCTATTTTGTTCCATCTCATCTTGGGTACCCTTCCCATTTTCATCCTGAACAGTTCATATGCCAAATGCACCATCTTGATATTGTCCCTGTACTTCATGAGCTGTGCTGTATTTTTGGGGAATCGCATGCTGTAAATGGTTATAAAAGTATCAAACATGGCTGCCCAATTGCCAAATGTAGGTGGCACTTGTGGTCTATACCATTTCTCTTCTGTCTTGTCTTTGTCACTCAAGTCAGGCAATTCCAGATGCAAAAGTTCAAACATCTCTACATACTCCCCCTTCTAGATCTTCTCTCTCATTGCTCCAGACAAATGGGTGTCCATGGAGTCATCCACCCCCATGTACACCCAACAATTTCCAGCTGTTGGTGTTGTAATTGCCTGTGCTGTGCCATGATTGGGATTATCCACTGCTGGAACCCCTGCTACCACTGGGTCCTGTGTGGTCACCTGTCCTGGGTCTTTGCCATATTGCCTGCTGCTGAGGTTATTGATTCCTAAACCTGCCTTACTGTTTTCTCAGTTTGTGACCCACCAGCAGTGCTGGGGTATGCGCTTAGATAATGCTGGTCTCTCTGGACCAACACAAGCAATGTCAACCTGGTGGATGTCCCAACTAGGGCATCCCTTTGTTGCTGTAGCCCTTGCTCCACATCTGAATTCTCTGTTACCAGACCAGCTTGCCCCTGGTTGGCCATACTACTGCACACTCTCTCCAAAGCTGGACCCCTGCTGTCCAAGCATCACATGCTGCTTAAAGCCAGAAGCAAGGGTGTACCTTGGTTTACTGCCATGTTGTTTGTAACATTGTTGCCCCCAAAGAAGTGCTGTGCTTCTCATTGCACTCCCGGCCACATCCGTGGTGCTGGGAGGGTGTGATGGAATGCTTGCTTAAAGAAATTAACACCATAAAAGAAAAAGTGATTGCCCTGAAAAGTGAAGCACAATATGTTGAGTCTGAGTCACAATTAAAACCCAAGCTCTCCAAATATGAAATAACTATCACAGACAGGAAAGCAAACAAGTTACTGAGAGATTTAACGGATTATGAAAAAGGCAATATCATCAGCTGGGCCAAACTGAAGTTGAATCATTCTAACAGCAGAGGGTGCTCAAGGGTCAGGTTTGCCACAAGAAATCAATCTAAGAGAAGAAACAGTGAGAATCCAGGAGCCCAGGGGGGAATTGAAGAAATAACCTCAGAAAACAATGAAATAGCCACAACTACTGTTCAAGGGTCAAAAAACTCAAAAGGAGAAAGAAAAGGAGAGGAAAACATGGAGGCAGGAGGCAAAAAGAACAGACGGAATTATCCGCTGCGAGAAAAGAGGAAGTAAACAAATTACAAATAATTAACTTGTCATCTGTTTCCCTCATGGATATACAATGCAGTGTATTAGAAAAGGGACTAAGTTTCATTCCAACCCCCTCGGTCAATAATTTTCAAATCTTTGTGGATTTGCACACATTTTTTAGGAAATTGAAATTGCAGTTACATTTCCTGCCACAAAGAACCTAACATGTAACATTGAGATGGGACTTTCAACAGATATTGGGGAATCAGTGACTAATTTTGAAAATGGAACAGATTCACAAAGTGCATGTATGGGAGATCTGGAAGACTTGGATTACCTAATTAGGGCCATGGACATACCTGCAATAAGAAATGACAGTCTTAATACCATTACAGGTATGTTAAGAGAACATGAAGTTATGATACCAAGTACCTCTAGTCAAACATGTGAAGGTTAAGCTATAGTTAGCACACAGAAACAAATATTGGACTCAAATACACAAAGTAAAGGTTCCCCCTCCCCCCACCCCCATGCGCTAGTGAAAAGAGTCAATTGTTTCAGGATGACTGTTTGTGATGTGATTTAGAGAATTTAGAAAGTATACTGGTCGAAAATGATTTAGGAACAGACAGTTTGGAAGGAATATGCAGACTAGCATTGGTATGTTTAGAGTGAGAGGTCTATTGCAGGAGCAAAGAAAAACATTATTTAAACAGAAATCAACTTTCTTTCCTGCTGTTTTCAACATTGCAATTAATACTTATGAAAGAGTGGTTTGTGAACAAGTTAAGGCAGTACTGGAAATAAATTTAACTCCTAAGTACAATATCTCAAGTGCTGAACAAAATGCAATGGGGAGCTTATCAAGCATTGATTCTATAGTGATAAAACCAGCCAATAAAGGTGGTAATATAGTCATTTTTCATAGGGACCACTACAGAAATATAGTGATGTCATTACTCAATTTTGACCCCCTTCGATCCCATAGAAAAGAACTACAAAATTTGTTAAACTCTGCCTTGGAGAGGGGCGATATTTCAGCAAGTGAGTATCAATTTATATGGCCAGAATACCCCATCACTCCTGGTCTATACATTTTACCCAAAATCCATAAAGACAGAGAAACTCCTCTAGGGAGACCAATAATATCAGGTATGGGGAGCCTCACACAGAATCTCTGGAAATTTGTTGACTTTTTTCTGCAGTCCAGTGTTATAAATTTAAAATCCTACACAAGAGACACAAAATATTTACTTGGGAAATAAAAGAATCTGGAATGGGAAACATATTTTGCATGGTTAGGCACTGTTGTATCGTCCTTGTACACCTCTATACACCACAATCAGGGCTTATCAGCAATAAAAAAAATTTAGAGCAAGAGTCTATGGATGTAGATATACCTAAAGAGTTCATAATGCAGGGTTTGGAATTTATCCTAAAACATAACTACTTTAAGTTTGAAAATGAATATTACTCACAGAAATGTGGCACTGCGATTGGGGCTTCTATGGCATCAGGTTATGCCAACCTGTTTATGGGATATTAGGAATTTACCATTACACATAATCCCATTCAAAATCCCTACCATGCACACATTAAGTACTGGTGTACATTTATTGATGAAATACTGTGTGTATGGCAGGGAGATAGCAATATCATCACAGAGTTTGTATGGTGGCTTTATGTGAATGATTTTAACTTAAGGTTCACATATGAAACAAGCACACAAACGCTCAATTTCTTAGATTTAAGTTTGACAGTGTGTGATAACAGAGTAATCAATACCAAATGTTATCACAAACCCATTGCTACTAACTCCATTTTGCATGCTAGCAGCGCACATCCTCAGAATTTGAAGGACTCAAGTCCTTACAGTCAGCTATTGAGGATCATGAGCAATTGCAATTCAGAGATTACTTTCAAGGAACAGGCTGATGAACTGATTGATAGATTTTTAGCAAGGGGCTGCAAACCAGAACTCTTGAAAAAAAACTAAAAGAAAAAGTCAGCAGCCTAGATAGAGACAAGTTGATTGAACAGAACAAAGCCACCATATCCCACACGCAGCCATGCGCATTCATCACTGAGTATAATCATAAAGCAGGAAAGATAGGCAATATCATTCATCAGAATTGGAATACATTGTTAACAGATGATGAAGTAGCCACTGTTGTGGGAGAAAGCCAAGAGTCTCTTTCAGTAGGGGCAAAAAATCTTAAAGCTATGCTAGCATATAGCAGAATGAAGACCTTACCAAACACTGTGAGCCGAACCTGGCTACCGCATAGAACTTGTGGCTTTTACAAATGTTTGAGGTGCAACATCTGTAAATTTGGTGTACCTGGAAAAGTTTTTCAACACCCTAGGGAATTAATTAAAACAGTAGAGATCAGGGAACTCATAATGTGTGACACCAGTTATGTTGCGTACGTACTATGGTGTGAATGCAATTTGATGTATGTGGATAAAACAGTCCTGCCTTTAAAAAAAAGGATACAGGAGCATGTTAGGACCATTATTAATCAAAAACAGGATACACCCATAGGCAACCATTGTGCGACACATCATTTTTCTAAACCAGACGAATTACGATTCATGGGGTTGGAATGGGTACCTCCACTGACAGAAGGGGACGATAGGCTGAATTTACTCCTAGAAAAGGAAAGCATGTGGATTTACAAACTCAATAGTGTGAAACCATCAGGACTAAACGATAGATGGGATCTGAAACCATTTCTTAAAAAGAGATAAATAAATAAAAAAAGAAAAAAAAAGAAACATGAAGAAAAATGTTCTCATGTTGTTACGGTAATATTGCCTCATGTCTTACATTTTTCTCTTTGCTCTTCCTTCTTCTAGGGCAGCCTTGTATTACCAGGAATCATGGACATGCAGATGACCACTCTATATGGAATATTAATCATTTGATTAAAAATTCGCTAAAGTCCAGGAACTGGTTTGTTCACGTCTTGCAGTATTTGTAATTATGAAAAATATACATAAAATTCATGGACATTGTTTTCATAGAGCGCTATGTGCAGCAACTGAAAAACAAACATCATAATTCACAAAACTAACAAGAGAGGGCCATTGGAGAATCAATAACATGTTTTCTTAATGAATAGAGTTTAATTTGTGCACTTTTTTTAATTTGTATGAATTTGTACTAATAGAATGTTTATCACATGGGATTTAATTATAGTACTATGTGAATAAATAACCTTTCTATGTTCCTATTTCTCCCCTTTCCTCCCCCCCAAAGCACGTGATAATTATGCAAATGTTGGAAAAATGAATATTCATTAGATGTGTATTTAAATGATTAACTATGCACTCTAGACCACACCCCTGAGGAAAACTCGTGAGGAGTCGAAGCGCAGGGTGGCTAGTGGAAGCACAGTTTGTGTTGGTCTTCAGTAAACTATTTCATCAATTTGAATTGAATTTCTGGACTTATTCAGCCTTGTTGAAGTACCCGAGTGACACCATACCTTTGTTTGTCCCCTGAGTAGCTGTGTCCCCTGGTGCTGTCAGCAAATGTACAGTAAAGTATGGTGGGAACCATAGCAAGGTATAGGAGGCCAGAACGGTCCTGCATCCATACTGGGGCCAGCAGCTTCTGCCACCTTGCCCCCCCACCTGCAATTCTGTCTGTACTGCTATTGTCTCCTTAGATCTGACAGGCCAATAGCCTGCAGCCCCTTTTTCCTGCTTACTAAGGGATCTCTTGAGGACCTTGGTATACAGACTCCTACCTTTCAGGGCAGTCCTAATTTACTTCTGCCCTCCCCCTGTGCCTGGGCACCAACCACTGTCTCTGAGTTGTCAAGTCTGACCCACCTTCCTTCCCAGGATGACTACCCACATTATTACTACTGTACCTTCCACACAATACTCAATAGTGGTGTTCTGTGGTACAGAATGTTCAGTCCTTGACTCCAACCCATGTGCCTCCAAGCCTACTGCAGTGTTTGTGGTCTTGTCCCACTTCATCTGGTCCCTCCAATGCCAACTACTCTTCCACATCCCTTGGGCCGGTTCTTGATGCTTTCTTCCTTTCTGCCCCTGCTTGTACCGCTAATGACTCAGCCAACTTCCTGGATGGTTTCCTGGGCTACGGCAGGGAGAGCAATGTGTCTGGACCCATGGGCTGCTGCCCTGTTGCTAGTCGCATTAAGCACTTCAGATAACTGAGAACCCCTAGCTCCATCATGCACTGTGCCATCTGTGTAAATTTGGGACTTAATTTGTTCTGCAGGTCTGGGTCTGTGAAGCCACTACCTCACTACAACCCTAACTGTATGAACTGGCCTTCATAATTATAGCTACCTCACATAATTTACCCTTAGCTAAGAAAGTTTGCTGCTCTCCCCCATTCCAGAGTGCTTGTTGTTGAAAAAATAGAAAAAGGGAATGGTATTAACCACAACAGCAATCAGTGACGAGCTGCTGAGTGTATAGGTTGTTCCAAAAATGTAGAAAATCCCTACTGCCTAAAACCATGGCTCTAATGTCTTATGATTATGCCATAGCTATGGACCAATCAGGGAGTGAAATAAATTGGCAGGGGACTGGTGGGCTAACTTTTAAACCTCTCACCCCTTAATGTGCAGGAAAGATGCCCTGGTTAAGCCCTAGTATTGAGTTCAGCCTCTATGAGGGTTATACCCTGCCCCACTGTGCATGTGGTCCCAAACACTGGAATACCTGTAACTGTCCCCAATGTACCATTGGTCCAATATCTGCATATATGGTCCCTCCTTTTGTTTTATTTTTTTACAGTTGGCAAAATATTATGCCAGCTGTTGTGCTTTTGCTGTGGTGTCTAATAGCTGTCTTTGGAACTGCAGCTTCCTGACACATTCACACTGTGACAGGGATATCTTTAGCTGCTATACCATTTTATACCAGTGCAGCTGCCAAAAGAAAGTGCCACCCACTGTCCATACTTCTGAGGAATCCTCAGTTTGCCACACTTCTGGGGCACGTGACACTACTCTCCCTTGCCTTTTTTTTTTTGATGTTTGACTGCAACAGTGGTGCACGCTTGTGTGCTGCCCCATTCAGAGACAGTCAACACAGTAAGCATGAGGGAGGGACTGGCCTGTTCCTTTTTTTTTCTGTTATGCTTTGGGCAAACTAGAGGGAGCTACAGGAAGGCCCACCCTCCCCCTTGCTAGCCAGTAAAAAACCCTCGTTCCCCACATAAGGATGACTGATGCCTGCCTTGCTGTCACAAAAGCCCTTCACCCCTGTGCAGAACCCTGCTCCATGACAGTGACTGAGAGAAGCATGCGGTGCTTACTAATCTGCCCAGCCACCTCTCCCTGATAGTCCCTCTAACATCAATCATGTGTACAAGGACAGGGCACTCTGTGGCAGACTAGCCCTGATCCACTTCTCACAGTTACCTCTGATAGTGGGATAACCAACATGTGGCCACAGACTGGGGGGTGGAACCCAGACCAAAAGGTGGGTGTTAGCCACACCACAGGTCCATGGTTAGGGGCTCATACAAACCAGCTGTTGGCCAAGTAAGCCACGGCTGTGTAGTATAATTTAGTACTACTTTTTTTTTTGTTTTCTTGGGTACAGTGGGGAAGTTGGCCTGCAAGCCACCACAGTTGACCGCTGAATGGCCTGCCCAACCAGATCATCCAGCTGGGAATGTTGCATAACCTGCTCAGTTATGCAGCTAGATGTTCGAACTGCAGCACCTCAGGGGTTGACCTAAGGGGACAAATGGGCTCACCCAGGCTATCATAGTAGGCTTGCTTTTTTTGCCTTCTTCTTGTAGTGTGGGAGGGAGGTCTTTGTCTGCTCCTGAAGTGCTGAGACACAATGATGAGCACCCTTTCCTGTCTTGGACTTTTAATTTCAACTGACAACCCCTACCCTGGGTTAGTTGTCAGCCCCAGCTCATCAAGGGGTCACTGACCATTGACCAGGCATTCCCAGGTTTGGGCACCCGGGAAGGTTGGACCCAAGGAGTGGTCCAGAGGTCCTTTGCAGGTATCCTCCCGGTGATAGCCAGGAGGGGCAATACACAGCAGATCAAATACAGCTCTTCAGAATATCCAAGGATGGGAGAACAGGTGCTATGGGGTACACATTGTCACTGAAAGGAGGAAAATTCAAGTGAAATATCAGACAGAACTACTTTACAGAATGGGTGCTGAATATGTGGCACAGAATCCCAGAGCAGGCTGTATTAGCTGGTACTGTAACTACTTTAAATCTTGGACTTAATAGGTACCTTTTTTTCATACTTCTTTTATTGTACAATTCATACAACTCACAAGTAATACACAGTTGATGACAGGTATCACAACATTGATACATTATAATTGGTAAGGTTTCCTTAATGAGCCAGAGTACAGATGAACTCTATAATTTAAGGTGCAGTCAATGCTCCTACTTCCCTTGTATAGTCAAAGCTTAGACTCATATTAGTTTTTACAACTGTGCTACAAATAAAAGCAGATTAATTGAAATAAAAGAGAACAGACAACAAACATACAGAACGAAAAACAATACTGTCAGCTATTATCTCTTCTACTAATTGTTACTGTAGTTTAAAGAAGGTACAATCTGTCTCTCAATTTTATCTAGCTTATAGAAATATAGGTTTAATATCTGGGTATAAACAGAGGCAGTAAAATAAAATGAGACATGATAAAGTGCAGATTTTATTACCAATACCTATTAGGGGGCTACAATTTGGTCTTCGCCCTGTCCCGTGTAACAGAAGAGGCCAAGGTCTAAGATTGTTACCTTTCCTCTGGCACCAGCCCTGGTTATTTGTTCAACTCCCACCTGGTCCACCGATTTTGATAAGCTGCAGAACTGTTTTGCAGATTATGTGTTAACTGCTCAAATTTTTGTATATAACTTATGATATTCTGCCAGTCCAACAGTGTAGGAGGATCTGGGAGCAGCCACTTCTTTGTGATTGATTTATAAGCCACAGCTAAACATATAGACCAGAGGTAGGTGGCATCTTTATCTTTAAGCATTTATAGGCGGTATACCCAGTAGAAGGTTCTGGGGAGTTAATGTGCCCTGGATATTAAAAATATTTTCTATCTGGTGGGTAACTGACTGCCAGAATGAGATAATTTTAGGGCATAAGAGGAAAACAGGAGCATGAGAGACCCCATCAGCTCCACATTGTCTCCAACATCTTGAAGAGGCACCCGGGTTATGCTTGGCTAAAAATTGAGGGACAAGGAAGTATCTCGTGCATACCTTCCAGACATACCCCTTCCAGTTGGGAGACAAGGTGGTAGACCAAATGGACTGCCAAACCCTAGACCATACCGGTTGTAGAAGGGGGCAACCTAAATCTTTTTCCCATCTATGTTTTATTAAGTCTGTGATATGGTGCTGGTAGGAAATTAGGAATTTATATAACAAAGATATAGCACAGTCACTTTCAGTTGTTGTCCATATTTGGATAAAGGGACTAATGTCCTCGTCCACTAATGATCTAGAAGTTTGCAGTTTTAGTTGTACATTTGCAAAGTCCCTGATCTGTAAATAATACATATAATCTTTTGGACCCCAACTAAATTTTATCTGTGCTTCTGGGAATGAGAGGACTGTTGTGTGGCGGAGTATTTGACGTGGTGCCACAAAGCCTCAGGAGCTCTGGGAGGAGAACTAATTATACTCCTGTGCTGGGAGAAATATGGGGTTTGTTATGAACCAAACATACTTCCAGGCATGGTAAGTAAATCTTTTCTGGGGGTAACCCTCCTCCAGCCCTAAAGGATTGAGCCTGTGCTGTCCAATAGTTTGTCCTGGAGCTGTGTCATTTGAAGTGGGGCAAAGAGGGATGCTGCTGGGGAAGATGACAGGGGGTCTCTTATTATATATTTGTTTCCAATGTGCTATATAATGATTATTTCCCCAGCGAAGGGGTAGTCGCATTTGTGAGGCATTCCAATAATAATGCAATTTAGGAAATGCAATTCCTCCTGGAATTTTGGGTAGCATTAAAAGTTAGGATTTAAGCCTGGGATTTCTACCCTGCCACAGAAAATCTAGGAAGGTATGTTGCCATCTATTAAGATGTTGTGCAGGGACCACACAGGGTACAGACTTGAAAAAGGTATGATAGCCTAGGTAGGCTATTCATTTTAAGGGCTTGATTTCTAGCATAAAAAGAAAGAGGTAAGACAGTCCATCTCTTAATATCTATTTTAAGGGTCTTTATTAAGGGGTCATATTTCAGTTTTAAGAGGGATTTCAGATTGAGGGGGATAAGAACCCCCAGGTACTTAACTGCTTGAGAGTCCCATTTAAATTGGAATCTTTTTTGCAACTGTTCTGTGGGAATATAAAAGCTAGAAACTCAGTTTTATTAGTGTTTAGTGAATATCCTGCTAAGGAGGAAAATAATTTAAGTTTTTGAAACAGATGGGGAAGGGAGGCATCAGGATTAGTAAGGTATATTAATACATCATCAGCAAATAAGGATATATTATGTTCTGCATCAGTCAATTGAATTCCAGGAAGGTTTGGGTCTTGTCTAATCAGGTATGCAAGAGGTTCAATATAAAGGACAAATAGTAAAGGGGAAGTGGGACATCCCTGCCTGTTTCCTCTGTATAGGGCACATTTTTGAGATAAGTAGCCATTAGATCTAATGTATGCTTGGGGGTTATGGTAAAATTTAAAAATAAGATTTATAAACTGGTTTGGGAATTGAAAGGCGGCTAGGACTTCTTTTAGAAAAGGCCAGGAAACCATATCAAATGCTTTTTCAGCATCTAAACTAAGGAGAAGAGTGGGAGTTTTTTGTTTTTGAACGTGTTCAATCAGATATATAGTTCTTCTAATACTGTCTTGGACTTGGCATCCCTGAATAAAACCAGATTGGTCTTGGTGCACTAGGGATGGTGCTAAATTTGCTAGTCTGTGGGCTAAGATGGATGCTAAAATTTTGTAGTCCATGTTCAGGATAGATATGGGGCAATAGGAACCAGGCAGGAAGGGGTCCATACCAGATTTTGGGATTACTAATATTATGGCATATTGCCAGGATGGAGGGATGGGGTTTTTAGGAAGGGTTATATTCGTGAATTGTCGGTGTAGAAGGGGAGAGGTATCCTGTTTAAAGGTTTTATAGAATTCCCCTGGTAATCTATCAATTCCAGGACATTTGTTGGTTTTAAGATTACTTATTTCTAGTTCTTTCTCCCGAACCATAATTGGGGCAAGTAATTGTTCTGCAAAGGCTCTAGAAAGGGTGGGAAGGTTTAGGGCTTTAAGGAAGGCACAGGTTTGTTCTAGTGGGGGTTGTTGTTGGGGTGCTGTATGTAAACCAGTATAATATTGGACAAATATGTCCGATATTGCAGCTATAGTATGTTGGGGGTGATCTTTGGGGGAGGGTCTCTGAGTGGAAATCATGGCCTTGGCCTGTTGTGCCCTTAATTACCAGCCAGCAATTTCAAGGAGTGAGAGCCCCCTTCATAATATTTTTTGTCTAAGAAATAGCAATTTCTTCTCCACATAATAATTTAAAAGGGAATTAAGGTCCTGCTTTATGGTCTTTAACTGCTTTGTGACTACTGCTGTAACTTTTATATTTTGTTGCTCTTCAAAGTCTTTTATTTGAGCTAATAAAGAATTTCTTTTCTGTTCCCTTATTTTCTTTCTTTGCTGCAATAGCAATAAATTGACCTCTGCAAATAGCCTTAATTGTGTCCCACAGTGTGGATATGTCTATCTCCTGTGTATCATTGTCTAAGATAGCTTGTTTGATTGTGTCTTTGATTTCTTGAATTATCTCTTCATCCCGAAGAAGGGAAATATTCAATCTCCACACTGTGGTTTTCTAGAAATGGTCATTTCTAAGATGAAGGAACAGTGGAGCATGGTCCGAAAGAATGTAGTCACCCTGCTAGGCCCTTTGGGACATATGTGCATTCTCTTGTGACACTAGGAGGTAGTCAATTGATGAGTAGCTCTGGTGAGCTTGTGAAAAGATGGTATGATGAGTACCTGGGCCATTGACATACCTCCATGTGTTGACAAGACCCAAATCCTTGAGTAATTTGACTAATTCTCTAGCTTTCTTAGTTACCTTATGCTGCTGATATCCCGGTTCATAACCTTGACTCAAGTTCAAATTAAAATCCCCATCACAGATAATAGGTCCCTCCGCCCACTGCATTAGTAATAAGAGGAGGGATCTGTAAGTGGTATAATCAGAATTTGGAGGGAAATACATTGATGCCATAGTAATAGGTTTCCCATTCAATTGCCGCTTCATTAGCACATATTGTCCCTCTTTGTCAATTATTTGGCCCGTGGCCAGAAAAGAAACCCTTGGTGGAATTAAAATAACAGTGCCCCTTCTCTGGCCTCCCTTGTAAGGGGAAGCATAGACTTGGTTAAATCCCAAACACTCGAATTTTTGGTGTTCTAGGTTTGAAAGAAGTGTTTCCTGGAGTATTAAAATATCAGCTGTAGCACGTTTTAATGAAGACAGAACTTTCGAGCATTTGATAGGACTAGTCAATCCATGTACATTATAGGTACAAAATGTGTAACTCAGTTTTGCAATGATGTAGTAAATATAGCTGATGAGCCCTTTTGTCTCCAAGGAACTAGTGCTCCACATCGCAATTAGTAGTGCTTTGTTTCAATCTCACACCCAAAACAACATGACCTCAGTACCTCATAAAAAAAATTGATTATATAGATACGCTGACAGTAACAACAAAGAACTTGGTGGCGCCAACCGGGCACTGAACTCTGAACCTTGTAGTGGCTTCCAAGGTAGGAGGTCTACTATAAAGAGTAACCTCTGCACCCACCCTGGTGTTAGTTTTGGTGGGCAAAAGAGGGAAAAACTCCCCCTGGTCGGGAGGACCTCTTTCTGGGTCAGGGTTTTACTGGACCCATAAAACATTGACTTTTGGCTTAATGTATCATTATTATGCCCGCTCCGCTTAACAAAATTGTTTCAAATTGTAAACTAGAGGTATTCATTGCTGATAATATCAAAAATTGGGGAGGAGTAGGGTGATTTCATTTAACTTTACATTCTGACAATTCCTTTGGTCTTTTTATTCTTGAACCACAGCTTTCTCTCCAGCATAATTCAACATTTCAAATTCTAGGCAAACAAAAGTACTCTGTCTAAGTGAAGCCCATGAAATAATAAAAAGGAAGGTCCTTTCAAAATTGTTCAGCAAGCGGGGAACAAACAAGAAATCCATGTTTCACATTTCAGAGTTTGGGCTAACAAGCCTGGGCCTGTGCATCGCATTGCCATGGTCCTGCATAGTGAATTTGGGTAAGGATGGTAGTATCCCTTTGAATGTTGCTTTCAGTTACTCACTGCGCACCATCAAGTAAGTGAAAATCCAGTAAATTATGCACCTGTCAACCTTCCATTTGGAGAAGATCTTGATCAGAGACTCCAGGTAGTTTCTTGAGTAAGTCCTGAAAGTATATAATAGTCTCAGAGCTCGTGGACATTGTTGGGAGCTTATTTCTTTTAGCAGGTACTGTTTGCCAGATTCTCTCTTGGTCCCTACGCTTCAGGCCCAGTGTAGACAGCTGTTCAGGAACCTCGATGCCTTTCTTAAGAGTGGCCTGTCGAGCTGCTTGGAATGTATTATATATCTCTGTGCCTTCTTTCCAAAAGACTCGGAGTCTAGTGGGATACAGTGTTTGCATACATAGATTTTAGGCTCAAAGAACTTTAATAAGAGGGGCATATTCCTGTCGCTGTCTCTGAATATCAGGGGGATGGTCTTGGTCAAAGAAGAGACGTGAATCCAGGTATTTGACCTCATGCTGTTGCCAGGCTCTTTTTAAAATGTCCTCTTTGGTCTTAAAACTGGAATTCAATGATCACCGAGCGTGGTCTGGCTGACTGATCTTTAATTTTGGGTATAAGGGCACGATGTGCTCTCTCAGTTTTTAATTTGTAACCTTTTGGAAGATTTAGCACATCTCGGAGCATGTCTGTGAGGAATTCAGACATGTCTTTCAGGCCATACAGTCGTAGATTGTCCCACTTTGATCTGCTTTCTAGATCAAGGTATTTCTGCTCAGTGGTGATTGCATGGAGACACATTGCAGAGACCATTCAGCCGATATGTTGCAGACCATCCTCTGTGGTGGCAATTTAGTCCTCAGCCTTCTGTAGATGGTTCTCCACTAAAGTAAGTTTCTGATTTAGTTGCTTGAATTCCAATTTCTTTTCTGCATGCATGTCCTTTAACTCCTGCATCAGCGACTCAAATCTGGATCAAGATGATTGTTCTGTCTCCTCATCAGTGTCGTAGGTTGGAGCCGCGTTGTTGTGGTGTAAGGCCGAAGCAAGGCCTTGTGTAGGAGAGTTTTGCCTTCAACTGAGAGTTTCTTTTTCTCCCCATGGCTGTGATGCATGATTTCTGGACCCTCTGTCTCTCTGCAATCCTCCGGATGACATTTTAAGCTCTTTCATTAACTTTTAAGGGGTTTTTAGGAGGGTTAATGTGCAGATCAGGTGGGAGCGACTCTCTTAGCTGCTTAGTGGAGCCGTGCCAGAACCAAAAGTTGATTTAATAGGTACTCTGGAAAAAAAAGGATAATGGGGTATTCACACTGAGCTGTTGGAAGAAGAACATAGTAGACCAGTGGACCAGTGTTCTTTTTCTTTCCTAGAATCACATGATTGTATGTTCATAAAAATCCCCATAAAGTAGTACATGTTTGCACAACATACTTATTCATTCCTGCTTATGAAGGGAGGAGTGTGAAAATGATAAGACTTAAGAGCCCCACTCAGTCCAGTATGTGCCCCTTAGGACAACACCAACACAGCGAACTACAATCCTATTGGCAAAATCGACACTTTGCTTACAGGTTGCTGTGCTGGTGTGCCTGAGACAGGGGTACACTGTCTCCCAGTCCTGCACCCCCACCCCGAAGTAACTCCGACTGGAATTAAGAATTCTAAAGTTGGGGGGGCAGAGTTCCTTGCATGGGGGGCTCGGGGCAAAGCCCCCCGATAAAAAAAGGACCGTGAGACAAACAGGAATTATGACAACTGCAACTAGCGGTCAACATGATTCCTGTTGGTGAGATGCTGGTTGACAAAAGGGTTGTCAAACTGGCATCGTAGAGCCATTCAGTCCTACATGGTTATGTTACTATGTTGTGCAGAAACTGACCAATGAGTTAACAAACAAATCCACAAACAGAACTCATTTCTTTCTCAAAAAATAGCTTGTTTTCAAGATGATGCTGAATAAGGATAAATTGCGCACACACACACACACACACACACACACACACACACACACACACACACCCTATAAACAAGTATTCATTATGTTAAGGTGGATAGGATGGATGCATGAGGGGATTGAAGATGACTGCCTGAGAGACAGCTAACCGGAGGAGAGCTCTGGCTTCACCTACTAAAAACGGATTAAAAATTGGTTTGAACGAGATGGTAACAAGAACAATGCAATCTAAGAGAGGATGTCTAAAATGTGCCACAAGTTATAGGATTTACTGCAAAGAGAACTGCCTGCTTGAAGGATTCATAACACCCGCTCCAAAAAACTGTTTCAAGATGAGGATGACTTCAATGAAGCAGCACCTACAGGTATGATCAATCGCAGTTGACTACAGCAACAGACACTGTTGTTCTTCCCCAAATCACTCTTTCAATTTACAGTGGCTTTGTCACAGCTTCCAATTACACCAGTAAGGGAGAAAGAAAACATGGAACTTACTTCAGGGAATGAAGCAAATCAACAGGAACACTTGGAGGATGCCACCACAAACAAAATGTATTCAGCCTCAACATCAAACACACCACAGCAGTGGGAACAGACTACACAGCAACAACAGCAGGAGCCAACAGAATTGAACAAAGAACAAGTTAGAAGCACAGTGGCTCAGGTTAGTGCTGATAATCTAGGCAATAAATCTATGTGTAGCAATATTACAGAAGCCACAGAAGAAAGAAATGAAGAGACTGTACAAAAAAATAACCAAACTGAAAACAAAAACAACACAAATAGTTTTTTCAGACAAACAGACAATGGTTTCTAAAACCCCCTATTGGAAAACCCTTATGAAACGTTGATCCAGTTTACAAATGAATTACAACTGGAAATGCAAAAAGGCATTGACAGCATTACCGCTTCTTTAACTACAATAATAAAATGATTGCCGATTTGGGAACCAAGTTGAAAGCACCAACAACATGTACAACTGAAGTAGAACAGAGTTTCAGACTTGGAAGACACCTTGAATCCCATTCAACAAACAATAAATGAACACACACTACAGTTAACAAATCTACAACAAAAAATACAAGGCAGGAAGACAGATCAAGATGGAACAATACAAAGCTTATCAGAATACCTGAAGGTGTGGAGGGCAAGGAGGACCCCCTTCCATCTTATGAAAAACTGTTAACAAAAGCACTAGGTATGAAGTATCCTGAAGAACGGATAATACTGGATAGAGCTCATCATAGAGGGAAATACTTGCAGAAAGAAACCTTAGCAACCTCAAGTAATAGCTCTAATTTTCAGTTTAACAGACCAGTATATGTAAAACCTCATTACTTTCAGGATGGAGAAAAGCTTTTGTGCAAAGTTGCAGAAGGGATAAGCGTTTCATCTTATCCAGATTTCAGTGCAGAGATGATCCAGTCTAGAAAAACATTTCAGAAAGTGCAAGCTGTGTTGCAAGATATGGACATACAATATACACTGCAACCACCAGCAACATTCTTTTGGCATGGCGGCACACACGTATTCCAAGATGCCAAACAAGCAGAAGATTATCTAAAGTCTCAAATGCATACAACAACCACTACTGCACAGGATGATTTAACAATAAACAACCAATTAAGTACACTTTCATTGGCAGAAAAAGAAACATTATGTTATAACAATGAACAAGAAAAAGAATGAAGAATGGAGACATAAAAATATCATAGCTTTACTATTTAAAAAAATGAGTGGATTATAGGCTGAAACAAACTCATCTAAAAAAATATGTACAAAGAAGGAAGCAGGGTGAAAGTGAGAGACACTAGGATAAAAAAATAGGAAAAATATTATAATGGGAAAAAATATAGATATTTAGGGCTAGACATTTAAAGGGGTTGTGCCTGGTGCAACCCCAGAACTGTGCCTCAGGTCAATATTCAAAACAGGGGAATGTGCAGCCAAATCCCAATGCGCCGTGGTACAAAGTTAATATATGCGGCACATCTCCGGGGGCATGCCCATGTATATGCAGCACATCCCAATATTCAGCCTGGAATGCGTGGTGCAACTGTTGGCACAACCCTGAAATGTGCCACATACCAGTGCTCAAAGTTGAGCCCGTAATAAATGGATCAAGTGCAGTCCACCCACTGGTGACCCACTGTATTGCAGTGTGTAACACAGCAGCCACTGGCCATGGGTGGCAACCCCCCACTGTGCACAAGCACACATGACAGTCCCTGGTGGTCCAGTGGTTCCCCCCTCCCTGCCCGTACTGCTGATCACTTATAATTCTGAGTCATAATGCCTTAGTTGTCTAGTGGTACCCCCCACCATGCCGGTAACTGCGATCACCCATACAGATAACAGAAGCAATTCCATGGTGGTCCAGTGGCCTCCCCATAGTTCCGATCACCGTGATAACATTGACAGTAACATCCCTGGTGGTCTAGCCCAACCCCCACCCCTCCCGTAGCAGCGATAACTGAAATTGCCATCTGTGCCATCCCTGGCAGTCCAGTGGAGCCCATCACCCTCCCCTAGCAGCGATTGCTGTGATCATAATCATATGACTATCCATGGTGATCCAGTGGTGCACCCCCCACCCACACAGGACCCACAGCCATCCAGCTCCCCCCTGTCATCGGCAGGCAGCATACCCACCCTCATACCACCACTGCTGCCCACTGAATGACAACTTGCCGTAGTAGCTGCAAGCTCATTGGTCCACACTGTGGACCAATGGGCTCACAGTGCATACTGTACTATGTCACAACTTTGTGAATGAATGACTTCAATATGAGTCAAAACAATACAGAAATAGAAAAAAATGAATGAATCATGAAAGATATTAACTTGGAATGCTAAGTCCTTTAGGGAAAGAATTAAAAGTAAACAGATTTTTAATTACACAGCTAGCGTGTCAGTGAATGCACTAATGTTTCAAGAAGCCAATCTAACCTATGCATATTTTTTATTTCATTCTTGAAAACAGGGCCCAGGAATAAATGCACTGTGCTATCACAATGCAAGAGAGGTAGCCATATTTTGTTTAAAAAAATTTGGGGATCGTAATTAAAAAAATCCATTAAAGATATGAACAGCTGATATATAATTTGTGAATTTTTTTTAATAATTCAACATATACTTTAATAAAGATCTATGGACCAAATGAAAATACACTTAAATTTTTTGATGAAATTTTTAAAAAAATCACGGAATTTAATTCACCAATAATTATGGGAGGAGACTTTAATTTAGTAGTAGAGCCAAAACATGATAAATCTAATATACTGGGTTATGAAATACAATCAGCAGTGATAAAATTGATTCATTTCATGTCAGATTTTCGCCTGATAGACCCATGGCGATATGCTCACCCTTCGACTGTGCAGTACTCTTTTCATTCCACACTGCACCAAACTTATTCCAGGATTGACTTTTTCTTACTATCAGAAAGCTTATTATAGTGTATGTGAGATATTAAATATAAAGCTATTCATATATCAGATCATACTCCACTTATTTTGACGTTAAGAACTCAGCAACAGAGAATACATGTAAGTTTTAGAATGGACCCCACTGCACTTGAAGATCAAACATATATCATAAGAATAAATAAAGAGATTATGGATTTTGTTCAATATAATAAATATGAAGACACATCTCCTTTAGTTATATGGGATACGTTTAAAGTATATATCGGAGTTGTCACCATTGCATATAACTCAAAAAAGAAAAAAGATAGGAAACAACAAATAGTTAACTTAGAAAACATAATAACCCAAAAAGAAAACATGAATAATAGAGATAAAAATATAAACACACTACATGAATTACTTGTGGCAAAAAAACAAATTTAATAGATTATCTACATACCAAGATGAGAAAAAATTACTTTACACAACAGCCAAATACTATGCAATTGGAGATAAACCGGATAAGATTTTAGCATGGCAACTACGCAAGGAACAAGAACCAAATATGATCACCAAAATTACAAAAAGAGAACAGAGGTTACTTCTGATCCAACCCAGATTAATAAAGTATTTGAAAAATGTTATACAAACTTTACGACTCAGAAACAGCACAGAATAATAATAATAATCATGTAATCCTTCAGTCTACACCAGTACCTCAATTAGATGAAACACAAACAACAGCTTCAGATGAAGAAATTACAACATTAGAAATTGAAACAGTAATTAAAACATTAAAGAAAGGAAAGGCACCAGGCCCCGATGGAATTCCAATAGAATTTTATCAAACGTTTGCAGATAAAATGATTCCTCATCTAAAAATGCTCTTTGGTAATATACTGATACATAACAGGTTACATTCCTCAGTACAAGAAGCCACAATACTAATATTTTAAAAAAAGATAAAGATCCCTTATATCAGACATCATATAGACCGATATCTTAATGAATTCAGACATAAAAATACTGACCAAAATTTTAGCTAAAAGAATGAATAGGATGTTAACATATTTAATCCATCCAGACCAGAACAGCTTTATCAAAGGTCAACAACTAAAAGAAAATACAAGAACACTTAACCTTATAGATAATTTTAAAAATACCAATTTTTCTATCCGTTCATTGGACTCAGAAAAAGTGTTCGACCACGTGGAATGATCATACCCCAAGATTCATTTGGAAAAAATGGAATTTGGTCCTCAGTTTAGAAAATGGGTTGAAGTATTATACTCAAAGTTGATGGCCAAAGTTAAAACTAACAAAAAATCTAATACAATACACTTATACAGTAGTACACGACAGGGATGCCCCTTATCCCCTTTAATTTTTGCCATAGCTATTGAACCACTATTTCAATACACAACAATAATACAACAAAAGAGCTCAAAATAAATAATGCTGAACACAAAATCAGTTTATATGCAGATGACGCTCTCATATCTACAAACAACTTAAACCAGATCTGTAGTGAACTAAAGGAAACATTAACAAAGTTCGATAAAGTAGCAGGCTATAAAATCAACTGGGATAAGTCAGAACTTATGGAATCAAAGGTGCAGAATGATCCATTCTCAGCAGCACATCTTTTGAATGTAAAAAAGGTAACTAAATTGAAATATTTAGGAATAAAAGTGGACCAAGACAATTCAAACGTGTATTCTTATAATTATGAACAACTTAAAGAGCAAACAAAAAAAGAACTTCAGGGTTGGGAAACCCTGCCACTAACTTTAATAGAATGAACAAATGTAATTAAAATGAATATTCTACCCAGATGTTTATTTTACTTCCAGAATGTCCCATTTATATTAAAGGACACATTTTTTAAATCACTGGACTACAGTATTAGGACATTCTTATGGAAAGGCAAGAAACCTAGGCTAAAACTGGATAAATTATATATTTGTAAAGTCCAAGGGTGTCTAGCATTGCCAAATTTTCACTGGTATTATTATACTGCTAACCTAGCCACAATGTATGACTGGTTCAAACAATATCAAAATTAGTTGTCAACCCAGATTGAATTGAATGGGCTTCAACATGAAAAAATTAAATATTAATTAGTTTTGGGTTCTTACTTGAAACAAGCACTTCTGGCATGTATGTCCACACAAACAACATGCCATATATGGGAAAAGGTTCTATGAAATTATAAAATCCTACAGCATGACCTGATTAAACTACAAGTGTGAATGTATTTAAATGGAATGTAATTTAATATGGACAAATGTGTAGTCCTACATTTTGGGCAGAATAACATGCGTAGGGACTACACTTTGAAAAACTCTAAAATCAGGCTAACTAATAGTGGAAAAGATCTAGGCATTATAGTTAATGTTGACCTTTCTTCGGTAACCACTGTTCGGAGTTTGTTAAGAAGGTCAATATGCTAACAAGATATATTTGAAGAACCTTTACATCTAGGCATAGTGCCTGTATTATGCCTCTTTATAGAGCCCTTATATGACCACATCTTGAGTATTGCAGCCCCCTGTGGAGCCCATACCTGAGAAGGGACATTAATAAAATAGAGGGAGTATAGAGCAGAATCACTAAATTAATCAATGGCTTTGTCAAAGAACCCTATGCATCTAGGTTAAGGAAGCTGAAATTATACCCCTTAGAACAAAGATGTATATGGGTGATTTACTAAATATGTATCATATTAGTCAGGTCACTGATTTAATGGATAGTCTTAATCTCATATCTGTGGTTAGGGGCCTTACTTTGAGAAGCCACAAGTGCCAACTCAAGTTGACCTTTCCCAAGAAGAGATCTAGGAGGCACTTCTTTACACAGAGGATCATCCCTATATGGAATGCCTTACCAACAGAAGTTGTTGCTGCTCTCAACTTCCATAGCTTCAAAAATAGATTGGATAACTACCTTTTTAATAGGAAATAATATACCCCTGCCTAGGGGAGATGTACACTATGGGCATTTGCCTTCTATTCCGTCTAAACATGCAAGTATACTTCTGAGTATAGAATAACAAACTCTAGCAAAAATATATCCTTACACTCACCAGTGTACCTAAATGGCTACTTCGCACCATCCATATTGGACATTATATTCAAACTATGGTATAAACACGGTATTAAGAAAATTTCAGATTTATATGATGAAAAAAGTTTATTCGATTTTGAGTCAATTAAAACAAAGTATAACTTAAATATCAACCATTTCTTTAGATATTTACAAATTAGGGGATATATCTGAAATAATTGAAATATATTAGATAAACCCATATGTGCACAATGGGAACAAATAGTATGCTGAATAAATAATGATAAATTAATGTCAAAACTATATACCCGTCTATAAAGTATTACAGGTATACATTTACAGACATTAAGAGAAAAATGGCAATCAAAAACCCAATATCAAATAAGAGAATCTCACTGGGCACAAATCACCAATTTGACACAATTAGGGATAATCTCTTCTAAACTACAACAAATTTATTTCAGTATTCTACACCATACTTACTATACTCCTCACAGATTAGATTTGATGAATGCAAACTATTCTAATATGTGTCCAAGATACAAATTATAGAATGCAACATTGGAACATATGATGGTGAGATGTAGATCATTGGATATATTTTGGCATACAATATTGAAAACTCTGACACAAATTACAAGAATTAATATTAAAAGGGAAAATCAGACCCTGTTATTAACATATGGAGGCATAAATCATAAACATAATATGGACAAACAAAAGTTAATTTAAATAGGGATAATAAATGCACATAAATGCATTCTGATAAACTGGAAAAAGACAACCCACCAGATTATAATATGTGGCTAAATTTAATGATATATGTTTATAACATTGAACAAGCTCACTATGTACTTCTACAACAACCAGCAAGATTTGATAAAACTTGGTCCAATTTTAATACCTATATTAGATCAAGAGAATTAAGACAAAATTTAAAGCATTGACAAACTAAAGAATATTAGACAATTGATTTTATCCATAAATATATGCTTAGTATTTACCCCAAATGTATAATTTAGTAAATGTTGTGAAGAAATGACATGAATTATTGTAACAACGAGGATTACTTGTAAATGAACTGAATGACCTTTATGCTATTTCAACAATAAAAAATATTGAAAAAAAAGTTAAAGTGGAAAGGAAATTTGTGCTAATTGGCTGTTGCCTGCATGGCAAGCAGTCAGAAAGTCATGAGAATTTTCAGTCACGGTCAAAAAGTCGTGTGCAATTGCAAGAAGGGACAGTATGCTGCCGTTCAAACAGTGGCGGTCAAAAAGGTGGCAGTTAGTGGGGCGACCATTTAAAAAAGTGATGGCATTGTTTTTTCCAGTAGTAGATCTTCGTGTCGACAACAAAATTGACACTGACAAGCACTAACAGCACTGACAGCAACTGACAGCGTTTCCAGTCAAATTGAATATCCAGTCAGCTCCGGTAGTCTACTCTCCCTATTTATGCTGACAAAAACTGAATTCAGTAATTCACTCATTCACCTATTGGCAGACATGGAATACGTGCAGACACAGAAAGGCAAGTAAAAGCTTGCACTGGATAATTACCTTTACACAAAGGAGAAAGACGGTGCACAGGGTAAGGTATTCTGGTGTTGCGAATTGCGAACCTGCCGTGTCCATCTTCATACTCTGGGGATACAATTACACTCCCTCCTTCAGAGCACAATCACGCACCTGTTCATGGCAGACTTGAGGTGCTTACTGCTCACGCGGACATGAAACGCCGAGCAGCTGAGTCATAGGAGGCTACTAGAAATGTAGCATACCAGGCACTCCAGAATGTATCAGTAATGCATGCTCACCTATTGCCATCACAGGACACTCTAAGTTGAGATGTTCGCTAACAGTGGCTGCAGGTTGAGAGCTCTGATGTAGATGTTACCCAATACTCACAGACTGTTAGTGGTGAGCAGTTTCTGCGTGTCAACGAAGCTAATCTACTCATATTTGCCAGTGACACAGACCTTAGAGTGCTCAATGAAGCAAACTACTGGTTCTGCGATGGCAATTTTTTGGTGGCCCCAAACGAAGATGACCAGCTTTACACAATTCATGCACTTGTGCATGGAGTCAATAGGCCATGTGTGTACGCTTTACTACCAGGGAGAAGTGAAAGTGTATACCAGAATCTGTTTGTACATCTGCAACAATTGCTTGGTGGAAAGCTGCATCCAATATCTGTTATGACAGATTTTGAAAGGGCAGCAATAAATGTTTTACAGGAGATGATACCAAGTGCAGATCTTGTTGGGTGTAACTTTCATTTGGGGCAGGCAATTTTGCACTGAGTGCAACAAGAGGGGATGGAGAGTTGGTATATTAAAGATGAAGCCTTTGCCCACAAAGTGTGGTGCATCCCGGCACTGGTTTTTGTACCAGAGAACAAGGTGGAGACATTGTTTGAGATGATGCAGGACGACCCTGATTTTGAAGAATTAGAGTGTCTTTAGGATTATTTCGAAGACACCTATGTACGGCGTTTAACAAGAAATAAAAAGAAAAGCCGTCAAGCTAGGTTCCATGTCAAGTTTTGGAATCAATATGACCAGGTGATGTTGGATTTGCCACGCAGTAACAATGTGCTTGAGGAATGGCACAGAGCTTTCTCTAGAAGTGTTTCCATCGCACACCCCACTCGTGCAAAACTCGCAAGAAAATTACACCAGGAACAACATGCAGTGTCATTACAAATAAGGCAGCTTGAGCTAGGTCAACAAGGTCATAGAAAGCACTGCAAGTACATATGTGTAAATAAAGTCTTTCATACCATCTGTTCAGATTTTAATAATTGGTCAGAGAAGCAATATTTCAGTGACATAGTGACCGTTATTAAGATTAATGTTGCATAAATATTAAATTTTAAGATTTTGCTGGTTTGCACACTAGAATGAGCACATATTAATGAGTGATGTACTTTAAAATGCACATCTTAAATGAGTGACAGAAAATGAATAACACTTAAATGCATTATTTACACATATTAATGAGTGACGTACTTTAAATTGCACATCATAAACTAAGCGTATTTTAAAAACATTCTTTTGTATTTTATACTCTAAAATGAACTCTGTCTGTCAGCATTTGTACACACTTGAATGAGCATATTTTAAAAATTTGTATTGTCCGTATTTAAATTGCACATCTTAAATGCACTTGAACAAGCATATTTTAAAAGCATTCTTTTGTATTGTATACTCTAAAATGAACTCTTTCTGTCTGTCAGCATTTGTATGAGCAATTATGTATTGTCTGCATTGATGTAATAAAAGTTTGAACTCTTGTCTGTCAGCATTTTTGTCCTATCAGAGGTCTACATTTTCTCAGTCTACAAAGGTTGCTGTCGACGATTGGTATTGTCGACTAGTTCTTGTGTTGACCAAAAGATCTGCTACCAGTAGTCCATGAGACAAATAGTCTGCGACAATTTGACTGCGACTATTTGTCTGGCAGCTATTCGGCCACTCACAGCCTGCAATGCTCCTACTTACAGAAATGAAATTCATAGAAACATATAATTTGATGGTAGAAGAAGACCAAAGATTAGAGCTGTGCAAGAATGAGAAAATTCTGAATTTGCAGAATTCTGCATTTTTTGGGGGGGGATTTTGTGGAATTTTTGAAATTTAATTATTTGGTCATAACTTAGCTGTCTATTGAGCTAGATAGTAAAGTAAAGTAAAATTTATTTCTTAACCGCCTTCCAAATTATCATGGTGCTGTACAATAAAATAACATACAATATAATCAAACAATAACAGTAATACATTTTTAAAAACGTTCAGAAAAAGCCTGATAAAACAAGTAGGTCTTAAGTTCTGATTTAAAATTCGAGATGGTCAGGCATTCCCTTAACGCTGAGGTAGAGAATTCCACAGGGTGGATGCAGAGTAAGAAAAAACTATCTGCAATTCAAAATGATTACGTGTTGGAATATGCTATAATGCTGTGCCAAATATCATGACATTAGGATGCATCATCTCAAAATTATAGGTGCTCAAAGTTTGTCATTGTTTTGTGGGAAATTCCATGCACATTTTTCTGTGCCTATAACTCAGGCACTTTTAGAGCTGGAAATCTATAATTAGCTACATATGTAAATTTAGCAATAACCCAGATACCTGCAAAATGTTATAACATTTTGACAAATGCTTTCAAAATTATACTAAAATAACTAAAATCTAAATTTTGGCAAAAAGTTTGGCTACCTATAGCATATCCCACTTTAAAGCTAGCTTGAGACTAAGAAACTGGTTCACATACCCATGTTGCACATGTCTCTGAATCCTGAAACTATGGAGTAATTTGGATAGAAATTTTTATAATTGGATGGAAATAACTGAAAATTGAATTTTGTTTAAATGTTTGGCCACCCACAACTCACCTCCTTTCAATCTAGGACTCTGAAATTTGGTACACTTATAAAAGCCATTAGTATCTGTATTCAGGAAAATTTGGTATCATTTGGATATGTACTTTGAAAACTAGACCAAAATAACTGAAATTAATCATTTGGCAAATTTCTGTGGAATTTTTGAAATATATTAATTTGGTCATAATTCAGCTAATATTGAGGTACAGATCCAAAATATGGCATGCTTTCTTGCTGATAGGAGTTCTAATGTTATGCCATCTATCACGGTTAGGATGCATTATCTCAAAATGATAGGTGCTCAAAGTTTGTCATTTTAGTTTTTATTGGAAATTTCATGAAAATATTTATCTGCATATGAATCGGGCACCTTTGGAGCTATAAATCCGAAATTGGGTACATATATAACTGTAATAATAACCTGTATACCTGCAACATTGTATAGCATTTCGATGAATGCTTTCAAAATTATACTTAAACAACTAAAATTTAAACATTGGCAAAATGTTTGACTACCTATAGCACAGTCCCTTTAAAGCTTGAGACTTAAAATGTGGTGTAACCGGCCTGCTAGTGCAGCAGTAGAGTTACTGTCTGCAATGCTGGAGAATGAGTCTCACTAGCTGGAGGGTCAGCTGGGGGAGGAGAATTGAGCACCCTACAGGCTGCTCTCCTCATTGGTGGGGAGGGATGTCACACCCACTGCATTATTGCCACCCGGTGACCATGGCTGGTAGTGCAGCCTGGTGCACTATGGAAGGGAAGGGGGAGGACATCTGCAGGAAACATAGAGTGGCTGCACATCTCCATGTGCTCTGGGATCATTGGACTTCCCTGCATGCCAGCATCCTCTCCGGGGTAACAGGGGCAATGGGGGTACCAAAGTAAAATCTCCTAGTGCATTATGACCACTCAGATCGGTGGTCCCTCTAACTCCTTGGGGTCAGGGGTGCTCTGGCTGGGCCCTGGATGGGATGCTAAACTAGATTAAACTTTAAAAAAGTTTGTGTACATACCCATATTGCTTGTTTCTCTAAATTCTGAAACTGTGGAGAACTTGGCAAAAGAAATTTTAAAATTTGATGGAAATAACTGAAAATAAAAGTTTGATTAAATGTTTCACCACCCATTGCTCATCTCCCTTTGAGTCTAGGACTTTCAAATTTGAAAGTTTTTTGCAGACCACTGATACCTGTATATCGGACAAATATGGTGTCATTTGAATATGTACTTTGAAAGCTAGACCAAACTAACTCAAATTTTAAATTTGGCAAAATTCTGTCGAATTTTCACACAAATTTCATGACATTCCATGGAATCAGAATGGTAATTCTGTGGCTATTCTGCCAGTGGAATTTCACATTCTGCACATCTCTACTGAAGGTCCACTGAGTGTGCCCTTACTATTCTGCCAGCTGTCCTGGTGTGCCGTAAACCTCAGACCTCAAAAAGATCCATATTTACCAGGACCTGTAAGTGCAAGAGCAAAAATGGTGTTTTTCGCTTTTTATGGACAACATTCTCTACAGTTCTCTTCATGGAACTAGTAATTTGGAGTTCACACGATGCAACGATTTGCATGAAGAATGACAAGCATGAGCTGCTGACCTCTCAGAATAGAGCTCTGAGTTCTGTACACAAACTGTGACTAATCAAAACTCCAAATTTCTGGGTCTGTGAAAAGAGCTGTACAGAATGTTAACTGTGAAAACAAAGCAATACTAAATGCAGTTTGTTCACATAAAGTTTTATTCAGATACAGCTTATTATGGATCATTTGAGGACATAAATATAATTTGCTTAACAGGAACATTAGTAACAGCTGCTGATTAGAAGCAATTTCCTGTCCTCTTTAAGACCTGTTTTTTTTTCTGTTTGTTTTTTTGAGGGTGTGAAAGACTATTAATTTAAAAATCAATGAAAATATAAACTGTACATTTTGTGTTAATTTCTTTACTGCAATATATTTATTAAAACAATATTCATTTAAAGAAAAATAATGCACAGAGTTTGCACTTGCATAACAATATAAATAATAAGTCATACAGGAGCAAGCCTACACTAGCCAGATGAGTAGCTTGTTACTTATGCTTCACTAGTGTAAGACAGCAGCACTGTATACTGCATGTGTGTGTAACAGTGATTCCTGCTCAAGTTTGCTGAGTGATATATTGTTTAAGTGAAAAGTGACAGAGTTAGAGGGTACTGTTGTACTGCTTTTTAGTAGTGGTGGGCGAAGTGGGCTCAATACGCTCTGTGAAGTGATTTGCGGAGCAAAGGTGGATTTGCAGAGTGCTCCGCAATGTGAAGTGGAATACTTCGCGTTATGATGAGGAATGCGAAGTGCATTGGAAACAATGACTTTGCGTTACTCCGCCTCCCCTGATCACTACTCTGCTAAATTTAAGGCGAAGTGCATTGAGGGCAGTGCACTTTGCCTCACTTCACCTTGTTTTTGAGTTCCAAAGGTGAATTTTGCAGTGATTCATGGGATTTCAGGTCCCATGGGCTCTATATTGACCTGCACAGCCTCAGTTCGGGGTAGTATGTGTAGGAAGGAGTAGGAGACAGTGTGCTCTGATAGCTGTCTGTGAAAAAAATATTGTAAAAGCTGTTAAAATAGCATTTTTCCATTTTTTGGGGGGCTCCAACTTTAGTTCATCGATTGTAGGAAACCCTCCTGTGCTCATATCATTGAGCATTTTTGTTTTTGTGTGGATTTTGAATGTTTATTTACAACATTGATTGTGTGTGGTGAAAGACAGTGAAAGTGTACTTTGAGGAGGGGCATATCTGTGGTGTAGGTAGATTTAAGTTGGAGAAATAGTGATTTATTTGTTTTTTGGTTATATTTTTGTTATATAACTGACTGTGTTAATGTACACACAGTAATATTGTCAGTAATAGTTGACATTTTCTTGCTGTTTGTGTGTGGATGTGGTGCAGCAGTTCATAGTTTCATGTTGTTTACATTACAAATTTACAATTCGTAACATGGCATAGTACTGAACTTTTGCATTTGCTACGCATTTACTCGTTCAGCATTATACACAAACTGTTCTATGTGTGAGTGTGTGTGCGGAGTTACGTGCATCAAATAATACAATTTTTATTGTGCCACAGACTAGTGTAATTGCAGTCACAGCAGTGTGAACCTGCTATCCACTGCAGCTGCCTGATTTTTGTACTGCGATTGTGGTATTTGTTCTTTGTTTTACTGCTTGTAGTGCCGTAAAAATCTGCACTGTCTGCATTCAGTGCTCTCCCCCACCTCCACATTCAAAAGGAATTTTTTACCAGATTGGATTGTTTTTGTAACCTCATCAGCACCACTGGTTACTGAAGTTTTCGTTGCGTGACAGTCTCAGACTAGTCTCTTATCTGTTGCTGAAGCTACAGTTGTTTTTTTTGGCTTCACATCCAGTGTCCCCCCAATTAGACAGAGAGTGAACTTATCAAAATCTGAATTTGGTCATAATATTGTGGTTGATCTCCCAAAATGCATGCAAAGAGATGTGCAAGCAAAGCTGTTTCTCGCCATGGCAATGTTGGCAGTAAGATAGTCTGTGGGCATGGTAGTAGTACACAGACACAGAAGTGCATTGCTGATGTGAGGAAATGAATTTCTCCTGCAATGTTTTTTACAGCCCAATCAGTAGCTTCACTCATAGTAGGAGGAGATAATGTTTTCCCAGCCGTTGGTGTTAGTGTTACTGGTGTTAGTGGTGGTGATAGTATTAGTATTGTTGCGTCAAGTTCTAATTCTGACCAGTGTACCGTACCCAAAAATATTGAGTATGAAGCAGTGCAAGTGAGTGGCAGCATAGATGATGTCATACTTCACAGTAACATCCCAGTAAGTGAACCTGAGGATTCTGATAATCATGCCAATGATAGCATACCATGTGATATTCCATCCACTGTGGCAGTTAACGTCACGTATTTTCCATGCAGTGATTCACAGTGTGGTGAAAAAATATCAGGTGATGGTGGTGTAGATGCTGATGATGAATGTGATGATGACGATGATGTTGCTGTTGTTGCAACATGCAGTCCACATGCTAGCATCCAAGCAGAAGATGTGGATGTGTGTGATGTTGATGAATATGATGATGATGTAATTGAACCCAGTTGGGAACTGGAGAAAAAGAAATTCAAAGTGGCCGTGTCTGAGTCTGTTGCAGGAATCCCCCCCTGTAAAAACTTGTGATCTACCGGTTTTAGTTGATGATGATGACCCAGTAATCAATATGATAGGTAGCCATGGTGGTCAATTGCAGTCCAGAGGTGCAGTGCCAGAAACACTACATGCCCCCCCCACTTCAGTGCTTAAAATAACGGACTTAAAAAAGCCACATCATGGACATGTTAAAAGTAGAGCATCACAATCCCTTGTTAGGAATTTTTTTGTTCAAGATGCAAATGATGAGTCAGTTGCAATCTGCCAGGTTTGCCATGTGCGTGTGAGTTGAGGTAAAAAGGGGAGCCATCCGGGCACAGGAGGACATCATACACATCTTAAGAATAGGAACTTGGCACTGTGGACCCAGTACAAGCTGGCAGCTAATACCACAGTGGGACATTCACCCTCGTCACCAGCAACCATAGCGAGCATGTTATCCCTTCCATGACTGTTAAGTCCAGTAGGAAATTAAACATGTGCAGTAGTGAGGTAATAAGAGTAGAGGATTACTACAGGCATGATGAGGTGGAGGACCATAATGACTTTGAAATGTTATCCAGTGCTGCTGAGAGTAGCAGTTTTTGTGGTGGTGGTGGTGGTGAATGCAGTTTGTCTAGTGCAAGTGGTACATCAACCCTGGTTGGCAAATCTAGCAAAATAACAGCATTTCTAAGTTTGTCATCATCACATGTGCAACCGTCTTCATCAAATGTCCACACTCCACCCCCTGCCAATGCCATTCATCACAGAGCAGAACCATTTGTGATCAACACACGCTGTGTAAAACATTTAAGTCAGCCCATGTTGCAGAGTGTTTTTGCTCATAAGCTGAAGTACCCCCCTGAATCATACAGTGTCTCATGAACATAATGCTGCTGTAGCTGAAATGCTGGCAATTGATCTTTTGCCCTTCTCCTTTGTGGAGAATTCTGAGTTCCAGCAGTTTTCTGCACATGCGTGTCCAAAATGGAAAGTCCCATCCAGGACATACTTTTCTACCCGTGCTGTCCCCGAGTTGTTCCACACTGTGTCCGACTCAGTAAGACATGCCCTTCAACATTCCTCCTCTCCATTCATCCATTTAAGTATGGATATGTGGACAAGTGGCAAAACAGCGGGGAGTTCATATCTGCGTATAACTGCACACTAGGCACAGATGCCGGGGGTTGTTTGTGATGTTGGTAGTGTGAATAATCAGTGCAGTAAGGTGGATTTTCGTGGTAGCAGTCTTCCAGGAATTCGACAGCATGCAACGACTGCTATGCGCAATGTGACCTGTTCACACACTGGTGAGAACATGTTGGACATGGTACTGACTGAAACTGACAGATGACTAAACCCTCTGCCCCTGAGAGCTGGGTTCATAGCAAGTGACAATGGGTCAAATGTGGTGAAATGCATCACGAATGGTGTTTTTTCGTGTTCCATGCATGGCCCACTGTTTAAATCTTGTGGTTCAGGAGTTTCTGCAGCACCCTGATACAAAGGAAATGCTGACCATTGCACTATGTATCTGCTCTTACTTTTCAAGATCTGGAAAGGCCCATGACCAGCTGCGGCAGTTGAAGATACAAAACAGCCTGCCTCAGCACCGCTTGAAGCTGGAAGTTGTCACCCAATGAAACTCCACTTTATACATGGCAGAGAGGATGTATGAACAATACAAAGCCATCTCAGAATATCTTGTGATGCACACTAGCCATGACAGCTCCGGGGCCTCCATGTCTATGACAACTGGACAGTGGCGCCTCATGGACTCTGTAATAACAATTTTGCTGCCTTTTGAACATGCCACACAGGCAGTGAGTGGCATGTCTGCCTCCATTAGCCAATCAATTCACTGCTGCAGGTGCTGAGGCAGAAATTGGTGAATGTACAGCATAGCCTTGATGTTGCCGGAGACGGTGGTAGCAGTATGTTGCTGCAACACATGCTGACAGTATTCGATCAGAATCGTCACATTGTGAGCATTCAGCTTAGTGACAACTTTGCCATAGCAACAATGTTGGACCCACGATACAAACATGGAATTGCATCAGTACTGGAGGCTGGGCCTGAACAGGTAAAAAATATCAGTAGTCAACTGGTGCGCTTGGTTAATGGGGCACAGAAGTCACGTGCCAAGGTCAGCAAACCTCAGCAGCATAATCTGGCTGAAGGTGTACCTGGAGGACCATCAAGCATATCCTGCAAGGGGAAGGGGACTGCAGTTCAGGGTGGTCTGTCATCCAAAGTAGCTGGCATCAACCCGCTTTGGGAGACTTTGTCCCAAGTGGGTATCTGTGAAATAATGATTCGGGAGAACAGGATGATGCATCAACAACTGGACTTAGTGTGGCACAGAGAATGGTTGAGTCATATTTGTCTGAAAACAGGGATCTGACAATAACTGAAGATCCTTTTTTGTACTGGAGTGGAAAGGTCAGTGAATGGCCAGAGCTGACTGCAGTGACACTGAAGTACCTCACATGCCCACCCTCAAGTGTAAGTGTTGGGAGGGTATTCAGCTCAGCAGGTGCAATAGGCAGGAATCATCAGACAAACCTGTCTCCTGCGAATGTTAGTTTGCTAACATTCATTAAAATGAATGAGAGGCACATACCAACACAGACTGCAACCTCAGTACTCATACCCCGGCCTGGTCATGGTGGTCTTGCTGATGTGGAAATGGACCATCCTGGTGGCACTGGCAGTGGCTGCCTGAAATGGCACACCACTGATGTAGATGATGACACAGTGGAGAAAAAATTTCCCAGAGGTCAGACTTCAGACATCGATGACTTTTTCTTTATGAGGATGATGCTGTGATTAATGTTTGCAGGTTTTAATTGAAGTTTTTAAAAGGCGGTGTGCCCCCCCTGGATCACCACCACCACTGGGACTGATGTTAGCCACTGCCACCATTGAGCCTGAGTCTGTCTGGCCCCCGGACCACCACCACTACCGGGACTGATGTTAGCCACTTCCACCACTGAGCCCGAGTCTGTTCACCCCCCTGGACCACCACCATCATTGGGACTGATGTTAGCCACTGCCACCACTGAGCCTGAGTCTGTCCACCCCCTCAGACCACCACCACCACCGGGACTGATGTTAGCCACTGCCACTACTGAGCCTGAGTCTGTCCTCCCCCCAGACCGCCACCACCACTGGGACTGATGTTAACCACTGCCACCACTAAGCCTGAGTCTGTCCACCCCCCAAACTACCACGACCGGGACTGATGTTAGCCACTGCCACCACTGAGCCTGAGTCTGTCCGCCCTGTGAACCACCACCACCAGGACTGATGTTAGCCACTGCCACCACTGAGCCTGAGTCTGTCCACCCCCGGGCCACCACCACCACTGGGACTGATGTTAGCCACTACCACCACTGAGCCTGAGTCTGTCTGCCCCTGGACCACCACCACCACCAGGACTGATGTTAGCCACTTCCACCACTGAGCCTGAGTCTGTCCACCCCCCCGGGCTGCCACCACCACCACCAGGACTGATGTTAGCCACTGCCACCACTGAGCCTGAGTCTGTCCACCCCCCGGGCTGCCACCACCACCACCAGGACTGATGTTAGCCACTGCCACCACTGAGTCTGAGTCTGTCTGCCCCCCAGACCACCACCACCACCAAGACTGATGTTAGCCACTGCCACCATGGAGCCTGAGTCTGTCTGGACCACCACATCCATCAGCCACAGACACAAAGCTTCTTAATATTTAAACCATAAAGTGAGTATGTGTACTCATGTTTGTTAAGCTGCTTCACTTCCTTTAGTTGTATGTTTTGTTTTCTGTAGCTTTTCAGAGCCACAATGGTAAAACACATGTGGTACTCTTATTTTGTTTCTTTTACAGGTTAACAATAAAAGTCTCCATCGCTAAAAGTCAGTGGGAATGGTACTGCAGCTGTACCGTACAGAGAGGAATCTATGGCATATCCATGTGAAATCCATTCTGGTAAGTATGAAGATTTTATTTCATCTGTTTCATTGTTTTGGAAAGACTACAGCAAATATTGCACACAGGTTGTGTTAGTTGACAAGATGTGGGTTTGAAATGTAACTTGACTTGAGATTGAGAACCAGGGAAGGACACATAACAATTAAATTGTAAGAAGTCATTAATTTCTTTTTTTAGGAAACTTCCAGATGCTTTATTGTTCTGTCAAAGTGGCCTTATCCAAAACAGTTCTTCAACTGCAGGCACCCGCCTCCCCCGGGCTGGGCACACATGCAACACGCAGAAGTCATTTCATTTGATGACCATGACCATCAACAGCAACCAGACTACAGAAGGATGCAGATGAAATCTGTGAAGTAACAAAATAAGAAACCATTACAGACAAACCTGCAAATATGATTCACCCCCCCAAAAAAAATACTTACCTTCATGTGCTTGAGAGTTATCCGTTTCCAATTTCAGCACAAAAAATTCTCATTGAGCACTGGAATGTGCACACTAACAGTTTCTGTGTGACCTGTGGTGATGCAGAACAATACCATGAGTACATGTCCATGTCAACCCCCTCTTCACCTACAAAAATATACAACCATATATCTATATATATATCTACTCACCAAGGCTACTATTAGTCTACAGCCAAAGGGCACCCTTCAGTCCAGTTGAGATGATCACATCGCATTTGATCGAATCGTCTCGCAGAACATATTGGACCAGCAACAGGATGCATACAGTCATCATTTCATACTGGGGGACTTTGTATGTGCTGATTGCTGAAACAGTCTCATTTTACTGTGTTACCACTTCTCAATTTTCTGCACACAAGGAGGATGCATTTTGGGCCTGCAGAAACATTCTGGGGACTCTGCCACCACTGTGCGCATGACTGAGTGCGCCATAAATTCTGTGGGACTTTATATGTGCTGAAACACTCATTTCACTGTGTTACCACCAATTTTCTGTACACAAGGAGGATACATTAGGGAGCATAGAAAGGTTAAGGAAGGGATAGTGAAGATTAATAAAAGAGAGGGGAGGTAGGCAGAGGGAGACAGTGAAAAGGCAGAGATACTGAATGAATACTTTTGCTCAGTATTCACAAAAGAAGAAGAGGAGAAGTTACCCAAACCAAACAATAGAAGCACTCTGGGTAGTGGGGTTGACGCCAGTCCATTTACAGAAGAAAGAGTCCTAAAAGAACTCCTAAAACTCAAGGTGGACAAAGAAATAGGGACTGAAGGGATTCACTCTAGAATCCTAAAAGAACTATGGGAGGATCTAGTGACACCACTGACCACACTTTTTAACAAATCATGGGAGGATGGGGTGGTACCTGAGGACTGGAGGAGGGCAGATGTGATTCCCCTTCACAAAAGCGAGAGCAAGGCAGAAGCAGGAAACTACAGACCTGTTAGTTTGACCTCAGTGGTGGGGAAAATGATGGAGTCACTTCTGAAAGAAAGAATAGTTCAGTACCTAGAGGCCAGCGGGGCACAGGACCCAAAGCAGCATGGATTCACAGCAGGAAGGTCATGTCAGATGAATCTAATCAATTTCTTTGACTGGGTGACCAAAGTAATAGACCAGGGAGGGGCTGTGGATATGGCCTACCTAGACTTTAGCAAGGCATTTGACACAGTCCCGCACAAAAGATTAATAATCAAGTTAGCCAGCCTGGGAGTGGGTCCCGGGGTGGTAGCCTGTTTACCAAACTGGCTGCACAACAGGACACAGAAGGTAATAGTGAACGGAACACATTCTGAAGAAAGGGGGGTTACTAGTGGAGTACCTCAGGGCTCAGTACTGGGTCCAGTCCTCTTTAATGTCTTTTTAGGTGACATTGCAGAGGGTCTGGAAGGAAAGGTATGCCTCTTTGCAGATGACACAAAGATCTGTAACAGAGTTGATACACAAGGGGGGGGGTAGAAAGGATGAGAAGGGACTTGGCAAAGTTGGAGGAATGGTCAGACGTATGGCAACTTAGATTCAATGTAAAAAGTGCAAAGTAATGCACCGGGAAATAAAAATCCAGGAGAAGAGTACACAATAGGAGGAGGTACTAACAACAACAACAATAATGGAAGGGATCTGGGTGTAGTCATATCAGATGACCTAAAGGTGGGTAAGCAATGTGAGAAGTCAGTAAGGAGAGCTAGGGGATACTGAGATGCATAGAGAGGGCATCACAAGTAGAAAAAGGAAGTGGTTATCCCTCTGTACAGACAGTTGGTGAGACCCCATCTGGAGTAATGCATGCAGTTTTGGAGACCCCATCTACGCAAGGACATAGACAGGATGAAAGCAGTCCAGAGGAGGGCAACTAAATGGTGCAGGGTCTACATCAGAAACCATATGAAGAGAGACTGAGAGAGGTTAATATGATACCCTTGATGAAAGGGGGGGACAGGGGGACATGATAGAAACTTTAAGTACCTCAAGGAATCAACAAAGTCCAGGAGGGTAGAATCGCTCAGAAAAAGAGATGTGTAAGAACAAGGGACACATTTAAAGTTAGAGGGGACGGCTCAGGGGTAATGTGAGAAATATTTTCATGGAGAGAGTGGTGGACGCATGGAACTGCCTTCCTGGAGAGGTTGTGGGGTCTAAAACAGTGGGGGAATTCAAACATGCATGGGACAGACATAAGGCAATTATAGTGGGGGGTTGCAGGAAGTAGGCTGTTGGTTAACTAGAATCTGCAGCTTATCCAATAGGTAAGGAAATGGGCAGACTGGGTGGGCCAAGTGGTTCTTATCTGCCATCAAAGTCTATGTTTCTATGCATTTTGGGCATGCAGAAAAAATCTGGGGACTCTGTGCCACTACTGCATGCATGACTGAGTGTGCCATTAATTCTGGGGGACTTTGTATGTGCTGAACCACTCTCATTTCACTGTGTTACCACTTGTCAATTTTCTGCACACAAGGGGGATGCATTTTGGGCATGCAGAAAAAATCTAGGGACTCTGAGCCACTTTTGTGTGCTCTGTGATTGTTGTGAGCTCATGATGTCATACTGACATTACAATTAAAGCAGCATTGCAAGGATGTCCTGACAATTTTGAACTGTACTTTTTTATGCTACTTTACATTGCCACAGCCACCACCTCCGAGTCGTGACTTGAATGTTATGCTTCTTTTCACAATGTATGTCTGCTTTACTTAGTTGACTAGTTTTTTTTTAAGTATAAAAAAAATGAGCATGCCTCCAATATTATTCTGATCAGGTTTGTATTTATTTGCAGCTGCTTTTCAATAACTATTGTTCTGTGGTGTCATAAAACACTGCCTGCTACGTAACTGTTATTTTACAACAGAAGTGATATATAACAACTAACTGAAGTGATGGAGAAAAGCAGAGGAAAACAATGACAAAGACCTAGTCAGCACCTATTTAAAAGGAATGCTCCTTTCATTATTTCACACATGAAAAAAGGTATTACAGCAGACTGAACTGATGCAAATTCTCATATCATTCCAATCAGTCAGGGTGTAAGTAAAGGAAGTTGTAACATAGCATTAAAAAATATAGCTCAGAGTTCTCAACAGATTGTTGTGCTGCTGCTTTACAGAGATTCACCACATTACATAGTTATGGTGATGCACATAACCTAATATGTGGGGGCCTTACTCCCACTGGAATATTTCTTGCTCCAAAGAATGCAATATATTTCTGTGAAAACCACCCATAATTTCATTACAGTGTGTCACGTGACGGAGGAATTACCGTTCAGAAAAGCCGCCCACATTCTGCCCCCCTTACTCAGCAATGTTAGGACGTGATGCCAGGTGCATGCTCCACTATAGTGAATGTCCAGCAGCTATCCCAGTGTTTCCTTATGTTAGAAGGCTGACTTTGTAGTGAAATGTGGGAATGTTTCCACTAACAAGGCTCTTCTTACTGGAAATGTGCCCACACGTTTCATCACAAACTGACCATTATAACATAAAGAAACATTCATAAAGCTGCAGGACAATCGGATATTCACTGTAAGGAGCACGCACATGTGCTCTCCCTACCATCACGTCCTAAAGTTGCTGAGAAGGGAGGCAGAATGTGGGCCGATTTTCAGAATGGGAATTCCTCTGTCAGGTGACACACTGTAATGAAATTATGGGCAGTTTTCACAGAAATGTATTGCATTGTGTGGTGCAAAAAAGATTCACCTGGAAGGGAAAATGTGTATGATTAAACAACAACAAAGAAACAACACACAAAAACAGTACAACACAGTAGTGGGGTGGGGGGCCAGAAAACAATCCTGTAAGTTACTGTGGCCGTGGGATGCCATGGTGGTCCAGCAGCAGGTGCAGCATTGTAACTATTTGCTGCTGCTGTTCTTCTATTGTGTTGACCTGCTGCTGCAAAGCACCGACCATCTGATTGTTTTCTTCCAGAGCTGCCCACATTAGGGAGATGTCATGCTGTGTTGCATGGATTGTGGTGGGGTCCACTGCAGCAGGGAATCCAGGTAGTGGGGGTGGTGGAAAGGGTGGTGCTGGTGGCTGTGGTGGCGGTGGTGGTGGTGGAGCAGCTGCTGTACAGGCCCTCTTCCTCCTGCTGCGGTGGTGACTGCGAGGCACAACTCCCACCCCAGCAGCACCTTCGGCCACTGCAACGGAAGGGCCAGCAAGTGGATGCCTGGCCCCTTCCGTTGCAGCCTGCCACTCTGCCCTGTGATGGTTGAGCATGTGGGTGCACTGGCCACCGGCCCCCGAACGTGTCCCACGGGGGCCACAGCGCAGCAGCACACCACACAGACAGCACACCACCACTGTGCTGTCTCCCCCCACAGAGTTAAAAAACTCCCACACTGGGGAGCTATGGGGGGGGACCAGACACAGTCCTTGCACAAGTCCCACCACCTACATTTTCCAGGGTCACCTCCTGTGGCTGTGGAGGTGGTGGAGGGGTGCTGCTGGAGCCCCTACAGCTGTTACCCGTGGTGGTGGTGGTAGTGGTAGAGAAGGTGGACACACAGCAGCCACTGGTGGCACTGGTGCTGCTGCTGCTCCTGTTGCATCAGCATGGGGGAAAGCTACACCAAGGAGTCGGGAGTGGTCCAGCATGACACGACCGCCACGCTCCCCATGTGTCCACACTCCCCTCCAACTGCGCCCATGGACCAGCGACTTGCCTTCTCCTGGGTCCATCCTGACACAACAAGTCCCTGGGCCACACACACACACACACACACACACACACACACACACACAGACACACACACACTGACACACACAGTCAGTCACACACACACACACACAAAACAAAACAAAACAAAACTTACAAAAAAATTCACCAACAAAAAAAAACCACAAATACAATACAAAAACTAAATAAAGATATAGCTTTTAAAAAAGCTGTTGGTTTTCTTCAGTACTGAAATGCAAGTGGCAATCAAGCACTTTCACTCCTAGTCTCCTCTCACAAAGCTTTCTCCCTCTATGAATGCAAAGGATAAAGTGAAACTGCTTCTCTGACTCACTTTCTTCCTGCCTGGCTAAAGCACTTGACTTACAGTACTGTAAGCCATGTGATGTGTGGGGGACTGCCTATTCTCTTCTCACTTCGCCTTACTTCGCGTTAAGGCATAATGGCAATGCAAAAAAGTAATAATAATAATAACATAAAGTGAGCACTTTGCAGTGCTCACTTTATGCTAGTTTCACTAACGCTAAAGTGGTCACTTCGCGTCCACTTTGCTGGCGGATTAAAATTTCGCTGCATCTCTACTTTTTAGCCTTGCAGTTTTGGTTACACTGTGCTTACAGTCAGCAGTTACAGATACAAATCATGCATGTTAAAACTTGTCTAGCTAGCCTACAACCTGACCTCTTCTTCCACATTAATCCCTGCTCCTCCAACAGGTTACTTGCAGAACCAACCCACCCCTTACCTGCTCTTAATATTGTCTCCCTCTACAGCACACCCCTCAGATCGATCCAGTGTTTCATCCCTCAGGAAAGTGCAGGAGCAAACCCTACCCAACACAGTGGCCTAAGCAGGCTCCAGGTAAAGAGCTCAGAAGAAGCGGTGCCACACTGCATGTGGCACTGCTTAGTTCTTGCCACCCACCCTCCCTGACACCCTCCCACCCTAAGCTAGTGTACCTGTTATGGTGGTGTGTGAACCAATCAGTGAAGTTCTGCACCCTCACTGAGAAGCTAAGTGGTATGCTTCTCCTCTTTCCCCACACCTAGCCAGCTTGGTAGCTCACAGTCTCAAATGTTAGACTGTCTCAGCTGGATCTCTGTATCTGATTGTATTTTAAAGGGAATTGTACAATGGTTGAGCATTTGTCAGTCAGCCTACTTTCCCCACACTCTTGCAGTTGAATTGGTTCTGCACTACTTCCCCCCCGCTAAAACAGGTATACCATTCAAACAACAAACCCCCCACAGTGAATCAATAACATCAACAGCAACCCGTTCGACATCCACAGTGTCAAATGGGTGTGTGCAGTGATGTATAGATACAGCGACTCCGCTGTAAGCTGCTTTCCCCCGTAATCCCTTCCCCCCAGAGTTGACAATCACTAATTCCAGGTGGTGCAGGGAGCAGAGCCCCCTGAAAACAGTTGGAAGAATCCCATTGTGCACCGGGTCATCAATGCATTTGCCAGGCAATGTGATCGCCATTGGCAAAATGCTGTCATTGTAAAGTCTGTCGACAACTTTGTTGTCACTTCTACTTGGTGGAACCGCTAAAACATGATATCCCCCAGACAGCAACTTCAATTTAAAGCTCTATACGTGTCCCGCACATCCTCTGTTGTTGTACACCAGTGCGATAGGCTCTGGCCAGTCTGAATTACCCTCCCCTACCCTATCTTCCACTCACATCTAACTTCCAAAATCCTAAGTGAACTAGGATTGAGTGCCATTCCGTTAACAACCTTGAACCACAAACTTAGGCCCACAAGGTGATTAGCAATGAAATTCTCAATGAGGATGTTGTCAATACTCCTCATCTTCCTCTGCACCTACCTCAGTTATACCAGCATTAGCTCTTCCATGCCCACAGTACCCAACTTCTGGCACACACTGGCAGTACCATTGTGTGAAGCTACACTAGTAACCAAGCCCCCTAAGGACACACCTATGCCTCTTGCAATAGTAAAGCTTCCCCAGTGCAAAAAACAGGTACCCCATGCTCAGTGCCACTCTCCACCATCCTTTATATTGGCATTAAAACATATTAGAATCAGGTATTGGTGGCTTAGAAAAAAGATGATTTCCCATAATGCCTTCTCTGGTAAGAAAATTGCACAAATGCTGCTGTTATTATTATCAGGGAATATTCACCCCAACTCGCACCCTCTTGGCCTAGTCCAGACCTATACTGGCACCCTGGAACATCTTAAGCTAACCTCCCTCAATATTAGGAGCCTGCTGCCAAAGCAAACTCAGTTCCTGGCCTGTGTTGCATAACACAAGCCTGATCTCATTTCCCTAACTGAAACCTGTATCACTGTCAAAACACCAGGCTCTGCTCTTGCACTAGAAGGCTATACCTTTTTCCCAACTAAACAGGCTTACTAAAAGGGAAGGTGGCTGCCTTGCCTACCTCAAGGACTACATTCAGGGACACATGCTCAATGTAGGTGACAACTCTAATGACATACAGCTGCTCTCCATAAAACTCTTACTTGGGGAGCACAAAAAATCCTTTGTGGTAACTACAGTCTACCTACTTCCTGGTAAACAGAAATCAGGGCTAAAAATATTTGCTGAACACATCTGTAGTATCAGTAAGCAAATGGGAAATCATTGTACTAGGGGATTGTAACATTAACTGGCTGGCTCACAACACAGCCACCCAGAAGGACCTGATTAACAACCTATATCTTACACAGATGGTGAAGGAAGCCACAAGAATTAATTACCACACCGGGAACAGTACCTTCATTGACTGGGTGCTCATAAACCATCCGGAAAGAATCATTGAGGTAGCTGTATTACCAGACACAATCAGTGATTACTCCCATGTAATGTGCAAGTGGTCAAACAAAACCCAAAAGCCACGCCCCATTACCCTCAAATGTAGGGTGCTATGCAAAGGTTTGCTACTCTGTTTTAAATACTATCTCTCCCAGCTGGACTGGTCTCCTCTTGACGCCCTCCAACATCTTGACCAGGCTTTGGATCATTTCATAAACAAACTCATCAGTGCCTGTGACATCTATGCTCCAATGTAGAAATGTAGAACTAAAGAGCCCATCAATGGCTGGATAACACAGCCTCTACTTGAGCTCATGCACACCAGGGATCATCTCTGGTACAAAGCCAAAGCCACAGGTGGGCCTGTTGACCTTCAAAATTATAAGGCTGCAAGAAACAAGTGTACCAGTGAGATAAGAATGACCAAAACCAATTTCTGTAGAGAACAGCTTGGAAACAACTGGGGTAACGGGGAACTGTTTTGGGCCAAACTAAAGTAAATAACCAGCAAAGATAACAAAAATGCAACACACCATGCTAATCTACAATGGGACAATCACACGAAGTCCCAAGGAAATAGTCAACATATTCAACTCATCCTTCACAGATCTCAGCAGCATCCTCCCTCCAGACTACCTTCATGAGCAGGTAGCAGGTGATATGCAAAACTCACTTAATCCTACCACACCCCCTAGATCTGATATACCCCCTTCTACTTTAAAGAGATACCTTCCGCAGACAACAAAAAATACATTAAATGAGGCTTAGTCAAAACAAGAGTAGGAAGTGATTCTATTGATATGAAGACAGTAGCCCTTACTCTGGATGAACTTGTAACCAATATCACTAAGCTATATAACAATACTCATGCTTGGACAGTTTCCTAAACTTTGGAAAATGGACCTTTACTCCTGTGTACAAAAATGGTGACTGAGCCCTGCACTTTAATTACAGACCCATCTTCATCCTTTCCCCCCTTATCAAAAGCCCTGGAAAGGGTTGTGTCCAATCAGTTAATGGAATACCTAACCAAATATAATATGCAATGCCCTCAGCAGCATGGCTTCCATGAAGTGCACAGCACCTCCACCACACTTAGTGAATACATAAATTATATACATAAAGCCCTAGGCAGGGGCCAACATGTGGGGTCCATGTACATTGACCTCACAAAAGCATTTGACTTGGTTAACCACCATATTCTCTTAGCAAAACTACTTGCTCTAGGTATGTCCCCTGAAACCAACAGCTGGTTCCATAGCTATCTCATGGATAGAGCCCAGCTAGTAAAAATTAATGGTACCCTGTCCAGCATCAGAAATGCATTACTTGGTGTTCCCCAGGGATCCATCCTTGGGCACCTTCTATTTAGTTTATTTCACAACACCCTTCCTGACTCTTACTCCTGTAATATTCTGCTCTGTGTGGATGATGCCACAGTATTTACCAGTAACAATCAAATAGGTCCAATTACCAATGAGCTACAAAGAAGCTTCAGGGTACTAGAAGATTGGTTCCACCAGAATAAGTTACTCCTGAATTACAAAAAAACTAAAGTTATGCTTTACTCAAGCCAGCAGACTAAGAGAAAAGCAAGCCAGCTTGATAAACACAATAGGAATGGTGAAGTCCTGAACAGGTACACACCTTCCAATACCTTGGTGTCATACTCAATGACTCCCTTACTTTCAATGCACACATCGATCACATTGTTAAAACTGTGAATGCAAAACTTGGTGTATTATGCAGACACAGGAGCTTTATCACAGCTGATGCCATGCACATTGCTGTCACCAGTTCTATACTATCTGTCATCCATTATGGGCTGACAGTCTACAACGTAGCCTCCAACACTTCAATAAATCAAGTTTTGATCTTCCTAAACAAAGCTTGTAGATTGGTTCTTGGCATTGACAAACTCACCCACACCTGCAGTCTGTATGCCCAAACAGTCTGGCTTATCCTCAAAGATAGAATTATATACTAGGTTTGCCTGTAGAGAAAGAAGGCCCTGCTTAACCAAACTACCCCAAGACTCCATGCACTGCTACAGCTAGTGCACATTCTTCAACAAACAAGATGCGTGTCCAGATATGCACTCTGTGGTCCCCATAGAAGGACAAGTCTAGCACGGTGGTTCTTCACATAAAGGGCCCCACGATGGCTTAATGGTCTCCCTGCCTCGACAGTGAACACTAAAAAGACTGGACATTTCAAAACAGAACTCAGACACTATCTAGCACAACTGGGAAAATGCAGCTGCTTTGATCATATAATGCAGTAGCAACACTCATATGATGTCCCACCCCCCCTCACTCGCCTCACCTGCACCCTTATCTCCTCTACTTATCTTTTACCCTGTCCAAATCCCCACTTTCTTTTCCCCCTAACCATACACTGAAACTTGCATCCCTCTCTATTACTGACCTTACCTTGCCTCTGCCCCACCATATTCCTCCCATTCCTTCACTAACCGGGTAAACTCTGCCTCCCTTCCCCCTACTCTACTCACCCCTGATACACCTCTGTTGCTAATGACCCGGCTGTATTGCAGCTATATACTTTGGACAAGGCTATGTGCTGCTATATGTATGATAGTTAATTTAAAACAATATCCTGTATGAGTTAGCTATTGCAGTAATCTTTATCAATGACTGATTTGTGTAACTACTGTAATTCTTCTTTAGTACCTATGAATGTGTATACCATGTACTGACGTAGAACCTTTGTAAAAGAGCTTTTAGCTCAAAGGTTGTAATCTGAAGCATTTAAATAAATAAATAAGTTGAAAAAGCTAAATTATGTTTTTGTCATTGTTGTCGCTGCGCTGAATTCTCAGAGCTACAACATTCTATGAGAAACTGCCTGATGTCCATTTAGCCTCAGCCCAGTTTTCTCTCCCTCAGTAAAGAGGTACATTTAGCACCTCGGCAGATAAAAACTAAATTCCATCACTATGAATGAGCAGAATAATTTTTCTAAAAGAAAAAAAGTTCATTAAGGGTAGGGGGCAGAAATAATTGCTGATTAATGACAAAAATAACATCATAGAAGTATGAAAAGTCTGAGGTTTTAGGAAAGTAGACACAATGGAAAAGTATCTTGTCAAAACCCTACTTAAGATCAAGGAACCTTTTTGTTTACTCAATAACAGTATTTATTGCCAGTACATGCTACTAGTAAAAAATAAAATAACCTACTGAATACTTTAAATTTCTATTGACCTTTTTGGTAAGCACAGAGCTCATGTTTCATAAGTTGCCTCAGCACATCAGTTGCATCAGTTCAGTTATAATACAACACAGGCATTATCTTACTACAAGGACACACATTTCCCTGCTGTAGTGTTCTTAACAATGCAGCAATAAATTACTTCAGGTTTGCAGGCTTGAAGGGGTGGCTAATTTAAGGGGATTTATGTGCTAGGATTAAAAAAACTGCAGTTTAATAAAATGCCAGGGCAAATGTTAATTCCAAAGTCAAGATTCCATGGCTTGTGACTTCAGCACTATCCAAATTATGCCCATCAAAGTGACAGTGATGTCCAAAACAATCCCAGTGGGTTTCTAAGTGACAGAGCCTTTAATCTTGTCAAAGTCTGTTTTACCCATTTTCTTTTATTGTTTTCCATGAATTATTTCTCCCTCCACAATAATCGTCCTATTGAGTCATGACTGAACTCTCTGTATTTTGTATCCACCTCACATAAAGCACAGGTTTTAATGTGAGAAATGTACAATTAAGAAACTGATGAAGAAAGTAAGATTTCTAAGTAGCTGGGATCAGTGTGAATACCACAAGCTATCTACATGCGTTGTGTACACCCTACTTGTGAAGCAAGCACAAGGTTGCATGCAGGAAGTCAATGGCAGGTTATTTTTTTTACGGCAAAATTGTTCAAATTAAAGGAAATACTGGAACTTCCTTACCACATTTGATAATTATTGTAAGTCACTCCAGGGGTGGGTTTGGTTCCCTCTCCCATGTGCCCCCTCACTCCTATTGTGCTTTGCTGTGTAATTATGTACTGTAGCTGGTAAAAAAAAAAACTGTTACAAAATTATTTAAATGGTACAGAAATTAAATCAAATGATCAAGTAAAAGACTTGTGTATCCTTCTTAGAAACAAACCACCTTAGGCCATAACAATGAACAATTCACAAAAACAAAATCATTAGAAAATGCCACCAACGGCACAAGCTGATTTAATGTGTTAGTTTGCATCTGTATGGCTGAAAATAGCTAGAACTGCCTAGCCTTTCTTTCCCAGCCAACAAAAACTAAACAAAAATTCAATTCTGACCTGCATTAAGAGGAAAAATGAAGGTTTTCTAATTTGCCAAAGGCATAATAGTATATGTGAGACAGTTCATGGGCTAAATACCCCAAACATTAGCACATATAAATTTGATTTCTTCCATAAACACTAAAACACTTTATGGCAGAAAAATACCTAGTCAAAATTTTTAAGGACGACACTAGCATTTAAAAAAAAATTTAAGGATACCGAAACAACATTTTGACAACAAACTATTCAAAAATCTGACTTCATAGGGGACTAAAGGAAAGGCTGCTGTAATCATTAATGCTAAAACTACATTTATATAATTTACCTAAATGTAATTCCAAAGCATTTGAAAAATGTAAAATCAGCCTTCCAATTTCAAATAAGCTGCCTTACCTGCTTCCTAAAATGGCCGCCAAATGTGTTCAGTGATGACATCATTGGAGCCAGATTCAGGGAGCTATATGGCTCTCTGTGGTGCTAACTAGTTATTTTTTCCCTTTGTGTTGAATTGTTTCACCAAAATGGTCAAAACCATGTGCATTATTTTGATCAATACACATGTTAGGCTATGGTTCTGTCCATTTTGTTTACTTTAGCATACTGAAATTGTGTTTTAATCCAACCGACTTTCTCTGTGGCAAACCACAGTGCAGCTCAAAATCTTAAATAACCTGGTGGTCTAGTGGTTGCGGTGGATCCAGAATGCTACAACGGGGGGTACTGGGGTGGTGTGCATATTTGTTATGCACTTTTTAACATTTTTATTAAACTTTTATATTGTCTGCTGTTATTCTTTTTTAGTACGTTTTTGCCAGAACCTACAAATGTAATCTATAGTTTTGAATGTAAACATTCGTACAATCAATAACTCAGACTTCTTCAACAAAGTGAAATGCAGCAGCTGCACCCTTCACCACCCTTGCTTGTCTTGTCTTCTTTTTCCATGGGGAATAATAATAATAATAATAATAAGAATAATCAGCATTTATATAGTGCTTTTCATATACATTGTAACCCAAAGTACTTTACAAGCAGTGCTAGACTGGTAGTAAAGTGACTGAATGTGTAGTGGCAATGATTTCACACATTAATACCCACACACAGCCTTGGACAATTGCATGAACTGGGTTTATAGGAAGGGGAATGTTGGCCAGGACAATGGGGTCAGGTAGTGATCATGGTGCTGGCAGCCTCACATCTTATATCTCACAGTGATCTATTCATATTTCTCCCCTTCCGTCTTCCACCTTCCCTGAATATAGCAATACCTTGCAGGATTGGCCTTCTCAGTCCCCCTCTGGTATACGTTCTTTACTCCTTCTCCCCACACCCAAAACTGGTGAGCTCATCACCCTTCTGCATCATAAATGCAGGTAGTACAGTCCCCGGGTGTTTTGACATATCAAAAATAAACAAATCTTTCCAGTAAGTCAAGCTAATAACAGCAGGGCACAAGGGGAAAGATGGGCTTTCCTATCTTTAAAAGATCTAGGCTACCTTTGATTAGGCACTATTAAATGACAGGTGTGCGAATCATTATACACGTCATTTAATAGTGCCTAATCATAGGTAGCTTAGATCTTATATGGGTAGGAAAGCCTATTTTTCCCCTTGTGTCCTGCTGCCATCAGCCTGGCTTACTAGAAGATCACATTTATTATTAATATGTAAAAATAACATGGGAGGCTATACTAACTGCATTCATGATGCGGAAGGGTAATGACTTCACCTGTTTTTGGTGTGGGGAGCAGGTAAGAAGAATGAATGCCAGAGAGGGACTGAAGAGGCCATTCCAGCAGGGTACAGCTATATTCAGGTTAGGGGAAGACAGGAAGGGGGACGATGAGCAGATCATTGTGAGTTCTGAGATGGGCTGCCAGCACCATGATCACCACCTGACTGTGGATGAGAGCAGCCAGCGATGACAAATACTCAGAGTGGCAGGGCTGCAACTAAACTGTTACTTGAATTCAGTGTAGAGAGATTACCCTTGGGTGGGGGGATGTTGACGTTTGTTAGGACAGTACTGAGGGAGCTGAGTATAGCTCATTCAAGATTCGAAAGGGTGGTAGCCAGCCAACTCGCATTGTGGAGTAGGGCACAGAGAAGTACTGGAGAAAAATTGCCGGGAACTGTCCTGTGGGGTTCTGCAGATCACAGATAAAGAAGTAGACTGACATTGGAAGTTGGATGGATTTGCTCTATGCCTCTCCTGTAATAATATTGTTATCCATAGTAAGTGAAGCCCTTATGAGGGCATGAACATCAGTTTTTCTGGTGAGTCCCAATGCTTATTGCTTGGCCCTCCAGGAAGACCTAGTTGTTGGTTAATGAGGTGGAAAAAAAAACACAACAGAGGAACTGTACATACTGCCTTTACTGTGTAGAAGGGTGGGGATCCACTCAATGTTTACTGTGGCAGCAGAAGTCCAACATTGAGAAAGTGGACTGGAGAGTGAGTTGGGAGGCATTTTTTAACAGTGCCAGCTGATGAAGTGTATTGGTGTAGGTGTGCACAACTCTCTGAGGTACACGATTGCAATCTGAGGTGTGATGATTCTCTTCATGAGACCACAAGCTCATATGCTGCCCCAGGCAGTACTAAGGACAGAATATGGATGGTGGGGTGTTCAACAGAAGGCAGGCTAGGTGCAGGGGGTTCATATGGAAAAAAAGTACAAGAGAGGCTTATTTGTGGAATACCAAGAAAGCATGAGCTTTGGAATTGGACCACACCAGTACTTCGCTACAAATTTCAGGGCATCACATAACCACTAGATCATCAGGTATTTTTTTTTTTTGTACGTCTGTTTCTGCGCCATCCATTGAGAAACTCTCTCGGGCATCCACTATTGCCCCATGCTCTACCTCCTTGCCTGAGACATCTCTGTCTCCTGGCACCAGCTTGGCAATCCCCCCAGCTCTGAGCTCCCCAGGGTAGGGCCGCCCTATCCACCTGGGGGGCTCTATCTAGAATTAGGCATGCCAGGCTGGGCTCGGCCCAGGAGAGGAGGATGACCGGCAGTTGGAGTGTGGCTATGGGGGTAGTGGTGCCTTTGCCCATCCCCGTAGATGGGGATTTTTCTACATAGTGGTTGCCCCTGGGAGTGCGGCGTGCAAGGACGTCCATGCACGGCTGTCCTGCTCACGTCTGTTGCACTCCCCACCCCTTCTGATCTGGCTGGTGATCCTGCAGTACCCCCAATCTCCATCGGGGGTTGCCAGAACACAGAGCAGCCCCTGGAGCCCTCCCAGGGAGAGGAGAGCAGTCCTCCAGATGCTCCATCCTTTCCCTCCCCTGTTGACCCCCAGCTCCCTGAGTCCGTCCCTGAACCTGGGTCGCTGGTGTGGCGCGAGGTGTGGCATCCAGTACCTCAACCACCAGAGTCACCGGGCCGATCATCAGGTATTTAAAGTGTTGTACTGCACTGCAGTTTGCCAAAGAGAAAGTTAGCTGGATTGCAAAACATTTTCAGCAAGTTAAAGTAAACAAAATCATAGCCTAATATGTGTACTAATCAAAATAATCCACGTATTAACACATGGTTTTGATCATTCTGGTGAAACAATTCAAAACAAAGGGGGAAAGAAGAACTAGTTAGCACTATAGGGAGCCATGTGGGTCTCTGCCTCTGGCTCCAATGATGTCATCATGACTCATCACTTACACATGGCAGACATTTGGGGAGGGCAAGCAAGGCAGTTTTTTGAAAGTGTAAGGCTGATGTTTACATTTTTCAAAAGCTATAAAACTGCAATTATGTTATTTACATAAATGCAGTTTTAGCATAAATGTAAACAGCAGCCTTTACTTTACCTTGCAATGAAGCCAGATTTTGGAGTTTGCAGTTTAAAAAACTGCTTTTTTAGGTACCCTTAAAGTGTTTTGCTGTAGCTAGAAATTCTTGTCTGGCACTACTCTGTTATAAAGTATTTTTTTTTATTTGCTGGAGCAGCTAAAAAGCACATGCAAATGTTTTGACTGTCTGGATCCATCATATCTTTACTATTCCATGGGTTCCATATATACATAGAACTCACCAGCAAGGGGCTATATGTTCATGCTACATTGTGCACGGTACAAAAGGAGGCATATTTGAAACAGAGTGTTAAAGCCTTGGGCAGTGCTAAAAGGTCATCTGTATACTGCATGTGAGAACTGGTGAAGCAAATCCCTAACCCTTGTGTCTGTCAAACTGTGCAGATGGCTACACCTGTGCTCTACCTTCCCACACTGAATGAGTAGGACACTTTGCCAGACACAAACTTCTTAGTTCTGAAGAGCTGAACCACAATATTTGTACACAAAAGCTTAAAATACTACTTAGCATGCAAGGTCCCACCCCATTACCTTCCAATCTACAGTACAGTACATGCCATTATCATGGTACAGTGCTTCATGCAGTAGATGGAGGATATGGGCTGCACCACCCTCTCCCTATCCCCATTTCTTAATTCCCTGGTGTCCAGTGGCATCTCCTCCTGCTCCTTCTAATCATTTATCATTGCTCTGGTGTCTGGTGGCACCTCTTCCCACTCTTCATGTACCTGTTTATCAGTTTCCCACTGGATTGTGGCACCAGTTCCTCTCCCTGTACCAAAGTCTACCTAATGTCTGGTGAGGCACGCAACACTCTTGGCCAGCAGTGGCAGCTGGCACAGACTCTCCTCTCACCTACTTGATTTGTTGATGTCTTATGCATCTACTCGACCTATAATCCAGTGGGTATATATAAATACAGTAGTTATGAGATATCTCCAAAAAGAATCACACATTTCTTTGTCTGGTTGCTTTTGAACTACAGATTTAGAACTCTTGTCTTTGTGGCCCTATGGGACTTATTTATGGACTCATGGGACTTGCAATAACTGACATGTCACAAATTACTACATGACAGCAGGGCTTAACTGCCATTGAATTATACTGTCCCTTGCAGTAGAATGCAACATTTTGTGATGCACTGCAGCATTAATGCATTGTATCCTGACTGACTGTCACCAGTAGCTGTGGTTAAGAAACCTATGGCGTGAAGTAGCCATATGGTCCAGTCCTCAGAAATAGTTGTTTTTTCCTGAGGTTTCAATTCTGAGTGTTTCATCAGGCTCTGTGGACCCAGCTCATGGGTCTTTTGAGTACATAGAAACAGAGATTTTTTTCCCCCTATGTTTATGCTCCTTCTTACCTCCTCTCTCCACTCTCTCGGACAGCCCTGCTACTACTACTCCTCTCCTGTTCTGGTCACAATCTGCCCATAAAGTGCATGGTCCATGTAACCCCTAGGTACCCGCTAGCCCCCCCCAGGGGCAGGTGAGGAGGATCCCCCGATTCCTCCTCTGAATCAGTCATTGCTTGTGGTGCCAGCACAGCGGAGTCTGCTGCAGCCATCCAGAATGCAGCAGCATGAGGTGTCATCACCTAGGAGAGAGTGAGGGGTATTTCCTCCATTTTACACCCTCCCTAGAAGTCAGCATGCAATGGGGGCCAATGAGCTGGTAGCTGCACGGAGCCATGCCCTCTCCTCCACCCCCTGCTGACTTCTTACCCAATGGTCTGGTTGCTGCTCCCTTTTACTGCACCTACCACCTGCGCTTCCCTAGGTGGTGGTATTACGGTGGGAATGTACAGTAGTCCCCCCCAGGGAAAGAGAGATGCCATTGGGTGCTCAATCCTTCACCTCCCCGGCAACCCGTGCTCACTCCCGAACACGGGCCGCCAGCATGGAGTGAGGTAAGGTGTCCAGTGCCTCAACCCTCAACGCCACTGGGCCGGCCAGAAACATAGATTATGATAGCAGATAAGGACTGCTTGGCCCATACACTCTGCCCAGATGTTCCCTGCTTATTCTGCCATCACAGACCCTATTCAGTCTCTAGTGACCATCCTGCCTCCCTGCCTCTTATATATTATACCCCTATGTCTAGCCCATGCATACCTGAAGCTCCTCTCTGCTCCTGGCTCCACCGCTTCCACTGGCAGTCCATTCCAGGCACTGAACACCCTTTCTGTGAAGAAATATTTCCTCACGTCAATCTTAAACTCTCCCAAGCTTCATTGTATGTCCATTGGTCCTGGTGCTTGTTTTTATTTGAAAAAGACACCCCACCTGCACCCTGTTCACCCATTTGAGGTACTTGTAGGTCTCTATCATGTTTCCTGTCTTTTCTCTCTCTCCTTTTCCAGGCTTTACACATTAAGCTAGGTCCATAGGTCATGCAGACAATAGTAGGCATAAGCCTCACACAGGCAATATGAGGCATGACACTTTCGAGTTTGTCTGCTGTATCAATAGTTTACTCCAGTGGGGCTACCCTGCAGTATTTATCAAGATGATGTTTAAAGCTATTCAGTGAACTGTTATCTACAACCTTGTTTGGTGAATTATTCCAGGTTTCCATCGCCCTTTTGGAAAACTATCCTTTATGCTTTTTTCAGATTTAAAGTGATTTGCCCTTAATTGCTTATTGTGCCTTCTTGTTGTTATAGCCTGATGTTTAAATTCTAAGTGTAGACATTGCATTGTATCAGTATTGCTAATGGCTTTGTATACTGTGATTAAATCTCTGCATGCTCTTCTCATTTCTAGACAATACAGCCTAGTTCTTCCAGTCTTTTGCTGTACAATGTTCCTGGCAACCCTTTTATCAATTTAGTTGTTGATTTCTGTGTCCTCTCTACTCTATGTCACTCCTTTTATGCAGTGACCAAAACTGTATACAGTGTTCGACATGTGATCGCACCAAGGCTCTACATATTGATACAATCACCTCGCTATCTTTGCTGGTAGTATTTTTCCTAGAACAGCATATTTTTCAATTCAGTTCTTTATTGATCAGTCATAAAAGAGACCATTACAGTCATAAAATTACAAGAAAGGTCAATACAATCAAGAAAAAAATACAAAAGGTTAAACATAAATATGCATAAAACATTACAAATCATTGTGATATCATAAATAAGTTATAGCAATATTAAAGTCCTCCTAAGTTAAAATCATAAATATGAAGTAAGAAGTGAGGTGATTGCACAAGTTAACATAGGCATAAAAAATATAATTATAAAATACAAAAAATATGAAATGTAATGTTCACCAGAGCAAAGTTAAAATCTGTATAAACAAGAAGACATGAAAATCTGAGCCATATCTTGTTTATAGCACAGAGGTATCCACCCACTTTGGAAATGACATGGCCATATTCATCGGTAAACATTATAGTCAGAAGTTTATACTTAGTAGTTTGTATGCTGTTCAAGACTGGAATAAGGCAGATTTTCCTGGCTTTATTATACCATGTACATTTGAATATAACATGAAACAGATTTTCACAGTTTTGATTAGCACAATTGCACATTCTGTTTTCAGCATTAGAAGACCTATCTGGCTTTTAAGATGTTACTGAAAAAAAGTTATATAATTTCCTAGTGTTATTGTTGGTCAGATTGACCAAATAATATCTCTGGCCATGCCAGACATCATTCTGGGCCAGCCAGGGGGAAAATCTGGACTGTCTGATTCTTTTGAGGTCTTTGGTGATATGAACATTTTCTATCTCCTTTCTAATGTAGGCCTTATATTTTAAGCTGAGGGTTATGCCTTTTTGGACATATCTTTCCAAGAAATCCAGGTCATATTGTTTAAAATCTTAACAAGCATTTGTCAATGCTGAATGTTCGCTTGCAGGTATTTGCAGTGGTGTTTGACATGTATGGTGCTTTACCCTAATGCCCTGTACGATTGCTGGTATTTGCACAATAAATTGTCAGCATGACCTTTTTGTTACCCCCATTGTGCGCTACATAGGCGGAAACATGTTTTGGGCAGGATGTGAAAAATGACAGCTGTACTGCTCATAAGGAAGTGTGGTAAAATGCCAATGTTGAAAATCTGGAGTGGAAATATTGAAAATTCGCAAACCTACAAGCGTGCATGGGAACTGTGCAATGCACGCTCGTAAAACAGTCATTTTTAGGAATTTTTTCACCAAATTTTCAACATTGCCATTTTAAAACCTCTGCTAATGAACAGTGTCACTGTGATTTTCTTTCTGTGTCCCATACATTGATTCGCACACCGACTGCGCCATTGTGCACTACATGGGCGGAAAGACATTTTGGGCAGGATGTGAAAAATGACAGCTGTACTGCTCATAGGAGGTGTGGTAAAATGGCAATGTTGAAAATCTGGAGTGAAAATATTGAAATTTAAACTTCACGAGCCGCAAGGAACTGCACAATGCACGCCAGAAACAGTTATTTGTAGGAATTTTTTGCCAAATTTTCAACATAGCCATTTTAAGATCTCTGCTCATGAACAGTGACACTGTGATTTTCTTAATGTGTCCCATACACTGAGTTCAAGACACCGACTGTGCCATTGTGCGCCACATAAGGAAACACATTTTGGGCAAGATGTGAAATGACAGCTGCAGTGCTCATAAGTAGGTGTGATAAAATGGCAATGTTGAAAATCTGGAGTGAAAATATTGAAAATTCGTAAACTTACGAGCGTGCGTAGGAACTGCGCAATGCAGACTCATAAAACAGTCATTTTTGGGAATTTTTTTATCAAATTTTCAGCACAGCTATTTTAAGACATCTGCTCATGATCAGTGTCACTGTGATTTTCTTAATGTGTCCCATACATTGAGTTCACACACCGACTGCACCATTGTGCGCTACATGGGCAGAAACACATTTTGGGCAGGATGTGAAAAATGACAGCTGTACTGCTCATAAGGAGGTGTGGTAAAATGGCAATGTTGAAAATCTGGAGTGCAAATATTGAAATTCACAAATGTACGAGCGTGCGTAGGAGCTGCGCAATGCACGGTCGTAAAACAGTCATTTTAAGGAATTTTTTCACCAAATTTTCAACATAGCCATTTTAAGACCTCTGCTCGTGAACAGTGTCACTGTGATTTTCTTTATGTGTTCCATACATTAAGTTTGCACACTGACTGCGCCATTGTGCACTACATGGACGGAAACACGTTTTGGGTGAGATGTGAAAAATGACAGCTATACAACTCATAAGAAGGTGTGATAAAATGGCAATGTTGAAAATCTGGAGTGAAAATGTTGAAAATTCGCAAACTTACAAGACTGCGTAGGAACTGTGCAATGCACGCTCGTAAAACAGTCATTTATTGAATTTTGCACCAAATTTTCAACATGGGTTTTTGGACCTCTTCTCATGAATGATGTCACTGTCATGGCATTATTCAAGGCTGAAGGGTGATTTCGTGCAGTGACTGCACAGTGCCTGTGAAATCACCCTTTGGGCCCCAATAATGCCATGACAGTGACATCATTCATGAGAAGGGGTCCCAAATACCCCATGTTGAAAATTTGGTGCAAAAATTCCAAAAAATGACTGAGATATGCAATAAAGTTGAAACCCGCCTACCTAGCCCATTATACAGCTTATCGGCATTTCCTCAGTTCGTGGCGCTTTGAAGAGTGCAGACGCTCCCGTCCACCAAGATCATCGCGCCAGAGTCCGGAGGTAGGTATGGGGTGGGGGTGTGGGAGGCTGGGCGAGTGGGTGGGTGCGGGTTGTGGGAGGGGGGCTGGGAGATGCTCCGCGGGGACTGTTTTTATTTTACAGGTGTTAAAAAAAAGACGACGGGACCGTTTGCTACACTGGGGTGGGCTCCTAGCGTGGCACAAAGATGACTGGGGAGGCGAGGAGCTGACGGGGGATTGGGCACCCCATCGGCAAACTACGGGAGGGGGGGCTGAGGAGCCGAGGAGCCGACGGGGATTGGGCACCCCTGCCGGCAAAACAAAGGCAAAGTTTGCTACACTGGGGTGGGGCCCGCATGGCAGTAGGATGGTTTGGGGGCTGTGGAGCTGATGGGGATTGGGCACCCCATTGGCAAACAAAGTTTGCGACACCAAAGGCTTTATGGGGGTGGGCAGCGTGACATGTGAGGGCAGCGCATGACGCCGAGGAGGAGCCGTCGGGCGGTGCTCAGTATGGCAGTGGTGCTTTCCTTTGAAGCAGAGGAACACCGCTATCATACTGAGCTCCTGCACCCATTGGTGCAGGACCGCCACGCCTGCTCAAGGGAGCAGTGCATTGAATGGGAGAGGCACACCTCCAAGTGTGCTACTCTCCCAAAACGTTCCTTGCGCATGCACGCAAGCGAACGTAAAAATGACTGAATCCCTTATCCATCCACCTCACCTATTCCAGACATTTGTGAGGGAGCTTATGTTCTGGCATTCTGGTGATTCTTGACCAATAGTTTGTTTTGCGAATTGAAGCCAGTGCATAACGGTCAATTGTACCCAGTTTGGCTCTGAGGTAATGGGCAGGGGTTGATTTTCATACCCCTAGCAGTGACGTATATGTTTGATTCAGTGGGGCCTCCAGAGAATCAAGAATTCTATGGTCTCAAACCTCAATAGAAAAGAGAGCCTGGGGCATGCATTTTGCTCTACTCGCTTCTAACTTGGGCCGCACACTATGGCCCCCATATCGCCTATGAAATTTTTTAAGTGCCACAGCAGATTGTCTTAGTTTAATCAGTACATGCTTCATATGCCTTGCCCATGAGCCATTCTCTGAGAAAACTATTCCCAGATAGGTACGATATAAGATTTGGCCGAATTTAGTTTTTTAGTTCCAATATTCCTGACTCCAGAAGTATTCTTATCTCCAAATATGAGAACCTGGCTTTTGGATTTGTTTATATTAAAATGAAACTTTCCTGCATAGGTGTTCAGCAGGTTCGGTTTTTTCTGTAGACCAGATTTGGAGACAGCTATTAGAGCTAAGTCATCGGCATATGCTAGAGCTGGACATAAAAAAGTACCTATCTTTGGGGGAATCAGAAGTTGAATTGCTCAGATTAACAAGTAGGTTATTTAAGTAAATACAGAACAGTGTTGGTGCCAGGACACAGCCCTGTCTCACCTCCCATTAGTTGGGAAGGATGAGGAGAGCTGCCCCCTAGTCCCAGCTCGAATCTTAGCCCAGGTGTTGGAATAATGGTCTCTAATATGGTGATAAGATTCAAATCTATTCCCCAGTTCTGCATTGTTTCCCAAAGTATTGTACATGAGACTGTGTCAAACACAGAGCTGAAGTCAATGAAGGCCATGTACAGTTTTTTGCCTTCTCAGCCTGACATATTTCTCTATTAGGTGTACTAGAATAAAACAGTTGTCAATGGTTCAGTATCCAGCTTTAAAGCCAGCCTTGAGTTCTGAAAGATCTCCCATATTTTTAATCTGTAATAATGATCTTTTGAGAATAATTCTAGAGAAAATGTTCCCTGAGATGCCAAGATGGGATATGGGTTTGTACATTTCGGAATCTTTCCTGTCAGCTTTTTGGGGATGCAGTGGGCATAGCACTGCAGGCCTCTTGCTATCAGAAAAGGACTCAATGCATTCCTTCTAGTCAGACAACATGTTGGAGTTACAACACCGTTGCCTCCACGTCCGTGAAGCACTCCACTCGTTGTCTCTATTGGAAGTCACCCTGCATTACTTTTTATTGCTGGCAGTCACAGCAGAACACAACATACTCTACTGTGTCCAAGATGGCTGACAAACTGTACTATGCATGCACGACCACAAGCGCATGTGCAGTAGGGAGTGGTGGCTATCTTGGACACGTCAGAGTGTGCCCTGTTCCACCATGACCACCTTTTTTATTTTTTAAGAATTATGGATGTACCCCACCCAACCTCCCTCTCAGCATCCACCACCCCACACCTCCAGAAACATAACAGAGACACAGGGGGTGCCAAATCCCCCAGTGCTGAAATTGTGTTCCTCCATGATCTTTTTCTGTTGATATAATTTGGTTGCTGCTTTATAAGACACTAGTAATGTTCTGCCAAGGAAAGACAGTCTTTTCTACATTTGTCCAGTCCTACCATTTCATGATTGTCTTGGTGTTAAGCTTCTTGTTTTGTTAGTTAGAAATCTTTAGCTTTCTTTAAACTTACTGCAGAAAACATAATAATGTTACCTTTTGATCTCTAAATTTCTGGACATTTCAGTCATATGTCATGTCTGTTGTTCTGTTTGACAACAAAGTTCTGTTATTTGTTTCCATTTTCACTCTCATACCTTGATTCTTTTACATTTCCACTTTTTTGTGTGCCTGGCCTTGCTTTCTTAGTGGCTTGTTCCACAGCTCTCACATTTCCCTCACACTGTTTCCCCTCTGACTCTAAATAGAATTTTTCAATAAATAACCAAACACGCACATGACTCTGTCAGTCCTTCAGTGTGATACTTACAGTAGATAAACACTACTGGCTTACAAATAAAACAAAAGAGTTAAATTAATACTTTACCTGTCCTGGTGTATGAAAGTCAAAATAAATATAAAAAATAATAAATAGATTAAATACACATTTAAAGTAGAAAAGAAAGTTAATTTCAATATTTAAACCACAAACGTGTCTCAGAAACTATCTATGAAGAACAAATAGATAGTTCTGGAAGAAGACAAAGTATGGTCGAAGCATTAATTCTAACTCTGGTATCTATTTGCAGTGTGTATTTTTTTGTTTTATTCAGAGGGGAGATGCTGAAACAGTGCACTGCATTATTTTTTACGATTGGCTTATGCTCTTCTTGCAAAGATGCAGTACAGTACATCCCTCTCCCAATGGGGCTAAAGCCTTAGTCAATAACCCAGAGCTCCTATGGTCTCAATAACCACACAAGTGCAGAAAAAGCAAGGCTTCCTTGTGTTTCCAAACATATATGGGGAAAGCTGGAAACTGCAGCTCCCACCCCTCTCCTGCAACTAGTCCCCCCCAGTACCTCTTCTACTTATTGTGGTCAGCTGCCTCCTTTTATTTCTTTTTTTCCCACAGCCACCGCCTGTTCATCTTCTGCAACTCCTGGGCTGCTACTCGCTGTATATTGTGTATATTTCCCTGGTCGTTCTTTCTAAAAGGTTTGAATTGCATTCAGCTACTTACTCTTATTTGTACTGTATTTGCACTTGTTTTATTGAAACTGAAAATGGAATAACTTTAAGTGATTTGCAGGGTCCTTAGAGCAGCATTTGGGAAGGGTTGTCTGGATTCAGCCTTATTCTGATGCTGGCCACACTCCAGCATTACTCCTATAAAATGTAAGAAAATGTATTAGAAATGTTATTAAATCTCTGTGAATTAGCCAGGGTTGTGCTTGCCATGCCCTTATTGATATTTCTCATACACATAATTTGCTTTAGCCCTATACTATACTCTGTACTGTTTGAATATTTTTGATGTCTTCCAATTTCCACAGTAACACCCTTTCCCCAGGTCACACCTTGAAACAAGCTCTGTCATAGTATGCCTTTCCCAATCAACAAATTGTAAATAAATAAAGTCATAGTGGCTGGTTTCCTACAAATGGAGCATGCAAGTATTTGCTCTGAGTAGGTTGGACAAGTTGGGGATGAATCACAGTATTACAAGAGAATTTCCACTATACTCCTGGTTGTCAGTTTGGTTTTTTCTTAAGCATGAAAAAGGAAAACTGTCCATCAATGTATTTTGTGGCCATTAGTGACCGCCACCCAATCTTCCCACTCAGTACTCACCCCCCAAGCCCTTACTTACCGACCAGGGGGTCCGTCACCATAATCTTTTGAGGAACGCAGACACATCTTAACTCTTCAAAGCCAGACCGTGAACTGAGGAAATAGGTATGCAGTTCAATGTATTTCATTGATGTTTTAAACTTAGTGCCATAACATGAACATTTTTGTATATTTTGGCCCCATATTTTCAACATGCCTTCTTTGGGACTCTGCCTCATGAACAATTGCACTGTCATTAGGCAGATCTGTCCTGAATGGTGATTTTATGGTCCCTACATGAAATCACCTTTTTAGCAGGAGTAGATAATGTTCTCTGCCCTTGTTCATGAGGTGGGGTCATAAGAATACTTTGTTGAAAATTTGGTGTACAAATATTAAAAAACAACAAAGTTATGAGCCTATGTTAAATTTTGAGAACGCAGGCTCATAACTTTGGTAATTTTCAATATTTTCCCCCAAATGCACAACATAGCCATATCATTGCAGCACCTCATGAGTGTGACAGCTGTCATTTTTCAAATCCTGGCCAAAATGTTTTCTTTTACATCCTGAAAGGTGACTTCACGGTCCATGCGCAAAATCACCTTTTGGGCAGGAGTTGAACATTTGCTCTACCCTTGTTCATGGGGAGGCGTCATAAGAAGGCTATGTTGAAAATTTGGTTATAAAAAAATGAAAAACAACCAGGTTTGGAGCCCGTGTTGACTTTTGCGAATGCAGGCTTGTAACTTTGGTACGTTTACCTTATTCATGAGGTGGGGTCATAAAAAAGCTATGATTTATATTTGGTGTAAAAATATTTAAAAAAAAGTTATGAGGCTATGTTTAATTTTGCACATGCATGCTCATAACTTTGGTAAAATTCAATATGTTTACCCCAAATTTTCAACATAGTCATTTTTTTAAAGTACCCCGTGAATGTGACAGCTGTCATTTTTCAACTCCTGTCTTAAATGTGTTTTTGTGTCCTGAAAGTTGATTTTACAGTCCCTGTGCAAAATCACCTTTAGGCCAAGAGTTGTACATTTTTCTGCCATTCTTCATGAGGCAGGGTCATAACAGGGCTGTGTTCACAATTTTGTGTAAAAACATTTAAAAAAAATGAATGTTCAATAGTTTTAAAAAAAAAGTCCTTAGTTGCAGCCATGTTGGCTTTGGCTAGAGTTTGTTTGTGTATAGCTACTATTGTTGACCCTATCCAGGAATGGGGTGTGTGCAAACTGTTTATGCATGAATTAAAATGTGTGGAGAACATTATTCCAAACAGACGGCTTAAGTAAAAAAAAAAACTTCTGGTGCAATGAGATCAGGGCCAGGGCCTTTTTTTTCTTTAGCAAAGCTATTGCCAAATATACTTTGCTTCTCTGAAGTGGAGGAAAGTTAGGCCTTAAAGTCAGTCACTCAGAGGGGGCAGGATCATCTCTTATATCATTATCATAAAAAATGTTTGTATAGTAGTTGATTCGTGTCTCCAAGGGTATGTATGTTTCAAGTTCAAACTTGCTGTTGGGTCCTTTACACTTTTTCAGATTTAAAGTGATTTGCCCTTAGTTGATTATTGTGCCCTCTTATTGTTATAGCCCGATGTTTAAATTCTAAGTGTAGACATTGCATTGTATCGGTATTGCTAATGGCTTTGTATACTGTGATTAAATCTCTACGTGCTCTTCTCATTTCTAGACTATACAGCCCTAGTTCTTCCAGTCTTTTGTTGTATGACAGTGCCTGCAATCCCTTTATCAATTTAGCTGTTCATTTCTGTGTGCCCGCTACTGTAACTATGTCACTCCTTTTATGCAGTGACCAAAACTGTACACAGTGTTCAACATGTGGTCTCACCAAGGCTCTATATATTGGTAGTAATCCTGTAATCATCTCTCTGTCTTTGCTGGCAATATTTTTCCTAGTACAGCATATTAGTCTATTGCATTTTGAGACAGCCTCATTATATTGACTTGAGTGTTTTAGATTGTTTGTGACCCTTTGTCCAAGTTCGCTCTTATTGTTGAATTCTTGCCATTCAATTCCACCAATGCTATATTTAAATCCTATATTATTTTTTCCAAAATTCAGGACTACTCACTTTTCCTGATTGATCCTCATTTTATTAGTAATAGACCAAGTGTGTATTCTATCAAGTTCATATTGGAATTTTGTTGCACTCTCCTTATTCTCCACCAAATATCCCAATTTTTGTGTTGTCTGTGAACATGTGCATCCATCCACCTTCCCCTGTCTGTAGTCCTGAAACATAAATGTTAAATAGGGTTGGTCCCGTTACTGACCCCTGGGGCACACCACTTGCTACCCTTAACTCGTACAATATGAGTCATACCCCTGGATCCTGACTATTTGTGTTCAAGTTGTGAGCCAAGACTATATCCATTTAACTATTTGGGTATTAATTTTCCATTTTAGTATTGTTTCAATCAGTTCTGCATTAGGCACAGTGTTGAATGCTTTGCTCAAGTGAAGATACACCATGTCCACTGATTTCCCCTCATCCAATGCCTGACTCATCATATTGAAAAATCCACAAAATTGGTAAGGCATGACCTGCCCTTAGTGAAGACATGTTGCGTCTTACCTATCATATTGTTGGCAGTTATTGTAGTGTTTATTATATCCCTAATAAGCCTTTCTGATAAGTTTCCTAGAACTGCTTTTAGGGTTACAAGTCTATAGTTAAAAACCTCTGCCCTTCTGCCTTTTCTGAATAGACACCACTACCACAACCCTCCCAGCTTCAGGGGCAACTCCCCTCTGCAGTGGCATGTTAAATATTTTAGTCAAAGGACCTGCCAACACAGAGGACAACACGTTTAAGCTTCTTGGATGCAAACCATCTGACCCTGTGATTTGCTAACATCTAAATTTTCCAAAAACCTTTGAACCACACCCCTGTCAGTCTTAGGTGCTGTGCTATGGTCATCTAAAATTACTCAGTCTAGATCTGATTTCTAGAAAACTGATCCAAAATATGAATGTAATGTATTAGCTATGTCTCTTTCTTTATCTATTTTTTGTCCTTGACTTTGAGTGGTGCTACCTTCCTGTCACCTCCTCTTTTATCCTTTATATATGCCCAAAACATTCTACCATTTGGTGTATATACATATATATATATATATATATATATATATATATATATATATATATATACAGTATATACACACAATATATATACACGTTCTGTGTTACTGCTGCTGGCAGAAGGTGATGTTCTCTGTCTGTGTTTACCTCAGTCATTCTCTCTACCCCCCACATCTTTTCTCTCACTCTCTTATTGTTCCCCTTTCTGTTTCTGCCTCTGTGTGTCTCGGTAAACAGTCACCACCCACGGTCTCCCAGTTTGTCTCTACTGTGCAAGATGGCTTAAGCTGAGCTCTGCTTGATAATAGATGTTCTGGTGGGCAGCTGAGGAATGGAGGCGGGCAGCGTGCAGAGGACAGCTGGTTTACAAAACCAGATTCGCTGCCCTAAATCACTTAATACCACATCTAAAATGTTGTTTCCACTTGTTGGGTTTGTGACCAGTTGCTTAAAGGGAAACTGTCAGCACTAAGATCCCTACACCTGAGTATGTGGTGAGTCCTAATCTGCACTCTGTGAGCAAAAATATTTTATTTAATTACTGCTTACTGCAGTAGTAGACTGAATCACACTATATCTGTTGACCTGCAAGCTGACATTTTCTGTAACTAAAAATCCCAGAATTCCCTGCAGCTGACACCAGAGAAGGGCTGCTGCAGTTAGATATTCAATAGCCTGCAGTGTGTATTTTAGAGGTTCTATAAACTCTGATCAAATGTTTGTTGGCTCAGCTGTTCTCCCAGGCTTAAGCACAGTTATCTGTGACAGTACTTAACCTAGGGAGGACAGCAGGAACCGCAAACAAAAGACCAGAGCTTATAAAACTCTAACATCTGCTGCAGGCCATTGAATCTCCCACTGCTGCAGCCCTCCTCTGAAGTCAGCAGCAGGGGATTCTGGAATTTTTGTTACAGAAAATGTCAGCTTGCAAGTCAACAGAATTGATGTGATGCAAACTACTGTACTGCAGTAAACAGTAATGTTTTTACACAAAAAGTGTAAGTTAGGACCAGTCCCACACTTGAGTGTGGGGTTCTTAGTGCTGACAGTTCCCTTTTAAGCTATAAGTTTAACAGTTTCCTAGCCAGAAATATGTCCTGGGCATTTCCACCTTCTCTCTTGTGTAGTCTATCCCTGGCATGTTTAGGTCTCCCAGCATGATAATGCTATTTTTTCCCACTTGGGGCTTCCACCTTTTTTATTATTTATTTATTAGCTTTTGATGACTGGGCAAGAAACTTGCCTATTTTCAAGCGTGACCTGGGAGACCACAGTAACAGCAAATGCGGCAAAGACAACAATGACAACAATGAGGTACAAAGGGTGAGATAACAGTCAGAATTACCTACTATATAAACAGCATAAAATTAACAGCAAGAATACTACAGGTTAGAGCAGCCATACAATTGTTGCAAAACTTATACAGAGCACAAGTCAAAAGTCCTACATAAAATGAATAGGAGACAGTTAGGCACACATACTCGGTAGTAAAACAGGGATGGGCAAGATAGTTAGTTCTTTATCTAGTTCAATTGTTTGATGTGGTCTTTAACATAATCCCAAATTGATATAATTTCCATTATTGTTTTACACCTTGATCCAAATGGGTTCATTCTCAACTTTTGATGATGAGACCATTTCCTCTGCCCACAGGTTTTCGGTCACATATAGGGCCACATCTCCACTTGTTCTCCATATATGGTCCTTCCTAAATAGGCTATAATGGGAATGTAATAACTGGTTGGCATTTTTTTCACTGAAGAGAAGCCAGTTATAATTCGCCATTATAACCCGCAGGTTATAACGGTGGACAGACACCAGCTTCTTCTCTGTCTGGCTTGTGCGCACTCACACCACAGAAAAACCAGGCAACAATCAGGCAAAATTGAACTAGCTTACACAGTGATTCTGCAACCCCAAAAAAAACACTATGAGACCATTTTAAAGGGGCAAAACAGTGAAATCTTCTCTCACTGACCTTGCCTCTGTTCCACAGACTTTTCAGCATGTCAGGAATTTCACATAGTCCCTAGCTCTGTCAGTTACACTTAATCTCTCTCTCTTTGCTATCTCCACAAAAACCCAGTTACCCTCCCAACTCTGCAGCTCATCAGAGTATCGCCAAAGCAACGGTGAACTGAGGCAATCGAAGAAACAAGTTCGGATAGAAAAAGAAGACTTAAGTTACTGTTACTAGGAGTCAAGTTGATGTTTTTATGAACGTTCATCATATTTGAAGCACTCCTTTAGTCACAGCAGTTTTCTTACTAAATGATTTTACCAGCTGCCATTCTCACACAAATCCTATAATGTACTGTAGCTCTAAAAGAAACCGGTACATACCTTTCTAAAATCTAATTTACTTTCTGTGTTTCATGAAACTGTTTTTTAATGGTTTATTTAATGGTTTAAATTTTTATTAATGTTAACTTCTAAAGCTATCTCATGTTAAATTAAATAAAATTATCTACCAACTCCCTATCTTTCAGACACTTTATGTGTCACGTTGGAGAAAAAACTGCACCCAACAATTACATAAAACAATACATGGGGAAGGGAGTGAAAAACTCAAATTTAATGCATACTCTCAGTGTGGAATGCTTTAATAAACCCCTCAGGCTTCACCCTCGGGGTTTATGTAGCATCCCACATCTTGGGTGTGCATTAAATTCTCATTATGCACTCCCTCCCATGTATTATTCTATATATTTTTATTCCGGTTGTCATCTGTTTACCACCATGTTTCAGTTATTCTAAAAATGTCTTGGGCATCAATACTTACTAAGGCCTGTAGTTCTCCAAACTTATTTAACAAGCTCTTGGCATTCACTATCATGCCCTTCCACCTATCCTTTTCCTTGAAGGATACATAAACAGTGGTTTCTTAATAAAAGAAAACCAAAGACACAGCACTGTGGGTTAGAAGCTTGTCTATATAATGACACACTATGTTTGCCTCAGAAATGCTGTTTAATCAATTTTCATCATGTTTAAACATTTCCCACAAATGTAAACAAAACTTTGTTTTGTATACAAAATTGCACTTCAGTACTGTAGGTGCCTAAAATGGCTACAATATCCTTACACGATGACGTCAGCGGAGTGACAGTGCTCTGGAGTGATAATACAGTCTACATAGCGACCTTATAAATAGAGACAAGCAAAGTTGGTAAAATTTGCTCTGCAAATTAATCCACAAATTTAGTGCAATTTACATAGTGTGGCTTGATCCACGAAGTGTCAAGTTTTGTTGCAAAGTTTCTCCTCACAAAGTGTGGAATTTTGCCTGCGAACAGCAGAATTTTGCCATTCACAGGCAAAATTCTGGACTATGTGGGCAAAATTCCACACTTCGTGTTGAAAACTTCAGGATTCAGGTGTAGTCAAAGTTGCTGAGGGCAGAGAACACTTTGTGAAACTCTGTGAATGCAAATTTTGGCCACTTCATGGCAACTTTGCCAGTGAATTAAAACTTTGGCACATCTCTACTTACAAATACACTATTGAAATAACATTAACAAAGTGTTTCTCATCCAGATCCTTTACTATGCATGTGTGAAACCTTTTCCCACATGCACAGTAAGGGATTTGGAGGAGAAACACTTTGTTAGTGTTATTCCAACTGTTTATTTGCATATGCAGACTGTATTATCACTCCAGAGCACTGTCGGTCCACTGACGTCCTCACATAAAGACCTCACAGTCATTTTAGGCAGCTAATGAAGGTGATGTTTGAATATGAAGTAGGGGTTTGTTTAAATTTGTGGCAAACATTTAAACATGATGAAAATGGATTAAAATGCATTTCTGAGGCAAATGGAGCACATCATTATGTAAGTAAGCCTCTAACCTGGAGTGCTGCATTTTTGGTTTTGCAGATTGCACTTATTAAGAAACCCCTGTTTATGTATCCTTTAAATATTGTTTTATTAATTACTGTCCCTTCCTGATTATCTTTTGAGGTGCCTTTTCATTTACATACTGTTCTTGAAGCTGGTTGGTGTGCTTGCTGATTTATGTGCCCTCCCCCATTCTCCTCATCTTTGAGTTTAAATACATTGTATTTGCTTTGTTAATGCTGTCCCCCAACCTTCTTGCCCCTCTTTTATTAAGAAGGAGACCATCCCTTTTATATAGGTCATTTTAATGTAAGAATGTATTCCAATTATGGAAAAATCCGAAACCTTCTTTTTCTGTCCACCTTTTTAGCCAAGAATTTATTTTTCACATAGCTCTAATTCTTCCCACTCTGGCCCTTGAGACTGGTTACATTTCTCATATTGACAGAATACACCCTGCGTCTCTCATTTTATCTCCAGTTGCTAAAACAAATCTGCCTCAATATTATCATAAAGTCTATTCCCCACATCACTGACTCCAACATGGAGTACTGTGGTTTTGGGCCTGCATCTTTAATCAGATCTTCAATATTTTCCCTCACATCCTTCACCTTAGTGCCTGATAAACAGTTTACTGTTGTTGTCTCTTTTCTCTCCTTACAAATGGTGACATTAGTAAATCTAAGAACTAAGTCACCTATTACAACTGTTTCTGATTTGCAATGAGTATTTTTCTGATTACATGAATCAATAGCTATTAACTGGCCACTTTGTTCCATTCCCCAATTATTAAGTTACTCCAGGAGTTGAAATCTATTTTCAATACATATTTGATATTCTTCAGCTCTCCTCTCCTTTTTTCTCCTCCCTCTAACTTCCACCAGTGTCCAAGATGGTAGTTCGTTAACCTCAGTGTCACTATCATCTCCTGCATATTTTTTTATTTATTTCAGCTTCAGATTAATACCTTTGAGCAGAGGGGCTCCTTTACAAAGTTTACTGGTCAAAAGTACAATACAATACATTTGTTACAGATATTAAACGGCATACAAAACAAAAATTACCAACAAGGTTACATGGAGATTCCAGTTACAGAAGTGCTAGAGAAAATAACAATAGCACTCAAGGAGTGTGGTACAGTGATTGAGCAGGTTCAGTATTCAGCTTAGGTCAGGACATTCCTGGGTTACCAAAAGTACAAGGCATTGAGTATATTCACAGCCAGAGGAGGCTTTGTGAAGGGTTCAGTAGAGGGACAAAGTGGTGAAGGGAGGGGGGAGTAGAAGGGAAGGAGTTGGGTGGGAAAGGACAGGGAAGGGGAGTGGGAAGCGACAATATACTGGGGAAAAAGCCAGTAGTGAGCTCTAGTATTATATAAGTGAAACTCAATGTCTATACAGGGCAACAGCAGTCATTTTGGAGGGTTAGATAGGCGCATAGCCCATTTTTAAATGGGCCAAGCTTGCTGCAATCGAACAGGGAGGTCATTGATCCAGTTAGGGCCCCTGTAGGACAGAGATCTCTGAGCAAACCTAGTGTGTTTAAAGGGCACAACAAGCCCTCCCTTGGTTGCACTTCTGGTTTGTTTAGTTGCTTGGGTGCACTTGAACAAATTGGAAGTGGATTCGGGTGTTCGTCCAAGAAGTGATTTTTTTCCCCACCAGGTAGGCCTGGTAATTTAATCTGAGATGGAGTGGGAGCCAGCCAGTCTCTTTATATATTGCACAGGTGTGGGTCAGCTGGTCTGCCCCTAGGACCAGCCTACATGCCTTATTAAGGAGGGTTCTGACCCGCTTCAGTATGGTATCAGTAATTAATATTGGCCAATTTTAAAGCTTGGTCAGCATGCAGAGAGAAGGTGAGGATATCATCTAAGTGAAAGCCGAGGTATTTAAAAGTGCTTGCTTGCTCTAGTGTCTCCCCTTTTAAGCTTTGGATCAACAGCAGATGGTACTTCTTATTTTGAGCCAGTGTGAAGAGTATGCGTTTGTTTTTTTTGTAGTTGAGCAAGAGTCTATTCTGTGTGAACCACATTTCTAGCAGGTGGAAGTTGGCTTGTAGTTCCATTGTGATTTTGGACAGTTCCCTGCCAGATACTGAGATGACGGCATTGTCAGCATATAGTACCATGTGAACTGGGAAAATGGAGGGTAAGGAGTTAATGAAAAAGCTAAATAGTAGGGAGGCCATGTAATGAGCCTTGGGGAACACCGAGGCTCACTTCCCTTGGTTCAGAGAGTACTCTGCTAATTTGCATGCATTGTGATTTGCGGGAGAGGTAGCTTTCAAACCAGATAACCGAGTCAGGGGACAGGCCAATGGTTAGTAAGCTGTTTAGTAGGAGTTGATGGTTTATAGTGTTGAACGCTTTAGTGAGGTCTATGTAGATAAACCCCATTGCCAAACCAGAGCCCAACACATCATATAGTTGTGTGGTGTAGTCAACCAGTGTAGTTAGGATACTATGATTTGTTTTGGAATTCATACTGTTGCGCTCAATGAAGATTATATTTATCGAGACAGTCTTTTAATTGATCAGCCACAATCCTTTCCAGGGCTTTAGATGGGGGGGAATGGATATTGGCCTGTAGATTGATAGACTGGTTCTATCACTGCTTTTAAAAACTGCAGTAACAAGAGCTGACTTCCATTTGTCAGGGAAAACTCCCGTTCATAGGGATATATTAAAAATTTTAGCCAGGGGCACAGCCAGCTCGTCAAGGGTGAGAGCTACCATCTTCATATCTATGGAGTCACTCCCCAACAGCTGTCTTGCCGAGGACCCACTTGACATATTTTATGGTTTCAGCTCTGGTAATTTATCTGAAATAAAAAGGTGGAAGGCCATGGTGGTGGGGAGGGGGTGGGCCCACAAGAGGAGGCTGACCAGGCAGCTGGGAGATAAGGTAGTTGCTAGGTTGCACAGCACTTAGGTCTGTGAAGGCTACATTGAAGGCATTAGCAATATCGTTGGGCTCCTGTATTATCCTAGATGCTGTGGCAATCAGGCCAGGAGGTGCCTTGGAAGTCTTACCTGTAAGGGATTTCACAGAGTTTCGGAAGTCCCTACTGTGACCCCAAGTCATGCTCAAAAGATCTTTATAGTACGCGCCCTTTGCACTTCTAATGAGTTTTGTGCATTTATTTCTGACTGCCTTGTAGGCAATGAGGTCAACTTGTTTCCCAGTGGCTTTAGCTTTATGCCATAGATTATCTTTGTGGCGCATGAGTTAGATGAGAGAGCCAGAGAGCCATGGGTTTGTTTCCCCTTCACTTTTTTGGTCTTGTAAGGGGCAAAGATGTTGCACGTATTTGTGAAGATAGAGCAAAAGTATTCAAAGGCTTGGTTTCCATCCTGGGCTCTATCTAGAGGGGTCCAGTCAGTCGTTCTCAAGAACTGTTTGAAAAGCTCCAGCTGTCCCTTTCTTAGTGAGCAGTTACTAGTGAGCTGGGGAATGCACTTTATAAATTTATTAGACCAAATGCACATCACAGGGGAATGGTCAGTGAGGGAGGTTAAGACTGATATCTCAGTCAGGGCCAGCCTTAAGGGTAGGCGAACTAGGCTGTCACCTAGGGCGCCATGTAGCAGGGGGCGCCAGTGTGACAGAATGGTTATTTTTTTTTCTGCCCTTTTTTTGTACAGAGCACTGATGGCCATGATTCTGAAAAGCACCAACCAAATCTGATGCATTTTGGGGGGAGGGGGGATTGGAAGCCAGGTGGCAGGGTCGGCTGCATTCCAGTCTTGTTTGTCTCCAAGCAGTCTGACTATTTCCATTCCAAAGCGGCAGCAAAGCCCGGGGCTCGGACTGCCCAGCAGCAAGCAAGGAAGGACCTCATGGATGGTGAACTTCAGGACCCACCCATGTAGCAGTAGCCCCTCCCTACTACAGTGCGCCAACCACTCACACGCCACTGCCACCAGAAACCCAGCCAGCCAACTGTTGGGCTTGCCTTGTCCATGCACTGACACGGAATTCTTCTCCTCCTCCTTAGTCACTCACTCAGCACAAACAATGTCTGGCGGCCATGGGCTGGTGGCTGGGGTTCTCGAGCTGAGGCTCGATCGATCATTAACAAATCCCGATCTCAAACCGCAAATTGGTGGTAGTCTGTTTCAGACTGTCTCCTCCTGATGTGACTCCTGAGTGCTGAGTGCTGAGTGCTGAGTCCTGTGTGGAACTGGAAGGAAGGGAAGAAGCAGCTTGTTGCCCCACCCGATTGCGGCCTGATTTAAGTATGATGGCGACGGGGTTAATTAAATTGATAGGCCTGGCCAGTCAGCCAGAGTTGGGCAGAGGTGGAGCTCTGGCCAGGCCAGGTGCAGCCAAGGGGGTGGATTGTGGATTTTTTTGGGGCAGGGGGTAAGGTCGACATCGACAGCAGGGGCTCACAATCATCCACAACGAAGTCCACAGTGCACCTCATCGGATTCATCGAGACGAGTCGGCAGCACGGCCGGGAGTCCCCGGGAGTGGTCAGTGCCAGGCCCCGGTGGGAGAAGCTGAGGAGAGGAGGACTAGTCCATCCAGGTCCAGACCAGACCATGAGGTAGACCAACGACCGTCGTCAACAAGGACTGGACTGACACTGTACACAGACTGGAGGCTGGAGCAAGGCAGGTGAGTAAATAGGTTTTTACCTTTTTTTTTTTAATTCAATTTCTGAACTGAAGTGTGTGTATTTTGTTGGCCATGCCAGTTTTGGCCTCCACCTTAACTGACCTGTAGACACCTGTCACCTTTGTTCACTTGTTGTTGCTTGAAGCTTCATGAAGTTGCCATTACCAGCCAGGCGGCCACAACTAGCCTACTACAGTCAGACCGTTTAATCCGTGCCTCATTAGTCCATATGTCTGACATTCCAAATGGAAAACACTGCAAATTGATTTTTTCTCAGGTTAATGACCTCTTTAAAATGTAAACCTGATATTCCGAATCCGTTTGCAGTTTTCTGTAACCAGGCTTATTAGTTCCCATTGTTTGTGGCCTCTTTAATCCATTTTTAATGAGCTCAGGTGGAGGTACTAACATTTCTTAAAGAAGTGATCATTGGAAGTGTTCTTAATCCCCCACTAATCCTCTGGCATGTGACCTCAGCTGAATGCAATGCCTCTTAACTGCCGATTTTATTCTCTTGCTGCTGCTGCCCTTTTGGTAAAGTAGAATACATTTTTAATAAAGTTTTTTTTAATAATCTTTTAATTGAGTACAAAGATTACAGTGCTGTCCCCATGATTCTTTCGCTGTACCCCTTACCCCTTGTTCTGCTCCCAGGCCTACTCGTTCTGCTCCCTGATCTGCCTGTTCCTGTAAAAAATAAGTGCTTCTTGGTCCTGAAGTGCTCCAATCCAGCCCGATCTGCTCTGCCGGTTCCTGTAAAAAAAAGTGCTCCTCGATCCTGAGCGAGAGTTGAGGAACCAAATGGAGGCAACAGGCAAGTGGCCGTAAAATAATCCAAAAGAAAAAATATTCAACAGTTGTGGAGCCAACTGAAACAGTTGATTTTTTTGTTGAGTTCGGTATGTGAGACCAGGAGATGTACTGAAGTGCAGCTGGCAGTCTGTATGGTGAGGAGCGCTGTCATGTAGCGAGAGATGTGGTTGACTGGAGACTGGAGACTGAAGTTGGAGGGAAAAAAACTAATGGTACAACAAAGGTATAGTGATTAAGATGGCAAGAATACAGTGTTTGTTTGTGGAAGACAGAGCTGCTACCCAGCCTTACCCCTTACCCCTCGTTCTGCTCACAGGTCTGTTCGTTCTGCTCACAAATCCACTCATTCTGCTCCCCGATCTGCTCTGCCCGATCTGACTAACCCCATGGTTCTGCTACCCGGACTTACCCCTTACCCCTCAGTTCTTATTCTGCTACCAGGTCCAGAAAAAAAAAAGATTAAAGTACTCTGCAAGCTGTAGCCCTGTCCTGATGTGCCCATTGTTCTGCTCATCTGCAAGCTGTAGCTCTGCTCAATCCTGAAAAAAAAAAAGAAAAGAAAGATTACAGTGCTGTCCCACAGACAGTCCCGATCTTTCTCCTTGACTGTGACCGACCCCATGGTTCTGCTACTCGGCCAAGCTGTCAAGATTGTTCCCATCTGCTTATGCTTATGCTCTGTGACTGCTTATGTTGTTAATGATGTTTTTTATGTTTTTGAACAGTGATGAATAGCGATGTCTAATGCTGTGACTGCTTATGTTATCATTTTAGATTTAGCTCAATGCAAAATTTTAGAAGTCACTGCTTATGTGCACCTTTACCTTTAATCAGCTTGGATTATTTGAAATATAATTGGAGCACATTTTTTACTGAAAAAGTAATGTACTGTAGTACTGTAATGTACATTTAACACATGCACTGTACTGTATTCTAAATCGTTAGTTTTTCTACAATAATAAATTTAGAAAAAATCCATTATCTGGTCGCTGTCTGTTTACTACGTAGATTTGTATTACTTAACAAATTTGGGAAACACAAATGCTTACGGATTAACCAGGTCTTAGTATAATATGTTTTGTTGTCAAACAGTTACAGTCACAGACAGACTGAAAAATTCATTGTTTGTTTGGTGGTCTCTGTCGGACTAAGTCTCAGGCTCTGGCTCTCTCACTCTCAGACAGCGTCAGTACTATAGCACTGACTGTACTCGTGTACGTAGTGGTGTGATGTGATGTCTAGTCTGTCTGTCTCCTCCAGCTCTGGGGTCCGTCCCACTCCCAGCCATCTCCCATCCCAGCAGGCAGTCAGAGAGGAGAGATAGCCATCCATCCTCCCAGGCGCCATGCATGTCATGGCAGCGTCCCAGGCCAGGCGGCCAGCTGCCCTCACCCTTAGGGTTGTCACACAGCACAAACACAGAGGCACTCAGGGGTGTTATTCCCATTCAACTAGTCTTTTTTCAAGTTCTGTGGTGTCAACATTTGTGCCAGTCAGTAGGATGTTGGGGCAGATGAATCAGGAATCAGGGAAACTAGACTGGCAATGGCAGTATGTTTTGTTTGGCTTTTAAATCCAACTTTTGTAGTTCCAGGTCGCGCCTTTGAAAGGGGCCTGTATCGTTCCACTGAGCCTATCCGGTTATAAATAAATACTGGTGTTTACTACTGACTTAAACTGCCAAATTTAAGAGGGTGCATGCCAGGACATTTGTTGGGGTGAGAAGACAAAAATAATGGGGGGGCACCGCTGGCACATTCGCCTAGGGGCGCCATATACCCTAAGGCTGGCCCTGACCTCAGTAATATGTTCTGGGCAGGCTGAGAGCAGCCAGTCTATTAGGGTACTTATGCCCATTCGGTAGTTTGTCTGGTGGCCTGAGTTACCAACCGGGTGAGGTAGAGGGCTGACATTTGATCTCTTATGGCTGAAGAATCTTGGGAGTGCCAGTTTGTGTTGAAGTCACCTACTACAACCTATTCCCAGTTTTGCTTGAGCTGCTTTTGATTATTAATGAACTGATCCATACTTAAGGTATGCTTTCATGGAGGAATGTAAAACGTGGAGAGCACTAGTACCTTCCTTTGTTGTCCTAGGGTGAGTTTGATAGTAAGTATTTGTGCCTCACTTGTGAGTAGGCTGTTTGGTAGCACCTGGCCTTTGATATCATTGCTTAGGTAGACCAGGCAGCCACCTCCATGCTTTGATAGTCTATCCTGATGGAAGTGGTGTAGCCATCTAGGGACGCAGAGGCATCAGGGATCTTAGGGGAGAGCCAGGTCTCCATTAGTGCAGTTACAGTATATCAGGTCTGACTTGCACAGCTAAAACTTGGAATTACAGAAGCTTGGGTAGTAGGCTCCCGATATTCAAAGAGACAATCTTGAGTTGTCCAAGCCCCATGGTGTCACCTGTTCCTGGTGGCCTGGGGTTGGAATGCACATTCCCAGATAGTAGAAGCAGAATCAGAATCAATTTCCTGAGGTAGTGAATCCAGTAAGCCCAGGTTGAGCATGCGAGCTTGTGCTTAGAGTGCCTATGAACGTTAGGGGGAGATATCAGGGGTACAGTACTGTAGCAGGGTGGCTAAGGGTATAATTAGAAGTGTGTGAGGATTGTAGTGTTGTGGCAGTAGTTTATGGGTTGTTTTATGCCTTTTCCTGTTTTCCGTTGTATTGGTTGTTCAGTCTTTTTTCTTGTTACCTTTAGTCCTTCCACTTAATTTGTATTATCCCTTACAGTTAATGTATTGATCATGCTATCCATAAATTCCTCTAACTGTGATATTTGATTCATATGCATTTTTTCTTAGTGTCGCGAACAGTATATACTCTGATGAATTATCTGCTTCAGTACCCCAGATCAACATTTGACACTCTCCAGAGCTGATAGGTATTTTGCGTGCCTCCATGCTGCATGCTTCAGGAATTATAGGTACTGTCATGGTGGTGCTTAGAGACACTACACTGGTACCCAGAAAAAGAGTCTCAGGAAAAAAAAGCACATAGAAAAAAGGGCATGCAGAAAAAAAGGCACAGGGAAAAATGGTATAGTGTGAGATGTATTTTACATCAAATTTCACTGGAATGGTGAACGATGGTGCCATGGCATTCTAATAGTAAATCTGCTCTTTCCTTGAATTGCAGTGGGGTGGTGATCCATGGTGCCATGGTGTTGTAATAGTAAATATGCTCTTCCCACGAATTGCAGTGCGGTGGTGATCCATGGTGCCATGGTGTTGTAATAGTAAATCTGCACTTCCCAATTGCAGTGGGGTGGTGATCCATGGTGGCATGGTATTGTAATAGTAAATCTGCTCTTCCCTTGAATTGCAGTTGGGTGCTGATCCATGGTGGCATGGTGTTGCAAAAGTAAATCTGCACTTCCCTCAAATTGCAGTGGAGTGCTGATCCATGGTGGCATGGTGTTGTAATAGTAAATCTGCACTTCCCTCGAATTGCAGTGAGTGCTGATCCATTGTGGCATGGTGTTGTATTAGTAAATCTGCACTTCCCTCGAATTGCAGTGGGTGCTGATCCATGGTGGCATGGTGTTGTAATAGTAAATCTGCACTTCCCTCGAATTGCAGTGGGGTGCTGATCCATGGTGGCATGGTGTTGTAATAGTAAATCTGCACTTCCTTGAATTGCAGTGGGGTGCTGATCCATGGTGGCATGGACTTGTTGTAACAGTAAATCTGCACTTCCCTTGAATTGCAGTGGGTGCTGATCCATGGTGGCATGGTGCTGTAATAGTAAATCTGCACTTCCCTCGAATTGCAGTGGGGTGCTGATCCATGGTGGCATGGTGCTGTAATAGTAAATCTGCACTTCCCTAATTGCAGTGGGTGCTGATCCATGGTGGCATGGTGTTGTAATAGTAAATCTGTTCTTCCCTTAAATTGCAGTGGGGTGCTGATCCATGGTGGCATGGTGTTGTAATAGTAAATCTGCACTTCCCTCGAATTGCAGTGGGGTGCTGATCAATGGTGGCATAGTGTTGTAATAGTAAATCTGCTCTTCCCTCAAATTGCAGTGGGTGCTGATCCATGGTGGCATGGTGCTGTAATAGTAAATCTGCACTTCCTCGAATTGCAGTGGGGTGCTGATCCATGGTGGCATGGTGTTGTAATAGTAATTCTGCTCTTCCCTCGAATTGCTGTGGGGTGCTGATCCATGGTGGCATGGTGTTGTAATAGTAAATCTGCACTTCCCTCAAATTGCTGTGGGTGCTGATCCATGGTGGCATGGTGTTGTAATAGTAAATCTGCACTTCCCTCGAATTGCTGTGGGGTGCTGATCCATGGTGGCATGGTGTTGTAATAGTAAATCTGCACTTCCTTGAATTGCAGTGGGGTGCTGATCCATGGTGGCATGGTGTTGTAATAGTAAATCTGCTCTTCCCTCGAATTGCAGTGGGGTGCTGATCCATGGTGGCATGGTGTTGTAATAGTAAATCTGCTCTTCCCTTGAATTGCAGTGGGGTGCTGATCCATGGTGGCATGGTGTTGTAATAGTAAATCTGCACTTCCCTCGAATTGCAGTGGGTGCTGATCCATGGTGGCATGGTGTTGTAATAGTAAATCTGCTCTTCCTCGAATTGCAGTGGGGTGCTGATCCATGGTGGCATGGTGTTGTAATAGTAAATCTGCTCTTCCCTCGAATTGCAGTGGGGTGCTGATCCATGGTGGCATGGTGTTGTAATAGTAAATCTGCACTTCCCTCGAATTGCAGTGGGGTGCTGATCCATGGTGGCATGGTGTTGTAATAGTTAATCTGCACTTCCTCTGAATTGCAGTGGGTGCTGATCCATGGTGGCATGGTGTTGTAATAGTAAATTTGCACTTCCTTCAATTGCAGTGGGTGCTGATCCATGGTGGCATGGTGTTGTAACAGTAAATCTGCACTTCCCTTGAATTGCAGTGGGGTGCTGATCCATGGTGGCATGGTGCTGTAATAGTAAATCTGCACTTCCTCTGATTGCAGTGGGTGCTGATCCATGGTGGCATGGTGTTGTAATAGTAAATCTGTTCTTCCCTTGAATTGCAGTGGGGTGCTGATCCATGGTGGCATGGTGTTGTAATAGTAAATCTGCTCTTCCCTCGAATTGCAGTGGGGTGCTGATCCATGGTGGCATGGTGTTGTAATAGTAAATCTGCTCTTCCCTCAAATTGCAGTGGGGTGCTGATCCATGGTGGCATGGTGTTGTAATAGTAAATCTGCACTTCCCTCGAATTGCAGTGGGGTGCTGATCCATGGTGGCATGGTGCTGTAATAGTAAATCTGCTCTTCCCTTCAATTGCAGTGGGGTGCTGATCCATGGTGGCATGGTGCTGTAATAGTAAATCTGCACTTCCTCGAATTGCAGTGGGGTGCTGATCCATGGTGGCATGGTGTTGTAATAGTAATTCTGCTCTTCCCTCGAATTGCTGTGGGGTGCTGATCCATGGTGGCATGGTGTTGTAATAGTAAATCTGCACTTCCCTCGAATTGCTGTGGGTGCTGATCCATGGTGGCATGGTGTTGTAATAGTAAATCTGCACTTCCCTCGAATTGCTGTGGGTGCTGATCCATGGTGGCATGGTGTTGTAATAGTAAATCTGCACTTCCCTTGAATTGCAGTGGGGTGCTGATCCATGGTGGCATGGTGTTGTAATAGTAAATCTGCTCTTCCCTCGAATTGCAGTGGTGCTGATCCATGGTGGCATGGTGTTGTAATAGTAAATCTGCTCTTCCCTTGAATTGCAGTGGGGTGCTGATCCATGGTGGCATGGTGTTGTAATAGTAAATCTGCACTTCCCTCGAATTGCAGTGGGGTGCTGATCCATGGTGGCATGGTGTTGTAATAGTAAATCTGCTCTTCCCTCGAATTACAGTGGGGTGCTGATCCATGGTGGCATGGTGTTGTAATAGTAAATCTGCTCTTCCCTCGAATTGCAGTGGGGTGCTGATCCATGGTGGCATGGTGTTGTAATAGTAAATCTGCACTTCCCTCGAATTGCAGTGGGGTGCTGATCCATGGTGGCATGGTGTTGTAATAGTAAATCTGCACTTCCCTCGAATTGCAGTGGAGTGCTGATCCATGGTGGCATGGTGTTGTAATAGTAAATCTGCACTTCCTTGAATTGCAGTGGGGTGGTGATCCATGGTGGCATGGTGTTGTAATAGTAAATCTGCACTTCCTTGAATTGCAGTGGAGTGGTGATCCATGGTGGCATGGTGTTGTAATAGTAAATCTGCTCTTCCCTTGAATTGCAGTGAGGTGCTGATCCATGGTGGCATGGTGTTGTAATAATAAATCTACACTTCCCTTGAATTGCAGTGGGGTGCTGATCCATGGTGGCATGGTGTTGTAGTAGTAAATCTGCACTTCCCTCGAATTGCAGTGGGGTGCTGATCCATGGTGGCATGGTGTTGTAATAGTAAATCTGCACTTCCCTCGAATTGCAGTGGGGTGCTGATCCATGGTGGCATGGTGTTGTAATAGTAAATTTGCACTTCCTTCGAATTGCAGTGGGGTGCTGATCCATGGTGGCAATGTGTTGTAACAGTAAATCTGCACTTCCCTCGAATTGCAGAGGGGTGCTGATCCATGGTGGCATGGTGTTGTAATAGTAAATCTGTCCTTCCCTTGAATTGCAGTGGGTTGCTGATCCATGCAGGCATGGTGTTGAAATAGTAAATCTGCACTTCCCTCGAACTGCAGTGGGGTGGTGATCCATGGTGGCATGGTATTGTAATAGTAAATCTGCTCTTCCCTCGAATTGCAGTGGGTGCTGATCCATGGTGGCATGGTGTTGTAATAGCAAATCTGCTCTTCCCTTGAATTGCAGTTGGGTGCTGATCCATGGTGGCATGGTGCTGCAAAAGTAAATCTGCACTTCCCTCGAATTGCAGTGGAGTGCTGATCCATGGTGGCATGGTGTTGTAATAGTAAATCAGCACTTCCGTCGAATTGAAGTTGAGTGCAGATCCATTGTGGCATGGTGTGGTATTAGTAAATCTGCATTTCCCTCGAATTGCAGTGGAGTGCTGATCCATGGTGGCATGGTCTTGTAATAGTAAATCTGCACTTCCCTCGAATTGCAGTGGGGTGCCGATCCATGGTGGCATGGTCTTGTAATAGTAAATCTGCACTTCCCTTGAATTGCAGTGCGGTGCTGATCCATGGTGGCATGGTGTTGTAACAGTAAATCTGCACTTCCCTTGAATTGCAGTGGGGTGCTGATCCATGGTGGCATGGTGTTGTAATAGTAAATCTGCACTTCCCTCGAATTGCAGTGGGTGCTGATCCATGGTGGCATGGTGTTGTAATAGTAAATCTGCACTTCCCTCGAATTGCAGTGGGTGGCGATCCATGGTGCCATGGTGTTGTAATAGTAAATCTGCACTTCCCTTGAATTGCAGTGGAGTGCTGATCCATGGGGGCATGGTGTTGTAATAGTACATCTGCTCTTCCCTCGAATTGCAGTTGGGTGCTGATCCATGGTGGCATGGTGTTGTAATAGTAAATCTGCTCTTCCCTCGAATTGCAGTGGGTGCTGATCCATGCTGGCATGGTGTTGTAATAGTAAATCTACATCCCTCGAATTGCAGTGGGGTGCTGATCCATGGTGGCATGGTGTTGTAATAGTAAATCTGCACTTCCTTTGAATTGCAGTGGGTGTTGATCCATGGTGGCATGGTGTTGTAATAGTAAATCTGCACTTCCCTTGAATTGCAGTGGAGTGCTGATGCATGTTGGCATGGTGTTGTAATAGTAAATCTGCACTTCCCTTGAATTGCAGTGGGGAGGTGATCCATGGTGGCATGGTGTTGTAATAGCAAATCTGCACTTCCATTGAATTGCATTGGAGTGGTGATCCATGGTGGCATGGTGTTGTAATAACAAATCTGCTCTTCCCTTGAATTGCAGTGAGGTGCTGATCCATGGTGGCATGGTGTTGTAATAGTATATCTACACTTCCCTTGAATTGCAGTGGGGTGCTGATCCATGGTGTAGTAATAGTAAATCTGCACTTCCCTCGAAATGCAGAGGGGTGCTGATCCATTGTGGCATGGTGTTGTATTAGTAAATCTGCACTTCCCTTGAATTGCAATGGGGTGCTGATCCATGGTGGCATGGTGTTGTAATAGTAAATCTGCACTTCCACGAATTTCAGTGGGGTGCTGATCCATGGTGACATGGTGTTGTAATAGTTAATCTGCACTTCCCTCGAATTGCAGTAGGGTGCTGATCCATGGTGGCATGGTGTTGTAATAGTAAATCTGCACTTCCCTCGAATTGCAGTGGGTGCTGATCCATGGTGGCATTGTGTTGTAATAGTAAATCTGCACTTCCCTCGAATTGCAGTGGGGTGCTGATCCATGGTGGCATGGTGTTGTAATAGTAAATCTGCACTTCCCTCGAATTGCAGTGGGTGCTGATCCATGGTGGCATGGTGTTGTAATAGTAAATCTGCTGTTCTCTCGAATTGCAGTGGGGTGCTGATCCATGGTGGCATGGTGTTGTAATAGTAAGTCTGCTCTTCTCTCGAATTGTAGTGGGGTGCTGATCCATGGTGGCATGGTGTTGTAATAGTAAATCTGCTCTTCCCTTGAACTGCAGTGGGGTGCTGATCCATGGTGGCATGGTGTTGTAATAGTAAATCTGCACTTCACTCGAATTGCAGTGGGGTGCTGATCCATGGTGGCAAGGTGCTGTAACAGTAAATCTGCACTACCCTCGAATTGCAGTGGGGTGCTGATCCATGGTGGCATGGTGTTGTAATAGTAAATCTGCTCTTCCTCGAATTGCAGTGGGAGCTGATCCATGGTGGCATGGTGCTGAAATAGTAAATCTGCTCTTCCCTCGAATTGCAGTGGGGTACTGATCCATGGTGGCATGGTGTTGTAATAGTAAATCTGCACTTCCCATGAATTGCAGTGGGTTGCTGATCCATGGTGGCATGGTGTTGTAATAGTAAATCTGCACTTCCCTTGAATTGCAGTGGGGTGGTGATCCATGGTGGCATGGTATTGTGTGCTGATCCATGGTGGCATGGTTGTAATAGTAATCTGCACTTCCCCATTAAGTGGGGTGCTGATCCATGGTGTCATGGTGTTGTATTATAAATCTGTTCTTCTAATTGCAGGTGCTGCCCCATGGTGGTATGGTGTTGTGTTTGAATTCTGCTCTTCCTCAAATTGCAGTGTGCTGATACATGGTGGCATGGTGTTGTAATATAAATCGTACTCATTTGTTTGCATTGGGGCTGATCTTGGTGGCATGGTGTTGTAATAGTAATCTGCTCTTCCTTGAATTGCAGTGGGTGGTGATCCATGTTGCCAGGGTGTTATTAGTAACTGTACTTCCCTCAATTTCAGTGAGTGCTGATCCATTGTGGCATGGTGTTGTAATGGTAAATCTACTTCATTTGATTTGATTAGTGGATCCTTGGTATGGTGTTGTAATAGTAAACTCTTCCCTCAAATTGCAGTGGGGTGCTGATCTTGGTGGCATGGTGTTGTAACAGTAAATCTGCACTTCCCTCGAATTGCAGTGGGGTGCTGATCCATGGTGGCATGGGTTTTAATAGTAAATCTGCACTTCCTGGAATTGCAGTGGAGTGCTGGATCCATGGTGGCATGGTGTAACAGTAATCTGCTGTTCTCTCAATTGCAGTGGGTGCTGATCGATGGTATGGTGCTGTAACAGTAAATCTACACTTCCCTCTAATTGCAGTGGGTGCTGATCCATGGTGGCATAGTGTTGTAATAGTAAATCTGCACTTCCTCTAATTACAGTGGGGTGCTGATCCATGGTGTCATGGTGTTGTAATAGTAAATCTTTCTTTCCTCGAATTGCGGTGGGTGCTGATCCATGGTGGTATGGTGTTGTGGTTGCTTCTGCTCTTCCTCAATTGCAGTGGGGTGCTGACATGGTATGGTGTTGTGGTGGTAACTGTACTTCATTTGATTTCATTAAGTGCGATCCTGGTGGCGTGGTGTTGTAATAGGCGATCTACTCTTCCCTCAATTGCAGTGGGTGGTGATCCATGTTGCCATGGTGTTGTATTAGTAAATCTGCACTTCCCTCGAATTGCAGTTGCTCTGATCCGTTGTGGCGTGGTGTTATATTGGTACATCTGCTCTTCTTCAATTGCAGTGGGGTGTTGATCCATGGTGGCAAGGTGTTGTAATAGTAAATTGCTCTTCCCTCAAATTGCAGTGGGTGCTTTGTTCTGGTATGGTGTTGTATGGTAAATCTGCACTTCCCCAGTTGCAGGGGTGTGATCCATGGTGGCATGGTGTTTTAATAGTAAATCTGCACTCTGGGTGCGGTGGAGTGCTGATCGGTGGCATGAGTTGTAATAGTAAGCTGCACTTCAGTTGGTGGGGTGCTGATCCATGGTGTGGTGTTGTAAAGTCGTTGCTCTTGCCTGTTGCAGTGGGTGGTTATCCTTGGTGGCATGGTGTTGTAATAGTAAATCTGCTCTTCCTTAATTGCAGAGTGCTGATCAATGGTGGCATGGTGTTGTAATATAAATCTGCACTTCCCTCAATTTTTGTGAAGTGCTGATCCATGGTGGCATGGTGTTGTTATAGTAAATATGCTACCTTGAATTGCAGTGGGGTGCTGATCCAGTGTGTTGTAATAGTAAATCTGCACTTCCTTGATTACTGTGGGTGCTGATCCTTGTGGCTGGTGTTTTAATAGTAAATCTGTTTTCCTCAAATTGCTGTGGGTGGCGATCCATGGTGCCTGGTTTTGTGTTCTTAATCTGCTCTTCCTCAATTGCAGTAGGGTGCGATCCATGGTGGCATGGTGTTGTAATAAATCTGCTCTTCCCTCTAATTGCAGGGTGCTGATCATTGTTGTAGTGTTGTGTTCGTAAATCTACTTCCTCGATTTGCATTGGGTGCTGATCCATGGTGGCATGGCGTTAATAGTAAATCTGCACTTCCTGGAATTACATGGAGTGCTGATCCATGGTGGCATGTTGTTCTAATAGTAAATCTGCACTTCGCTTGAATTGCAGGGGTGCTAACTCCATGGAGGCATGGTGTTGTAATCAGTAACCACTTACCTCGAATTGCAGTGGGTGCTGATCCTGTGGCATGTAAAAGTTGTATTAGTAAATCTGCACTTCCTTTGAATTGCAGTGGGTGCTGATTCATGGTGGCATGGTGTTGTAAAGTAATTCTGCCCTTACATCGAATTACGTTGGGGTGCTGATACATGAAATGACATGGTGTTACAATAGTCAGTCTGCTCTTCCTCAATTGCCGGTGGGGTGCTGATCCATGGTAACAGGGTGTTCTAATAGTAAATCTGCTCTTCCCTCGAATTGCAGTGGAGTGCTGATCCATGGTGGCATGGTGTTGTTATAGTAAATCTGCACTTCCCTTGAATTGCAGTGGGGTGCTGATCCATGGTGGCATGGTGTTGTAATAGTAAATCTGCACTTCCTTGAATTGCTGTGGGTGTTGATCCTTGGGCATGGTGTTTTTATTGTAAATCTGCTCTTCCTCGTTGCAGTGGGGTGGCGATCCATGGCCTTGGTGTTGTATTAGTAAATCTGCTATTCCCTCGAATTGCAGTGGGGTTCTGATCCATGGTGGCATGGTGTTGTAATAGTAAATCTGCACTTCCCTTGAATTGCAGTGGGGTGCTGATCCATGGTGGCATGGTGTGTAAAAGTAATTCTGCACTTACTTCGAATTGCGGTGGCGTGCTGATCCATGGTGGCATGGTGTTGTAATAGTCAATCTGCTCTTCCCTCAAATTGCGGTGGGGTGCTGATCCTTGGCGGCATGTGTGTAATAGTAAATCGTGCTGCTTCCCTCAATTGCTGTGGGGTGCTGATCCATGGTAGCATGGTGTTGTAATAATGGCTCACTTCCCTCGTGTGCCGGTGGGGTGCTGATCCATGGTGGCATGGTATTGTAATGGTAATTCTGCACTTCCTCGAATTGCAGTGGGTGCTGATCCATGGTGGCATGGTGTTGTAATAGTAAATCTGCACTTCCCTCAATTGCAGTGGAGTTGCTGATCCTTGGTGGCATGGTGTTGTAATAGTAAATCTGCACTTCCCTTGAATTTATAGGTGCTGATCTTGATGGTGACACGTAATTGTTTAATAGTAAATCTGCACTTCCTTGAATTGCTGTGAGTTGCTGATCCTTGGTGGATTGTGTTGTAATAGTAAATCTGCCTTCCTTTGAATTGCTGTGGGGTGCTGATCCCGGTGGCATGGTGTTGTAATTGTAAATCTGCTCTTCCCTCGAATTGCTGTGGGGTGCTGATCCTGGTGGCATGGTGTTGTAATAGTAAATCTGCACTACCTCGAATTGCAGTAGGTGCTGATCCATGGTGGCATGGTGTTGTAATAGTAAATCTACTTCCTTTGAATTGCAGTGAGTGCTGATCCATGGTGGCATGGTGTTGTAATATCAAATCTGCTCTTCCTTGAATTGCAGTGGGGTGCTGATCCATGTTGGCATGGTATTGTAATAGTAAATCTGCTCTTCCTCGAATTGCAGTGGGGTGCTGATCCATGGTGGCATAGTGTTGTAATAATAAATCTGCTCTTCCTCGAATTGCAGTGTGTTTGCTGATCCATGGTGGCATGGTGTTAATAGTAAATTGTTCTTCCCTCCAATTGCAGTGGGTTGCTGATCCATGGTGGCATGGTGTTGTAATAGTAATCTCTTCTTCCCTCGAATTGCATTGGGTGCTGATCCATGGTGGCACGTGTGTTGTAATAGTAATTTTTTCTTCCCTCAATTGCAGTGGGGTGCTGGATCCGGTGGCATGGTGCTGTAATAGTAAATCTGCACTTCCCTTGAATTTCTTTGGGTGCTGATCCTTGGTGGCATGGTGTTGTAATAGTAAATCCTCTTCCTCGAATTGCAGTGGGTGGCGATCCATAGTGCCATGGTATTTATGACCATTAAATCTACTTCCCTTGGTTACAGTGGAGTGCTGATCCATGGTGGCATGGTGTTAGAATGGTATCAGCTCTTCCCTCGAATTGCAGTGGGGTGCTGATCCATGAGGTGACATGGTGTTGTAATAGTAAATCTACTCTTCCCTCCGGTGCGGTAAGTTATGATCCATGGTGGCATGGTGTTGTAATAGTAAATCTGCAATTCCTCAATTTGCAGTGAATCTTCAATCCATGGTGGCATGGTGTTTGTAAATAAGTAAATCTGCACTTCCTCGAATTGCACTGGGGTGCTGATCCTTGGTGATATGGTGTTGTAATAGTGAACTCGCACTTCCTCGACTCTGCTGTGGGGAGCTGATCCTTGGTGGCATGGTGTTGTAATAGTAAATCTGCACTTCCTTCGAATTTCTGTGAGGTGCTGATCCTTGGTGGCATGGTTAGTTGTATTTAAATCTGCACTTCCCTTGAATTGTTGTGGGGTGCTGATCCTTGCGTCATGGTGTTGTAATGAGTGAAATCCTTGCCTTGATTTACTGTGGGTGCTGATCCTTGTTGCATGGTGTTGTAATAGTAAAATCTGCTTCCCTTGAATTGCTGTGGGGTGCTGATCCTTGGTGACGCTTGTGTTGTAATAGTAAATCTGCTCTTCCTCGGTGCGGTGGGTGCGCTGATCCATGGTGGCATGGTATTGTAATAAATAAATCTGCACTTCCTCAATTTACTGATGGGTGCTGATCCATGGTGGCTAATTGTTGTAAAAGTAAGTCTGCACTTCCTCAAATTGCAGTGGGGTGCTGATCGATGGTTATGGTGTTGTAATAGTAAATCTCCTCTTCCTTGAATTGCAGGTGGGGTTCTGATCCATGGTGGCATGGTGTTGTAACAGTAAATCTGCTGTTCCCCTGAATTGCAGGGGTGTTGATCATGGTGTGCATGGTGCTGCAACAATAAATCTACACTTCCTCTAATTGCAGTGGGGTGCTGATCCATGGTGGCATGGTGTTGTAATAGTAAATCTGCACTTCCCTCTAATTAGTGTGGGTGCTGATCCCAGCGTGGTGTCATGGGTGTTGTAATAGTAAATCTTGTTCTTCCCTCGAGTTCGCAGTGGGTGCTGATCCAGCGGTGGTATGGTGTTGTAATTGTAATTCTGCTCTTCCCTCAAATTGCAGTGGGTGCTGATACATGGTGGCATGGTGTTGTAATAAATGAAATCTGCACTTCATTTGATTTGCATTGAGGTGCTGATCCTTGGTGGCATGGTGTTGTAATAGTAACTGCTCTTCCCTTGAATTGCAGTGGGGTGGTGATCCATGTTGCCAGGGTGTTGTATTAGTAAATCTGCACTTCCCTCGAATTTCAGTGGAGTGCTGATCCATTGTGGCATGGTGTTGTAATAGTAAATCTGCACTTCATTTGATTTGCATTGGGGTGCTGATCCTTGGTGGCATGGTGTTGTAATAGTAAATCTGCTCTTCCCTCAAATTGCAGTGGGGTGCTGATCCTTGGTGGCATGGTGTTGTAATAGTAAATCTGCACTTCCCTCGAATTGCAGTGGGGTGCTGATCCATGGTGGCATGGTGTTGTAATAGTAAATCAGCACTTCCTGGGATTGCAGGAGTGCTGATCCATGGTGGCATGGTGTTGTAACAGTAATCTGCTGTTCCTCAATTGCAGTGGGGTGCTGATCGATGGTGGCATGGTGCTGTAACAGTAAATCTACACTTCCTCTAATTGCAGTGGGGTGCTGATCCATGGTGGCATAGTGTTGTAATAGTAAATCTGCACTTCCCTCTAATTACAGTGGGGTGCTGATCCATGGTGTCATGGTGTTGTAATAGTAAATCTGTTCTTCCCTCGAATTGCAGTGGGGTGCTGATCCATGGTGGTATGGTGTTGTAATTGTAATTCTGCTCTTCCCTCGAATTACAGTGGGGTGCTGATACATGACATGGTGTTGTAATAGTAAATCTGCACTTCCCTTGAATTGCTTTGGGTGCTGATCCTTGGTGGCATGGTGTTGTAATAGTAAATCTGCTCTTCCCTCGAATTGCAGTGGGGTGGCGATCCATGTTGCCATGGTGTTGTATTAGTAAATCTGCACTTCCCTCGAATTGCAGTGGAGTGCTGATCCATGGTGGCATGGTGTTATAATAGTACATCTGCTCTTCCCTCGAATTGCAGTGGGGTGCTGATCCATGGTGGCATGGTGTTGTAATAGTAAATCTGCACTTCCCTCAAATTGCAGTGGGGTGCTGATCCTTGGTGGCATGGTGTTGTAGTAGTAAATCTGCACTTCCCTCGAATTGCAGTGGGGTGCTGATCCATGGTGGCATGGTGTTTTAATAGTAAATCTGCACTTCCCTGGAATTGCAGTGGAGTGCTGATCTATGGTGGCATGGCGTTGTAATAGTAAATCTGCACTTCCCTCGAATTGCAGTGGAGGTGCTGATCCATGGTGGCATGGTGTTGTAAAAGTAAATCTGCTCTTCCCTTGAATTGCAGTGGAGTGGTTATCCATGGTGGCATGGTGTTGTAATAGTAAATCTGCTCTTCCCTTGAATTGCAGTAGAGTGCTGATCAATGGTGGCATGGTGTTGTAATAGTAAATCTGCACTTCCCTCGAAGTGCAGTGAAGTGCTGATCCATGGTGGCATGGTGTTGTTATAGTAAATCTGCACTTCCCTTGAATTGCAGTGGGGTGCTGATCCATGGTGGCATGGTGTTGTAATAGTAAATCTGCACTTCCCTTGAATTACTGTGGGGTGCTGATCCTTGGTGGCATGGTGTTTTAATAGTAAATCTGCTCTTCCCTCAAATTGCTGTGGGGTGGCGATCCATGGTGCCTTGGTGTTGTATTCGTAAATCTGCTCTTCCCTCGAATTGCAGTAGGGTGCTGATCCATGGTGGCATGGTGTTGTAATAGTAAATCTGCTCTTCCCTCGAATTGCAGTGGGGTGCTGATCATTGGTGCCATGGTGTTGTAATAGTAAATCTGCACTTCCCTCGAATTGCAGTGGGGTGCTGATCCATGGTGGCATGGCGTTGTAATAGTAAATCTGCACTTCCCTCGAATTACAGTGGAGTGCTGATCCATGGTGGCATGGTGTTCTAATAGTAAATCTGCACTTCACTTGAATTGCAGTGGGGTGCTAATCCATGGAGGCATGGTGTTGTAATAGTAAATCTGCACTTACCTCGAATTGCAGTGGGGTGCTGATCCATTGTGGCATGGTGTTGTAATAGTAAATCTGCACTTCCTTTGAATTGCAGTGGGGTGCTGATCCATGGTGGCATGGTGTTGTAAAAGTAATTCTGCACTTACATCGAATTGCGGTGGGGTGCTGATACATGGTGACATGGTGTTGTAATAGTCAGTCTGCTCTTCCTCCAATTGCGGTGGGGTGCTGATCCATGGTGGCATGGTGTTCTAATAGTAAATCTGCTCTTCCCTCGAATTGCAGTGGAGTGCTGATCCATGGTGGCATGGTGTTGTTATAGTAAATCTGCACTTCCCTTGAATTGCAGTGGGGTGCTGATCCATGGTGGCATGGTGTTGTAATAGTAAATCTGCACTTCCCTTGAATTGCTGTGGGTGTTGATCCTTGGTGGCATGGTGTTTTAATAGTAAATCTGCTCTTCCCTCGAATTGCAGTGGGGTGGCGATCCATGGTGCCTTGGTGTTGTGTGCTACGTCGTGCTATTCCTCGGTGCAGTGGGGTTCCTGATCCATGGTGGCATGGTGTTGTAATTAGTAAATCTGCTCTTCCTCGAATTGCAGTGGGGTGCTGATCATTGAGTGCCATGGTGTTGTAGTAAATCTGCACTTCCTCAATTGCAGTGGGGTGCTGATCCATTGTGGCATGGCGTTGTAATAGTAAATCTGCACTTCCTCGAGTTACATTGGAGTGCTGATCCATGGTGACATGGTGTTCTAATAGTAAATCTGCACTTCCCTCGATTTGCAGTGGGGTGCTGATCCATGGTGGCATGGTGTTGTAAAAGTAAATCTGCACTTCCCTTGAATTGCAGTGGGGTGCTGATCCATGGAGGCATGGTGTTGTAATAGTAAATCTGCACTTACCTCGAATTGCAGTGGGGTGCTGATCCATTGTGGCATGGTGTTGTAATAGTAAATCTGCACTTCCCTTGAATTGCAGTGGGGTGCTGATCCATGGTGGCATGGTGTTGTAAAAGTAATTCTGCACTTACTTCGAATTGCGGTGGGGTGCTGATCCATGGTGACATGGTGTTGTAATAGTCATTCTGCTCTTCCCTCGAATTGCGGTGGGGTGCTGATCCATGGTGGCATGGTGTTGTAATAGTAAATCTGCTCTTCCCTCGAATTGCAGTGGGGTGCTGATCCATGGTGGCATGGTGTTGTATAATAAATCTGCTCTTCCCTCGAATTGCAGTGGGGTGCTGATCCATGGTGGCATGGTGTTGTAATAGTAAATCTGCTCTTCCCTCTAATTGCAGTGGCGTGCTGATCCATGGTTGCATGGTGTTGTAATAGTAAATCTGCACTTCCCTTGAATTGCAGTGGGGTGCTTATCCTTCGTGGCATGGTGTTGTAATAGTAAATCTACACTTCCCTCGAATTGCTGTGGGGTGCTGATCCTTGGTGGCATGGTGTTGTAATAGTAAATCTGCACTTCCTTTGAATTGCTGTGGGGTGCTGATCCCTGGTGGCATGGTGTTCTAATGGTACATCTGCTCTTCCCTCGAATTGCTGTGGAGTGCTGATTCTTGGTGGCATGGTGTTGTAATAGTAAATCTGCACTTCCCACGAATTGCAGTGGGGTGCTGATCCATGGTGGCATGGTGTTGTAATAGTAAATCTGCACTTCCCTTGAATTGCAGTGGGGTGCTGATCCTTGGTGGCATGGTGTTGTAATAGTAAATCTGCTCTTCCCTTGAATTGCAGTGGAGTGGTTATCCATGGTGGCATGGTGTTGTAATAGTAAATCTGCTCTTCCCTCAAATTGCAGTGGAGTGCTGATCAATGGTGGCATGGTGTTGTAATAGTAAATCTGCACTTCCCTCGAATTGCAGTGAAGTGCTGATCCATGGTGGCATGGTGTTGTTATTGTAAATCTGCACTTCCCTTGAATTGCAGTGGGGTGCTGATCCATGGTGGCATGGTGTTGTAATAGTAAATCTGCACTACCTTGAATTGCTGTGGGGTGCTGTTCCTTGGTGGCATGGTGTTTTAATAGTAAATCTGCTCTTCAATCGAATTGCAGTGGGGTGGCGATCCATGGTGCCTTGGTGTTGTATTAGTAAATCTGCTGTTCCCTCGAATTGCAGTGGAGGTGATCCATGGTGGCATGGTGTTGTAATAGTACATCTGCTCTTCCCTCGAATTGCAGTGGGGTGCTGATCATTGGTGGCATGGTGTTGTAATAGTAAATCTGCACTTCCTCAATTGCAGTGGGGTGCTGATCCATGGTGGCATGGTGTTGTAATAGTAAATCTGCACTTCCCTTGAATTGCAGTGGAGTGCTGATCCATGGTGGCATGGTGTTGTAATAGTAAATCTGCACTTACCTCGAATTGCAGTGGGGTGCTGATCCATGGTGGCATGGTGTTGTAATAGTCAATCTGCTCTTCCTCGATTGCAGTGGTGCTGATCCATGGTGGCATGGTGTGTAAAAGTAATTCTGCACTTACTTCGAATTGCGGTGGCGTGCTGATCCATGGTGGCATGGTGTTGTAATAGTCAATCTGCTCTTCCCTCGAATTGCGGTGGGGTGCTGATCCTTGGTGGCATGGTGTTGTAATAGTAAATCTGCTCTTCCCTCGAATTGCAGTGGGGTGCTGATCCATGGTGGCATGGTGTTGTAATAGTAAATCTGCACTTCCCTCGTATTGCAGTGGGGTGCTGATCCATGGTGGCATGGTGTTGTAATGGTAATTCTGCACTTCCCTCGAATTGCAGTGGGGTGCTGATCCATGGTGGCATGGTGTTGTAATAGTAAATCTGCACTTCCCTCGAATTGCAGTGGGTGCTGATCCATGGTGGCATGGTGTTGTAATAGTAAATCTGCACTTCCCTTGAATTGCTGTGGGGTGCTGATCCTTGGTGGCATGGTGTTGTAATAGTAAATCTGCACTTCCCTTGAATTGCTGTGGGGTGCTGATCCTTGGTGGCATGGTGTTGTAATAGTAAATCTGCACTTCCTTTGAATTGCTGTGGGGTGCTGATCCCTGGTGGCATGGTGTTGTAATAGTAAATCTGCTCTTCCCTCGAATTGCTGTGGGGTGCTGATCCTTGGTGGCATGGTGTTGTAATAGTAAATCTGCACTTCCCTCGAATTGCAGTGGGGTGCTGATCCATGGTGGCATGGTGTTGTAATAGTAAATCTGCACTTCCCTTGAATTGCAGTGGAGTGCTGATCCATGGTGGCATGGTGTTGTAATAGTAAATCTGCTCTTCCCTTGAATTGCAGTGGGGTGCTGATCCATGGTGGCATGGTGTTGTAATAGTAAATCTGCTCTTCCTCAAATTGCAGTGGGGTGCTGATCCATGGTGGCATGGTGTTGTAATAGTAAATCTGCTCTTCCCTCGAATTGCAGTGTGTTGCTGATCCATGGTGGCATGGTGTTGTACTAGTAAATCTGTTCTTCCCTCGAATTGCAGTGGGTTGCTGATCCATGGTGGCATGGTGTTGTAATAGTAAATCTTTTCTTCCCTCGAATTGCAGGGGGTCTGATCCATGGTGGCATGGTGTTGTAATAGTAAATCTGCTCTTCCCTCGAATTGCAGTGGGGTGCTGATCCATGGTGGCATGGTGTTGTAATAGTAAATCTGCACTTCCCTTGAATTGCTGTGGGGTGCTGATCCTTGGTGGCATGGTGTTGTAATAGTAAATCTGCTCTTCCCTCGAATTGCAGGGGTGGCGATCCATGGTGCCATGGTGTTGTATTAGTAAATCTGCACTTCCCTTGAATTGCAGTGGAGTGCTGATCCATGGTGGCATGGTGTTATAATAGTACATCTGCTCTTCCCTCGAATTGCAGTGGGTGCTGATCCATGGTGGCATGGTGTTGTAATAGTAAATCTGCTCTTCCCTCGAATTGCAGTGGGGTGCTGATCCATGGTGGCATGGTGTTGTAATAGTAAATCTGCACTTCCCTCGAATTGCAGTGGGGTGCTGATCCATGGTGGCATGGTGTTGTAATAGTAAATCTGCACTTCCCCTAATTTCTGTGGGGTGCTGATCCTTGGTGGCATGGTGTTGTAATAGTAAATCTGCACTTCCCTTGAATTGCTGTGGGGTGCTGATCCTTGGTGGCATGGTGTTGTAATAGTAAATCTGCACTTCCCTTGAATTACTGTGGGGTGCTGATCCTTGTTGCATGGTGTTGTAATAGTAAATCTGCACTTCCCTTGAATTGCTGTGGGGTGCTGATCCTTGGTGGCATGGTGTTGTAATAGTAAATCTGCTCTTCCCTCGAATTGCAGTGGGTGCTGATCCATGGTGGCATGGTGTTGTAATAGTAAATCTGCACCCCTCGAATTGCAGTGGGTGCTGATCCATGGTGGCAGGTGTTGTGGAAGTAAGTCTGCACTTCCTCGAATTGCAGTGGGGTGCTGATCCATGGTTGCATGGTGTTGTAATAGTAAATCTCCCTTCCTCTGAATTGCAGTGGGTGCTGATCCATGGTGGCATGGTGTTGTAATAGTAAATCTGCTCTTCCCTCGAATTGCAGTGGGGTGCTGATCCATGGTGGCATGGTGCTGTAACAGTAAATCTGCACTTCCCTCTAATTGCAGTGGGGTGCTGATCCATGGTGGCATGGTGTTGTAGTAGTAAATCTGCTCTTCCCTCGAATTGCAGTGGGGTGCTGATCCATGGTGGCATGGTGTTGTAATAGTAAATCTGCTCTTCCCTCTAATTGCAGTGGCGTGCTGATCCATGGTTGCATGGTGTTGTAATAGTAAATCTGCACTTCCCTCGTATTGCAGTGGGGTGCAGATCCATGGTGGCATGGTGTTGTAATGGTAATTCTGCACTTCCCTCGAATTGCAGTGGTGCTGATCCATGGTGGCATGGTGTTGTAATAGTAAATCTGCTCTTCCCTTGAATTGCAGTGGGGTGGTGATCCATGTTGCCAGGGTGTTGTATTAGTAAATCTGCACTTCCCTCGAATTTCAGTGGAGTGCTGATCCATTGTGGCATGGTGTTATAATAGTACATCTGCTCTTCCCTCGAATTGCAGTGGGGTGCTGATCCATGGTGGCATGGTGTTGTAATAGTAAATCTGCTCTTCCCTCAAATTGCAGTGGGGTGCTGATCCTTGGTGGCATGGTGTTGTAACAGTAAATCTGCACTTCCCTCGAATTGCAGTGGGGTGCTGATCCATGGTGGCATGGTGTTGTAATAGTAAATCTGCACTTCCCTGGAATTGCAGTGGGTGCTGATCCATGGTGGCATGGTGTTGTAACAGTAAATCTGCTCTTCCCTCGAATTGCAGTGGGGTGCTGATCGATGGTGGCATGGTGTTGTAACAGTAAATCTGCACTTCCCTCTAATTGCAGTGGGGTGCTGATCCATGGTGGCATGGTGTTGTAATAGTAAATCTGCACTTCCCTCTAATTACAGTGGGGTGCTGATCCATGGTGTCATGGTGTTGTAATAGTAATTCTGTTCTTCCTCGAATTGCAGTGGGGACTGATCCATGGTGGTATGGTGTTGTAATTGTAATTCTGCTCTTCCCTCGAATTGCAGTGGGGTGCTGATACATGGTGGCATGGTGTTGTAATAGTAAATCTGCACTTCATTTGATTTGCATTGGGGTGCTGATCCTTGGTGGCATGGTGTTGTAATAGTAAATCTGCTCTTCCCTCGAATTGCAGTGGGGTGGTGATCCATGTTGCCATGGTGTTGTATTAGTAAATCTGCACTTCCCTCGAATTGCAGTGGAGTGCTGATCCATGGTGGCATGGTGTTATAATAGTACATCTGCTCTTCCCTCGAATTGCAGTGGGGTGCTGATCCATGGTGGCATGGTGTTGTAATAGTAAATCTGCTCTTCCCTCAAATTGCAGTGGGGTGCTGATCCTTGGTGGCATGGTGTTGTAATAGTAAATCTGCACTTCCCTCGAATTGCAGTGGGTGCTGATCCATGGTGGCATGGTGTTGTAATAGTAAATCTGCACTTCCCTGGAATTGCAGTGGAGTGCTGATCCATGGTGGCATGGTGTTGTAATAGTAAATCTGCACTTCCCTCGAATTGAAGTGGGGTGCTGATCCATGGTGGCATGGTGTTGTAATTGTAAATCTGCTCTTCCCTCGAATTGCAGTGGGGTTCTGATCCATGGTGGCATGGTGTTGTAATTGTAAATCTGTTCTTCCCTCGAATTGCAGTGGGGTGCTGATCCATGGTGGCATGGTGTTGTAATAGTAAATCTGCACTTCCCTCGAATTGCAGTGGGGTGGTGATCCATGGTGGCATGGTGTTGTAATAGTAAATCTGCACTTCCCTCGAATTGCAGTGGGGTGCTGATCCATGGTGGCATGGTGTTGTAATAGTAAATCTGCACTTCCCTCGAATTGCAGTGGGGTGCTGATCCTTGGTGGCATGGTGTTGTAATAGTAAATCTGCTCTTCCCTCGAATTGCAGTGGGGTGGCGATCCATGTTGCCATGGTGTTGTATTAGTAAATCTGCACTTCCCTTGAATTGCAGTGGGGTGCTGATCCATGGTGGCATGGTGTTATAATAGTACATCTGCTCTTCCCTCGAATTGCAGTGGGGTGCTGATCCATGGTGGCATGGTGTTGTAATAGTAAATCTGCACTTCCCTCAAATTGCAGTGGGGTGCTGATCCTTGGTGGCATGGTGTTGTAACAGTAAATCTGCACTTCCTCGAATTGCAGTGGGGTGCTGATCCTTGGTGGCATGGTGTTGTAATAGTAAATCTGCACTTCCCTCGAATTGCAGTGGGTGGTGATCCATGGTGGCATGGTGTTGTAATAGTAAATCTGCACTTCCCTTGAATTGCAGTGGAGTGCTGATCCATGGTGGCATGGTGTTGTAATAGTAAATCTGCTCTTCCCTTGAATTGCAGTGGGGTGCTGATCCATGTTGGCATGGTATTGTAATAGTAAATCTGCTCTTCCCTCAAATTGCAGTGGGGTGCTGATCCATGGTGGCATAGTGTTGTAATAGTAAATCTGCTCTTCCCTCGAATTGCAGTGTGTTGCTGATCCATGGTGGCATGGTGTTGTACTAGTAAATCTGTTCTTCCCTCGAATTGCAGTGGGTTGCTGATCCATGGTGGCATGGTGTTGTAATAGTAAATCTTTTCTTCCCTCGAATTGCAGTGGGGTGCTGATCCATGGTGGCACGGTGTTGTAATAGTAAATCTTTTCTTCCCTCGAATTGCAGTGGGGTGCTGATCCATGGTGGCATGGTGTTGTAATAGTAAATCTGCACTTCCCTTGAATTGCTGTGGGGTGCTGATCCTTGGTGGCATGGTGTTGTAATAGTAAATCTGCTCTTCCCTCGAATTGCAGTGGGGTGGCGATCCATAGTGCCATGGTGTTGTATTAGTAAATCTGCACTTCCCTTGAATTGCAGTGGAGTGCTGATCCATGGTGGCATGGTGTTATAATAGTACATCTGCTCTTCCCTCGAATTGCAGTGGGGTGCTGATCCATGGTGGCATGGTGTTGTAATAGTAAATCTGCTCTTCCCTCGAATTGCAGTGGGGTGCTGATCCATGGTGGCATGGTGTTGTAATAGTAAATCTGCACTTCCCTCGAATTGCAGTGGGGTGCTGATCCATGGTGGCATGGTGTTGTAATAGTAAATCTGCACTTCCCTCGAATTGCAGTGGGGTGCTGATCCTTGGTGACATGGTGTTGTAATAGTAAATCTGCACTTCCCTCGACTTGCTGTGGGGTGCTGATCCTTGGTGGCATGGTGTTGTAATAGTAAATCTGCACTTCCCTCGAATTTCTGTAGGGTGCTGATCCTTGGTGGCATGGTGTTGTAATAGTAAATCTGCACTTCCCTTGAATTGTTGTGGGGTGCTGATCCTTGGTGGCATGGTGTTGTAATAGTAAATCTGCACTTCCCTTGAATTACTGTGGGGTGCTGATCCTTGTTGCATGGTGTTGTAATAGTAAATCTGCACTTCCCTTGAATTGCTGTGGGGTGCTGATCCTTGGTGGCATGGTGTTGTAATAGTAAATCTGCTCTTCCCTCGAATTGCAGTGGGGTGCTGATCCATGGTGGCATGGTGTTGTAATAGTAAATCTGCACTTCCTAATTGCAGTGGGGTGCTGATCCATGGTGGCATGGTGTTGTAAAGTAAGTCTGCACTTCCCTCGAATTGCAGTGGGGTGCTGATCCATGGTTGCATGGTGTTGTAATAGTAAATCTGCTCTTCCCTTGAATTGCAGTGGGGTGCTGATCCATGGTGGCATGGTGTTGTAACAGTAAATCTGCTCTTCCCTCGAATTGCAGTGGGGTGCTGATCGATGGTGGCATGGTGCTGTAACAGTAAATCTACACTTCCCTCTAATTGCAGTGGGGTGCTGATCCATGGTGGCATGGTGTTGTAATAGTAAATCTGCACTTCCCTCTAATTACAGTGGGGTGCTGATCCATGGTGTCATGGTGTTGTAATAGTAAATCTGTTCTTCCCTCGAATTGCAGTGGGGTGCTGATCCATGGTGGTATGGTGTTGTAATTGTAATTCTGCTCTTCCCTCAAATTGCAGTGGGGTGCTGATCCATGGTGACATGGTGTTGTAATAGTAAATCTGCACTTCATTTGATTTGCATTGGGGTGCTGATCCTTGGTGGCATGGTGTTTTAATAGTAAATCTGCTCTTCCCTCGAATTGCAGTGGGGTGGTGATCCATGTTGCCAGGGTGTTGTATTAGTAAATCTGCACTTCCCTCGAATTTCAGTGGAGTGCTGATCCATTGTGGCATGGAGTTATAATAGTACATCTGCTCTTCCCTCGAATTGCACTGGGGTGCTGATCCATGGTGGCATGGTGTTGTAATAGTAAATCTGCTCTTCCCTCAAATTGCAGTGGGGTGCTGATCCTTGGTGGCATGGTGTTGTAACAGTAAATCTGCACTTCCCTCGAATTGCAGTGGGTGCTGATCCATGGTGGCATGGTGTTGTAATAGTAAATCTGCACTTCCCTGGAATTGCAGTGGAGTGCTGATCCATGGTGGCATGGTGTTGTAACAGTAAATCTGCTGTTCCCTCGAATTGCAGTCGGGTGCTGATCGATGGTGGCATGGTGCTGTAACAGTAAATCTACACTTCCCTCTAATTGCAGTGGGGTGCTGATCCATGGTGGCATGGTGTTGTAATAGTAAATCTGCACTTTCCTCTAATTACAGTGGGGTGCTGATCCATGGTGTCATGGCGTTGTAATAGTAAATCTGTTCTTCCCTCGAATTGCAGTGGGGTGCTGATCCATGGTGGTATGGTGTTGTAATTGTAATTCTGCTCTTCCCTCGAATTGCAGTGGGGTGCTGATACATGGTGGCATGGTGTTGTAATAGTAAATCTGCACTTCACTTGATTTGCAGTGGGGTGCTGATCCTTGGTGGCATGGTGTTGTAATAGTAAATCTGCTCTTCCCTCGAATTGCAGTGGGGTGGTGATCCATGTTGCCATGGTGTTGTATTAGTAAATCTGCACTTCCTTGAATTGCAGTGGAGTGCTGATCCATGGTGGCATGGTGTTATAATAGTACATCTGCTCTTCCCTCGAATTGCAGTGGGGTGCTGATCCATGGTGGCAAGGTGTTGTAATAGTAAATCTGCTCTTCCCTCAAATTGCAGTGGGGTGCTGATCCTTGGTGGCATGGTGTTGTAACAGTAAATCTGCACTTCCCTCGAATTGCAGTGGGTGCTGATCCATGGTGGCATGGTGTTTTAATAGTAAATCTGCACTTCCCTGGAATTGCAGTGGAGTGCTGATCTATGGTGGCATGGAGTTGTAATAGTAAAGCTGCACTTCCCTCGAATTGAAGTGGGGTGCTGATCCATGGTGTCATGTTGTTGTAATTGTAAATCTGCTCTTCCCTCGAATTGCAGTGGGGTTCTGATCTGTGGTGGCATGGTGTTGTATTTCTTAATCTGTTCTTCCCTCGAATTGCAGTGGGTGCTGATCCATGGTGGCATGGTGTTGTAATAGTAAATCTGCACTTCCCTCGAATTGCAGTGGGTGGTGATCCATGGTGGCATGGTTTTGTAATAGTAAATCTGCACTTCCCTCGAATTGCAGTGGGGTGCTGATCCATGGTGGCATGGTGTTGTAATAGTAAATCTGCACTTCCCTCGAATTGCAGTGGGGTGCTGATCCTTGGTGGCATGGTGTTGTAATAGTAAATCTGCTCTTCCCTCGAATTGCAGTGGGGTGGCGATCCATGTTGCCATGGTGTTGTATTAGTAAATCTGCACTTCCCTTGAATTGCAGTGGAGTGCTGATCCATGGTGGCATGGTGTTATAATAGTACATCTGCTCTTCCCTCGAATTGCAGTGGGGTGCTGATCCATGGTGGCATGGTGTTGTAATAGTAAATCTGCACTTCCCTCAAATTGCAGTGGGGTGCTGATCCTTGGTGGCATGGTGTTGTAACAGTAAATCTGCACTTCCCTCGAATTGCAGTGGGGTGCTGATCCATGGTGGCATGGTGTTGTAATAGTAAATCTGCACTTCCCTGGAATTGCAGTGGGGTGGTTATCCATGGTGGCATGGTGTTGTAATAGTAAATCTGCACTTCCCTGGAATTGCAGTGGAGTGCTGATCCATGGTGGCATGGTGTTGTAATAGTAAATCTGCACTTCCCTCGAATTGCAGTGGGGTGCTGATCCATGGTGGCATGGTGTTGTAATAGTAAATCTGCACTTCCCTCGAATTGCAGTGGGGTGCTGATCCATGGTGGCATGGTGTTGTAATAGTAAATCTGCACTTCCCTCGAATTGCTGTGGGTGCTGATCCTTGGTGGCATGGTGTTGTAATAGTAAATCTGCACTTCCCTTGAATTGCAGTGGGGTGCTGATCCATGGTGGCATGGTGTTATAATAGTAAATCTGCTCTTCCCTCGAATTGCAGTGGGGTGCTGATCCATGGTGGCATGGTGTTGTAATAGTAATTCTGCTCTTTCCTCGAATTGCAGTGGGGTGCTGATCCATGGTGGCATGGTGTTGTAATAGTAAATCTGCACTTTCCTCGAATGGTGCCATTTTTCCCTACTTTGTATTTGGTGCCTTTTTTCAGGGACTTTTTTCAGGAGACTTTTTTTCCCTAGAACCCACTACAGTAACTGTAACTGCCTTTGTCAATTTGTCCCTTACAAGATCAATTTCAATTTGATTTCTTTTTTTTGGCTAGCCTGCACAAATGTGTATAACACTATGTATATATTCTCCATGTATATATCCCAAGTGTATCTGCCGTGCTTTATTGGCTGTGCCTCAATTGTTTGTGTTCTTCTGTGTCTATCTTACCTATTGTATATTCTGCATTGCTATGTTTTGTAATTTTTTTGTTACCTGGAGTTGAAACCTCTATAAAAGAGTCCTTCGACTCAAAGGTTGTAATCCAAGACTTCAAATAAATAAAGAAGGGGATACATGATGGGCAGTCATATGATAGTGAATTGATCAGCACAACTGACAAGTGAGCTTGGGGTTATCACGCATGGCTTGTTGTGGTTATGTTTTTTTTTTTTTGTTTAAGTTTTTAGCTGTTCCATCGGGTGTTCTTTTCTGTTCGGGTGTTTCTGCGGTGTTCGACAGTGTTTTATTAATGACATGTACACAGTGGTGATAACAGCTGATACGTAATCACAGTAGTGATAACCTCCTGCTTTTTCCACTGTGTACACGTCATGACAAATGGTTTGCTTTTGAGTGCTGATCTACCTTTTTATAGTATGGGTCATCAGCAAACCCCTACTATACAATAAATAAATATATATACACTTGTAAGGTAGTTCAGTGGGTGAATGACAGACTCCACCCCCTGCCCTACATAATCCATACACTCACACACCTCATCTGCCTAGTGTTTTTCATGCTTGGTCTTATTTCAGTGTTACCTCCTGATTCTCTGCTGTTTTATTTTGTGTCTCCCCTTGTGTTTCCTCCCTCATGTCCATTTTGCCTCTGTTTGCTCTTTCTTCTCCCTTTGCTGCTGCTGTTGTGCTGTCTGTATCATGCTTGTTCCCTTTGCTTCTGCTATCCGCACCCCGGTTTTTGTTTCCTTTGTTTTCTTTCCTGGTTCCATTTGCTGTGCTTTCATTTTCCTTTCTGTGCTGATGTCTTGCTTTCTCTCTCTCTCTCTCTCTCTCTCTGTCTCTCTGGTGCTTGTTTCTGCTGCAGCCCCCCTCCCTCCATTTTTATTTCCTTTGTTTTCTTTCCTGGTTCCATTTGCTGTGCTTTCATTTTCCTTTCTGTGCTGTTGTCTTGCTTTCTCTCTCTCTCTGTCTGTCTGGTGCTTGTTTCTGCTGCATCATCCCCCCAAGTTCTCATTTCCCTTGTATTCTGCACTGGTTCAATTTGTTGTGCTTTACTTTTCCTTTCTGTGCTGCTGTCTTGCGCTCTCTCTCTCTCTCTCTGGTGCTTGTTTCTGCTGCAGACCTCTCCCCCCCTCCATTTTTATTTCCTTTGTTTTCTTTCTTGGTTCTGTTTGCTGTGCTTTACTTTTACTTTCTGTGCTGCTGACTTGCTCTAGCTCTCTCTCTCTCTCTCTCTCTGGTGCTTCATTTTGCTGCAGCACCTCCCCCCACCCTTCGTTTTTATTAATTTCTGCCCCAGTTGCCTGTTGTCTGTGGCTTCCTGCATGTTGTATGTCCCTCTTTCCTGTTCTTTTGAGGTCTTGTTGTTTGTATTTCTTTCAGGTCTTCTTTCCCATCCCAGTTCCCAGCTTCCAGCTTTTCTTTGATGGCTAACTGTCTCCTTTCCCTGGGAGATCCAGCCACTGCCTTCTTTCCCTCAGTTCCTGCTTTTGGATGTCTGTCTTGCATCCTTTATTTGTGTTCCCTGCTGTTCCTGGTTGTTTTCTCTTTTGTTCATCATGCTCAGGTGTTCGTTCCAATGACATCATTCTCCCTCTGGACCTGCTACAACATGCTCTGGTGGGTGTCGGATTCAGAGGCCTGTCATTTGCTCAGTAATTCTTTGTTGAATTTTTTCACTAATTTTTATGGCTCCTGGGATAAGCAATGTAGCAGTAGTGCAGTGGCCTGTAGGAGCACAGTCATGCAACCATGTGCCTAGCCTGACCTGTACTTGGAACTGGATCCCATCCCCAGAGCATCGCTTGGGACACTGGGGCTCATGCATCCATAGCAGTTACTTCCTTGGGATAGGCTCAACACACTGAGTTCCATTCAAACTCATCCAGTCCTCCTTGTTATCTTTTCTGGTTCTCAGCCTTGAACGTCATGGTGACTCACTGTGTCAATCTGAACCCAGAGGACATGAATTTCAGGTAGTCTGCGATCCATTAAATTCATCAGAGGATGTCTCCTCATAATCTCAGTTCTGCCTTACGGAACTGACGTTTCCCAAGCTGCTGTCTGCTCACCGAGTATTGAGGGCCCACCATTTCTTCCTCTGCCAGAAAGCAGGAACTGTTTGACTTGTACTATAGCAGTAACAGCAAATCAGCTTCACTTTTATCACCAATACCTACACCTACTATCTAAAAGTTAAATCTTGTGTATCCTGGGCAGTTCTGAATAATTACTTATATCATAGGCACTGGGGCAGGACTAGGTGCCCTACCCATTCCATATGGGGTCATTTTGCCATTTTGCAGCCTTGTGTCCACTCTTGTCATGAGTATTTAAAGAAGAAGAATCAGAATCAGCATTTATATAGTGTTTTTATACACACAGTATCCCAAAGTGATTTACAAATAATGCTAGACTGGTAGTAAAGTGACTGAACGTGTAGTGGCAGCCATTGCACACATCAGTACCCGCCACACAACCTTACACAATTGCATAAACCAGATTTATTGGAAGGGGAATGTTGACCAAGACACCAGGGAAAATTCCCATCTCTTGCGAAAAGTGCCTTGGGTTCTTTTACTTCCACCTGGACACCCACCATCATCAAACATTAGAGGTAGAGGTGACCTCAATTTGGCATCTCAGACAAAGGATGGCACCCCCTGACAGTACAGCACCCCTCAGTACTGCATTCAGTAGCCCACAATCCCGGTGTGGGATAAGAATCCACAACCATCTGGTCCAGAGGCAGATGTGCTACCAGTTGAGCCATGTTGACACCTCTAAAGACCTCCAGTTGTTCAGTAGTTCTTTGTTGACTTTGTTGTTCAGTTTTCTGTCCGTTTCTAAATTCCCATTCATCTTATACTTCAATGTCTGAGTAAACAGTTTCATGCACAAATTAAGCTTTTTGGATTAAAAGGATATCAGATTGTATTTCCTTCAGATTAAGCAATTCTGAGTCAATTTTTTTCTCTCAGGCCTCAACAAAAGCTTCCATATATAAGCAATAAAACACGATGGAGTGTGCATTGAACAGATAGGCCAAGTGCCTTCAGCCCTTGGAAGTGCAGTAATATCTGTTCAGTGCACACCCTTGAGTGTCTTACTGCACTTATAAAATGGGGGTTTCTTTTTAAAAATATTTTAAAATTTAATTTAAATTTAATGTTTTAAAAAGAGATATTAGCTTAACTTGTGGTAAAACTCCTTCTGCCTGCTAGGGAATGATGTAATTTTTTGCTTTGCTTAAGGCTTTTGTCCTTGTTTGAGATCCATAGTTGTACTTTGTTTCTAGTAACCCCCCTCCCCACACACACACGCACAGTACAGAACTAAACGTGGAAAAAAAAAAACTCAGCTAGGAATGGATATTTTACTGGTTGGCAGAATGAAAGATTTTTTGCTTTTATTTTACGTGACCCAGTTTTTGCAGCTTCAGTCACAATGAGTGGGTGAGGGAATAATTACAGTGATCTGGAATCACAGCAAGTGCATGGCATTGGCAGGCGGGGGATGGAGTGTAGTTTAAATTCTAGAGATAGTGTGTTTCAGGGTACACAGACTGAAGAGTATCATGAGGAACTGAAAATTGTAGGAGAAATTCTCTACCTTTCATTTTTACTGCAGAAACTGAGGAATTACAGCGAGTGCATTGCAAGCGGGGAGGGGTGTGAGGAGCACAGTTCAAATATACAGACACTGTTGGCATCAGCAACTGAGGGAGGAGACATGCTGTTGGAGCAGCAGCTCGATCGGCAGCTGAAAGTAGAGAAACTGTCATTTTAAAATGTGCATTGAAAAGAGAGCAGGAGAGTGAGCAGAGTTTCCCTGATCGTTCAGTGAGCCGTGTTAGCACAGGTAAAAAACAATCAAAACACAGGATTTACTCTCCTCATTTTATGACATATTTTATTCTATGTCATCCAAATTAGTTATTAGTTCACTTCTAAATATCCGGATATCTCAAGTTAGACTGTTCCACATTCTGCTTTGATCTCTTCCATCTCATCTGAATGATCCTGTTCAAATGAGAAACAGTTTTCTTTACTTGGACACTTAAAGTGCAGTACATGATGAGGAATATTCTCTGAATAAAGTTTTATATCCCTTTTATATAGCACATTTTGAAAGTGGCACTGCTCTGAATTATCACCTTACCATCACTGCTTTCGTTTATTCAGACCTTATGATGTGGTTACATTTGCTCTTAGAGTGGAAAGGCATATCCATTTTTTTTTAAATAAGTTTTATTGAATTTCAGCACAAAACATCATCACCAAGAATGAGATGTACAACAATAATCTGACAGATAAAATAACCTGGTCAGGGTGATAGCTCCATGGAACTACAGCTCTTTTTTTATCATATAATATTTTTTATTTATTCATTATCCTTGTGAACAAAGGGGAAGTACATATGCTTGACATACTGTATAGCACGAAGTTCTCAAAATAAACAATCCAGGTTATGAATATCTTCCAGGACATAGGGAATTACATATATCTTCCTGTCCATAGCCATACACATGCATCCTTTGAGATTCTTAAACAGAAAATATTAAGCGCGAACATAGCCTAGGTGTAAGATCCTAGACACAACAACAATTCTTACTCATAATAGCTCAACAATCTATATGAGTAAATGCCCAGGGTCACTCTTATCAATAGCATTTAAGGGCATCCAGAGAAGTAGTTTAACAGAAAGATAGAGGAAAAGATTTAAAGGTAAAGAGATGTATACTTGAGCAGGATAAGCCATAGCTGCACAGCAACAATCAAATGTGTGTCCTAAGGGCATAACCAACTGTAACACTTTTACGTCAGAAGGCCTCATTGAACAGGAGGATTACCCGGGGGGGGGGATCGGAGCCCTACATAAGGAGGAATTGAGGTATGCTCTACATTTCTTATAGTATGCGGGGAGTTGCCCTCTATTGGCATAAGTAAGCCTTTCAAAGGTGGCTAGTCTAGCTAAGGCGGAATGCCAGAGGGGGATAGATGGAGCTGATGTTTGTCTCCAGGACAGGAGTAGAAACCTTTTAGCCTTCAGGAGGGCTGCTAAAAGCCAGTTTATGTGTGGCCTTGGCAGTTGGGCGAGGAGAGAAGAGTCTCCCAGTAGGAGCAATGGATTGGAGATGTCAATAGGTAGTCCCAATACCCCAGAGCAATCCATTGCTATGGCTGACCACAAAGGAGTTAAGGTCAGGCATTCCCACAGAAGGTGTAGGATATTTGCCAGGTCATGCCAACATCTCCAGTACTTTGCATGAGGGAGAATGCCCCATGAGTGAAGGGCAGCAGGAGTGCGGTACCACCTAAGGAGAATTTTGAGTTGTATTAGTTGACTCTTGACATCCTTCTATGTGGAGTGTACTAGACATAGGCATCGGGACCATGTTTCTGATGTGATAAGGATATTGAGATCCACACTCCAGGCAGCCCTACATGATTCAGTATGATCAGGTTGTGCCTCATGTAGAATTGCCCAGCTATGCCTTGAGAGGAGGGTTTTAGGTGTAAGGAGGTCAGCCAGTGCCACTTGGGGTCAGCAAGGTGTGCCCAATTGAGAGATTGGACCACACTATGCAGTTGCAGGTATCTCCAAAAGTCAGTGGACTGAAGAGAGTAACGAGTCTGGAGCTCTTCAAATGACATCAGTGTGGAAGAGTTGGGCATAAAAAGGTCTTGGACAGTTCGGATCCCCTTACTTTCTCATGTCGACCAGTGAAGTGGCTTATTGTCCACCGTGATAAGTTGGTTATGCCAGAAAGCCAAGTATCAGAATGGCATAATACTTGCTGCTTTCAAAGTGTTAGAAGCCGTCATTAGTCTGAACCACGCCTTCCTGGTCTCAGTCATGACCGGGGTGAGTTTGCTGAAATTTATGGAGGCGTTTGTTAGTAGTAAACATAAAGGGGTATTCTGCACCAGTTGAGATTCCAATTGAACCCATTGGACAGGTGGGGATGAGGAAGGAATGAACCATTTGGTAGCTTGGGTGGAGAGGTAGGACCAAAGGTACCCCTGCAACCAGGGGAGTCCCATGCCCCCCTTAGACCAGTGAGCCCACATTTTACTGCAGATCCATCTTGGTGTCTTACCTTCCCAGAAAAAAAAAGATATCAGTTTATCTAGAGGGCTGAACACATTACCTGATAGAGTGATAAGGAGATTGTTGAGAAGGTATGCCACTCTGGGTAAGAGAAGCATTCGGATCGCGGCAACTTTACCTGGGAGGGAAAGGTTGAGGTGGCACCAGCGGTTCACCTCCATCATTAACAAAGTTAGTAAGGGGCTAAAATTCCTATACTCTAGGTGCTTCCAGTTGAAGTGAATATTTATGTCAAGGTATGAGAAGCTGTGTGGAGCCCAGGTTAAGGTTAAGCCTTGCAGACACGTATTTGTGCAAGCCATGTTAAGGGGGGAATAACACTATTTTTTTTTTGAATGATTTGCAGGCCAGACAGCTGAGCAAACTCTCTCAAGGTCTGTAAGATGGTGGGAAGAGATTCATTTGGGCGAGTTAACATTACCCACCATTGCCTGCTATACCACTAGCTGGGATGGCCCTCCCTTCCTATAAGGAGGAAAAGAAATGCTCTCCTCTGGTTCTATAGAGTACTGTCTGATAAGCTTCCTGCATACATCTCGAGCTTCTTTGAGTGCACCAAGGGGTCTTATGGCTTGAGATGCTTCTCTATACTCTGCTTTCAGATACCTAGAGTAAAAACATTCCATGGTTTGGCTGCAATTAAATTCTCCTTCCCTTCCCTATGAAATACCTTGCAAAGTTCTCTAAAACTCTCAACCCTCCCCAGTCCATTCACCTTCAAAGCACTAATAACTGAATATCTGAAAGAAACCTGCAACTGCTTTAGGTGACCAAGCTCCTTTAATCTCTGATACTTCTTGCGAATACTCTGGCACTTAGTTATACTCAGCTCCCCCGATAGGGGGCCCCCAGCACTTGTAACTTCCTTCGCTCTCTCTCTCTACCCCTTCCCCCAAAGTTCTACAACTGAATAAACACTAGCCTACATTCAGAAGCATATGTATGGGCCTTCACAAGCCAGTAAGTGCTGAAGAGCTAATCTTTTTACCTCTTCTGCTTCCTCTTTAGTGCTGACTCACTTGCATTTAACTATGCAGTTCCAGAATTTTGTGGCCAGATAATTCTCGCATATGTACAATGGCTTGTGTGTATCCTCCCTTCCCTCTCCCTCTCTCTCTATTTCCCTCTCCCTCTCTCTCTCTCTCCTTCCTTCTCTATTTTGGCCTGATTTATCGCATACATGTATAATGTTTTTTTGTGTCTGTTCTATCTGCTTGTAATATTAGTATCTAGTACATTATGGCCTGACTGATCCTTCACATGTACCTGGAGTTTTTGTCTGTCCATGCCTGTAACCTGTTTGATGTCCAGGATCACCTTGAAAATGAGATTGCTCAATGGTGCCTACGCCTGGTTAAATAAAGTTTGATTGATTGATTGAGAAGTAAGTCATCCGCATATGAGGCAGTCAGGTATGTGTGTTGACCTACCTGTATTCCCTTGATACCTTCAGTGGCTTGCAACTTCCATGTAAGCGGGTCTAGAACCACTAGAAATAGGAGGGGGGGCAAGGGGCAACCCCTGCCGTGTAGCCCGCTGCAGTGAAAAGGAGGGTGAAATGTCCTTATTTGTTAGGATTCTAGCACAGGGGGCATTGTACAGTACTCAAATCCATTGCCTAAAGTATGGACCAAACCCATAGAGCTGGAGTGTTTAATGGAGGTAGGACCATTCTACAGAATAGAAGGCTTTAGAGAAATCTACCGCCATCGCAGCCATAGGGTCAGTGGAATGCATTGCAAGCCACTTAAGATTCAGGACTAGTCTAATATTGTCGACCGCAGCCCGCTCTTTAGTAAAGCCGACTTGGAATGGGTGTATGATAGAGGGTATGGCCTCCATCAATCGAGTGGCGAGCATCTTGGCTGTGACTTTGTTATCGACTGAAATGAGGGAAATAGGGTGGTAATTGGCGCAATTTAGGGGGTCATCTGATTTCTTTGGAAGGAGGGTGATCAGGGCCTCATGCATAGTGGGGGAGAGAATGCCAGTCACATGAGCCTCCTGAAGTACAGAAAGAAGGGGGATACTGATTTCTGCACTCATGGTTTGGTATAGTTCTGCAGTCATACCATCTGGCCTGGGGGACTTACCTTTGGCTAATCGGTTTAGGGCATTCAGTAGCTCAGTTTCAGTGAAGGGCTTATCCAAGGCTTTTTTCATATTTTTAGGTAGTTGAGGAGTAGTGGAGGAAGAACAGAAGTCTGCCAGCTGATGCTCCAATTGATTTGGGTCTAAGGTTGCATGCGACAGGTTTAGCTGCTGATAAAAGTGTTGCATACCTTCATTGATCTGTTTAGGACCCGTAACCACTAGATTTCTTGAGTTCCTAAGAGCGTGGATGCAAGAGGCAGCCTGTTATTTTCTTAATTGAAAAGCCAGGATTTTCCCCCCTTTGTCTTCTGCCTCCCAGTGAGTGTGTTTGGACCTAATCAGCATCCATTCTGCCTTTTGTTGCAGCATGGTGTTTATACAGTACTTTAGCCTGACTATCTCCTGAAGAAGTACTGGGTCAGGTGAGCGGGCAGCAGAGGCCTTAAATCTGGCTTCCAATGTCGAGAGTTCAGATTGTAGATTATTTACGTCTTGCCTCCTGGCTTTATTTTGTTGAGCCGTATAGGCAATGATTTGCCCTCGCAAAACAGCCTTAAAGGCCTCCCAGACTGTAGCAGTGGATGTATCCTCTGCATGATTCAGAGAGAAGTACTCTCTGGCTGTCTCCCATATCATAGATCGAAATTGGTGGTCTAAATGGAGTAAGGGATTGCAGCGCCATCGAGTACCAGTTCTGCACTGCCCAGAAGGGGTACCGAGGCATGAGACTGGGGCATGGTCTGAAACAAGGATGTTGTTTATCCTAGTGAAAGTGATATCTCGGGCCGCAGGGGCATTAGCGAGCCAGAAATTAATCCGGCTATATGTGGTGTGGACAGAGGAAAAGAAGGAGTAGTCTCGCCCTGATGGGTGATCTCTGTGCCATCATCAGTCATTCCCAACTCCGTCATGATTCCTTGCAAGGCCAACACCATTTTAGGGTGTGTTTGGGGGGTTGGTTTGGATTTATCCAGGAAGATATCTAAGGTGAGATTAAAGTCACCTCCAATCACAATTGGAATCTGTGGATGTTCAACAGCTAAGGACTCTATAACCTGGTTGAGGTCCAGCAGGACTTCCGGATTGTCCATGTTTGGGCCATATACATTTGCTAACACCACATGACCCCCCCCGGGTGCGAGAACCGAACCGCTATTCAGCAGCCTTGAGTATCTGAGGCCACTTGCTCCTGTGACCAGGAGCATGATTTCCTAATCAGAATGGCTATGCCTCTGGATTTAGTTGATGCTGAGCTCACTATAACACCACCTACCCACACCCTCTTGAGCCACCATACAGTTCTTGAAGTGAGGTGTGTCTCCTGGATAAGTGCAATATCCGCCTGCAAGGAGTGTAGGTGTCTAAGGACCATAGATCACTTGACAGGGTGATTTAAGCCCTTCACATTCCATGATATAAGTTTTAACACCTGCATTGGAGTTCTGCATTGTAGTTCCCAAGGTTAGATAATGTACTGGTACTCACCACCCGAGTTCAGTATGGATAGAGAAGCAGGAGTAGACAGGTTACCTGAGACAAAGGAGGGAGGGTCAGCTGAATGAAGAGAAAAGGTAGTCTGTTCACTAGATATAATAGCAATGTCAACCTCGTATAAGAGTAAGAACAATTGAGTTAAAGCACTAAGTATGCAAACAAAGTGACCATCTATTATAATTGAAGCTAAGTACAACAGTTTCCCCACTAAGGGGTAGATCAGTAACACTTTTATCCACTAGAAACTTCAGAACTATAAATGATTAGGTAAGCACAGAGCTAAAGGTTAATTGGTGTATGCACGAGGTGCAGTCCTCAGCACTGTCGAAGAGGAGCACACAACCGTGCTAACCTGTTGCCTATATGGGGAGAGTAAAGATTAACCAACCAACAACACATAACTCCGTCCCCACCTATCACATGTACTGAGCAAAAGAAAGGCAACTAGAGATGGTGGGGCAGGAGGTTGAAAACCAAAATGAGGGGGAAGGGAGGTGTTGAGGAGGGAAAATAGGGATTTTGTTGCTTTAAGGCATGTAGGAGGTTCGGGATATACGTAGCCAGTGAGGCTACCAAACCTTCTTTCAGTGTGTAGACTGAGGCTAGGCATGATATCCTTGGTGGATCCCCAGAGCTAAGCAGTAATTGCTACAGGAGGCATGGATTTCTAACAGACCCCATTGGTGTGGGTGAGGCTAAGTTGACCACTGGGGGGGGGAGAAAGGAGGCCCCGCACCAGCAGGAGGGTGATCCGCTGTAAGAGGTGCCCTTAGCAGGCCATGTACAGAAGCCGTATGTTAAATTACCCCAATATTCGGGGTTTAGGCTCCCTCCAGAGTCATCCTTAAAGGATTAGCCTGCATTTACCAGCACCCTACAGTGGGGGGGGGCTTTCCATATCGAGCCTCGCTGATGAAGTCACCTAGTAGCATCATTATATTAAGGGAGGGCTGAATAGATGCCCCAAAAAAATAAGAAAAAGGGAGACAGTACAGACTTAATGCATTCAGTCATTGGGAGCTTGCTCCCCAGTGGCAGCAGGTCTTGTTGTGCGAAGCATGGTGTCCTGGGATAATGCCTCTGCAAAGGTTAGCAACCTAGGTTTATCTGGGATGTTGGAGAAGTCCTGACAGTCCACCAAATCTGAGGGAAAGTTTGCCCAGGAAGAGGTATCAGCCACCTCCATGATGAGTTCATCAGGAATATCTTGCACGTCAGGTTAGTCCGGAGTGCAGTGTTCATCTTTGGTCTGCTTTGCAGGTGGTGCTGTTCCTGGGCCCTTGGTAGGAGATCCCTGGTTGCTTGAGGAGCATTGGCGCATTCGGGTCACTTGATTTGGTCCCTGCTGAGGTAGAGAGGGAAAGGGTTGACCTGCTGGCCATTTTAGGGCTGCTTTGTTGTTATTGTCCATTCCCCATGGCTTCAGATGAGGGGGGGCCTGGGGGAGGCATTTAGTGGTAACACTGTCCAGGCAGAATTATGCTCTTCCCTACAACCATCATCTGGAGATTGGTTCCTCCTGTCCCATTTTCAGGGTCCTGGAGCCCATACCCTTTTGGGAGTTGCAGTACTGAGAGACATCTGAGACCAATTCTTGAGGGCCCAGGTTTCAATCTCCCGAGGTGTCTCAGCTACTATGTCCCTGACATCTCTGGACACATAAAGGTAGGCCATATTCCTAAAGCCATATTTGAACCCCTGTGCTGCCAGCAATTTCTTAATAGGCATAAAGGCTTTCCTATGAACAGCCACCTCTGTGGAAAAATCTCTGAAGAAGGACACTTTAGCCCCATGCCACATAAGTTCGCCCCTGTCTCTAGCTGCCCTCAGTACTCTTTCTTTGGTGGAGTATCTCAGTATGTAAGTGATAATGGGCCTAGGGGAGACACTGCGGGATCGAAAGTCACTGGGTATGCAATGTGCCCTTTCCACCTCGATTGGTCCATGCCATCTATCCCCAAGCATTTTAGGGATCTCTTCATTAAGAAATTTCTCTGTATTCTGGCCTTCAGAACCCTCGAGGATTCTAAGGATTCTAATATTATTGTGTCACCCACGGTTCTCTTGGTCCTCTGCCTGTCACCACAGAGTAGCCAACTTCTCATCTTTCTCCTGTAATCACTGCAGTATTTTGGCTTGACCAGCTTCTAAATCATCTGTGCATTGCTCCAAGACATTCAGCTTGTCATTGAGCATCCACACTTCGGCAACCGTGCCAGACAAGTTCACTGAAATAGTATCTACCCTTGTTAGGAGAGTCTCTAGCATGGCTGTGATATGTTGCAATGAGGCGCTTACATCCACTAGGGGTATGGGTGCATCTTTAGGGATTGTACCCAGGCCTTGCGTAAGGGGTTTAGGTGAGGCCATCCCAAAACTGTGGCAGTTTCCCAGTGATTAAGGTGAGGCAGGAGTTTTGGTACGCGTTCCTCCACAGAAATTCAGCTGATTGCGGTCAAGCGTATTGTATTGGGACCACCGCCAATTAAGCAATATCAGGGGGCTGCCACGCAAGGTTGGTGACTCAGGGCCTGCTCGGGTCTTAGGTGGGTCGTGCAGTGACCTGCGCCACAAGACAATATGCTGGATCACTTGTCGCAGTATAACCCGCGCCAAGCAATGAGAGAGGCCTATGGCAACATGTTATCACCTGAGGAGGGTCGGGGGTCCCTGGATGTCTGCGGTTTTCAGAGGATTGTGCTAGCTGGGGATTGAGCCGACTGTCCAAGCGGCCATCTTCCTCAGCATTCAAGCCACGCCCATGGAACTACAGCTCTAAGAAAAATGTAATTAAACAGGACAAGTTGAGATTTTGTTGAACAGAAAACAGTAAAATTAAAAGAAAATATATAAAACTTCAATGATCCCTAATAAAACAGAACTAAGAAGTTCATGAAGTTATTAATAATTTAATAGCCTACTAAAACCAACAATTTTCTGTGTGTCCATTTCAACAATTATATGGTAGTGTAACTCTACAGCATATACAAATTAGGTGATGTATACTACCAGACTAATGACTTCAGTAGTCCTCTCACAGATGCTCTATCCTTAGTACTCATTTGAAAAGGGATCTAGGAACTATGCATCAGCCATCTCAGCTGCAAAGGATGTGACATCTATAAATCCTATCCCCCCATTATGAATGCATAACAGTCATAAGTATTCGCAAACAAAAGGAAAAGAAGAGGAGGGTAGGGGCTTTCAGCTGAGGTGGAGCTCGTACTCTGAGTTCCACAGGTTACCCATTATTGGCTTCCTTTGCAACTCTCTAAACTTAAGTTAGAAATCCAGGGTGCCCACATTCTGTTAAACGTCTTGCTCACTCCCTGGGTTCTATACAGGACTCTAAGGTAAGATAGTTTGAGTGTGACCTCTGCCTTTCATTTAGCCCCTGTAGGAGCAGCAGGGGACCTCAAATGCATAAGAATCTGTCTTTTTGCCTCCATCACAAGAGTATGAATTAGCCAATTAGATCATGTGTTAGAATTATGTATGAGAGAGTAGTCACCCAGTATCCAAAGCAAAGGAGAGGAGGGTAGTGATGTCTGCAGAATTCCTTCTGCTGTGCTAATGACCTCTGCCCAAAAAGGGCACACTGCTGGGCAAGACAATAGAATGCACCCAGTTTCACTCAGAGATTGATTGCATCTCCAACAACAGTTAGGAATGTTGAATCCTGTCTTTAATAATCTGTCAGGTGTCCTGTGCCACTGACCTACAATTTTCTTTTGAATGAGCTGCTTTTTTGGGTCTGGGGATGCATGGTGCGCCTTTACCAAGCATTGATGCCATGATTCTGGTCGAACTGCCACTTGGAGGTCTGCGTCCCATTTGAGGTGGTGAGTTTCCTAAATTGGGAGAGTCAGGCTATGAAGTTGCATGTGTAACAGGTGGTGTTTTATGGGTGCTTGTTGGGTCCATCTGTCCATTGATTCACCCATGGGTGGAGGATGATAGTAAAGAGATTTACCTAGCCATGACTGCATTGCATGCCTCAATTGAAGATATTGCCAATGATGTGAGGTAGGCAGACTAATGTCAGCCCTCAACTAGTTAAAGGATTTTAAGGCTCGAAACTAGGACAAATGACATCTTTATCAGAGTCCTGATCCCTTGCTTATCCCAAAGGGCCCAGTGAACTGCGTGCATGTCAATAGACTGTTTGGGTTTATGCTAGAGTGACTCGGAGCATTCAAGTGAGAAGGTGCACCATACAGCAATAACTGTAGAGGAGAGCTCCCCCTTACCACTTCTTCAGTTTGAAGCCACAGAGGGGGACAGGTGGGTCTTTGAATCCAGACTAGGCTGCTTTTGATGCTGTGTGCAACATGATAGGCTGAGGGCCAGAAGGCATTCCAGCCACCCTTACACTGAGGCGCTCTAAGTGTCTTTATCCCAGATCTGTGGGAGCTTGTTCCCAAAGGAATGCGGAGAAGATTTTGTCAAGCTTGTTCCACCAGTGTGCCGGAATTTGCATGGGCAAGATAAATGTGCAGTAAATGATCCTGGGGAAAGCCATCATCTTGAAGGCAGCTATTTTGACTGGGTGAATGAGCTGCAACTTTTGCCATCTCTCAATATCCACTTGTAGCTCTGAAATTAATGGTTGTAGACTTAAGGCTACCCAGTCTTCCACATGTGAGGAGATGTACAAACCCAGGTCTCGAATGTCACACAGGGCCCATCTGTTCTGACAATTCCACAGCAAGGGGGGTAAGGAAGAGCAGTCTTTAAGTTGCAAGAGCTCAGTTTTGATCCAACTTACCTGCAAACCAGAAAAGTTACAAAAGAGTGACAAGAGGGAAAGAGTAGCAGGCAGGGAGTGCTCTACCTCCGATAAGGTCATCAAGAGTATATCATCAGCATACAAGAGGAGCTTATGGGATTGGGCCCCCACTTTGATGCCTCTTATGTTGGAATTTTGCCATATGGCCACTACGAGAGGTTCCACTGCAAGCATGAACAGCGGCGGGGAAAGCAGACAGCCTTGCCACATACCATGATAAAGGGGAAACTTATTGGATAGTATACAGTTTCTTAGCATGGCTGCTGTGGGAGTGGGGTAAAGTGCCTTGATATAGGAGATGAAGCTATGACCAAATCCCATTGCTTCCATGACCACAAACAAATCATCTCATTTGACCGAGTCAAAGTGATTTTCCGCATCTATGGCCAGTAAGGCTGCCGATGATGGTGCTTTATGGGCTATTGTGATCAAGTTTGTCAGAGCTCTGAGGCTGTCTGGGGCTTGCTGGCCTTTGATGACTCCCGATTGAAAAGGGTGCACCACAGAAGGGAATACCTTCTCAAGCTTTGAGGCAAGTATTTTAGCAAAGATTTTCGCATCGCAGTAATAGTGGTGTCAAGCATGGATGGAGGGAACATCGCACCATATGCCACTTCCTGAAAAAGGATAAGGAGTTGGGGAGCGAGATGTTGCACAAACCTCTGAAAAAAATTGACAGAAAGCAAATCAGGGCCCAGTGATTTCCCTTTCACTGGGGAGTGTATGACCACCAAAACCTCTGTCAAGGTTATGGGGCATTCAAGGCAGTGCACTCTGCAGTGGTAATACTAGGCAGGTTCAATTCTTTTTTTTTATTTAGTATACTTCATTAAAAGTTTTTAGCAAACATTACATAACACGAAAATGAGAAAAAAAATCCAATACAAAAACACTGTATAATGAGAGCACAAAATATCTGATGGGAAGCTATACAAAAAAAAAAAAGAAAGGAACACCGCTCCCCAACCCACCCACTACCACTCCCTCCCCCTCATCTGCAACCCTATTGCATTACAAAATACATAAGCAGGATAGGCGCCATCCAAGAGCACAGGTGATAAGGGGCAGATGGGCCTAAAGGCAATCAAATAGGGCTCTGGAAGCTGTAAAGAGATAATAGGGTATAAAGAGATTCCCAGGTGCGAGTAAAATGTTGAGGTCTCTTCCGCATTACTGCTATATGTTTCTCCAATTGGAGAGCCACCAAGATCTCACGGTGCCAGTCTTGGAAGGAAGGAGGGTCAACATCCTTCCAAGGTCACAACATCACAAGTTTGGCTGTGGCAGCCACAAGAGACAAGTAAGCTTTCCTAACAATAGGAGTGCCAAGAGGGAAGGTAGCCAAATGATAACTCTGGAGGAAGAAAAGGTCATCCAGTCCCAAGAAGGGATCCAGGGCCCGTTGGATGGAGTGCCAGAAAAGCTGAATCTTGGTACACTCTGACAACATATGATAAAGGGAACCAGTGGCCTTTTGGCACCGGGTACACAAGGGTGAGGGTAGTTTTCCCATCCTGTACAGCTTTAGCGGGGTAAAATACAGGTTATGCATGATATTAAACTGCACTAGACTGAGCCAATCTTGCTCTATGTAGCTGTATAAATTCAGCCAAGGAGCCCTCCAGAAATCTTGATCATCCGGTAATTGGAGCGCGTGGACCCAATAATAACAAACTCCAGTAGGGAGATGCGGGTCTATAGACTGAAAATGCTTACAGAGCGTGGACACCGAATGAGGCTGTGCAGCTAAGGACAGGAGGGAATCTACCCCATATAACTGTGTCAGACACCAGGGCTTGGGACACAGGAAGGCATTTACTTTGCTTCTAATTTGCAGGAACTTGAACAAATCCTGGCCCAGTAACTGGAACAGGTTAGACTCTTTAAGGAACTGAGCTTTTTTGTGCTCTGGTGGTCACGGTTTCTTAGTGTAGAAATCAGCACAGAAGTCTTTGAAGATGGTAATAATTTTTTTGGGATTGGTGATCAATTGTTTTGTGGGCTTGTGTAGAGCTGGGATCTGAATGTCCACAGCAAGTTGCTTTAATCGATAGGCTAGTAGCCTTGAGTATTTTTCACCTCCCTCCCAATAATGTTGGCATAGGAAGAACAGGGAGCTTTCTGCCTGTTGGTGTACGATGATGTTCAGTTTATATTTTAAATGTGTTGTTTGGTGCATCATCTGATCTCTGTGGTCCGAGCCACAGTATAAATCTTGTTCTGCTTGTCGAAGTTGTTGCTGTAAAGAGTTAAACTGTGCTTTACATTATTTGTTTAGTTTAGCCAAATAGCTGATAATTCAGCACCTGATAGTGGCTTTAAAAGCCTCCCAAATCATGTGTTCAAATGTTCCTGGTTTTCTGTTGGTCTGAAAATAAAACTGTATCTACTCTCTAAGCCAGGAGGTGAAGTCCTGTGATTGTAACAGTAATAAGTTAACCCTCCATCTCTGCATACATGGATATGTACCCGCAAGAAGGAGTGTGATTGATACCGGCTCATGGTCTGACACTACCAGGGGGTGAATATCAGCATGTATGAGCTCAGACAAGGCATTGGAGCTCAGAAGGGAAAAATCCAACCTACTTTGAGAGAAGAAATGGGGGAACAAAAGGCGTAGTTTCACAGTGTAGGATGGCGAACTCTCCACACCTTCTATGGAGTGATGTCAGCACAGATCTTTTTGAGAGCCTGTCTGACATTTGAATGTGAAGGAGTACCCACTTCTGGTGAGAACCTGTCCAAGATCGGGTGAAATGCTACACTAATGTCACCTCCAACAAGGATTAGGCTGCCAGGAATTGTCTGCTCTAAAATGTTCTGTGAGAGGGCATTAAAGAAGTCTGGCCTATCCTCGTTAGGTGCATATATGTTTAAAATGATAATGTCCCTGAGGTAAACCTTCCCTTTAATGAGGACCCGTCTCCCTTTCTTATCTGTCTCTGTGACTTGGATCTGGAAGGAAAGATCTCTTTTAATGAGGACTGAGACACCTCATTTCTTCTTGGAGAAACAGCTAGATGCCTCAACCCCCACCAACTCTTTCGCCACAGTTTGGTCGCCTCTGCCATGAGAAGGTGCGTCTCTTGCAGTGGGGCAATATCACACTGCAGTTCTTTAAGTGTGGACAAGATTTTCTTCCTTTTAATGGGGTGATTGATCCCTTGAACATTTCAAGAAATACATCTATAATCTGACATCTGTATTTGTTAGTTTGATGATATAAGTTCAGGCTGGGAGTCCTGAAGAAACAGAGGAGCAACTGATACATTGTGAAGTTAAGAAAGATATGCTTAATGAGTACAGGGAGACCCTAGGACATACAGTAAGCCACAATATTTTAGTAGCCTGTGTCATTGGCATAAGGGCTTGCAACCACTTGGAAGGAGCAAAAAACTTGCTTAACCTTAAACGGCTGAGCATCCGTGAGAGCTCGGGAAACACCTATTACTAAGAATAGTAGGCTGAATAAACATACCGTGCTAACTGGAACAGCAAGTGAGCTGCTAAAAAGGATGTAAATTGCTGTACTCAGGCCCATGGAAACTGATTGTCTCACAAAAAGATGGTGGCAAAAATAAAATGTAGTGTCTCAGGCCATCCACCCTAGAGATATGTGTATCTATTCAAGGTGGAGAAAAGAGCAGAGATGTGGAAAGTGTTAAAAGGATTGGGGGTAAAATAGTGGGGAGTGCTTAATGGTAACTGATTGAACAATAGGTCAGTGTAAAAAGAGTGCCGTTCCCCATCCACTCTTCTCTTAAAACCCCTTGATCTACTCAGTAGAAGTGTAATCCCCCCAAACAATCATTCATCACCTTTCCCTTCTTAGGTAAAAATAAAGCCTGACTTTTGCCGGCCCGGTGGCGCCGAGGGTTGAGGCACTGGACGCCACACCTCGCACCACGCCAGCAACCCGGGTTCAGGAACGGACTCGGGCTGCCGGGGGCTGGCAGGGGGAAGGAAGGATTGAGCGTCCCGCGACAGCTCTCCTTCCTTTGGGGTGGGTGAGGGCTACATTCGGCGCTGCAGTGACACCCAGTGGAGGATGGGTGCATGACAGTGAGTGCATCTGACACGGGGGAGAAGCCGGCAGATGTCTGCACGTAAGTGGGCAGACGTCATTGCATGTCCAGCTCTCCAGAGGGCTACACTATACAATTAAAAAAAAAAATAGGACCTCCACCTCTATGAAGCCCTCCCTTGGGGCTTCCTTCCTGTGTCGCCGAGCCCCCAACCAGTTACTAGGACCACAGACTGGAATATGGGGTGCCAGCTCCGTGGCCCCATCCTCTGGGGGTAAGCCAGGGGTGACCGGGGGATACGGTCAGCATAGGAGGAAGACCTTAGGGTCCGTGACCAGGGCGGATACCTGGTGGCAGGATCCAATAAAAAAAAACAAAGTGGAAAAAAAAAAAAGCCTGACTTTTATTCAGGCAGGCTACACAGCTATGCAGAGTTGCACTGAGCAGCCCTTTCTGTGCATCCTCTCCACTCCAACACCATGAACCCAACAGGATCCTCAAATTTTGTTACCGAATGTAATAAACACTGCCCTGTGACTGAGCCTTTTCGAGACCCAACAACAATCCCAGGTTGCCCGACCTGATAAGCTATAACAGGTGATGTGAAGGGAAACCCAGGGAAACACCACTTGAGCCCAAAGAAGCCAACGGAGGATTGGCAATAGCAAATTTCTGGATAAACTCTCCTCTAAAAGTGGCCTCACAGTCTGCTGGGGGGATATGTGTAATACCATCAAAGCTTGAGTCTCGGTCCTTTCTCTTGAGCCTCTCCCCTCTCATAAGGATGAGAAAACCATGAGAAAGCATGGGTATTAAAGAGGAAGGGCTAACTATGATTACCTTGTAACCTAATAATGAAAACAGTCCAGACATGTAAAAACCGATACCACCAACATTTCAAAGCCACAGCAATCAGTCTTCAATGCAGAGCTGCTATAAAGGAAGAACAGCACTTAAAGGATACATTGGCTTGTCAGCTCTGCACTCCACAGAGTTACTGTTCATGGGCATTGGAGTGGGTGAACAAGAGGCTTTTGTATGAGCTTCAGTCATTTCAACAATGTTTGCCCAGCTGGGCAGAGTGAAACCTCTGCTTCTATATTTTGCTGTGGTGCAATGTCCATAAGTCCTTCCTCATAACCTTTTTTTGGCTGTTGACTGGAAGTGATGGTGTGTTGAGCTTGAGGGGGAGGGTCTCTGGATACTTTGGGAGGAGTTCCATTTTGGATATGGGTGGGCTGGATTCAGGAAAAGATGCCTGGAAACCACAGCTTTGGGATCTGTGCGGGTTATCATTGCCACCTTTGGGAGTTCGATCCTTGCCTCTGGCTGATTGGCTCTTGGGTTTCTCAGACAACCAGCCATTCTGAAAGTCCATTCTTTTGGTCTGCTTTTCAATAGTGGTTAACTTGGGGGCTGGAAGTTTCTGTGTCCCATCATCCCTTGCTGGTGATGGGTGTGAAGACTGCTGTCTACCCACAGATGCCTTGTGTCAAGAATGGAGAAAATTGCTGACTTCTTGGGGCATTCCAAAGGAGTGCCACCTCCTCTCAACTTGGATCTGGAGTGTAGCTATATACTTTAGTGAGTAGGGAATGTGTTTTGCTGACCAGCTCTTTCTTTATAGATTCATAGGCTTTTCTTCTATCTGCCAAATCTTTTGAAAAGTCTTGGAACAAAAAGATGTGGTGACCATTCCACTTTAGGACCCCTTTCTCCCTTGTCAGCCAAAGGATCTGTTCCTTAATATTGTAAAGGAGGAAGTATGCCAAGATGGGCTGAGGGGAGCCCCTCTACCAGCTTTATGGGCCAGAGTGTGATGTGCATGTTAAATTTCCAGGGTCCATCCCAATAGTAGTCCAGTAATTTTGGTAACATCGCTTGAAGAAAAGTGCATACATCTTTACTTTTGGTGTCCTCTGCAAGATCCATTATCTGAATGGTTATTTCCACATCCTCTATTCTCCAGACCATCTATCTTTGCCAACAGATGGCTAATTTGTTGTTTCAGATACACAATCCTACCAGACTGCATGGAGACTTGGATATCCATTTGCAGGGCATCGTACTCCACATCTGCCACACGAAACTCCACAGCCTCAGTCCTTTGGCAGAGATACTGGACTGTGCCCCAACTTTGAGGATTGTCCTGCAGGAGGATTCACAACATAGATTTTATTTCTTCCATGTCTGACTGCTGTGAGTATATCATGCCAGATGTACTCGGCTCTGCTGCCATGATGCCTGCTGACTGTGTCCGTCTGAGGTGGTTTCAAAATCGGTTATTACATGATGAAAAGTGCTCAGATACCAGGAAAAAAACAGAATTAATTCACTCTGGCACTTTAAAAATGAAATCTGTAGTGATCCGGGTTGCCCGCATGCTGTAAAGGGTGAAAAATAATGAAATTGTCAGCTACGGAGCGCAGATTTCACACTATCATCCCCTCGGCTGTCGGCACATGCGCCTCAGTATATACATTTTTGTAAAGATGTAGCTATAGAATTTAATAATTGACATTCCTTGATACACCATCCTATGGTTATGAGGCATTTTGTGGCATTTTCGATTTGTTCATCCAAGGCCATCAGAAATCCAAGAGTCTTCATTTTCAGTCCATGTTTTCCTTGTCGGAACTGTATCTTTTTGCAACAGTGCTCTCACCTGGGGTCACCATTTGGAACAACTAGCCTGTCATATTCTGTTCTGATAACCAAGCAGCCTCAGCTGTAATAAACACAGGTCAATTCTCCTCCTCATTTTTGAATGTCCTGAGAACATCAACATGAACTTCATATGCAATTCAGTACCTCCATCCTCTGCCTGCTGAAGTTATGACTCCCACTCCATCATCTAAGGATGCATATACTGTACACAAGCAATCAGCCTGTTGATCACATCATACTGTAAACAAACAAGTGGCCCTTCAGTTACATCATACTGCTCAACAGCAGTTGGCCTGTTGTCCATATCATACTGCTTATAAGTGTTCGGCCTTTTGGCCTCATCACACTGCTCACAAGTATCTGGTCTGTTGGCCGTATCATACCACTCACAAGTATTCAGCCTGTTGGAGTCATCTTAAAACTCACAAGTATTATGCCTGTCAGCCACATCATAGTGCTCATAGGCAATTTACCTATCATCCATATTATATGGGCTTTCTGCAGCCGAGCGGGAGCTGCACTTTGGGCTTCGGGGAGCCGGAATCTTAATTGGGTCTCTCCAAAATCCCTTATGGAGCATTCTCTAGGGTTTGGTCCCTAGGGGATTGTAGCTGTAGGCCATGGGAAGTGGGGTAGGCTAGCCCGTGAGGTCCTATGTTATTCGGGGGGGGGAGGGCTCCCCCACGAAGACTTAGTTACATGCCTTACATTGCCGTAGTATGGCCGACGCCTTGGACTGTTTTGGATTATGTTGAAGAACTCTATAAAATGGTTGCACGATTTAATGCTGTGGTTTGGGTTACTGAAGATTACTGAGGAGTGCTTAGGCATTGAAAGTGATTAGCCTGGACTTGTCTCCTAATATTGGATCGAATCTGACTTTTTCCTGAATTTTATTGAGGATTCTATGATTGTTGCTGTATTTTATTTTATTAGCTCCCCCCACAATGTGAAAAAGATCTAATTTAGACTTTAAAAACTGGAGTGGTGAGAGGACTTCAGTTTTATTAATTGCATTCTCCAACTACGTGAGACGTAGTGGGGGTGACTAATTCTGGACAATAAAAAACTGGAGTAGCGAGAGGACTGCAGCATTTTATATCTCATATTTACATTATATTTTGTATTTCTTTTGGATTGTATATTTTATTTTGAGGGGTGTTTATTTGTGTTTAGGATTGTTTTAGACTACAAATTTGGGAGTGACGGTAGCTTTACGGGGAGTGGAAGTACGGGTTTGTGTTGTTGGAGGATGTGTTGGGCTGTGGCTCTCCCGGTCAGGCACTACTCCTCCTCCTCCTCCTCTGAACTCTGGGGCCTTGGCCCTGTTTTCCTCCTCCCCTGCCTGCAGTGGTCTATAACTGCTGTAGGGCATTGGGTATTGTTAGTAAGAGGAGAGAAGGAGCTGGGGGTCCTGGACCTCGGGGGGGGGGACCGGGGCAGTCGTATCGGGGTTGTGTGGTCCAGGAGATGCCCTGGGTCGAAATGGTCACTGGAACGTGGTCCTCCATGTCTAGTTACCATACCCAAGGGCTCCAATGTTTCTGGGCAGACAACTCAGTCGGCCCTGGAACCCCATCTGACTCGAGTGGTGTTATGCAATGCCAGGCCTATTAAGAACAAGACAGCAATTAGTGCTGATCTTGTTGAGACAACAGACCTGGCTTGCATCACTGAGACCTGGTTTGATGAGAACGCAAGCCCCATTTTGGAGGTAGCTGTCCCAGCCAGCTTTTTGGTGATACACTGCTTGAGATCGGACCACAGAGGCGGGGGGTAGCTATCTGTTTTAGATAGGAATTGGGCCTTACTGATGTGCCAGTTGAGGGGGCTAGATCATTTGAGTTTACCGCAGTAGCAGGTGTGGGCTGCAGGATCATTCCCATCTACCGTCCACCCGGGGTGAGAAAATGTTCCTGCAGGAAGTTGCAGACTTTATCATCGACATGATGTTGGAGTCACCCAGCCTGATGGTTCTGGGTGACTTCAATGCCTGGGTTGATGTTGAACTCTCGCAGTTTGGTCAAGACTTCCTCCAACTTATGTATTTGTTTGGGTTCACACAGGTAGTTACCTCTGCTACTCATAAGCAAGGTCACTCCCTTGATCTGGTCTTCCTCTTGGGGATCAAGTCCTTCGACCTGGTGCTGGAACCAGTCATACTGTCTAATCACTACACAGTGAGATTCAATTTCCAGCCCCCCCCATAGGCCTGCCCTTGTGGAGATGGTCAGATACCGCCCATTGAGGGGAGTAACCCCTGAAGGCCTTCAGGCAGTGTTAGACCTATCGGGAGTTTCGTGGGCAGGCAAGGACCCAGAGAGTCTAGTTTTGGCCTATAATAAGGCTATCACTGAGGTCCTGGATTCTATTGCCGCAGTCCATGTTCGTCCGCTCTCTCTCTCTCTCTCTCTCTCTCTCCGCCCTCGGTTCCCTTGGTTTGATGGAACTTTGAGGGAGCTGAGATGAGTTGGACGAAGGTTAGATCATCGCTGGTGGAAATTGGCCCTTGAGGCCGACCACCTTAGATTGATAGATCATTATCAATGCTATCAAGCAGCAATCACGTGTAAGAAGGCAGAGTTCCTGTCTAGTGATATTGCTGTTGCTCAAAACCAACCAGCTCAACTATTTCGAACTGTAGACAGGTTGTGCAACCCATTCTGTCTGCAGGTTCAAAGAGCATTTTCACAAGTTAAGTGTGAGGAGTTTGCTAAATTTTTTTCGGATAAGGTGGCTGACATCAGGGCCGAAATCCACTCAGCGTCTTCTATGGGAGTTGATGGTGGTCGGTATTTGGTCACTTCCTCTCGATCACCCTGGAGTTCTTTTGACTGGCCGGAGATGGGGGATATCAAGCGGATTGTCCAGAATTTGCGGCTGACATGCTGCAGTTTTGATCCGGGCCCTACACACCTATTATTGAGGTTCATTGAGTTTATCGGCCCAATCCTTGCACAGATTGTTTGCTGTTCCTTAGACTCGGGAGAATTCCCTAGCTCTCTGAAGGAGGCGGTGGTGACACCGCTTGTTAAGAAAGCTTCTTTGGACCCGAACAACTGTGCTAACTACAGACCTATCTCTAACTTTCCCTTTGTTGGTACAGTGATTGAGAAAGTAGTTGCTCTGCAACTGGAGAACCATCTTACCATCCATGATATCTTCGATCCTCTCTAGTCAGGCTTCCAGAAGAGACATAGTACCGAGACTGCTCTGGTTCGGTTGCTCAATGATCTCCTGATGGCGAGGGACCAGAAACGCTGTTCCATCTTGGTACTTCTGGATCTCTCTTCAGTGTTTGACACTGTGGACCATGGGGTGCTGCTTGAATGCCTGAGGGTTATCTGTGGCCTGGTTGGTCCAGTTCTCAGATGGTTTCATTCTTTCCTTGCTGCCAGGTCTCAGAGGGTGGTATCTGGGATTTTTTCATCTGAACCATTCTCTCTGCCATGTGGGGTCCCTCAGGGCTCGATGCTGTCCCCCTTGTTGTTCACAGTGTATCTGCTGCCCCTTGGAGACATTGTAAGATGATATGGGCTGAGGTTTCACTGCTATGCTGATGACACCCAGCTCTATCTGTCTTTTGCACCCGACCAGGATAGTGCGGTCTTGTTGTTTAACAGCTGTCTGGCAGAGATCCATGACTGGAAGAAGGCTAGCTGGTTGAAATTGAATTCCGGGAAGACTGAGGTGTTGGTAGTGGATCCGGGGCACCAGATAGAGAGGCAGGTGGTGGGTTTACCATCTGGACTTTGGCTTGATGGTGTACAACTGCCTACCTCTGAACAGATGCATGATCTGGGGGTGGTTCTTGACAGTGGGCTAATGCTGTGTGCACAGGTGTCAGCAGTCATCAAGTCCTCCTTTTACCATCTTAGGAACATTGCCAGAATTAAGCATCTAGTTCCTTCTGATGATTTGCCCACATTGATCCATGCCTTTGTGACCTCATGCCTTGATTACTGTAACTCCCTTTACCTGGGGCTTCCAGGGGTTGATATCCACCACTTTGCAGCTGGTGCAGAATGCAGTGGCTCGGTTGTTGACTGGGTCGTTGCACTCTAGTCATATTACTTCTGTGCTGCTTGTTCTATACTGGCTGCCTATACAGTGGCGGATCACCTTTAAGGTTGGTTTGCTGACCTATAAAGCCTTGCATGGACAGGGATGAGTTATCTGCAAGAGTTCCTGGTTCCCTTCAGCCCCTGCCATCCTCTACACTCATTTGATGAGGGGTTGTTAGAGGTTCCCAGGGTGCATTTAAAAACATCTGGGACCCAGGCATTTATGTTTGCAGCACCATCCCTGTGGAGCTCTCTACCTCATCAGATTAGAGAGTGCAGGACCATGGAGAGCTTTAAAACTAGCCTGAAAACAAATCTTTTCAAACAGGCTTTTAATGATTGATATATATGAACGAGGAAAGTTTTAGATTGAAGCTGAATTTGTGTAAGACTTTTGAATTATCTGTGATATGCTTTTATGTGCAGCGCTTTGATATTGGAAATGCACTATATAAATAAAAAATATTATTATTATATTACTCATAGCTGTTTGGCCTGTCAGCCACATCATACTGCTTAGTAGCGATTGACCTATTGTCTATATCATACATCTCATAGCTGTTCGGCCTTTTAGCCATCATTCTGCTCCAAGCAATCAACCTGTTGCCCTCATCCTATTTCTCACAATCACACTATTGGCCACATCATACTGCTCCAAGCACTCAGCTGTCAGCTAAATCTACTGCTGTAAAGCATTAGGTCTGTTGGCCAATACTATCAGAATATATACGGTATATTAGACATTCAGTTTACCTTAAAATCCCTCTATCTTTTGCTGGCCCACCAGCACAGTCGTAAGAAGTCTGCTTGTGATGCTGACATCCCAGGTTTGGGAACGGACCCAGGAGTTGGAGGGCCAGCCAGCCGGAGAAGAATTAGAAAAGCCTGAGTGGTGGCTCTCCCTCTCTGGGGGGAAGGGAGTGAGTGCCTGGCACATTAGAAGCCCCTGGTGGAGGCTGGGGATTCGCAGGGACCGGGGCTGAACACTGGGGGAGGCAGGACAGACATCAGGCATACCTGTTGACATCATTGCATGTCCCGCCTCCAGGGAACAGCATTTCAAAAAATTCAGCCCTGTCCATGATGCTCCACCTCAGTCACCACTCCCGCTGCTGCCTCTGTCAATCAGGGGTCCCGCTCCTGTGGCCCCACCCTGGGGGGCAAGCCAGGGATAAGAGACCATTGTTCATGGGGAAGGGGTGCCTGCCCAGCTGCCCCACTCAGGGAGGTAAGCCTGGGCATGGGGGGTGCCATATGGGCAGAGGCTGAGCCTCAGCCTGGAACCGGGGCAAGGGAGAGTGAGCCAAAAAAAAAAAGAAAATCCCTCTATCTTGGTTGGTTGGTTAGTTTTTGTTGACTGGGTAAGTTCACTAGACAAATCCTGCCTATTTTCAGGCACGACCCGGGGGAGGGGGATACAGATGAATGCCAACTGACCTTGAACCAGATTAAGCTTTTGGTGGTATTTTTAGTGAATGAGGGAAATTTGGCCGGGACACTGGGGAAATTCCCCTACTCAGTGTAGGGGGCACTGTCTCGGAGGTGTACGTATCATTCTCGATGGAACTGGAGTCAGTACAAGGTGTGGGCGGTGAGGGCTCCTCGGTGGGCGAGGCATGCGCTGATAGCGAGGAACAGCCATGGGTAATAACGAGTGACAAGAATGCAGAAGATTTAGATTCAGTGGCCTGTGCAGATGAAATGGCATTGGGAAAATCCTATGAATTAAAACTTCAAACTGCTAATGAAGATTATGAATCCACCACCCAGTTGTTAAGTGAAGAAAAGAAACATAAACGCCTACAGGGTCTCTCACCTTCTCCTATGACTTCAACGGTGAAGGTGTTCACGACCATGCAGCGTGAGGCAGGATCAAGCTTATCTGGTAAGGATACTTCTGGGCCAGCTACGAATCTGGGTCCTTCCATTTTGGCAGTGCCGGGCCATGGAGATTGGTCTGCAGCAGAGGTTCTTATGCAAGCCGGCTGGAAATGCCATACGGACTGCTCATGGGAAGTGGATGACGATTTCGGCGATGGCCCAATTCAATCTGAAATTATTCAAGGCAGTCAAGTCATGCTCTTAGGCAAGGTGGATTCGATAACTGACACTATTCTTGCTGAAGTTGTGTCACTTCCTGGTGAGCATACACTTTTGCCTATGGTTGAAAGTTCTTCATATTCCCCCATTGTAGGCCTCTCAGGTGTTGGGTCTGGGGTACTACTGGGGGTGAAGAACCATTAAAACAATCTGTTCCAAATCCTACTACCAGTGAAAAAAAAAGTTTGATGAATTGTTTCACAAGCCAATAGAAATGGCAATATGACATAATGCAGTTAGACTCAGATATTTGGGTGGTATGGAGGAACTGCCTGATCGTTTTTATTTTGGCCGTATACTCCTGAAACAAACTTTGGGTTTTACTCCCTCTGAAGTGTATGCATTAATACATGTCCAGGGAGAACATATATTCGATGTGAGTTTTAGAATTCCTGCCTTATTGGAAAGGTTTTGGGCTAAATATTCAATTCTGAAGACCAATCATTTCTGGGAACATTTTCAAGTAATACCTCTTACCAAACAGTCATTCCGAATTATTACAGTGCTATTCCAGAATTAAGGGGTTAATATAACTGATATTTTACAGTGGCTGAATAAAAAATGCGATGTGCAGGGAGCTCCGGAGCCTATATTAGACACTGAAGGATTTTGGAATGGGGGTGGCGTTTAAAAGTAGAGTTATTTCAAAATGCAAATGATTTTCAGCATCTTCCAAATTGTTTTTTTTTGAGCCGGGATAAGGGCTTCATTTTCTATTGAGGGCAACCTAGAAGGTGTCAGTCATAAGTGTGGTTCTCTGCACCACATTAGCACTCATTATGATGTTATTAAATGTTTTCATTGTGGGGAACTATGGCATGCTGGACTAGACTGTGATAATGCTCCAAATTGTAATTTCTGTGAAGAGCCTGGTCATATGTTCACTGAGTGCCCATTGGCATCTCACAATACAGAAGAGGCAGGTTTTGCCATGCAAGATTTTTATATTAGATCTGCCCTTTAAGGTCCTGTTCCCCCTGATCCAAGACCACCTAGGAAGCCTCAAAGTGAGACTCCAATTCATTCTCCCAGCCCTGTAGTGAATAGTGGGTTGTCTGTTGTGATTTCTGCTCCTACACAGGAGTTGAACCCTGTGGCACCTGCTACTGTGATTTCTCCGAAAGTCACAGATATTTCTCATTCTATTCTTCCTTGTGATACTGGCGGGAACATGGCACCTCCCTCCCCCCCATGAAAACCCTAAGGAAAATTCAAGGTTTTATATGTGATTCTGAAAGGAACATGGTATCCTCTGCTCTACCTATTCCCTTATCAAATAAATTTGCTAGTCTCCCCATAGAAGACAATGTGAAGGATTTGGATTCTGACACAGCTTCAAGATCTTCTTCTCAGAAGGATCCTACTTCGGATATGGAACAGGGTACTATGCCTGCACGTACATTAAAATCGAAAAAGAAAAAGCAAAGTGGTAGTTTGGGCATTCGAAAAAGTACTCGAAATAAACATTTGCCTCCTTAGGTGTGAACTTTCCTCCTTAGGTCTGAAGATTTCATTCTTGCTCTTTAAACGTGAACAGAATTAGATCTGAAAAAAAAATGACTAGCCACCTTTGATCTCTTTACCGGTTCCTCTTTCGATGTGTTTTTTTTTTCAAGATACTAGACTGTACATGGTAGATGATTTCGAGCTGGCTTCTAGTGCATGGCTTAATGGGATATGTTATTGGTCTGGGGGAAGGGAAGCATTATGTTCAGGAGTAGGAATTTGTTTTTTTTAGTTTTAATGTTACTCTTACTAATATAGTGGATATAGAACCAGGACATGCTTTTATGTTAGATGTTTCTATTCATGGCTCGGATTCTCGACTAATCAATATTTATGGGCCTCAAGTGAAAACTGCTAGAATAGCCTTGTTGAATAAAATTCAACCATAACTCTTTACCAGGAGAAATGTGCTGTTTGGAGGAGATTTCAATATTAATCGCACCCTTCATGATAGGGGAGCTGTGGGTAATAAATTATATTGTGATATACATTGTTTAAATGATTTATTACACTTAACAGGTTTGAAAGATGGTTTTGCTGATTTTGGTAATTCCACTTCTTATACTTATTTTTCTAGTTCTCGAAAATCCAGGATTGACAATTGGTTTTTATCTCCAAATTTGCAAGTTAGGGCCCCTAAAACTGTACCAGTTGCTACATCTGATCATTTAATGTTACAAATTACTTTATCTGATTTTCCAGCAACTTCTAAAGGGCCTGGATACTGGAAACTAAATTTGTCTTTATTGGAAATCCCAGAAGTTCGATAAGGTTTTTTCTCTTTATTAACCGCAAGAGAATCAGTTCATTTTCTTTATGATTCTCCACAGTTGTGGTGGGCGGAAACCAAATTGGATATCAAACATTACTTTCAACATATTGGTAGAATTTTAGGTAAGGCTCGACAATCCGAATATAACATGCTTTGTGCTGAATAGCATTGTTTATATTCGAAAATTGATACGGGTGAATATGTGGATTCGGCTCTTTTGTCTGATATAAAACAAAAAATGACACAAGTTCAATATGATAGGAGAAAATCTTTAGAAGCTGAACAGCGTTTTGGATTGTTAGGATCACAGGGAGCAGGTAACCCATTTGCTGCTCATAGTGTAAAAAAGGATATGAGGGTTTTAGAAACATCTGTAGGTGAACTGATTGTTTCCCAACAGGAGATTTTGGCAGAATTAGATGTATATCTTCATCAGCTTTTAGAGCAGATGTAGATGTGACAGTAGAAAGTTTAGACCATTGATTGTCATTATGTATTCTCCCAAAAATTCCTGATTATTTATTGTCCTCTCTTGTTTCACCCATTACGTTGCAGGAAATGGAAACAACTATATGTAGTTTACTGTCTTGCAAACCACCTGGTTATGATGGTCTTTCAAATGAAATATACCCAATGATTTATGATTATTTAGGGGTAGAATTATTGGGACTTTTTAATTCTATTTTGGGTACTGGAGTGTTCCCAACAAATATTCATAAAGGATTGGTGATTTTTCTTTATAAGGCAGGGGTAAAAGAAGATCTTAGAAATTGGAGACCAATTACATTATTGAATTCATATAGTAAGATCTTGTCAAAAATGTTGAGTACTAGAATATCTGTAATTTTGCCATTTATTGTGGGTCCCTTTCAGTTTTGTTCGGTCCCAGGGAGGAAGATTGCTGATGCTTTGGTTTTACTTAGGGAAGTGATGGAATGTGGTAGATCAGGTGAACTTACAGGTTTTTTACTTAGTGTGGACCAACTTAAAGCTTTCGATAGAGTTTCATATTTTTATATCTGGCAGTGTTTAGAGAAATTTGGGTTTCCGGAACAACTTATATGTTGGCTTAAATGTTATTATGCTGCCACGGAAGTAGCACCTTATGTGAACAGATGGATTGGAAAATTTAGTAACCATACCAGGGGAGTAAAACAAGGTTGTCCTTTGAGTCCTGTATTGTACATTTTAACATTGGAACCATTTCTGGCATGTTTAAGAGCTGATACTTGGATTAGAGGTTTTTCTTTACACAGTGAAATGGAGGAATTGAAAGTTATTGCCTATGCTGATGATATTTGTATTTCTTTTAGCAGATGCTCAATCCAGTAATGCTGCAGATGCAATAACTTTAGATTTTATGATGTACACAGGAGCAAAGATTAATTGACAAAAAGGTAAGTGTTTTGTTCTTGGGGGGAGACTACTAACTATCAAGCAATTATTGATATACCGGTGCTTACATCTGCTGCCAATATTTTAGGGATTTATTTTGGCATTGTTAATGCTGCAGAATTTAATTGGAATATTCTCATTAAGGAAGCAGAAGGTAAGGTTCAGTGTTAGAACAAGTGACAAATGTCTAAACTTAAATGGATTTATATGGTTAAGACATTTCTATTGGGCATTTTTTTACAATTGGCTGCGATATTTCCTCTTCCAAAACATCTTGAAACTTTAATGTTGAGTCTTTTTTTGGGTGCCATTTGGGGCAATAGACTGAATGCTATTAAGAGAGGTATACTATATCTTAAAAAGTGACAGGATGGTCTAAATATGGTAAACCCTGTTCTTTTCTTTTTTTTAATCCTTTTATATTTTAATTTAAAACCTTTACTTTGCAACATCCCTACAGTATGGGCCCCCTGGGTTCTTGATTATCTTGCACAGTGGCCGGATGATTGGAAACCAGACACCTTGATTATGAAACAAAAACATATTCAGGCTTTACCATCATATTTTTTTTGAATGTTTTTGAAAATTGAAGGTATGGAAGATAACCAAAAATGAGGTTGTTCATTCTACAAGGAAGGAATTGTATTCCCGACTTCAACATCTTCATATTTTTCAATGGCCCCATTATTTTATTAGACCTATTACTGAAGAATTTCGGATTAAAAGTATGTTGTTGCATTCAAATATGGCTGATTATGTGTGGGATGTTACTTGGTTGGGTGTACATTATAAATTAAATGTTAAAGGTAATGTATCTCATAAAAAATGAACAAAAGGGCATGTCCTAGGACTTCTATATGTACAGCAGATGTTGAGACTATGGAACATTTGTTTTTTCATTGTCCTTATGTTCAAGGTTTTTGGGATTTATGGAATGCTCACTGGGTTGCTTCGCCTTTTACAGATCTTATGGCAGATATTTTGTTATTGGGAATTATTCCACAACAATGGCATTCTTATGATGTGCATGTCATACATGGGATATCAGGTTGCATTAAATATTATATTTGGCAAGTACGATGCCAATGGTCCTTGCAACAAGTGTTTGTTACAGAAACTCAACTTTTTCATTTAGTTACAGATGCAGTTTTGGGTATTCGTACTCGTGATAAGCAGCAGTTGTCTCATGAATTTTGCAACAAAAAATGGAAAATACTTCATTGGTTGGACACAGGTTGATAATTTAATATATTCTTTCTGATTTAAGTCTTTGGTAGTATATGTTTCATTCTTGTATATTTATGTTTCCTTTTGTATTTATAAGTTTGTTTCTTTGCTTCCTGTCAGTTGAAATATAGGCATTTTTCAAATGAAAACTTTTTTTGTGTGGGGATAGGATGGGGTATTATACCTGCACAGATCATTTATGTTTGAAATTCATGTAAGATGTAATACATATTTCTGTTTATGATTTAGCATTATGATTTGTGTCATATAATTCACTGTTGTAGACTTTGTCTGTAGTTTTGAATAAAAAAATTCCCCTACTCTTTTCAATAAGTGCCATGGGATCTTTAACATCCACCTGAACTACCACCAATCCAGGCAGATGGGACCTCGGTTTAATGTCTCATCCAAAAGACGGCACCTCAGAAGTGCAGCACCCCTCTCATGCTGCACTACAGTATCAGTACTGGGATATTAACCCAAGTGCCAGATGTGGGAACTGAACCCACAGCCCTCTGATCTCCCGGCCTCAGAGGCGAGTGTGCTACCTACTGAGCCACTGACACTGCATTAGCTCATACTTATCCAGTCCAGCAGTTAAAGCATTCCTTTAAGAACTAAGAAATGCATTCCTCAAAGACCACCCTCCAGGAAGCTTATAGTCCATGATGCATATTGTAAACTAAGAAATCTCTTACCAGATGAAGGCTTCAGTTCACTAACCACTCAGCTCTTACAGTAGGCTATGTCCTTAACCTTCTTTGAATTCTTAAGACCTACAGAATGTACTGTCTTCTCAGCTGTATTCTATCATATTATTTCTCTAATCAGTTTAGAGCTGTTTACCCTCACACCAACAACAAATGACTCCTTCTCCAGCATTCTAAGAGCTGACAATTGTGTAAAAAATATGTTTCAACCATGCTTTTGCTATCATCTGGAATTCTCCAACTGTATCAACAAGTCTGCCTTCACAGTAGCGTGAAAGAAATACACTGTCTTCTGCACCCTTCAAAAGACAGACCTTCTACTGTGCTCTGTTTCTCATGTTCTTGTATTTGTATCCTTCTGCTCTCAGACATTTAGCTTGACAAACCCAACAAACAATCAATCAATATATCTCACACATACCTTGTTGTCCATCCATCCTGATACCACATGCTCTTACTTATCCTAACAATCAAGGCCTTATTCAAGGTTCAAGAAAATCTACTACTCAACATCCCTCAAGGAAGACTATGGATTACAACCTACATTCTTCACTGATGGGCCTCCTAAAATATGGAGTTTTGGATCTTTCAAAGGTTTTAATGTTCAAATAGCCATGACATTAGCATTCCTCGGATTCCTAAGACTTGTGGAATTTACCGCTTCTTCTCTCTTCAGTTTTGCAATTCACTTAACAAAGAACAGCCTCAAGAAAGTGTTAGGAAATCACTTTACATTTACTTTACTAAGCTCAAAAACTGAAAGAAGTAATAAGGGGTCCACATATCCTGTTTTGCAACAAACTCAGCTTGGTGTCCCATTCAAGTCCTCTACCAAGTACAAGCTATGGACTGGTATCCTTATTCTACTCATCTTCTTCTGAGTACCGAAAACTGTTACATCATGACTACTTCCTGGTTCATCCTTCACATCAGAGTGTTACTATCTCGTCTGGGTTTCAAGTCTTTACCTAATTTCCAGCCAGTTATTCATGACTGCACACTCATCTCTGCTTCATGGGAACATACCAGCTCACATAATCAAGATCATGGTTTACTCACATCATCCTGCTTGAAAATGTTTTTCTAACTCTGTTTCTTCCCCTGCCCAGGTGGGGGGAGGTACTCCCCTATTCAGCACTTGGACCACTCTTCCAGCATCTTCCTCCAGGCTGTCCAGCTGGGTGGTCAATAGCTTGCCTCCTACAGTGGTGCTCCCTCTGGGCAGCTGGGACGGGAGAGACTGAGATCAATCAGAGGCCCCAGCTGAGGCTTACGTCTGGGGCATCATTTGTGAGGCATTACAGTGGCTTCACGGAGCTCCGTGGACAGGGGCATTTCCATTGTTACCACCCAGATGGAGCATGGACATGCAATGACATCAGCACGGGAGTGGCGCACTCCCACATCTGTCCCACAGATGTCTGCTGATGCTCTGCTGTGCAAGCCTCCACTGGGTGTCACTAGTTTTTCTGGGAAGCTATGACTCTCCCCAGAGGTGGATAGCTGTCCCTGGGACTCTCATCCAACCCCTCCAGCTGACCCTCTGATGCACTGTGTTTACTGCCAAACACGAGTCATCAGCACCACAAATGGTAGCACTACAGCTGTTCCAGCTGGCTGGCTTCCTGCTTGAAACTTAGACATCCACAATTAATCTCTGCCAAGATGACCAACAGCTAGCATTATAATGTTTAGAAGCCTGGATGAAAGGCTAACCCAGTAACCTTGGTTCCCCAGAGGTTCCCCACAAGGGTTTTTACCTCTCCTCTGTGTTATTGGGTCTATTCTGTAAGTAGGAGGAGGCGGGTTGTATTTAGGGTTGGGCAGTCCCGAAAAGGTCCCGACCCTTATTATTAGGATCAGAATCCAGGCCAAAGTCCTGATAAGTTCTGATTAGTTCTGATTCAAATCAGAACCTTTTGTAAAATGTGATGAAAACTTCAAATCTATATAATTGCATAAAACGACACTGAGATCTGTAACACACATAGAATTGTAATCAGCATGTCAGGATATCAGTAGTACTAGTGCTGCAACTGTAAACTGACCTGTCTGACCTCAGAGGAGGAATCCCATCCCCATGCATTTAGTAGTATACACTATACAGTGGACATAGCATAGAAACACAGAAACATAGAATTTGATGGCAGATAAGGACCGCTTGGGCCACCCAGTCTGCCTATTTCCCTACCTATTGGATAAGCTGCAGATTTCAGTTAACAAACAGCCTACTTCCTGCTAACGGATATCAGTTTGTTACTGGCGTCACATTCTATGTTTCTATAACAGCCTTCCTGAGGAGGTAGTGGACTCAAAAACAGTGGAGGAATTCAAGAATGCCTGGGACAGACATAAGGCAATTCTAGTGGGGGTAGGAGGAAGTAGGCTGTTGGTTAACTAGGATCTGCAGCCTATGTATTAGGTAGGGAAATGGGCAGACTAGGTGGGCCAAGCGGTCCTTATCTGCCGTCAAATTCTATGTTTCTATTTTGCACCAGTTCCTTCTCTGCTCCTCTGAGAGTCATGCAGTTATTTTCTATGGATGGGGTCCCCTCCACCCATCCACCCACAAACCAAATTGATGACACATTTAGGGGGCCCCTGCCCAAAAAAATAACTCCATATCATTAGGAGTCCATAGACCTAGCTACTGTGGTGGAAGAGCTGGGGGAGTGTGGCTGTGTGGTGGAAGGGCCGGGGGAGCATGGCTGTGAGGCCGAGCCTGTACTGAGTGGGCAGAGACCTACATTCAGGCAATCCAAAAATGCAAAAATTAGACAAGTCCATTAGTACATGCTGAAAAAAGTGTGCCATCATTTTTAGGCAATACAAAAATTACGACAGACTGAAAACATTATGCCATAAGTCTCAACTTCAAAAAGTCCAAAAATTACACAAGTGCATTAGGACATGCTGTGAAAAGTACAACATCAAGTTCAGACAATCCAAAAATTAGCCAAGTATGTGAGGACATGCTGAAAACATTGTGCCATCAGTCCCAACTCAAGACAGTCCAAAAATTGGAGAAGTCTATTAGGACATGCTGTGACAAGTGTGCCATCAGGTTCAGGCAGTCCAAAAATTACACAAGTCCATTAGGGCATGCTACAAAAAGTGTGCCATCAGGTTCAGGCAGTCCAAAAATCACACTAGTTCATTAGGACATGCTGCGAAAAGTGGGCCATCAGGTTCAGACAGTCCGAAAATTACACAAGTCCATTAGGACATGCTGTGAAAAGTGTGCCATCAGGTTCAGGCAGTCCAAAAATTTGCAAAGCCTATTAGGACATGCTGAAAACATTGTGCCATCAGGTATAAAAATTGTGTAGGTCACATGTGGGCTTATGTGAGTACTACTGATTTATTTTTCTGAAAAAATGGTGACCTTTCTACTCTTCCAAGTAGTCGTCTTTGAGGTCACTGTGAAATGTATTTGCTGCCTCTGGGTCATAGGTGTAACCAGTCAATGGAAGGTTTACTTTTAAGAATGTTAACTTTTCAACATTTTCTGGTAATAGCCTAGATCTTGTATCTGTTACCACATTTTCTGCACAGCTAGAGTCGCTCTGAAAATGCACTGGTTGGGGGACAGACCATGTACTTCAAGGCTACCTGCACAAGTGCAGGCCACACAGGATCCTTGCTTTGCCAGTATTTAATGGGATATTCATTCCATTCGATACCCTTTTCTATTAAATGGCAGTCAACCATGGCTTAGGCAGAAGCAGTGACATATGGAGAAGGAAGGGCTGATTTCTTAAGGACGACAGCATCCAAGTGACCCTAAAGATGACTACTGGGTGTAGAACGAATGGCAGCAGCTGACTGTTTTGTAGCTTGACTGAGAAGAGAGTGCTGTGAAGGTGCAGGAGGAATGGATGAGGGGTCTGCATCTGTTGTCATGGTTTTTTTCAAAAGCAAATCTACTTCTTGAATGATTAACAGGACTGTCTTGTAAACTGGGTTTTTACCTAAATGACATTACCCTGTATAAAAATAAGTTTTACTACTACTTTCTCTCTGCAGTTTTGGAACACATTTGGGTCATACCGTGAGAGGTGTTTCAGCTTGTACCGTGGGTCTAGTACTGTTGCAATATTGTAATGTTCTGCAGTGAGCATTTCACAGAGTTTCTCATCATCGCTGACTTTTTTAATCATTCTATGTACTATGTCTTTTTTTATTCTGGGCGGCAAATCCCTTTCAGTTGCACTAAACTCTCACATCTGAAACTGGCTTATTGTACTTTCCAACTCATCCCTGTTTGCATTCAGCTGAAATCTAAGAATATTGATCAATGGGATTATTTGGCTGAGTGTGGCACTGTTGGAACTCACTTCCCTAGTAATTACATCAAAGGGTTGCAGTATCTTGATGAGAAGTTCTAAAACAGCCCACTGCTGAGGAGTAATGTACACATCAGCATCCCCTATGTTGTTTTCTAGTGTATACTGTCTTACAGCCTTTTTTGCTCCAGCAATCTTTGGAACCTGTAAAAGGTAGAGTTCCACCTCGTTGCAACATCCTGGATGAGTGTATTAGGAGGCAATCTGTGTTCTTTTTGTATGGCCCGAAGACGGTGTGCTTTGCAGGAGTGGCTAAATTGTGTGCATATTCTTTTTGTCACATATTGAGAGCCTTTATATCTCTGTCCTCTTCCATAAATGCATGCACAATCAAATTTAGGCAGTGTACAAAACATCGAATGTGGACAAAGACCCCATCAGACAATGCTTTCTTTATGTTTGAACCATTGTCAGCCACAATAAATCCTACAGAAAGCCCTTGTGATGTAAGCCAGTACTGTATCTCTGTATTGAGCTCATCCAGAATGTTGGAAGATGTGTGATCCTGTGGGATATACTGGATGTGAAGAGAAGCCAGTTTCAGAGGGGACTTGTCAGTGTCACTACAGGGAGTAAATGATACCCACTGTGCATTCAGGGACATAAATGGTTCTGGCTGGCAGCTTATCCATATGTCAGTAGCCAGATGGACAACCTCAGCAGCTGCATCTTTTAAAGCACTTTTCAATTTAGCACTTACTAAATCATACATCTGTGGTATTGCACTAGTAATGGATGGAATATTGTATCGTGGTGACAGGTGATTCTGTTATGTAAACAATCTCAGATAGTAGAGTAAATAATAATAATACTAATAATATAAATTCTTGTGTCTTCGGAGTCTGCCAAAAAACATTCATAAACAAGCAAGGAGTACTAATAAAGTTTATTATACTACTTACATCAAGCATGTGACAGAGAACATGACAAGGGAGATGGTTTTCTCAACACTCTCCTGAAGAATGTACATAATCTCCAGGATTGTAGATCTTAGGTTCTCTAAGATCTTGTTCTCTCCCCGCTCTCCTAGAGGAGGTACAGTAGGTTGCAGATGACTATATACTACAGATAACAGCATAGCAACAGAGATTACGTCATAGTTACAGATATGAGAAACAATATGTATTGGTCCCAAGTTATTCTCTATTGGATGATGACAGGAGACAGAATTACTGAGTATCATATGAGTCAGAATATGCTTCCATTAGCATTATAGCTTGGACAAAAGAAATGCTGACTGGGCTCTATTACATGTGGCATTTCTTGCTTATGTATAATATAAAGCATAACAAAGGATTTCTCTCTAAAGAGACAAAGATAAGGACTGACAGGGCTCTACTACATGTGGCATATCTGCCTGAGTGTAAAACACACACTACATATAATTATATGAGAATATATGTATACAATAATCAATGATGATCTCTCAGAGTCATCTTATCAGTGATTAGGTAAATTACATATGGAATATATGAAAGACAAACATAATCTAGATAAATGTATTATAGTGCGGTATAATGAATCATGCATGATACACAATAGCATATATTAGCAGCAAAGCACATTCCTAGCACTCATGCTTATATGATGGGTCCCTGTATCTATATGTTAGTGCAAAATAGCAGTATCACAGTATAATAGACCAGGAATATAGTGTGAGGTGTATATGGGATGATGGGGGGTATAGCCCCAGGCGTAACAAATCAAAAGCCTTTTGAGTCCTACATGTTCCACAATTCTGAAAGGCTGTATATACAGGTAGTTTTGGCCTTTCCTGTCTGTTTGGACAGCATTGTGGAACAACCACTACTGCTACCTGATGAAGGCCCAGCAACTGGTCTTTTACCAGTCAGACTGTGCAGTGTTTTTTGTGTCATACTTTTCCCCATACATTTCCCCATTTCTGCCTCTGCCTCACCCTGTCTGGTGCACATTTCTAGTTTTTTTTTTATTGCACTCAAAAATGCCTTTTGCAGTATGTGTTTTCTTTTTATTTAGTCCTCTTAGTTTTTCCCACTAGTACAGGGTCAGCCTCAAAGCCAGTGTCCCCCTCCACCACAATAGCTAGATTTATTTTTTTAAATGGCACACAAAAATGTTTTTCCTGTATATATTTTCTTTTTATTTAGTCCTCTCAGTTGTTCCCAAGTTCCTCAGCACACTAGTACAGGCTTGGCCTGACAGCCACACTCTCCCTTCCACCACAGTAGCTAGTTTTTTTTTTATTACACACAAGGAAATATTTCTCGACTGTTGTGATACTGCAGATGTACAGTATGTATGTAGTCCTCTCAGTTGTTTCCAAGTTCCTCTGCCCACTCAGTGCAGGCTCGGCCTTACAACCACACTCCCCCTTCCACCACAATAGCTAGTTTTTTTTTTTTTAAGGGCACACAAAAATATTTTTTTTTTCCTGTAGATATTTTTTTTATTTAGTCCTCTCAGTTGTTCCCAAGTTCCTCAGCCACTAGTACAGGCTCAGCCTCATGGCCACACTCCCACATCTACCACAATAGCTCGGTAAATTTTTTTTAAATGGCACACAAAAATGCATTTTCCTGTAGATATTGTCTTTTATGTAGTCTTCTCAGTTGTTGCCAGGTTCCTCAGCCCACTTAGTACAGGCTCAGCCTCACAGCCACATTCCATTTTCCACCACTGTAGCTAGGTTTTATGAAGTTTAGAAAAAAATATATATGCACTTTAATTTATGCAGCTTTTTCTTTTACATCTCATTTCTTGTAACTTCTTATCTGTTCTTTCTGAGTTCCTCTACCCTACCAGGGAAACCTCACAATCACACCCCCTCATCCACTTTAACAAGGTCTTTCCTACTGCTTCTGTATATATAGTTATTTTTATTTAGCTTTTACTGTTCATTCAGTCTCTACTACTGTATCTCAAGTCAGTAAAAGTTCCTCCCACCTCCTCACAAATGTCACTGAGTCTAAACAAAACAGTAAAAGTACTAGTAGTACTGTAACTGAATTCAATAATATTGTTTAGTTTTATTTTTTTATGCTAATTAATTCCTTATATTGCTGAGACATCTGGCCCCCTCCAGAAGCCTTTCAGATTTCATTTACTACTGCCCTACCACCCACCACGATCTTCTCTCCCTTCCTTACCCCTTCACATATATCTCTGGCTTTTGTTCTTTCTTGTTGTGTTATATAGCACAGCCACACACACAATGTTCTTTTACAGACTTTAGTTGATTAATATTTAAGCAGGCATTGCAAGCCAACAACACAAGGAAGTCAAGAAGACCAAGAGGAGAGCACAAGTCCGTGCTCTCCGATAGTTAGCTCTGTCTGAAATGGCGACTCTTCTAACTGTCGCCACGCTACAGAACTCAGGGTTCCTTCTAGCTCTGCCCACCCACAGCACCAGCCAACAGCTAGACTGACAGACGGTCTCCATTCAGCTACAAGCTGCCTGGCCTGTCAGTCTGGTTTGATGTGGCCAATCGCATTCCCCACCATTTGGTCCAGACTCCAGGGGTGTGCTACTGTACAAGCTGGTACTCGGCTCACTCCCTTCTGCTGTTTGTGCCTTCTTTGCTGTCTCCTCCATCTCCCACCGAGCACTCCATGCCAGGGCAGCCACCCACATGACCAGACAGTTTGAGATCAGGTGGCTGCTGGCTGGCTGGGCAGGATGATCGCTGCATAGTTCCCTCTACATGCTCACAAAGGCTGACGCAAAGAATAGTAACTGTGCCGTGTTTTTCTAATATAATGATTAAATGAAAAAAAAAATGGAATTTGCAGCTGATGGACCTGGACTCGGTACAAATTAGACCTTGACTCATATTAGTCTGGGCCCGTCGCACTGCATTGGATCCGTGGGGGGGGGTCTGATTTGCTGTGGGTCGGTCCATGCACCCCTAGTTGTATTACATCCAGCTTTGGTGCTTTGGCTGTTTTAGCTTCCAATTCCTTTAGCATTGAGAAACTTCTCCTGGCACCTCTACTGAGGGTGAAAACCCAGAGAAAAGAGACAAGCCAAAGTAACACTCGAAGGAACGTTGCATAAGCACTTACATAACTAGCAGCCACACACTGAACTGAAAGGTTTCACCTGTGGTCCAGTGGGTGGCTGACAGACTCCACCCCCTGCCCTACATAAGCCACTCAGTCACACACATCCTCTGCCTAGTATTTTTCATGACTTCCTCCTGCCCCTCCTCCTTCTCCAGCACTCTGCCTTTAGTGTGGCTCTTTTAACTACCAATTTCCTTTGTGCTTGAGAAACTTCTCCCGGCACCTCTACCAAGGGTGGAAATTCAGAGGAAAGTGGCAAACCAAAGTAACACTCACAGTAACATTGCAAAAGCACTTAAATAACTGGCAGTCCCACATTGAATCTTGGTCTGTTTGCTTGCACTGTATCTGTGCAGCTTGAAACAAAACACCAATTAAAACTTACTGAGAGAGATAACACCAATAACAGAAGTTAGAAAGAAGGGTTACAGTGCCAGAAGTACGAATTATATGGAACTCCCACTACACTTTAAATAATCTATTTGAGTGGAGTTGTTACCCAGTACTGTATTGTTTCTAAAGCAAAACTGCGATTGATCTGCCCTGTAATTCTACTACCTGTAAAATGGACCAGTGTTCCTGATGTCTATCTCAGCTGACATGGCAGACACCTTGTGCTTGCCAAAACATAGAAACATAGAGACATAGAATTTGATGGCAGATGATGACCACTTGGCCCATCCAGTCTGCCCATACTTGCCTACCTACACTATTACAACAAACTGTACCCAATCTACAGCTCTTTCTCCCTCCTCCCCCTTCCTTTTCACTATGATTCCCTTGTGGTTATCCTATGCATTCTTGAACCGCACCACTGTTTTCACCCCCACCACCTCTGCTGGAAGGTTGTTCTAGGAATTCACCACTCTTTCTGTGAAGAAGTACTTCTTCACATCACTCCTGAATTTATCCCCCTCCAGCTTCATAGCATGTCCCCTTGTTACTGAGCACCTTTCCTTCTGAAAAATGCTTCCCTGCTATATCTTATTTACCCCCATGAGGTATTTAAAGGTCTCTATAATATCCCCTCTCTCCCGCCTCTGTTCCAGGGTGTACATATTAAAGTCCTTTAGTCTCTGCTCATGGGGCTTTTAATGCAGACCCTGCACCATTTTAATTGCCCTCCTCTGGACTGCCTCCTCTCTGTCTATGTCCTTCCAGAGATGTGGTCTCCAGAACTGGATACAGTACTCTAGGTGGGGTCTTACCAGTGATCTATACAGAGGCAACACCATCTCCCTCTTTTTACTGATGATACCTCTCCTTGTGCACCCCAGCATCCCTCTTGCCCTCCGGACTGCCTTGTTGCACTGCCTGGCAATCTTTATGTCATCCAAGATGATAGTTTCCAGGTCTTTTTCCAGCTTAGTTATCGTCAATACCACTCCAGCAATTTTGTACTCTGCCCCAGGGTTTCTCTTCCCTAAGTGCATTATTTTGTTCTTTTTCACATTGAAAGCCAGCTGCCATACCCTCAGTTACTCCTATAGTTATTTCAAGTCCCTGTTCATTTTATACACACCCACCCCCACAGTATCCACCCTATTGCAGATTTTGGTGTCATCTGCAAAGAGGCAGACCTTCCCTTCCAGCTCCCCTGCAATGTCACTTATGAAGATATTAAAGAGGACCATTCCCAGCACTGATCCCTGAGGCACCCCGCTGCTCACCTTCCCTTCCTCGGAGTCAACTTCATTTACCACCACCCTCTGTTGATTGTCCCCTAACCAAGTTCTTATTTATTTATTTATTGATTGATTTATCTGAATTTTGGCTTTGGTAACCTGGTGGGCCCACTGAGACAATACAGTCCCTTTTTCAGGGGCGACCAGGGATCAAACAGATAATTACAAGGTTTGTACATCCAATAGTGGTTGCATGCAAGTACAGAGATGGCATACAGTGCTTTCAACATATGCAGGTATCACCAAACAAGCAAGCAGTACAACAGTAGTTCAAGAATATCACAAGACAGTTAAATAAGGTATCGAACGTTCAGCCCAAAAGGCAGTGATGGATACAACAACGTGTAAGTCACATGAGGCTGGCCACCCCCAAAGAGGTGAGGAACAGAGGAGCTGTTATCTGAAACAAGTACAATGAGAGGAGGTTGAGAGGTGTACCATGAGGGAGTGTTGGAATAGGGAGTGGGAGGTACTTGATAAAATCACCTGTGGCAAGGAGTTCCATAGAGGCAAAGAGGAGAAGGCAAAAGGTATCCTGCCTACAGATAATCGTGGCGTAAGAGTTGCAAGAAGGGGAAGGGAGGAGGACCTAAGTATATGAGAGGACTGTATGAGCTGGACAATGTCAACAAGATGGGTGTGTGTGTGGAGGTGAACCAGCTTGTGTACAAAGCCAAGGGATATTAGTTCAATGTGCCTGCACAACTGGTTTCATGCTTGTGTAACATAGATAATCTTCGGCTGTTCTCCTCTCTGTCCATGGGATATACCACCCTGTAGGGATACAAAGACAAGGAATCCTAGAAGAGGGTTCCATCCCTAGAGGTGCAGCAGGAGTGATTCCGTTGGCTAAAGGTACCTTAGGAAGAAGCCCATGGGAGAGATAGGTGTGCCGCTGGAGGAGGGGTGGATGGAGGAGCAAGGAAAAAAGGCTTGTTTGCAAGGTGAGAGGAGCGGCCCATAAATGGGCCTTGTTGGGGTGTGGCCAGTTGTGCTGCCCCCTTGAACCTCGGGCTTTAGCCCTCCAATTCAATGTGTCTGCACGACTGGTTTTGTGCTTGTGTAACATAAATGATCTTTGGCTGTTCGCCTCTCCATCTGTGGGAGATACCACCCTGTAGGGGTACGAAGGCAAGGAATCCTAGAAGAGTATTCTACCCCTATAGGTGTTATGGGAGTGATTCCCTTGGCTAAAGGTACCTTAGAAAGAAGCCAAAAAAAGAGTGTCAAGCAAGCATATGAGGTGGTGAATACTTATCAGGATTGAAGACCTGTACATAGGTCAGGTGATAGCATAGGTTCTGTTGGTAGCATGGGTCAGTGAGGACCTGTACGTAGGTCAGTTGGTAATGAGGATTCATCTGGTGTAGTAATGTGGGTTCAACTGGTAGCATAGGTCAGTTGGTCGTATTGTTTGAGTAAAGTAGGCAGAAAATGGCAGATGAACAGTGACCCACTCGTAGGTCTGACTGTAAGGCGTGGAGGCCTGGCTTCCTAAGGAGAGAGAGAACAGTCAAAGGTGAGATGGGACACTTACTGGACAGCCACCCACTCCATCCAACAGCAGAAACCTACCTAAGAGACCTAGGAATTACAACTACACCCGTCCAGTATTATGACCATTGGCATGGAGTAGAGGAAAAACACCCTTTGAGGAGGAAACCTCTGGGGATCCAAGACCTAGGTCGCCTTCCCTCCAGACTTTGGGACAATTGGACCATTTTGTTTAGTGACAGCTCTGCTACTGAAATTTAGTAGACCAATCCAAGGGAATTGGAATGTCTGGGAATGCTCTCGCTCTATCCCTCTAACAGGAATGCCATTGAAGGTTGTGAACTAACTCTGCAACAATTGGGGAACAAAGGTGGGAGGAGGAGAGTAACGACTGCCGAGGCACTCAGCCAGCCTACCGATCTATGAACAAACTAGGTGAACCAGAGGTGGTTGTAGGGAAAATAGCTTGAAAGGGTGCCTCTGAACCTCCTTGGGCAGCTAAAGGGACCCTTCCCATGAGAACCCCACACCTTTGCCGCCGAAGTCTTAAATGCTACACCAAGAGGTGCCATCGGTATGGCTGATGACTGAAGGTCCACCTAGAGTGAGGACATTCCCAACTATGGGCCAGGTGAGAAGGACCCTGTCCCAGCCTTTGCGTGCTCAAGATGCGTATTTCGAGGTGCAGAGAGAGACTGTCGCCACAGAGCTAGCCCTGAGTCCTGGAGTAATGCTATGGTTAGCATGTCTCCATAATGTGGAAAAGTGAGTTGTAATGAGCATGAGACCTGCACATTGGTCATAGTAGATGATGGCAGACATGGGGAGATCAGTATGTAGGTCAGACTGAGCACTGTGGAACCCTCACAGGTCTAGACTGGATGAGCTGACATGGAGAGACCTGCACACAGGTCAGGCTGAGCAACATGAATCCTTTTGAGGATCTACTATAGTTAAGGCAAATAGTATTTTTCAACCACAGGAATACATGCCGACCAAGTCCAATAGAAAGCCAAATTGGGTGTGAATTGGATTGTATGTTGCAAGGAAGGGAATGGCTAGGACGATCGTAGCCCAGGGCAACAGTTGGAGAGGAGGAGGCTGTGAAGCTAGTTAGGCAGAAGGAGGCTGCAAAGCCAGTACGGTAGGGGCTGCAAAGCCACCATGGTAGGAGATGCAGTTTGAAGTGAGTAAACATGATATGCTGCCAGTACTGAAAGGGGAGGGAGAGGTCCATGAATAAATGGACTTGCAAGCTGATTGTGTTAGTGCTGCGATGGCTGGTATATGAGTGATGCTAGTAGTGCAAGTGACAGGAAGGCTGGGAGAACTGCAAGGGACATGAAGGCCAGGACGGCTGCTTAAACCAGGTGCATAATAGCAGGGAAAGGGTAGATATCTAAGTGTTGGTAGGGCGAGGGGCAGGAAGGGCTGTTTGTGTAGTGCCATGAAGGCTATGCGGAGCAGCAGTAGGAGGCCAGGTGAGCCAGTGGCTGGTTAAACAGTAGGTAATTATGAAGCTGCTCCCACTGCCTGGAGCCATGATGCCTGCTGCAACGGCACAGCCCCCCACCGTAGGAAAAAACAGAACAGCCACAGACATGACACCATGACATCAAGTAGCTAATTAACAGGATAACCAAGTAAATGGCAGCAGCTACAGCACAGCAGGCCTGCCCTGGAGAAAATTACATCGGGGGCGATCCAAGTAAGCAAAACATACCTTAGTACATGTGAACGCTAGGGAATGGAGCCCAGGGACGAGCAGGGAGGTGGAGTGTGGGGAACGGATTGTAATCCCCATGAAACAAAACTGAGAAGCCCAGTGCAGAGCAGGCATGCTAAGTACACAAGTAAAATAAAATAATGGAAATGATGGGAGGAATGCATACCGGACTGTGACTAAGCATGGCCGAGTAATAGGTTAAGCGCAGGAAATGGGAGTAATTCCCACAGTCCAGCATGAGCAGCGTGTTATGGGCGAAGTAGAGATACCGCACAGGAAGCCAATGGATTAAGCAATGAGGGGAAGGTCTACCACCCAACTTCTATCTTGCCATCCTCTCTGTAGCTCCATCCTTGCCCTCTTGCTGCTCCGTGCACATTTGCTACTCGCTCCATGCCATCCACTGCAGGCTGAGCACACAGACTCAGCCAGGTAGGAGCGGGGAAGCAAACCCCCCAAAAGAGAAAAAAAAAGGGAGAATGAGGAGACAAGACACCTAGAAAGGTATGTGAAAAGGCTGCAGAGGGAGACAGGATGGGGGGAACAAACGGTAGCAGGGAACGGGACCGGTCGACAGGAGAATGAGCCAGTGGCTGGAGGTGGCCACAGAAATACAAAAGCCCAGAGACAGGGAAAATGGGGAGGGGTGAGGATGGGTGGAGCCTCCAGCCCAAGGAAAAGAGGCTTGTGTGCGAGATGGGAGGAGCGGCCCTTAAATGGCCTTGTGGGGTCATGGCCAGTTGTGCCACCCCCTTGAAACACGAGCTTTAGCCCTCCAGTTGGAGTTTGGTCTCATACGGAGGCCATCCCAAGGATGAAAGGATATCACAGTGGTGTTGACGTGTATCAACCCGTAGTGCAAACCTTCCAACTCGGTGATAAAGTTGTCTAATGCACATGAGGATGGTTGCATTGGTTGAGAGAGTAGAGGAGCACTATAGGTGAGCAGGGGGAGAAGGGTGGAGGTAGCAATTTTGTGGAAAGAGACTGAGGAGAGGAATGGGTGATGGTGGTAAAGCAGTCCCAGTTGCTAATTAAAAGTCTTCATAAGGAGAGTTATGCGAGTATCAAAGGAGAGAGCGGTATCAAGGATGACACTCAGGTATTTAAAGGATTGCATGGATTCGATGGCATCAGCAGAGTGGGAGGAGATAGTGAGAATTGTGTGAGGTTTGGGAGTGACAGTAGGATGGAAGAATACCATACATTTGGTATTTTTGGTGTTGAGAACTAATTAGTTGTCCAAAAACTAGTCCTCAAGAATTTGGAAATCAGAAGCTAGTGTCCTATTTAGCCAGCCGATGTCCGGAGAGGAGTGGTAGATGATGGCATCATCAGCATAAAGTTGGACACCACAATTGTTAAGCAAATTGTTGATGAAAAGAGAGAACAATAATGGTTCCAAAATGAACCCTTGGGGTACTCCATGGGTAATGGATCTGAAGTTCGATAGTGCACCTGACAACTGACCCCCTGAGAGCGACCTGTTAAGTAATTGTGAAACCAGTTCAGTACAACTTCCAAAGCAGGAGGTTGTGGTTAACCAGGCCAAAAGAATTAGTTAAGTCCATGAAGACCGCTCCAGTGACTAGGCCCTGGTCCATTGCACTGAACAGGTCGACAGACACTTTTTTTTTTTATATTTCTTTTTTCCCTCCTACTGCCTCACCAGAGCTGCACCATTGGGAATCGCCCATTAAGCTTGCCCCTACCAGTGCCTATCTTACAACCTCTGGTCCCTCCATCCGGCCTCGGAAACCCCCCGGGTGGGGTCGGAGTGAGGGCAGCCCCCGAATCTTGCAAGTCTCGTCAGGGTCCTTGAGACAGCAGGCAGGCACTGGCACAATGGGACCCAGCTCTGCGCTCCGTCTTCCTGGCTCTGAGGGGGTGCTTTTCCGATGTTTCTTGTGGGACGCTTGAGGGCTCATATGTCATGGCGTCCACCGACATCCGCAATGTCCCTCCCCCTCCTTCCACGAAGGAGCTGCCTCCGAGGCCGATTAGCTGCCGGCCTATGCCTGTAACCAATCATACCCCAAAGACTCCAGCTTGCTGCCTCCCCGGCCTCGTCAGAGTCACGCTTGCCAGGTTGAAGTCCCCCTCCTCCGGAGAAAGGCGTGTCATCGGACGCTCCAGCCTGTCTCCCCCTGGCCAACCCCTGGCAGTCCGAGCTTGCTCCCGAACCTGGGTTGCCAGCATGGTGCGAAGTGTGGTGTCCAGCATCTCACCCCTCAGCACCACCGGGCCGGCCCTACAGACACTTTTACAAGGTGGTGAGCATGTTGTGACTCTTTCAGAACTCATGCTGGAAAGCAGAGAGAAGGTGGTATGAATCCAGGTATTTCTGGAGATGGCTGTAAAGGATTCACTCTTGTTTTTTTTCAAGTGGGCAAAGGATGGATATCGGCCTGTAGTGGTCAACCACCGAGGCGGACTCACCCGTATGTACAGGGACAACCACGGTGACTTTCCACCTATCCAGGACTGTACCAGATAGGAAGGACCTGTTGATTAAATCATGTACTGGATAGGGTAGAGCCAAGGCTCCAAGCTTAATAAACTTGGGCTCGAGCGTGTCATAACCCAGGGAGCTCTCTGGCCTAAGGTTAGAGAGGAGCATGCATACTTCCTTGAGGGTGGCCAACTTAAGATGGAAAGCCGGGTGGCTACCTGTGTCTACTGGTGGCAGAGGAGAGGGTAAGGGGGAGGGCAGAGTGGGAGAAGAGTGAAGTGTACTTTTTCAAGTCCATGAAGAACTCATTGAAGCCCTTAGCAATGGTTGGGGGTCAGATAAGATGGATCCTTTGTCAGTAAGGGAGCTTGGCACTTCATAGGACCTGCCTTTGATAAGATAGTTCACCTGCTTCCAAAACTTCTTAGGGTTGCTAAGGTTCTCAGCTTGTAGAGTCTGGAGATGGATACGCTTTGCTTTAACAAATGGGTTCTTGTCCAGTTTACCACCCGTGGACCCACACCTAAGCTACCCAGTTTGCGTAGTAGTCTCCTATGTAGAACAGTGTCGAAAGCCTTTCTGAAATCTAGGTAGGCCACGTCCACCACTCCACCCTGATCTAAATCCTTTGTCACCCAGTCAAAGATATCTATCAGATTTGTTTGACGTGACCTCCCCCTGTGAAACCATGATACCTTGGGTCTTGTAACCCACTGGATGCAAGATATTCCACAATCCTTTCTTTTAGCAGATTGCATTAACTTTCCCACCACTAATGTCAGGCTGACTGGCCTGTAATTGCCAGCCTCCTCCATCCTCCCACTTTTGTGTAGTGGACTGCATCCACCCTCCTGCACTCCTCTGGATCCACTCCCGTTTCCGGCAAGATGTTATGTAGAACTGTTAGAGGTGCAGCTAGTATTTCCCTGAGCTTACTCAACACACTTGGCTGCACCCCATCTGGCCCCATTGCTTTCTTCACTTTCAGATTAGCGAGTCCATTCAGGATTCTTGTCTCATAAAAAGGACTAGTATCCATCTCCCTCCAAAGCTTCTGTTACTTTTCTGTGGCCCCTCCCCATCTCCTTCCTGTGTGAACACTGAACAGAAGTATTTGTTCAGGATATCTGCCTTTTCAGGGTCCCCCTCTGCACAGTACCCCCTTCCTTTTTTAACCTTACAATCCCACCCCTGGTCGTCTTCTTTTCACTTACATACTGAACCTAAAAAATATCTTGTCTCCTTTCATTGCCTCTTGGGCTATTTTCTTTTCAGTTTGTGCCTTTGCACTCCTTACTGCTTTTTCTACTTCCCTCTGTTTTCCCTGATACACCTGCTTATCATCCTCCCTCTGTGTCTCCTTATACCTTCTGAATCCTACCCTTTTAGCCTTCACCTTTTCAGTCACCTCGTTCAAGAACTATAGCAATCTTTTTCCTCTTGCTTTTGCTCACTTGTTTGATGCGGAGATTTGTGGCCTTTACTTTGCTTCCTTTAAGCTTTACCCACAGTTCATCCACCCCAGGCCAACCCCCCCACTAGGTAACCCCTGAGGAATTTACCCATCTTTATAAAATCTGCCCTCCTGAAGTCCAGGACCCTCACCCTTGTGTGGTTCGAATCTGCAGCCATCCTTATATTGAACCACACTGTACAGTGATCACTGGTCCCCAGATAGCATCCCTCTTTGATGTCTATAATACTGTCCCTGTTAGTGAGTACCAGGTCCAGTACTGCATCATCATGAGTGGGTTCACTGACTAGTTGCTTGAAGAACACCCCATGCAGAGAGGCTAGTATATCCGTGCTTGTAGCTGAAGCCACTGCTGGGAGGCTCAGTCTACATCTGGCAGGTTGAAGTCCCCCACCAGCAGCATTTCCTCCTTTTCTGCCATCTTGCCAGTGGCTTCTACTAGTACCTTATGTAATCCCTCCTCCTGTGCTGGAGGCCTGTATATCACACCAGTGTGAATAGTGGCTCCATTCCCCATCTGCAGGGTGACCCACAGCACCTCTGCCTCCTCTGTATTCCCTATATCTCTGTTGCTTTTATGCTTTCCTTCATATAAAACACCACACACCCTCCTTTCCATCCCTTCCAGTCCTTCCTAAATAGAGTATAGCCTGGTACGGCCATGTCCTACTCATGGTTTTCTGTGCACCATGACTCAGTAATGGCCACAGTATCCAGGCCGGCTCCTGCCATGATAGCCTCTAGGTCTGGAATCATATTTCCTAGACTTCAAACATTCACTAGGTAACCTCAAGATTCATCTGGTCATTTGGTCAGATCAGTGCATAGTAAAGTTCTTGTTTGGGGGCTCTCCAGTAGTCCTTCCCCTGTGGAAATGGTCTGCTACCACCCTTTAATGGGGTTGTACATAGTAGGACTCCATGTGGTAATGGACCTTGGGTGTGACCTTGTGTGTGATGGTTGCTTATGGGGTAGGATTGGCAGAGGCAGTGATGGCTCATAACAGGGCTGTGGCCTCGGCTCTTGACTGTTGCACCATTGCATATATGACTCAGGATGTCTTGCTTGAGATTCCCGAGGCTTAACGAGGAGCTAAGGGAGATGAAGACCAGCGGTCAGAGGTTGGAGCATTGCTGGCAGAAATTCAGGACAGATGAGGACAAGCTGACTTTGGGGACTCACTATGGAAAGTATTAAAGAGCAATCGCCTATAAAAAGGCAGCATTACTGTCAAGGGAGATCACTTCAGGGAAGAACCGACTGGCTCAGATCTTTTGGATTGTAGACAGGTTATTTCATCCTACCTGTCTACAATGGATGAGGGCAGTTTCACTCACTAGGTGCGAAGAGTTCTCTCAGTTCTTCTCTGGCAGAGTGTCTTCTATGAGGTCTGGGATTGTGCCAACTGGGCTGTTAAAGCCCTGTAGAGGAGAAGTGGTTGTCAGCAGGAGCACTTGTCCTGTCTGGGGTGAATTTAGGCCAGTGGGGGGTGGAAGAGGTTTGTGGGTTAATGTCGAAGTTGCGGCCCACTTATTGTGAACTGGACTTGGGCCCAACATGTCTCCTAGTGGGTGTGTGGGATATGTAGGTCTGGTGTTCACTGAGATTGTCTGGTTCTCTCTCTCAGAGGGATCTTTCCATAGCACTTTGAAAGAAGTACTGGTGAAGCTCCTACTGAAGAAACGTCTTTGGACCCAGACTGCTTTACGAATTTCAGATCGATCGCTTACCTTCCCAGTCTGAGAATGGTTATTAAGAAGATAGTGTCTCTGCAGCTCGAGGCACATCTCACTACCATTGACATCTATAAGCCTCACCAGACCAGAACCACGTCAGAAGGGTGGAGCCAAAGGCAGACATCTACAGACTGTGTGACTGTGCGCACATGTTCCATGCTCATGTCATTGCATGTCTGCACCTTGGGGAAAACAAAGCAGGAAAACCCTTGAGCCAGCTGCACAGTGATGCCCCATACTCCCACCCGAATTATGCCCTACGTGCAGCCTCTGCTGGGGCTTCAAGGTGGATCTCTGTCACCGAACTGGATCGTTCAGCTTTTCTATAGATTTGCTCCTTCTTGCTTGCTGGTTTGATCTTGTATTGTGCCTTCCATTGATACATTGTAATTAACCTTGCTTATTATTATTGTGCTGGGGTTTGTGCTCTAAGGGGACTGTCTAGGGAAGGATTTACAACCTCACAGTGTGACTAGCACTAGCTTTGTTTAGTGACTTGTACCTTGGGAAGGGGAACTAACTTGTAGTGTTTATCTTGATATTTCAGCATTGCTGTGGTACTGTTCAGCCTTACCTTCCGTGTGTCCCCTCAGTCCTTTGTCATTTTGGAGCCATACCAAGCACCGTTCTTGTGCATGCGCAGTATGAAGATGAACCAACCTCACATAGCTCTTTTGTTTTCCTTAACAGACCTCCCCTAACCCACATCTCTTTAATCCAAGTCTCCAGTGTTCTAAGGCCCACTTGAGCCTGCTCAGCAATGGGGATTACACCCAGCCCACCTCACAGAGTGCTACAGTGTCCATCGGAGCACAGGTCAGCATTGTGCTTGCCTGTTGCCCCCACCACACCCACCCTTGGTCGTCATTGCCTTTATTCTGTTCTCCAGGTCACGAGACAGGTCACATGTTTTTTAAACACACACCTTTCCCATTTATTCTTTATATTCTCCGACCACTAGGAGTCACTTGTGCTACACCCCTTCACCTCTCTTTTCCCCACTCACAATCACTCCGTGTGTTACCTCTGTCTCAAAAACTCATCCCCAACCCTGCTGCTATCCTCCTCTTCCATACCCTCAGGAAGTTTCTCCCATTGTGGGTACCCCGAGGTTTTGAATCCTGCACCTTCTGCACTAAAGGTTGCATTTCTAACTCTTTCGCTATCCAGAAGTCTCAACAACCTATTTCTTTTAGCAACCCTTCATCCCTTCTTTAAGAACACCTTCTATATCTCCAACTTCCCCCTTTGGGTTTCATTGTTCGCTGCCTCCCCATCCAACTGCTCCTCCACCATGCCACTTCTCCCATCTCTCCTGTTCATCCTTCTTCTTTCCCTCCTGCCTCCTCCCCCCCTGCTCCCACCCACGTGTACCCCCAGGTCCCCCCCAAATCCCTCCTCACCTTGCCATGCTACCAGCATATTTCCCCTCAAACATTCTGAAAATACCCCATTTCCTCCCCAGCCACCCCATGTCAACCCCATCTCCGGCCTCAGCCTTCCCCTCTCACTTTACTTCTCCTATTTCTTTTTTTTACATTAGTTGATTTTATTGATTTTTCAACAAACATCCAAAAAAAGGAAAAAAAAATCAGCATTGCAAAACACCATACAAGGTAAGAAAAGGGAGAAAATAGGAGCATATCACTTCCCCCTATTTCACACCATACACATTACCATCACCTCATCCAAAGGGGCCAATATAAAAAACATAAATCTGTATCTCATTTTGCCACTTTCTCCAGAGCACTCATCCTGCTTCTCCTCCTTTTGGGGACCATCCATCCCAATGCTGGCCCTCTCTGCCCTCCTACTCTACCCAGGACCCCCTTTAACAAAGAGAAACACTTCTCCTTTATCCACCTTAACATCCCGAGCCTACCAGATAAATTTGACAGTTTTCAGGCTTGGATAGCACTTAACAACTTTGATGTAATTGCTGTCTCAGAAATCTGGCTTACCCCCAGAATCTTAGATGGCGAGATCAAGCTACATGGTTACTCCCTTGTCAGGAAAGATAGACTCAGAAAAAGAGGAGGGGGATGTCTTCTCTATATTTCTAACAAATTCTCCTTCTCTGAACACACTCCCAGCTTCGATTTCTCCCTCCTTGAAATTCTCTCCATCCACCTCCTCCTTGACCCAAATAAAACCCTAACCCTCACCACCACTTATTTTCCACTGGGCAGCCCACCATCCAATCTGGAGTCATTACTTGCTCTCAAACACACGCTCCCCCTTAACAGAGAGTGGATCCTACTTGGGGACTTTAATATTAACTAGGACTCCACCCAATCTGACTCTGTAAAATCCAACATTGCCAATCTAGGTCTCCACCAGCTCATCACCTCTCCCACCAGAATGAACTACAGAACAGGCACCCAATCACTTATTGATTGTATAATTGTATCACACCACACTTGCATCACTGACTTAGGTATGTTACCAGACTCTATCAGTGATCACTGTGCAACATTTTGCCTCTGGTCCTCACGTCTACTCAAACACTCCCCCACATTCATCTTCTTCAGGAGACTGACTGATCGGAACATTAATCTCATTACCCAGGATCTCAGCCTGGTGGATTGGTCTTTCACCACTGGGCCTGGTGACTGTGACTCTATCTTGCAGAAATTCTCCAGCATCCTGGCCAGTGTTTGCGATAAATATGCTCCCCTCAAAAAGATCCATACTAGGGGTAAAATTAGCAAATGTATTACCCCTGACATTATTAAACTGATGAAATCTGGAGACAAAGCTCTGGCTCTCTACTCTAAGCACAAAGATCCCTCCCATCTCTCCCTGTATAGATCTCTCCATAATAAGTATAACTCTGTGGTTAGAAAAGCAAAGATACACCACCTTCATAACAAACAAATCAATGAATCCTCTTGCCCTGGTAAGCTCTGGGGTACTCTCAACTCGTTTCTGGGGAAAATTAGAAACTCTGTCACCATCACTCTGCACCATGGAGGTAGTGAAATCAACAACCCCACAGATTTTGCGAATATCTTTACCTCTGACTTCGGTGACCTAGAAAAATTCAAACCTCCCCCTCCCCCTCCTCCCATACTATCCCTTCCCACCTTCCCTTGCCCCAATGTATTGGTTCCCCCCAATTTTCACTTCAAGTCCCTCAAGCCAGCTGATACCATCAAGATAATCCATAGGAACAACCCTAGAATCAGCAAAGGGGCCGACGGAATAGACTACAAATTACTGAAGCTCTCCATCTTTACTCTTGCTGTCCCCATCACAAATATACTCAATCTTTCCCTTTGCACAGGCTCTTTCCCTAACACCTGGAAAACTGCCATCATAATTCTGCTGTATAAGTCCTGATCCAGAAATGACATTGGTAACTAATGGTACCTAAATTTAAGGGGGGGGGATTCAAATGACCCTTCAAACTATAGACCAATAGCAATCCTCTCCATCCTCTCTAAGTTAATGAAATGAATGGTGTTTGGCCAGTTGTATAGTTACTTAGAAAAATATTCAAAATTGACTAAATATCAACATGGCTTTAGGTCAGGTTATTCAACTTGCACTACACTTATGGACTTTGTTGATAAAGTGGCAGTGGCCTTGGATAAGGGAGAGTCCATGGGCGCAGTGTTTGTTGACCTGTCCAAAGCCTTTGATTTGGTCGACCACCATTTATTGTATGAGAGGATGGAGAGGATTGGTATAGCCCCTAGGTCATTATTATGGTTTAAATCATATCTGAGTCAAAGAAAACAGCAAGTAGTAATAAATGGTCAATTTTCTGAAGTAGGTAGTATACTAAGAGGTGTCCCTCAAGGTTCAATTTTGGGGCCATTATTGTTTTTGTTATATATTAATGAATTACCTACCAAAATAAATAATGCACAAATCAGGTTGTATGCAGATAATACAGTACTTTTAGCATCAGCCAAATCTCAAAATGAAATGATGGGTTAAATTACAGATGGATGTTGATGTTCTACAGGATTGGTTTTCCAGCTCTAAATTAGTGATAAGTGATAAAAAAACTCAGGTTATGTTTTTCAATAAAAAAACAAAGGTTAATAAAAAACAGATCAGAGATAGGGAAATACTAATGAGGAATGGGAAAAAATTGATAATCACAGATCAATATAAATATTTAGGTGTAGAGATTGATTATACTTTATCTTTTTCAGCTCATATTAATAATACAATAAAGAAAATTAATAATAAGATAGGGGCATTACATAGGTCTTCAAAGATATTAAATCTACAAACCTGGAGGTTAATTGCAAATCAATTAATAATGCCTATATTAGAATATGGAAATATGGTGTATAATTTTGCGGGTCAAACATATTTAAATAAATTAGTCATATCATATAATCGATTGGCAAGATTTGTCCTGAACTGTAGCTATAATACTCATCATTGCATTTTGTATAAAGACCTAAACTGGGACAGTTTATCAGTACTATTTAAAAAACAATATTCAGTATTTATTTATAAAATAATAAATGGGATGATTGACGGAAACATGGAATTGCCTTCTGTTAGTAAATATTATCCATATATTTTAAGGGATGTAAAGCATAGAGGTTACACTTTTCCAAAAACTAATACAAGATATGGTATTATGACACTTGAGGCTCAGACTGCAAATATTTGGAATAATATTCCCCTGAATTAAGGAAAGCAACTAAATTATCCCAGTTTAAATTAGGATTGAGCACTGTATTTTATGATGAATGTACTTGTTTTAAAATGTGGATAAATGTGTTAGTTGTTGGTCTGATTGAAGATTTTTGTCTTGCATAATGTCAAAAATTATTTATTAGTTGTTTTATGTAGTCTGAATTTTTGTATGTTATATTGAACGTAATTTGTTCTTGACACAGGACAACTTTGAAAATAGGTCTATGACCTAAAGTTTGCTATCCTGTATAAAAATAAACATTTTTACTACTACTACTGCCCCAATTCTCTCCTCACCCCCCCTATCTAAAATCATTGAGAAAGTTGTTCACGCCCAACTCACTGCCTTCCTCAAATCCTTCAGCCTACTCTCCAGCACTCAGCATGGTTTTAAAACCGGTCACAGCACTGAAACAGCCTTGATCAGGTTCACCAGTGACATTGTCAAAGCTAACGATAAAGGCCAATACACCCACCGGCCCTGTCTTTGTAGACCTGAGCAAGGCTTTTGACCTTGTCGACCACGCCCTCCTCCTTGACATCCTCGAGGACTCCACCTCTCTGACAGTGTTGTCAAATGAGTTAGGAGCTACCTTACTGGGAGATCCCACCAAACCTCCATTGCTGGACACCTCTCCTCTGCTTGTGCAATCAAATATGGTGTCCCACAGGGCTCCATACTGGGTCCTCTTCTCTTCTCACTTTTAATCAATAACCTCCCCTCTATCTGTCATTCCACTCAACTAGTTCTTTACGCAGACGACACGGCCCTTTTCTGCAGTCATGAGAGCCCAAACACTATGTTTCATAACCTTCAGTCTGATTTCGGAAAGCTCCACTCCTGGTTCTCTGGGTCAGGCATGGTCCTAAACTCCAAAAAGACTAAACCCATGATCTTCTCTGGCCCTCACAAAGTCCCTGTTACAAACCTTTCCCTTTTTGACATACTCAGGGAATCTCATCGAACAGGTGACTGAATTTAAATACCTGGGTCTTTACCTTGACCCCCACCTCTACTACACTTTGCATATAAGCAATCTTATAAAGAAGATAAATTCCAGACTTGGCCTTCTTTATAGGGTCATAAAGATCCTTCTTTCCTCCTCCAGACATCACCTGGCCACCACCCTACTCCTGCCCCTAATTGATTACGGTTCCATAGTTTTCTGCCTCCCTACCTCATCACTTCTATTTATCAAACTAAGACCTGCCTACAACAGCATAGCATGCTTCATCATGGGTCTCCCCTTGAAAACCCACCCCTGCATTCTGTATTCCTCTCTCAGCTGACCTTCCCTCGAAGGGAGGTTCCACCTCAAATCTCTTTCCTTCCTACACAAAATCTTCCTTAAACTGCTCCCTACCAGCATAATTTCCCTCGTTCCACTTGTGACACATGGTCGACAGACCAGAGGCTCAAATACTTTGGTTTTTGACATCCCTTTCTTTTGCACCAGCTAGGTGCAAAACTCCACCTCCTCTGCCGGCAAAGTTACCCCATGATGTACAGTCCTGTAATTCCATTAACTCCTTCAACTCCTCCCTAAAGGCCCACCTACTCAATGCCTCCACCTGCCGATGCCTCTCCTAGTCCAATGGCATAGCTCAGCTTGGGGTTTCTCCATTCTCTCATTGTTTCCCCCATCGCCACCCCACCACCACCACCCTGTGGTTCAGCACTTACCTCTTCTTTAAGCACTTCTCCCCCACCCCATTTCTCTACTCCTACCTTCCTTTTAATTGTAATTATTAGTTTTTCTAGTTGTATCTGGACCCTTCTACCATTCTTGTATCTAATTACTCGTATGCTCTTGTGTTTTCATAAATATGTATCTCTGTTGTACATTTTTTTGTATGGCGTTCTCCAAACTGGACATTTGTGAAAATGGGCATTTGTGCTCACATACCTTTTCAGTATACAAATAAAATTTTAATTGATTGATTTGAGTGACTGATTGTATGTAAATATTGTATATAGTTTTCTTCTATAGTCATTTTTCAGTCCTTACTGCTTCACTCTTTTGTTTTTTTCTATGCTTTTTCTGGGCTCACCCTTTGATTTTTGTGTTTTCACTTCTGTGAGACACGTTTATATTTGTTTTGCAGTCTTCCATGTTATGTGTGTATTAGTTTCCTGGTTTTTGATTAATACTTTTTGTTGTATTTTATTACTGTCATTTTATTGTTCTTTTTGTATATTTTCATAGGTGTGTTTTCAATGTGATTGTTTGTCTCTTTCCCCCCCATCATACTGACTTTAACTCACTCTTTTTTCGGTTGTTGCCTAGTATTTGCAGGTTTCTACTAACTGACCATTTTCATTGGGGTTTGAATTGATAAGTTAGTGATCTCCTTGTGGCTGATCCTGTTTGCTGTTACTTAAGCATGCTATGGCTTAGGCCAGAAAGTAATAACCTGCATATAAATGTAATTATATTATAGACAGATTCCATCACTGGCACATTAGAAACTTGAGAGACCTTTCTAAATGCATCTATGCTGTTTAATGAAAAGTTATCAGTGACATTATTAATGTATTGGGAGGCCGTGATCATTAACAGATAACAGCAGTGATTGAACCAGAACTTTCCTAGAATGAGTAGATAAACAATTTTTTATACACATGCCATGAAATACAAAGAAGAGAATCTGCTTTTACTAATAAAGGAGGGCTGTATGCCCACTGAACCAGGATCCTGAGTCCAAACCAAAGATGATCTGGGGTATGAGACATCAAGTTCTGCAACAGAAAACTGTCTAGTAGTGTAACTGAAGGAATCCCACCCTCCCACAAACCCATTTTAGTGGTTGCGCAGTAACATTGACTGCTAGAGGGGCCAGGAAACACAGCTAAAAATTGGGTAGGCATAAAACTTGAACAAGTGAGAACATACAAACTAGTCAGCAAAGAAAGTTAAAACACCTGGAAGATCTGAGGAAGGTGCTACACTGACTTGCCTGATACTGTGAAGCACTGTACACACAGAGCCCAAGACAAGAGGTATCACCAGACTCAGCTACTCCATAGCAAGAAGCCTTGATTTAAGGATGAGCTGATACTGAATTTGCACTCAATGAACATATCAAAATCTGACATTTTAGACACTTGTGAAGCAGGTCCAAATGGGTTCCCTTTGGTATTTCAGCATTTTGATGTGATGACATAGAACATTTTACAGGGAGCACACACTGAGCATGTCCAGGTTTTTGGCAAACCACTTTTTTCCCCCCCAATTGTTTAACCAGGAGTGGCACACTAAGCTGAAAGCTTGTTTACAGGTGTGACCTGGAAGCACAGGGAAGTTAAGTGACTTGCTCAGGGTCACACAGTATGCAAGTGGAGGCTGTGGGATTCAGAGCCAGGTCTCCAGATTTGCAGCTCAGAGCCTTAAACCACTGCACTATACTGCCTCCGCTTGACGTGCAGCAGCCAATCAGTAATTCTGGTGACTTGAGAACTCCTCATGTTGCACACATCTCAATGCCATTTTCAGCACTCTCTATCTCTCTCTCTCTCTCTCTCTCTCTCTCTCTCTCTCACAGGGGAAGAACTTCTTGCAGCAGCGGCTACTGAAGACACCCCTTTTATACAAGAAACAGTGAAGTTTAATCAAAAAAATTTAGAAATCATGACAGAGTGTTATATTATCATTCCAGTTGGCTAATTAAGCAATAATGCCATACAGGGTGTGTGTCATTCTGTGATAATGTCATGCCTCAGGAGGCTGATGCACAAGTTCACATGCTGAGTGCCTTCAATGCCCAAGAAGTGACATTATCCCAGCACAACACACACCCTGGATCCTCTTTTCTGTTTCTCCCCTAGGCTCCACTAGGTGGAGCTGTGTGTTTGTGCAGTAGGTGTTCTTATCTGCTTCCCATCCTGGTTACTTTTTATGAGCTCTCATACCCTCCCACCCCACAGTGTGTTCTGATCGTGCTTCTCTGAGTACAGTTTCCTGTCATGTTTAAATGCTGTACCAGGAAAATATTGGAGTTCTGAAGGCTGAGGAGTGAGCAGTGTTTGGAACCCCACCCCTAAACTGCATGCTCATACAAGAACAGGATGCTGCTCAGAAGGGATAATGTGCTTCCCTTTTACTTTATTAACTCAAAAATATGTCTAAAAGAATTAAAAATAGAAAGCAGTTTGTAAAGCGAGCATTATTGGAGACAGGGAGCTGCGCGCTCTCTCTTTTCAAAGGACATTCAAGTGGTTGCTTTCTCGGTCTAGTCAGTTGTGACTGAAAAAGTGGAAAATAAATAGTACTGTTTGTAAATGGAGATTTATTTTTGTGTTGAGGGAGGCATATGGTGATACTGTGGTAGATACACCAGATAAGTGGATACACTGAGATGGTGGTTGTGTGCAATTTGTGTGGCAGGCAGGAATCTGGGAAGGCTGCATGATTCACATACAAGTAAGTCAGTTGTGTGCCAGACCTTGATGCAGTGATGTTGTGTTGGGATAACTTCACTGTCCAAGGTGGCCATTGACCAATCAGAAGCCTAGAAACCCTTTCTGCTGTTGAATAATTGTCACTACTTTATACTTATTTGTAGTTTCAAGCAGGAAGGCTAGTGAAATTGTGCTGAAGAGGAGAGGAGAAGGCACTAAGTTTGAGCCTGTGCTGTCACCTGCAGGGCTTGCTGCAGGAACAGGACAGAGTATATTTAGAAGACTGAGAAAAGTAAAGGGAGGATTTATTTATGTAGTAAGATTTTTTTCAGTTTACTTCAGCAGGAGCAGGGCAGACTGAATTCTGCAGACTGAGAAAGATTCAGGGGGTATTTTAAAGGATTTGACAAATATTGTTTACTGACTAGTGGTGGTCCAGCAGGGCACAATAATCCATCTTTTTAATTTTTGACTGTGTATGTGAGCCTACTTGCCAGCCAGTCAGGGAGTGAAAAGTACAATAGACTGCTGTGAAACACCAGGTTTCTCAGCGTGGGAGTGTGGTTGGTTAGTGGGGTGGCCTGGCAGTGTTGCTCTTTCTAAGCATCTTGCAAGTTTTATGAAACTGTGCTCTGTCTGAGCACTGGGTGCATGTATCATGTGTGCAACTAAAAATCATAGATGCCAATTGTGAGTCATCATTGTTAGCATCCGGTGGTAGCTAGCTGCATCACATCAGCAGCTGTCATGTCTGTCACTGATGTGTGTAGAAAACATACCAGAAAGAACAGGATGAGAATGGGATGCAGGGGGAGAAAAGGTGCAGATAAATGTTCCACCATGTCGCTTCCATAAAGTGCAAGTTCTGCAATCAGTGGTGGTGCAGAATGAGCTGGTCATGGTGGAACAGGAACTGTAAGTCATGTTTGCTGGGCTGTTAGGAAAAGGGTGGGGCACATGATAGTACAGTGAAAGAAACCATAGTTCCACAGTCCCCAAAAATGCATTGGTATCACTTCCACTGTAATGTAATTAGCCCTCCCTGCCAGTCACCCAGTGCATCTGGTGATGAAATCATCCAGAGCAATCCAGCAGCACACCCATCTCAATCTCTTTCTTAACATGCACATCTAGTCCCGCTACTTGGAACAGACGTGACCCATTGAGAAATGCAAAATCTAGCACCCCCAAAAAATTCATCTTGCATTCATTGCTCAGTTCCCCAAAGTCCCCCCTTGTCACTTTCAGCTTTTGAAAACAGCATGATAGAGCAGAATCAAGCAGCAGCACAAATCACATTTCATACCTTCACCTTCATGATTCATATTTCTTATATCTGTTTTTTATATATAATCCTGGTCCGGCAACTTCTGCCTTTGCTCCTCACCCTCTGTCCCCACCTCTTCAACTGCCTAAGAGATTAAAAATTGCACATTTAAATGCACGCAGTCTCAGACCTAAAATGCCTGAGCTCAAAGCCTGGGTTAATCAACACATTCTGGACATTCTGGGTATTTCAGAGACTTGGCTGAAGCCCAGCATCAGGCAGCATGAGGTTGCCTTATCTGGGTACAAGTGTTTTAGAAAGGATCAGACAGGTAAGGGGGTATCCTAATGTATGCCAGGAATTATTTAGATGTTACCAAAGTCCCTGTTCCTTATCTAGAACCTTCTGCGGTTGAATCACTATTCCTTCTTTCTTACACTTGGTGCCATTTAATAGCTCCTACCTTCATCCTAAGGATGCCTCTTCATGCTTACCTTCATTCCTCACCTCCCTTGCTAATCTGCCATGCCAAGATCTTGTACTCTTTGGGGACTTTAACACTGATTGGCCGAGTCCTAACTCTGATAAAGTGTGTGCACCCCTTGCTGATTCAAACCTGGTTCAGCTTGTAGTCGACTCAACTCGTCTTAACACCAGATAGGGTAATCATACTTTACTTGACTGAGTGGTCACTAATTGTGCCTCTAAAATCAAATCTGTGAGGATTCTCCCAGATGGCATAAGTGATCACTCTCCAACACTCTGCGTATGGCACAACAACTTCCCTAACCCCCCTCCTAGGGTCATCCAGGTACGGGATATGACCAGGTTTGACCCAATGCCTTTAATGTCTCTATCCAAATTACTGATTGGGGGCCAATCAATTCCCTGCTGGACGTCAACATGGCTCTTGACTTCTTTGTGTCTAAGTTTATGGAAATTGTTGATCGTCATGCTCCTAAGAAGAAACGGCGGTTAAGGGGAACTAAAGCCCCTTGGATCTCCAAGGATATCTGTAAGCTTATATCCACTCGTGATAGAGCCTGGCAGACCTTCAAGAATAGTGGGCTATCTTCTGATTGGCAAACCAATAGACAGCTCAGGAATAGCTGCAACAACTCCATCCTGAAAGCTAAATGCCAAAATTTTAGGCAACTGCAGACCGAGCAACTCGGCAGTCCAAAGAACTTTTGGAAACAGGTCAATTCCCTCTTAAAGGGAAATACTTCTGAGCTCCCCAGCTCACTAGAAGCCCAAGGAACAGAACTCAATAACCCCCCTACAATAGCCACTGGCTTTAATACATACTTCACTGATCTGGAGAAGTATACCTCACTCTTTCCTAACTCTCCTCCTCCTTCACCCCTAACTTGACCCTCTGCCAACTGAAGCTTCCGTGGCCCAACCCTTGTTTCACATGAAACTGGCTACCCTCACTGAAGTATGGTGACTGCTCAGAAATCTGAAAGCTGATAGCTCTCCAGGTCATGACACCCTTGAACCAAAATTTCTAAAACTTGGGGCTGCTGCCCTTGCCTGCCTGTTCATGACCTATTTAATCGCTCCTTCCTTACTTGTACTGTCCTGGAGAAATGGAAGATCTCAGTAATTGTACCTGTCCACAAAGGTGTTCCAAACTCTACAGTTTAAAACTACTGGCCTATCTCAATACTTTACCCCCTAGCTGAAATCCAAGAATGCATCATCTATGACCACTTGCACGATTACCTGGACTACCGCCATCCATCTGCTGTCTTCCTCCCAGCATGGGTTCAGGAAAAACCACAGCACCCTCACAGCATTGATGAAAGTTACCTCTGACATAGTTCATGCAATGGACCATGGCCATAGCACAGGTGCAATATTTGTCGATCTGACTAAGGTTTTCGACTTGGCCAACCATGACCTCCTAATTTGGCAGCTGCACCTCGTTGGCCTTGATTCCAATGCACTATCATGGACACATAGTTACCTCCATGGCCACACTCAAAGAGTCAAGTGGGCAGGTTCCCTGTCAAACCTTGGACCCATAACCCATGGCATCCCCCAGGGCTCTATCCTGGGCCCATTATTGTTCTCACTCTTTATCAATGATCTCCTGCTTAAAGGAGAAGACTCCTGTATATTTATGATTTGGATATGTCTGATGTATTTATTATACATTACATCAAGTACTGTACATATGTCAATAAGAGATCAGCCATTTCTTCTGTTGCAACACATATCTAGAGTTTGAGGCTCTGACACAAGGTAGTAAAATGTCAAGCAAGCCTCCGTTTACATGCAAATGAGTCACTTGTAATACAGCCCCTCCCATTCCTTGATGTCACTGCAGCAACAGTGCAGAACAAAACATAAGGGTATCAATGCTGTCTATCCTGATTTTAATTTAAGTTTGCAATGGCTTAAGACAGTTTTGTCATGCAACTCACACAGGGAGTGGTACTTGTAGCCTTAATACTGCATATGTAGAGCAAATAATACACCTAGTAGTATTGCATTCACAGGAAACAAAAGCTGTTCCTGTGTACTGCTCATTTCTCTCTGTGAGACAGTTGTAACATGTTGTGGAAAGCAGTAGACTGAATCAGTTAATCAACCAATCAACCAACCAATCAATCAATCAAGCAGTCAATTAGTCACTCTGTAGTGAACCAGGTGAACACCCTTGAGAGGATTCGTTTACAAGGTAGGCTTGAGCAGTTTCCCAAAGGATCACAGAAGACAGAATTCTTCCTTTGCACAATTTATACACTCTGCTTTCAGCAGCCTGAAAGTGGAGAGCTAGATCACTTACTTTATAAAGTGTACTGTTTTACATTTCAAATGCTCCTTACATCTGGGTTCTGACTGGAAATACCAAGACACAGAATGCATATGACATGGGAGGAATGAGCTAAGCAAATACAGAGTACTACAAACACTGAGACTGATTAGTTTGTTTACCTACAGCAGCTGAAGTGTAGCATCTGATTTGTAAGGGACATCCTACTTCAAATGCTGGCATTACAAAGGGTGGGGAGGCTGCCACAGCTTGTTTTCAGTACCTTCAAAGTGAAGTGCTGTAGCTCTCACATCACTGCTAATGATTTATAATGGGAATGGGGGCACTGTTAAAGTCATGGACCTGAGGGGCCATCACAGTTCCCAAGGAGGTTAGGGGAACTTGTTAAGGGTTAGAGAGTAAAGGACTTTAGTAGGATTTGAACCACAGTTTCCCAGTTCTTGTGCCTGTGCTTTAACCACTAGATTACTGTTTTTCCATATGCTGCAGCTGATGTTCTGGTAACCTATTCCTTATTATAGCTGAACTCTTTCTTGCCTTACATCAGCCATCCAATCACTGACTGCTTAGTTACAAAGGGAAAGGGGCATTTTTGCAAGATTGTGTCTCACTGCTGCTGCCAATCAAAACAGAGAATGCTAATACACACAGAACATAACAAAACAGCTATATAATGCCACTTAAGACTCTTGTTGTACCCAGAGTCATTTATTGGGTAAAGTGTTTTTGCTAACAGAAACATTAACACAACTCATACAGACACTTCCTTACAGGCATACTGTATATACATGTCAAATCAGTGCTGAATCACACTCAAGTGATCCTAGTCCCTATTAGACCTGCACTTCAGGATGTGCACAGCACTTTAAGAGTTCCCCCATTACTCAAGTGGGGGACCAAACATTGTGGGTTCTGTTTACTGGTGGAACAGCATTTAGTGCGGCACCATTATCTGTTGCTCTGATGACATCATCCTCCAGCAGCATTGATGGTAAAATGGAGGACAAACACATTGATAACTTCTGGGGGCTGTATATTTTTATTTATAATCTAGATTTGGACAGTAGTAGGACTGCTGGCAACTAGAGGAGGAACACAACAGTTACACATAAGGAGTTGGGAAAATATGGGTGTGAAACTATGGGAGACTTCCCCTTTAACTGTGGTGGGGCTTCTGTTCCTCTTTATGCTGATGATGCTGTCATCTACTGTTCATCTGCTGATGTTGGATGGATTAACTCTGTGCTAGCCTCTGACTTCCACTCTCTTGAAGACTGTTTTCTACGGAAGAAACTAGTCCTTAATACTTTAAAAACAAAGTGCATGCTGTTCTCCAACTCAGCTACACAAACCCTCCCTTGACTGGTAGTACAGTTTCACACTGGTGCTGTCCTAGAATCTGTCAAGGCCTTTAAATAGTTAGGGATCACCCTGGATTCCTCTATGTCCCCGGACACGCATGTCTCAGTCCTGACCATAGAATCTGAATCTGATGGCAGATAAGGACCGCTTGGCCCACCTAGTCTGCCCATTTCCCTACCTAACGGATAAGCTGCCGATCCTAGTTAACCAACAGTCTACTTCCTCTTAACCCCCTCTGGAATTGCCTTATGTCTGTCGCATGCATTCTTGAATTCCTCCAATGTTTTTGACTCTATGACCTCCTCAGGAAGGCTGTTCCATGCATCTACAACCCTCTCTGTGAAGACATACTTCCTCACATTACCTCTGAGCCATCCCCCCTCTATCTTTAAATTGTGCCCCCATGTTCTTGCACATCTCATTTTCTGAAAGATGCTACCCTCATGGACTTTGTTGATTCCCTTGAGGTATTTGAATGTTTCTATCATGTCCCCCCTCTCCCTCCTTTCCTTGAGGCTATACATCTTAAGCTCCTTTACTCTTTCTTCATATGTCTTCTGGTGCAGACCCTGCACCATTTTGGTTGCCCTCCTCTGGACAGCCTCCAACCTGTCTATATCTTTGCAGAGATGGGGTCTCTAGAACTGTACACAGTACTCCAGATGTGGTCTTACCAGCTGTCTGTACAGAGGGCCAACAACTTCCTGTTTTCTACTGGTGATGCCTCTCCCTGTGCATCCCAGTATCCCCCCAGCCCTCCTTACTGCCTTCTCAAATTGCTAGCCCACCTTTAGGTCATCTGCAATGACTAACCCCAGGTCTCTTTCCATTTTTGTTGTTCTCAGTATCTCACCCCCCATTGTGTACTCTTCCCCTGGGTTTTGGTTTCCCAGGTGCATTATTTTGCACTTCTTTGCGTTGAATCTAAGCTGCCATACATTTGACCATTCCTCCAACCTTGCCAAGTCCCTTTTCATCCTTTCCACCCCACTTTGCATATCAACCCTGTTGCAGATCTTTGTGTCATCTGCAAAGAGACATACTTTTCCTTTCAGTCCCTCTGCAATGTCACTTATAAAGACATTAAAAAGGATCAGCCCCAGTACTGAACACTGCGGTACCCCACTAATAACCCCCCTTTCTTCACTGTGGACTCCATTTACTATCACCCTCTGTGCCCTGTTGTCCAGCCAGTGTTTTACCCAGGCTACCACCCTGGGACCCACTCCCAGGCTGGCTAATTTGTTTATTAATCTTTTGTGTGGGACTGTGTCAACTGCCTTGCTAAAGTCCAGGTAGGCTATGTCCACAGCCCCTCCCTGGTCTACTACTTATGTCACCCAGTCAAATAAATCAATTATATTTATCTGACATGACCTTCCGGCTGTGAATCCATGCTGCCTTGGGTCCTGTGCCCCACTGGCCTCTAGGTACTGAACAATTCTTTCCTTCAGAAGTGATTCCATCATTTTCCCTACCACTGAGGTCAAGCTGACAGGTCTGTAGTTTCTTGCCTCTGTCTTGCTCTCACTTTTGTAAAGGGGAATCACATCCACCCTCCTCCAGACCTCAGGTACCATACCATCCTCCCATGATTTATTAAAAATGGTAGTCAGTGGTGTTACTAGTTCTTCCCTTAGTTCTTTTAGAATTCTGGGGTGAATCCCATCAGGCCCCATTGCTTTATCCACCTTCAGTTTTAAGAGTTCTTTCAGAACCCTTTCTTCTGTGAAAGGACTAATATCAACCCCCCTATTCAGAGTGCTTCTATTGACTGGATTAGGTATCTCCTCCTGCTCTTCCATTGTGAATACAGAGCAGAAGTATTCATTCAGTATCCCTGTTTTTTCATTGTCGCTCTCTGCCCAACCACCTTCCTCTTTATTCAGCCTCAGTATTCCTGCCTTAGTCTTTCTTTTGCTCCCTAATGTACCTATAAAAGGTTTTATCCCCCTTTTTAAAGGAGTTCGCTATCTTTTTCTTGGTTTGGGCCTTTGCTATTCTGACTGCATTCCCCACTTCCTTCTGCTTTAACTGGTACAGTTCTCTGTCCTGCTCCTTCTGTGTTTCCTTATACTTCCTGAATGCTATCTTTTTCTCCCTAACCTTCCCCGTCACTTCTGTTGAGAACCATAGTGTTTTTTCTTTCATTTTGATTTATTTGCTTCACACAAAGGCTTGTTGCCTCTGTGATGGTGGTTTTGATGTTTCCCCATTGTTGCTCCAACCCCACCTTCTTGCCTGTTTGCTAGTGCTTTTCTGAGGCACTCTCCCATTTTGACAAAATCAGCCCTCCTGAAGTCCAATACCTTCACTTTTGTATAACTTGACTCTACAGCTAAGTTTATCACGAACCACACTGTTTGGTGGTCATTTGTTCCCAGATGGCTACCCAGTTCAAGATCAGATATCCTCTCTCTGTCCCCATTTGAGAGTACCAGGTCTAAGATTGCTCCCTCCCGAGTGAGTTCCAAAACTAGCTGTCTGAGGCATGCCCCCTGTAGGGCATCAAGAATGGCCCTGCTCTTGGATGTGGCTGCAGCAAAGGTGCTCCAGTTAACATATGGGATATTCAGGTCCCCCATCAGCAATATCTCTCCTTTCTTTGCCATCCTAAGGATGCTTTCTATCATTTCCTTGTCCATTTCCTCTCCCTGGGATGGGGGTCTGTATACACCCAACCAAAACTCTCAATCAAAAGCTTGGGGTCCTATATCGTATCCATCCCTTCCTCACCGCATCCTCCTGCTGCAAGATTGTGGCTGCAACCCTCCTGCCTCTCATCATGTATGGAGCACCCCTATTGCTCTCAACAAACACTACCACACTATCTCGTCAGTCCCAGGTTTACCATAGGGTGGGAAGATTTGCTTTGGAATCAGTGCCAGACATCACCACTGTGATGGTCTCTTCTCCCTGGGATGGCTCCCCTATGAGTCTAAGTTACGTTATGCTATCCTGAGTTTCGTACACAAGCTTGTTCACTGGTACAGTCCTCCCTGCCTTGCTGATCTTGTTCAATGGTGATACCCTAGGCATACCCTTAGATCTGCCTCCCTACCCCTTCTCCAGTTGCCTCACCCCCAGCTAGCCCTTGCAAGGAGATTCTTTGCCTCTTCTGCGCTGTCCAGTTGGAACTCACTGCCTCCCTCAATCCTGGTCTGCTCCTCGCTTCCTCGCTTTCAAAGCTTATTACTTCCTCACCTTGGTGCCTCACCTTGCTCCTGTTTTAGATGAGTCTTAGTTCTTGCTACCTTCTCACAGGACTTTACTCGTAGCCACAGTATACAAGATCACAGATCTCCAGGTAGAAGGTCACCTGGGGGCCAGTGACCATCACATGGTATGGTTCAATTTGGCCACTAGAACTAAATCATCCCATTCCAAAGCAAAAATATGGGACTTCAAAGGGGCTGACTTTGATAAGATGGCCAACAGAGTTAAGCTAGCCCTGGCAAAAAGAAATACAGGTGAGGGGGTACAGGCAAAGTGGGCAAGCATTAAAGATGCAATACTTGAAGCAACATCCCATTGTGTTACAGAGAAAAGGAAGTGCAAAAGAAGAAGGAAACCACTTTGGATCTCAAAAACCATAGCAGAAAAGGTCAGAGCCAAAAGGCTTGCCTTCAGGAACTATCAGGGAACACAGCGGGATGAAGATAGGGAGGCATACCAAACTTCCCTGAGGGAAGCCACGAACGCAGTAAGGCAGGCAAAGGCCCAAACCGAGGAAACACTAGCATGAACAGTAAAAGAAGGTGAAAAGACTTTCTATAGATACATTAGTGAAAGGAGAAAGTCCAGAGTGGGTATTGCAAAGATCAAAGGGGATAAGGGTGTGTGTGAGGAGGAGGACCATGTAAAAGCATCTATCCTAAATAGATACTTCTGCTCAGTATTTACGGAGAAGATAGGGCAGGGCCCACAGCTCAGTACCATGGACATGGGGGAGGGAGGTGTGCACTAGTCCCTTCACAAAAGAAAGGGTCCTACAAGAGCTCGATAAGGTTAGGGTGGACAAGGCAATGGGACCTGATGGCATACATCCCAGGGTACTAAAGGAGCTAAGAGTGGAACTAGCATTATCAGAACTGTTTAGTGAGTATCTGAGCACAGGAGAGGTCCCAGAAGACTGGAGAAGGGCTCATGTGATCCCGCTCCACCAGAGTTGTAGCAGGGAGGCAGCAGAGAACTACACACCAGTCAGTCTTACCTCAGTAGTGGGCAAGATTATGGAAGCACTCCTTAAGGAAAGGATAGTACAACACCTGGAATCCATAGGAGCATAGAATCCAAGACAGCATGGGTTTACAACAGGAAGGTCTTGTCAAACTAATCTCATAGATTTCTTTGACTGGGTAACCAGAGTGGTGGACCAAGGGGGAGCAGTTGATGTTGCCTACCTTGACTTCAGCAAAGCTTTCGATACTGTTCCACATAGAAGATTGATTAATAAACTGGGTAGGCTTGGGGTGGGTCAGAAGTTTGTCAACTGGGTGGAAAACTGGTTGATGGGCAGAAAACAGAGGGTGGTGGTAAACGGTATACAGTCAGAAGAGATGCAAGTCGCAAGTGGGGTACCTCAGGGATCAGTCCTGGGGCCAGTCTTCTTCAATATCTTCATCAGTGACATTGCAGATGGACTGGAGGGTAAGGTTTGACTGTTTGCAGATGACACCAAGATCTGCAACAGAGTAGATGATCCAGATGGGGTGGGCAGAATGAGAAGAGATCTGGATAAAGTGGCAAAACAGTCGGAAGGGTGGCAACTGGGGTTTAACGCAAAGAAGTGTAAGATCATGCACATAGGGAAGAGAAACCCTGAAGCCACCTATAGGCTGGGAGGGGAGTTGCTGGCAGTCACAAGGGAAGAAAGAGACTTGGGCATCAGCATCACAGATGAGCTGAAATCATCCAAGCAGACCACTAAAGCAGTAGGTAAGGCTAGAGGGATGTTGGGGTGTATTAGTAGGGGTATCACAAGTTGTAAGAGGGAGGTAATTAACCCTCTTTACAAGACACTAGTTAGGCCCCATCTAGAGTACTGCATGCAGTACTGGAGGCCACACCTTCACAAGGACATTAACCAAATTGAGGCAGTCCAGAGAAGGGCAACCAAAATGGTGCAGGGACTGCATCAGAAAACATATGAGGACAGATTAATGGAGCTCATTATGTATACCCTAGAGCAAAGGAGGGATAGAGGTGATATGATTGAAACATTCAAACACCTTAAGGGCATTAACAAGGTGAAAGAGTCTAACATGTTTCAATATAAGAAAAATAGCCGGGCAAGAGGACACAGCATGAGATTAGAGGGAGGCCGATTAAGGGGTAATGTGAAGAAGTTCTTTTTCACAGAAAGAATGGTGGATGCATGGAACGGCCTACCTCAGGAAGTGGTGGATAGGCATAAGGGAGCAATACAGATGAGTATGAATAGTTAGGCCATTGACAGAGCAAAGGCCGATGGCACATTCATAAGGTAGAAAAAGAAATGGGCAGACTGGATGGGCCATGCGGTCCTTATCTGCCATCAACTTCTATGTTTCTATATCTCTATACATAAAATAGTGTTTGGTACTGATGTAAGATGTTCTTCCTCTTTCGTGATGTACACAAAAATAATAGTCCTCTGTCCTAATGTCTGCAAAAATAATGCTGTCAATAATGTAAAATGTTGTTTCGCCATTGTTGTCCTATCCTTTGGTGTAACTATATAAATTGTTTACTCTAGCCATATATGCTACATGTCCCAAACTTATAAACTGTGTCTTGCACTGCCAATGTAATACTCCTCCCAGGTCAGTCCTGAAAAAGGGACTGTCTTGTCTCAGTGGGCTCACCCGGTTACCAAAATTCAATAAATAAATAAATATTTTTTTGAAACATAAATAAAAATAAATAAAACAAATACCATCAATTATATATCTGATCATGTTCTCCTCTCATACATATCAGATTATATTATCTGCTCATATATAAAATGGACAAGGAAATCACTATGTCCTGATTGACTGAGACTTGATTCTAGGCGGTAAGAGAGCACCAGCAATGGCTCAAAACAAGTCCATGCCAACCAGGGCAAACCCAAAGAATTCATAAGCCACTTACTGTACTTCCTAATTTCTATTGGTAACATGGCTGCAGCCTTTACTAATATAAAAAAAACTTCAACTAGGCCCTAAAAATGAAAGTCAGATTGAGTAAAGTAAGTAATGTTATTTTCACTCAAGAGTCCCTCCTTACATACATACACAAATTTAAGAAATCAAGTATGATTCAGAGTTTCCATTGCTGGTGTTTCTTTGATGACCATGAACTCTCTGCTCCAGGTTCTGGCTCCACTTGAGGTGTGTGTGTGTGTGTGTGTGTGTTGTGTGTGTGCGTGTATGCCAGTGGAACTCTGAAGAATTTTGAATTCATGTATTCCATGTTACCATTCCGTGGTAGTGTTGTTCAGATAGTATCCTAGAAACTAGGACCCCAATAGATACCTCCCAATTGGCCAGATAGTTGCTGTGGTAGGATAGCAGTGCTATCTGATCATGGATCCTACCCTCTAGAATCCAGTGCATGGATCCTACAAACATTGTGGATCTTGTGGATCCTAGTAACAAACGTTGTGGATCCTAGCAACAGATCCAGCTTGGATCCTAACTAGGTCTTAGAATCCGTGGGTCTGACCTAAGATCCATAGCTACAGGTATCTGACCCCGGATCCTGTCTATCTGACCTAGGATCCCTGGATCTGACCTAGGATCCCTGGATCCTAACTAGGATCCAACACTATGTGACCATGGATCCTACATCTGTCTTTGGTAGGATTTCTGATAGAATCTTAGGTAGGATACCAGCACTATCTGACAGATAGTGGTATGTTCCACAAAAGTACTGTCTAAGCAACACTATTATGTGTGTGTGTTTGGTGGGTGGAGCATTCTACTAATGGAATAATGCAGTGCTTTGAATTCTTCTTTTCCATGGTAAACAATCACACAATATATTGAATGTAAAAAGACAGATAACTGACAGGTGAAAAACATCTGTGAAGGGACTATTTTACATTACAGTATTTAGCAACATTTTGTTGCATTTTTGTGGCTTTAAAATTTTTTAGAGTGTTTGTTTTTTAACAGTTGCTTATGGGCCCATTTTATATGAGCAATAAGGCACTCCTGGGATATCGGTAGTACTAGGTGTCCCCCATAGTCAGGGGGCTGAAGGCACTCGGCTTCACCTCATGCCTCACTGCGCCCCTGACCATGGGGCAAACCTAGTACCAAAATGCCCCATCATGCCTTATTGCTTAATTATCAAATTGCTGCCATGTCCTATGCCATTTGAAGGCTAGAGAGGTTGCATACGAACATACGAAAATGCCAGCAGATATAGGCCATATGGTCTATTGAGTCTACTCGAGTGTGCAGCTGTCAGCCTAGTACTCTGCAGCTGAATCAAAAATCAAACTTCACTGGTGAAAGTTCACTAGTAGAAAGGGCCAGAAAGGACTAGCAGTACTGATAATAGATAAGGCTCCAGGACCAAATGAGATGCACATGAGTGTGCTAAGGGACCTGACAACAGAGCTAGCTGAATCCCTGGAAGGGCTATTTAATAGCTTGATACATTCAGGGTTGGTTCCAAAAGGTTGAAGGACAGTGGACCTAGTTCCACTCCACAGTGGAGGAGACAAGGAGCAACTGTGAATCTATAGACTCTTTAGTTTTACTTCCATAGCAGGTATATTAATGGAGGCAACAGTCAAAGTGGACCTAGTGGACTATCTGGCAAGAAATGGTCTCTGGAATAGTAAACAGAATGGATCTGTGGCAAGGATGTCTTTTCAGACCAACCTGATAGTGTTTTTTGATTGGGTAACTAGGGTACTGGATGAGGGACAAACAGTGGGTTTAGTCTACATTGACATCAGCAAGGCATTAAACTGTGTCACACAGAAGACTGCTGAAGAATTTAGAGGATCTAGGTGCAGCAAAGGACTGAACTAGATGGGTGGAGCTGGCTGGGGAGAGACACGGGGGTGTGGTGGTAAAAAGGGTTAAGTCAGGGGAGAGGGAAGTCATGAGTGGGATGCCACAGAGTTCAGTCTTGGTGCCGGTCCTTTTCAGTATGTTCATAAGTAACATAGGAAAAGAAACACAGGGTAAGATGTATCTCTTTGCAATCCCACAACCTCCTCAGGAAGGACATTCCATGCATCCATCACCCACTCTGGGAAAAAATACTTCCTCACTTTGACCCTGAGCCGTCCCCCCTCTGTCTTCAAACTGTGCCCCCTTGCTTTTCAGCATCTCTTTTTCTGAAAGATGCTACACTCTTGGACTTTGTTGATTCCCTTGAGGTACTTGAAAGTTTCTATCATGTCCCCCCTCTCCTTCTTTTCCTTGATGGTATACATATTAAGCTTCTTTAGTCTCTGTTTTATGGTTTCTGGTGCAGACCCTACACCATTTTAGTTGCCCTCCTCTGGACTGTCTCCATCCTGTCTATGTCCTTGCGGAGATAGGGTCTTTAGCACTGCACACAGTACTCCAGATGGGGTCTCACCAACTGTCTGTACTGAGGGATGACAACTTCCTGTTTTCTATTGGTGATGCCTCTCCCTATGCATCCCAGTATCTCCCCAGCCCTTCTTACTGCCTTCTCACATTGCCTGCCTACCTTTAGGTCCTCTGATAGGACTACGCCCAGGTCCCTTTCCATTTTTGTTGTTGTTAGTACCACCCCCATTGTGTACTCTTCCACTGGGTTTTTGTTTCTCAGATGCATTACTTTGCACTTCTTTGCACTGAATCTAAGCTGCCATACTTTTGACCATTCCTCCAACCTTGCCAAGTCCCTTCTCATCCTTTCCACCCCCCTTGTATATCAACCCTGTTGCAGATCTTTGTGTCATCTGCAAAGAGGCATACTTTTCCTTCCAGTCCCTCTGCAATGTCACTTATAAAGACATTAAAGAGGACTAGCCCCACTACTGAACCTTGTGGCACCCCGCTGGTAACCTCCCTTTCTTTGGAGTGGATTCCGTTTACTATTACCCTCTGTGTCCTGTTCTCCAGCCAATTTTTTACCCAGGCTACCACCCTGGGACCCATTCCCAGGCTGGCTAACTTGTTTATTAATCTTTTGTGTGGGACTCACTCCCAATCACATAACTGCCCAGCTCCCCCAACCCGTCAATTACCTAACTCACTAATTCTAGTGACATCCCATCACCCTAAACACTCTCTGGCACCCAACCTCCCTCCTTCACTCACAAGCACCAAGTTAAGGATACATAGCACCTAGAAAGAAAGAAGGGTCCTGCACTGGAGCAATTCTGCTCTCTTGTATAGTAACACTTTGCCATTTGCAGGCTATAATTTCTCACCACTAGAGGACTTCTCATAGTCACCTGCTTATTGTACAAGCCTGACAGCCTACAGCATTTAAAGAGCCATCCTTGGATCACTCTCCAAGCCTTAACTCTGCCAGAGTGCACCCCCCAGGCCTTGACCCTGCCAGAGCACCCCCCCCAGCTCTACCAAGCACCCCCAAAAGCTAGCACTGTCCCCTGGCCTCTGCTGCTACTGACTTATATCCTGGACCACTGGGCACTGCGCCACCTGACCTTTACTCTCCAGAGTGTTAATTCCGGATGGCTTTGATCTCTCCACCCCTGATCTGACGCTTAGGGTGGCTCCCCCTACTGCCCCCAAAAGAGCACAGGATCGTCCTCCTGCTACACTGTGCACGGCCAACTACTCCCACACCACGTACACACCTGCCAACCTACGCCATGCTGCACTGTCTGGCGGGACCCATTCTTCGCCATGTACCTTACACACCCTTGCTGCCCCTTAAAGCTGGGCCATGGCTCCTTTTATGCAGACTGGAAACTTTACCTGCTGTCAAGGTCCCTCGGCTACCCCCTACCCCTTCAAGCCCCCCTCGGCCTGGCAATCTGCAAAAGGCCTAAAAATAGTGCACCTCAATATCCGCAGCATTCTCCAAAACCTAGCAGAACTTACGGCCTGGGTGGCCCTCTACAAGCCGGACATCATGGGCATCACGGAAACCTGGTTGAAGCCTTGCATTCCTGACCTCGCATATGCCATTCCGGGCTACAGCCTCATCAGAAGGGACAGGGCAGGTAGTAAATGTGGGGGGTGGAGTGCTCCTATACTATAGGGGGCATCTTAATGTGTTTACTGTTTCTCAGTCACCCCCTGATACCACAGGCTGTGAGTTCATTCACTCCCTCCTCCTGCTTGGAAACACTAAAAAGGTACATCTGGTCTGTGCCAACAATCCCCCGAAGGGAAGTCTTCTAGGACTCTCCTCTCTGCTTGACCACCTTAAAGCTAAGGTAGGCTCAAATGAGCTGCTAATCCTGGGGGACTTCAACCTCAGCTGGCTGGGGCCAAATACCAAGCAATACGGGCTGCTACTGGAGCCGGCCCGGTGGCACTGAGGGTTAAGGCGCTGGACGCCACACCTCGCGCCACGCCGGCGACCCGGGTTCCGGAGCGAGCTCGGATCGTCGTGGGTCGGCCGGGGGGAGACAGGCTGGAGCATCCGAGGACAGCTCGCCTTCTCCGGGGGGAGGGGGGATTCCTATACCGGCGAGCAGCGACCCCTGGTGGAGACTGGGGAGAGCGACGGCAAGCCGGGTCTCAAGGGGCTCGATTGGTTGCTAGATAGGCGACAGCCCTATCAGCCCAGAGAACTGCTCCTTCGTGGGAGGAGTGAGAGGGTATGCACTGCTGGCGTCAGCGGATGCCTAAACAGCAGTAAACCTTGCCAGCGAGAGAGAAGGAAAAATGGATCCCACAGAGCCTGGATGAAGGAGCACCGAGCCGGGGTCCTCATGTGCCAGCGCCCCACCACAACCCAGGACCTGAACAAGATCCCAAGATTTCGGGGGCCCCCTGACCCGACCCCTCCCGGGGGGTATTCCGTGGCTCGATGAAGGGACCTGAGGTGAGTAGGAAGGGCGCTGGCAGGGGCAGGGCTTCATGGGTGCTCCAGAAGGAATGGCTCTGTGAGGGCAGGAGGGAGTAGAAACAGAAATTTCAAAAAAAAAAAAAAAAAATATGGGCTGCTACTCTCAGGTCTTGCCCTCAGCCAGATCATCACGGATCCTACCAGGATCTCCTCCTGGGGGGACAAAGGCTCGCTAATCAACTGGATACTGAGAAACAGACTGGAAAAAATCATCCACTCTGGTATACTCCCGGATGCCATCTCTGATCACTCTCCTACCTACTGCATTTGGGGCTCCACATCACCCAAAATCCCCAGCAGAGTGATACAGATGAGGGACTTCTCCAAACTCATCCTCAATGACTTCCTTGAGGATCTATGCTGTGCCGACTGGTCTAGGGTTCATAGCACAAAAGGCCCTGCTGACACCCTGGACCACTTCCTTGCCGTATTCATTCCACTGCAAAACAGGCATGCACCCCTTATGAAAAGGAGGGTGAGGGGCACTGTCACGAAGTGGCTCCATGGAGGCCTATTCTCCCTAATGAAGCAGCGAGTCAAATGCTGGATGAAACACAAAATCTCCTGCAATAATACTGACCTCCTAGAATATCGGCGGCTCAGAAACTCCTGCAAGAGTGCCATACGTGCCGCCAAGAGTGAGTACTGCAAATCTGTCCTGCTTACCTCGGCCTACAACCCCCGGTGCTTTTGGCAAAACATTAAAAACCTGGTCGGAGGCTCCGCCAAGAAAACGCTTACTGACATGAATGTCGGGGAAGGGCGAACTGCAGTAACCCCCAGACTACTATCTCTGCTTTTAACAGCATGTTTTCCAACCTGCCTGCTCCGCCCTCTTCCCAACTCACCACCCCTGAACCACTGGGTGAGCACCCCCCTGACCACCATTCTACCTTAAACAAATCTCAGTTAGAGACACTCAAGCACTCCTCACCGGTCTCTCCCACCATACGGGGGAGGGTCATGACAACCTTGAGCCTAAGCTGCTTAGCTTGGGGGTGCCCCTCCTCGCCCGGACTATTACTCATATATTCAACTCTTCCCTTACCTCGGGAATCATACCTGACATATGGAAAGTGGACAAGGTTGTCCCGGTGTACAAACATGGCGATCCCCAAAGAGATGAAAAAGTATCGCCACATTGCCATACTCTCCGCTACTAGTAAGCTCCTTGAAAATGCTGTGGCTGCACAAATCTCACATTACCTCCAGGAGTACGCAGTTCTCTCCCCCGCACAGCATGGTTTCAGGAAGGGACACAGTACGGCGACTGCAGTTGCCGTGGTCACCTCTGAGGTCAGATTCGTGACGGACCAAGGTAAACTGACTGGAGCTATCTTCATTGACCTCTCAAAGGCCTTCGATCAGGTTGACCATAATCTCCTCCACTCCACTCTACACTCGCTCGGATTTTCCCCCTGAGCCCTTGCATGGTTCTCCAACTACCTTGGGGGAAGACAGCAATACACCTGTTTCAACTGTGCCCTCTCAGCCCTTTCCCCAGTTAACTGCGGGGTCCCCTAGGGGTCCGTCCTTGGTCCCATTCTGTTTTCCCTTTTCAGAAATGAACTGCCCTCCGTTGGAACCTATGGGCTCACTACACTATATGCAGATGACCTTGTTGTTTTGTCTAGTTCCCAGGACATTGCAACCATAAACTCCCGACTTAATACAGACTTTGTTTGTATCCAGAACTGGCTCGTGGGACACAAGCTCACCATAAACCCGGACAAGGCCCTTGCCATGTTATTCAGATCAGTGTCCAAAACTGCTTCCTGCCCTACTCCTCTAGCTATCCTTGGGGCTAATGGCTCCCTCCTGCCAGTCATTGACTCCATCAAGTACCTAGGTGTCACCCTTGATCCTCAACTTGATCTTACCGAGCATCTCCGGAACATTTGTAAAGCCACAAACAGCGAGCTCGGGCTTGCCTACAGAGCTAAGGATTGCCTCACTCTGGCTGCTCGGCTCGCCGTAGCCAGGGGGATTCTCCTTCCCACACTCTGCTATGGGCTTGTTGCCTTTGCCCCAGTTCTGAATTCCAGTCTAGCAAAATGGGATATGGCTTACAACAACATATGTTGCTTCGCACTCTCTGCACCTTGCCTTATGCATCACTGTGAGCTCTATTCTCGACTGGAGTGACTCCCCCCTGAGAAACACCGAGCCTTTGTCCTCAGCAACTTCGTCGATAATATAGTCTGAATGGCTACCCCCTCTGCTCTTGCCCTCCCCTCAAACATGGAACCCCTGCCTACCACCTAAGGTCTAGCTCTGCCCAGATCTGCCTGGTCTCAAGGACACGCTCCCTCACTGGTAACCGGGCCTTCTCCGTCTAGGCGCCGAGACTATGGAACTCCATTCCCGCCCCTGTTCGCGCCTCCCCCTCCCACCCCTGCTTCAAAACATCCCTATGGAATTTCCTCAAAGTGGCTTCCACTTGTCTATGTGCCGTATAGACCCAGGGTAGTCTCTCCCTCACCCCCGACCCCTCTCCATGCTGGGTATTGGTATGCTGACCCACCGGCCTCTGTTACTCTCTGTTGAAATTCCTACCTTAAGCACTTTCTGCCGTCCTCTGGAGAGGCGCTCCCTGACATATTAGCTCCCTCTCTAGCTGCACTTTGATGCCCCCACTTTCTCATGTTCTGCCCTCAGGTCATGCAATTGTATGCCTGTACTTTCTTTTTCGTGGAAGTTGACTCCACCACGTTGTCTGCCTCTCAATACTATTATGCATCTTGCTGAAGTACTGCCTACTCTCTGCCTTGATGTTACCTGTTGATTTTTTTACCTCTCCATGCTGCTAAGTACCCTGTTGATATACGGACTACTTTACTGTATAATGCCATGTGTACTGTTTGCTGTCCCACCCACTTGTACGTGGGCCTGTATGTTACCCTGACTCTGTATTATGTTTCTCATATACTTGGGTACCACTTGTATGTGGGCCTGTATGTTACCCTGACAATGTATAATGTTTCTCTTGTACTCTGTAATCTCCCGGGTAGCACCTGAAAATAGGCACTTGTTGTCTAGTGTGCTTACCTGGTTAATAAAAACAAATAAAATAAAATAACATCTGACTGGCTGACTAGTGAACAACCAGGTGTTACTCTAGGGTTTCACCATCATAAATTCATTGTACCATACATGATGATGTGTTCTGCAAAAGCTAATTCCACTGCAGCCACCATATAAACAGGCTACCAAAGTGCACAGCAAGCAATCCATCCCATGGTCCTTCTCATGGCAATTCCAGTTGAATGCCACACACAGTTATTTACCATGTTCCACAGCAACCAAATGAAGCATACTATTATGCTATCATAAAACTATTTTTTATATATAAATAAAAGAATAATAAGAACATTACATTAAAAACACATTAAGTCGACCAATTCTTCTAAATGCAAAACGTCCATTCAAATCAAATCAATCAAATCACATTTTATTTATAAAAAAGCGCAATTCCCAAAGATCAAAGCACTTGTACATACAATAAACCTTAAAACTGCAAGTATCACATAACTATTAAAATCCCAGATTAAACAACAGCCAAATTTATCAATAAGCAGGGAAAGCCATATTAAATAAATATGTCTTCACCGCCGATTTAAAACGTTTCATGGTCAGGCACTCTCTTATTCGACGAGATAGAGAGTTCCTCAATGTTGGGGCCGCAAATGCCAGAGGACTTCAAACGAACCCTGGTAACCTCTAGCAATCCCTCATTGGAGGAGCAAAGTGGATGGAGTGATATTGTCACAAATCACGTTGTCTTGTCATATAAGAAGAAATGTTAAATAAAAACAGATTTTTATAATATTGCTATAATCATATTGCTATTCATTATCTAATGCAGTATGTAAAAAAACATAATAGAAGAGATAAAAATATAAAATAAAATTCCTACTACAAAAATATAATTCTAAAATTTGGGGCACTGCATGGGAGAATTTTCTAGCTCACTTGAGATAAACTGGAGGGTCTGAGACTACCGCAGAGTATATGGTCTGCCTTGAGGTCAGCAATAAATAGCAATTAATACTATACCTCAAATTAGGTTGTGACAGATTTTGTGGGTTTTGCAGCCTCTGTCACAACATCACAAACAGTAATCCACAACAGATGCATTCCAACTGCAGCTATTATAAATAAGCTTCAGTCATTCATATTAATTACTGACCACAAAGTCCTCCCTACCCCATTTGTAGTCTGTTTTACCCTATGCCAATTACTGCATTAGGAGCCAAAGTGGTTCAGATGAAATGCTAAAGCAGAATCACATTTGCAATTTCTAGCCAAATGCAAGCTGGCTCCAGACCACTTCTCTCACCATTCCCTCATTGGGTGCATATACATCTCGTATCAGGGTGGTTTAGTATGTAGATCTATAGGGGATAGGCTCCCATCTTATATTAGAAACATAAGGCTCCAGCACAAGATTTAGTACCTCAGCACATCCTAGCTGAAAAAGGGGGTATTCACTCTGTGGACACCCCCATAACAGACTTAAACACATGATTAATTAGCAAAGAAAAGACAAAAAAAAACACAGTCCATAGACTGCCTCCCTCCTTCCCACAGCACCAGAGTACTGGAGAGGCTTGCTTGAAATCCATCTGCTGGTGGAATTTACTCTGGGAAGTCGCTCAATTTGACTCGCCCATATTACGGGCTACCCAACAAAGTCATCGCTGGAGGATCATCCTTGCTGCAGCACTTTCTAGGAAGCAGAGGAGCCTTAGATGCCATGCTCACACATGTCTACTGTTCTGTAGGGACCTGTTCATTCTCTTTCTCCTGAGTCTTTGTGCTTGATGCAGATGCTGTTACATGGAGGGAGAGCCAATGGAGGAAGCAGGGGACTCTCAGCTTCTTCTCAGGTTTCAAGACAGAGGGCTGGAGGAAGCCTCTCTTTGCAGCCTTTTAGTTGCTGATTTTTCTGATCATAGGGCTTGCTGCCAGAAGTCCTAACCATCTCCTCTGGCACAATGTATGTGACTGACATCTTGCAGGTATTCTGTAACCATGGAGTATATAGCTGAAGTGTCCATTTGCTCCTTCACCCCCTTGCCAGGTGCTAGTGGAGCAGTTTTTGTTTTTTTTTCCCTACAAGGCCATGGTCCAGAAGTGGTGTACAGGGTTTGCTGCTGCTGCCTAGACTTCAAAACCCTCTGCCACCACATTCCTATAGAAGCGTGATGTTGTAGGGAACTGCAAGACATGATGTACTCCAAGTGGGAACAGTAGGCTTCAAACCTCCATGACTGCCCGAAGTATCCAGATAAGGTGACCTTAACACCTTGACCTGCCCTTTTCCTTGGACAATTGTAATTGTTTTCTCTTTAATTGGGAACCATATAAATTTTCACCAGCAGACACTGAGGGTGGTAGCCCTGTTTTGGAGTAGGTACATCTGTGGGCCCTTTTGATCTCCGGGCAGCCTGTTCATGCTGATGTGGGAGAATAGGAAGCATATTTTGGATAAAGGCTACTGCTTATTTATTCACAGTCTCCTCTGGGAAGCCAACAGCAGCAGGTTCTTACTTCAGCTGCATATCTCCAAGTCCTCAACCCTGTGCCACAAAACGTTAATCAGCATTTTTTGCTGTCTTAGCTTTGCTTACAATACATTGCCTATGTTTTTAACCATCTGTATGTGTGTCTCAGCCTCTTTGAGCCTTTGCTGCCAGTTCCACATATCAATGGCAGTTCTTTGTACAGTGGACTTCAGTAGTGTGTCATAATTAAGCAATAATGCCCAACAGGGTGTGTGTCGTGCTGGGATAACATCACACCTCAGGTGGTGGAGCACAAGTCCACTGACTAAGTGCATCCAACACCTAAGAAGTGACATTATCTCTGCACAACACATACCCTGGAGGGCATTATTGCTATTATACAATGGTTCTTCTTTATTAATATTGTGGGGAAAAAATGAGCGCATGTAGATGGCTAAAACATTTCATAGTTAGGCAGAGAACAAGTGTCAAATCTCCTTTATACTGTGGGGCATCATTTTTATAGTATTAGTTTAGCAGTTTTATTTTTTGAGAAAATACTCATTGTGTGAAACCACTGCATCATGGGTATGCAAATAATCAATTGTCTGGTATCACTGTAGTGTGTTATGCGAAACCAGGGAATTAGGTAGTTGCATACCCATGAAGCTGTGCATTGACATGTGGTGTGTTTCAGCATAAAAAATAAAACTGTAAAACTAATACTATAAAACAGAAGTTCCCACAGTATAAAGGAGATGCTCTGACACTTGTTCTCTGCCTAACTATGAAATGTTTTAGCCATGACAAATATGTTAGTTCCAACAATATTAGTAGATATGTTTTTTATATGAAACTAAACTTTTGCTACTTTAGCTACAACACATTAAACTTCCTTGGTATAATGTGGTCATGCATGTGGTTGGCCTTCACACAATGAAGTTATACTGAAATATCACTGTTCCAGGCACACACTGACCAATCAGAGTGCAGGGATTTTTTGCCTTAGAATAATGTTAAATAATATTGGTCCCTCTGCCAAACGTAAAGGACAAAAAGTTTATTAAGGAATTTTGTGAAAGGAATACCCCTGAGGATGAATCATGGAGCTGCACATGAAGGATATTTAAGTGTGCTCTCAAGGAGAATGCAATAGAAATGGGTGCACACAGGAGCAAAAATCAAGTGTATATGCTAAAAAATTCAAAAGGTAGAGAGTAAGCTTTATGGTTCCAAATCATAAGAAGCAAGAAACACTTGGGTTAGTGGGAATGTCAGCTGAGAAAAGTCAAATAGGGGTATACAGAAGTGGTGAAAATGCAGCTAAATTACTGATTTCCAGGTGCAAAAGGTATGAGAAGCGTTTTGATACCATATTTATTATCTTTTGATTCTTTAGCAGACTATGCCTACCAAAGAAAGGAAGATCAGTGTTTACTTGAGGGGAGAGCAAAATGTTTGCAGTATAACTGATGGCATAACATGACTGTATAGAAAGTTCAAAATGGTACAAATCATGAAAAGGTGAAAAATGTATTATTTTCCAGCAAAGTCACCATGAAGTGGTGGACTTTTCGATTCGTAGAGTTTTGGAAAATTGTACATTATGCTTATTTTAGCAATTTACAAACAAGACAAATGCAAAGTTCTGATTTTCTTGAAAAAATCTTCACTTCTAGCACCCAAGTTCACAGTTAAAATATTTTACACCTCAACGACCTGGGTTCGGTAATGGACTCGGGTTGCTGGGGGTTGGCCAAGGGAGGTAGGATTGAGCATCCCCATGGATACTCTCCTCCTCCAGGTGGAGCAGGTTACAGGACAGTAATGCCGACATGCATTTCCACCGATGGAATCACGGGTAGTGAGGTGTAATGACTCCCTACAGGGGAGCCGGGGGAAGGGAGGGTGCTGCAGATGCTTGACAGTGACATGTGTAAGTGTGCTGCCTGTCTGGACTCAAGTCCTCTGTGTTGGTGCCCCCATGGGGGTGGGACTGGGAGAAAAACCAAAAGCAAAAAATCTCCTGTTCTCGTGCAGAATGATGCTGGGTCCACGCTACGTTGGGACCCTGACTGAAAAGACCCAAGGAAGGTATGGTAATCCTTGGGGCAGAGACATGGAGGAAGTAAAAAAAAAAATGTTTTGCACCAGTAAACAGGGTGCAAAGTGAACCCTGGAACCCTGTTGCACTGATAAAAAAAATGCTACCGTAAATACAGAAGTAGGTATCTGCTCCAGGGGGCAGGCTAGAGACAAAGTCTAAAAAGTTACCAGAGACCCACCAATGTGCTGTGCAGAATTTTCAAATTCTTTCAGAACATAATTCTGCAGAATTTTCGAAATTCTGCCAGAAATGGAATGGTGGAATTCTGTGGCAGAAAAAAGTGGAATATGTTTTTTCTGTAACATTTCTGCAGCATTTTATTCAGCGGATCTCGGTACTTTCTGCAGAAATGGTTGCAGAATGATTTTTTGTGGAAAAATGCTATTCAACAAAATATTATTCCATGGATCACAGCTGGTGGAATTTCAGAGGAGAAACAATGAAATTCCAGTTTTCAGAATGGCCATTCAACACTAATTCTGCCAGCAGAATTCCACATTCTGCACAGCACTGCTGCAGAAATGTACTATTATTTTCTAAAGATCTACCATTGCAGATACTATTAGTTAAATTGTTCTGTCAGTCACTGATCTTCCTGGTAGTTTACTGGTAGTTTATTGGCCCCCTAAACCCAATGTCAGTAGAATGCTGCACTTGGTAGTCCAATGGTATTCTAACTTTGTTTGCTAGCATATGGCTGTTTAGTAACTTGGTCCCATGATGATCTTGGTCCCACAATATCTGTGCGAATACCTGCAACACTCTGACAGCTCCCTACTGCCAACTTTTATTGGCAGTACAGTACTTGGAGGACATCATAAAAGTGGTGTGATGGGTGTGCTGGGACTATTTGGCTAAGTGAATGGCACTGCATGACAGTTAAATACCCACCCTGTCCTTTCCACACACCAATAGTTTGATGTGCATTGGCAGAGAAGGTCACCAGCCCCAAGACCCCCCCCCCCGAGCATAGCCCAATGTGGTTGCAGCCAAGGGATAGTCACAAAATCTGTTCTCAACAATTCTGCAACAGCCAAGTGGGACTGAGAAATGGACACTAAGTTTTTCCCCCCGTAAACTCAGCTGATGTCACTGGGTTTCAATTCATTGTAACCTTCAGCTCAGCTGATGTCACTTTGTTCTGCTTCACTGCTGTCCTTAGTTCAACTGATGTGACTGTGTTCTGCTTTATTGTAGTCTCCAGCTCAGCCGATGTTACTGGGTTCTGAAACTGCTAAGGAATTAAACAATGAATTCAGGATATGAAATGGCAGCATTAATAGGGACTCTAAATAAAGAAAAAAAAATAGAACTACTGAAAAAAACAAACACACTGGGTGCAATCCAACAGTCTTCACACATACCCAAATTTACAATTACATTTAAAACATCTGAACTAAAGGGTTTATGCCCCCATTAAACATTTTTACTTAACCAATTTAAGAAACTTGAATTACTTTCTTTGCACATTTTGGTGCTTAGTGTTTGGATTGCATTCATTGGGCTTATAAAAATTATATAGCTAATATTTTAAGTGATAGAACTCATGTAGGGCTGAATTTACAAAATATTGGGCTTTATGCAAAACATTTAGAATTGCCCCCAATGGTGACTCAAGTGCAATGCAAATGTGACCTCCATTATTTTGTACTCGCTAACATGCTAGATTGCATGACATATTAAGGGCTCAGCATGACATGACACCAGTCCTATAGCCTTATGCCGTGATCCAGGCTCCAGGAATCCAGCTTGAGCACCGTAATGTTTCCACTACCCATACAATTGCCAGTTGAATGAGTACTTCGGGGCTGCTATTTTTTTTTCTTTGCTCCTATGGTGCTATCTTGTGGTACTCTTCTGGTGGTTCAGTGGCCCCCTTTTGAACCCCTGCCCCAATACAGTCCCTGGCATCACGTGGAGCACATTCCTAAGCTCAGCATCCCTGTGCTCTACTTCTATTGTCTTGGTTCCTCACCTATCTTCATGCCTTGCTGGCTCCTCAATGGCTGGCATAGAATTTCAGCACCCATATCACTTGACTATATTGATTGATTCTGCAGGCAGTGGGTGTCTCAAAACTCCGTGCCCATCACCGCAAGCATTGCAATGCTTTTTTTCATGGCCTATCAAGCCATTTGCATAGTGACTCCTCCCTTCACTCCATATGATTGCAGTGTCATTGTAAGCATGCAGAAAAAGGCTTGCATTCCCATCCTACTGAACTGTATGTTGCATGACAGTCATATGTGACTGAGTATTGGGCCCCTGTCTTTCAGTTGGGCCTCTAGTAAATCTTAAACCTAAGCACAGGGATAGTTTTCCTATACTGTATGTAAATCTGGCCCTGAACACATTCATAGTTAAACTAGCTTGTCTTCCAGGCATTGGTGATATCTTGGTAAGAACATAGTACCCCTGTAACAGTACTTTGATTTTCTTGGTACAACATAATATGAACACCTCATACTATAAGGTTTAAATTTAAATTGTGAAGTTAAGATCAAAATAGCCTTCATTACATATTCAAAAGTTCTACTTAGATAGCTAGCTAGCTAATTTACTGATTTTTACTTTATTGAACTCAGTCTTTGTCCTTCTGTTCAATACCATTTCATCAATAATGTACTCTGTTGGATTATATAATTTATACCTAAATGGGCCTAATTTGGGGATAAATCTAAAACCATTGCAATCATTAGGCCTATTGTAGTGGAACTAAATAAAATATTTTAATACCTGCCCACTTCCATTCTCTGGCAGGTTTTAGAGGAAATCAATAGAGAAGAAGGCATAATTACCACATCTTTTTAAACTAATAGACTCATTCATTAAGCAGATAATTACTTAGCTGGTATACCTTGTGACTCTCCTTGATTAATTAATGCCCCACATGAAACTCTGTTGCATTAGTCTTTGCATTGCATTGAATTGTTTTTTAAATCATTTTTACACTTAAAAAGTAGAAATAGATACATTTGGTTCTAAAAGAAATAAGCCAAGTATAGGTTTTCCGTTCTAATACTTGCAGTATCTCAACACAAAAAGCCTACAGAGTGATTGAACATGTGTTGAACACACAGATGCTTTATTTTCCTACCATGCATTAGTTCTGAAAAATATTTTATAAGATGTTTCCATGCAACTATTTTTCCTTATGTTTTTCTGTTTGCACTACGATGCTCTGTTTTTGCAGTTTAACAAAATTCTTTTGACAGATGTTATTTTTGTCCACATAACTGTTAGTTGTTGAGTTTGTCTTAAATGCATAAATGATGCATATCTTGAACAAGACAATGTCATCAACATTAGTACCTATGCTGCAAAAAAAGGCCACAGAATAATATTCGCTACAAGATGCATTTCATTCACATAATTTTATACCATAATGTGATACATTTCACTCACACAATAGTTAGAAAATTTACTAAATAAATGCATAGTACACAATGAATGGTTTTCCTACAGAGACATAGAAAAATAAGGGTTAAACCAATTATCTGGAATGTTTATGGTGTCTTGCATTTCAGCTAATGCTTAAATATTTTGTGTCTAATTAGTATTTATTACCCATTGGGACATGCATGTGGCAACAGTTTAATCTGACTGGTTAATTCCTTATGCATATTATCTAGTGTGTTTCTCTCCTGACATTTGCTGAATGCTGACAGAATTAAGTTTTGCTTCATAGTACACAAAGGAGCCAAAGCATGACAGACAGTGAGTGGCTGCTGTCAAGGGATTCTGCAGAATTTTGGGGTGCATCAAAAAGGGTTGACCAGCAGGGCTGGGAAGGTATTCCTGTCACTTCATAAGACTGTGGTCCTACCCCACCTGGAACACTGTGTTCAAGTCTGAGTTCCTCAACACAAAAAGAACATTGAGGCAGTTAACAGACTGTGACATGGGACAAGCAAACTGATCATAGGTATGTGAACAAAAGTTATTAGGAGAAGCTAGTAACCCTTAAAGTAAGTAAGCAAGTAAGTAAACTTTTATTTATACTACGCCCAATCCTGGAGGCTCTGGGCACTTTACCTGGTAGTGCAAGTACATACACATTACATTTTACAAACAAGAATAAAAGGGTTAATAAATATCAAACAATTAAATCAAGATAAATAAATAGCAATAAAATCAATACTATAGCTAAAATGCTTTTAAAAAGGTGTGTCTTTAGACCCCTTTAATAGCCTCCACCAACAGTGCCTCCCTCAGTGATTTGGAGAATGAGTTCCAGAGGGCCGGGCCAACCACCTCAAACACTCAATCTCCCAAGATTTTTAGACTGGCCCTCGGAACAACTAGAAGGCCCTTGTTTCATCATAGAGAAAATGAGGCTGAGAGGGGGTATGATCTCAGGTTCTGCATACCCAAGGGTATCAAAAAGACTGAACAGTCAGAGAGGTTTGATTTGGTGTCCTGCAGCAGGATGCAGGGACATGCCTTGAATGAAAGGTGGAAATTCATGGCAAAGTTAGGAGAAATGTTTTTTTCCAGAGGGTGATGAACCTTTGGTGCAGCCTACCGTGGAGACAGGGGACTGTAAGATAGGTCAGTCTTCCAAGAGGCCTAGACAAATGTATACTTCCCAAATGAATTACAGGGTATTCTGGGTTGTAGAGTGGGTAGGGAACACCTATCGGTTAGCGCATATTGGCAAAGCATAGAAACATAGAATTTGACGGTAAATAAGGACCGCTTGGCCCACCTATTCTGCCCATTTTCCTACCTAACAGATTAGCTGCAGATCCTAGTTAACCAACAGTTTACTTCCTCCTACCCCCACTAGGACTGCCTTATGTCTGCCCCATGCATTCTTGAATTCCCCTACTGTTCTTGACTCCACGACCTCCTCAGGGAGGCTGTTCCATCATCCACTACCCTTTCTGTGAAAAAATACTTCCTCACATTACCTCTGAGCTGTCCCCTCTATCTTCAAATTGTGCCCCCTTGTTCTTGCACATCTCTTTTCTGAAAGATGCTACCTCTTGGACTTTGTTGATTCCTTTGAGGTACTTGAAAGTTTCTATCATGTCCCTCTCTCCTTCTTTCCTCAAGGGTATACATATTAAACTCCTTTAGTCTTTCTTCAGTATGTCTTCTGGTGCAGACCCTGCACCATTTGGTGCCCTCCTCTGGACAGCCTCCACTCTGTCTATGTCTTTGCAGAGATGGGGTCACCAGAACTGCACACAATACTCCAGATGGGGTCTCACCAACTGTCTGTACAGAGGGATAACAACTTCCTGTTTTCTACTATTGATGCCTCTCCCTATGCATCCCAGTATCCCCTCAGCCTTCCTTACTGCCTTCTCAGATTACTTGCCCAGCTTAAGGTCATCTGATATAATTACCCCCAGGTCCCTTTCCATTTTTACTATTGTCAGTATCTCACCCCCATTATGTACTCTTTTCCTGGGTTTTGTTTCCCAGATGCATTACCTTGCACTTCTTTGCATTGAATCTGAGCTGCCATACATTTGACCATTCCTCCATCCTTGCCAAGTCCCTTCTCATCCTTTCCACTCTATCGTGTGCATCAACCCTGTTGCAGATCTTTGTGTCATCTGCAAAGAGACATACTTTTCCTTCCAGTTCCTCTGCAATGTCACTTATAAAGACATTAGAAAGGACCAGTCCCAGTACTGAACCCTGCGATACCCCACTAGTAACCCTCCTTTCTTCACTGTGAACTCTGTTTACTACTACCCTTTGCATCCTTTTGTCTAGCCAATTTTTTATCTAGGCTACCACCTTGGAACCCACTCCGAGGCTGGCTAACTTGTGTATTAATCTTTTGTGTGGGACTGTATCAAATGCCTTGCTAAAGTCTAGGTAGGCCATGTCAACAGCCCCTCCCTGGTCTACTACTTTGGTCACCCAGTCAAAGAAATCTATTAGATTCATCTGACACGACCTTCCCATGATGAATCCATGCTGCCTTGGATCCTGTACCCCACTGGCCTCTAGGTACTTAACAGTTCTTTCCTTCAGAAGTGATACTATCATCCCTACCACTGAGGTCAAACTAACTGGTCTGTAGTTTCCTGCCTCTGTCCTGCTCCCACTTTTGTGAAGAGGAATCATATCCGCCCTCCTCCAGTCCTCAGGTATCACCCCATCCTCCCATGATTTGTTAAAGAGAGTAGCCAGTGGTGTCACTAGTTCTACCCTTAGTTCTTTAGAATTCTTGGGTGAATCCCATCCGGACCCATTGTTTTGTTCACCTTCAATGTTATTAGTTCTTTCAGAACCCTTTCTTCTGTAAATGGACTGGTATCGATCCCAGTCTTCAGAGTGTTTCTCTAGTTTGGTTTAGGTACCTCCCCCTCCTCTTCTTTTGTGAATATTGAGCAGAAATATTCGTTAAGTATCCCTGCTTTTTCACTGTCACCCTCTGCCCACATTCCCTCCCCTTTATTAAGCCTCAATATCCCTCCTTTGGTCTTTCTTCACTTCCTAATGCACCTATAAAAGGTCTTTTCCCCCTTCTTAAAAGAGTTGGCTATCCTTTCCTCCATTTGGGCCTTTGCTATTCTGACTGCCTTCCCTGCCTCTTTCTGCTTTATCTGATAAAGTTCTCTGTCCTGCTCCTTCTGTGTTTCCTTATATTTTCCGAATGCTATCCTTTTCTCCATAACTTTCCCTGCCATACATATTTCATTCATGTTTATGAAGCATGGAGTGGGGGCACCCATGATGGACCAACAGTCCCTTATTACCATGTTACTAATGTATATTAACGGAGACACTGATACAGTTAAAAACTACAATACAACAATTGCTATGAAATCCTGCACGGGAAGGACTATGGCTTATTCTCTCTCATTTGCTTGTGCTAAACTCAAATTGTTTCAGTAGTACTAGGGTTACAGAAAGATTGATTCTTTTTAACTTAGTATGTCAAATGACTGAGAGTACTGTAGCTCAGTTAAATCTGGCTCAGTATTTGCTTGGAAATGAAGACAGTGCCTGAGTAAATGACGGCTGATTGGAGGTAAGCTTATATGCAATGGGTACAGTAAAAATTACATTAAACTGCTCTGTCAATTAGTTGGTTTGCATTTTTCAACAAGTTGCATAAGTGTTGCTGGATCCATAACACATTCTTACAAAAACTGTTGCCTGAGAGATGAAAGTCAGTTGTGTATTGCATTGTAATGCAATTGCAGATCTATGTGATAATGGCAATTGCCAAAGGGCGATCACCATTAGTGCAATGGCACATCGACAAAAAATTATTTTGGTGATGTACTCCCTGGTGCACAGCAAAATGGCACTAGGGACTTCAGTTTTTGTGTTTTATGTGGGGGGCTGTACCCCTGCACCTCCCTACTAAATGATTCTCAACTCCAGCGGGGTGCATGTTGGGGGGACAAATGCGGAACAAAATAGAAATTTGGGTCAGGTGCAACGAAAAGCACCTGCACCCAGATCCAAACCCAGCATCATTCCTGCCGCAGCCCTGAACCCACCCACCATGCCATGGAAACAGCTTGGCAGTTTGCTGCTGCACTACCCCCATAACCTCTCCATCCTCTCCCACCCCACGCTAGGCGTGCTCGCTCCCCCACGCACATAGGCATGTAGCAGCAGGATGTCACTATTTTGCACACCCCCCATCCAGTTGCCCTCCTTCCCCCAGTCACCCTGATGACAGGCATATCAATTGAGTCACCCTTTCGGTAGGCTCCTAATCGTGGTTGCCAAAGTCACGGGATACCATGCATTGCAGCTGAGTTGCAAAACTATTTCGTACAAATTGACCTTAAGCTGATAAAGGGATATAAAGTAAAACAATGGGAGCTTCCAGTACATTTTCAACTAAAACAAATAATGCTAAACCAACCTATTTGCATGACAGTTTAATGTGAACTGTACTGTAGGTACTGTAGCCGGATCACTATGTTAAATCACTAGACATTACATATACAGCGTTACACAATGTGAATGCAGGTGCAGAGCATTGGATAAACAGTGCTGATTATGCTGCAGTGAGGAGAAATCATTTATCCTCATCATTCTGATGTTTATCCTTAAAATTCGAATTGAGACTCACAGCTTTCGGTTCATCCAATGAACTGACACTTCCCATGGTATGTCAACCAATCAAAGGCACTCTTAACACCAGCTGTTAGTACCTCTCACAAGACCGAAAGAATATTCTGCAGGAAAAAAAAACTGTAGCAGAAAACAATAAAACAGACACATCAGGGCTCTGGTTTAGAAAACAAGGTACCTCAGAGACACACACTCTCAGTGCATGAATCACACATGCAACATGGCAGCCTCAGACACATAATTTATCCAAAGTCATTGCACTGACGCTGTTGCTACATCACTCATGGCTACTCTTCACTCCACCACTTTTGAGACAAATGAGGTCAACACAATTCATTTGGATAAATGATTTACCTGACACTGCCCTGTTGCACATCCCCCCATTATTGAGTCACATTACCTAACTACAAGATGCCTTCATTAACAAAGGATCATAAAAAAAAAACTTGCAGAAAATTCTCCTAGCTTCAGAGATATACATCCCTTGCTTTTTATTGCTGATTATATTACAATATTATATTAATTTGATACTTGTCATATTAATCAAACAGTTCTTTTTTCATAGTGAGAAGAATTATGCACCATCTGCTTTTAAAATACCTTCCATTTAGTAACATTATCATCATATGAATCCATATGTGCTCCATTCTAAAAAAGAAATGTTTGGCTTGACAGATATTATGCCAGATAGTAAATATGTAGCAACCTAGTAACTCCACAACTATCCACGTGGATGAGACAGTCACTATTAGAATCACAAAATTTACTTCCTTTTTTTTTTTTAACTCTGTTTATTCTCCCCTAACCAACTGGCCTCTCTCCAGCATGGTCTCTCAGTCAGCTGGCTCTGCCCATCCTGCCTGAAGTGTTGCCCATCCATTCTCCATTAGAGGGGCACCCTCACTCCTTGTGTAGCTTTTTGCCCTAACCCCCCAGGTCTGTGTCCTCCAAGGAAGGACTGCCATCTCCTATTGGCACCCTATCTATAGTATCAGAGGGCAGCTGTCACAGCAGGAGGGAACTGGAGTAGACATCTTGATGCCAGGCGGGGGACATGGGGCCGTTACCACTGGACCTGCCTTCACCTACCAGTGGAAAGAGGGTTTTTCTTGTTTTTATCCCTCCCCAAATGTGGGATGTGCAATGTCACCCAGACCACTATGTGAGCGCTCCCACACATGTCCGGAAGATGGCCGCCCAGCTTTCCCTTTTCAGTGTGGTCCCTGTTTCTGTAGTGCACTAGCTGTGTGGGACATTCCCCCCCCCTCCTAGGAGAGGAGCACAGTCCTCCAGATGCTCAATCCTCTCCTCCTACGCTGATCCCCGATGGCCCAAGCTCTCTCCCAAACCTGGGTCACTGGCATGGCGTGCCGTGTGGCGTCCAGCACCTCAACCCTCAGCACCACTGGGCTGGCTCAAAATGACCTTTCTATGCAATTGCCTGCTCTGTTGGACAAACAACAATGATTAAAGAAACTAGATTTTTCTTATCCAAATAAAAAGACAATAACCAGGTTAACAGCAAATACTACCTGCCCTTTTTAGCTATGTGCCTCCATGGCAAGTGCGTTTACGCTAACAGGCTCAAAGTAGAGAGCAGTTCTGAATTTGAGAATGAAGAAGCTTGCAACCATATTCTGGCAGTTTATGGGTATCATTATGCACCTACTCCTGCCCCACCCCCTGTTAATTCCTGCTCCCCCTTCTCACCCTCTTTGATCTGCTGATCTACTAGTTCTTATACCTGATCCCCATTTGTACACAAATTGGAATGCACTATTTACATAGGTACATTCAAAAGTACATTCAGTGTGAGTGATTCGGCTGCAAGATGTCACTGATGTCAGTGATATGGCTTTTAAGTCCTGGTGTAGGGTTCAAGCACTAGGTCCAAAGCACGCATAAAACAAAAGCACAGCTCAGAACAGTGCGGCAACAACAGCGCTTTCAAATACATCGCCCAATGAAATCACACATGTCCACATGGTAGCGGTCCAAACACACACACCAAGGACTGCTACCAGGGATGTAATGCAAAACTACTAGCAATCTGCTTTTTGTCAGGGGCTCTACCCCCCACAACCCCCCAATGTGGGGGACTCTGCCCTCCGCTCCCCCCAAAACTAAAATAATCCACTCTGAGTTGGAGTTGGATTATGGTGAAGTGTAGAAACTGGTGAGGGGGAGGGGTCTGTGAGGCAGGAGTTGTAAAACTGTCTCACAGAAAAAGATCGGAGCCCAAGACTATAACCTTAGTATCCAGCACCATTTAGCAGAGATGTTTTATGCCTTAACCCTCTCTGCCACAAGAGCAGCTCAGCTAAATCCTGACTTTTCCCAGCCCTTCACCACGCCTTTTACTCACTCCCCATACCATGGACAGCTGCAGGGGTAGTGGTTACTGCATTTCGCTGTTCTACCACTGTCACTATTCATGATATGCTCTTGTTACAGCGTGCTTCTTCCATGCACTGTTCAGGTTGCGCTCTTGTGCAGGCGTAGGGGGTTTCAGAGTTACACAAGCCTGGGTTTTTCCCAGTGTGGAATATTTTTTTCTGTCTTGCTATAATTTCTGTAGTATAAGTAAAATTGTCAGATGCCTTTGCTGATGTTAGTGATAGAATTTCAGCAAAGTCTGAAGTTTTATATTGCTGATAACTTGAAGTGTTCCAGTTTAGACCTTCAGGGTTGAATACAACTTAAGAAAAATTATTTCAAATTGCCTGACTGGTGCATTACTAAATCCACTGCAACTGTTGGGGGTGGGGGTTGGGGGTCTGCACCCATTACTGGATATCTTTTGCCACAGCATACATTTCCTGTCAATGAGCTTCAGTAAAGTAATACAGCTACAGACTATCAAGCAGTAGTGGGTGGGCTGAAAGCCTGGGTTTGATCCCTAGTGTGGGACTTTTTTTTTTCTTTCTTACTCAGTTTTTGTAATATGAGAGAAATTTATGCCATTGCTGATGTAAGTTTCAGCAAGACGTGAAGTTCTATACTGCTGATAACTTAAAAATGTTCAGCTGAGACTTGGAGGTCTGAATTAGAGATGCAGCAAATTTAAAATTTGCTGGCGAAGTGCACGCGAAGTGGGCACTTCTGTAAAGTGCTCACTTCGCCTTGTCATTACCACTTTGCACTGGCATAATGAGAACACGAAGTAAGGCAAAGTCATTGTTTTTAATGGACTTCATATTCCTCATTATGATTCTAAGTGATCCACTTGGTGTTTCAGACTTGGCAGCCCCCCCAACACATTACATGGCTTACAGTACTGTAAGTCACATGCTGTCTACCAGGCAGGAAGGAAGTGAGTCACACAGGCAGTTTCACTTTCTCCTGTGCAGACTGAGAGAGAGGAGTGTGTGTGTACTAGAGAGAGGAGTGTTTTTTTTTGATTGCAGAGAGAGTTAACATTTGATACTTAAACCAACAGCTTTTTTAAAAGCTACATTTTTTTGTCTTTTCTGTATTTTTTTTTACTTAATTTATTTCTGTAAATTTTATTTTTCTTACCTACTTAGTTGTTTGTGTGTGTGTGACTGTGTGTGTTGTGCTTGTGTCGTGAGATGGAGCAGGGTGAGGGAATGTCTGGGGTGGGGGCAGCTCTGGGAGAGCGTGGTAGTATGCATCGTCGTACCGTGTGCATGCGTGGAGGCCGGGGCATGGGCACCCATTTGTGTTGGACCACTCTAAACTTCTGGGTGTCCAACCCCCAGAAGCAGGACCAGCACCGCCTCCTGACTCTGAGGCAATTCAACCACCACCACCACCAAGCCCAGCACAAGGTCCATTGGAGCAGGATGTGCCTGTTCCCCCAGGCCCAGGTGTGGATCCCACCATCAGAACTGTTGAGCAGTGTGACCAGCCTACTGCCAGTTCATCTGGACCTCCCCTGCCTGTGCCTGGTCCTCTCCGCACCTCCGTTGTTTGGCAGTTTTTTGACTGTGTTGGGGGGGACAGCAGTGTGGTTAAGTGTCGCCTATGTGCGGTGGAGGTGCGCCGTGGCCCCCGGGGAGTCACCTGGGGACTGGGGGCCAGTGCCCCCATATGCTTAATCACCACCAGTTGGAGTGGCAGGCTGCCACAGAACGGACCATGTCTCAGCCTACTGGCCGTCTCCGGGCAGAGGGTGCCCTGTGCCAGCAGGCGCGGCATCCCTAAGAAGAGGAGGGCCGCAGCAGCATCTGTTGCTCCACCAGTACCCCCACCACCACCAGCAGGTCAGCCTGTCAAAGGAGTGGATGCCAGTGAAGTGCGTGTAACACTGTCTGACTTGGCAGTTCTCTGGAGTGCTGTTGAGGAGAACAGTGAGAGATCACCATAGGATCCCACATTAGTTTTGTTTCCTCACACCATGCCCCCCCCACCTTCCTTGCTGTGCCATAAAATGTATTTCTCCACCATCCCTGACCCTTGTATGTAATTATGCCCTTTTTTTGTTGTCTTCAGTATGCGTTACACTTTGTATTCTGGGGCCACTTCCTTCTGTTAAATGTCTGTGTGTTTTGTGTATGTGTGCTGTTTTGGTGCCTCATTTTTCTGCATCCATAAAGGCATCTGTCTTGTGTCCAGAAAATTGCCAAGTGGTAACACAGTGAAATGGGACTGTTTAGCTCATACAAAGTCCCCCAGAATTTATGGCGCAGTCAGTCAAGCGCACAACAGTGGCACAGAGTCCCCGGATTTTTTCTGTAGGCCCAGAATGCATCCTCCTTGTGTGCAGAGAAGTGAAAAGTGATCATCTCAACTGGATTGAAAGGTGCCCTTTGGATGTACAGTAATAGTAGCCTTGGTGAGTAGATATATATATATATAGTAACCCCTGCAAATGGGGGTTCCCAAAAGACTTCAGGAGCTTGCTTGAATGCTCCAAGCCTGAATGGTGTTTGGCGTGTTAAGCCATTTATCAGTGAGTGTTTTTAGAACCTCTGGTACTGTCTCTTTAAGAGCTGTCTGCTTGCAGACATAATTAGTTGTATGGGGACTGTGTGTTTCTTTGATTGAGTACCACTCAAGCTGCTGCCAATTCACCCCATTTTTGCAGTCACTAGGGTGCAAAGGAACCTGTCTGAAAGATGTAACTGATTGCCAGAAATCATTTACAGTAATAATAAAATTACAGTTTGTCTAACCTGCTTTCTTTGCAGTCAGAACTGTCTGCCTAGTTCCCCATTCTGGTTTTGAACTGCTGAACTGGACCAATCAGTGTGGGTAAACTGAGCTCTAAAATGATGCCTTGGACTGAATCAGAACTTGGGACTCATAATCTGAGCCAGCCACAAGAGGATTGTATGGGCAGTGACTCTGGGAGATGTAGTTTAGACTTGATGCCTTTTGGACCAACAGCAGCAGTCTATTGTGAGTGACAGCCAATCCAGTCAAGAACTGGGAGGAACTCAAAGGAAGTGCCCGGTTTTTGTCTGTTGGGAGTTTCAGTTTGAGATCTGAAAGAAGGGAAAGAAACCCTGTGCTCCTTCAGTGCACAGTTTCAGTCAAAAACGTGTGCAAGGCCCAGAGTTCCGGTCTACAACTTGTGTAACTGCTTGTTAGGACTGAATCCGTCCTGTGAAAAGAATCAAAGGATCTCTGAAGAGTAGAAACCAGGCTCACCCTGTAGAAGACTGAAGAAATTGTTGAATTACACTCGGTCTGTCAGGAACTGAATCTGCTGTGTGTTCTCCTGGTTATTTGCAGTAATGCGATTGGGATACAGATGCAGCCTGCCTGGTATAGTGCTTTCTTTTTTTACCATATAAATGTGTGAGGAGTCTCTTGGAGATCAAAAGTAGCCCTGCTGACATTGAAGGACCATATCTTCTTTGGAGGTCGTGAGTACTAATTCGAGTCGCTCCCTGTTGAATTGCCACATTAAATCCAAATGGAATTACTGTACTGCTGATTGTTTAATTTTCCCTTTTCTCTGTGTGAAAGGGCCCTACCAGCTGCCACGGTTTGGACTAGCCACTAGGGCCTGGGTACCTAGGGACAGTAACTGGTAGGGATAGGCCTGTGCACAGAGCCATAGGTAGATAGTAAAGTGATAAGCTAATTAACCTGATTTCCCCTGTCCTTGTTATATCCCCTAAATAAATCAGAGCTGTTTGTTTCAACAAAGTTATACTGCCTGAGGTATTTGTCTATGTTAAAGTACTGTACTGTGATTGTTGCACTGTATCTTATTTTACAGGATGTCCCGGTGCCTGAACCAGCCTTGGGGTAAGTGTATACTGTGAGGTAATTCTGCTATATTGTGTGGGCCACTAGTGGGAAGAAAGGGGTTGCAGTGTCCCAGAGGCTGTGACCAAGTAAGTTTAACTATTGCAAACCCTGACCTCTGGGTGGAGGCACCGCCATTGGATCCAGGCCCCTCAACCTGTTAGTGGCAAATCAGGCAGGGGTAGTAGCCCCTGGGATAGCGCCATCTAGGGGTTACATTTTGGAGGCTCACCGCTGGGATTGTGTGTCCTCTAGTGGCCATATTTACAAACCACTGTTAAGGGAAAAAATAAATAAATAAATAAATGGGTACCCGACAGAAGTGGCTGCACCGGCTGGTGGAGTGGTGTACTGGGAGGAGATCGACCCCAAAATGCTATGCTTATCCTGGACATCCCCTGGTATCAATACGGACACTGTGCAGGGAGTACTTTCCAAGGTGGAAGGTTTACAAAATCCTGTGGTGGTGGGTCGAGCACGCTAATCTGCTCACCCACACTTTCCTGGCCTAGTAGAGTTTAAGGATCCATAGATAGCTCCAAAGTACCACAGACCATTACCCCAGAGGAGCCCTCACTGCTTGGAGAGTGATAACTAAGGACAGTAAAGACCCGGGGAATGAGCCCTCACCACTATCTGAAACTTTTGAGGAGAAATTTGCTAAATGGTTGCTGGAGAAGGAAAACTGTGGAGGACTTGAAGAAACTATTCTTGCCACCTGGGGTGTTCCTCCCCAACACCCTCTCCTGCTCCAGTACCCGTAATGGTGGCTGAACCAATGCAGACTCCTATTTCTGCACCTGCCATTAGTCACGACTCTTACCGAAGGTTGAGGATCTTCTGCACCCTCCCCACCCCCAAGGGAGGATGACTGGGAGACCTGGATAGACTATGTTGCCCCCAAGTGCTAGAATGGCAATGCTCGGAAGGCAGCAACGAGAGGGTTAGTGAGCCTCCGAGGTCCTGCCCTGGCTGACCATCCGTGCTAAACGTGGCCAGTAACCCTGAAGCGACTGCACAAGCCTATCTTGAGGCCTTGGAGAATGTGTATGGGAGCCCAGATTCTGATGAGGACCTATGGTGGAGAGTAAGAAATGCACAACAGTACCAAGGGAGTTGTTGTCTGTGTATGTCCTCGGCTGGAAAAATTGTTGCAAGAATGCCTCAGAAAGGGTAGTTTGCCAGCGATTGAACTGGACCGAACCAGACTGGACAGAATCCTTAAGTCTGCCCCCTTCTCAGAACTGCTGTTGCTTCAGTTACGCCTGGCAAATCGACTGGAATCCCCACCTCCTATGATGAGTTTAATGGAGAGAAATCGAGAGTTGAGAAAAGGCGACCTCCTGAGGGACCTGCACCAATAGCTGTGGCTATGACCCGAGTGACTGAGGTGGCCCATCAATGAAGTTCAGGGGCAGAGGTTGGCAGTCAATGAGTGCTCTGATAAGGAAAAGATATGCCACAATGGGGTGAACTGTTGAGAGAGATCCGAATTCAAAAACAGTCCCTTTATGAAGGCCACGCCTGCAAGTACGAGGCCCCGACCTATATCGACTGCATCTGCTATGGGGTGGGGATACCCACCCATGTATCTCCTGCTGATAACAGCTCGAACTCGATTCCTTGACCATGGAAGTGGAGAAACTGACGTAGATGTCTCCAAATGCTTATCACGTCAAGACAGAGATGGCACCAAGGTTTCCAGTTAGTAATACCCCTGCCCTGGCTCCCAGTGTGGCACCTCGGCCAGCTCAAACTCCAAAAAGTATGTTTTGCTATAATTGTGGAAGGATGGGCACATGAAAGGGAATGCCAATCCCCAAAAGACACTGACAAAGTTGCATATAGGCTACAAGGAGAGCTTGGAGAACAAATCAGTGGTTGAGGGTGCAGAAATGATCCCAGTGAGGGCACCAAAAATGCTAATTCACGTCCTTTGTGGCAGGTCAGTTGCCCAGGCCCCACTACCGCCTCTCCAGACTGGTCCAGAATAGTGGGTCCCTCCATGGAGACCACTGTAAGGTGAATGGAGTGTCTACAAGAGCTGTATTAGACAGTGGCTCCCAAGTGACAATTATGTTCCAGGATTGTTATCAGGAGCATTTGTCAGGCGTACCTTACAACCATTAGAAGGACTGCATGTATGGGGGTTAAGTGAGAAGGCCTACCTATTCGGGTATATCCGAATTGGCTGTCTTTTCCCACCTCCGTGGCTGGAGTGGCCGAACAAGAGAGACCCTAGCCTTAGTGTGTCCCCCACTGGACTGTATGATGGTGTCCCTTGTTGATTGGAACAAATGCTCATATGTTGGGAAGGCTGGCACAGTTGTGTTATGAAAAACAGGGTCAAAGACTAGTAGAGCTTTAAGAGTTCGGCTTTAATTAAGAAGGCCTATGAGGCACAGAGAGATGCTGAAAAACAGAACCAGAGGAACCGGTCGAATTGTATGGAAGAAGGATCCTGAGTCTCTGATCCTGGCGCAAATGCCCAGTGTACCTTACAGGGAGAGGTCCGTATCAGAAAGGATGTTAAGAATAAAATATTAATGTTGGATGCACCAGGCGTGGAAAATTGCCAGAGGGACTGCTGGTCAAGCCTAGTATTTTGCCCGCTAGAGCCCATGCTTATGCCAGAAGGGTAATGGTCCAAGTTCATAATGTGTCTGAAAGAGACATTCGAGTAAACAGAGGTTGCATCCTGGCTAATGTGCATTGTGCAGACACTGCAGTGCTACCAGCAGCAAGAGTTCAAGGAAGAATGACAGAGTAACGCCTGACTTGTTTGATTTCGGCGACTCCCCGTTGCCAGCTGAATGGAAAGTGAGGATCAGTGAGAAGCTTGCCCAGAGGACCAGGTGTTTTCTTTAAAGGAATGGGATGTAGGATGCGTGCAAGGAGCTGAGCACAATATCCGGCTGCCTGACGAAAGACCATTTCGCGGAGAGGTCTCGACGCCTGGCACCTGCTGACATAGATGATGTGAGGCGGCATCTGCAAGAGATGTTAGCTGCTGGTGTAATACAAGAATCCAGAAGCCCTTATGCTTCCCCATTGTGGTAGTGAGGAAAAGAATGGAACAGTAAGGATGTGTTGTTGGTTATCGCACCTTAAACCGGCGGACTATCCCTGATCAGTACACAATGCCCCGCATTCAGGATGCTTTGGACTGCCTAAACGGGAGCAAGTGGTTCTCTGTGCTGGATCTCCGCAGTGGGTACTACCAGATCCCGATGGCCCCAGAGGACCGTGAGAAGACAGCCTTTATCTGTCCGCTTGGCTTCTATGAATTCATGAGGATGCCTCGGAGTTTTCAGGTGCCCAGACCACTTTTCACGATTGATGGAGCGTGCAGTGGGGACATGAACTTACTAGAGTGCCTGGTATACCTAGATGATGTTATTGTGTTTTGGCAGCTCACTGGAGGAACATGAGAGAGCAGATTATTTAAGGTATTGATCGACTGAGGACTTTGGCCTTAAACTGTCCATTGATAAGTGTCAATTCTTTCAAACATCAGTAAAGTATGTGGGACACATAGTATCCACCGAGGGAATAGAGACCGACCCAAGTAAAGTTGAGGCCTTGACCACCTGGCCACAGCCAAAATCTAAAAAGAACTGCAAAGATTCCTGGGATTCTGTGGTTATTCTCGGCGTTCATCAAGGACTATTCAAGAGTGATCCGCCCTTTACTTAACCTTACTCAGGTATCCCCAACCCACAAAAATACCAAAGTCAGCGTCCCTCAAAGACTGAAAGAGTGTATTTTCATCCAGTGAAGTATTTGGGGCCAGCTGGACTCTGATTGTGAGACTGCTTTTCATGAGATCATATATCAACTTACCATGCTCCAGTGCTGGCCTATGCGATCCAAAAAACCTTCCGTCCTGCACACTGATGCTAGCTTGCAAGGGTTGGGGCTGTGTTGTACAAGAGCACGAGAATGGCCTGAGACCAGTGGCCTTTGCCAGTAGAAGCCTGACCCCATCCGAAAAGAACTATCCTGTACATAAGTTAGAGTTCCTAGCTTTGAAGTGGGCTATTGTTGACCAATTCCATGAGTACTTGTATGGGGCTAAAATACTAGTAAAACTGACAATAATCCTTTGACCTATGTGCAGACCTCAGCTAAGTTGGATGCCACTGGCCACAGGTGGCTTTCTGCATTATCTACATATGACTATGCTCTCGAATACCGAGGCAGGTCTGAACCACATAGATGCTGATGCTCTCTCCGGAGGCCTGTTCCCCAGAATGATTGGGTCCGATTGGCAGAACCTGACATTCGGGCACTCTGCCGAAGTTTGACAGGGAGGAACAAATGTCCACGGACGCAGTGGACTGCATGGTGGATTGCTTGGGACCCTCTGAGGATTGCATACCTGCTGCTTATTGCCACTTTTCTGCAATAGACATTGGTGCACTGCCTCAGCTGGACAATGACAGTATTCGGCGGGCTCAATCCCGCGATCCTATGATCAAATCAGCTTTAGAAGCCCTCTATGCAGGAAAAGATGTGTCCAAATTACGCTCCACTGATTTGAGAACTGCACTGTTATACAAAGAAGGTCCTAAGTTGAAACTGATCAATAAACTGTTATATATAGAAACAGTAGACAGAGGGGGACAAGTAGACAAACAACAACTGGTGCTGCCCACTGCCTTTCGAGACTCAGTATTGAGGTCCTTGCACAACCACATGGGGCACCTGGTATAGACAGAACACTTGACTTGGTGAGATCCAGATTCTATTGGCTAAGATGGGGGGTTGATGTGGAGCAACACATACGTAACTTGTATGTCGCTGTTTACAGAGGAAAGCTTTGTCTCCAGAGGGCTGCCCCTTGTTAACATAACCACCAGTGCACCCATGGAGCTGGTCTGTTGATTTTCTGAGTTTGGAGTCAGATCAATGAAATATCAGTAATGTGCTGGTGGTCACTGACCATTTCACGAGATATGCCCAAGCTTTCCCACCAAAGACCAGAAAGCATCCACTGTAGCCAAAGTACTCGTAGAAAACTTTTGTTCACTATGGGCTCCACAAAGAATCCATTCTGATCAAGGGAGAGACTTTGAGAGTCGTCTGATCAAAGAGATGCTTTCTCTGTGGGGAGTGAGAAAGTCCAGAACCACTCCTTACCACCCCACAGGGGACCCACAGCCTGAACGTTTCAACCACGACTTTGCTAGATATGCTAGGCACCCTGCACCCAAAGGACAAGCCTAGATGGAGCCAACAAATTAGCACCCTGGTACATGCTTATAACTGCACCAAAAGTGATGCCACTGGATTCTCCCCTACCTCTGATGTTTGGAAGAAGCTCGACTACCAGTAGATGTGTGTTTTGGGGTCTCTCTGATGGGGTTCAAGCTGACAACTATTTACAGTATGTGCAAAAGTTAAAGGCCCAGCTAACTCATGCGTACCAACTGGCTCAAACCATGGCTGCCAAAGAAATCTGGCCAACAAAGAAAGGTATGATAAAAGGTGAAAGCACAGGAACTCCAGGAGGGAGATCGGTATTGCTAAGAAATCTGGGACTGCATGGCAAACACAAGATTGCTGACAGATGGCACCATCTCCCTCACATTGTAGTGGGCAAACTAGATGATCTGCCAGTGTACAAAGTAAGGCCTGAGAACAATTCAAAAGATGTAAAAACAATGCATAGAAATCATTTACTACCCATTGGACAAATCCTGATTGAGTCTGAGCCCCAGAAGATGCCCCTCTGGACCAGTGACTAGAGCTGCTGCTAAGAAAAGATCAAGGAAGTCTGCACCTACAGAAGCAGAGTTAAAGTGTTCCCTGCACAAGTCCCAGTTGAGCATGACTGTCAGTCCATATCAGAAGAAAGTGAGAGTGACTTTGAATACTATCCTTCTTACAACTGAGTCAATTGTTTCGGGCAATCCCTAGTCAATACTGGAGACAAAGCTGGGCCTTCTGGACTGTCTATGCCCCAGCTTCATCCCTGGAGCCAATGCTCCCAGAAAGTGAAGTGCAAAGCATCAGATCAGATGAAATGGAATCATTGGCGCATGGTTGAACTGTTTGAGCTTTCAGGGAGGAAAATGATAGATTGGGGCAGACTGGTGATACACCCGAACAAGAAGAGTATTTTGAGTGCCCTGACAGTCCACTGCCAGTGTCTGAAAGCTCTCCATGCGAGCCAAATGTTGTGGACTCAGAAACTGTAACTCCTGGAGCTGAAAGTGCCCCAAGTTCTAGCCTCTCTACCCCATGGAGACTCCCTGACAAGTGAGAACAATGCTGAAAATGAGGCTCAGAGTGCAGAGACTGTAACAGCTCCCCTAGAAAGACTGGTCGAGCTGTAAAGCCTGTGGTGCACCTCAGTTATGATTCCCTGGGCCGGCCAGTGGACCTGCCTCTCAATGTTGTCCATAAAGGAGTGTATGTGTCCCCGAGCTCATTGCCCAAACTGAGCGTTAGTGCTAACTCCAAGTTACTTGTGTTGCCCTCTAAGTATGGTGCCCCTTGCCCGTCCAGCCCCAAGGTAACTGATAGGGAAGGGTCCCTCTCTTCAGGTTTCATGTACAAGAGGTAATAACTTGAGTTATGGTACAATGTGTGTGTTATACTGCTGTAAAGAGTGACGTACTGCAATGTTTCAGAAATGGTTCTTGGTAAAATGATGTATTGACTGATGATTACATGTGTGAGCCTAATGCAAATGTATATGGTTGCAGTTAAAACTTATGGGGTACTTGCTTGGCGGCGGACGTCAAGCTTTTCCCAACCAGGAAGGTGTAACCCCCTGCAAATGGGGGTTCCCAAAAGACTTCCAGGAGCTTGCTTGAATGCTCCAAGCCTGAATGGTGTTTGGCGTTTAAGCCATTTATCAGTGAGTGTTTTAGAACCTCTGGTACTGCTCTTTAAGAGCTGTCTGCTTGCAGACATAATTGTTTGTATGGGGACTGTGTGTTTCTTTGATTGAGTACCACTCAAGCTGCTGCCAATTCACCCCATTTTTGCAGTCACTAAGTGCAAAGGGAACCTGTCTGAAAGATGTAACTGATTGCCAGAAATCATTTACAGTAATAATAAAATTACAGTTTGTCTAACCTGCTTTCTTTGCAGTCAGAACTGTCTGCCTAGTTCCCCATTCTGGTTTTGAACTGCTGAACTGGACCAATCAGTGTGGGGTAAACTAGCTCTAAAATGATGCCTTGACGAATCAGAACTTGGGACTCATAATCTGAGCCAGCCACAAGAGGATTGTATGGGCAGTGACTCTGGGAGATGTAGTTTAGACTTGGTGCCTTTTTGGACCAACAGCAGCAGTCTATTGTGAGTGACAGCCAATCAGTCAAGAACTGGAGGAACTCAAAGGAAGTGCCCGGTTTTGTCTGTTGGGAGTTTCAGTTTGAGATCTGAAAGTGAAGGGAAAGAAACCCTGTGCTCCTTCAGTGCACAGTTTCAGTCAAAAACGTGTGCAAGGCCCAGAGTTCCGGTCTACAACTTGTGTAACTGCTTGTTAGGACTGAATCCGTCCTGTGAAAGAATCAAAGGATCTCTGAAGAGTAGAAACCAGGCTCACCCTGTAGAAGACTGAAGAAATTGTTGAATTACACTCGGTCTGTCAGGAACTGAATCTGCTGTGTGTTCTCCTGGTTATTGTGCAGTAATTGCGATTGGGATACAGATGCAGCCTGCCTGGTATAGTGCTTTTTTTTTTTTACCATATAAATGTGTGAGGAGTCTCTTGGAGATCAAAAGTAGCCCTGCTGACATTGAAGGACCATATCTTCTTTGGAGGTCGTGAGTACTAATTCGGGGTCAGCTCCCTGTTGAATTGCCACATTAAACCAAATGGAATTACTGTACTGCTGATTGTTTAATTTTCCTTTCTCTCAGGTGAAAGGGCCCCTACCAGCTGCCACGGTTTGGACTAGCCACTAGGGCCTGGGTACCCAGGGACAGTAACTGGTAGGGATAGGCCTGTGCACAGAGCCATAGGTAGATAGTAAAGTGATAGCTAATTAACCTGATTTCCCCTGTCCTTGTTATATCCCCTAAATAAATCAGAGCTGTTTGTTTCAACAAAGTTATACTGCCTGAGGTATTTGTTCATGTTAAGTACTGTACTGTGATTGTTGCACTGTATCTTATTTTACAGGATGTCCCGTGCCTGAACCAGCCTTGGGGGTAAGTGTATACTGTGAAGGTAATTCTGCTATATTGTGTGGGCCACTATGGGAAGAAAGGTTGCAGTGTCCCAGAGGGCTGTGACCAAGTAAGTTTAACTATTAAACCCTGACCTCTGGGTGGAGGCACCATTGGATCCAGGCCCTCAACCTGTTAGTGGCAAATCAGGCAGGGGTAGTAGCCCCTGGGATAGCGCCATCTAGGGGTTACATATATATATATATATAGTTGTGTATTTTGTAGGTAATGATGGGAGGGGGGGTTAAATTTGACATGGACATGTATTCATGCTATTGTTCTGCATCACACACAGGTGACTCCGTCTCCGAACTATTGCTGTGCACCGTCCAGTGCTCAATGAGAATTTTTTGCACTTAAATGGAACTGGATAACTCTCAAGCACATGAAGGTAAGTATTTCTATTTATGGAGGGGGGGATCATATTTTCAGTTTTGTCTGTAATGGTTTGTTATTTTTTTATTTCTTCACAGATTTCATCAGCATCCTTCTGGAGTCCGGTTCTTAATGATGGTCATGGAATGAAACGACTTCTGCATGTTGCATGTGTGCCCAAGCTCGGGTCGGGGAAGGGAGTGCCTGATCATGTTGATGAACTTCTTTGGACAAGGCCACTTTGACAGAACAAAAAAGTACCGCGAATTTTCCTAAAAAAAGAAATGAATGACTTCTTAAAAGTTACAACTTCATTGTTATGTGTCCCTCCCTGGTTCTCAAATCTCAATCCCTACTGTCAACTAAGTTACATTTCAGAGACACATCTGGTCAAGTATTAAGACAACCTGTTCTTTGCAATATTTGCAGCAGTCTTTACAAAGCAATGAAATGAATGAATGAAATAAAATCTTCATACTTACTAGAATGGATTTCACATGGACGTTACATTGCTTCCTCTCTGTCTGTACGGTACAGCTACAGCATCTTTCCCAAAGTGTAATATTACTGATGCAGCCTGTTTTTGTTCTCCTGTAAAATAAACAAAATAAGTGCACTGTATGTGTTTTGCCACTGCAGCTCTGAAAAGCTACAGAAAACAAAACAGACAACTTAAGGAAGTGAGGCAGCATAACAAACATGAGTGCACATACTCACTTTATGGTTTAAATATTAAGAAGCTGCTGGTGGTGGTGGTGGTGGTGCACTGGTAGACTGGTGGTCTGTGGTGGGCAGACAAACTCATGGTGTCAGCAGACTTGGATAACATCAGTTCCAGTGGTGGTGGTCCGGGGTGGGCAGACAGACTCATGGTGGGAGCAGACTTGGATAACATCAGTCCCGGTGGTGGTGGTGGTCCATGGGGGGCAGACAGACTCATGGTGGCAGCAGACTTGAATAACATCAGTCCCGGTAGTGGTGGTCTGGGGTGGGGTGGGCACACCGCCTTTTAAATACTGCAGTTAAAACCTGACAACATTAACCACATCATCATCCTCATAAAGAAAACTGCCCTCACAGTCATCGATGTCTGAAGCCTGACCAGTGGGAAATTCTTTCTCTATTGTGTCATTATCTAACTTAGAAACATAGAAACATAGAATTTGATGGCAGATAAGGACCGCTTGGCCCACCCAGTCAGTGGTGGGCCATTTCAGGCAGCCACTGCCAGTGCCACCAGGATGCTCCATTTCCATATCAGCAAGACCACCATGACTATGCCGGGGTACGAATACTGAGGTTGCAGTCTCTGCCTCTCATTCATTTTAATGAATGTTAGCAAACTAACATTTGCAGGAGACAGGTTTGTCCGATGATCCCTGACTATTGCACCTGCTGAGCTGAATACCCTCTCAACACTTACACTGGAGGGTGGACATGTGAGGTACTTCAGTGCCACTGCAGTCAGCTCTGGCCATTCACTGACCTTTCCACTCCAGTACAAAAGAGGATCTTCACTTATTGTCAGATGCCTGTTTTCAGACAAATATGACTCAACCATTCTCTGTGCCACACTAAGTCTGATTGTTGGTGCATCAGCCTATTCCCCGGAATCATTGATGTCACAAATACCCACTTGGGACAAAGCCTCCCAAAGCAGGTTGACGCCAACCACTTTGGATGACAGACCACCAGGAACTACAGTCCCCTTACCCTTGCATGATATGCTTGCTGGTCCTCCAGCTACACCTTCAGCTGGATTATGCTGCTGAGGTTTGCAAACCTTGTCACGTGACTTCTGTGCCCCATGAACCAAGCGAACCTGTTGACCACTGATATTTTTTACCTATTCAGGCCCTCCCTCCAGTACTGATGCAATTCCACGTTTGTATCGTGGGTCCAGCATTGTTGCCATGGCAAAGTTGTCATTATGCTGAATGCTCACAATGTGACGATTCTGGTCGAATACTGTCAGCATGTGTTGCAGCAACATACTGCTACCACCATCTCCGGCAACATCAAGGCTATGCTGTACATTCACCAAAGTCTGCCTCAGCACCCACAGCAGTGGAATTGATTTGCTAATGGAGGCAGACTCTCCATTCACTGCTTGTGTGGCATGTTCAAAAGGCCTCAAAATTGTTATTACAGAGTCCATGAGGTGCCATTGTTCAGTCGTCATAGACATGGAGGCCCTAGAACTGTCACGACTAGTGTGCATAACAAGATATTCTGTGATGGCTTTGTATTGTTGATACAACCTCTCTGCCATTTATAACGTGGAGTTCCATTGGGTGACAACTTCCAGCTTCAAGCGGTGCTGAGGCAGGCTGTATTGTATCTGCAACTGCCGCAGTTGGTCACAGGCCTTTCCAGATCTTGAAAAGTGAGAGCAGATACGTCGTGCAATGGTCAGCATTTCCTTTATGTCAGGGTGCTGCGGAAACTCCTGAACCACAAGATTTAAACAGTGGGCCATGCATGGAACACGAAAAAAATCACCATTCGTGATGCATTTCACCACATTTGACCCATTGTCACTTGCTATGAACCCAACTCTCAAGGACAGAGGGTTTAGCCATCTGTCAATTTCAGTCAGTACCATGTCCAACATGTTCTCAGCAGTGTGTGAACAGGTCACACTGCGCATAGTAATTGTTGCATGCTGGCGAATTCCAGGAAAATTGCTACCATGACAATCCACCTTCCTGCACTGATTATTCACACTATCAGCATCACAAACAACCCCCCGGCACCTGCGCCCAGTGTGCAGTTATACACAGATATGAACTCCCCGCTGTTTTGCCACTTGTCCACATATCCATACTTAAATGAATGAATGGAGAGGAGGAATGTTGAAGGACATGTCTTACTAAATCTGAGACAGTGCAGAACAAATCAGGAACAGCACGGGTAGAAAACTATGTCCTGGATGGGACCTTCCATTTTGGACAGGCACAGGCAGCAAACCGCCAGAACCCAGAATTCTCCACAAAGGAGAGGGCAAAAGATCGAGTGCCAGCATTTCCGCTACAGCAGCATTAAGTTCACGTGACACTGTATGATTGGGGGGGTACTTTGGCTTATGCACAAAAACACTCTGTAACGTGGGGCTGACTTAAACATTTTACAGGGTGTGTGTTGGTCACAAATGGTTGTGCTCTGTGATAAATGCTGTTGGCAAGGGGTGGAGTGTGGACATTTGATGAAGACAGTTGCACAGGTGGTGATGATGACAAACCCAGAAATTTTGTTATTTTTCTGGATTTGCCAACCAGGGTTGATGTACCACTTGCACTAGACATACTGCATTCACTACCACCACAAAAACTGCTACTGTCACCAGCACTGGACAACATTTCAAAGTCACTATGGTCCTCCACCTCATCATCATCATGCCTGTAGTAATCCTCTGCTCTTATTGCTGCACTACTGCACACGTTTAATTTCCTACTGGGCTTAACAGTCATGGAAGAGGATAACATGCTGGCTATGGTTGCCGCCGGTGATACGGGTGAATGCCCAAGTCTGGTATTAGCTGCCAGCTTGTGCAGGGTCCACAAAGCCAAGTGCCTATTCTTAAGATGCGTATGCTGTCCTCCTGTCCCAAGATGAACTCTTTTACCTCGACTACACACACATGGCAAACCTGGCAGATTGCAACTGAATCATCATTTGCATCTTGAACAAAAAATCCCAAACAAGGACTGTGATGCTCTGCTTTTAACATGTCCATGATGAAGTGGGGGTGGAACGTGATGTTTCTGGCACTGCAAACCTGGACTGCAACTGACCACCATGACTACCTATCATATTGAGTACTGGGTCGTCATCATCATCATCATCCACTAAAACCGGTACATCACAAGTTTTTACTGGGGGGGGGGGGGATTCCTGCAAACAGATTCAGAAATTTCAGACATGGCCACTTTTAATTTCTTTTTCTCTGGTTCCCAACTGGGGTCAATTAAATCATCATCATATTCATCAACGTCACTGTCACACACATCCACATCTTCTGCTTGGATGCTAACATGTGGACTGCATGTTGCAACAACAGCAACATCATCATCATCAGCATCGTCACATTCATCATCAGCATCTACACCACCATCATGTAATATTTTTTCACCACACTGTGAATCACTGTTGCATGGAAAATGAGTAACGTTAACTGCCACGGTGGATGGAATATCACATTGTATGCTATCGTTGACATGATCATCAGAATCAGGTTCAGTTAATGGGATGTTACTGGGAAGTATGACATCATCTACGCTGTCACTCACTTGCACTGCTTCACACTCAATATGTTTGGATACGGTACACTGGTCGGAATTAGAACTTGACGCAACAATGCTAATACTACCTCCACCACCACTAACACCAGTAACAATAACACCACCAGCTGGGAAAACATCATCTCCTCCAACTATCAGTAAAGCTACTGATTGGGCTGTAAAAAACATTGCAGGAGAAATACCTTTCCTCACATCACCAATACACTTCTCCGTCCGCGTACTACTACCACGCCCACAGACCCTCTTACTGCCAACATTGCCATGGCCAGAAACAGCTTTACTTGCACGTCTCTTTGCAGGCATTTTGGGGGATTAACCGCAATATTATTACCAAATTCAGATTTTGATACATTCACTTTCTGACTGGAGGTTCGCTACTCGCTACTATCGCTAGCTGGATGTGAAGCAAAATAAACAACTGTGGCTTCAGCAACAGATAAGGGAACTACTGTGTTATGACACTGTCATGGAATTAAAACAACTTCAGTAACCAGTGGTGCTGATGGGATGACAAAAACAATCCAGTCTGGTAAAAAATATCTTTTCAACTTGGGGGCGCTGAATACAAACAGTGCTGATTTTTACAGCGCTACAAGCAGCAACACTAAGAAGAGAACACGATGTAGTACAAAATCAGGCAGCTGCAGTGGATAGCAGGTTCACACTGCAGTGCTTAGTTGCACTTACACTGATCTGTGTCACAAATTTTAAAAGGTGTATTATATTTGATGCACACAACACTGCACACACAACACAGAACATTTTGTGTACAATGCTGAATGAGGAATGCGATGGAAATGCAAAAGTTCAGTGTACTCAGTGCCACGTAATGTAAATTTGTAATTTAAACAACCTGACCTTATGAAATGCTGCACCACATTCACACAACAAGCAGCAAGAAAATTTGTACTATCACTGACAATTTTACTGTGTGTACAGTAACACAGTCAGTTATATAACAAAAATATTGCCAAAACACAAAGAAATCACTAGTTCTCCAACTTAAATCTATCTACACACGGATACGCCCCTCCCCCACACAGCACACTTCACTGTCTTTCACCACACACTCTCAGTGTTGTAAATTTACATTTAAAATCCCCACACAAACAAAAACGCTCGATGATGTAAGCACAGGAGGGATTCCTACAATTGATGAACTACAGTTGGATCCCCTCAAAAACACCAAAAATGCTTTCTGAACAGCTTTTAAAAGATTCCTACAGACAGCTATCAGAGCACACTGTCTCCTTCTCCTTCCTACTCAAACTACCTCAAACTGAGGCTGTGCAGATCAATATAGAGCCCATGTGACCTGAACTACCATGAATCACTGCAAAATCCTCCTTCCGAGCTCAAAAACAAGGCGAAGTGAGGTGAAGTGAACTGTCACCAATGTACTTTGCCTTAAAAATTGAAAGAGAAGTGACCAGTGGAGGCGGAGTAGCGTGAAGTAGCTGTTTTCAATGCACTTCGCTCTTCATTATAATGCAAAGTACTGGCCGCATTGTGGAGCACTCCACGACTAATCTTTGAGCCTCCCAATCACTTCGCGGAGTGGATTGAGCCCACTTCGCCCACCACTAGTCTGAATGCAAATTGGGAACATTATCTCAAATTAACTAACAGCTTTACTACTAAATCCACTGCAGCTATGTGAGTGTGTGTGTGTGTGTGTGTGTGTGTGTTGAGAGGGGGGGTTTGCACTAAGTGTTAAATATCCTTTGCCACAGCATGCAGTTCCTGCCAAAGAGCCTTTGCACAGCAGTACAGCTACAGACTACCAAGTAATAGTGGGTATGGGGTCTTGGTTTGATCCCTAGTGTGAAACACTGTTTTCATTCTCACTATGATTTCTGTAGTATGAGAGGAATTGTTAGATGCCCTTGCTGATGTTAGTGATAGAGTTTCAGCAAAGTGTGAAGTACTATATTGCTGGTAACTTGAAAAGTTCCAGCTAAGGCTTTCCAGTTTGAGTGCAAATTGGGAAACATTACTTCAAATTGCCATATTGGGTCATTACTAAATCCACTGCAGCTGTTGGGTGTGGGTCTGCACTCAGTGCTGTATGTTCTTTGCCCCAGCATGCATTTCCTGCCAATGAGCTTTAGTGCAGTGGTAGCGCTACAGACTACTACGCAATATTGGGCAGGGGATCTGGGTTTGATCCCCACTGTAGAACATTTATTTTCTTAAATACTCAGTTTCTGTAGTGTTAGATAAATTGTTTGATGTCATTGCTGATGTTAGTGATAGAATTTCAGCAAGATGTGAAGTTGTATTTCATTTGGATCCTGCGTGTGTAGATCACTTCTGCAGGGCATACTGTATTTCTCTGAGGTTCGCTGAAGTTCAGTGCGATCTGCCCTGTACAGTGCTCTTGATCACCGATGGCTCAGTTACACGGGACAGACTGCTACAGGCTGCAAGAGATACTGAATATTTGAATTACGATGGCCATACTCTTCACATGTTTCCAGACCTGTCTATTGCCACATGGACTCAACATAAAAAATTTGATGGGGTATGGGCAAATTTGGGGAGCCTTGGAGTCATTCATTCACTTTTGATGTCAGCTCACTTGCAGATGTATTGTGGATGACATACATAACAATTCTCTGATCCAGTGGAAGCCAGGAAGCAGGTGGAGCAGATAGAGCAAGAATTTGCGGTGACCTGTGGTGCTCCCGAGGATGATGACTTGAGTCATGCAGAAACAGACACTTGATTCGGTGAGGTCCCAGAGAACATTCTTGCCTTGCTCTGTTTATTTTCCTCAGGCAGTGTTCTAGCTAATGAACTGTGTATTTTTACAGTCACTGCTGTTTGAGACAATTTCTAGATGTCTGTTTGTAGCATTCATTAATTTTGGGAATGTGACATGATTGTTCTGTGTTATTATGCAAATATAGCTTTATTCTGATGTTACATCAATTCCTCCCTCATTTGTAATTTCTTATTTCTTTATATAAATAGAAAGCATTTTGACTTATGCTGCTGCTGTTTGCTTAGTAAAATGTGATATTCCATGCTTACATGATCACTCAGGCTGCAATTAATATTATTTCTCTTAGTAAGCCCTACTGGATAGTGTAGTTGTTCAGGGCACGATACATTTTTATGTTTTAAATATGATTCGGAAGGGGTCATATCAGCACTGGTTGTTGAGGTTTAACCATGATTGGATTACTGTATTTTTTTATGTTTTGGACTGACCATCTATTTCTTGTAAGGTGCAGCTAATTCATTCTCTTTGTTGGCACTTTTATATCATCCCCCCCCCCCCAATTTGTAACTTTAAATGTTTAGACTATCTAATACTGTACCATTGGATGGCTCCTATGATAACTGTGATGTCTGACATTTGGAATTTGTATGCTATTGTACCACAATGATAATGCAATAAATACAAAGTTTAAAAAAAGACGTGAGGTTCTATATTGCTGATAACCTGAAAATTTCAAGCAGATACTTTGTTTTTTTTTGAACTTGTAAACTTTTATTTAAGTTTGAGAACACTTACAGTACATAGGATTTTGACCGTAGAAGGTATGATCCCATATAACCACTTAATACAATACTATATTTATGTTATTATGCTTTTACAAATATTTTGTCTTTACAAAGTCCTTCTACTCCATTCATCTAGTTTTCAGAGGAGAATCATCAGTCAGCATTCCCTCCGAGAAGAAGTTTTTCCTGGGTTTCACATTCCTCATGTCTTTTCTCAAGTCCATATATCAATAAGCAGTCAGTAAAGCCTAATTGATTCCCTCCAAGTTTATATGTGTGTGTTCATCTTTGTTTCCTTCTCTTTGGAATTAAACCAAAATTATTAAAAAATAAATAACTATATTAAACAACCATTAAAAAAAAAGAGTTGAGGATTATCACTATAACATAGCTACTGTTCTGCGTCAATCTGTTTACTAGTTCATTACCTTTATCCTTTCCCCCCTTACAAGACAGTATTCTCTCCTGTAGGTCATAAAGGTCCCTCTCGATTTGGATTAGTCCAATAGCCTGTCCTTGTTCTCATTTAGTTGTGCCTGTTAGGCCTGCAGTATTTGTTGTAGGGTTGGTATTCCATCTTTTTCCTCTTGGTGGTCAACATATGGTAGCCATCTTTAAATTAATTTATTAATGAAGAGTCTCAGTTTGGCTGTAGTAGCCTCTACATTTTGAACCTGGTTAATATTATTGTACCAATTTTGGCTTGATGGGGTATCTGGGGACAGCCAGTGCTGCGTAATTACTTTAAGAGCAGCCCCTATCAGAATAAAGAAAAGGTATCTCCCCATAGAGGAGGTCAGCCCCTTGGAGGTGCTCCCAGTACCACATTTTCATACCCAATTGGGTGCTCCAGATTAAATATAGATCTAATAGTCTCTCTTACCTTGTCCCAAAATTCTCTTACTTGGGGGCAGTCCCAAAAAATATGGAAATGAGAGCCCTTTGATCCGCAATGCCTCCAACATCTGTCAGAGGGATGGGTTGCATAATATTTGGATTGCACTGGTGTTCTAAAAAATCTGATCGTTACTTTCCAGCGGAATTCCCGCCATGATGGAGAGCTTGTGGTTTTGTGAATTCCTTGCCATACCCCCCTCCACAGATCCTCCAAGGTTTCTATCCCCATTTCTTCATGCCAACAGCCCATAACTCTCTGAATTGCTAAAGTACCCACAATTTCTGAAAGGCCTTATAGATTTGCGAGATATAATTTCTGGTGTCCCTATGTTGGCTTTTCTGCTTTGTTTGCAGAATAGGAAATAATGGTTCTTGTACTACAGCAAGAGTGCCTGGGCCCCTCTGTATATAATGTGAGCATTGATAGAATCTATAGAAGTCACTACCAGGCAGATGAAACTCGTGCTGCAGCTGGGGGAAAGTTTTAATGTGGTCCCCCACCCCTGCGTGGGCCAATGGGCATGCAGACCGTACTGTACTACACAGTCCCAAAATGTGGTGCATTCTGAATATTCCATCCTTTGTTTACATTGCTTTTTTTCTCTTTTTTTAAGCTTAATAATTTCCTTCCCAGCTCTTATAAATATCATAGGTATGAATTAGGAAGGAGAGTGTAGTTGTGTTATTTATCACTAGATGTCACTAATCCGCCATCTAAACATAGCTAGTTATAAGAGTATTATCTCTTACTCTAGATCACCTAGTACATCACAAAGAAAAGAAAACAAAAAAGGAAAGAAGAAGAGAGTACCATCTTTTTACTCAAGTCCCCTTCATATATCATATTCACTCCCGATCCAGGAATATTTATCTACTCCTTCGTGTTTGATCTGCTTTCCTTTCATCAGGAAATAACGCAAAAGTTCCATTTTTATACCTGGGGTTTCTGACCTTTTCAGCTCTCCAAGGACTGTGGAGAAGGTAAATCCCAGTCTTTTCCAGACTTCGTTTTCTCCACACAATGCAACATTTTAAGGATGTCTGAGGTCATAGGTCATAGTAGTGCTCCCCGAGGTCCTCTTCTTTGCCCTCTCTGGACAATCTTCCAGGCTCCTGTGGTTAGTCTTTGTTCAAGCTTCTCAATTTCCAGATTTGGGGGAGTAATGTTCCAGTCGTTCAGCACAGGTATGGCTTCTACTAGGTTGGAGTATACAGTATCTTCGGTCTGGAATCCAAGTAAAGCTTAAGTCAAGCTGGAAAAAGTAATTGTGCCCACATGCTTTTTTTCTCATTGATTTCTTTAATTACTCCTCTAACTTTCTGGCACTCCAGTTGCAGTGCTGTAGAGAAGTTCTGCTCAAAATATATTGTCGCTGTTTGGTATATTCGATCTCTAAGATGCCACGTTTCCTCGAGTATCCATTCTTTACTCTGGTACAGCACTATTCAAATGACCCATGATCTAGGATGGGTGGATGGGCTTGTTGGCTTCAGTCCAAGTGACCTATGCGCTCGATCCATAGTTAAGTCTAAATCAGAGGGAATTTCAAGCATTGTTCACGGTAACTTCTGTATAAAGTCTATGGAGGTGGGGAAACCTTCCTCCGCTCCCTCTGAGACTCCATGAATGTGAACATTATTGTGATGGGCTCTATTTTCAGTGTCCTCGAGCCTTCCTTGCACTTCCCTATCTCTCTTTAGCAAATATAACAGTACCCTTTCATCAGTGTCTTGGGTCTCTGTCAGCTCCGATAGTTTGGTTGTGTTGGTGGTAACTTTTTTATTCAGGAGGCGAACATCTTGGCAGAGGTCAGCTACTGCAGTTTCTATTTTTTTGTACTGATGACCAAATCTTTTGCAAGGTCCTTTCCAATTTACGCGACATGACCATCTCCTCTCCCTCCATGTAAAAGGATGATTCAGATGGAAATCGATAACAGCAGGCACAGGCTGCAAAGCCCTCTACCTCCTCATCTAATCTCAGTTGTTTCATTTTGGTTTATGGCTGGGAAGGTTGAGAATTCTTCCCTCTGGTCATCTTTGCAGCCATTTTTAGTTGAATTCTCTGCTATTTCCAATGTAAATTGGTAGTTTTAGAAGAAGGATTAAGTTAGATTGCTGGGGTGTGCCATGGAGATATAGGTATTACGCTGTCTCCATGCTGGTGATGTCACCAGAAGTCCACCAAGTACATACTTTGAAGTTTGGCTGCGACTTGGGAACATTACTTTAAATTGATTGACTGGTTCATTACTAAATACACTGTATCTGTGTGTGTGTGTGAGTGTGTGTGTGTGGGGGGGGGGATGACTGCACTCAGTGCTGAATGTCCTTTGCCACAGCATTTACTTCCTGTCAAGCAGTTTTTATACAATAGTAGAGCTACAGGCTACCAAGCAGTAGTGGGTAGCTGGTATGGGTTTGATCCCCAGTGCAGGATGTTTCTTTTGTTCTCACAACACTTTCTGTAGAATGAGAACCTGTAGGATGTCATTGCTGATATTAGTGATACATTTTCAGCAAGGTTTGAAGTTCCATATTGTTGATAACTTGAAAAGTTCCAGTTTAGACTTTGATGTTTGAATACAGCTTGGACACATTATTTCAAATTTGGAAAAGATCATGCCAAGTTTAGATGCCCTAGTGCAGGAACTGATCATACATCATACAAGTATAGTCTGTTTCTTTAAAACAAAATTTGTGTATCACACCTAAAATGTAACAGGAACATGTCAATTCACTCCCGTCAATTCATCCCCCGAAAACTCACTCCCGACCATTCGCTCCCATCAATTTCGCTCCCTGTCTAACTCACTCCCTGTGATTTCACTCCTTCATTAACATTAGAGATTAAAGAGTACCAAAAATATTCTTTGATAAAATACAAAATGTAAGTACCTGCTCTGGCGTTTTTGAATCAGTGCCTGTGTTCTTCGATTACGTGCAACCATGGAAACAGTCTGTTCTGTTCTGTTAACAACTGGCGTGCAACCATGGAAACAAAGTCTGTTCAGTTCTGTTCGCTACTAGCGTGCAACCATGGAAACAAAGTCTGTTCAGTTCACAACCATGGCAGTGTCAGAGTGGCAGCAACCATGGCATCCAACATTTGTTCACTGTCTGCAGCAGACCTGGTACTGAGCGTAAATATTAAAAATGTAATCTTTATTTAAGGTAAACTTTAAACATCATGTTCGCAAGGGAGAGGGGGGGAATGAGGTTTAATATTGGAAACAGTGTGCCACACCTTGAATCAACTCCTCAGTCGAATGTTCTGCGCACTTCCCAAGGACCAACTGCAACCTCATAGTGTTGTCCTTATAAATCCTCTTTTGTGCACTTCATGCATTTCCTGCAATTATCTGCTTAATGTTGGCATCACGTTTTCTTTGAACACCCTTCAAACCATCAATAAACTTCCAGATTGTTGGGTGATTCATGCACAAAATTGACTGCATCCCTCTATGAAAGGCAACAGTGTCACTATGATTCCACAGCGGTATCGGGTAGTGTGGCTGTCTGAGCCCAGTGCCACGTCTGTTCCTCTGCCCGATCCAGGTGTCCTCTAAATAGTAAATTATTGGTTCTAATTCAGAAGGAAAAACATTTAATGTCTCATCTATTATTTCCTTGAACCCCGAGACAACCTGGTCAGGTGGATAAAAGGCAAGTGAAGGCAGGTAGCGACTTCAAACTAAATTCACTGTCCTGTGTGTATTTTGGCCCCAGTCCTTACTAACATACTAAAATGCCAGCAGAATAGGCCTAACGGTCTCTCGTGTCTGCTCGTTTGGTCAGCCCCCAACCTGGGAGCTGACCTTGCTGCCCCCCTCGCCTTCTCTGGCTTCTCCCTTCCCAGTTCCGGATATTCTTGCTGCACTGGATTTTGCTTCCAGAACCCTTCCCCTGTACCTGTCCCACCCCCTCTTGAACCCCTCCACTGTCTCTGCCTCCACCAGCCCCCTGGGCAGCACATTCCATGGCTCCACTACCCTCTCAGTGAAGTAGCACCTCCTCCTTTCTCCCCTGAATCTTCCCCCCTCCAGCTTCCACCCATGCCCTCTAGTTGTCCCCTCCTCCTTCAAAGCACCCTGACTGCTCCTCCCCTATTTACCCCTTCATGTACCTGAAGACCTCTATCATGTCCCCCCGGTCCCTTTTCTCTTCCAATGTGTACATATTTAGCTCTTCGAGCCTCTCCCCATAGGTCCTGTCCCGAAGCCCCAAATCATTTTGTTGCCCTCCTCTGGACCCTCTCCAAGAGTTTAATGTCCCTCTTTAAGTGTGGCCTCCAAAACTGCATGCAGTACTCAGGTGTGGCCTCACCAAGCAGTTATACAGAGGGAGTCTCACTTCCCTCCTTCTGGAGGTGATCCCCCTAGTGATGCATCCCAGCATCCTGTTAGCCTTGGCTGCTGCCCTCCTACAAGTCTCCGAGTTGTTCATCTTGACATCCACCACCACCCCCAGGTCCCTTTCAGCCATCGAGACTTGTAGCATTCCCCCCCAGGGTGTACACTTGGCCCGGGTTTCTGGCCCCCAGGTGCAGTACCTTGCATTTCCCTGCATTGAACCTCAGCTTCCACTTTCTAGATCATCTTTCCAGATCCTCCAGATCCCTCTGTAGGACCACCCTCCCCTCCTCTCCATCCACCACCGCCCCCAGTTTTGAGTCATCCGCAAAGAGACTCATCTCACTCCTGATACCTGTCCTTATGTCAGAGATGTAGGCTTCGAACAGGAGGGGCCCAAGGACTGATCCCTGTGGGACCCCACTAATGACCCTCCTTGGGGAGGAGACTATCCCGCCAACTACGACCCTCTGGGTCCGGTCCTGGAGCCAATTGTCTATCCATCTGATCATCTGGTTCCTCACCCCCATTTCTCCCAGCTTATCCAACAGGCCCTTGTGAGGAACAGAGTCAAATGCCTTGCTGAAGTCTAGAAAGAGGACATCCACTGGTCTACCCAGGTCCAAGGCACTCATCACCCAGTCATAGAACTCCGCAAGGTTTGTCTGACACGATTTCCCTGGGATGAATCCATGCTGTCTATCGTCCAGGCACCCTGACTTCTGCTTGAATTTTTCTGTACACACATTGAAAGAAGTGGAAGAAACAGCCTGCTTGCCTAGCATTGGGGAACATGTTACCAAATGCCTGAATTGTTGCCTTTTTAAAATCTGTCATAATGACATCAGGGTCAAGACAAGGGTTGATTCATTTTATAGCATTTAAAACTTTTTCATAGTGCTCATGTCTTTTCCCTGGCAGCAGTGCAAATATTGCTGGTTGTAGACTGTCAGACCTCTCTCCTAGGATAACAAACATTTGATAAAACAGTGGTGGGGCAATGCTGAAGGTGCCATCAGCAAACCATCGTTTGCAATGTTCGAGGTACTGCAGATTAGCATCGGCACCAAACACAAGGATTCGCTCATTGCCAGGACCACTGTCATACCACAGAAAATTAACATCATGTCCTTGGCTACTTTTAAACATTTCGTAGCTCTCTGGCAATGACAGCTCAGTTAAAGTACATGGGTTAGGTGTAGCACCATGCACACGTACATGCTGTATGGTCCTCTTGATGTTTTTGTCCACCATAGTTCCCTGTGCTGCCAATGAAACATACTCCTTTGCATGAAGCAGGACTTGTGCTGTGGTGTCTTGTGTGCATCCTGCGCTCTCTTTGGCAGCATTTAATGCCTCTGCCCGCTCCACTGCAGCGGGGTCTGCTGCAGGAGAGTGCTGACTAAAAGTGCTGATTATTAGAGGGTCTTCATAGCTTTTAGTATGCACTCTGGCATTGCAGGTTTTTTCTTTTTTTACTGCTTGCTCACATTGCCAGATAGATTTTCCATTGAAGCTTTGCTTGTGGTGTGTGTATATGTAGTTTTCAGGGTCCACCAGCTTTTTCTTACTACGCTCGGACAACACAAACCGCCCTTCCATTTTTAGATCTGACAGTTTGTGTGAGGATGAGGCCACCTTTTTTTATAAATTCACCTGAATGCTGATTAGTAGATGCATTGAACAGCTGTTCTGTGATAAGTATGAAATATACATTGGTACCGGGAGCGAAATGACAGGGAGCGGAAATTACAGGAGTGAATTGACAAGGGAGCTAATTGTCAGGTGCGTATTATCGCAGAGCGAGTTGACGGGAGTGAATTGTCATAGACCCAAATGTAACATTAAGACAAATGGTGAAATAATTAGAATGAGATCAGAGGACTAGCATTTAGGTATACTGTATAAATGTTACATAACAGTTAGATATTTGACATGCATACTTCTGGTAGAAACTATCAAATGTTATAATATATCAATGCTAATGTATATATATATAATTGCTGCACAACTAAAGTTAATATTTTGTAATATCTCTCTTTGCCAGTATGTATTACCTTCCACATTGTGTGTTGTCATTAATTTTATGTCATTACTGAAATAATCTGAAAATACTTGTTTGTTAATACTATTTACTCATGCTATTTTAAAGTATGCCACATTTTGTTTCCTTCACCTAAACGATTTATATATATATATATATATATATATATATACTAGATATACCACTGTGGTGTGGTCACACTCTGATGCTCGCACGCCTTGGTATGCGTTAATACGCCTGCGAGACCACAGGCGAGTGCATCAACACTAAAGTGTGTATATCAGAGCGCAACCGCACACCTCAGAGTGGTTTATCTATCTTATAAAATGTCAAAATTGTTTTGGACGGGGGGGGTAAAAGTGCAGGTGTGCGGTCGCGCTCTGATATACGCACGGTCATGTGATGTGTTTTATCCAATCAGGTATGCTGTTATTGATTGATTTTTCCTACCCATTTTATAAATAAATATATCTATTATAGTTCTATTTTTCCTATAATGATACGAAAATGAATTATTCACATATGAGTGTATATTTACAAATTGTATATATGAATTACTTGGAAGTACTTCAGTACTAAGTTTATAGAAATGTATCATGATACACAACAACATAAAAATTAAGTGTTGTAGAAATGGTCAGAAGATATTAATGTTTGTTCTGTTAAAGAATAAACACACTCTTTTCTAGTTTATACCTCTCACCATTCTCATCTCTGATAGCCTTCTAAGTATCTATGTCATTGTTGTCCCTCTGATTGTGCATTCTAATGCAAGAAGCCTGTTAAGTATATTCTTCACCAGCCTCTCGTTTAGCATTCTGCTGAAATAAGCCTTATATTTGTCCTATTACTAGTCTCCAAATGTCTGTTCTCCTGCAAGAAAGCTTTCACCAGTTTTTTGATCAGCATTCTTGTAAAAGAAGCCTTTCACCTGTCTCCTTTTGTGCATTCTCCTGATGGAAGTCTACAATTAGATCCTTTGCTAGTTCCTAAGTATTTGTTCTCCTACAAGAAGCCTTTTTGCCAGTCTCTTGTTATTGTTAGCATTACACTGAAAGATGTGCTCCACTACTCTTGTCACCAGTCTCTGAGAATTTAGTCCTCTCATTTCTCCTCCAAGGTTTTTAGACCATTTTGTAGTACTAGCCAGGGCTGTGGTTTTGTCAAATTAAATTTGGATTAAAATCACAGTACTGTATTGTCATGATCAAAAGAATTAAAATCACAGTACTGTATTGTCATGATCAAAAGAATTAAAATCACAGTACTGTACTGCCATGATCAAAAGGATTAAAATCACATCATTGTATTATAGTATATGGGTACCTTCTGTTGTGCATGGATTTCAGCAACTGCTGAAATCTTGTTGTAGGGCAGTTCAAAGATCAAAAAAGCTGTTGTACTATTGTTCTGACATCACATCGATAGTATAACAACTTTTTACCCTTGACCTGCCACCTGATTGGCTCAGACAAGGCTCTCTGTAAAAAAAATGAAAACAAACATGGCGGCACGGTTTAGCGAGCGCGGGCAGCGGAACCACCGACTTTGAAGTCAGGAGTCGGGACACGGAGAGCCATACATGGCTCCCTTTCTAAGAATATATTTTCTTTTTTGGTTTCCTGATTTTAATAATAAGCGATCTAGAGAGGTAAAACTAAGAAGCTGGACCAAGCACAAGTGGCACCAGCATGAACGGGAGTGAGCAGGATCACCAGCGGGAACGGAAGCAGCATGTACTGCAAGTAGGGACAAAAAATAACAAAAAAAACCATATACTATATAAAACAGTGAATGGGCGAACATCCACAACTAAGGCTGCGTTTCCATCTCGGGCAGTTGATGACATCGGCGAGACCTCTCGAGCTTCGCTCTCGAGGTCTCTATGATGTCATCAGCTCTCTCGATGGAAACTCAGCATTGTTGTGGATGTTTGCCCATCCACTATTCTATATGTCATGATCAAAAGGATTAAAATCACAGCACTGTATTGTCATGATCAAAAGGATTAAAATCATAGTACTGTATTATCATGATCAAAAGGATTAAAATCATAGTACTGTATTGTCATGATCAAAAGGATTAAAATCACAGCACTGTATTGTCATGATCAAAAGGTTTAAAATCACAGTACTGAACTGTCATGATCAAAAGGATTAAAATCACAGTACTGTATTGTCATGATCAAAAGACAAATATCATTGAAATCAAAAGTATAGGTCATGGAAAATCATTTTCATACATTTTATAGAAGCACATAGGTAAAGATTTAAAGTAGCAGTGCAACAAAACTGTGTGGGGGGGCACTGACCCTACCTTTTTTCACAAAAAGATTCCAGGCATCGCCCAATTTTATTTGGTGTTAACATGTTTTAATTCCACCACAGTCTGAGTCTTTATGTATGTTTTAACTGTTATTTTTTCAAGCAAAAATGATGGTGGCCACATTAGACTTAGAAATTGCATTGTAGACCTAGCAAGATTAGAACTATGAAAACAAGAAAAACAAAACAATGTGCAGCATGGGAAGTACCTACAGTAGAATGTAGATTTGACAGGTATTTTAATAGTTCTTATTAATTGTAGCTGAAACTAGCTTCTTGGAAAAACATTTTTTGCTGAACTACTGCTTTAAATGTTTTAATCAATTGCATTTTTGGACTAGCCCAGTGGTTGATGGTAGCATGTTCAACTTCCAGCTGGGAGGCCAGAGTTCATGGGCAAGGCCCAGAATCCTACCCTGTGACTGGGGGTCAGACATGTTGTGAAGGTGAGACACAAAATCATGGGGCTGCCATGGCAAACACAAAACACTATCATGTTGTCAAGAAAAATGTCAGACTTCATGGTATTGTCATGGACAATATGAAAATCATGGTGTTGTTATAGAAAATGTCAAAAGTCATAGGTTTCCAAATAATCTGACAACAAATCATGGTACAAATTGAAAAGATGTGGGGTCAGCACAATATTTTTAATGCATCGCACATAATAACAAACAGGGCGAATAAAAAGATTTGGTCTCACCAAAAAGTTTCTGTTTCACCATACAGGTACACTCAAATTCATATGGAAAAAAGCAGGTCACAAAAGAGAGTGCAGCGGGAAGTGGCGTGTGTATATACAGCGTCAGCACAGATGAATTCAAAATCGACGTGTGCAGAGCTTCAGGCTTCCAGCTTCCATCTTTAACTGCTGCTTAAACAAATATAGCATATGCAAACGCAAAAAGCACAACAACAAACGCTCGGAAAATAAATGTCTATAAAAAGACGCCACACGCCGCTCACCATACACGCCACATACACCACAAGGTCTCCACATGGAAATGATGTCACGCTTATGTATCGACCAATCCGTGGTCTTCCTCTGAGGAATTCAATTTGTGTTTATGTACAATTATCAGCTCCTGGGGTATTTGTGCACTTCCCTGTTTTTCTGAGACCCCTGTTTTCCATGTATTTTGGATAATTTTTTGGCTTCAAACAAATCATGGTACTCATGACTTTGATGTCTTCTCTGACAAAGGTACAGGGGCTAGATTCACAAAAAAATTGCAAAGCACAATGCAAAAGTATGCATTGTGTGTTGCGATTGCCCAGATGTCAAATGTTGCTATTCACAATCAGAAAGTGTACCGCACTATCTGACTGAGAATAAGGCTAGGTCGACATGGCACTAACCCCAATACCACAGTGCTAACCCCACTAGTGCAGCCCCAACATGCAGCCATGAGTATGGCCCTGCACTAAATAGTGCAGGTGTGCTATTTCCAATTCACAAGGGCAGCCATGTAAATGAGCCCACTGGGCATGCAAGGTGGTATGCGGCCATTTACATGCCTATTATGGGCTTATTTAGATGGGCAGTGATGGAGTTTAGTACGTACCCCCCCAGCCTCTGCCCCAGAAGCAGCCCTATGTCCATGTTGTCATGTGCCCCCACCCCCGCGATCACTGGCCCGATAAAAAAATGTGTGTTTCCCTGGTGGTAGTGGTCCCCCCTCGCGATCACTGATCACTGGCCTGGTACACAAACTGAAGTTACCCTGTTGCCAATCTCCGATTGCTGGACCAAGTACAAACAAAAATGTTTTCCTGGTGGCTAGTGGTTCCTCCCAACCAGATCCCATGCCATGCATAAGGAAACATATTCCCAGGTGGCTAGCGATCACCCCCCCCACACCTGATCCCCTGTATTTGAAAATTACACCATTCCCTGGTTGTTTAGTGGACCCCTTATCCCTATCCCTGATCCCAAGTAAAAGACTGAACATCCATACCCTGGTGGTTTAGTGGATCCCCCCCTTCCTATCCCTGATTCCCCAGTAAAAGGCTGAACATCCATTCCCTGGTGGCCTAGTGGTCACCCCTTCCTATCCCAGATCCCAAGTAAAATATTGAACATCCATTCTCTAGTGGTCTAGTGGACCCCCCACCCCAGCAGGTAGTGCCCTACCACCCTGTTCCCCCCAGTCTTTGACCCATACCAGTGACTGGCACAGCCCTCCACTCTCCACCACAGCCAGCTGCCGACTGAGCTGTCATTGAGCACATCCTGTATACAGTATGCGCTAATTGATTGACAGCTCACTCACTGAGTTGTCAATCAATGAGCACACACTGCATACAGTTTGCACTCAATGGAGCTCAGTCAATGGACAGCCATGTTGGACAGCGGAGGGCTGTGCCAGTCTCGGGGTCAGGGATGGGATGGGAGTGGGCTGGTGGGGTACTACTTGCTAGGGGTCCACTGGAGCCTGTGGATGGTCAATCTTTGCAGGATCGAATAGGGAGGAAGTCCACTAGACAACCAGGGAATAGATGTTCAACCTTTACTGGGGATCGTGATAGGAAGGGTAGAGGTCCACTAGACTACCAGGAATGGGGTGTCATTTCATATACAGGGATTGGGTGAGGGAAGGACTCATAGCCACCAGGGCATATGTTTCTTATCTCAGGCATTGGATCGGGTGGGGGGGGCGAGACTGCTAGCCACCAGGGAATATGTTTCCTCATCTCAAGCATAGGATCATGTGGGGGGAGGGACCACTAGCTACCAGGGAAGCATCTTTGTTTGTGCTCAGTCTGGTGATCGACGGGTGCAGAGGGGGGCACCAGGGTAACTTCAATTTGTGTACTCAGGCCAGCAATTGGCGATTGTGGAGGGAAACAACTACCACCAGGGAAACTTATTTTGTTCTATCAGGCTAGCAATCATGGGGGGACCACTACTGCAAGGGAACTTTTCTTTTTCTATCAGTCTGGTGATTGGCAATCATGGGGGGGGGGACCAATAGCACCAGGGTACTTTATTTGTAATTGGGCCAGCGATCAGTGGGGGCTGCAGTGCCTCTGCCAACCACTAGGGTTGCACAGGATGAGGCAAGGTCTCAGTTGGTGGTATTTGCTCCACACTAGGGGACCCCACAAAAGGCATGTGCAGAATAAATGCCTTGTGACTTGGAAAGCACCAATATTCCCGGCCCCTGCCCTTCATTTACATTGCGGCACCCTCCACACTTTGTCCCAGCACAAACCCGGTTTGAGCACGCAAACCAAGCTTTTATGAATATTGGCTCAGCGCAAAACCTGATTTGCTCGTGCAAACCCAGGTTTGCACCACAGCAAAGTTTTATGAATCTAGTCCCTGCCCTATTAATAGATGTTGATTCCGGTGACAGCATACATGAAGCTGCTGTTCAGTGAAACAACCCAGACTTTTGATAATGCACTGTTATTTCTACAATGCTGCTTTTGAGACATATATTGCTCAATGTATGAAGATGACTCCATCAACTGTGTGAGTTTCATTTCCATAAATGGGATTGATACTGGATGATTACTGATATGAATCTCCTGTTGTCCTACTGATGCCCTGACCAGATCAGGGTGGTGATTGACTGTGTCCTACTGGCAATGGTAAGCAGTGGAATAAATTTTTTTTTTTCACTTGTGGGGTACATCTGGATAATGTGCAATTATGTATTTGCCATCTTTTAAACATTGCTGCTCCTGTCTCTGTCATTGCAGGTACTCAGGGGTGTCGCAGGCATACGCACTGTACTCTGCAGAGTACAGTAAAAAAATCAGACAGGAGCAACAAATCAGGCAGGGGCAACAAAAAGAGGAAAGCAAGGACATTGAGAGTCACAGTGTGTCTGTGTCACGCTGAGCCCTTTTGCATTTGTTGTTTGCTATGGGGCACTGATGCTACCAGTCAACTACACAAACAAGAGCAAGAGCAACTTACCAGGCAGGCAGAAAAACAAAGGAGGAGGATTACAGGAAGAAACTGATTACTTGAACTCAGACATGGCAAACGGGGAGGGGGCCATATTGTTGGTGCTGCATGGCAGCATGTATTTTGGTTTATGTTTACATAAGGGGGAAGGGAAGGGGCAACAGTGCCTCAGTTTTGAGTACAAGTTTAAAATTCCTGGCTACACCCCTGCAGGTACTGTATCAACTCCTTGACCCTCACCTACTCACATCACTAAACATAGAGATTAACTGCCCCAACTGGGCTGACTGGAATATAAATAGGTTTAGGGACTTGCTTAAGTTCCTACAGTGAGCATTTGACTCTAGTGGGGATTGAACCTTTGATCTTCTTGTTCTCAAGCTGGTACTCTAATCACCAGACCATACTGCATCAAGACATAATGTGGCCATCCCCTCTCAGAAAGGAGATAGAAAAGGAGTCATCATTTGTTTATTATTATTCAAGTTTTTATTTTTGATTTTATTTTTGCCTCTATACTCTTTAAATTACCCCCATACTCTATTTCTTGTAGAAACCTTCCTTTTGCACAGCCACGTCTCCTCAACTCCAATGTAATTTTTTTCCTCAAGCAGTTTACTACAGTTTTGTGTCTTGCTTCCCTAATAATAAAGTGAAAGAGATGCCAATTGGAGTGTGTGTGTGTGTGTGTGTGTGTGTGTGTGTGTGTGTGTGTGTGGTGTGTGTGTGTGTTGGCGGGCGGAGAGTAACAAAAAGACACATAAGCTGCCAGAGCACAGAAACATGGAAAAAGTAAAGGACAGGAAAAGACCTCAGTAGTACCTTTGCATAGGCATCCTTCTTCTGCTTGCTTCTGGAAAAGAATACAGTATCTTACCTTACCATGGCAAAACCCTTTATAAGTTAGCATACAATTATAAACAGAACCCAAACCATTACTCCCATTAACAGGGCTTACTAATGCCCAGGTCCTAGTTCAGCTCTTGCAGGAGTTGTTGTAGAGGAACAGGCAGTGACAAGATGGACAAAGGGAAATACAGACAATTTAATTATGGGCTACCACTGATGGATCAGGCTAGCTGTGATAAAACAAAGAAGTAGTGGAAGAGAAGGGAGAGCGAACTGCTGCAACAGAAAATCAACTCCAGTGTAAATTTATTTATTTATTGAATTTTGATGACTGGGTAGGCCCACTGGGCCCCGGAGGTCCCTTTCTCAGGGGCGTCCTGGGAGTTACAGGACAAATAGGATATACATGAGTAGAACAGAAGTAGGTCATTACACGTACAGGTTATCTTGTAGCAATGACATATTATATAACAGGTTACAGTGATTAACAAATATAAACAATGGAGGAAAGCCAGAGCAACACCAGGGTTATACTATCTGTGAAGAGCATATGTTAAGAGGAGAGCCCAGTTAGAAAAGGATTAGGGCTCCCGGCTTTAGGTAGGATGAGGTATGTGCTCGGGCGGGAGGGATGAGGGGAAGTGTCAGGTAACATAGCATTGGCATTGGCTCGTGGTGAGCATGTATGCCTTGAGTCTTGTTTGGAAGCTCATGGTTGATGGAGCATCCCACACCTCTGGAGGAAGGTTGTTTCACAGGGAAGGGGCAGTATAGGAAAAGGACTTGCCCCTACCTTGGTCCATATCCTGGGAACTTCGAGAAGAGTTTAGCCTGAGGTCTGTAGGTTGCGAGGGTTTCGCTTGGCAGTTATGAGCCCTGAGACACTTGGGGGAGGGGCTGGGCTAATTAGCTTGTGTGCTAGGCAGAGCACTGGGTACTTGAGATGGGCTTCAAATGAAGGCCAGCTGATAAGTGCTTGAGAGTCACAGTGGTGGCTCCTAGAGTGGGACTGTGTGGCGAAGTGGACAACCTTGTTGTACAAGACCTGTAGCTTATTGAACTTGAGCTTGGCCATTCCCTGAAGTATCGGGGCGGCGTAGGTGAGTGTTGGGAGGAGGATACACGAGGCAATAGCAGTCCTAGCTTCTGGGATCAGCTGATCCTTGAGGCGATAAAGGGTACCAAGTTTACCATGAATGACTTTGGTGACTTGGTCAACATGTTGTTTAGAGTGAAACCTTGGTCCAAAGTGAGGAATAGGTATTTTATGGAGGCCACCACTTCTAGACTGTTACCCACCTGGAAGTGAGTTGCAGGTGTTGTGTTCTGTTTTGGCCAAGGGATCTAGGTCCAAACAACATGGCCTTGGTTTTGGTAGTATTAAGGACCATTTTGTTCTTAATTAACCAGTCCTCCATTGTGAGCGGGTCCTCTTGGAGGGATGGGTCGAGGTCCCCAGGTTGTCAGAGGATCTGTAGATCACAGTGTCATCAGCATACTGAATAACAGCACTGCTCCTGCAAGGTCGTGGCAAATCATTTATAAACAGGGAGAAGAGGAGGGGACCAAGTATGAACCCTTGCGGTACCCTTCCTTTAGGGACAGTGGATCAGAGATCTTGTCCTTCCACTTGACTCTCTGAGAATGACTGGTAAGATAACTTTCAAACCACTTGAGAGCATGTGGGTCCAGGCCTGTGTTACACAACTTGTGAAGTAGAAGTCTGTGGCCGACCAAGTCGAAGGCCTTGGAGAGGTCAATGAAAACTGCTCCTGTGTTGGACCCTACGTCAAGTTTCCTGAGCACATCCGCAGAGAACTTTGTTAGCGCAGTGTCTGTCCCATGTTTGGCTCTGAAGCCATGCTGAGCCGGGGAAAGAAGCTGGTGAGCCTCTAAGTATTCTCGGAGTTGACCATACACCAGTTTTTCCTGGATTTTTGCCAGGGTACAGAGCAGGGAGATGGGCCTTTAGTTGCCAATGGGTTCCGTAGATCCACACTTGTGAATGGGAACCACATGAGCGTGTTTTCACTGCTCTGGGACAGTCCCTTCTAGAAGGGACTGGTTTATGAGACAGGTGAGGGGCCTTGCAAGGGCTGGGACACCATCCTTGAGCAATCTGGCTTGGATTCCATCAGACCCTCCTGATCCTCTGGTTTTCAGGGACTTTAGGAGGGTGAGGACTTCCTTTATCTTTACTAACCTCAGATGAAAGGATGGGTGGTCAAGGTTAGGGGGTTCCAGTGTGTTGGACTCGTTGTTAGCCACAGGGAGCCCAGCCTTGTAAGAGTCTAGGTTTGTGAAGTGACGAATGAGGGCTGCGGCAATAAGGGTCCCATCATTCAGTATCTGCTCATTGGCCTCAATGGGGCCTAGGGCAGCCTTGCTTTTTCCTTTTATCAGCTTGTTGATGTGAGACCAGAATAACCTTAGATTGCCTAGGTTAGTTTTCTGGAGGTGACTGACGTATGCTCTTTTTGCAAGCTTGATTGCATGCTTACTTTGGTTTCTAAGAGCTTTGTACATCACTAGGTCAGCTGGGAGTGAGGAGCTCTTGAACTTTTTCCAGGCTTTGTCACGGCGGATCAACAGGGCCTTTAGGGGAGGAGTGATCCACTTGTAGCAACTGCCTTTAACTTAATGGGTCTTCAATGGAGCAAAGAGGTCAGCGGCCCTCAGGAGAGATTTCTGGAAGAAGGCGACAGCGCCATCCAGGTTAGGGAGGTGTCGAAGCAGACTCCAGTCAGTGTTACTGAGGAAGGTATTGTATTGCTCGGGTGAGAATTTAGAGTAGTCCCACGTTGTGAGGATTCTGGGTAGGATACTATCTACTTTGTCACAGGGTCACAATCTCTTGCTGTGACTGGTCAAGAAAGGGGACTGGTGTCCCCATGCAAATGGCCACAGTGCCATTCTAAAATTCACGGTGATCATCACATATCTGGATATGGCCACCTACAGTACATGTCCCCAGGTTAACACATGGGAAAACATGGGGTAATGGAGGAGGTAATTTTACAAATGATTACAGCAGACTGGACCAGGGAGGTGCATTGTGGGACACCTATCAAGCAGCAGGCATAATAGTATAGTAGGGCTGAGGGGCAAGGGTCTAATAGAATTGGTCATGCAGCCATGGGGGTATTACTGGTGCACATGGGCCCAACTGTCAATGAGGATAGAGAGGAAGGAGACTTCTGGGTGGGACACCCATGGTCACATTCATCTGAGTGAGTCACAACATGGTATTCTGCAATGTGCCAGGTGCAATGCTATGCTGTAACCTGGTTTCAGGGGCAATCCAATCTGTTTGTGGGTGTAAACCCATTTGTAGAGTTTAACAGGTTTATTAGGAACTGTCATTGCACCTTTGTTGCAAGTAGACTCTTCTACTAGCTGCATGTGCATGCCTTTATATATGGTGCTATCAGCTATAGAAACATAGACTCTGTCGGTAGAAAAGGCTTACTGGCTCAACGTGTTCGCCCGTACCAACATTAACTAATGCTGAATACGAGCCCTAAAGGCTAGGTGTGGAAAAAAAATGCAACTATTTTCCACCCATTTTGCACCACCCTTGATAGCAACTGAGAATGGGACACTTTTTTTGGTAACTAATTGGCTCATGAACAGAAAGCAAAGGTTGGGTAAAAGTGAAATATTTAGGGTGGTACCCATAGAACATTATCTGTCACTGTTTGCTCATTCTGACATTTTTTCCTATACTTTTGAATTGCACTCTGGCTCCCTTGTGCATTATATAGTTTGTTGGCAGTCCCAGTCTATTAATTTGTAGCTTCTTCACATGGCTATGTAGTGCGCAGGCACAGCGAGTGAATTATACAGAGTAAAAGGTTAACAACTCCATATTTTTCTCTGTTTTAAAGCATAATTTTTCAAAAGAATGCCCTTTACACTTGACCTTAGCTAGAAAACTGAAAAAAGGAAAAACACGTAGTTTGCTCTCATCAGTTCTTAAAGTATATTGCAGAATAAATACTACTCCACATTTGTGAGTAAATCTTAGATTTCTAAGATAATTTGATCAGAGAAAAATACTTTATGTTAAGTGAGTTTTGACCATGTGCTTTTGCTTGAGCATTAAGGCATGACATGGGGTCTCTCAGTAAATGTAACCCTGGGGTTCATGAGGCATGAAGCATAGCTGGGAGCTTAGGCCACCATAGGGTTAGATTAATAAAGATAACCCAGCATTTGGACTGCTACAAGAGCTGCTGACATCATTGGGAACATTCTGAAAAATATAATATGTATACATAGCTCAGTTTATTATGTTTGCTTATACGCATGTGCAAGAAACATAGTACGATGATCCAAAATGCAGTGCCGTACAGTTGAAAGGAAGAGCTCTGCTTCAGTGAGCAGCACTCCCACCCCAACACACACACGCGCACAAGCACGCATATTGCTTGCTCATGCGCTACTCCCCCCACGCACACACTGTATGGTGGACAGGGGTGCCCAATCCCCCGTCAGCTTCACGCCCCCCCCAAAAAAAGCTTTGCAGGTGCCACGCTGGAAGCCCACCCCAGCTTGGCAAAAATTGTTATGGACAACGGGGTGCCCAGTCCCCAGTCAGCTCCAGGCCACCCCAAACAACCTTCCAGCTGCCACGCTGGGAGCCCACCCAGCGTGGCAAAAGTCCCGTCGTCTTCCTAAAATAAAACAAAACCTGTAAACAAATAAAGTTCATTGGCGGTCTCCTGCCCACCCACGCACACCCTCTGCACTCTGCCTCCCCACATCTCCACCTCCACCCCCCCATGCCTCCGGAGCTCGGTGCGATGATCTTCGGTGGACAGGGAACACGTCTGCACTCTTCAAAGCTGACCGCGGACTGAGGAAATGCCGGTAAGCTGTATAATGTAATAAATATAGAATAGTGGATGGATGAACATCCACAATAAGGCTGTGTTTCCATCGAGGTACTTGATGACATTACAGAGACCTCGAGAGTGAAGCTCGAGAGGTCTCACTGATGTCATCAACTGCCCGAGATGGGAACACAGACTTAGTTGTGGATGTTCATCCATCCACTGTTTTATATAGTATATGGGTGTTTTGTTGTTTTTTTACATTACTTTTCTACGTTACTTGCTGTAGGCGCTGCTCCCGTTCCTGCTGGAGCTCCTGCTCACTCCCGTTCCCGCTTGTGCTGCTAGTACTCCCTCCAGTTTTTCAGTTTCTCCTGTGCACATCATTTCATTTTAAAATTAGGGGGAAAAAAAGAAATAGTATTTTCAGAAAGGGAGCTATGTATGGCTCTCCATGTCCCGACTCCCGACTTCAAAGTCGGTGGCTCCGCTGCCCGGCGCTCACTAAATCGTGCCACCATGTTTGTTTTTCTTTTCAAGAGAGAGCCTCGTCTGAGCCAGTCAGGTGGCAGGTCAAGAGTAAACAGTTGTTGTACTATCGATGTGATGTCAGTACAACAACTTTTTTGACCTTTGAACTGTACTACAACAAGATTTCAGCAGTTGCTGAAATCCATTCACAATAGAGGCTAACCATATATAGGTTTTTTTCAACTTTGCTGCATATCTCAGGCATTTTTTGGAATTTTGGCACCAAATTTCAACATGGGGTTTTGGGACCCCTCCTCATGAATTCTGTCACTGTCATGGCTGCTAATCAGGCCCAAAGGGTGATTTCCGCTGTCACTGCGTAAATCACCTTTCAGGACTGATTAATGAAATGACAGTGCCAGTGATCATAAGGTGGGCCTCAAAAAGCCTATGTTGCAAATTTTGTGAAAAATTCCTAAAACTGTTTCTGATCGTTAAGCAGTTCCTATACACGCGTAATTTGAAAATTTTCTTACACTCCAGATTTTCAACATTGCCATTTTACCACACCTCCTTATGAGCAGCAATAGCTGTCATTTTTCACATTTTGCAAAAAATGTGTTATTACACATGTAGGGCACAATGGCACAGTCGGTAAAGTGAAATCAATGTATGGGATACATTAAGAAAATCTCAGTGACACTGTTCATGAGCAGATGTCTTAAAATGGCTATGTTGAAAATTTGGTGAAAAATTCCTAAAATGACTGTTTCGCAGCGTGCATTCTGCGCCAGTTCCATGCCTTCCATGGTTCAGATTTTTAATATTTGCCTCAGATTTTCAACATTGCCATTTTACCACACCTCCTTATGAGCACTACAGCTGTCATTTTTCACATGTTGCCCAAAATGTGTTTCCGTGCATCTAGCGCACAATGGCGCAGTCGGTGTGCGCAATCAATGTTTGGGAGAGATTAAGAAAATCATAGCAACACTGTTCATGAGCAGAGGTCTTAAAATGGCTATGTTGAAAATTTGGTGAAAAAATTCCCAAAAATGACTTTTTGGAGTGCACGTTGCGCAGTTCCTATGCACGCTCGCAAGTTTGCGAATTTTTAATATTTGCACACCAGATTTTCAACATTGCCATTTTACCAGACTTCCTTATGATCAGTACAGCTGCCATTTTTCACATCTCACCCAAAATGTGTTTCCGCACATGTAGCGCACAATGGTGCAGTCGGTGTGCGAAAGCAATGCTTGGGGCAGATTAAGAAAATCACAGTGACACTGTTCATGAGCAGAGGTCTTAAAATGGCTATGTTGAAAATTTGGTGACAAAAGTCCATAAAATGACTGTGTTACATGAGTGAGCATTGTGCAGTTTCCACACACTCGTGAGTTCAAGAATTTGTAATATTTTCAGTCCCGATTCACCAGTGGCATTTTTCCACAGTTCCTTATGAACAGTACAGCTGTCATTTTTCACAACGTGGGCCAAATGTGTTTTCACACTTTCAGCACAGAAATGCGTGGCTGCTGTGGGAAATCATTGTTTGGGACAGATAAAGAACATCACAGTGACACTGTTCATGACTGGAGGTTCCAAAATGCCTGTGTTGACAATCTGCTGTAAAAAAAATCCCCAAATTAATTACATTACGGGTGTGCGTTGCACAGTTTCTATGCATGCTCGTGACTTCACCAGTTTTTTTAATATTTTCACTGCAGTTTTTCAACAATGCCATTTTTTACACCTCCCCATGAACAGTACAGCTGTCATTTTTTACATACTGTTCGGAATGTGTTTTTGCACCTGTGGTAACTAATGCCGTAGTCGCTGTAGAAAAGCAGCTTTTGGCTAACAAACTGATATTGCCACTGTTCATGAGGTGGGGGGTCACAAAAAAACCATGTTGAAAATTTGGAGTGAAAATACCAAAGAATGCCTGAGGCGTTAGGGTTTCTGACCATAACGCCCCAACCTGTAGAGAATGACAAGCATCAGGGCTGTGACTTGGGATTGTCACCTGCAATGCTCATACCATTCCACCCCCACCCACACCCTGCAGCCACTGAGAGGCATCGAGATGTGCCTTGGGCTCTTCAGCTCCAAAGTTCACCCCATTCTCCTATACAGGACATCTCACCATATTTTCTGATGGAATGGGGTGAGCATAGGGCCAAAGACCCCAAGGCACACCGACGACACTTGTCGGTGTCTGCAGGGTAGGGTGTGGTGAAATGGCGTGGCCGTTATGTCTGATGACCCAAAGGCACACCCCAATGCCTATCAGTCTCTGCAGGGTGCTGGTGGGGTTGGCTTCAGTTCAGTACTTCACTGTCATTCCTATTATGCAGCTCTGTAACTCCTACACTACCAATACCAATGCCAGCAAGCAAACATTCGGCATTGACAAATGCTTGTTTTTCATTTATCTTCAATAGTTCTCAATTACCTGTTCTTTATTACTGAGGACATTTGCAAAAAAAACGATCTTTACACCTTAGAGTTTAAGCCACAGAATGGAAGGGATATGTGTTAATTCGCGCACATCACCTACTGTGGATCCCTGCTCCCTGATGCCCATCCATGCTGGACAACATCAGCAGGTCTTGCTCATCACAGATAATGAGTGTGGAACTTCCTGCAGGGCAGGGGATGCCCTATGCTACAGTGCTGTGCCAGACACCAGGCATATGATCAGATGCCGTGGCAGAACCCTTGAACTGAATGATTTATGAGATGATGTGATATGACAGTCCTCCATGGACCACTGTATCCCCTAACATGCACACAACATCACCTACAGTGACAATGATGGCAGGCCCCAGGCTACAAGGTCAGCTCTTAGGGATAGGGGCATCCTGCAGCAGGGCTCAACAGGTATTGGTAAGGCCATAATGGTGGCATGGTGCACCTTGCTGGTAGGTGTTATGCAGCCCCCATGGTGGTGTATCACCCCTAACTGTTGCACATTACCAGACATGTATGCATAGTTTTGTGCATCACATGTATGTGTGGTTCCACCCTATGCCTGACTCCATTCCTGTCATGCTTGGAGTCCGATATTCAGCACAGGGTTTGGGCAATGGTTGGGTGCACACTAAAAGAATATATATAATAAACATAAGAACATAAGAATATAAGAAAGTACTGGCACAAGGCGACCATATGATCCATCTAGTCTGCCCGTGTGGGCTACCCACCCAGTCATTTTTCCTTCTTATGTTTCCGCATTGCCTATACCATGCTAGTTTGAATTCTGTCACTGTCTTGGCTGCTATGACATCAGAAGGCAGACTGTTCCAAGGCTCCACCACCCTTTTGGTGAAAAAAAACTTCCTGGTGTTGGTTTTGAATCTACCTCCCTGAAGATACATACTGTGACCCCTTATTCATGTAGAGGAGCTTTCTCTGAAAAGGTCCTGAGTCTGTACTGAGTTCATTCCTTTAAGGTATCTGAATGTCTCAGTCATATCCCCCATGTCCTCATCCTTTCCAGTGAGTACATCTTGAGATGGTTGAGTCTTGACTCGTAGGGTTCTTGATGAAGTCCAAGAATCATCTTCGTAGCTCTCCTCGGAAATGTCTCCAGATTATCTCGGTCTTTCTTGAAGTGTGGTCTCCAGAACTGGATGCAATACTCTAGGTGTGGCCTCACCAAGGACCTGCACAGTGGGATTATCACCTTGCGTTTTCTACTCGTGATACCCCTACACCTATACATTCAAGGATGCTGTTAGCTTTCTGTGCTGCCTTTTCACATTGCCTGGTTATCTTTAAATCATCAGATATGAGTACTCCTAGATCCCTGTCAACCTTAGTTTCTGTCAGTTGCTCCTCTCCTAGGGTATATTTCCTGCCCAGATTCTTTCTTCCCAGGTACATAGCTTTACACTTCTTGGTGTTGACTTTCAACTGTCATTGTTGTGACCATTCTTCCAGCTTTTTCAGATCAAAGTCCATTCCTGAGGGACCCTCTTATGTGTCTATTCTGTTGCAGAGCTTGGTGTCATCTACGAACAGGCATACCTTTCCCTCCAATCCATCAGCAATGCTGCTGATGAATATGTTAAATAGAACTGACCCCAGTACTGATCCCTGGGGGACTTCTCTGGTTACCCCACCTTGCTCTGACAGAGTGCCATTTACCATGACTTTCTGGGTTTTTCCCTGGAGCCAGTTCCTAAACCAGATGACTATTTTATGCCCCACTCCAGTGCGTTCCAACTTGTTTATTAGTCTCCTCTGTGGAACGAGTTGAACGCCTTACTTAAGTCCAGATACACTATGTCTGCTGCTCCACCATGGTCCACTGTTCTGGTCACCCAATCAAAGAAATCAGTCATGTTTGTCTGGCATGACCTCCCTGCTGAGGAGCCATGCTGCTTTGGGTCCAGTTTTCCATTTGCTTCCATGTATTGCACTATTCTTTCCTTCAGTAATGTTTCTATGATTTCCCCACCACTGAGGTGAGGCTGACTGGACAGTAGTTACCAGCATTTTCCCTGCTCCCACTTTTGTGCAGGCGCACCACTGTGGCTTTTTTCCAGTTGTCTGGGACTCTGCCACTCTCCAGGGACTTATTGAAGAGGACTGCTAATGGGGAGGCAAGTTCCTCTTTGAGTTCCTTCAGTATTCTTGGGTGGATACTGTTAGGTCCCACTGCTTTGTTGATTTTTTAATTTTTCAGTTCTTTTAGGACCCTTTCTTTTGTGAAGGGATTTGTGTCAACTTCACTGGTGTGGTGTCTTTCATTTCTCAGTATCGGCCCACTACCCTGTCCCTTTTGTGTGAAGACTGAGCAAAAGTTTTTGTTCAGAACCTCTGCCTTTTCTTTGTCAGTCTCCACGTTCTGTCCCTCTCTGGTTCTCAACTGAATGATACCCCTTTTGGTTTTCTTTTCTCCAGTATATATATATATATTAAAGGTCTTGTCTCCCTTTTTAACCCCTTCAGCAATTCTTTCTTCTGTTTGCATTTTGGCTCTACTAATCGCCTTTCCTGCTTCGCTGAGCCTTGCCTTGTATTCAGCCTTGTTGCTGTCCCTCATTGTCTGTTTGTACTTTTTGAAAGCTTTTTTTCTCTTTTATACTGAAAGCAACCTCTGTAGAAAACCAAAGAAGGGTTCTCCTCTTCTTAGTTTTACTGATCTGTTTTGTGCATTCTGCTCTGGCCAGAGTTATTGTGTCCTTTATGGCCTTCAGCTTTCCTCCACATCACCCCCCGCAACATCTTTTAAGATGGTTTTAATGCAAGTTTTCATTTTGACATAGTCAGCCTTCCTGAAGTCCAGGATCTTCAGTTTTGCATGTCTTGTGTCCTCTGCCCTTTTGACTGTGAGCCAGACTGACCTATGGTCGCTTGACCCCAGATTGATTCCTACCTTAATGTCTGTGATCCTGGTACTGTTTGATAGTATGAGGTCCAGGATTGCATTTTCTCTGGTGGGTGACTCCACCAACTGTTTTTATTCCTGCCCCTTTCAGAGCTATGAGGAATTCTCTGCTCCTGACCGATGAAGCTGTGTAGGAGAACCAATCTATATCAGGCAGATTGAAGTCTCCGACGAGCAACAAGTCACCTTTAACAGCCATTGTTAGGATGGTCTCTAGAAGCTCTTTGTCTCTATCTTTTGATATGGGCGTCTATAGATCACACCCACTCAGATGGGAGACTTTTCTCGAGTTCCAAGGGTGATCCATAGTATAAACAATATATAACGATAATAATTAGTTATTGCCATCATATATCTGTACCTATTGTCCTATTGTTCATGTAGCCCAGGTGCCGTGTGCCAATGGACTACTACCCCTGCCTGTTAGCCCTCGTACAGGTCAAGGGGCCTGGGTCCTGCTACAGTGATGGTTGGGAGTTCTTTACCAAAGTTATGAATAATAGCACAGTGCCTCCACCCAGAGTAAGTTGTAAGTGGGTCCGGTGACTGGCTGGCACAGCCCTCTGGGATACTGCACCTTCTCACCTCCCCTTTCAGACACTCTGCACACTGGATTCCCAACAACCCTTTCTCACCAACCACTATAGGCCTATTAGAAGGCAAAATGCAACAAAAGTGTCTTGACACAACAATTTTAATAATTAACTCACAGCTTTGTTGGGGGTGAGGCCTAGAAAAGGGATACCTAGAAGAGGGATTGCTGTGGAATGAAAGAAAAAGGTTAGTGGCAAGTAGCAAACAATAACCATAGGAGCCCATAGGCCAATCCACCCAAGGCTGCCCACAACCATTGGCACCAGTGTTACACATTGCCACAGATTGGCCGGCTGTTGGAGCCCTTAAAAACTTGAGAAAATCATTTGAATTAAATTCATACTCCCTTACTTGATTCCACAAACCACGTCCTGGGTAGTCATGGTTTGCAGGACTTGGCAGCATCTGAAGATGGACTTGCCAGGTATCCTGGAGTGTTGAGCTCCACTCAATAGATGCAGCAATGAGCAGAAGGGAGGATGTCTCAGTTCCCTTAGTAGATTGGATCTTGCTTGGAGGTCTTGCAACTTGTTCCCGTGCTTGAAGTTCTGGCCGCTTGCCACCTTCAGCTACTTCTGCCCCATTGCAAAGCTCAATGGCAGGCCGCACCAGCCTCAGAAGGCCCAAACCCAGGAGTGCCTCCACAGCCCGGCTCCCCACAAGGCTTGTAGGTGCTCTACCACCCCAGCAAGTGTCGGTGACCTTTTGAGACAGTGGGTCGCACTTGGAAGGGGTTAGCTAGTTCCCTCCCTGGCCGGGGGGCTCCTAAACAGTTGGAATCCCCTAGTAGTCCCTGCACTGAATCCATGAGTCACGGGCTGCTAGGCAGTTCGTCCAACCAAACAGCAGTATCAGTTTTTCAATGGGTGCTAGTCAGTTTGCACTCAGACTATAGCAGTCAGCAGGAGTTCAAAACTAGACAAGTCCCTGCTTACCTTCAGTGCTTTCAGCTCTAGCTGTCCATAACAGATTCCTTTCAGCATCAGCTGCGACTCAGCTCTCAGCCACTTTGTTCAGTCTGCAAAGCAAATACATAGAACTTGGCTAGCACCCTGCACCTGAGATGCTTTGCCTCTTTAGTCTATTTTTAACAGAGTCGTAATCTTTAACACACTTCCTCTGAAGCAACTCTCAGGACACCATTTAGAGGGTCAGGTCAGATGCCCCCTGTATTGTAGGTAATTTTTTTTTTAATGAATCACACAGCAGCAGCCTGTTATTTTTGGGTTTGTTGTAGTGGCTCAGTGGCAGCTGCTATAATTCCTCTGAAAGGCCTGAAAGAGAACTCAAAATCCCAGTCTCCCTAGTGGCTGGAGCTAGCCGCACCATGGTGAGCATGCGCAATACCATTTGCTAGGGAACCAGGGGACAACGTGCGTGTGGCATCACATCAAAACAGGAGAAGCCTGGTTGTATAGGTGTTGTCTTCATTCTAGTTGAGATGAGAGTGAACCGTCTCACATGCTGCACTGCTGCTGAGTGCCATCGGTGTTGAATTGTTGACTAGGAGAAGGGGAGAGCTACTCAGTGAGAGCTGTGTGGTCAGAGGCTAGAGTGCTGGCAGACAGACTCCATGCCACTTTATTTAAATAAAAATGTATTTTTGTGAACTGTCGCCAGTGGATACACTCTGTGGGGGTACTATGCTGGCCTGGAGGGTAGAAGTCTTAGCCACAGGCTGCAGTGGGGGCAGACAACTTGACCCAGCTGTGCTCTAAATTGTAAAAAAATAATTGGGTTGCAGGCTCCCAGCATCAGCAGGTAGAACTGAGTGGGGAGCGGGTTGTGGCGGAGGTGGGTCAGAGAACGGAAGGCCTCAGGTCCGTCTAGATCCATCTGATCAGCGGTTATCGGTTGACTCAACTGAGTGAAGAAAGAAGACAGCATCAGCACACAGCACACAGCAGCAGACAACTAAGTCAAGTGCCACTGACTGCACTGGTCCGTGAGTGATGAGAAGAATCATTCTTTCTTTCTTTCTGAGTGACAAATACACACAGACCTAGTGTGGAGAGGTACTGAGGGAGACTATAAGAGTGGGTTCAGGAGAAGACATAGAATGGAGACAGAGACAAATGAGAGATAGAGATTCGGAGAAGGGTGTGCAATTATTTCAAAAATAGCTTTTCATAGGGGTGTGTTCTGTGTTGATGGGGGGTCACAGGGCAGGTCAGTGAGACTGATAATGGAGAACTGTCTGAACTGCTAGTAATAATTGCTGCCACTCTTCACTACACTTGTGCAGTGAAGTAAAACTAAATAACCACACAAAGTGTGCCCTTTGAGAAGGGTAATGTTGTGGCCAAAAGTAAACTCCATGAAGTAACTTAGTCCTTGGCAAATGGCAAGATATACACTCTGCAAGACTGCAAAGACAAAGTGTAGCTGCTGCAGCTGAAAGAAAAAATGTAAAACCCTTCTTACATGTACTAGTGTAGGAAATGTTTAACAAGGTGGTTAAAGTTATGAATATGGTTATGGTATGATGTCTACGATGTTATACTTTGAAACATAAATCTAAAATTGTATCTGGGGCTATCATATCAAGATTATCTTCTTCCCCATTCCCCAACCTGTGTGATCTAGATAACAAATAGAAAAAAAATTCCCCAACCCTTAGTACTCCACTCCAACTCTCTCCCCCTGGGGTGCAGACTTAGACAAAAAAAAACATATATAGAGCAGATAATGTGGATGGACCCGCCTCTCTCACCTCTTGGCTGGCTGGCCACCACCAGAAGGAATGAGAGCATCAACAATGTTGTTGACTGCCGTCTCCTCACCCAGTCACTGAGTTGCATCTGCTTGGCTACATGGATGGAAGTGGGCCAGTGGGCATGGGTTGCCATGAGCCCAGTCCTGGATAAAACTGCAGTGTAAGGGACTGTGCAGAGGGTGGCTACCTGCTTGCTCACCCCTCTCAGCCCTTGGCCCTGCTCCCACAGCCCCTCTGACTAGTCGTTGTTGCCCCCATTGAAATCTGAAATGGCACCCCGGCAACTGTTTAACTTTCAGCCAGCAGCACAGTTCTGTCAGCTCAGTCCCATATACAGTGCAGGGTCTCTGCAACAGCTAATTTTCCAATACAGACTGCACAGTTCACAGTACCTAGTGAGCTTTAAAATTACTCCAGTCTTTCACTCTTTTTTCCCCTGGAATTCCTTTCCCACAACCGAGACCTGAGCATGGTCTCTAACAGTCCAATTCCACTCACACAGAAACCTCCTGACTCAAGAAGAACCTGGGAACAAACTGACCAAACCCAGAAAGTCCTTTGATTTTCACTTGAGAATCCAAGCTCCTGATTGGCTGTTCAAGCCCATCAATCATCGATAATCAGAGATCAATATTTCCTGATTGTTCATTGAGGCATGAGTTAGGCACCTGAATTAATGAAACTCCCTCTCCCAGAATCTCTCCGATCACATTTCAGGCACCTAAGCAGGGTATTGGTTGTTCCACTGGGGTCAAAGCATCAACAAAATGTTTGCCCATATTCAGTTCTATGCAGTTCCATGTTCCCACTTTGCTGTTCTGGTGCAGCCAAGGAAAATGTCCTTCATTTATAATGCCCCCACTGTCTGGTAGCCCTACAATGTCCTTTTCAAATGAACCAACTCTCAAATATGTCCACTAGTGACTCTGCTGTCGCTGCCACTAAAAGACAGTGCCCCTAGCGGGCAGACATAATCTTATTATTCATGGTGGGCTCATTACATTTATGAGCCTCGCTAGATGCCCTGAGCCCAATCTCCTTATTTAAAAGTAAAGAGGCTCCTGATTAGCCTCCACAAGGTCACTGGCTCTCATTGAACTGAGGGGAGCCACGGACCACTGATACTCTCCAATCGACCGCAAAACCCAGTGGTCGGCACACCAAACACATTGCTTGAGCATGTGCGGTCATGCTCACAAAAATGCAAAGCCCAACAGAGTTGAAACAACATGCAGGGCTGCCAGAGGAGACAAGGGGCACCGAGAAAATCTAGGGCCGGCAAGCAAAATGGAGGGGGACCCGGGAGATAGCAGGCAATTAAGGTAGGCCTCAGAGGGTTTTTACCACCCCCAAATGCTTGACTTCACACCAAGTGTAAGAGTAAAGTATTATAATGATTAAACAATGACACACAATAACATTTCTAACTATACACCTGAATCCTAACTATTATATCATAACAACTTCAGAACAGGAAAACATTATAACAGGAAAAATTATATACATTTCGGAGAATATCTTTCCCATTATGAGCCCCTGGCCACATGAAAAGTGGAGCCCATATGAATGGTCTGTCTTTACCATATGATTTCTAGGATCAACTAGTACTGTTTTCCCTCAGACCTCCTAGGTATCCTTTCACCTCCCTTTCTTTCTCTTGGTCACCTTTCCCTCAGACCTAGGGCGGCTTAGCATCAGTAAGACACGTAAGTGCTTTCTGTAGTGACCTAGGGGTAATATATATTCCCTTGTTTACTATGAATTAAGGCAAATCAGTGGGGACTCCAGGGTATCATAGGTGAGCTTGAGGATAGGCCACACTGTCCTTCTTGACCTCCTTGGGGTATTCTGAACCTCGGGACTAGTACCCACCTCTCGCTGAGAGGTAGATTCTGCATCACTGTCGCATTATCCTTGACTGGTGCCTCCCTCAGCTATTGGGGCAGGGCTACCCACTGTCTCCCCATCTTCTTCTGCTTGTCCACGGGGGCTATCCTGTGATGATTCAGAGGACGTATCCGACCAATATTCAGTTCCGATATGGGCCCTCCAAAAGGCGCTTCTTCTGAGAAACTGCTCCGAAACCACTCAAGCAGCTCAGATGGACCAGTATTCAAGTCTGGAGGATCCCCTCAAAGGGCATAGTAGGAGCAGCCTCCCATCTGCACTCTATTCCCAGGCATAGCAGCCTCTACCAATATCAAGGGTGGTCCCTGAAACAGCCTAGCTAACTCAGGGGTAGGATAGAAGCTCTGAGGGGTATTATCGCTTTCTTACTAAATTTCATCATCTGTACTTTCTCCCTCCAAGACCCCCTCACCCTGGGCAGGCCCAGCCCCCATGGCATCACTACTTCCATGCCTCTTTCTCCTCTGGGCAGCAGCTCGAATGCTGGGGGAGGGGGTGAAGGAGGATCTTCCACAGTGCTTTCAGGGTTTATTATCTGGTCCCCAATGGGCAGCAGATGATTTTGATGTATGACCTTGTGCCCTCGAGTCTCTCCCTCAGGCTGAATCTTGTATACCGGAAGGCCATCCAGTTTTTCCAGTACAACATACAGGGTGCTTCCCCATCTATCGGCAGTCTTGTGTTTTCCTGGTATGTCCAGCCATCATAGCAATACTCTGTCACCTGCTTCCAGGTCCTGAACGTGCACCTTCTTGTCATAATGGTCTTTATTAGCTTGGTTCCTCTTGGTGGCCAATTCTGAAGCATCATCATCCAGTTGCTGTTTTAACTTCCTCACATACTGCAAATAGTCTCCTGCCCCAAGGCCAACGGTGGACACTACGAAGCATATATCCACAGGAAAATGAGCTTCCCTCCAAAACATGAGCTGGTATGGAGAGAACCCTGTAGCATCATTTCAGGTGCAGTTGTAGGCATGGATCAAGGTGTTCACTATTGACTCTAAGTGCGGCTGTCTGGGATCCAAGGTGCCCAGCATGTCTAACAAAGTCCAATTGAATCTCTCAGGTTGGGGATCAGCTTAGGGATGATATGGGTGGTCTGAAACTTTCTGATGCCCCACAATGGCTAGAGTTCTTTTGTAAGCCGACTGTCAAAGTCACGGCCTTGGTCTGAATGGGATCCTCTTAGGGGCTCCGTAGTGCACAAAGATTTTCTTCACCAATATAATGGCTAGTGGAAGCTCGCTGATCTTTGGTGGGGTAAGTGTGCATGTATCTTGTAAAGTGGTGGTGACTACCAGTATGTTTAAGATATTATGTGAGTCTGGTTCTAGCATAAGGAAGTCAATACACACCAATTCCATGGGACCACCTATCTGGATGTTAACTAATGGGGCCGCCTTTTGGGGAAGTGTCTTTCGTTGTATACATTTTCTGCAGCTTTTACAATAGGATTCCACATCATTTCTCATCTTTGGCCAGTAAGACCTGCTCTTTACCAAGTCCAGGGTGCATTCAGCACCCAGATGCCCCATATCATTGTGCAAGGCCTTTATCACAGTCTTTATAAATCACTCTGGTGACACCAACTGCTCACAGGGTGCATCCTGCTGGTCTTGCATCTCCCAGTAGAGCAGTCATTTCTTTAACGGTAGCTTTGGCCATTCTCATAGCAGAAGCCTAGCGGGGGGATAGATGGTGTCCACTTGAGTTTGGTCCCCAGTCTGTTGAAGCACTTGAATTATCTCCCCTGTGACAGGACTGGCTCTCTGTTCCCTTTTTAATTCCTTAGTGGTCAGTTGTGGAAGGGATCTCACATCCAAGGCAGCCAGACAGCAATAAGCTACCGTGAGACAACTGACTGAGGCCCCCAAGCATTCCACCAGGCAGGGGGTATCCTCTGTGGGGAAGGTTTCTTCTCTGTGGTGCTTCTTACAGAGGCCCTTCACTACTTGTTCTGAAATTTTGCCCAGCTAAAGTGCTTGGTGGTGTAGGCCAGGGGGCATCTTGAAAGAGCGTCGTTATCCACATGATTCAGATTGTGGCGATACTCCACGCAACAATCATAGGTGGACAAGGCTGACAGACACCTATGACCAGCTGCATCCAATTTTGCAGTGGTCTGCATGTAGGTAAGGGGATTGTTATCTATCTTCACTGTGATCTTGGCCCCATACAGGTAGTCATGGAACTGATCCACAATAGCCCATTTTAGCTCCAAAAACTTCCGTTTGTGTACCGGGTAACTCCACTCCAATGGATTCAGACTCTGGCTTGTGAAAGCTGCTAGGCGCAAGCCCTCTGGGTACTCTTGATATAACACTGTTCCTAGGCCACTGAAACTGGCATCGGTGTGAAGAACATACGGTTTCTGTGGAGCTGCATATGCAAGAACTGGGGCGTGTGTCAGACAGTAGATGATATCTTCAAAAGCCCGGTCGCACTCTTCATTCCATCAGGAGCCAAAAGGTTCTGGTGGTTGGAAGTAGCTGGTTTGACTAGCTTTTGCCCCAGGCAAGGTGACTTTTTTGCTTTTGTTTGTGGGTGGATACCCCTATAGCAGATTCAATAGGGGCCAGACTACCCTTGTGTAGTCCTTCACAAATTATTGACAGTATCTGCAGAAACCGAGCAAACGCTAGAGCTCCTTCAAAATCCAGGGCTTAGGCCAGGTGCTGAGGGCTTCAGTCTTACTGGGAAAGGTCTGGATGCCCTTTGCAGAAACTATGTGCCCAACATATTTAACTGAAGCCTGAAAGAATTGGCATTTATTAATTGACAGTTTCAGTCCAAACTCATCCAGACAATCCAATATCTTGAGCAACCAGGCTTCGTGTTCTTCCAGGGTCTTTCGAACACAATAATATCATCTAGGTAGTCCAAACACTCCAGTAAGTCCATATCTCCCACAGCTTTCTCCACTAGGCGCTGAAAGGTGGCTTGGGCATCTGAAATCCCATGTGGCATTCGGAGAAACTCATAGACTTTGAGGGGATATATACAGTAAAAGCCATCTTCTCCTGGTCCTGGGGCGCCATCAAGATCTGATAGTAGCCACTCCGCAGATCCAGGACCGAGAACTGCTGGCTACTATTTAAATAATCCAGGGCATCCTGTATTCTGGGCATAGTTTATTGATCCGGCACCATACGTTTGTTTAATGTGTGATAGTCCACACACATCCGTATGGCCTCACACTTCTTTCACACTACAACAGGGGCTGCATAAGGGCTCCTCGATTCTTGAATAATCCCAGCAGCCATCATCTCCTGAAGGTGCCAATGGATGTCATCAATGTCAGCCAGGGAAAGCCACCTAGATCTTTCCCAGAAGGGCCTCTCATCAGTAAGACGTATGTGATACTGTTCTCCACTCACACACTCCACATCCCATTCTTGCAGAGAAAATATCTTCATTTGGGCGGCCAGCTTCTCCCGCAATGTCTCTTTCCAATCCTCTGGGATGGGGGAGTCACTCAAGTTAAATAATCCAGGATCAATCCTCGTGAGGGACCCCCCTTTCACTGCAGTGGGTTGCACTGCCATATCAGCACAGTAGACTCTTGCCAAAGTCTGACCCTTCCGCATCACCACTTCTTGGTCTGTGACATTCTTCACCTGTACAACAACCCTTTGCACATAAGCATGCACTCTGGCTTTCAGAACACTGGGCTTCACCAACAGTCCCATGGGTAACCCATGCTCCTCTGGGATGTCCAACATAAATAAATGATTTGTCACATCTTTCTTCAGTCTCACTACTACAGCAATATTACATTCCAGCTGGGTGGTAGCACAATTTCATCCCCATCTCTTCTCCACACTATTCCCACAGGATCATCAGGCTCCACGGCGAAAGGCTTTCCTTTCCTTCTGTAAGCCTCTCTAACCAGTGGGTGGAGTGGGTGCTCCTTGTCTTCCCCCTCAACCTCTCGGGCTTGGTACAGTTGGGCCAAACATCCAAACATATGCCCATTAATGCCCCCTAGTGCAGGCACGCCACCATATATTCCGAACTCAGGGCAGATCAAAGCCAGGGTTTCTAAAGCTTCCTCCACACCAGCCACTTTAGTTGGAAAGGCCATCCACACTTTGATATAACCGAGGTAGGAATGACTTTTCACTAAGTCCCACATGTGTAGTCCTTCAAGTGGTTGCAATTCAACATCTGGCAAGTGCTGGTTTTACCAGGATTTAAAGATAATGGTGACTTGTGAACCACTATCAAGAACAGCCTGTGGTGGAGAGTCCATTGATAGTAATGGTGGTCTCAGTCGATGGTCCCACTTTGCTTGAGCATGTCAGCTGATACTGATGTGGTGGTTCTAGCTGCTGAAACTCTTACATGAGCCATGGAGCTGGACCGCCAGGGGCCCCGTGTGCTTTTTACTGGACCCTCTGTAGTTTCCTGATTCTGGCTCAAATTCTCAGGTGGCCTATCTCTGACAGGGGTACAGTTCAATGGCATCCTACACCCCTCCTGACATGGCCCTCTCCCCACACCAATGACATATGATGGGTTCCCAAGGCTGTGGCCTATCTGGTGCCACTGGATGGGTTCCTCACACTCCCACCAGGGTGCTTAAAGGACAAGTAAACAAGCTTTTTACACTTTTTTTTAATGACTCCATAGGCTTATAAAGGACAGGCAGTTGTTTACGTTTATACTGAAACTGCATTTACTAAAGTAGTAGAAATGCAGTTTCATAGCATTTGAATTTTTTAAACACAGCCTCTCCTGATTCAAAAATCCTGCTCTGAGAATCCTAAAATAACTGCCTTGATGATGTCAGTGAAGTGAGAGATGCCAGCTGTGTACATAAATACATAGACAGTGTCAGCAGATAAGGGCCTACGGCCCACCCAGTCTGCCCATTTGAGCTTGTAAGTTCACTTTATGTTTTCCTAGAAGTCTGTTGACCTCACCCCTGACCTCCAGAATTCCTTTATGTCTATACCATGCATTCTTAAATCCCATGATTGTTTTGGCCCCCACCACTTCCTCTGGCAGGGTGTTCCACTTGTCCACCACCTGTTCTGTGAAGAAATCCTTCCTCACATTTCCTCTGAATTGTCCTCCCTCCAACTTCATCCCATGCCATCTAGTCCTGAAACATCTTTTTCGCTTAAAAATAGTGTGTTCCTGCACCCTGTTCCTCCCTGTAAGATACTTGTATGTCTCTATCATATCCCCTCTCTCTCTCCCTCCTCTCCTCCAGGGAGTACATATTCAAGTCCTTCAACCTGTCCTCACAGGACTTGTGATGCAATCCATGGACCATCTTTGTTGCCCTACTCTGAACCTTCTTTACCATATGTCCTTACGTAGGTAAGGTCTCCAGAACTGTACAGTGTACTCCAGGTGGGGCCTCACTAGTGTCTTGTATAGCTGAATTATGACCTCTCTTTTTCCTGCTGGTGATGCCCTGCCTATACATCCCAGCACCCTATTTGTTTTCACTGCTGCCTTGTCACACTGTCTTCTACCTTGAGGTCATCAAGATGATAACCTCAAGATCCCTTCCTGCTTGGTGCATGCTATATCCTCACCCCAACTGATATATATTGTGCCAGGGTTTTGTGCCCCATATGTATTATCTTGTACTTTTAAATTGAATTTCAACTGCCAAACCCCTGACCATTCTTCAAGTTTCTGCAGGTCCTCTCATTCTGTCTACACCCTCTGGTGTGTCCACCCTGTTACAGAGCTTTGTGTCATCAGTGAACAGGAAATTCTGCTTTTAGGTCCCGCGCAATGTCACTGATGAAGATGTTGAATAGGATCGGTCCCAGCACTGATCCCTGTGGTACCTCACTAGTCACTCTTCTCTCTGTGGAGTGACAGCCATTTACCACCACCCTCTGTGTCCTGCTGCCCAGTCAGTTACCTACCCCACCGCACTACTGTCCTGCTCACACCCATATTACCCAGTTTGTGTAATGGTCTTCTATGTGGCACAGTGTCAAAGGCCTTGCTGAAGTCTAGATAGGCAACGCCCACTGCCTTCCCTGATCCACCTCCCTAGTCGCCCAGTCGAAAATTCAACGAGGTTGGTCTGACATGACTTCCCCTGTTGAAACCATGCTGTCTTGGATCCTGTAGTCCGTTGACTACCAGATGTGCCACCAATCTCTCCTTCAGTACTGCTGATATGATCTTCCCCACTACCAAGGTGAGGCTGACTGGTCTGTAGTTCCCTTCCTTTTTTACACTTTTGTATAAGGGACTACAGCTGTCCTCCAGTCTTAGGGTACCTCCCCTGTTTCCAGTGGTCAGCTAAACAGGATTGCCAGAGGTTCAGCCACCACCTCTCTTAGTTCTTTAAGGACCCTGAGGTGCACCCCATATGGCCCCATTGCTTTATCAACTCTTATTCCTTCCAGTTCCTTCAGGACCCTTTCATGTAAAGGACTTGTGTCCATTTCAGCATCATTCCCACCCTTGTACTCCCTTCAGGCCCATTACCCTCCTCCTTCTCAGTAACGACTGAGCAGAAATACCTGTTCAATATGTGAGTTTTACTGTTGTCATCCTCCATGTGGCCCCAATCCTACCCCTTCAGTCTCACTAGCCCTCCCTTTGCCTTTCTTTTTTCGCTTATGTACCTGTAAAAGGTTTTGTTCCCTCTATCCCCTGATTTTGCAATGTGCCCTTCTGTCTGAGCTTTGGTTTCCTTTACTGACCTCCTTGCCTCCCTTTGCTTCTCCTGGTACTTCTCCCTATCCCCTTCTGCCTGTGTCTTTTTGTATTGCCTGAATTCAATCTTTTTGGCTTTCACTTTCTCCGCTACCTCCTTGGAAAACCATAATGGCCTCCTCTTCCTTTTCTGCTTGCTAACCTGCTTAATACATAATTCTGTTGCTCTTGTAATCCTGTTTTAAATACTGCCCCTGTTCCTCAACCCCTGATTCCTTAATGCTCTTTTCCGCATCTCCCCTATTTCCGAAGTCTGCCCCCTAAAATCCAGGATACGTATTTATGTGTAGATGTATTCTAGCTCCACTAACTGTATTTAAATGTAAATAACTCTAAAATGAAAAATGATAGTATGGTACTCTGAGCATGAAAGTTGTCCAGCATAAAAATATCTACACAATGAGAGGTGTTTCATGAATAGATACCTTTTAATTTTTTTAAATTAGCAAAAAGAGAAACAGCAGAAAAATCATTTTTTTGTAATTTTGGCAACAAACAGATGTAATTAGCTTTAAAACAAAAAATGATAGCATGGTACTGTGAGCACAAAAGTTGTTCAGCACAAAGATATCTACAAAATGAGTGGTGTTTCATTTATAGACACATCTTAGTTTTTTTTATAATTAGCAAAAATCAGCAGAAAATTAGTTTGTTCTGTCACTATGGCAGTAAACAAATGTAAATTCTGGAAACTGCATTGCTGTCCTATTTGCAGGCAACTGTCAGCTCTGAGGGAGGAGGTTGCCCACCTCCAGGCTGAACTAGCAAGGACTAAGGAGGCTTTCCCCAACCAAAGAGCACCATTGCCACAACCACTGCCTCAGAGGTTGCCAAGTATGAAGAGCAGTTGGACCACAGTGGGTTCTGGTAGGGTGTGGGTGGTGGAACAGAGGTGAAGCCCCCTAGTTGTACATCTACACAAATCATATGCCATTCTGGCAGAGCAAGGTTCCTCTATGATGGCACCCTCAGTGGAGACCAAGAAGAATGCTGAGGACATCCACAAGGGAGACCCACAAAAGGGTGGCAAGGGACACCACAAGGGAAGGAAACAGCTTCTGATAGGGACTAAATTGTTGGGGGTAAGACTGGGAAGGGAGAGGAGAAGGAAGCAAGGTGCCTGTCTGGTGTGATGGGCTGGAGGGACAGGAAGCGAATCCTCTTGATTGCAGAAGCAACATCACAGGAGAGGAACTAGATATAATTGTCCACCTTGGGACGAATGACCTAGCTAGGCTTGAGATCAGTGCAGTGCAGAATGAATTTGTGGAGTTGGGAGGGCCTCAGACAGGTAGCAAGCACAGTAACCTTCTCAGAGGTGTGCCAGTCCATGGCAGGGGTGAGGGCTAGGTACTGCACACCATGCAGTTTAATGAATGGTTGCAAAACTGGTGCAGAGCACAGGACTTTGGCTTCATTGGAGACTGGGGGTCCACCTGGAGAGATAAAGGTCTATACTGGCATGATGGTCTGCATCTGTCCATGAAGGGAACCAAGCTCCTAGGTGACAGGTTTAAATGCTTCCTTGACAAGCTTTTAAACTAGCCAAGGGGGAGGTGCTGATAAGAGGCAGGAAATTTCAAGCCTCCCCACACAAAACATGGCAGGTAGTAAGGTAAACACTGAGGTACAGAGCTCAACACAGGGCAGGACAGGGGTAAATGGAAAAATAGACAAGGGAAAAAAGGATAAAGCCAACATTAAATGGAGGGCAATGAGTACCAATGCCCGTAGTCTTGGAAACAAGCTTCCTGAGCTAGTAGCCCTGATGGAAGATGAACAATTGGATATTGTGGCAGTCACAGAAACATGGTGCACAGAGAACCATGACTTGGATGTCAACATACCAGGGTACACAATCTACAGAAGGGACAGGGAAGATAAAAGAGGTGGTGGAGTAGCTCTATACATAAGGGAAGGGATCAAAGCTACAGAACTAAAACGTAAAGGGGGAGGACAAGAGGCACTCTGAGTCACCTTGGAAACAGGGAATGGCATCACAATCCGCACAGGGGTTGTATACACACCCCTGTCTCAAGGGGAGGAAATGGAGAAGAAAATGATAGAGGACATTCTCAAAATGACTGAAAAAGGGGAGATACTGTTGATGAGGGACCTGAGTATGCCAGATGTTAAATGGATGACATGTACTGCAACCACATCCAAGAGCAGGGTCATTCTAGATGCCCTGCAGGGGGCAGACCTTAGACAGCTAGTGTTGGAACCCACTCAAGAGGGAGCAATACTAGACCTGGTACTCTCAAATGGAGACAGGATCACAAATTTCGAAGTCAGTAGACATCTGGGAACAAGTGACCACTGCACAGTGTGCTTCACAATAAGCACAACCATGGAGATAAGCCATACAAAAATAAGGATACTGGACTTTAGAAGGGCTAACTTTGGCAAAATGGGTGAATACCTGTAGAATGCACTAGCAAATGGCCAAAAAGGAGGGGTGGAAGAACAATGGAGAAAAATCAAAACTGCCATCATAGAGGCAACAAGCCTTTGTGTGAAAATAATAAAGAAAACAAAGCGGAGTAAAAAACCACTATGGTTCTCAAAAGAGGTGGCAGGGAAGGTCAAGGAGAAAAAAGCTGTATTCAGAAAGTATAAGGTATCACAGAAGGAGCACGACAGGGAACTGTATCAATTAAAGCAGAAAGAAGTGGGGAAGGCAGTCTGAATAGCAAAGGCCCAAACCGAGGAAAAAATAGCCAACTCAGTTAAGAAGGGGGATAAAACCATTTATAGGTACATTAGGGAGCATAGAAAGGTTAAGGGAGGGATAGTGAAGATTAATAAAGGAGAGGGGAGGTGGGCAGAGGGAGACAGTGAAAAGGCAGAGATACTGAAAGAATGCTTTTGCTCAGTATTCACAAAAGAAGATGAGGAGGAGTTACCTAAACCACACAATAGAAGCACTCTGGGTAGGAGGGGTTGACACCAGTCCATTCACAGAAGAAAGAGTCCTGAAAGAACTCCTAAAACTCAAGGTGGACAGAGCAATGGGGCCTGATGGGAGTCACCCCAGAATCCTAAAGGAACTAAGGGAGGACCTAGTGACACCACTGACCATGCTTTTTAACAAATCATGGCAGGATGGGGTGGTACCTGAGGATTGGAGGAGGGCAGATGTGATTCCTCTTCACAAAAGTGGGAGCAAGGCAGAAGCAGGAAACTACAGACTTGTAAGTTTGACCTCAGTGGTAGGGAAAATGATGGAATCACTTCTGAAAGAAAGAATTGTTGAGTACCTAGAGGCCAGCGGGGCACAGGACCCAAAGCAGCATGGATTTACAGCAGGAAGTTCATGTCAGATGAATCTAATTGATTTCTTTGACTGGGTGACCAAAGTAATAGACCAGGGAGGAGATGTGGATATGGCTTACCTAGGCTTTAGCAAGGCATTTGACACAGTCCCGCACAAAAGATTAATAATTAAGTTAGCCAGCCTGTAAGTGGGTCCCAGGGTCATAGCCTGGGTAGCAAACTGGCTGCACACAGGACACAGAAGGTAATAGTGAATGGAACACATTCCGAAGAAAGGGGGGTTACTAGTGGAGTACCTCAGGGCTCAGTACTGGGTCCAGTCCTCTTTAACATCTTTATAGGTGACATTGCAGAGGGTCTGGAGGGAAACGTATGCCTCTTTGAAGATGACACAAAGATCTGTAACAGAGTTGATACACAAGGGGGGTAGAAAAAATGAGAAGGGACTTGGCAAGGTTGGAGGAATGGTCAGACCTATGGCAACTTAGATTTAATGCAGAGAAGTGCAAAGTAATGCACCTGGGAAACAAAAACCCAGGAGAAGAGTACACAATAGCAGGGGAGGTACTAACAACAACAAAAATTGAAAGGGACCTGGGGGTAGTCATATCAGATGACCTAAAGGTGGGTAAGCTATGTGAGAAGTCAGTAAGGAGAGCCAGGGGGATACTGGGATGCATAGGAAGGGGCATCACAAGTAGAAAAAGGGAAGTAGTTATCCCTCTATACAGATAGCTGGTGAGACACCATCTGGAGTACTGTGTGCAGTTCTGGAGACCTCATCTACGCAAGGACATAGACAGGATGGAAGCAGTCCAGAGGAGGGCAACTAAAATGGTGCAGGGTCTGCAGCAGAAACCATATGAAGAGAGACTGAGAGAGCTTAATATGTATACCCTTGATGAAAGGAGGGATGGGTGGACATGATAGAAACTTTCAAGTACCTCAAGGGAATCAACAAAGTCCACGAAGGTAGCATCTTTCAGAAAAAGAGATGTGTAAGAACAAGGGGGCACAATTTAAAGATAGAGGGGGGACGGCTCAGGGGTAATGTGAGGACATTTTTTTCACAGAGAGAGTGGTAGATACATGGAACTGCCTTCCTGGGGAGGTTGTTGGGTCTAAAATAGTGGTGGGGGGGAATTCAAACATGCATGAGACAGACATAAGGCAATTATAGTGGGGGGTTGCAGGAAGTAGGCTGTTGGTTAACTAGAATCTACAGCTTATCCAGTAGGTAGGAAAATGGGCAGACTGGGTGGGCCAAGTGGTCCTTATCTGCTGTCAAAGTCTATGTTTCTATATTTCTAAATAACTTTAAAACAAAACATGATAGCAATGTGCTGTCAGCATGGAAGTTGTTCAACACAAAAATAGCTACAAAATGAGTGGTGTTTCATTTATAGATACCTTTTATATTTTTTATAATCAGCAAAAAATGGCAGAAAATTAAATTTGTTTTTCACTTTTTTGGAGATATGGCATAAGTGGAATATGCTACCTCCCTACTGGAAATATTGTTCAAAATCTGGCCCATTAGTTTTTTTTATCAACTCTCACCCGCTCAAAAGGCAGGAGGTGGGAGCTATTTGAAAAGCAAATTGCAGTTTGGTTAGCGGAACATACCTCTTTACTTGCCGTTGCACTACTGTCCCCTTCCCTGTCCCATACCCTCATCCTATGCCACCAGCATTGTTGTTATGCACTTATGTTACTGATCTCTGCAAGCTATTTTTATCTCTTTTGTACCATAATGCTTATGCTATGTATGCCATCACTTTCTTGCTAAGTAATTCTACTGTCTTGTAAGGTTGTTGATCTCTTTATGTACTGCATTGTATCAGCTCATCTCTTTACTATTGTTTGTAACTTGTTTGAACTGTAATTTCCTGGGTCATGCCTGAAAATAGGTAGTCCTGTTTAGTGCACTTACCGGTTACCAAAAGCAAATAAACAATTGGGAAAGGTACATGAACAAAAATTATCAACAGTATTTCCAGTAGGGAGGTAGCATATTTCATTTATGCCATACAGTACCTCCAAAAAGGGGAAAAATAGATTTTCCTGACATTTGTGCTGATTTTAAAAAATCTAAAATATATCTATAAATGAAACACCACTCATTTGGCAGATATTTTTGTGCTGCACAACTATTATGTTCAAAGTAAGATGCTATCCTATTTTGTTTTAAAGCTATTTGCATTTGTCTGTTGCAAACAGTGAAAAAGAAAACTGATTCTTTTCTGCTGTGTTTTGCTAATTATAAAATAAATAAAAGGTATCTATGAATGAAACACCACTTATTTTGTAGATATTTTTGTGCTTAACAACTTTTGTGCTGACAGTACCACGCTATCATTTTTCACTTTAAAGTTGTTCTCATTTAAATACAGTTAATGGAGCAAGAATACATCTACACAGCTGTCATCTCTTACTTCATTGACATCATCAAGGCAGCAATTTTTTTTTTATTTAACAGAAAAATCAGAATTAAAATCCTTGGAGTCAAAGACTCCTTTGCAAAGGTTCCATGTCAGATAGACACATATACATAAAATAACAGAATATTTACATAGGTAATACAATACAGGGAATATATACAATTGGCAGGTTACAGCTGTAGTGGTCATTAACAGTAGACTCCAAGTCATAGATATTTATATATGGTAGGTTTCAGTTTCAAAGGGTCTTAAGTGGACCCCGAGTCATAATATATACACAGTGTGAGAGCAGTAATGAGGGAATTAATCAAGATACAGATATGTTTCCCCTTTCCAGTGTGTATCCTAAGTGAGTAAACTAACAAGTTATTAAAATATTCCTCCTAGGGATTAAGCTATGCAACCTATAGAGATGAAAAGTAGGAAGATGGAATATTATGTGCAGTCACAGGCTGTGGAGGCAAGAAGGAGGGTCTTGAGGACGGTTTTAAATTGGCCAAGGCTGGGTACCATGGAGATGGAGAGCAGAAGGTTGTTTAACCACAGGGGAGCCCGATACTAGAAGGATCTTTGACTGAGAGAGGTCCTACAGTAGGGGACCAGGAGGCTGGTATTGGGGAAAAGCCTGAGTGCTCTTCTGTTGGGAACTATTTGGATGAGGTGGTGTAGGCCTTGAGGAGCTTGCTTCTGAATTATCTTTTTTGCAAGAAGGCAAGTGTGATACTTAAGCCTGCCTTTGAATGTTAGCTAGTTCGTTAGATTGTACAGCTCACATGTGTGAGTAAAACGTTCACATCCAGCGATCATGCGGCAGGCTTTATTGAGAGATAAGTTAATGCATCATAAGGCTGTTTGGTCTGCAGTCCCATAAATCACTATGCTGTAATCCACCAAGGAAAGGACTGAGAAGGACACTGCTAGTCAGAGGGCCTGGGGGGGTAGGTAGTGCTTATGTCAGAATAGGATCCCAAGTCTGGTGTTAATGGAGGATGAGATGTGTTAGATATGTAAGTGGTAGGTGATTGAAGTGTCAAGATTGATACCAAGGTACTTGAAAGAGGAGACCTGTTCAAGTTTGTTGCCTAGTGAGTTCATGATAATTAGCGGGGTGTTACAGAGAGGACTCTGATGGTGAGCAAAGATCATAGACTTTGTCTTGTTGTAGTTGAGCAATAGGTGATGCTCAGAGAACCAGGCTTCAAGTTCCCCAAAGAAGGCCTGCAGGGTGGTTTGGAGGGAGTTAAGAGAAGGGTGTTTCCAGAAAACTACAGCGTCATCCGGATAGAGCAGTAGCTTACCATTGCAGGATTGGAGAAGGGAGTTAAGGAAGAGGGTGAAGAGTAGTGGACCAAGAATGGATCCTTGTGGGATCCTGGCAAGGACTGGTCTACTGGAGGAGAGTGTGGTATCTATTTTGACCTGTTGAGTGTGGCTGGATAGATAGTCTTCAAACCAGGAGGTGGCCTCCGGGGAGAAGTTAAGGGCACTGAGGGAGTGGAGAAGCAGCATGTGGTTGACAGTGTTGAACGCTTTGTTAAATCAACATAGATTGCACCAACAAGGGAGCCCTGTTCTAGTGCCTCATGTATGTATGATGTGTATTCGTTCCAGGGCACTGGTAGTACTGTGATCCTTCCGAAGCCGTGGTTGTTCACGGCTGAGTAGGTTATGTTTGTCCAGGTACTCTGTAAGTTGGTCTGATACAATTTTTTCAAGTGCCTTGGAGAGCGGGGGTAGGATTGAACTGGGCCGATAATTGCTAGTGGAGACGCGATCACCACTCTTCAGAAAAGGGGTTATAAATGCTTTTTTTCCAGGGCATGAGGAATTGGTTGAGACATAAGAAAAGGTTAATTATTTTGGTGAGCTGGGGCAGGGTCACATCCAGGGTGAGCCAGAGGAGTCTGAGGACCAGGGAGTCATTGCTGTTGTGGGCATTCATCAAGACTTTGGTAAGATAGTGTTTTGCTTCACTGCAAGCGAGGACCCATAGCCTGAAAGGGGGGTGGTCCGTGGTGGCCGAAGTGTAAGTAGTGGAACTTGGAATCTGGCTGAAGAAGTTATGGGGGAGGATGTTACTGAGGTCAGAGAAGGCCAGATTGAGGGCATTGGAGATAGCTGCAAGGTCCTGGGAGATGACTCCATCAATTAGTAGCTTGATCAGGAGTAGGGATGCAGTTTTCCTGCAGAGTTCTTTTATATTGTTCCAGAATATTTTCTCAGAGCCCCAGGAGGAGGTTAGGGTTTGCCTATAGTAATTAGCTTTAGCTTGCTGTATTGCCCACGACAGTACATTTGTTCCTGGTCTCTCTGTATAGCTGTCTGTCATGGGGAGTTGTGAGTCCAGTGCCTGACCAGAGGTTGTCTCTGTGGTGCATTTGGGCCAGCAGTGATTGTGAGAGCCAGGGTGTATCCCATTGTTTTGCAATATGCTTTTGGGGTGTAGATGTCAAGTTAAGTTAAGGTAGAGATAAAATAGGTGAGGGCAGCATCTGCAGACAGAGCAATGTGGATATGGGTCCAGTCACAGGAAGCAAGGTATGATTTGAAGCGGGAGGATACTTTTTGAGGCGCCTTTGGGCATGAACTTTAGGTGTGATAGGGACTGTTTATTTGACCACCAGCAGATAACTGGGGAGTGGTCACTTAGTGAGTCTGGGAGCACTTTGACCTTGGTGAGGTTGTTTGGGCGGTTTGTGAAGATGAGGTCGATAAGAGTGGAGGCACCATATTTGGGGTCTACTCTGGTTGGGGTACGGACCACTTGGTTATGGTCATAAGCTAGAATGGATTCCTTGAAGAGGGAGAATGCAGTGGATAGCCAATTGACATTGAAATCTCCCAAAATAATGATTTCACTCTTGGAGGGGAGTTGAGCAATGCTGGACAGAAATGATTCAATGGCAAGTTTTTGGTTACCTGGAGAGATGTAAACAGCCATGATATATAGTGTCTTACTGGTATTGCCCAGTCTTAGTTTGATGGTTAGGAATTGGTCACTAGGCGTAGTGTTAGGGAGGGAGACCAGGGTGGCATGTAATGAGTTTCTTACATATATGGCACATCCACCTCCACGCTTGCTCAATCTGTCAGCTCGAAACATAGTGAGGTCACTTAAGGCAACAGATCCATCAGGGATGTTTTTGGATAGCCAGGTCTAGGACAGTGCTGTGATGTCCAGAGAGTGTTGTGCAATCCAGCCTTGGAGGGGAGTAACATTTCTCTGGAGACTGCGAATGTTGAGGGAGGCCAGAAGAAGGCTCCCAGGTCTAGGCTCCAGGGTGGAACCAGGTCTAGATGCCCCGGACTGGGGTGCACGTTACCTGATAGGAGGAGGAAGAGGAAGAGGGCTTACCGGAACAATGCTAGCCTCAGCAATCTCGGTTTGGGGTGAGAGGATAACAGTGTGGGGACATTTTTTACAGAGGCAACCGGTATAGGAAAAGCGCGCATGTGGTGTGCTAGCAGAGCAGAAGATACGGAGAGATAGGGACCGAAAGGGAGGTGATTGACAGGGGTGAGGGGGTGCTGTCCAGGGAAGGTAAGGATAGTTGAGCAGCACAGGCAATGGGTATAATGGTTCTTTACCAGACCAGGATGGTAGTGTAGGTGGATGTGGTGGAGCTGTAATGGGGGGCAGCATGTTAAGGTCTGGTGGGAAGTGGTGTGCCAGGCATCAGTGAACAAGTAGTGTGACCTATCATGTGGTAGGCTGGATGGAGGTAGAGATTGTGATGGGAGGAGGGAGGTGACTGCGAGAAGCACCAGGAAGTGGGGATCCATGTTAATTTAGACTTTTTTGTTAGAGAAGGGGATGTGCTACTGACCACTAGTGGCAGGAGCATATAAGCTAAGTGGGGAAGTGGGCTGATAGTTTCCAGCCAATCACAGGCACTGGCCTCTCCTATAAAAGGCAATGCTCACCAAGGGTGGTGGTGGGGCAGCTGATGCCCAGCGTCGGCGGGGCCAACAGCATTTTATGTAACAGCTGAGAGGTCACTACTTCTACTGCCTCCACACACACAAAGTAACGCTGGCCGATTGGGTTATGCAGTTTCAACACTGTAGTGGAAAAATGTACCTGCCTTGGTTATCTGCTGCTTAATTTGGGGGGGGAGAGCAGCTCCGTGTGGACCCTCGTGACCTCCTGCGACGAGCATGGAGCAGCTGTAGATGGAGAAAGGGAGAACAGAGGTTAAATGCAGGTAAGGGGAGGATGAGATTCTAGGGGATAGTCTAAGGACTCCGGATTCAGTAAAGCTACAGAGAGTGGATTAACTATTAGGCTGACCAAGTTAAAACATGCACAGACTAATTTCCCCAGTACTGAGGCTAACCGACTCTGCAGTTTAAAGTGGCACACTCACTAAACAGGCAGCACTTGAAGTACATAAATTAAAGTAACTGTTCAAGCAAACAGTAATTAAAATAACATCCAGTTCATCTAAAACTAAATTAAAGTAACATCCAGGTCAGCCAAAATCCTGTGAGGAGAGACATGGTAAAAATCTATCTCCATTTGTACTGAATTTATTTGAAAAGAAAAGGTGCCAAACAACAGACTTTGTTCCAACAGCGTTCTGTGTAACAGCCGAGAGGTCGCTACTTCTACCGCCTCCACACAATAGAGATTAACGCTACGATTGCCACGTGGTTTTAACGCTGTAGTGGGAAAATGTACCTGCCTCTGGTTATCTGCTGCTTAATTCGGGAATGCAGCTCCATGTGGACCCTCACACCTCCTGTGACGAGCATGGAGCAGCTGCCTTGGTTATCTGCTGCTTAATTTGAGGAGGCAGTCTTGGTGTGGACCCCTGCATTCTCCCATGACGAATGGGAGCAGCTTGGTTATCTGCCGTTTACCTGGGGAGGGTAGCTCCATGTGGGACCCTCATGACCTCCCAGATGAGTGTGGAGCAGCCTGGTTATCTGCTGCTTAATTTGGGGAGGGCAGCTCCATGTGGACCCTTGCAACCTCCTGCGATGAGCGTGGAGCAGCTTGGTTATCTGCTGCTTAATTTGGGGGAGGCAGCTCCATGTGGACCCTTGCAACCTCCTGCGACGAGCATGGAGAAGCTTTTAGGATTCTCAAAGCTGGATTTTTGAATCAGGAGAGGCTGTGTTTACAATGTTCAAATGCTATGAAACTACATTTCTCCTACTTTAATAAATGCAGTTTCAGTATTAATGTAAACACCAGCCTCTCCTTTACAAGCTCATGGAGAAATTTGAAAAAGAAAAGTGTAAAAAGCTTGTTTACTTGTCCTTTAAGGCTGTGGGGCTCCATTACACAGCCCATTCATTGCACTGGACCTTACATGGCATCCCCATCCTATCTAGTTAGCTACTCTCTGGGCTAACTCTTCCATTTGAGTCTTGTACCCAACCTCAGGAGTGGGCGCCTGCATAGTGGACCTGGTACCTAACATCGTTGGGCCTACACTGGGGACCATTCCACTCACTCCTTGAGGCTCGACTGACCCCTGATTCATAGTCAATTTAGTTGAGGTAACTATATCCCTACACTCCATCAGTAAGGTCTTCAATTCCTGTATCTCACCAGAGGGCACCTCTACTCCTATCTGTGTAGCGGAAGCTGAAGCCCTCTGCACTCCCCATTGTCCGTGCTCTTCCTCGGCTTCCCTGACCTCTCACACTAGGGTCCAGTAAGGAGGAGGACTGTTCTTTCTGTCAGCCAGATGTAGTTGTAACACCAGCAGAGTGGAGTGGCTGGCAGCCTTCACCACATGCTCTAACCTCACACCATTCAAATCCTGATCTGCCACTCCCCCTTTCCTAAATACCCTCTGTAAGGCTCTCTCCACCCGGGTCAAGAAAGCAGACAAAGGTTCCTCTCCCACTGGTGAGTGGTTTTGAATTTCCACATGAAATCCTCACAAGACTCTCGGCTACCAAATACACTTTCCAAAGCTGTCAGGTATACCTGGACTGGGGCATCTGGATCCATGGCTCACAAAGAGCGGATGACCTCTAGGGCAGGACCACAGAAGCTCTCTACCAAGCGTTTCTGCTTTTCAATCTCGGAGTACTACCAATCCTGGACTAAAGGGGTGGCACAATCCTTCCAGGCCCCCAGGTCACCTTCACTAATTGGGGTGAGCTTGACCCGCAAAAACATCCTCAGTTTACGGTATGACTCTAAAGCCACTGACATGTGGCTAGGCTGAGGTTTCTCCATCTTGGGGGGGCTTGGAACAAATCCAGATCCCTGTCCCCCTTTCCAAAGAGACTACAGTAAAGGAGGTCACAATCAATAGAGCCTCAGACAATCCGTCTGCCACCAAAGCGTCAGGTATCCAGGCAATTTCTTTTTTTTTTTTTTAAACTCATTTTTTATTTTTGAAAAGAGGTCACATTACAGGAAAATAACATTCTCAAGCATATCCATTATAATGCCACATCAACACTTCTGTGAGGATGATATTCAGTTTTCTAACCTGTGTCAAAATATTTGTGACTACAATAATTACATCCCCCCAGGGTGGATTGTCCCCTGTAGCATGAATAAGCATACTGAAGTTCTTCAACTCAAGTACCACGATCCTGAGTGGTTTTCAGCGTTGGTGCTTTAATCCTCTCTGAGTTGTGTTACCTAAAATAATATTGTTGAAGTAAAATAAGACTCAACTGGAGTCGTCTAAATAAGGTCAGGGAGACCATGTCACAAGACTTACTTTCCCTTGATAAAAGTCTATTTCTTTCTGAGGTAGGAGATGTGGCTAACCCCCTTCTATGAAAATATCTTACACTGACGTGAGAGTTATTATGGGGTATGCACCATACTTAGCCTGCATATTCAGATTAGGCAGACTTGATTCACTCGGGGTGGGTGTGACACCCAATAATCTATGCTACCCTCCCCGCCTCTAAACAGGCCCTGGGTCCCAGTGAGTCCCATCTCTCCAGCTGTTTCCTCTGCATTTCTCAGTGTTGAGTCTTAGTTTGGCTGTCAGTTCTTCTAGTCTTTGACATTCTTGACTCTTACCCTCCATGCATCAAATGATGGGGTGGATGCCTTAAGCCAATTCACTGTTATTTCTTTCTGTGCTACTAGACACAGAGTCCTGAAAAGCCCTGCTGCCTGTTGTTCTCCACCTCTGGTGTCTTAAATCCAGGATCATTGTATAAAAGTTAAAGGGAATTTGTGTTCCCCACATACCATGTAGAAATTGATGTATTTTGGACCAAAAGGCAGGGACCATGGGACAGGGCCAAAATATATAAAAGTGGTCCCAGCTTGGCCACAGCCCCTCCAACACGGGTCAGAGCTGCCTCTATTAAAATGTTTAGTGATTGTGGGTGTGTGGAAGAAGTGAGTCAGGCACTTCCAGTGGAACTCCCTCCATCCTGGTGATGCCGTGGTTCTCCATCCTCTCTCCCAGGAAGCTTTCCACTTCTCTGCTGGGATTGGGACTCCTGCCTCCTCTTTCCACCTCAGATGGAGGCTCTCACAGTTTGAGCTCTCCTCTCCTTAGAGGGTTCTGTATGCACCAGAGATCATCCAGGCAGTTTCTACTGCATTAGTGCTCTCTAACATCATAGTCAGTGTACCCTTAGCAGACAAGCATTTTCCCTTGTACTTTCACTCTTCCCAGTCTTGATATGGTGGATATACACTTCTCTATGTCTCTCTTGTCCATCTCTTGGGGTACCCCCAGCAAGAGAAAGGACTTCTTGGGGTCCATCTTCATGCCCTCACTCCATTCCACTAACCTCACTTTGTCCTTTTCTGTAGGCCTAAATTTGGAAAATGGTGGATTGGACTTGGGTCCCAGGAACCTCACAGGGGTCTCACCATTCTGGTTCTCCATGGTCGACATGACTGGCAAACAGGAGATCCTAGCAGTGCCTCCAAAGATGTAGCCCAGGTGCCGTGTGCCAATGGGCTACTGCCCCTGCCTGTTAGTCCTCATACAGGTTAAGGGGCCTGGGTCCTACTACAGTGGTAATGAGGTTCTTTCCCAAATTTATGAATAATAACACAGTGTCTTCACCCAGAGTGAGTTGTAAGTGAGTCAGATGGCTGGCTGGCACAGCCAACTGGGATACTGTGACCTTCCCACCTCCCTTCCAGCCACCCTCCATGTTGGATTCCCAACAACCCTTTCCTACCAAACACCATAGGCCTATTAGAAGGCAAAATGCAATGAAAGTGTCTTGACACAGCAATTTCCACAATTAACTCACAGTTTGTTTGGGGGTGAGAACTAGCAAAGGGATACCTGGAGGGGGGATAGCTGTGGAATAAGAGAAAAAGGTTAGTAGCAAGTAGCAAACTAACGTAAGGACATGTAGGTCAATTCACCCAAGGCTGCCCACCCCCACTGGTACCAGTGTTATGCTCTGAGAGTTCCCTTGGGTACCCACTGTTGCAGGCCTCTATATTATCATTGGTTGGCCGGCTGTTGTGGCCCTTAAAAGCTTGAGAAAATCATTTGAATTAAATTCACACTCCCTTACTTGATTCCAGGAACCAGGTCCTGAGTAGTCATGGTTTGCAGGACTTAGCGGAGTCTGAAGATGGACTTGCCAGGTATCCTGGAGTGTTGAGCTCCACTCAGTAGATGCAACAATGGGCAGAAGGAGGATGTCGGTTCCCTTAGCAGCTTGGATCTTGCTTGAAGGTCTTGCAGCTTGTCCCCTTGATTAAAGGTCTGGCTGCTTGTCACCTCCAGCCACTTCTGACCAATTGCAGTGCTCAATGGCAGGTCTACACCAGTCTCAGAAGGCCCAGACCTGGGAGTGGCTCCATAGCCTGGCTCCTCACAAGGGTCACAGGTGCCCTAGCACCCCAGCAAGTGCCGGTGACCTCTTGAGACAGTGGGTCCCACTTGAAAGGGGTTAGCTAGTTCCCCTCTTTGGCTCGATGCTCCTAAACAGCTGGAGTCCCCTTGCAGTACCTGAACTGAATCCACGAGTCACTGGCCACTAGGCAGTTCGTCCAACCAAACAGCAGTAACAGTTTATCAATGAGTGCAAGTCTTCAGTTTGCACCGAGACTATAGTAATCAGCAGGAGTTCAAAACTAGACAAGTCCCTGCTTACCTTCAGTGCTTTCAGCTCTAGCTGTTCATAACAGATTCCTTTCGGCGTCAGCTGGGACATAGCTTTCAGCCACTTTGTTCAGTCTGCACAGCAAATTCAAAGAACCTGGCTAGTACCCTACACCTGAGATGCTTTGCCTCTTCAGTCTTTTTTACCAGAGTCACAATCCTTAACGCAGTTCCTCTGAAGCAATTGTTTAACTTTCAGTCAGCAGCACAGTTCTATCTGCTCAGTCCCATATACAGTGCAGGGTGTCTGCAACAGCTAATTTTTTCCAATCCAGACTGCACAGTTCACAGTACCTGGAGAGCTTCAAAATTAGTCTAGTTTCTCACTCTCTTTTCCCCTGGAATTCCTTTCCCGCAGTGACAATCTCCAATGGAGACCTGAGCAAGGCCTCTGACAGTCCAGTTCCACTCACACAGAAACCTCCTGACTCAAGAAGAGCCCAGGAACAGACTGACCAAACCCAGAAAGTCCTTGGGTTTCACTCAAGAATCAAACTCCTGATTGGTTGTTCAAGCCCATCAATCATCAATAATCATAAAGATCAATATTTTCTGATTGTTTATTGGGACATGAGTTAGGAGCCTGAATTAATGAAACTCCTTCTCTCAGAATCTCTGGGTCCCATTTCAGGTACCTCAGCAGGGTATTGGCTGTTCCACTGGGGTCAAAGCATCAACAAAATGTCAGCACCCATTCAGTTCTATGCAGTCCTCATGCTGTCCCACTTTGCTGTTCTGGTGTAGCCAAGGAAAATGCCCATCTATTATGAAGTCCCCACTGTCTGGTAGCCCTAACAATGCTCTTTCAAATGAGCCTACTCTCAAATATATCCACTCAACGGCTCTGCTGTTGAAGCCGCTGAAAGACGATGCCCATAGCCAGCAGACAGCACCTCATTAATAATCACAAGGGCTCATTAATATTTATGAGCCCTAGCTAGATACCCTGAGACCAATCTCTTTATTTAAAAGTAAAGGGCTCCTGATTAGCCTCCTCCAGGTCACCGGCCCCCATTGAACTGAGGGGGGAAGCACCAGGACCACTGACACCCTTACCCCGATCGACCGCAAAACTGGCTGTTGGCACACCAAACACATTCCTTGAGCATGTGTGGTTGTCATTGGCTCAGAAAAACGCTGGTGATTCACAACCAAGAATTTAAGCCCAACAGGGCTGAAACAACATGCAGGGCTGCAAGAGAAGACATGGGGGCACCAGAAAACACCTGGGGCCGACAAGCAAACGGAGGAAACCTGTGAGATAGTGGGGCAATTAAAGTAAGGCCCCAAAGGGGAGTTATGAACTTATGAACACATGAATGTGCCAGCAGAAACAGACCACCCAGTCTATCTAAGTCTGCTCGAGTGTGCAGCTAGCACCCCTAGTTTGCAGCCGCTGCTCCCACTCCCTCCCCTTGGTCATCCCACTGCCACCCCCACCTCCCCACCTCCTCCCTGTTCCCTGTCCCATGTCCTTTTGAAGCTGTTCACATATTTACTTGATACCACCCATTCTGGTAGTGCTTTCCATTTGCTACCACCCTCTGTGAAATAACATCTCCTCATTTCCTCCTAAATCTTCCCCTCCATTCTTAGCCCATGCCCCTGGTGACCCACCCTCCTTAGCTTAAAGACCCCATCTGCCCCATCCTTATTGATTCCCCTGGATACTTGAATATCTCTATCATGTCCCCCTGTCCTTCTGTCCTCCATGGTGTACATATTCAGGTCTCCCAGCTGCTGTCATTGTCTCCCTCCATTCCACATATCAACTTTTTGCCCTCCTCTGCACCTCTCCAGTAGCCTGATATCAGGCTTTAGGTATGGCCTCTAAAACTGCACACAATACTCTGTGGCCTTACCAGTGACCTGTAGAGGGGCAAGATCACCCCTCTTTGCCTGAATGAAAACCCCCTCACTATGCATCTCAGCATTTTGTTTGCTTTTGCAGCTGCTGTCCTGCACTAGGCAGTGTTGTTCATGGTCCCTGTTACCATTACCCCTAGGTTCTTCTCTTCCTCAGTGATCCCAACTTAACCCCCCCAGCCAATATTCTTTCCTTGGGTTCTTCACCCCAAAGTACATAACCTTACACTTCTTTGCATTGAACCCCAGCTGCCACCTCTCTGACCACTCCTCTAGCTTGCTTAGGTCCCTCTGCAGCTGCTTCTATCCCTCTCCTCTATCCATCACTGCTCCGATTTTGGTGTCGTCAGTGAACAGACTTACCTTGCTCACCACCTCATGTGCAATGTCTAATATGAAGAGCCCAAACAATACTGGCCCCAACACAGAGCCCTGTGGCACCCCACTCGTCACTGGCCTTGGAGTTGAGAGCTCCCCTCTCACCACCACCCACTGCAGCCTCCAACTCAGCCAGCTTGTAATCCAGTTCATCATTTTTACCCCCACCCCTACACCAGTTAGCTTCCCCGCAAGCCACCCATGAGGCACAGAATCGAAGGCCTTGCTGAAGTCCAAATAAAGAACATCCGCCACATGACCCTTATCCATGTTACACTAAAACTATCCCAAACAAAAGGAGAAACACTATCATCTTTGACCAAGCATGCTCACTATAGATGATAGAAGGACATGTGGGAATATATAGAAAAATTTTATGGCATGGCATTATTATTTTATCTTTTTATTCCTCTTTGCCCCCATCTAGACTGACCCTACCAACCAGTCATCCAGATTTCCATGTACTTACAGGCTTCCATTCCTATCCATTCCGCCATGGCAGGGCCTGCAGAGCTCCAACTGCCACACTCATTTCCACTTCTGGCGAGTGCAGCCACATTGCCAGTGTGGGCCTGCGAATGGTCAGTTCATCATTCTTCCCTATACCCACTGCAGTTTTCCTCCAGTATTTCTCTACCTTCCCTCTTAGACACCGGCCTGGGGTTGTGACAGGCTCACTTCTGAACCTGGGTCACCGGTGTCACTGCACCGACAGTCTGGCATCATCTAACTATTTTAAGAAAAAGTAAAACTTCTTCACCAGCTGACTTGTGATACAAGTTCATTTGTCAGATTTAAGTGTTGGTCTAGCTTAAAAAAATATACTAAATGTGATTTGTCCTGTGAGATTTATTTTAATTTTCTAATGCTACTTTGCACTTTGTGACCCTCCGTGTTAGTTTTTCCACAGTGCTGATGTGTGGACAACACATCCTTGCCATGGTAACAGAAGCATAGCTAACCTACATGAAGACTGACAAGGGAGGGGGTGGCAGATGACAGTATGGAAGTTCTGGGGAGGAGGTGACATGATACCGCCAGTATAGGATATCAATTATAACACTTGAAATTATACAGTGAAGGTGTTGCTGCACATATCAGAGAATGGATGAAAGCTTTCATATACTGGTGCCAATACACCACCTCACAGCAAAGTAATGAATGATACATTTATTGTCTCTTTATGTACTATATCAGCCTGCTGTAGGCTATATGTCTTCGTGTTATTATTTTTAGCATGTTAAAACTGATTATTCATCAGGATTGTGAAGGGTAAATATAAGATTGATTTGTTGCTGTGTTTATCTATCAAAGGTGTGCATGCATAAATGTTCAGTCATTGCAAATGTTTCTAAATGTCAATGCTGTTATGAGATAAGTGAGATTGTCATTCAAATGACTGGCCTGCTTGGTGAAAGTGAAGCACTTCAAGGTTTGTAAATCACTAATTATGAAGTATTCCATGCAGTTTGTCTTAATCAGTTTGTGCTGGAAACACCATATTACCAATATCGGCAAGAACATCCAGAAGACACGGAGATTATTCGCTCTTTAATGAGTGTCATGACCTGTCAGCAAGTGTAGAACACATTCCCCTCACCCCAACACATACCTTCATGGTACTTAAATACTCCCTGACGATGCTATAGGTGAAACCGGTTGGAGTTTGTGGGGTCCTGCCAGTAGCTTGCTGAACGAGCATGGTAAGATGCTATTACACACTTTCTGAATAAAATAAGCAACTGCTTTATAAGAAGTGGTGTTCAGCATTCTTTATTCGGTGGTGGGTGGTGCTGAAGTATTTTGTATGACTACTTAAATACTGGAACAGGTTTTCAAACTGCCAACAAACAAGTATCCTGAGTATGCAAACTGACATCTATATCACGCGCTATTGACAATAAGACAATCTGATATGCACTGCACCTCATTATATCTACAAGGGTAAGTAGCATGCATGGGGGTATGCAACACACATGCGTAGGGCATACGCACAGTTCATGTGTACAACACACTCATGAGGCATGCACGATATGAGCATGAGGGTATGCATGGGCAACAAGCGCACAGCCGCACGGTGTATGATGCCCAGAAGTGGGGACATAGCTGCATGTGCAGCACCCTCTAACATGCATGCATGACACCAGGTATGACAGCCTGGTGTGTGGCATGAGTCGTGTACAGTTACAGCAGGTGGATAGCTGCCCTAAGTGTCTGCACACAGAGCAACATAGCAGTACACTGTGAACCTAGGGCTATCATACCTCCCAACAGACCTTAACTGGAACAGGGAGCTGGCAGAGTAACACTGGAGGTGAATGGCCACAAACAGGTCACACCATACCAAGTGGGGCACAGGAAAGCCAACAGGAAGGGGTGGGGTAAAGGATGCAGTACCTGATGAACAGAACTGCTGTACCTGGAGTGTGCGACAGTACATTGTGCAACTCATCCCCACGGCCCAAGCACAGGGAGAAAATAAATGATGCACAGAGAGAATGCATGAGGCAAAACAGGGCATCCCTGAAATGAATGATCAGAGGTGAGGTATGATGTCAGGCTCCCCAGACACCCAAGCTGATGCACCCAGAACCCAGAGGAACAGATGTGCTGCATTATCCACAGAAGCCACCCAATCCTATACAATGCTTGCCACGTAGAGGGCACAGAACCCTGCACAGTCTAGGCATGTTGCAACAGTGCTATGCTGAACAACTGCCAACATGGGAACATCACCCACCCACACTTGACACACGTGTGGGACATCCACACATGCAAGGCACACACATCACCCAACCCACATGGCCCCAACTCCCCATGATTGCTGTGACCCCTAAGCCACCCCAATGCCCATGCCTCCTCTTTACCCCTGCCCACCCACTCAAGTGGGAGTTCCTCTGATCCTGAGACAATGACCACGCATGAACATCTTTATTACAGTACACAGCAACATGATCACACGATGAAGGCAGATGAAAGCCACCAGGCCACATTGCAGCAACACATAACAGTATTCTATCAAACAACTAAAAGTCCACATATAACATAGTGCAGAACTGTCCACAGCCAATGGTAAAACGGAGTGCCTGAACATGGCACATGGCAGTGTTCCATATGCGTGTATTGTCCAGCCTGACGTTCATGCCCATTCCTCCTCCTTCTGTGAGTCCCACTGTCACAGTTTGGTGTTGTGGCCATCCGTGGACATGGGAGGAGAACAAGCCTTCAGAGTGTTCCCCTGTTGCACTGCAATGGAAAGACACACCGTGAGTGAAGGCATGGCTGGCTATATCATACAGGACAGTAAAGCATACATGTGACAGCACATGCATGCCAAAGGATACTGCACCTAACTTGGACAGCACCTCCACTTCTCCACGTTGTTGGCTGTATACCAGATGTTGATGGTACCCACTCTCAGAGCCAAGAAGAATGGAATGGCTTGCTGACATCTTTACCACCATGGTGGTGTCTGAATGACACAGGTGGTCCCATTAGGCTGCTACTTGTTGAGGGTCCGCTGGGGAAGGGAAAATGAAACCAACATCAGCTCCATGGAACTCACATGCACACACATACCCCAATGCACAATACCATACACAGCAGGCCAGGTACATATCTGAATTGGAACCTGCAGCCTCCAGATGTTTCTCCCATTGGGGCTGTCAAGGTAAGTGTCCTTGGACACATACCACAGCTTCTGTGTGTACATCCCAATGTGGCCAACCTGTGGTGTGGACATGTAAGTGCTACCAGCTGCTGCAGCCATTTCCTGCCTCAAACCCTGTGGCGTGTGCATGTGATGCCCGAACAGGTACCTTCAGCATGCATGGGGGCCATTATGCTCTCTTAAAGGTACACATGGAGTTCCTTGTCTACATAAAGAGCAGATATCCATACACATACAGGTAGGCAGGTAACCATAATGGTGGGAGGGGATGCGTCCTGGCTACAAGATGAATGGGCTCCTGCTTGGGCAGAGCAGGGGCAGTGGAGGTGCAGGGGCTCATGGCCCCAGGTCTTCAGACCACGGCTGGATGCACGCACAATGCAGGACACACACTGCATTGAATGTTTCAGGTTTGACTGGGGCATGATCACACAGGTGCACAACATGGTTCATGACTACGTTGCACAGCAGAAATATAGTCAAGGGTGATGACCGTGGAGACCAAGATGTTATGCAACCTGTTATACTATGCAACAGGGTCACTCTAGAGGGTGCTCAGGTATACCATCAGTGTCATTCAGTCCTCTGTGTCACAGGCACTGGCGCCGGTGACTGATGCCCTGCTGGTACATGTGCAGGAGCACATCAGATTCCCAACATCTGAGGCTAATTTACGTGTCACTAAACAGGCATACTATGTGATGCATTCGATGCCCAACATAATTGGTGCTATAGACTGCACCCATGTAGCAATAGTGGCACCATCTGAGACTGAGGAGGCATACAGGAACAGGAAGGATTCCAAAGTGTGAACTGTCAGGTTGTGTGTGACACAGATGGCATATTCACCAGTGTGTGTGCCGAGAACCCTGGATCATGCCCTGACACATACATCCTGGACAGATCATGACTAGAAGCCCTGGTTGGATGGAGGGGTGACTTTTGGGTGAGTATACATGGGCACCATATGTGACACCATTTCGACCCCTTGCTCATTCACCTAATTGTGTGTTCTGTTGTCCCCTGCATAGGTGACAGTGTATACTCACTACAGCCATACCGAATGGCACCTTATCTGGAGGCACAAGGTGCAGTGGGGAAGGCATACAACCATGCCCACAAGAAGACATGGACCATCATTTTTTTTTAACTATTTTTCCCTCTGGTCACCATGCATTGGGGGCCCTAGTGGACAGCACTGCCCTGTTCCTGTCCTGCTGTGCTCCTCTTAACAGACACATGTTCCCCAGTCCAACCCATGACTCACTTGTGAGGTACCCCCCAGCAGTCATGATCCCCAGTGGGGCTGCTCTGTATCTGCTCCTTGGCAACATCCTTCTTATGCAATACCATTCACAGGCAGAGGTGGAGGATGGGGTGCTCGGGGTCAGTGAGCAGGAGCTGGCAGAGGATGTGGTGACTCACGAGGCAACTTCCTTCCAATGTTCAGGGTTTTTCTTGATTCACATGATCCCCCCCGGAGGCATGAATGTGCAATGTGTGTCCCTGCATGGTGTCACTGCAGCCAGGGATCCTCGACCCACTCCTCCCTGAGACAGGAGAGCTTCTGGCAGATGCTCAATCCTCTTTTCCCCCAGCCAACCCCCAGTGACCCAAGCTCACTCCCAACCCCAGGTCACCGGCATGGTAAAAGGGAAGGTGCCAGCACCTCAGCCCTGTACACCACCGGGCCGGCGTGACACAGACCATCATTGAGAGGACAATCAGTCTAAAGCAGATGAAGTTCCGATGTTTGGATCATACAGGTGAAATGATGCTGCTGTCACCAGGAAAGGTGTGCAAGGTGTTCACCACAAATGATATGCTCCACAACATTGCCATTTGACTCTGGGTACCTGTGCCAATGGACAGATGGCCGTGTACACCACCAGAGGTGCAGATGACCATTGTGGCATAGGACAGGAGACACTGAGCAATCATGCAGCACGTGATGCCTTTGTACAGGGGACATCCTGCTGTTAGGGATGGCCACTGACAGAGTGCCTGACAGTATGGACTGGACATGTACATCATCCTTCAGTGTGTGCAGGACCTCAGCATGGGGGCAGGGATGTGCACGCCTGCTGTGGACATCATGGTGGCATGGTGTGTGTGTCCGGTGGACAGTGTGGGCGGCGGGTGAACAATAATGATGTCACACACTGAGTGCACCCATCTATGGGGGAGGCTCGCTATTGTGGGGTGCTGGTCTCAGTGTTTGGGGTCTATGGGGGATGGGATGTTGGGGGCACAACCTGGATGTGAGTAGTGTTAGGGATGTGTGTGGCACTGCACTGCATGGGGGGACACAACAGTGGGGCAGTTTATTGCTATGTCTGTGTAGGGGGGCATATCATGCTTTGGTAGTATCTGTGATCTGTAGTGCTATGTGTGTGGGTGTTGTTGCATGGCATTGTGTCCACATATGTGTGTGTGCATCAGGTGTGCTGTGTTGTGGTGGGTTGCAGGATGCGTGTGGTGTTCAGGGTGGTATCACAGTGCATGTGCTTTACATGTACTGCATTACGTGTGTGTGATTTGTCACTGCCCTGTTCTGTCATCAGGCTTATTCCATAGGTGTGTGGAGGACTGTGTGCCTAGTGCGTGTGGCTGGTGCCTGTACACACCCTTTAGGCTGCCTACACGTGGCAGCAGGTGTGGTCTCCATCCACTGGTCATCTGTCTCTTCCATGGGTACTTTGGTGCAGCTGTCCTGAGTTTCCACAGCGGAGTCCAGGGGGAGTCCATGTGCCATTTACTTTGTACCTATGCCCTGTGGGACCAGTGTGTGGCTGTGGTCCATGCATGTGCCCTGGTCCAAAACACCTCCTTGATATTTAGAAATTGTCATCAGATAAGGACTGCTAGGCTCATCTAGTCTGCCTGTAAGCCCTATACTTGTATGCAGTCACTGACCCTAAGTGATCAACGACTTTTAATCACTCCTTCCCCACTCAATGGTTCCTTGTGCCTGTTCCAGGCATGTTTAAACCCCTCCACTGTGCTTTCCCCCACCACTTCTTATGGCAGACTGTTCCAAGAATCCACCACCCTCTCTGTGTAGAAACACTTCCTCACGTTACCTCTTAATCTTCCCGACTCCACATTCTGATATATTTTCTATATTGGAAAAGATCCCCCATCTGCACTTTGTTTATGCCCTTGAGGTACTTGAAAATTTCTGGCATGTCCCACTCTTTCTCTCCTCTCTTCCAGTGAGTACATATTGTGGTCTCTTTGTCTCTCCTCATATGTTTTGTGATGTAAGCCATGTATCATCTTTTTCGCCCTTCTCTGGATAGCCTCCACCTTGTCTATGTCCTTATGCATGTGTGGTCTCCAGTGCAATATGCGTCCCATTGTTGACTGTCCTCTTTCCTATCATTGGGCACCAGTCCACCTGTGACTTGTGTTGGGCTGTCAGCCATGCAACACAGGGGAGGGTGATAGGTCTGGGGGTGGTGCTCCTGGAACCAGGTGGTCTGTGAGCCTCACCATGAGGTCACCCATCCTGTCCATCCCATGATGCATGGACTGTATCTCCTCAGTCAGGCCCAGCAGCACATCTGTATTGCGGTTCTGGCCTACAAGTCTCTCCTGCTCCAGCTGCCACACCTCTGTATAATAGCTGTTCATGACCCCTTGGGTGCACTCAGTCCATGTCCAGCCCGCTGTCTGTGTTGATGGGCCCTTATCACCACTGTCCACAGGGCTTCCTATTGTGGTGCTGCCCATGGTCACGGCAATGTGGCATGGCCAGTCTGTGCCATCTCTATCGGTCAAGGCCATTGGCCTGTCCTCTGTGGTCTGCACCTGTCATGGTGGGTATGCTGCCTCATGTAGCTGAAGCTCCCTCTGTCCACCTCCTCATCTGGCTCTTCTGTCACTTTATCCAGCCCTTTCTGTGTGCTTTCAAGGTCCATCTCCATCTCCATCTGTGTCTCTGCCTCTTGCTTGTTACCTGTTGAAGATATGGGGACATTACTCCAGATGTGCCATGCCAATTGTTGGTGAGAGAGGTTGTGGTGCATGTCCACTGGTGTCCCCTGTGCCATCATCTTCTTCCCAGTAATCATGGTGTCCTTCACTCTGTGCCATTTGGTCCTGGCTGAGCATTGGTGAACTTGTGTTCGTGCATCCCTCTGCACTGGGGTCTGTGGTGTGAGACAAACGGTTGTTAGTACTTGCATGGGGTACATTCCCTCAGGTGTCCTGCCATGCCTCTGGCTACGTACCTGCTAGTGTGTCTACGACTTTGACCTCCCTGTAGAGGCAGACCTCTGTGAGCTTGTCTATGACCATCCTCTCCACCAGGGTCAGGGTATGTGCAAGGCTGAGTGGGCCACCACCCATGCTCTGGCGTGCCCATTTGCCCTTGGTGAGCTTTTTCATCACCTCTACTTGTAGGACATGCCACTTGTGTTTGATAGTTGAGAGTATCCTTGCCTCTTTTGGTGGCATTCATGCTAGCCTGTATATCAAGCCACAAACAGGCTTTGACCTCCAGGGTTGTGGACAGGGACTGTGCCCCATACAGTTTGGCGTACTGTATCCTTATATCGGTAATCATTGTCACCACCTGCCCACCAGTGAAGCTGGGTGCATGGGACGTGTGCTGCCATGGATGCCGCACAGCGATGTTCCCTTGCTGGACTTCCACTGTGGGCATTGTGGGTCATGGTGTGTGGTTCTCCATGATTCTGGCACTGTCTGCCATTGCATCCACATTTGGATCCTGCACGCTATTCACTTCTGCATCTCCATGCAGGGTGGTTCGCATGCCCATTTATGGTGGAGTCAAGGGGTGAGTGCACGTACCCATGGCCTACCCGAGCTGTGCTGCGTGGGCCACATCACAACTCTGTGGTCCCACCTCCAGAGTCTGTGGACCCTACGTGCACATTCAGGAATATCGCAATCAATGGTTGACTTGCACAGCACGTAGCTGTGCGCTGCTTTTACGACAGTTTCTCCATGCAGTGCTCAGTTTCATGAATAGGGCCCAACAAAGCTCCAACATAATTCAAAATTAGTCAGACAATGAGCATCCATGGCTCTCAGCAACAGTATCTACAATATTTTTAAATGACATATGATGCATTTGATGCACAAATGATCTGCAATGATATGTATATTGAAGTGCAATTGCTCCACAATGACAATAATAGAATCATGCATTACTCTTCATATAGTTTTTCTACAGCATAGTTAGGTAATGTTATTAAAGATTTAGTGACCAATACTCATAGCCAGTCATATGCATTACACATTAAATAACAAAACACATGATGTAGTACAATTTGTATGGTTACACTGTTTTGTATGGTCAACGTGCAATGTCCACACATGATTTATGTATCTTAATCATATCTGTGCCCCACAAACAAGGTAGGGAAATTTGGCATTAGGTTTCTCACCTTAATGCCCCCTCCTCAAGCAGCCAAAGGAAAAACAGGCCAGGATCAAAAGAGGAGGTAGAGTTATGCTCTACTTGAAGGCCCACCTCTCTGGTACTATCATTCCTCAAGCTCATCACAGGAAGTGACTCCTGAATGGATGTTCATCAAGATCACTGTTGGGTCAGCAATAAAATTACATCTGGGTTGTATATACAGTCCTCCAGTTGGGGGAGGGATCAATGGTCTCAAGCAAATTATTACCAAGGTTTCTGGCCTTTCCCTGTCAGGGATACCATAATAGTAGGGATTTCAATCTTAACTAGTTGGAGAACAAGCAACGCAGTTATGGAACTTGTCAAGGAAGTCAACATATTCCAGATCATTGAATCACCTACTCGTCACAACACAAGATCAAGCAATCATGCACTATTTGATTGGATCTTGACAAATAGGAAAGATAGGTCCAGAATTGCTGAAGTTCTGTCAGACTCCAGTAGCTATCACTCCCCCACTTTTTGTACTTGGTCTTGCCATAGGATCTGACCCCCAACAAGGCTCATCTCTTTTAGGAATTTTGCAAAGGTCAGTATGGAGGTGCTCAGTTTGGATCTATGTGGCATAAACTGATCTACACTATTCTCACTGGATGATGTACTGTAGATTCAGTACTGGAGTTTCTCACAGCTGCCCTTGCCTCAGTTGAAAACAAACACTTCCCAGTTACAACTCGGTGAGTCAGGGGAAGGAATACTAACTGGGTCACTAAGGAACTGGTTACCCTCATGAAATTACATGACAACGCCTGAGCTATTCACAAATCAGCTCCCACTATGTGCAACTGGATCAAATATAGAAGACTCAGGAACATTTGCAATTGGAAAATCAAGTTCTTAAACGCATCATTTTTCAAGTCCCACCAGGTTTGTAACCTTGGAAACCCCCGTAGTTTCTGGACAGCAGTGAACTCTGCTCTGAAACCAGCCAGGCAAGAGAGTTCTATTACCATATCTACAGAAAAGGGACTCCAATCTGACCCTGAAACAGTGTCAAACCTCCTGAATGGTAGGTTCTTAATTCTGAAATCTTACCTAGCCCAACTTCCCTCTGCATTTTTATTTATTTAGCTTTTGTTTACCGGGTAAGTACACTAGACAAGTAGTATGCCTATTTTCAGGAACGACCTGGGATCACATTATACTGGATATGAGGGTATGAAGGATAGCTGCCCCCCCTTCTACTTCAGTGATATCCCAAATCTGAGACATATCACCTTCTGAAGGCACTGCCTAACTCGGGCAGTGTGGGCAGTGATGGGCTAACCCCAAAATTTCTCAAGCTAGCTGCAATCTTCATGACTAAACCACTGTCTCACATAATAAATATATTATTTGTCCAAGTCCACTGTCTCATCACTCTGGAAGGAAGTTAGAATTCTTCCTATTTATAAGGCAGGTGACCCACACCATCCTGAAAATAATAGACCAGTGTCCATTCTATCCCACATGAGGAAAAATCCTCAAGAAAGTGGTCTATCGACAGATATCGACACACCTCAAGGATAATGGCCTGCTGTTCATTAACCAGCATGACTTCAGGAGGGGATTTAGCATGACCACGGCACTTGCAAAATTTATGTATCATGTTCTGTGTGAAGCAGACAAGGAAAATCTCACAATGTCCATATTTGTAGACTTATCAAAAGCCTTTGACATGGTTGATTATGAGATTCTGCTACAATAACTGACCACCCTTGGTTTTCCCTCAAACACTGTAAATTAGGTCCATGGTTACCTAACAAATAGGACCCAACTGGTGCATGTAAGGGGTCAGTGTCCTGTCCTATTCAAGTTCACACGGGAATCCCCCAAGGTTCAATACTAGGTCCCCTTCTTTATTCGCTTTTTGTCAACCCACTACTTTCAGAACCGTGCATTAACAAAAGAATTGTGTATGTGAACAACCTGATCTTGTACTGCAGTGAAAAAACCTCTCCAAGATGAATCTCGCCTGAACAGTGACTTCTCTACAGCTTTCTACTGGTTCACTCAAGCATAGGTTTATTGTCAATGGCAAAAAATAAAGTGTATGCTGTTTGGATCCAAAGAGGCTTTCTAAGTGTCCCTCCTTTGAAACAAACTCCCTCAGCATTTTGTCCCCAGACAGATCCTGTCAAGAGCAAGTAATGGACTTCAAATATCTGGGTGTCACGCTAGATCCAGCTCTTACTTTCACTACCCACATTAGCTTGGCAGTGAAAAAGGTGAATCAACATTTAGGGGTGTGCTATCGGCTCAAACATCTCATGCCCTTGAAGCGAGATGCTAGACTTGCTATAGGGAGGGGTAACCTCCTTCCCTTTCTAGAATATTGCTCCCCTATAATATCCCTTAAATTCCCTCAACTACTCAGTTGTTTGAGCATGGCTTATAACCATGTCTGTAGATTTGTCATCCAAGCCCCATTCTGTACACACCACTGCCAATTATACCAGGCTCTGGGGTGGGTCTCCCCTTCGGATCGTAGAGAACTGGTATTAGGAGCATTCATCTCTAAAACGCTGTACACAGGGACCAAATCCCCACTGCCAGGACTGCTAAACCCAAAATGTAATAGATAAGAAATAAGGTCCTCAAATAGCCTCCTACTAGAATGCCCCAGGCATATCACTGAAATCGGTCAGAGAGCCTTCTCCTATGCTACACCCAAGCTGTGGAACTCCCTCCTGTATAAGCTGCAGGCACTTGTCTCACCTACTATCTTCAAAAAGCACTTCTTTGAGGCACTATTATCCAAATTATATTGTAGATGTTTCTCTTAATGCCTGGGGATGTCTGTCAGGATCCATAGTCTAATATTCTGACCACATGATGTAACTGTGCTTACTGTAAGATGTTCCTATAATTTTTTTGATGTACTCAACTGTTGTTATGTCACTAGAGATGCTGTATACTGTTCTGTCATGACTTGCCTGTATAACCGTGTATTCACTGCCCTGTTTAAATTTTTACTGTGATTGTTGTTGTACTACTTTCGTCCTATGTGCACCTAAATGGCCCAGGTTGTGCCTAAAAATGGTCTTGGTACTAATGTACATACTCAGTTATCAAATAAAACAAATGGGTTTTAGGTCTCAGAGTCTTGATGAATCAGTGGTGGGTCTTCCTGGCGGTTGTCAGCCCTAATGCCCACCCATTCTATAAGCAAACAACGTCACACATGATCTTCTTTATTCATACAGGGGGGAAGGGAGCATTAGGATTGACAGGCCCCAAGGACGACCCCACCACTGATACGCCAAGACTCCTGAGACCCAATACCCTAATGTTTTTTTCCTTCTTGCTGCTTGGGGGGGGGGGTTATGATGTGAAACACTAATGCCACATTTCCCTATTTTTGTGGGATTACATTACCCTAACTGGTCCAGTAACACAGTTTTTGGCAAACTATTTCCATACTTTTTTAGATAGTATAATTGAATTCTCATTTGCCTGTGGAAAGATGTGTGCATGTATGTTGCCATAGAAGCACAGGGCCCAGTGGATGCTGCACTTGCATTTCAGGAAAAACAGCAACCAAATTGTCAGCATACCCTTGTTATTATGCCACCTCTTGAATACCATGCTGATAATTTTCAAATCCTCACCAAAATGTCATTCCATGCCACTGCAACGTCATTGTGTGCCACAGGTGCGAAAACACATTTTGGCCATGATTTGAAAAATGACAGCTGTGACATGCATGAGTTAGGGTAATAAGAAGCTATATTCAAAATTTCGGTCAAAATATGTAAAATTTTCAAAGTTACAGTGGCATAGCAAATTGCAACCAATGAGCATAACTTTGGCATTTTATATATTTTGACTGTAAATCTCAACACACTTCTTATGATCCTTTCTCATAAACAAGGGGAGGAAAATTTTAAAATCCCAGCCAAATAGTGAAATTGCCAACGGACACCAAAATCACCTTTTGGGCAGGAGTTGCATAATGAGAGTCATATTGTTCATGAGGTGGGGGTCCCCAAAATGCCATGTTGAAAATTTGGTGTCAAAATTTTACAAAATGACTGAGTTGTGCATAAAAGTTGAAACCCCCATTGAAATACATTGAACCACATTTACCTTGGCTTCTCATATTGCAGTCGTTGGTTCCAGCAGCAAGACGTGTCTTCAATCAGAGAGTGGATCTTGAAGCTGGAACCTGTTCAGGTGATTGAGGCTGTGTGGTAGTGTACTGGGGTGTATGGGGTGGTGGGTTCTTAGTGGGAGGTGGGGTTGGGTGGGGACTGATCAGCGAAGAACTGTTTCCTTTTTTTACAGGTTCAGGAGAAAAAAAACATTCAGAGACTGTTTTCTTTCTTTCAGGTTTTGGCTGCAATGGGAGGGTGGGGGCTGTCACTTCACACCATGGAATATATCCGGGTATAATGGGGATGGTGATCAGGGGGTTGGGGTACCACTAGACAACAGAGAAATTATTTATTAAGAAAACGATGGTCGGAGGGTTGGGAGTGCCATGAGACACCAGGGAATACACGGGGATGACGATCGATGGGTGGGGGGTACAACTAGAAACTAGGTAAACTATTTATTAAGAGGAGTGTGACCAGCAGGTGGGGGGTGCCACTAGACACCAGGGAATATATTTATTTACTGGGATGGGGACCGGTGTGTGGGGGGTGCCACAAGACACCAGAGAAATACATTAAGACAGGGATAGTGATCGGGGGATGGGTGGTGCCTGTAGACACCAGGGAAATATATTAAGACGGGAACAGCCATCAGAAGGGTGGGGGGGGGTTCCACTAGACACCAGAGCAACATGACACATTGCCAGGGATGGCAATGGAGTATGGGGGTGGAGCGCACTGCCGTACACCAGGAAAATGTGGTCGCCTGCATTTTTAAGTACCACATTTGGACTGTTTTTTTAATTGAAGTTTACCTTAATGGCAGACTTTTTTTTATCAATCAATCTGTTTTTTTTGGCCACATGTTGACGTTATCACAAAAAACGTTACAATTCAAAAACTGTGCAATATTTTTTAACTAAACCATTCAAAGGCACACCTGGCTTAGAAAATGGGCTTCAGAAACTCTGAACTCTGATTGACTGGCACGCATTTTAAGGGGTACACATTAACTTATGGTAAAACCATCTAAAAACCAAGTACCAAGTGCAACCCCACCACTGGTATCATGGTGCCAGTTAGAATTTTCAAACTCAACGTGCTGCCATTTTTTACCTCACTTAGCAGGGTGAGTTACCAGTGATGGTGTTGACACACCTGGTTCTCATTTATTACAGGACTCTGTTACAAAACAGAATCTAAACAACAGATCACCTCCACAATAACGTTTCACATTTTTAGCTGAAAATCAAAGTACCTTCTTCTCTTTCAAGTGGCAGTGTTCATCAGCTGAGTTTCATGTTCCCTATTGGAGTGTGTCTGAAACTGCACCTTTCTTGCTGAACTGCTCACTTCCCAGTCTGGCAATAAAAAGAAAACAAAAAAGATTTATTTTAAATGGACTTTGCAGTCAGCATTAAGCTACTAGAGCAATCGTTGCACTGTTCCTGACTTACGTTTGCCTTGCTCTTTCCCTGCATACAAAACAACTCAAAACTGATAAAAAGAGGACAAACCAGCTTCAACTTTTTAAAGAAGGCTACCTCTTCTTAGCTCCATTCCCCATGTCCTATACACAATGGGTGTGTGTGTGTGTGGGGGGGGGGTGGAGATAATGGAGCAATCTCAACAAATGAAAAAAAAAGGGTGGGGAGACTAAAGAAGGCTACCTTTTCTCAGCTCTGTTCCTTGATTTCCTGATCCAGATTCAACCTCTGCATCCGATAGACATGAGGAAGGGGTAGCAGAGTGCCGTGAGCAGGGAGGAGACAGTACACTTTCTGACCATGACAGTCAGTTAAACCTTAAAATAACAATCATAATTTACAATGCTGTCATCCTGCATCATACTTTCACTTTCATGTTTAAAGGAGCAGCGATCGCGCACCTAACCTAATCTTGTCACCAAGGAAAAAAAAGCATATTTTTTAAAGCACAAAAGCGATGGCAACAAACTGCTGATGTGACTCTTTATAAACAAGTCCATCTCTTCTTCTTCCACATACAGGGGTGGGGAGAACAGAAGAAGAGAATGGCTCTGTGGAGACACAACAGGAGATGGAACAACAAAGAAATGGAGGGATTATGTTATCCCAAAAGTTTTCTTATATTTTTATATTCATTTCTAAATTAACTCCTCTCTTATTTTATTAATTAATTTAAATTTACACGAAGCCCATTTTCTAAGTGCAATATATCCTCCAGGGTGGGCGGTATGGGCAATATTGGACCTTCCAGGGGTTATAAGGCCCTCTGCCTGTAGCATCAGGCCTCATTACACCCCTGGGTGATCGGTGTGCCCAATACCACCACCCTGTTGGGGTAATGGCCTTGTATGGAACCATATCATCCTTGAAAATTCCTTGGGAGAAGTCCATACTGTCAAGGCTGCAGGTCGAGCAAAAATCCCATGTTAAGTATAGGAATTTTTTTCACTTTTGACCTCCATATCTCACAAACTATACAATATGCTGTCACAATCCTTTCCACATCTTGAGATTCTGGTGCTGACCACACATGCCAAATTTGTGCAAATTAGTTAAATGACAACAAAGTTATTAGGTGCCAAAATTGGTTTTAACATTTTAACATTAAAGTCTGCTCAACCCTAACTATAGTGGTGACATCATGCCATTATAATGCGCAGCTAAGACATAAACATCAAGATGTAATAAGAATCATGTGTTCTGAAATCTAATATCTCATCAACAATGTTAAAGTAAAATAGAATTTTCTTTTTTATTTGGAAAATATAATCCAAACAAGGTAAAAGTTATTAGTGATAAAAGAAATAACGGGATATATTATTCAAAAGAATTGTCACAGGAATAATCCCACTATTTCCCACTAAAGCAACCATTTTTTATGAGTTACTCATTGCTTCATCTGTACTTTCAGTGAAGTGAACTGTAGCAACAACAATATATATCTTATGTAATTCATTAAGACTCTTGCTATAGACAACAGTGCGTTTAAAATCTGTTTGGAAACTGCTTCTATAATATATTGGTGTATTAATATTTTATTCTTGTTCAAATACATTCATACTGTAAACAATTACACAAAATAAATGTTTTCCTTAAACATCAATGTCATTATTTGTTCTACAAGTTTTAAAATTTCATAGTAAATGAATCAATTTTGAAATCACTAGGTTTGCTCTTCTTTAGCATATTACTAAATTTAAATTTTGTTTTCATACTCAATTACATCATAATAATAACTGGTCATCAATTTTTCACATTGCTTGATCCAGTTATAATTTGCCGTTATAACCCATGGGTTATAACGGCAAACATCTTCACCTCAATCACATAAGAGCCACATTCTGATTGGTTCTGCACTCCTCCTAGGCAGGCAAAACAGTTCAACAAACATGGCACTTTCTCATCCCGCAGAGCGAGGAACCACCAGACCGGGACGGCTACTCATTTTGTTGTTTTTTTTTGCTACTAAAGAAAACCGCATTTGCACAATTTTAAAAAATATCTGGTTGATCCTACCATTCCAAAACTGCACAGCACAACTCCCAGGAAGAATGGCCAAACAGTCTTGAACGATGGTAGAGTTCAATTGCGATAGCCACCATGACCTAATTACGGAAATACAGTGCTCCACAAAAAGTAAATGTACAATTTTTTTTGCAAAAAAAAAAAAGATAACACCAACTGTAAAAGAACAGTGTCTCTTACAAAGACAGAGTGTGTGTGTGTGTGTGTGTGTGTGTGTGTGTGTGTGTATAAGACAGACAGTGTGTGTGACAGTACCAAAATCAATGCTGGGAAAATTGCTGACCAGCAATTCTAAATAATAAAAGATGATGTGCTTAAATTTGAAATTAATGTTTGCCCTCCATGTGGGATGCTTTAATAAACCCCTCGGGACTTCCCCTCGGGGTTTATGTAACATCTCACACCTCAGGCAACCATTAATTTCTCATTAAACACACTTCCCCATCCATTATTGTATATTTTATAATGTCACTCATACTGTATAACCACTACTTTATGTAGTTCAGTGGATGGTAGTTTAACTATTGTCTAAGCAAGAGAAATATGAATTACATTAGACTATCTTCAGTATTGAGTTGTATTTGACACATGAAACATGATTAGTAGACTTGTGTAGTCAATGCCATACAAACACACAGTCATGTTATCATTCAGATGATTTTTGGAAGATAACAGTTGCAACATTTAGACACAGGATGCCATGCGGCATTGCTTCTCTGTTTGCTTTAGGCCTACTTACCTTTTTGAACAGATGCATAAAAAGGGTTTGTGTCTGCTGGCAAAAAATTAGATGAACAAAACTGACATTTCTGTATGAACCAAGATTGTGGTGACTCAAATGAAATAACCAAACTAGTATCATTTATTTATTTATTTATTTAGATTTTGGTAACCGGGTAAGCCCACTGAGACCAGAGGTCCCTTTTTCAGGAGCAACCCGGAGTTAGTTACAGATAGAGACATTTAAAGACAGTTGTTGTTTTTTTTTTACAGTAGTTTCATATGTTACACAATTAGATATTAGCGACAGTGTACAGGGGTAAAGTAAGGTTTACAATACAATGCCCAAGCCATTTACAGTTGTTACATTTTCATACACAAGCATAGCATAGACACAGTATACAGGAGAGGTAATCAGGATTCCAGTCAGGCTCATATGACATCAAGTTTAATTCCCAATTAGTAGGGAAAGTATACAGACTCAAGCAATTATTTACAGTAGTTATATACATACTCAAGTGTTGAATTATTACATACTCAAGTGTAGAATACTTGTATTTCTCAGACACAAACTGTTTGAGTAATCACTGAGTGCTACTGAAGCAACTAACAAATTTGTTATTTGCTTCCTTGTTGTTAGGCCTTACTGTAACTCCACAAGTAAGGGCATTATCATGTGTCCTGAACTGCTTTGAAGATTGATGCAATTCATTAGGACTTGTATTGTTGTCATTTACTAAGGTTTGTAGGAGAGTTCCAAGATAACCTACTTTCAAAAAGGAAAAAAAGGACAATGGTAATTTATAGTACTAAATGGGTTATGGGAAGTACTGCTACGTAATAGTGTATCAACTTTGCAATGTCTGATTACATCAACTAAGTTTATACAATTTCAAATAAAGGTAAGTGTCAGTACACAATTCATGTATTAATAATTTAAGAAGTTGCAGTCTAGAGTAACAATCTATTTATAAAATAATAAAACTGTCTCAGAAATGTTGCAATCTGATAGGCTAGCAGTATTCCAGGAGCCTTACATTAATTGACAATGCATAACCTGGGGTTAGATAACAATCTGTTACTCACCCCTTAAGGGTGAGATTTTGTAGAAAGCATATCTGTGTGCTTTAGTTGCATTAGGGGTTAAGTAACTGACTGGTAATGCAACTCCTGACAGTCTCTTATCATCATTCAAAAAAATTAGCCCAAAGGAAAGTGTTAGACTTGCACCTTTTAAATGTTTTCCTCATTGAGAGGGAGCTTTTTAATAAAATAGTTCATCAGTTAACTGTTCAAGAATGCTGGTTCAGAGTGAGAATTCATTATCCTGGTTATTACGCAGTGCTAAAAGATGGAATGCTGTCAGGAGGTATTCATGCACCATGGTGATTAGGATGTATTAAATTTTAATATATTTACAGATTGGGTTTGCAACAGGAATAAGAATCACTCCTGTCAGTGGTGACTGCATGTTAATATCCAGCAGCATCTGTTTCTTCTTTCTAATAGATAGTTTTTCATGTGCAACTTAATTTGAAATGATGGTTTTGCCTCCTCACAATTTAGATAGAATATAAAAATGATTGTGTGGTTTAAGGAGTTTGTCGTTCATTTCTATGTATATATAATCCCAAGTTGGTATTGTTTTATATTGCATTGTATTGTAGTCTTTGTGTATTTATTAAGTATTGCACATTATCACTTGTTATGTCATAAGGACACAGCTAGTTTACCTATACAATCATTTTTATTGTTTGGGACAATTGATTATGATGTCATGCTTTACTTATAAAAAGTGACCCCAACTAGCTGTCTCACTCATCTTTTGGTAAAGGAGCTATTCTAAAATGCATCAAGGCATGTGTTTTTTTAATCTCTGGCACCTTAATAAAATTGGCACATTTTTCGAACTGAATCTGAGAGCAGCGTTTTTTTTTTTATCAAAGGTGGTGAATGCTGGATTTCATAGTGGTTGTGCTATATGATTTATCATTTATCATTAAGCGCCCCATCCCAGAGTCACCCCCTGTTTGTGTAATACAGCATGCCCAGTAGCTCAGCATTATTATTATGTATCACTGTTGTACTCCCCATCCTGGACTTGCCACAACAGTGCAATCAATACTTCAGCTACTGTAGCATCAAATAAGTAATATCCTACCATGATTGGCTATATACCAATACAATTACATGTTTACTGTGTTTCATCTACTGTTTACTTACTACTCTTCATTTGACAGATCTTCATGCTGGAATCGTTCAGATAGTTCTTTGAGCCCTTCATAAACACAGCACATGATTCATTACACTTGACCATTTGGCTGCTATAAAGTCATCAGTGAGATTTGTACTAGAGCAGGTGCTCCAATACAGATGATTTATTATTGACACATGCCACAGTCCAATATCTTCACAGTTGTTTTGTTGCTCAAGAACATCAGTTTTCTTACAACACATAAAGTAATTATTTAATAAAAAAAATCATTTGAGCAATATTGTATCTATTCTTTGTTGTCTTCACCTTTCACTGATCGTCATTTCTGTAGGTTACACTTTGTACGCCAAGTACACTTTTACCACAGTTCAAAGTAGGTTTATACTTCCTACACCTAGTGTATTTGTACTGCACACAGAGTTCAAAGTAGGCTTACATTTCCTGTCTTCAGTATCCTTTCCCTGTACCCACAGTTTGAATTAGGTATGGACTTCCTACACTCAGTACACTTTCCTGTTACCCATAGTTAGAAGCACACATAAACCTCCTGCCTGCAGTTCATTTTAATTTTCTCCACTGTTATACCAACTTCTGTCCCTGTGATATGAAAGGCTTTGTTTGCTGCTTCAGTCACAATTTATTTTCAATCATGTTTACTAGTTTCTTTCCATTGTACATGTCCATATCTACCACTTACAGGCTCAACGGAACCCCAGTGTCCCAGTGCTACCAATACAAATGCAAGAGATTGCATCAAGTCTGAACTGCTGATTCTGTGACTTTCACATATGACATACGTAATGTAGCAGAACTTGTTGATGTTGCTGTGCTTTAACTATATAACAAATGCTTGAGAGCAGCATTTTGTTGAACATAGATTGCATGCACAATCATTTTACCCATACACTATATAGTTCACTTATTTGGGTAACTTTTCAACTTATTCTATAAAGACTTACATCAACTGTTGTGTTTACTATTGACTGCTCAAAACAGAATTGTAACATATTTATTAACATTAAATTTAAATAATGAACCAAATATTCTATGAGGCTTTGCACTATTACATTATTATTTGGTAAACATTAAATATTCATGTACAAACCCTTCACAACATGCCAAATGTCATAGTTTTGACTGTCATTTTCATATTCTAATGGACCCTTTTAGCTATCTGCAGATATCTAGTAGTAATCAGGGTGCCTACTGACTGGTCATGTGAAGTCAAGTAGTCAACCTTACTATGCAATCCCTCAAGTTCACACCTCTTGCTACTCTTTACCACTTGAGGAAACAAAAAGATTATTAAAAAATAATATAAAACATTATATGGTGTATGAAGTAAAACAAAATACTTGTTGGAGACTGGCTTGCACAAGTTTTTCAGTCGTGCATTTGCTCACAATCACCCCAGACTCCAAGGAAGAAGTATGCTTCAATCATACCAACACACCCGCCCCCCATCAGGGTAGCTATTTTTACATTCTTTTTTATGATTGTTCAGTTAATCAACTTGTAATATGTAAGTTAGGTCTAATCTAATGATAATTAAATGTGGGTAGAAAATATTTACAATGATTTATATACCTGAAATACTTCAAAGTCTAAAACTTTATTTTAAACATTGTTCTACTACACTGTACACCCAACACTTGATGCGTTGTCCCTTGCTATCTGAACACCCATCTCCAGCAAGTACCAGTGGCCAGAACATTGACTGTAATTCATCAATTATATCATTCTGTTGTTGTTCCCATACTCCAAAAATCACTGGTTGTAGAAAGTTCTGTTGATGTTTTAAATGTGTTGTTTTATCTACAGCAAGAATTACCAGCATTGAACAGGCACAGTGCCTTTGCTAGTAGCTGACTGGTTAACACAACTGAATCTGATAATATGAGGTTCCCAGCAGGATATGCCTGATGTGGGTTGACTATTCCATTTCCTCTTGTATCCATATACAGTGCACTTTTGTTCCATATGTACTGCAGTACCGCATTGGTGATACATTGCACATTTGTCAGCTTGTTACATGGTGGGCAGTTCTTTTCTTTTTAAGTTCCATCAAGCAACTATAAAAGCTATATATTTCTCCTCATTGTCTTGTGATATGTGATTCTTGCATTGTAAAATTATATTAATAAGAAAACATAGTGACACATACATCTAACTAGGATAATAATAAAAGTTGGCACACTGCACTACCTACCAGATGTTCTGTACAATAACAGTGCGAAGATAGTTAAATGAAATTTGTCAATATGTAGAGAATAACAAACCAATTAATATGAAAAATAAGCAGTTTGTCACACAGTGTGTGTACAGTGATGTAACAAAGTAATACAGCCAAAGGATACTGTTGTATGACAGCACTGAAGAGATGTGAGAATCAATCATGTTTTTGATACATTTTTTTAAATTAAAACATGAGTAAATTTTTCTCTTGTTTTAATTTTTATTTTTGTATTGTGAGAAGCACTGCTGTCCACAACTGAGATTTCATTTATATTGGGGTATGCAGCAATGCAAGCACAGACTCTGTGACTTGAATAGTATAATGTTGGAAAGGGTTGAATGGATAGCAAATGCACACAAGATTTAGAAAATTAGAGATGGGGTACATGAGGTGATGGGGTGGAGAGGGGTGAAATTAAACAGATAAAGACAAAGGTATGCGACATACCATACTGCCAGTAAAATGGACTTACATTATGACTGATAAAATGTATACAGCCCATCAGAAATCACAATTTCTAAGACCCTTACTGATACTGGACATAAAAGGGGATGTGCAAAATAGGTCATGATATAACATCTCATCAGAGAGTTAGTACACACCGACATCACATCATCACACTATTACTGCCAACTAGTGTCAGTATTCATGGTATGTGCTGAATCCTGATGTGGGACTAGCACCCAAAACCATCTTTAATGATTATTGAATATGCTTATTGATTCTAAAGAATAAAAGACTAAATAATTATAAAGAATTTCCATCAAGAAATTTAAATACTTTAACCTTGGAATATTTGTATCTTTGTTGCTCGTGATTTCTATAATGTTTGTAACAACTTGTAAATAGTCTGGGTAATTGTTGGTAATCTTTTGGTACAGATATCTCTGGTAGTGGTTCATGCAGTTTGCTTGTACTATCTCATTAAAGGAACCATGAATATCATGAGAAAATAACTCTGCTGAAAATCTGCCAATAAGTTTACATTGGATATCAAATGAGCACTGTTTTACTTGGGTTTGCACTTCTTTGTCTTTTGTATGCAAAGTTATTTGTGTTGCTGTTAAATTAAAACAAACAAAAAGCATTAAGCAAAACTGAGAACTAATTTGCTGTGGTTGAGAATATATAAGGCTCATGAATACATGTAATCTGGATGCTGGAACTTATTACTGACTGCAGCTGGACTTGGTAAACTTAAAATGTGTCTGTGAAAGAACTGGAAGGGGGACAGGATCAGTTGTGTCCCAGGACAGTAGCTGCTGCTGTTGTTTTCCACAGGGTTCTTGTGGATTTTATTTGGTAGGTTAGTTATTTTCTTTCTTACTTCTAAGGGGCTAGCAAGGTAGTGTTTTGGGTGATGCTGGATGTTTGTAAACTGATTTGGTGGCTGTAAGTGGGGCTCATTTTGTGGATGTTTCACTGTGTAACAGGCTGCGCTGGTAGAGGCCTATTTCTTCTGATTTAAAACCTATTTGGTGGGATTTGCTTGGAGATGGTTATTTGAATTGGAGACCTATATCTGTTAATTTCAAGCCTATTTTGATGTGTTAGTGAAGCTGATTAAATTGGAGTCCTGTTTCCTTTGGCAGCAAACATATTTTGGGGGCTTTGACTTGAATTTTGATTCCTTGTGCTGACTCCATTAGCTGTAAAGATTACTGCATAGTGGGGGAGGGGTGTTAATGGTCTGGCCAGGTCTCACTCAGCCAATTGACTGGAGGCAGAGCTGAATCAGATTGAGGTGTTAGCTGCTCTGTCTTCTCAGAAAGAACTGGAAGGACAGGATCAGTTGTGTTCCAGGACAGTAGCTGCTGCTGTTGTTTTCACAGGGTTCTTGTGGATTTTATTTGGTAGGTTAGTTATTTTCTTTCTTACTTCTAAGGGGCTAGCAGGGTAGTGTTTTGGGTGATGCTGGATGTTTGTAAACTGATTTGGTGGCTGTAAGTGGGGCTCATTTTGTGGATGTTTCACTGTGTAACAGGCTGCGCTGGTAGAGGCCTATTTCTTCTGATTTAAAACCTATTTGGTGGGATTTGCTTGGGCCTGGTTCTTTGGCTGCTGGGCTTGGAGGGGAGACACAGGGCTGATACACTCTCTCTCGAGTCAGGTGTCTGCAGATTTATAGGGGAACACCTGCCCTGCAATTGGAGGAAAAGGCTGCAGGTGCAGCTCATGTAGTTCTAGCCACTGGGGGTAGGATTTAAAGGCTGGAGAGAGAGCTTTGGGAGTTGTTCATTTCCTTATAAGTTTAATGTGTTGTACTGCACCCAATAACAGGGTTACTGGTGTACAGTGGGACTGTCTCTAAGATTAGTGGGTGACCTGATTAGGCAGTAGGGGTATCTTGACTAGGGGAACCTGGTGGCTCACCCAAGGAAACCTATTTGGAAGGGGATGGAACCACACATCATTAGGGCGGCATCTTTGGGAGGGTGGTGGGGTGCACAGGGTGGGGCAGCCATGATACTGGACTGGGCTTGGAAGTTCGTGGTTGCCCAGTGTGCTACCAGCTAGCACAGCTTAGGGAGGAGGTTGTGGGATTAGGAGAAAGCTGGGAAGGGGGTGGTATGGTTGGGGAAGGGGCTGGTATTCTCCCACAGGGTTGCACCAAGCACTGGGGGTGGGGCATAGGGAAAGGAGTGCAGGAGAATCTAGGGTCACAAAGGAACCTGGCAGAGGGGTACAAGGACACTACCAAGGAAGCAGGCAGGTAACTGGGGCCCCTCACAAGGGGGCGATGGAGGGACAACATTCTCGGGGAAGTAGGCAGATGGCCAGGGCTGGACAGAAGGAAGCAAAGCGGGAGGTGGATCAGACCTTACACTCAGTAACTGCTTCAATTCTCTTCTTCTGCTCAAGGATGAGGGGATGATGTAGCCACGACAGGGGTAGTTAGAGATGGAAAGGGAGGGAGTGGAGGCAGAAGGCAGGGGCAGATAGCAGGAAGAACAGGGGACCTGGAATGCAGGAGAATGGGGGAGCAGTGAATCAGAGCAGGAGGGGCAGGGGGAAGAGGGAGGAAAGCAAGGAGAAGGACCAGTTGGGAGGAAAGGTAAAGGAGAAGGACCAGAAGTACAAGGAGGATTCAGTAAAGGGAGCTGAGGGTTTAGGCCAGGGGAGCACGACTAGCAAGGAGGAACTAAATGGAGACAGGAAGGAAGGGAGGATGAGCCAGGCTAGTTTAGCAGATGGGGGAGAAGGACCAGTTGTGAGCAGTGAGGGGGGAATTAGCAAGGAACAGAAGGATACTCAGGAGGAGGAGAGGCATAGGATTGGAGGGAGGGGTGGCCATGGTAAATAAGGAGGGGGTGGCATGTGGCACCCAGAAAGGGGGAGGAACACGGAGCCAGCTGGGTGGAGGGGCCTGTAGAAAGGATGAGGGACATGGAAGGGGAAGGGAGGGAATGGAGGAAAAGGAGTGGTCAGAGTGCTCCTGCTGGGGTATTCTATGATCAGGGGTATCAAATGGGATAGGGAGGGAGAAGCCTGGCCAGTCAGGACAAGATGCTTCCCTGGACTAATGGTGCACAGGGCTAAGCACGAGGTATATCAGCTGGCAAAGGATTGTGGGGTTCCCAGACATACTGGTCCACCTGGGTACAAATGACATTGAGGGAAATAGCGAGCCAGAGATACAGGCAAGATTCAGGAGCTCGCCAGGGTCTGTCATGACATAGGATGCACAGTTCCTTCTCAGAAATCCTGCCAGTGCCAAGGGCTAGTGGGGAACACAAAAGAAAATTAGGGAGATAAACCAGTGGCTCAGGGAGTGGTGTGAGGCCAGAGGGTATGGGTTGATGGGGGATTGGGGGGAGACCTGGGAGGATAAGGAGCTGTATGCTAGAGATAGACTACATCTCAATTTGGAGGGGAGGGGAATCCTTAAGTTGAAAATAGAGGGGTTCTTTGGTGAAAAGTGGGGTTTAAACTTGTGAAGGGGGTGGGATGGGAGAAAAGGCTGTCAAGGGGGTGCCGATAAAGGAGGGACTCTGTCTCCACCCCCCTGGGGACCAGGAGGATTGCAGGAAAAGGCCAACTGGCAAAGTGCAGACCAGGGAAAACAGAATCCCCATGGGAACACGAGCAGGGAAATGGAACTATAGGGAAAGGGTGGAAGGTAGTCCTGCTAAATGCCAGGAGCTTGGGCAATAAAATGCCTGAGCTCCAGGCAATGCTAACTGAGGGAGCAGTGGATGTGGCAGCGGTCCACTGAGACTTGGGCCACTGCAAGACATGACTGGGACCTGAACCTGGAGGATACACTATGTTCAGGAAGGACGGGGAGGGAAGGGAGGAGGGGTAGCAATGATAGTCAAAACTGCATTGGCATAGGGGAGTAGAGGAGGCGGAGGGAACCGTGAAGGCAATTTGGGTCACCTTGATAACAAGGGGGGCAAGAGAGTAAAAATAGGAGTGGTGTATAGACCCCCTGCCCTGGCGGAGGAGCTGGAGGACAGTCTGGTGGCAGATGTTGGGAGACACTGCAGACTGGGCAGAGGAACGGTGGTGGTGTTGGGGGACTTAAACATGCCAGGAACAGACTGGGAGACTATGACATCCTCTGTGACCAGGGAACAGAGGTTGTTGGATGTCTTTCAAGACGCGTTCCTAACTCAGCAGGTGAGGGAACCGACCAGGGAGGCACGGGTACTGGATGTGGTCCTGGCAGACAGTGACCAGATTGGGGGCCTGGAGGTAAGGGACCCATTGGCGGGGAGTGACCATGCCACGGTCTGGTTCTACCTGGACCTAGGAGGGTAGAAGGCTGCACAAAGACAGAAGTAACCGACTTCAGGGGGTGGATTTAAGAAATGGGAAGGATCCTTAAGAGCATTTGGATGGGATTGGGTCAGACATGGACGCTGATAGTAGGTGGAAATCATCAGGAGAGGGGTGCAGGATGCTACCAGCACCTGTGCAAGAGTAAGACGAAATGCGGTAGGGCCCAAAACTCCTGTTGGTGACCCAGGGAGGTCCAGGAGGTGGTGCGGGGAAAGAAAGCAGCCTATAAGCAATTCAAGTGCTCAAGGAGTGAAAGGGATCGAGGGGAGTACGAGCTGATGGCTAGAAGGACCACTAGAGTGGTGAGGGCGGCTAAGGCAAGGAAGGAGCAGAACCTGGCCAGGGAAATTAGGAGAGGGAACAAGGGGTTCTTTAGATACATTGGGGAAAAACGAAGGGTGAAGGGGCAGATTAGCAGGATTAAATCAGGGGAGAGATGGGCACAAGACCCGGGGGAGCAGGCTGAGGTACTAAATGAGTACTTCACCTCAGTTTTCACCAGGGAAAATGGGGTGCTGCATCATACATGGGAGGAGACAGAGATACTGAGGAGGGGGACCCTACCGATCGGCAGGTCTGGGGAGAGGGGAGGCATCACTGGCAGGTGGGGAGGGCTAGCAAGGAGAAGGGGTACCAGAAGTGGAAATCACAGCAGAGAGAGAGGGAAGCCTCAGCTCCCTTAAGACGGAGAAAGCACCGGGCTGGATAAATTACATCCCAGAGTGCTGAAGGAACTTGCAGATGTCCTGGCAAAACCCCTGGCAGAGCTTTTCACCATCTCTGAGGACAGGTGGGTGCCCCAAGACTGGAAGGTGGCGATATAGTGCCTATCCACAAGGGGGGATCAAGGAGGTGGCAGGGAACTACAGGCCTGTCAGCCTGACATCGGTGGTGGGCAAGGTGATGGAGGGCATTGTCAAGGAGAGGCTAGGGGGGGACCTGGATAAGTCAGGGTGCCTGGAGGATAGACAGCATGGATTCATCCTGGGGAAATCATGTCAGACAAACCTGGTGGAGTTCTATGACTGGGTGACAAGTGCCTTGGACCTGGGTAGACCAGTGGATGTCCTCTTTCTAGACTTCAGCAAGGCATTTGACTCTGTTCCTCACGTGGGTCTGTTGGATAAGCTGGGAGAAATGGGGGTGGGGAACCAGATGATCAGATGGATAGGCAATTGGCTCCAGGACCGGACCCAGAGGGTCGTGTTGGTGGGATAGTCTCATCCCAAGGAGGGTCATTAGTGGGGTCCCACAGGATCAGTCCTTGGGCCCCTTCTGTTCAACGCCACGATTCGGACATCGGACAGGAATCAGGGAGTGAGATGAGTCTCTTTGCAGATGACTCAAAACTGGGGGTGTGGTGGATGGGGGAGGAGGGAGGGTGGCCTCACAGGGGACCTGGAGGCTCTGGAATGATGGTCTAGAAAGTGGAAGCTGAGGTTCAATGCAGGGAAATGCAAGGTACTCCACCTGGGGCCAGAAACCCAGGCCAAGTGTACACCCTGGGGAATGCTACAAGTCTCGATGGCTGAGAGGGACCTGGGGTGGTGGTGGATGTCAAATGAACAACTCTGAGACTTGTAGGAGGGCAGCAGCCAAGGCCAACAGGATGCTGGGATGCATCGCTAGGGGGATCACCTCCAGAAGGAGGGAAGTGATACTCCCTCTGTATAACTGCTTGGTGAGGCCGCACCTTGAGTACTGTGTGCAGTTTTGAAGGCCACACTTAAAGCGGGACATTAACCTCCTGGAGAGGGTCCAGAGGAGGGCAACCAAAATGATTTGGGGCTTGGGGGACAGGACCTATGAGGAGAGGCTCGAAGAGCTAAATATGTACACATTGGAAGAGAGAAGGGACCGGGGGGACATGATAGAGGTCTTTAGGTACATGAAGAGGATAAATGGGGAGGAACAGTTGGGGTGCTTCGAAGGAAGGAGGAAGGGGCCACTAGAGGGCATGGGTGGAAGCTGGAGGGGGAAGATCTCAGGGAGAAAGGAGGAGGAGTACTTCCACTGAGAGGGTGGTGGAGCTATGGAATGCACTGCCTAGGGGGCTAGTGGAGGCAGAGACAGTGGAGGGGTTCAAGAGGGGTGGGACAGGTACAGGGAAGGGTTCTGGAAGCAAAATCCAATGCAGCAAGAATATCCGGAACTGGGAAGGGAGAAGCCAGAGAAGGCGAGAGGGACTGCAAGGTCAGCACCCAGGCTGGGGACTGACCAAACGAGCAGACACAAAAGACCGTTAGGACTATTCTGCTGGCATTTTAGTATGTTAGTATGTTAGTATGTTAGTCTCAAGCAGTCAAAATGACAGTTAATCATTGTCATTAAAATTGATCCCAGCATAATACTGACCACTTTCTTTCACTCTTTTGCAAGTTCTGTATATGACAGATTTTCATTACCCCCAAACAAAACACAAAGCAGTATCTGTCCACCCAAATATAATGGTACCTGCAATCTCCTTTCCTTATTGAATAGCAGCAGTTGTAACAATGATGACTCTGTTCTTTTTATTTCTTTCTCTGTGACTGACAACTGCTGGATCCTTTCCTTCAGTCTGTAAGCAACAACCACAACATAACTGATAGTGACCTGAATGCCAGTAACTGCCATCATGAGCAATACTTCATAGTAAATACTATGGGAATATAATAATTCAGCATGACTGATTACTCAGAAGCTGATGTATCCCTTCTTTGCAGCCAACTAATGACTACATAGATCCCAATAAAAGAAAATCTAAGGCACAATGACTATTTTAGGCTAAAAACATCTAAAATAACAGAGCTTGCTTTCAAAAACACGTTAATGAATATGTCTATCAAATTAAAATAATAGCATGAAGGTACTCCAGGGGTTATGTTAATGGCTAGTTAATCACCCTCCATGGGCCTGTGGCCCTTGGCTTCTCCTTCTACCACATAATGCCCACAGGGTTGATTAACAGGACATTAACATAACCCCCTTTGTTCTTTATTGCTTAATATCAATATACCTATCTGGATTCATACATATGTGAAGGACGTTTATTCATCTATTTTATTTATCTATTTATTTTGTTTTTGATAACCGGGTAAGTGCACCAGACATAGAAATGCCCATTTTCAGGCACGACCCGGGAGAGTACAAATGAAAACAGTCAAAGCTACAAATACAATATAGAATAGTACAAACAGAACATCTCATTACATTCATCAAAACATTCCTGGAAATAATACAAGCTAAATAAGGGTAGCATATTGTAAAAACAGAACAGAGGTATGCACACTTTAGGCAAGGTATTCTTACAATAGATTTCAGATGTAATCACAAATAAAGTGGAACAGTGCACAATAATGGATGAGTTGCCTGGTGCTCATGTGAGCATAAGAAGGAAATCAGAAATTGTATGGAACAGTTGGCAATGGAAGAAAGAGAAGCAGATACAGACAGGAGCTGAGGATAGAAACAGTACATAGGGAAGGTTAGGTGAGGAACTATCAGTTATAAGTGCAGGAAGATTGCTTAGGCAAGTAGCCAAGGCTGTAAGGAGAGGGAGCAGATAGTGGATAGAGCGTGGAAAGTAGGGGAAAGTCAAGGAGGATGGAAGAGTTGCATGAGTCAGATGTTATATGGTGGGTATGTAGCTTCTTTTGAAGTTTGCAAGAGTTGGAGAGCCTGAGCCCTATTGATAGAGAGTCTCATAATTGGGGTACAGCATGGGAAAAGGCTCGGGTCCCCATTAACGTTTTGCATCTAGGGACACTTAGAAGTGTTTCATCCCCAGATCAAAGTTATAACAAGGGTTTGCAAATGTAAGATTTTTAGCAAGAGAGGAGGGAACACCAGAATAAATGAAACCATCTATTGGGGAGCCAAGGGATAGAGATCAGTGGGCTGAAGGATCATTGGTTGCATACTTTACATTTCAAAACATTTCCACATTTCTATGTTGTAAAAATCATAGAAGTGAAATATTACCATAGCTCAATTTATGCTTTTTCAAATTGCATTCTGTGCCATGAGTTACATAGATACAAAGATACATAGACAGTGTCGGCAGATAAGGGCCTATGGCCCACCCAGTCTGCCCATTTGAGCTTGTAAGTTCAGTTTGTTTTCCTAGAAGTCTATTTCCCCTTACCCCTGACCTCTAGAATTCCTTTGTCTATCCCATGCATTCTTAAATCCCGTGATTGTTTCAGCCCCACCACTTCCTCTGGCAGGAGTTGAAGAACATTTCTATCAAATGGCAATACATATGCATGGTGGTGCATATGAACATATGAAAATGCCAGCAGATACAGGCCTCACAGTCTATCAAGTCTGCTCAATTGTGCAGCTAACCCCTCACCTTGCAGCTGCCTCACTCAACCTTCCCCTATTCATAATTACCCCCCTCGCTCTGTCCCATTCCCTCGTAATACCGTCTATCATACTACAGGCTACTACCTCCTCAAGCAGAGTATTCCACTTGTCCACAACCCTCTCTGTGAAATACTGTCTCCTGACTTCCCTCCTGAATCTTTCCCCCTCCAATCTCAGCTGGTGCCCCCTTGTGACCCTTCCCCTTCTGATCTGGAAAATCCCTTCTGTACTAATCTTTTATCCCCTTTAGGTATTTAAAGGTTTCAATCATGTCCCCCCTATCCTTCCAGTCCTCCAGGAATACATGTTCAGCTCACCCAGCTCTCTCCATAGGAGTATCCTCTAATCCCTGTGTTATCTTTGTCAATCTATGCTGTACACCTCCAACAGTCTGATGTCCTTCCTCAGGAATGGGTTCCAGAACTGCATGCAGTATTTCAGGTGCAGTCTGACCAGCGACCTGTAGAAGGGCAGGCTCACCTCCTTTCTAGAGGAGATTCTCACTATGGACCCCAGCATCCTGTTGGCTTTTGCTGCTGCCTTATTGCACTGAGCTGAGTTGTTCATACTCCCCATTATAAGCACCCCTAGATCCTTCTCCTCCTTGGTGCATTCCAGCTGTACCCCCATCCAGCTAATAGCTCCTCCCCTGGTTCTTAGCCTCGAAGTGCAATACCTTGCACTTTTTGATGTTAAACCCCAACTGCCATGCGTCCAACCACTCCTGTAGTTTGTTCAGGTCCTTCTGCAGCCCCCTCCACCCAGTGATGTCATCTACCATAGCTCCCATCTTGTGTCACCTGCAAAGAGACTGATCTTACTCAGGACCCCATGGGAGATATCAGCTATGAAAATCCCAAACAACACCAGTCCCAATACTGATCATTGTGGCACCCTGCTCATCACATCCCTTGGAGATGAGAGTTCCCCCACCACTACCACCCTTTGCTGCCTTCCCTTCAGCCAATTGGTAATCCAGTTTACCATCTTTGTTCCCACACCTATATATTCCTGCCTCCCCCTCAACCTCCCATGTGGCACGGAATCAAAGCCCTTGCTGAAATCCAAATGCAGGACATCCACCGCTTGGCATTTGTCCAGTTTCCTTGTCACCCAGTCATAGTACTCAATCAGGTTTGTATGGCAGGATCTTCATGAGACAAATTCATGCTGCTGACCACCCTGGAGACCATTGCTCTCCAAAAAGGTCACCAGCCTCTCTTTTAGAATCATTTCTCGGAGTTTTCCCACAATTGATGTGAGGATCACTAGTCGGTAATTGCCTGGTTCATCTTTAGGTCCACTTTTGTGAATGGGTACCACATGGGCCATCCTCCAGTCCAGTGGTACGCATCCTGTGTCCAAGGAGGTATTGAACAGGTTAGCCAATAGTCTTGCTAGGATCTCTGCTAGTTCCTTAAGTACCCTAGGGTGAATGCCATCTGGACCCGGTGCCTGATCCCCTTAGTGCCCTTAATCCTTTCAGCACCCTACTGTCTGTAATCCCTGTATCAGTCACCTCTCCCTGCCCACTCCTCCTCTCCCAGGTGGTGCCTGCCCCCTTCTTTCATGAACACAGAGCAAAAGTAATCATTTAGTGCCTCTTCCTGGTTCTTCCCCTTCTCCACCCAGCCCCCGTCCTTCCTTATCCTCACTATCTGATTTTTGTTTTTCCGTCTTTCACTGATGTATCTGAAGAAGTTATTTTATCTTTTCTTAATGCCCTGCACCAATCTCAGTTCCCTGGAAGCCTTGGCCACTCTGACCAGCCTAGTAACCTCCCTGGACTTCTTCATATACATCTCCCTGTTGTCCTCCCCTCCTGATTTCTTGAGTCTCCAAAATGCCTTTTTCTTGGCCCTCACCCCTTACTTGATCTCCTGCATCAGCCAGCTGGGTTTTTGTCCTCCCCTTCTCACTCTTTGTTCTTGTACATGTCCCAGTAGCCTCCACCAGCCCTTTCTTGATAATATCCCATTTTTGGCTAGCATCCATGCATGGTTGAATTCCCACCAGATGCCTACCCAAAATATTCCCCATCCTTTTAAAGTCCACCTCAAGTAAATTCAATCACTCTGGTACTGTACCTCCTGTTTCCTGCCCATGTTGAGCGTGAACCATACCATGTGGTGGTCCCTCCCAGCCAGAGGGTCCTCCACCTCCAGATCCCATACAGCCTCCCATTTGACAGAACTAGGTCTAGTGTACTATCTAATCTGGTTGGCTCCTGAATCAACTGCACCAGGAAGCTGTCCTGGAATGCCTCTAATATGACCTGCCTTTGCACTTGTGGTGGTTTGGTGCTCCACTCCACCCCTGGTAGGTTGAAGTCCCCACCACCACAGTGTTCCCTTTACTATGGACCCTTCAGATTTTCTCAGCTAACTCCCTATCCAGGTCATCCCTTGGGCTGGCAGAGTGTACACCACTCCATCCTCAATGTTCTACTTTTTTAAGTCTTGGAACTGCATCCATAGGGCCTCTGTTCTGCCTTCCTCCCCCTTCTCTCTTATTCACCTTATCCCCTCCCGTACATATATTGCCATGCCCTCTTTTCCCTTAGCCCTGTCCTTCCTGAATATCCTATAACCTGGGACATCAAATCCCATTCCTGGTACTGGGTGGACCACGTTTCCATGATGGCCACAATGTCCACCCTCCCTATTGCCAAGAGAGCCTGTAATTCTGCTGATTTATTACCAAAGCTTCTTGCATTCAGTGAGACCACCCTCCAACCTGAAATTGCCCCCTTCCCTCTCTGAGATACCCCTCTCTTAATCCCCCCTGTGCCACTGCTCCAAGTATCTCCCTGCTACCCTGGGGGGTAAGCTCATTTGGCTTCCCTCTCTGGGATCCCTGCCTACCATCTGTCCACTCGCCACCCCCCACCTAGTTTAAATCCACCTTCATAGCTATGTATTCCCCTACCCTCTGCTTTAATACTTCCTTCCCCTCCCTGCTCAAATGCAGCCTATTCCCTGCATAAAGTTCATTGTTGTCCCAGAGTCTGTCCCAGCCCCCTACCAACCTGTATCCCCTTGATCAACACTATTCCCTCAGCCAGGTGTTGAACTCCCCAATCCTTACTTTCCTTGCCGTGCTAGTGCGGGATACTGGGAACATATCTGAGAAGGCCACCGGTTCCCCCAGTTCCCCACACAGCCTTCCCAGATCTTCAAACCTCTCCCTCACTACTTCCACCATCTACCCCACCAGGTCATTCATACCCACGTGCACCATGACATACGGTTTCCTCCTACACCTCCTAGCACACTTAACCCTTGCAGAGCCATGGATTGATATATCAGTCCAAAATTCCTATATGTTCAAATCCTGTAGGCAGCCTAAGGGTTAAGAATTGACTGCCCCACCCTGTCTACAGTTAAGCCAGGTATGGACTCCACCCAGATGCAACTTTGCCTTTCCCCCTTGCTACCCCATCTTATCCCTTTCAGTATGGAATCCCCCAGCACTAATACCCCTCCCTCTCCAAACCTTGTCTCCCCCTCCACCCTTTTACCTTGGTGTCTACTGCTAGAGTCTTCCCCAGCCGAAACCCTCCCTATCTACGGATACCCCACTCCACCCCAGATCTATCTCTGCCTCCCCTCATTGTTCCCTCACACTCCTCCTCCTCCTTCCCTTCCACCCTGGGCTCCAACTCCTGCTCTGCTAAGTTCCTCCCATTCTTCGGTATAGCCTTGCTCCTTTCCCATTTACCCCTGCTGTCTTCTTCCATCCTTCCAGCTGTGCCCCTCCTCCCTTACCTCTGCCGCAATCCTCTGCCCAACTCCTGTCCCCTGTGCAGTCCTCTCACTTCCCCTTACCTACCCCCTCCTGGAGAGCCCTCACCTTCTCCTCCTCCTCCTCCAATGTCGCCAGCACTGCAAACCTATTACCTTCCCTCTCTGCATGGAACCATTAATGGAACTGTTAAAGTCGTAGTTTCTAGCAACTTCACTTTTTGATCAGATTTCTTTTACATCAGGACTGAAAATTAACTCACTTTGATCAATTAATTCAATAGTCTCTTCATAATTTATATTATCCATCCATATGTCACAGCATATAGTTTCCATTTTTGTTCAGAGAGGTTTTGCTCAGTGTTACATAACAGAGTTGTGATTACTTTGCTTACCAACATAATAAATATTTATTTATATAATGTTAGCTAGTTTATTTGATGATTGCCCAGTAATTTTCTGTGTATGTTCTTTGACACGGAAATTTGATGAACATGTGACGGGTGTAGCAATGCAGTAAGAAGAGTACTATGACAACTGATACACATAAGCAATAAGACATCATGGTATATGTGTGTGTGTGTGTTTGTGTGTGTGTATGTTGTGCTGGTCCAGAGGTGTAGTGAGGCATGACTTCAAAGGTGAAGTGCCTTCTGCCCTGGAAGTGCATTGATCCAGCACACTGCTCACCTCAAAGTGTCTTATTTCACTTATAAAGTGAGTAAACTGAGAAAGTGAAAAAGTTAACTAATAAAAGGTAGTCCTCCCCAAATATCAAGTATATGTCTATCTACAGATTCAAAAGATGGAATGTTTGCTTATTTTGGAATGCAGGAATTCAAAGTTCTGCATAATTCTACTATCTGAATGTCCCCCCACTTACACCAAACAACAGAAGGCCTCAGTAAAGCCAGTGATTCAGTTGTATCTGGGGTAGAACAAGCAGCAAAGATTTCTCTGGTAGTCAGGTAAGGAATGGGGGGGGGGGGGCATGGCCAGAAAATCATTTTCAAAAAATGAATCTCTGAGTAGAAGTACTTCATTTTAATTTTTCTCTGTATGTGAGGGGGGACCACTAAGGAAAACAACATTTAAAGGGACACTGACAATCCTTTTTGCATTATATTATTTCTAGTCGAAAACCCACATTTTATGATTGCTTAACTTTTCTCAAATTCTTTGTTGTTGCTGGTTGTTTAATCTGCCTCCTTTCATAGTAGAACTGAAATACATGTTAATGGTGTAATTATACTCAGCCTTATTTTGTTTCAAATACATTCTTGACCTACTTTTATTGCATCCTTTCTGAACATTAGGAACACCCCCAAATAGGGCAGCCACTCATGATGCAGTAGCCTCCTCCCTCCCTCGCACTGCATTCTGAGTTGCTAGACTGTGTTGGGGGTGTTCCAAAGTCCAGGAAAGATACAATGGGAGTAGATTAATGAATGTAAACAAACACATTTTGGTATGGTAACATTAGTATGGTGGGCAGTTTGTTTTTTGCTTTTAAAAAGGAAAAGGGGAATCAGAATCAAATTAAAAGATACATCAGCACATTCTACGTAATGTGAGCTAAATGTGTATTTTAAACTAGGGACTGTTTGAGCCTATGGGGAGTTGACAGTGTCACTTTAATCAGTTTGTTCCTTTTTATTTTGAAGGAGTTTAGCTTTTAGGGCCTCTGTGATATTTTTTAGTGAGTAAAGATGTCAGTCATGTTTGTAATGGCAATAAGGAGTTTTAAAAAATGTATTGATATTGTTAGTGTGCTATGTCTTGATTGACAGTACTTTTTTTACCTGTGTGTTGTGCTGTCTCAGCACACAGATCCTAGCCAGTCAGGATGCAGTATTTTTACTATTAAGTTTATAAGGGGTGCTATTCATAGCCTATCATGTGTGCAGCATAGCCATGAGTGATGCATGGCAATCAGTGCACAACCAGTTCTGGTCCCTGTTCAATCAAGTATGGCACTCCAACCAGAGCGCACTAGCTGTCTTAACATGAATAAACAGAGCATAAGGCCGAATATGGATCACATCATAGGAACAGAATTTGATGGCAGATAAGGACTGCTTGGCCCACCTAGTCTGCCCATTTTCCCTACCTGTTTCATATACCAAAAAATATGAAAAATAATTTCTCACATTACCCTTGATTCTACTGTCTTCTATTCACAGATCATAGCCTCTAGTTCTTGAACACTTTTTTTATGAAAGATGCTACCCTCTTGTACCTTATTTATACTCTTGAAGTATCTGAAAGTTTTTATCATATCCCGCCTCTCCCTCCTCTCTTCCAGGAAATACATATTGAGATTCTCTAGTTTCCCCTCATATAACTGCTGGTACAGCCCCACACCATTTGCGTCACCCATTTCTGAATCACCTCTATTCCCTCAATGTCTTTCCTGAGATGTGGCCTCCAGAACTGGACACAGTACTCCAGATAAGGTCTCACCAATGTTCTGTACAGTGGCATCACCACCTCCTTCCTTCTGCTGGAGATAACTCTCCCTATGCACCCTAGCATTCCAATGGCTCTCTGCACGGCCTTCTCACATTGTTTAGTAACCTTTAGGTCATCAGATATGATCACTTCCAGGTCTCTTTCCTGTTTGGTGGCTGTTAGTACCTTCCCCCATCACATACTCCTCCCCTGCAGTTCTTTGCCCCAAGTGCATGATCTTGCACTTCTTTGCATTGAATCTTAGCTGCCACACTTTTGACCACTCCTCAAGCTTGCTTGGGTCCCTTCTTATTTTCTCTGCCCCTTCTGGAGTGTCGACCCTGTTGCAGATCTTCGTATCATCTGCAAATAGACATATTTTCCCTTCGAACCCTTCTGCAATGTCACTTATGAATATATTAAAGAGGACTGGTCCAGCCGGCCTGGTGGCGCTGAGGGTTAAGGCACTGGACACTACACCTCACGCCATGCTGGCGACCGGGTTCAGACGTGAGCCCAAGTTGTCAGGGGCAGCAGGAGAGGGATAGGATTGAGTGTCTGGAGGACTGCTTTCCTATCCCAGGGAAGGATGTGGGCTTCCACTGCTCTGCAGCAGCCCCTGGTCATGACCAGGGGCACTGCTAGAGTCAGTGCAGCAAGGGTGGATGCAGCAGATGTCAGCACGTTGGTGCTCCGACGTCATTGTACGCCTCACTCCAGGGACAAAGCTAGGAGGGAAATGGCAGCATTGACCACAGTAGCTTCATAGCCACAGCTTCCTGAGCCCAGCAGGGCTTGCTCTGTGCACCACATGCCGGTATTAGTTCCTGACCTGGCGTGGGGACTGAGGGAGAGTCCCTTTCACAGGCACAGCTGCAAATGCTAGCTGCTGTGGGGATGTACCTCTGGGGTCATTCAGTGGAAGTGGAGTGGTGGCTGAATTCATAGCAGGTTAGTGGCTGCAGGAGGAAAACATCATTGTGATAAAAAAAAAAAAAGAGGACTTGTCCAAGCCCTGATCCCTATGGGACCCTGCTGATCACCCTCCTCTCTTCAGGTTGGACTCTGTTCACCACCACCCTCTGTGTCCTTTCAGACAAATGGAGACAGCATATCCCAAACCAGATAGCATCAAGGGCCTCTGTGGCTCATATTCAAATGTATTTTGTTAATGAGCACATTTTGACATGCAAGGCACTAAGTGGTTTTAGCAAGGCCATTATGGTCTCAGTGGCATGATTAAGCGGTACCCAAATAAGGGTACCATACATAGTGAAAATACAATTCCCACTAGTCTGGTGGTCTAGCAGTTCCAACTGCCTCCTCAACTAATCACCCAGATGAAAAAGTTACACTTACATGCCCCAATAATGTTGCTCTAGTTGACACAAACCCCCAAGATTGTTTACTTGACACAGTGATACCTAAATCTCCAACCAACTTGGTGGTCTAGTGGCCACTGTCTCTCCACCAAAAAATATCATCTGCCAACCTCCAGATCACCACTTATCGCAATTCATCCCTCAACCCCCCACATAGCCTAGTAGCTAGTACCATTCTGTGGTTATCAAGATGATGTTCTGCACAGCCCACCACCTTCAAGTCAGCAGGACACCATCTGTCAAGCATTCATGGCTGTGCATAATTTACAGCCAGTGGTTCATGTGATTATGCAGTGTGCATGATTTTGAATACCTTTCAGACAGTGGCAAACCGAGATGGCAAGTGGATGGCTGTGGCAGTCTCCATTTCAATTGCTGTAGAATGTTATCGGCAACCAAAGTAGAGGTATGTGGTGGACTGGAGGTAGTGCAGATTGATGGTCATGAGTAGAGTCAAGACTGAGGAAGACAATTTTTGCATGGGAGAGGGAAGGTTTTCATATTGGTGCAGAAGAACTAGCCCACCACTGTAATGGGAGATGTAGGTATCATTACTACTGGGGGAACATTGAAGTTATTATAAATTATAAGTCTAAGTGAATATTCATGAGCGTAGCTTTACATAATTACATTTGATATCAAATGTACACCATTTTTGGGGATCGTCTTTATATATAATGCACTATATAGGGCTATTTTGTGATATGTAGTATTTATGACTTCATCTTGGCTGCCTACCCACACCAACAATTACTAATATGTACATTTGTTAATACTACCACCAGTACCCATTTTATGATTATAAGAGTGGTCCCCAGCAAAACTGTATGGTATGAAGGACAAGACCACAATGTGAGCATTTTTGATATCATAAGGATTCTAACCCTGAGGGGAAATTCACATTTTTCTTAGTAAATGGCAAGCGTGTTATAGATCTAGTCATAATCTCCATATCTGACACTGAGTTTTTAAAGATTTACTTGTCAACATGCGTGCATAACGTGATCATGGCGGTATTGTAATTGAAGTCAGTACAGCTATATGCACAAACTCGGGAGATTCTCAGTTACATAATGATAATATTCCTTTTGATATCACTGTTAAAAAACATATCCTTATAGATCATTTTTATACAGAGTCTTTATGAAAATATGTTGCTTACTGAGTTTAGTCATGCAAGGTTAGTGCAAATATTTGCCTCTGATAATCCGTCTATTGCTTATAATATATTAGTTAATGTGTTTGCAGAAAGCTTTGCATCAGTGATTCAGTACAGAAAGGCTACTTCTAGAAGCAATTCATGGTTTAATTAGATATAATAACTGGGTTAGGCTTTTTCCCATAGGGAAACCGTGGAGTAATTTGCCATTATAAAGGAGTGTTTATAATGGCAAACACACGTACGGTTTCCCTCGCTATGCACATGCCCAACCTACAGCTCTTCTGGGTTTTCACCACTCACCACCAGATTTCGTCATCAGTTGAAACCACACCACCACCACTATCTCTAGGCTGTAAGTAACTATTTAAAAAAAAAAACTCCATAACAAAAATCACACCGTAAAGGGGACAACAAAACAAGAAAAAGTAAACTGCTGCTAAGCGACTGAGGACTCGGCTAAACATCATCCAGACTGCAGCCACACCGGACCATTTATTTTATATAATTGGCTGTGGTGAAAAAGCCTAACCCAGCAATTATATAAAATTAAATATGGGGTGTAACTCAAATTTTACACACACTTGGGTTGATGTTGGATAAACCCCTTGAGCTTTGCTCTCGGGGTTTATATGTCATCCATCCCCTTGGGTGTGTGTAAAATCTCATTACACACACCACCCCATACTTTATTCTCTATGAATAAAACAGCTAAAAACAACTATCTACCTTAATTAGATACATAAAAAATAACAATTCCAGAGAAAATGTATCATTACTTAGCAGGCAAAGAAAACTCTATAAATCAGTTTTAGAGTTTGAAAAAACAAAATATTATGGCAATCGGTTGAAGATCATGTAGGATGTAATTACTAATCAAGGCTCAGCAACATTTTGGAAACTTGTTGCTGAACGTACTAGTACTTATGATGTTTGTCTTTCTCCCTTTCTCCCTTTCTCCCTCATGTCTCTCAAGACAAATTGGTACTATACTTCAGTAAAATTTTTTATGATCCCTTAGCGAACATTTTTAATCAGATGAATACTTATCAATGGTTAGCTTATGAACCATTGACATTCTTGTTATGTGAAGCTGTGGATGCTATTGCTTCTTGTAAGTTACACAGACCCCCTGGCATAGATAGGATCCCTTTGGATGTATATAAATTGCACTTAAATATTTAGGTTCCTCTTGTGACCAATTTCTTCAGTAAGTGTTTGAAATTTAACTATATCACAGACAGTTGGAGGATAAATGTGATGGTATCTGTTCATGACAAGGGGAATGTGTCCACCCCCCCCCCCAATTTTTAGACCTATTAGTCACTTGGATTCTATTAAGATTTTTGCTAAAATATTGCTAAACAGATTATTGGCATGGCTGGATCAGAACCAGATTTTGTCTAACCTACAAGCTGGTTTCAGATCTAATTTCTCAGCTACCGATCATATATGCACCTTGGCTCATTTAGTTAAGAAGTATACTAATGTTAGAAAACATAAATTATATGTCACTTTTGTTAACTTTTGAACAGCTTTTGATGCAATAGATTGGAATACATTGTATACAATACATGTATAATCTCTGGGCTGAACATAACCTTTTGAGACCTATTATTCAGCTTTACTCAAATAACAGAACTTGTATTAGGTATAACTCTAATGGTTCATTGACTCCCTCCTTTCCGTCTAATAGGGGAGTCCAACAAGGTTGCCTTTTGGCCCTAATGCTGTTTAATATTTATATTAATGACATACTCACTAAGTTAAGTGAGTCTACGTTTCACCTTCCACCTATTAATGGTCACCCCTGTCCAGGCCTACCTTATGTCAATGATATGGCCCCTTTCTTCTCTTTCTTCAATAGGGCTACAAAGACTCCTCAATCACATCTCAGTTTTATGTACTGTAAAAAACTGGACTTAGATCTTGATAAAACAAAAGTTATGGTCTTTGGGAGGAAACACAATGTTTCAAAATTAATAATTTGAAACTAGAAATGATAAAAACATGTAAATGCAGTATTTAGGTGTTACATTTCAATTTAATAGCAATTAGTTTTCTTATGCAAAATACAAATTGAAAAAGTAAGAGAAAATTCTGAAGTTTTACTTATATTCAATTCACTGTATGGGGATTCCACTGCTTGCCCCACTTTGCTTGAAGCAGAAGCAAAGATAAATTCATTGATTTTGTATGCTGCTGAAGTTTTGGGCTGTTATGCCCCTTTATTTTTAGAGGTTCCTTTTCCTAATTTCTATCAGCAAATACTTAAAGTTCCGAAATCCACTCCCACAATGTATGTAAGGGCATAAATGATCTGCTTCCGCATAGAAGTGTTCATGAAATTACAAATTCTTATCTATTGGTTATGCATCATATACAGTAACTCAAATCCATGGCTGCTAATCTGTCTTAATGAAAAAAAAAATCAGGTGGACGGACAAAAATATTACATCTCCATGGATTTACACATATCTGAATATGCTTCACAAGTTGGGGTTTTAAAGCTTATGAAAGGACTATTTAGCTAAGGTAAATATAAGTATTTTGCATCAAGGCATTTTTAAAGACAGTATTTTCTGTCTCTATAGAGAGAAAGATATTGCCTCTATAAAAACTTCACATTTTTCTGGTATGGTATGCTGAAAACAAAATATTTCATAGATGTGAACCATGTCTACCAACACAATGTAATCCAGAAGCATATTGTCTTATTACATCTATTCACATTGACATCCTCCCTCTAAAACTTATGAAAATAATGTATCAGAAAAACTCCTATTCTCCATTATCTTTGCAGTGTTTTTGTAATACAGGACATGTGGAGAATAATTTTCATATTTTGTTTCATTGTCCACTATACAAAAATGGAGAGACAAACTTTTAATAAATCATATTGCTGTCTGTAAAAATGCCTTAATGGATTTCATGCATGTGCTTTTAAACCCAGTGGTAATCAATGATGCTAAAATTATTGCAGAATTTTTCAATGATGCTAAAATTATTGCATACTTTTCTAAGTGCTATCTTCAGACATAGGAAAAATATCACCTAATAGCTTCTTTGTTTTTTGTTGTTTTAATGTAAATGTCTTTTATCTCTTATTAACCAGATTTTGTATAAAAAAAAAAACTGCCAGAACTGTAAAAAAACACCTACTCCTAAAGGGCCACCTTCTGCAACTAAAGGACAACCTAAAGCAGCAGGACTGGTCGGATCTGTATGGGACCATGGATGTGGACACTGCACTAGATCTCTTTATCTCAAAATTCAATGTGGCCTGTAACAAACACACTCCTGTCACAGAGAGAAAAACCAGAGGACCTATAAATCCCTGGATTACCCTGGAACTACTGGTGAACCTAAATGCAAGAGACCAACTTTGGCAAACAGCATGGGCACATGGCACACCAACTAATATCCAAAGGTATAAAAAGGCCTGCAATGAATGCACAAAGGCAGTCCATGAGGCAAAAAGCAAATTCTACAAGGAAGTGTTCATTAACACCTGGAATAACAGCAAATCGGTCTGGGCAAATTTAAACAATATCACTGGGAAGGACCCTAAAATAGCCCCAGCCATGCTAAATGTTGAGAGTTCCCTACCTTGGACCCTCTGCTCATCATTAACTCTCTGAACCTCATCTTCTCTGATCTCAGTAGTGTGCTCCCAATGAACTTCTTCAATACCCTTGCTCCAGGGGTCAGTGAGAAGACCCCAGCATGACCAAACTGGCCACTCTTCCATTTCAAACTGGTCTCCAAAGCTGCTGCTAGAAAATACCTTGAAAAAGCACTTGGAAAATCAATGTACAGTGGGGACTCTCTGGACCTAAAATGTGTTCAACTAATACTAGGTGAAGTAGTCGGTCCACTGACAAAGATAATTAATCTATCCCTCCACCACTCCAAATTCCCCCAAATTTAGAAAGCTGCCACGGTCACCCCAGTACACAAAGGTGATGACTAGTCTCTTCAAAACAACTGCAGGCCAATCTCTATACTCTCCGCGCTCTCCAAAGCCCTTGAAAGGATTGTGGCTGACAAGCTGGTGGAGTACTTCAAGCAATATCAGCTCCTATTCCCAGAACAGCATGGTTTCCGAGTCAGCCATAGCACCATCATAGCTCTTCTGGAATTTACTGGATTCTTACATGCTGCTCTTGACAAAAAGCACATTTTCAGGGTGGTCTTTGTTGACCTATCAAAGGCATTTGACACAGTCCATCATGCCCTCCTCCTTGAACAGCTCTTAGACATAGGGCTAGCCCTAGAAACCATAGCATGGTTTTGTAGCTACATTAGGCTGTGATCACAGCAAGTAAAGATTGGAGACATCCTATCAGAAAGTTGACTGGTCAGATCAGGGGTACCACAAGGATCCATACTCTGTCTGTTACTCTTCAGTGTCTTCCTAAACAATCTTCCGTCTGTTTGCAATAGCTGCATGCTCCTCTATGCAGATGATACAGTGATTTTTACTAGTAACCTCAACCCCGTACTTCTGGAATACAACCTCCAGAGTGGCTTTGTATGGACTGAAAAATGGTTCAAAGAGCAAAAACTGGTCATAAACTATAAAAAGACCAAGACCATGCTCTTCGCCACTGCTCAAAACAAGCTAAACTGTTATCCCCTGGCAATTCAGAATGACTCCGGTAACACCCTGGAACTAGTCCCCCATTTCAAGTACCTGGGAATCCCACTGGACACTGCCCTGTCTTACACACAGCACACTGACATCATGGCCAAAGCTTTTAACACCAAGACTGGTATCCTATACAGACCAAAGCCTTTAACACCAGGACTGGTATCCTATACAGGCACAGACATTGCTTGACCTATGAAGCTCTGAACTTGGCAATTAACACTTCACTCATCACCATGGCCTAGCTGTCTATGGCTCCACTGCTGACACAGTGCTCCAACACCTCTCAACAGCCTTAAACAAAGCCTGCCACCTGCTCACAAATGCCCCCAAACTCACCCACACCTGTGAGCTTTATGTGCAATCGGTCTAGCTTCAATTGAAGGACAGAATACTTTATCAGACCTGCCTACTCGCAAAAAAGGTCTCACCAAACTTACTTCCTCAAGGAGTTCTGAGCCTTCTATCACCACCTGTACATGCCAGGCACACCAGGAGCTCGACTACACAAGTATTCCATGTGCCCAGGTGCTGCACAACTATGGCCCAGTGATTCTTTGCTAACTGGGACCCTATGTGGACAAATGGTCTACCACCTGACATAGCCAGAGCCACAACCCTTGGTTCCTTAAAACACAAACTCCATCAGCACCTCACCAACAATAGTACCTGTAGTTACCCCCCACTAGTCTACGCCCACAGCTTTAGTCTGCCTCAGCACTTCTAACTCCTGGCATGCCAAGTTAAGTCTTTGCCCAAGAACTTGCCTTCTACCTCCTTTTGCCCTAGCACTTGCCTCCCACCCCCTACCTCTTGGCTCTATTCTTTCCCTTCTGCCCTTCCTATCCCAGCTCCCACTGCCCCTCCCTGCCTCACGCTAACAGTCTGCCTCTGCCTCTCTCTCTTCCGCAGGATGCTGGCATACCATGTACTATGTCATAGCACAATTTGTGTAACTATTTGTCATTGCAAACAATGTAATGTTAAATTTGTTTTTGTACTCTGTATGTATAATTTACTGTAACTATATTGTGTCATCGTGTGTTAATGTATCGGACATGGAACCTCTCAACAAGCATCCGCTCACAGGTGTCATCCAAGATTTCAATAAACAAATATAACAAAAATTCACTTTTTATGTATAATAATTGAAATTACCAATGGTCAATCAAAAAAAATCTTGAAACCTGAAACCATAAGGATGGAAGTGAGACTGCTCTTAAAACCACAAGTGTGGTCTTAGCAGAGGAATTAATATAGTATTGATTAAGATTGATAAGTAAAATATTAAAGTTTAAAAGAATGGCCCAAATGTGCCTTTTTCAAGGGCATCTGTAAGTAAGAAATTATTCATAGAATAAGACTGTCTAGCATGCAGAGCAAATGAGCATTCTGATACATCAGAATTGCTTCATCAATCTACATGCCAGTAAGTTTAAATGGAAAAAATTAAAACTTAAAACAGCATATAGTGTAAAAAAATAATTTATACAGTAGGCTTTTACACTTGGAAGTACTATAAGAAATCAAATTGAGGATTCATTTTTATTGGAGCTTGTCAGCTGTATATAACTGCAAAGTGGCAATCATGCAATAAGGCATGACCAGAGCTTACATATAACATATGTTATTCAGTATACCAGGGCCCAGATATTCAAACTGCGCCACAAAGTAGCACAATAGCAGGAGCAGGCGCAAGTGCAATGTGCCCATGCGCAACACCGCGATAGTCAAGCACAGCGCAGGTCAAGATGCGCTTGCATAACACAACTGAATATTGCACCAACCACGCCATGGCGCAACCAAGGATGTGCAGTGACGTAGGGCTGATGCGCATTAGCACAACCAGGGGTGTGCAGTGGAACAGGGTAGCAGTGCAGTAGCACAATCAGGGATGCACAGGGACAGGATGCAGGGGTGCACCACCCATGGAAGACATGGGCAGAGGAGCATGCAGCAGACCAGACAACACCTTCTGCGCCCCATGAACTGCACATCCTGAGGTGAGCTGGAAGAACCACCAGCCCATGGACACCAGCAACAATTCCACAGCTGGGCCATAGTGCCCCAGCACACCCCCTGGCAAGCTATGACTGGAATACAAGGAGGTCCGGCCACCCTGTGCTACACCATCCCACCAATGCAGAGCACACCCTGCACAGACATCCCCAGACACCCTGCCCAGGAGCAGCACCCAACAATGCATGTCTCCTTATGCATGCCACCACCCCAACTGTGACAATGCAACCCTGTGTACCATGGAGCCATGCATTGCAGTCCCACCATGAGCACCCTGCAGCAGGCAGCAGCAGCCACTGACACAACAACTGCAGACACAGTGCCACCCTGCATGGCCCCCCCCAAGGCACAGCCAAGAGATTGACCCTGCGTCGGCACCCGAGGTACCCTGCATGCAACAGGGCCTGCCCTGGACCCCATCACCAGCAGGACAGCACCCCGCACACCCACTCAAGCACACACCCTGTCCCAGTACTGGCTCCAACAGCCAGCACGGATGCCCACAGTGGTGCATGGGATCATGTGCCACACAGGATGCAGCACAGGGCACAGACAAACACCCACCCATACCCAAGGGCACCCCAACACAGGGACACAATAGCAGGGCAACAAACCAGGTGGCGTGCAACTACAGCAGCCATTTACCCATGGCCAGTACCCCTCCATGGCACAGGTGTACCAGCCACCCTGCGCAAGCACCATGAATCTGTCCACCACCAGCATGCGGCTGGAGCACAAGTGACAGACATCAGAGCATATTCCCTGCAACAGACACAAGCGACAGCATGGAGGGAGGACAACAACAGCTGAGGCCACAGTGCCATCTGAGGCAGACATGCACCATACCGGTGACAGGAGGCAATCTGCCATTGTGCCGGGTCCGGGGAGTGGCCAGCATGGACAGCCACCACTGACATGCCAGCAGACTGTGCATAGCACAGACATGCAAGGGTGTCAGCTGCACAGGCCATGGACAGTCTGACAGGGGCACCATGAACACAATGCATGCACCATGGACCACTGCACACAGGTGTCCAGTGCACAGAGAACAACACACATACCACAGACAGTGACCGAGTCCCCCACCCACACCATATGCGGGTCCCTGCCGGACACACACACACACCCAGGCCAGCACCACCCCAATGCCATGCACACCACTGCAGCCAAGCACCTTTAGCCCGCTGCAAATCAGAGACCACCACAGTTGTCATAACAAAATGTATATATTAAACATAATCTACAACCAAACATATTTACAACTATGTACAAGGGTGGGGGGAAAGGGCTACAAACCAGGTGGGTGCAGGGATTGGGCAGGGGCAAACAAATGGGAGAGGGAAGAAGGGGTGTGAGGGTGAGTCCAGGGAGGGAATTCAACTAGGGGGCATAGAGGGCCTATCACCTGCCCCGCTCTTCACTCCTGTGCTGTCTCTGTCCACTGTGGTGTCGGACTCTGTCCCGCTCCATCCACTGCAGAATTTCAAGCATTGCCCTGGTAAGCTGTAGCAGCTCCTGCACCCCTCTCTCCATGGCTGTCCAGCATTGTCCACCTAGGACAAGGGAGCAGAGTCAATACGCCTGACTGTCCACCCCCCTGCAGCCCACCCATTGTGCACGGCATACAGCCGTGGGCCACTCCCCTGTGATGGTGTGCAACCACCCACAGTGACTGCGTCCACAAGACCCACCTACCCAGGCACCCACAGCCATGCGGACTGCTGCACACACCCACCACCCATGTCCCGCACAGCACCACCATGGCCGTACAGTGACATGGCTATGCGGTGCGAGGGCAGTGGCACAGCCATGTACCCAGTGCACTCACAGACCACCAGTGATGCCCACCCACACATGCAGTGCCACAGGACAGTGCTGAGTGTACCGTGTGGCATGCACGGTGGTGGGGCCAAGTGCTGGTGGCCATGCCCCGCCGCCAACCCTGCAACACAGCATTCACAGATGTGAGAGGAAAAGAGGCACTCACCTGCATCCATTCCAGCTAGGCGCTGCTGGCCCATGGCCCCCCCTCCATGACCCTGCTGTGGTGCACCAGCCCTCTCCAGCTCAGCTCAGGCTTCCCTCACCCTACGGCACTCCTCTGGGCCTAGGGTGCAAACACAGAGAGGGGAACATCAGTACAAACCAGTAGCAAAGCCCCCTCTAGTGTGTGCGTTCCTGCACAGCCAAGCCATGCCGCAACCCCACCACCACCACCACCACTGCCCCCACCTCCCTGCTGGGTGGACACATGCACACCACAATACCTGGACGGACGGATACTACCAGTGTATGGATGGAGCACCTACCTGGCCGTGGCATGGTGCCTCGCCGGGTGCATGCCTGTAGAAGCCCCAGTCTATCTGGGTCCCTCCACCAGAGGCACCCATACTGGTGGCGACACTGCTCACCGGAATGGGCAATACCTGTGGCCTCCTCCATGCCCTCTGCAACCTCCTCCCACACTGTGCTGTGTGGCCTATTAGTGGGTCCTGGCCAAACAGGGCCCCAGCATGGGGCTCAACAATGGCCACAAGGTTGGCCAGCTCAACCGTGCTCCACTGCTGGGCTCTCCTGCATGACATCTTTCAGTCAGTCCAGACAACAAAATGGTGCTCTGTAGCGCATGTCCCCCATGTTGGGAGACTGCACGGTACAGCGCTGCCATTCCCCATCGTGCTGTCACCAAACAGCGCGATAGGGGTGCACCCATGCAGACGCATGGCCCATAGGGGCAAATGTCAACCGCAGGGTCAAGGGTCTGTCATGCACAGAGAAATACAGTGCTATTGGGACTCCCCGCATGTAGCGCTGTAGGGTGCCTGTGTGTGATGCCCTGCAGTGGCCTACTGCACTGTGGCTCCATGTCGTCTACAGCACACCAGGACAAGAGCGCCACACATGAGAACAGCACACTAGTGCCACTGGCACAGTGGTGACCGTGCCTCCTGCACATAGCAAGTCATCAGAGCGGCAGGCGTCTGTGTCAGCATCCCGGGCATACGCCATGTGGTGCCTACTGCGCATGTCACAGAGCTGCGCCATTGCCTGACCATGCTCAACAACATTGCGCAAGGCACAACAGTGCGATATTCAGCCAGCATATGCAAATAAGCTCATCAGCAATTCCATGGCGCAACCACTGCATTAGCATTCACTTAAAGTTGCATCTTGCCTCATTTGCATGCATTGCGCTATATAAATATGCCATGGGCTGCAGAGGACATAGTTTGGTATTGCAGCCTATTGTGGTGGGTAGCGTGCTGTTTGGATGTGTGGACTATGGTGTGTGAAGGATGCATAGGACTGCACATTCAAAGGTAACACCTGTCATTCCCACAGGCTCTATCATGATCGAAAGAGGGGATGAGGAGGAACAGGGACGGGGGAGCTGGAGGAGGCCCAACTTCATCCAGGCTGAATCAGATGCCCTGTTCGAGGCCTATCTCGACAGGGAACCACTGCTCAGTGGACAGCATGGAACACCACAGGCCCGTTCTGCGGCATGGGGTGAGGTTGTGCATGCCGTGAACCAGCATGGCAGCCACCAGCGGTCCATGCAGGAGTGTAAAAAAGAAGGTCAGCATGGACAGGAGGAGGATAAAGGATAAGGTGGCTACCATCAGGGCAGCACATGCTGCCACCAGTGGTGGACAGCCGGATGTGCCACGCCTGATGCCACAGGAGGAGTGAGTGGCCAGCAGCATGTGGCGTTGTGCCATAGAGGGCGATCCTGGTGGTGGCTTCCAGACGGGTGGCAGCCCATCACTGCATGGTAGGTCCTGTGCTGTCACTGTGTGGGTGGTGGGGGAATGCCACAGGGTAGAGCAGAGACAATAATGCTACTGTGTTCCCTTACAGCTCCTGAGCATCTACATGGGTCAGCGGTGGTGGGTGTGTCCCCTGAGGGTGATGCCCTGGACACAGAGGAACACCCATCCACCTCCACAGGTGTCCGAGGGGACAGGGACACTGTATACCTGCCTGTCTATCCGGACTGAAGATGGTGCTGCAGGTGCGGACAAGGCCCTGCCTGTATCCCAACATGACAGCGCCCACGGACTTCAGCATGCTGGGACATGGACTGGTGCCAGATCCAGCACCGATGATGACAGATCACACGTCCTGGACAGTGATACGTGTGGGACACAGGATGGTCCCACAGCAGGAAACGGCACGGGCATAGCCGTCGGTGGTACTGCCGTGGAGGCCTGTGTGACAATACAGTCTCAGCCTATGCCTGTATGCCCCAGTGGGGCAGCACTGGTGTGCATACAGGCTGGTGTAGCTGTTGCATCTCCTGTGGTGGCACCGGTGAGCCCTTGTGATCAGCAGCTGGAGGGGCAGTGCCAGCAGTCAGCCAATGGCGACAGGGGGACAGTATCGGTGGCGGTGGCAGTGCACCACGTGTGGACATGCTCTGGCATGGCTCTGGTGTGCAGCGCTCATCATCAAGGGGTGCTCCCCAGCAGGGCCAGGAACACCATGAGTGACAGCATGTCAGACCGGCGGGTGACCTCTTTGATGAGCACAGCCACCTACTCCAGGCTTCAGTGGATCAGTAGTTGCGGCTTGTGACTATGGTGGATACACTCAGTGCAGTTCTGCACCAGGCAGAGGTGCGGCGCAGCAGAGACCACGGTCTGCTCCTGGCAGAGATGGCCCGGCAGCGGGAGGATGTGACCGCTGCCATTGACAGGCAGACACATGCATTCACAGCTGTCATGGCCATATTGGGCACCCAGTTCGGTGCCCATGTGCCACAGACACCACACAGTGTCATGTCCACCCCCTGTTCCCAGCGCTGTGTGACACCTGCTATGTCGACACCAGGTTCGGCTGTGGGCATACCAAGCACGCCTAGCGTGGCATGTTCAGTGAGCTGCAGACCCCTGCATGAACATGGTCACATTCTCACAGCATCACCCCTGGGGGACTGTCGGTGCCACCCCATGAGGCCAATGATCAGCCTGGCACAGCTGGCAGGTCTTGGCAGGGCCACCCATGCATCCATGGCAACCGTGGCACTGTGCCACGTGGCTGACCTGTCTCCCACTATGGCCACTGTCTGCCACTGCCCTGCGTGCAGTGTGGTGTGTATCGTGCGACGCATGGGTGGGGTACCTGGCCCTGCACACACACAGTACCTGTGCACACCCTCCTGGCTGCTGGCCACTGTGGCGTGTGCATGATGATGCCTGCGTTGCACTGTCCACCAGTGTGCAGTAGTGCTCAGTGTCTGAGGTACGCACAGTGACGGCCACTGGGCATGGTTGTGTGTGGACCTGTGTGGGGGTAGGGGTTGCATTTGGGGTTGGTGAGCCATCTACCCCTTGTGCATGTCTTGTGGTGTGTGTGTGTGTGTGTGTGTGCATGTATCGTGTTTGGCCCTGCCCATCCCTGATGGCGTGTGCGGTGCCACGCTCAGACCCATTCCCTTGCCGCCACCCGCCCTTGGGGTTCGTCCATGCATGTCTGTGGGCTGTGCCCTTGCCATTGGTGGTTGCACATGGCCCCGTGACCTACCTGTGTTGGCCAAAGTGCTCTTCTGTGATGGTGTCCCGGTGCAGCTGTGACATCCAGATCAGGCGGGGGTCCCTTCAGTCAGGGGGTGGCTGCCCATCACTGTCTGGACTGGTGTCCTCATCGTCCCCACCGCTGTCCCCGTCTTCGACCTCTACAGCTATCCCACAGTCGTTGACCATGTTGTGCAGGATGCAGCAGGCCAAGAATAGCCCGCAGGCCTTAGAGGGACTGTACTGTAAGGCACCGCCAGACGTGTCCAGGCACTGGAAACCTGCTTTCAGCATCCCAAACACCTGCTTGATGACATTCCATGTTGTGGCGTGTGCCTCATTGTACCGTAGCTGCGATGGGGTAGTGGGGCGCCGATATGGTGTGAGCAGCCAGGGACGGAGTGGGTAGCCACTGTCACCTGTGTGTAGAGGGTGGACATTAGTATGGTGGTCTGCATCACTTTGCCATGGGCCATCAAGTCCAGAACCTATGGCACCTCTGACTATGCACCCCCTCCATCTGCTCATGTCATCCTGCGTGATATGCATACTCACCAACTAGGTGGCCAGTGGGGATGTCCCCACTCTCAAACCTGTGGCACAGTGTGGACTGGTGTCAGATGAAGGCATTATGTGCTCCCCCAGGGTGCGTGGCACGGACATTGGTTATGCGCCCCCTGGCATCGCACACCACCTGGCAGTTGATGCTGGCATACCCCTTCTGGTTTATGTAGGTTACACCATCCGGGCCAGGCAGCATGTAGATGGCCACATGGGTGCAATCCATGGCCCTGAGCATGCCAGGCATACGTGCTACCCTGTGGAACTCTTGTATATGTGCTGTGCACTCCACGTGTGTGCTGGGGAAATGAATGTACTCTGCAGCATGTGGCAGCAGTGCACTGAGGAACTGTGTGAGTAGGTGTGACATGGCCAACTAGGTTATGATTGTTGTGTCCCCTGTTGGTCTCTGGAAGGTGCCCGTGGTGAGCAGGCACTGACAGCTGTCACCTTCATCTCCACTGACAAAGCATGACTCCGTCGTGTGGATGCCTGCATCTCATCACTGCACAGCTCACAGAGCCACCTCAGGATCACCCGGTTTAGGTGGTACCGGCCCACAATCTCTGTGTCAGAGTAGTGTTCGAAGGTGGTGCAGGCTTGGTACCTCCTGTTCTGGGCGTACCACCAACAGGCCCTTCCACGGCAGTGCCCCCCTGCTGCCTGCCTTTTCACACCCCTCATTACTGCCTCCATCTGGAAGGTGGCGCTGGCCATGTTCCTGGCTGGTGTTCCCCCCCGGAAGCTGTTATCCTGCTCCCGCTGTCCATTTATGATGCTCCCCCTGCACCGGGTACACCTCCGGCCTTTGGCTGTGGCTGTTCTGCCTACTGCCACTTCCCTCAGTCCACTGTGGCACTACCCTAGCAACCCTGCACAGTGGCACAGATTCCCCACTCCTTTCCTGTTGCTGGTTAACTCCAGGTGTGCTCTGTCCTGCTCCTGCCCAGTCCTGCTCACTGCTACCCTCTGCCTTGTGCCTGTCAGCTCGTTTCCACCTGTGGCTTCCCTGTAGTGTTCTTGCACCTCTCTCTTGATCCTTTTTATTTTGGATCATTTCCGCTGTCACGCAACTTCCACTAGCTCCCCTATCGCACATGGTGTATGCTGTTGAATATCGCACTGCGCATGTTATTCATGGTTCCTCCCCCTACGGTTGTGCATGCATTCATTACTATTGCGCTCTTAGCGATTGCAACTTGCGTCGCACAGCTGCCTCCCACTGAATACTGCACAATGGCGCATTTCCGTACTTGCGCTGGTGCATCTCTGTTGTGTATGGCACATCCCTTTTGAATATCCGGACCCAAGTGTATAAGTAAGCAATAATACTCAACATGGTGTGGGTTGTTTCCTCATAAGAACATGCCAGATGTATGAGGAGATTGCATCAAGTACTTTCATCTCCTGGGAAGGACTTTTCTCAGGTAACACCCCACACACTGGATGGATCCCCTTCCTTGTTTACAGCACTACATAGTACATACCACTAAAGGCTTCTGTAGCCATTTGGCTTCTCATCTCCTCCCAACTTGTGACCAATGTCTCAGAAAAGTGCTGCAGTCTCAAACAGCTGACAGCACTTCTGCCTCCCCCTCCAACCCTAGGCATGATGGCTCAGAAAGGTGCTGGACCACCAGACAGCTGACAGCACGTCCAGAAGTTGTTGGCTTCATACTAGAATATTGTCCCTGGGGTCAGGAATCAGTTAGCAGTTGCATTCCCCTATGCAGAGAAGTGATGTGCTGTAGCCCATCCTTAGTAGTTGACAGGTGTTGTCAACTGCAGGGCAGTCATTATCAAAGCCAATAGTTTATGCATGTGATTGCATTCTAACCACCAAGACTATCTCTGTGGAGTATCACAGTTACATTCAACAAGGAGGAAACACTTGTTGATTATGGGATAACTGATCTTTTGCTTTTCAACTGGACTTGTGGGCCAGTGAAGGGGAGTGTTGGTTTGTTCTGGGAGGTGAGACAGAAGAGCATCATGGGAGGAAGCATATGGCCACGTTCCAACAAATCTGGACCAAGAATTGCATTCATGCAACAATATGAGGTTAGTTTTGCTTTATCTTGTTTTATTAATATTACTGTTAGCAATTTATTTTATGTGGGGTGGGATAGGTTGGGTTTATCCTAAAATTAGCAAAAAATGTTTTACAGAGTTAGGGATGTCAAATACCATCACTTGACTGAATTGACAATAGCAAAAAGATTTTGTAACATAAGCATAAATAATTATTTATATTGGTATACTGTAGAGAGAAGTGAGTTCAGTACTGGGGTGGGTCAGTGATAGGCAGTGCAGACTGGCTCGGGATGGACGTACAGCTTAACACATGGAGTCCAGTACCTTTGAGCAAAGAGTGTAATACCTTATGTTGCATGACAATTGTTTTGTGTTTTGGAGCCAGGGTGTTACTCGTGTGACTTACTAGTGTAGTCTGTGCTGGCAGTAGTTTGTTGTGTTGAAGGGAAAAGGAGTAAAGAGCTTCATAGGAAGATTGTGTCATGTATATGAACATATGAAAATGCCAACAGAAGGCTCAAAAGGTCCATCAAGTGTGCTCATTGTGGAGCCCATGCACATTTGCAACACATTGCTCTGCCCCTCCTCTGTCACCCTATCTTCCCCTTGACTTTATCCCACCCCCCTTTGAAACCCCAAACTGATATGTGATGGATTACCTCTTTGGGCTGTGCATTCCATTCTCATCATTTTGTGAAGAAGTGTCTTCTGGCCTCCTTCCTGCACCTACTCCCCACCAAGTTGTTGCTTTGCAAATGGGTGTTTTTGTTTTTGCTTATGCTAACAAGATCCCCAATGTCACCTTTGTTTATGTGTTTAAGGTACTGTATTTAAAGGTCTTGATCATGTCCCCCCTCTCTCTTCACTCTTCCAGTGAGTACATATTCTAGTTCCCCCGACTTTTTTTAATGTTGGATATCTGGCTACCCTGAGATCATCTTGGTTGTCCTTCTCTGCACCATCTCCAGCTGATTTATGTCCTTCTTGAGGTAGAGGCTTCAGTACTGCACACAGTACTCCAGGTGCAGTTGCAGCATGGCTCTGTATTGGGGCAGAATTACTTCCTTCCGTCTGCTGGTGAACCCTTTATATGCAAGGCAGCATTCTGTTTGCCTTCTCCTGCTATTTTTAGCACTGGATTGACAGTTTCAAATAGCTTGTGATTACTATGCCTAGGTCTGTTTCCTCCTTTAAGACTGTGACCGTCACTACACCCAAGTCTGTACTCAGCTCTGGGGTTCTTGCACCCTGTGTGCATTACCTAACACTTCCTTGTATTGACACCCAGTTGCCAGATTCCAGACCAACTTTCCAGCCTCATCATGTCCTCCCTAAGATTCCTCATGCCCAGCTCAGTATCCACCCTCTCACAGAGCTTGGTGGCAAATAAGCATATTTTGCTTCTGATGTGGTTCCCAAATTCATTAGTAAACACACTCAACTGGACCAAACCAAGCAACAAACTCTACAGAGCCCCTCTAGTAATTTTCCTCATCCCTGAGTGCCCCCTCCCACCACCTTCTACGTTATCCCTCCTACTCAGTTTGCCATCCACTTGGTCAGTTTCTTCTGTGTCCCCCTGTCTGCCAGCTTTTTGATCAACCTCTTCTGGGGGACTGCTTGAAAGGTCTTGCTGAATTCCAGGTACAGTATGCCTACCACCTGGCCCCTATTCATCACCTTTTTGACCTAATCAGAGAATATGATCAAATTGGTTTGGCAACACCTCCTTACCATAAACCCCTGCTGTCTTCTATTCTGGAGCCTGTTTTGCCTCAAGAAACTTGACCAACCTTTCCTTTGGGATGGTTTCTATAAGCTTGCAAACAATTGATGTCAAGCTGACTGGTCTATAGTTCCCTGGTTCATCTGTTGAACCACTCCTATGTAGGGACACCACATCAGCCACCCTCCATTCATGTAGCACCATGTCTGTATCCAGAGAGCTGTTGAATGGGTTAGCCAGGGGTGCCACAAGAAGTGTCACCATCTCTCTACGCCTTCCCATGCAAGTAATCTGGCCCTGGTGGCTTATCCACCTTGAGAGTCTTCAGTCTATTGAGGACTCTGTCTTCCATAATTGCTCCCTCACTCATCATTACTGATCCCCATCCATGTCATCCCCAGTGAAATTGATCCATCCTTCTCCTTCATGAAGGCTGAGTAAAAGAACTGGTTCAATACTTCTACTTTTTCTCTGTTCCCCTACACCTACCTGTCCCACTTTTCAGCTCCATTATGTTTTTCTTTGTTGTATTCTTCTCCGAGACGTATCATGAAAAAGGTTTTATCTCCCTCCTTGACCCCCTCAGCTATACACAGCTTTGCCCACCCCCTCTTGGTCTTCCTTACCTCCCTGCTAGTTGACTTCAGTTTCCCTAAGTGATTGAAGATCGCATAATGGGCAGCAGATTGCAGTAGCCGTTTCCCTTCTCCCTTCTGTCTATTGTGTGGTAACAACTATCCTTCATGAACAGCTGGTGTTAAATAGCAATGAGCTTTGAATATGAATAACTGGGATAAGTAGAGTAACTGTATTTTGAAACATACTACATGACTCTTCAAAATGTAGTGTTTGATGAAACTTTGTTATGTTTTTATATGTAACGTGTAATAACAATTGTTTAATTAATTATATGTGTGTATTTTTTACGACCTCACAGTATTTAAACACAGCATTTTTATCCTTCAAACCATGCTATATGAAGAAGAGTTTTGAACTTGAAGCACTGGGGCAAGTGGTTTGTGTGCTTATGTCTGCACTTTACTTCTACTTAATGTGGTGCATTAAAGCATTTGAAAATCAAAATTCAGAAGTCTTGTGCCCATTTTCTGGCTTGAGAGTGCAGGTCTACTGGAACTGTGTGCCCTCAGCTTTCCACAGCTTTGCCCTCCCCCCCGGTCTACCTTATTTCTCTGCTAGTTGACTTCAGTTTCTCTAAGTATTCAACACTGTCTTCCTTCCTTTTGGTCTTCTTATACTTCCTGTATGAAGCCCTATTATGTCTCACTGCTCTGCTGACCTCTACTGTAAACTACAGCAGTTTCTCCTCTAATTTTTCCCCTTCTGTTTAAAGCAGGTTGTAGTGACTGCCTGGACCCCATCACTCCTATATCAAGGTCCACCTTTGTTCCACACCCAAGTCCACTCTGAGCTTAGTCATTCTCCTAAAGTCTTTATTTTTGTTAACACACTATTTGAACAGAAGAATGAGCTTGCATCACAAAAGATAATAAATGGGAACCCTTGCATAGAGTAGCCTGTCTCAGCATCTCAAGGTTTCTTTTGGCAAAAAATAGAAGCTTGGATCTCAATGGTTCTGTTGCTATAGAAACCTCTTGATGCTGTCAAAGTACTGTTGTGTATAGGTGCACATAAATTATCCTTTGTGTTTCCCTTGTTGAAAGGATTACTTTTTTATTTAATTCCATAAGCTTGTATTAATACTGGTTAAGAATCAGGTCACATCATTCTATTTCTTTAGTATTGCATTAGTTCAGAACCAGTACAAAAAGAGTTCAATACTCATGGATCTGATGCTGTACTTGACATTGCAACAGTGATTTATGAAAATGGCATCTGAAGGTTGAAAGTCACTCAAATTATAGCAATTTTTAGAACATTTTTAGACAAAATAAAACATATATGCAAAATATATATTATTTCTTTACATCACCAAATACTTACTGAATTATTTTTTTCTTCATCTTGTGCCACCATGTCTTGTATGACATCACATGTTGACCAGTCATCATCTTCAATACCTGGCTGCAATATGGGCAAGCTTTAACTTTTTTTGTTTTCCAAACTCCACTGCTGATATCAACAAGCCACTGGGTGTGGTAAAATTATAACTGCAAGCAACAGATGTATCATTTCCACTCCACTATTTTGGATGTGTTAATATAACAAAATCATTCCATTTTTAGGGTAATGTCTGATCTTGTGGCCTTGTAAGTCAACTCAGACTGAGATTTCCCACAACCTTCCACTACACAGCATCTTGGCATATGGTATAATCAATAAATAAATATATATATCACCTGCAAGAATAATCTATGTGATACTGTATGTGAAAGTTCCCCATTTCTGTCTCTCCATTTTTTTCCATAAAAACTGAGTACTGTTATCAGCTTACTTGTGTTGAAATATCTCTGTCTTTGAAAAAAAAATCAATTTATTCATTGCAAAAGTTACCCTCATCAGTCTGATGCACTTCTCTATCTCTCCCCCTCCCCTCTGCTCCTCCCACGATCATAGTAGGATAAAGTGCAGAAGTACAGGATAAGTGGTCCAAACCCATAAATGGTATATCTTACAGGGGCTGGTTGCCTGAGCCTCAACTAGGTCAATAAAATAACTACCCCCTCTAAATATCTTTCATACATAGCTAGCTGACAGAGCAGTGGAATGATTATTGGCTTTTCACCAGCTGTCTGACATGCTGCATTCAGCATTTGAAAAGTTTTTTGCCTGTAACATGTGTGAGTGTGTGTGTCAGACAGAAGCTGCTGCCTGGAGTGCCATATTTTTACTTTCTCAAGCAGAAGGTTTCATTTTACAACAGAAGCTCTGGTCTCTCTGACAGTGCCCCTTTATCTTAACTGTTCTGTTTGACTGTGAGCGATTGAGAGCAAGAAAATAGTCCTGCATAGGAGGGGAGGGAGGAGGTAACAGCACTGGACTCAGTGGTGAGGAAGCAGAGAGATGTGATTCAGTTTCCACTTGATGGAAGCAGACAAGTTGTGCTGCATTAGAAAACATTCCAGATATTCCACAGCCACCTTTCTCTACTGATGTGATGACATCAGAATACATTCGCATAGCCCCGCTATGCAGCTACAAAAACACACACAGAGCCTTTCATCACAAAAATGTGCTTAAATGGGTAACTGACAGTGGAGGCTCAGTTCAAGCCAAGTGCTAGCTAAATGCAATAAGTCAGTGGACCGTGCAGATTCTGCATTTGTCTTCTTTGCTACTGAGGTCTACGGTATAACTGAAACATGCGCTGAGTAACCTGTGAGCCCAAATACAAACTATATGCAATTTGTTTATACTGTGCCCATAATCTTAACAGTTCCAGTTTTTCCTACATTATTGACTGTCTGCTGCTGTATGTGTTGACTGTGTGCTGTATTACATGCCATTCCAGTTTGAGTGCTTACTGACTGTTCTTTTTTTAAAATTTTATTTTAATCAGAATCAAATCAACTGTTTACAGACCTTTGTGTACATATACAGATTTCAGCTTTTCTCAAGAGAGAATTGTGCATAGATGTCACATAACAGTAGTTGGTGATTATTACTCTGGGTAAAAATAAAGTATTTAAAGTATATTGAAATATCAATTATATTGCATCCATAGTACTCCTTTTGGAATACCAATAGGCCTCTCGGCTAGTAACTGAAAACTTTCAGGAATGATTTCCCACTTCCCCCCCCTTCCCCAAGACTTCTCATCCCAGTCCTCCCTTCTTCCTGTAGCTCTCTGAAGACAAAATAATGACATAAGTTTTCTATTCACAAAAGACTCAAAAGGTGGGGAGCCAATGTGACTGGAGGGCAGATTCTAAGGGTCCCCAAATCTGCTGATACCTGTCCCCTTGATTCCCAACCTTATATTGTGTATGTTCAATTTTCATACAATGTAAACGCATCTTGATCCACAGAGTCACTGTCAGAGCTGACTCCAGTCCTCAATGCTGGGCCATAACCTGTTTTCCTACCACTAAACCAAGACACCAGAGAGGGTGGCTAGTGATTTTATGGCCTTTTCCACCACTAGAGATCCCCAGAAAAACATCTGCAGCCCCGGGTGAATATGATGCATGTAATACCTTAAGTAGTATGGACATAATAGCTTGCTAAAATGGGGCCATTTTTGCACAGTCCCATGCCATATGGAAAAAGGTTCCCTCTTGTACTTTACACTTTGGGCATTTATCTGTTTCAAGCGGGTCTATCCTATGCACCAGCACTGGGGTAAAGTAGGTCCTGTGTGAAATATATTGTAGTGGATTGCTTGCAATCTATTACTGACCGAGCATGTTAGGCTGCTTCGCAAAGTTCCCAGCCAGTCTCCCTCAGTGAAGGATTGAGGACCCAGATCTCTCTCCCACTTAGATTGGAGTGTCATAAAAGGACTAGGCAATGCTCCCAAGAGGGCTATGTAACTTTTGGTTAATGGTTTGGACCTAAGAATCTGATGGTGACCAACAAAGATTTCCTTGAGGGGGGAGTGCTGGGGAGAGAGAGAGGGTGGGCCCCCCCCATCATCAATACCACACAACCTAGATCTGATCTGGAGGTAGGTAAAGGAATTAGATGGGTTAAGATTATACTGCTTATCTAGCTGCTGATAAGACATCATGGTGTCACGTAAGAAAAGTTGGGTGATAAGGTGTAGCCCAACTATGTCCCGGTCCAACTATCCAGCACTTTATATATGGAGCCTGGGATCGAAGTTTCTTCCCAGGGGGCATGGTCTATAGAAGCATCTGGGGAAGGCCTACAAGGGTGTTTAAATATCATATGTGCTGCCAGCCAGAGTCATTTGATGACTTGTTTTCTCCAGGCCTGCAGCAAAAAGGGAATTATATAGTGGGGCACCAAATGTTGATTCTTCCAAAACCACCCAGGCCTGCCTAGGTGAGTTACTTGGAATTAGGTCCTCCAAAAAAGGTCAACTGAGCTGCCAAGTAGTACAATCGTAAATTTGGTAGACCTAATCCCCCTCTCTTCACTGGCTGCCAAAGCACCTTTTGTTTTATCTGTGGTCTTCATCCCCACCACAAAAGAGTGGCAATGTACCCCTTAAGAACCTTAAAATATTTGAGTGGGATATGAATCAGCAGGGTCTGGAATAGATATAAGCATTGGAGCAGAAGTCACAACTTAACTAGGTTGACCTTGGCAAGCAGTGTCAGGGGAAGTGAGCTCCATCTGTCACAGTCCACCTTGATTTTTTGTATCAGTGGTTTATAATTTAATGCTCCCACCTTGAAAATCTTCCTAGGGAGCCAGATTCCTAAATACTGATTATCTATAGAGGGGGGATGTTTATTCCATTTATTTGTATAGAGTTGCTACTTCCATTTAGCGGTAACCATTCGGATTTCGCCCAGTTAATCTTGTGACTAGAGAGTGGGAAGTATATTTTAAATAATATGGTCAGGGCCTGGAGAGCTTTATCGGGTTGTGCAATTAATAAAAAAATATCATCCCTAAAAATCGAAATCACATGATTTACACCATTGTGTTCATAGCCCCTGCTGTCAGGATAGTGTCCAATTGTTGTGGCCAAAGCCTCAATGGTTAGTACATACAGAAATGGAGATAAGGGACATCCCTGTCTTGTTCCTCTGGTGAGGTAAAAGGTTGTAGATATAGTGTCATTTTTCAGGATCTGTGCCTTGGGCATCTTGTAAAAAGTGTCAATCCATGAGCGAATGCGGGGCACTAGACCAAAACCCTCTAACACAGCAAACATAAAAGACCATTCGATGTGGTCAAAGGCCTTCTTTGCATTGAGGGCTAAAAGGCCCTGACCTTTATTCCTCCCCATCTGAGCCCACTGTGTCATAATGTTCAGGGTTTGGTGAATATTGTGCTTCTCCTGATGGCCTTTAACAGAAAACCACTGATCAGGGTGGACCAATCCAGGGAGGACCCCTTCCAGCCGAGCTGCGATTATTTTTGCAATAATTTTATAATCTGCATTAAGGAGCGAGATGGGATGATACAAACTGCATTTGATGGGGTCTTTCCCCAGCTTCAGTAGGACAGTAATGATGGCTAAAGTCTGCGATGAGGGTAGTTGCCCACACTCCAGAACCTCCTCTATCATTGCACTCATAAGCAGGAGGAGATCCTCCCAGAAAAGTCGATAGAACTCCACTGGTATCCCATCAGGGTCTGGGGCCCTACCTGATCTGGAACTCCAGATGGCTTGTTTGATCTCTTGCATTGTCTCTGATTGGTCCAGATTATCCTTCATGGAAGGGTCCAGGGTGGGAAGAGGGACAGCCCCCAAAAATGTTTGTGATGATGTCCCTGAGGGAACCTCAGAGGTGTAAAGTGTCTCGTAAAAAGGTTTTAAAAGTTATATTAATGCTCTGATGGTCAGAAGAGATGACTCCCTCCTGTGTTTCTATTGCCAAAATGACCCAATCTGCCTGTTTCTTTTTAGCCTGCCAGGCAATCCATTTTCTGGCTTTGTCTCCTTCAAAGTGAGACCCTGCTTGGGACACCAGGAGACCCCCTCTCAATTCGTCTGGAGGAGAGTTGGTTCAGTTTCCCTTTAAGACTTTTTAATTCTCCCAGGTTCATTCCCTGTTCCCGACAGCATCTTTTTTTCCAAATCTGTCACCTGTTTTTCTAGATCTAACTCCTCCTGCACTTCTTGTTTCCAAAGATGTGCTGCATATGAGACAGTCACTCCCAGTATATATGCTTTTAATGCTTCCCATGTGATGGAAGCGGAGGTTTCCCCCCACTTTATTATGTAGTAAATATTCTTTTATGTCCTGGGACATCTGGGTTTGGAAAGTTTTATCTGTTAATAAGGTGTGATCTAGATGCCACTGCTTAGCTTGTGGAGTTTCTCCATACTGTTCTAGGCTAACACTAAGGGGGGGCATCAGAGATACAAATAGAACCATATATTGCTGTAAGCTTTCCATGAAGTAACTCCGAGGACATCAGAAGATAATCTATTCTTGTAAATAATCAATGGGCATGGGAGAAAAAGGAGAACTCATGTTTCTGCATGTTTAAGTATCTCCATACCTCTGTCAGAGCTCTTTCCTGAGCAAATGCTCGCAGAGCAGCAACACTCTTTGTCAGGGGTCAAGACTGATTCCCTAAGTGATCTAGGATTGGATCCCAAAAGGTGTTAAAGTCACCACCAATAACTATAGGGTCAGGAAATGGAGCAAGAACTAAAGCCAAGTGGTGAAAGAAGTCTGGGCTATCAAAATTAGGACCATACAAGGACAACAAGGTATATCACATTTCCCCTACTATTGCATCTACAACCACATAACGGCCCTGTGGATCTGATATTGTGGTATGAATAATAACTCTCAAATTTGGGTGAAATCAGATTGCCACCCCTCTGGCCTTTGAAGTAAAAGGGGCCACCAGGAGTGTACCTCCCCAGGAATTTGCCAAGCTATCTGACTCTTCTTTTGTTAAGTGTGTATCTTGGAGAAAAATTACATCCCCCCCATTCCCAGTTTATAAAGGAGTAAACTCGTTTTCTCTACACCACTGAATTTTTTTTTTTAGTTGTTTAACCAGGTATAGCACACTAAGCTGGAAGCTTTTTTACAGGAGCGACCTGGGAGCACAAGGAGGTTAAGTGACTTGCTCAGGGTCACACAGTATGCAAGTGGAAGCTGTGGGATTCAAACCCAGGTCTGGTCTGCTGGGTGTCACCAGATTTGCAGCTCAGACCATTTTAGCACATTGATGTTCCAGGATATAAATTTCAACAACGTCGTATGTTCTGCCATAGTAAAATCACAACAGCAGTCATTTCTACAGTATTTACAATTCTCTCTAGATATACAGTTGTTGCTTCCTGAGGTTCTTAAAACCGTAAACTGAAGAAAACCATGTAACAATAATTCCCCTTGTTTACGAAAAAACATACTTTCAACTACCCTTACCTCCCCTTCACTCAACCTTCTCAACACACAAACTCCCCACTTTCTCCCTCTCAGAATCATTACAAATAGGTCTCCCCTTATCCAAATTAATCCCCGTCCCCTCCCCACCCTGTTCTTCCCCATCTCGAGAATGTCTCCCCATCCCCCTGTGTCTTTGTCCCTACCCCCAGCCGCTGTTTTAGGGAGTATCACAAGCCTGCTCCCAATGACTAGCATCCTTTGTTTGTAATGTTTTCCATGTATAAAGACTTGCTGTAACAAGTGTTTTTTGACTAAGTGTATACACCATTTTATTTTCTCACCTCCCTGTATAATGTGTTAATGATGTGTTAACTTATTTTGTTTTTGTTCTCTGTTCTATATTTTTTGTAAATATCTGTACAACTTGATGTTTGTGAAAATGGGCATTTTTGCTCACATACCTTCCAGTATAAAATAAAGATTGATTGATTGGTTGAAGTACACTTCATCTCCCACTACTCTTTGTGGAAAAGCCTAGTGCTGCTTATTGCAACCCCTTGGTGAATATTTTTGGAAAAAGGGGTGATGTAATGCCATCCATTCCCTGTACCTGGGGGGGGGGTAAAGGACTCTAAGAGCCCTCACGGAGAAGGCCACAGCCAACTTCTCCGGCCACAAGAGACAGAGACAAGGGAGAGGGGGTTGGGGGCAGACAGGAAATCCCTCTCAAAACAGTGGCATACTGTATACAAGTGGCCCTGTGTCTGTATATAAGGATCAAGGAGGCCAGTACAGGAGGGGTGAAGGACCGCCCTACAGGGACACTCAGATATGCACCCCCCAGCGACCCCACCTCCTTCTTCTGTGCTGGATATAGATTGACTATACATTGCTATATTGCCCTTCATTTGCATCACCTGGATCCCCGCTCTCATTAGAGGTTAGTGATATTAGACTGGGCCAAGATTTCACCGCTTAGTACTAGCAATGGACGCCCATCCTCCAAACCCCTCCCACCCCCCGCCTGGTCTTCAAAACCACGCATCTCCCTCAGGGTTACATCCCCCTCTCATTTTCCAGAAAATCAGTACTGAACATGGTAAATAACACCACTCAATTAGTCATACTTTGAACAATACCAGAAAGAGAAAAAAAAAAACAGCCTAATGGGGCCTTAAGACCCAGAAATTCAGCCCACACTCTGCAAAAGGAGACACTTTTATCTGCATATCCAGGTTGTTTTCTTCAAGGACTGTAAGACCCCTGCCATATATTGAAGAGCATGCAAGGAAAAGCGCCAGACCCAATACGTATCACAGATATTAATGTCTTAGGTGTTGTGTGGGGAATTCTCGTAAGTTCACATATGGGCATAGTTTTTATGTGATGGTTTGGTCCTCCTACAATGATGGAGATCATGTTGATTTTACACATATCTAGGTAAAGAAAGTGTAGCAGCTACTGCCTCCATTTCCATGTTTTCCCCATCTCAGCAAGCAAATTAACAGAATGGCCCAAGGAGTACATAGACCCCAAAAATAAAACGTTTCTGCCCAAAATCTAAAAGCTTGGTTCGCATAGTAGTCACAGGTGTACTGCAGCAACATTTTCCAAAACCAAAGATAGAGGCTGCTGGTGCAGACTAGGGAAGTAATCTGGAGTTCAGGAATCCAAGCTCCCTAAAAAGGTCTGTTGAATTATGGAACTTGGCTGCAACTAAGGTACTCCACCATGGAAGAGGGGATGGCCCCAGTCCTGCCATTATAGGCTGGAAAAACCATTGTGAGCCATGTTGTTATCTGCCCCCCACCCAATGGTCACCCCAGGAGCCACTGTTACTGTAAATAACAAAGTACCTGGAGAAAGTCCAGTGGTTCAAGTCTCCAAGTGAGTCATGGTGGATGTAGAACAGCTGTCTGCATTCTGCAGCTCCATGCGTATGTAAGAGAGAGAGAGTTGCCTCCAGGTCTCTGAAGGTCTTAGATCCCTTGTCTGGATGGTGAATAATGAGGCATGCCAGGCATACCAGGGAAAATGGACTGTGTAAGGTATGGAGCTTCTTTTTGACTTCGGCAAATGCTTTTCTCTCTGATTGCAGCTTCCTGGAGTAATCGGGAAAAAGACTTGGCTTTTTTTCACCTTGATGGATCCCACTTTCCTTGCCGCCTCCAACACTAATTGCCAGTCTGGATATCAGAGAAATTTCACTGGTAAATGCCTTGGTCTCTCTTCTGGTCCTGGATGTGTCCAGGGGACCTGTGTGCTCATTGCATTTCTAATAATTATGTGATGGTTTGGTCCTCCTACAATGATGGAGATCATGTTGATTTTACACATATCTAGATAAAGAAAGTGCAGCAGCTACTGCCACCATATCACATCGCCCCTGACATTGACTGAGCTCCTGACCACTTCACAAATGCCTTCTGTAAGGCTTGTGACCTTTTCACCCCCTCACCAGGATCCGCTCCAAAAAATGCAATGCCCCATGGATCATCCCACCTCTCCTCCAGAGACTCAAAAACAGAGATAATCTCTGGCACATTGCTGTAGAATCTGGAAAGGCATCTGACAGACAGGCCTACAATGCAGAATGCAATAAGTGCACTAGGGCCATTAGGCAGGCCAAGGCAGAGCACTACCAGACCACCCTCGCTTCCACTTGGGGTTCAGCCCAGACCTTCTGGGATAATATGAGAGAGCTAAATGGGAAGTTCCACTCCCCCCCCAATATCCCAGCTCTCCATCAATGGCACCCCCAACACAGATCCGCTCCTTGTAGCCGATTGCCTTAACACCGCCTTCTCTGACCTAAGCTCGGTCTTCCCTAGCAGCTTCTTTGACCCAATCCCCACCTCTCTCCCTCCGGTCCTGCATTGCCCACCATTCTACCTGCACACCCTATCCCCCCAAGAAGCCAGGTCACACCTGCTGAAAGCCTTAATCAGCAATAACCCCAGCAGTGACCCCCTCGATTCCAGGATCCTCCGTATGGTCTTGGATGAAGTCCTAGTCCCCCTGACTGACCTTCTAAACTGGTCTCTATGCCTGGGTCCATTCCCAAGTGCTTGGAAAACTGCTGAAATCACACCCATACATAAGACTGGGGACCGGTCCAGCCCCAACAATTACCGGCCGATCTCCATCCTCCCCCCACTCTCTAAAGCCCTTGAAAAAGTGGTGTCGATCCAGCTCTCTGAATACCTAACCAAGTGCAACATTAAGTGTCCATAGCAGCACAGCTCAGGACACAGTACAACCACGGCTCTCCTGGAATTCTCCCAACACTTGCATGCTGCTCTCGACTCTGGCAGCCTTGCAGGAGCAGTGTTCATTGACCATTCCAAGGCCTTTGACACTGTCTGTCATCCCCTTCTACTCGACTCTCTCCACCAACTTGGCTTCTCTGGCGGTCCTATTTTCTGGTTCTCTAACTACCTCTCTGCTAGATCCCAGCGTGTCAAGATCAGTGGCTCCCTCTCCAGCACTCTTCCCATTTGCTCTGGGGTCCCTCAGGGCTCCATCCCTCTGGGTCCAGTACTTTTTAGACTCTATCTCAACACCCTCCCTAGCTCATGTACCGGTAAAATGCTCCTCTATGCCGATGATGCAGTCCTCACCTCACATCCCAGTCCCACCTCCCTCCAATTATCCCTCCAGCAAGCTTACAACCAAGCCAAAAGGTGCTTCAATGACCACAGACTGGTCATTAACCTAAAGAAAACCAAATCAATGCTCTTCTCCCACCACCAAAATTAAGTTAAAAATACCCCTCTCTTGATTATCCCCAACACTCTGCAACCGCTAGAACAAGTGACCACATACAAGTACCTAGGCATCACGTTTGATACTGCTGTCTCCTTCCACGCCCACATTAATGCCCTGTCAGATGCCATAAACTCTCAGATTGGCCTGCTATTCTGGCACAGGGACTGCCTGCCTCAGGTTGCCCTCAGGCTGGCCATCACCTCCTCCGTCTTGTCCCTCATGGACTATGGCTTGCCCATCTATGCCACAGCTGACAACACTGCCCTCTCCAAAATCCAACTCTCCCTCAATAAGGCCTGTAGGCTCCTGAACGGTGCCCCCAGCCGCACTCACACCTGCTTTCTCTGTACTACCACCAATCTGCTCAACTTTGAGGAGTGACTGCTCTACCAGACCTGCTTCTCGCTAAGATATCACTGCTAGGACTCTCCACCCCGGGGGTCTCCACCTCCCTAAAGCAGTCATCATCGTCTGTCACCACCCATAGCTCTGTTAAGACCACCTTCCAGGTGCCCAGAACCAAGACCTCTCTTGCCCAGAGATCCTTCCTCTACCGAGCCCCCACCTGGTTCAGCTCCCTCCCTACCTGCATCTCCAACTTGCCAAAAATTGGCTCCTTCAAAACAGCCCTTTGGAACCATATCTTTAATACCCGCTGTTGTAGGTGCAACTAACCCCCTGTTGTAACCTGTGGTACCTGCCCACCTTGCCCCCTGGCTCGACAACATCCACTGGACAGCCTCTCCCTCCCGCAGACCCACTCCTTCCCCTACTAGGTCCAAATAGGGATGTAACCCACTGTCTTCTCTGAGGACCTACTATATCCATTATTGTAACTCACAATTTTGTAACATTATGTAACCTAAGTAACATACCTAAGTGTATCTGTGTTAAATGTTCCTTTTACTGCACCTGTAATGTTACCGTTTTAATCTGCACTGTAATAACTGTCTTGATGTCTGCCTTTCCTGCAACAAGATGCCTTTATAAATGAGTCTCTGACTCAAAGGTTGTAAACCCGATTTGTATTGAATAAAGAATAAAGAATAAATATGGTAGTATCTGGTAGATGTAGTGTTTTAATGAGCCACGGGCCCATGAAACCCCCACAGTCTGGGCTGGCTCTTTTTCTGACCTTTGTCCCATAACACATGGGGTACTGCAGGGCCCTATCTTGGGCCCTTTGTTGTTCTCCCAATTTATGAATGATTTACCTAAAAACTGGTGGGGCCTCAGTGCACCTGTATGCAGGTGATACAGTTATCTACTGCTCCTTCTCTAACATTGATAGTATAAACAGTGACCTGGCTTCTGACCTTTTGAACCTTGAAAAATGGTTTAGACGTGTGCAACTAGTCCTTAACACTAAAAAAATCAAAAGTGTGCTCTTCTCCCACCTACAGTCCACTTCCCGAAGCCTGCCCCCCCCTTAGTATTATCTCCCTCAATGGTGATACTCGCAAATCTGTCAGTACCTTCAAGTATCTGGGCATCACTCTTGATACTTCTCTCTCCCTTAATGCCCATGTCTCCATCCTAATAAAAACTCTCAATCGTAAAATAGGTCTCCTTTATCAAATCCGCCCCTTCCTTACTTCAGCCTGTTGCATGAAGATAGCTTCCTCATCTCTTCTTCCATGTCTTACTTATGGTGCTTCACTATTGCTCTCTACCAGCACTACCAACCTGTCTCTCCTTTGTCAGGCATACCACAGGGTGGGAAGGTTTACCTTGGGTGTCCCTGCCTGCCACCATCACTGCAATGTACTCTTCTCGTTGGGTTGGCTGCCCTATGAGTCTAAACTAAGATTCTCCACACTAAGCTTCTTACATAAGCTTGTCCATAAATTTACCCCCTGTGCCTCAGAGAAGCAATTCGCCTTAGACAAACTGCACAAAGCCTGAGATCGCCCTCCATCCCCTTCTCATTAAGCCTAATTTACGTCTTGAGTTGCTCACAAGTCCTTTTTTTTTTGCAGCAGTGTCTGACTGGAACTGTCTGCCCCATACTATCCTGTCCTGTTCTACCCTTCCACAGTTTCAAGCAGAACTACTTACCTCTTCTCTGCCTCTATGATCTGCTCCTGCTTCCATTAATCCATTCTCTGCTCCTGTGTTGCTCATCAGCTTGCCTACTCTTCTCCTCTTCTGACTCTTCCCTGTCCACCGCCTTATCCACTAGCACTGCCTTTTCATACTTTCCCCTCCTGCTTTCCTCCGCTCTCTTATGACACTCTTCTTCTGGAGCATTGTGCTCTCACTTGGCTCTGCCACCTTACCATGATTTTGCTAATGTGTATATTGTATTTCATTATCTATTGTAAAATATTGTATCATACTAGTATTTTATTTTGTTTCAACATTATTATGATGTATGCCTTTCTCCCATTGCTATTATTATTACCTCAGGTGTAAATACATTATTACATATCTAACTTGCATTGTAACCCTATGGCTGTATGCTCCAGGTCGACCTTGAAAAAGGGACTGTAATTGTCTCAGTGGACTTATCCGGTTACCAAAACGCAATAAATAAATAAAATAAATAAGGCTCTGGTGCCCAACCACAGGAGGGGGTTTAGTATTTAGAATAGATTTGGGGCAGGAATTGCAGTTTAAGGTGGTCTGGTAGGACATATTTATAAGGCTAATAGGGTGTTTCAATGTGTTTTGTGAGTCTGAAATAGACTTTTCAGTCAGAGGTTAATTAGTATGTTTTTTTTTGGAGGGAAGCACTAGTTTCTAGCCTCTATGACTGGGAAAAGCTTGCAAGTGAATGAAAAGCAGGAAACTCAGTACTTTGTTATGGTTTATTGCAATGTATATGGTGTGGGTCTCCAGTTTCTCAGAAAAGGGTTGTTGAAAAACGGTTCCATGGTGCAGAGCACTTACTCTGTTCAGTGTCTATCTCGTAATAGTGAGAATGAATAAATAGTGATGTTTTTGCTCATAGTAAAACCTGACTGGCTGAAAATACAACCAATCAGGTTTTACTAGGAGCAAAGATGTCACCATTCATCAGGGCCGGATTAAGGCATAGGCAACATAGGCATGTGCCTTAGGGCCCTGCCTGCCAGGGGGCCTACAGCAATCTCCAACATATATTTATGTATCATTTTCTTCTACCTAAGATACCTTTTTTGTAAAGGACTCAACTGCTAGGTAACTTGAGCAAGGCAGGGACTGTCCTGTGACATGATTCTCACCTAACTGATTAGGTGTTACTGTAAGTGCAGTTGATTGCTTCAGGGGCCCATGGCCAGGCTGACCTGTAAGGTGTGAACATGCCCATTTCCTTTGCATTGTTTCTCTGTCCCTCCCACTTAGAATCTCCACTTATCAAGTTTTGCTCTTAAATCTGAAAGATTAACAGTGCAATTCAGTATGTATGCTTTATATTTAAAGAGCCCCTGAGAGCATTAGGAAAGCTTTAAAAAAAGTAAGATTTATATTCAGCTCCATCCCATTTTCTTTATTACTTCATTTATTTTAAGTAAGTAATTCTCAATTTTCTTTCTGACTGAAAACAGTTGCATGAAAACAAGATCCCTATTTAGTAGACTAGTTCAAGTTTTAAGTTTATTGCAGGAATTACTGCATTCAGCAGGCTCATTCACAAGGAGGTCCTGAGAACATATCAGGAACATATACAAATAAAAGGCAGGTAAAATACGTACAGTACCAGCACATAAATAAGATGGGGTAAATAATGTTAAATTAATACATGACAAATGTAATATTTACAGAGCAAAACCTTGAGAATATGTTACAGAATATAGAAACTGTCAGACTAGGGAATTACATAGATACATAGACAGTGTCGGCAGATGAGGGCCTATGGCCCACTCAGTCTGCCCATTTGAGCTTGTAAGTTTACTTTATGTTTTCCTAGAAGTCTGTTGCCCCTTAACCCTGACCTCCAGAATTCCTTTATGTCTATGCCATGCATTCTTAAATCCTGTGATTGTTTCAGCCCCCACCACTTCCTCCGGCAGGGTGTTCCACTTGTCCACCACCTGTTCCATGTAGAAATTCTTCCTCATGTTTCCTCTGAATCGTCCTCCCTCCAACTTCATCCCATGCCCTCTAGTCCTGGAACATCCTTTTCACTTAAAAATAGTGTATTCCTGCACCCTGTTCCTCCCTGTAAGATACTTGTATGTCTCTATCATATCCCCTCTCTCTCTCTCCCTCCCGCCTCTCCTCCAGGGAGTACATATTCAATTCCTTCAACCTGTCCTCATAGGACTTGTGATGCAATCCATGTACCATCTTTGTTGCCCTCCTCTGAACCTTCTCCACCCTGTCTATGTCCTTATGTAAGTAAGGTCTCCAGAACTGTACACTGTACTCCAGGTGGGGCCTTACTAGTGTCTTGTATAGTGGAATTATGACCTCCCTTTTCCTGTTGGTGATGCCCCTGCCTATGCATCCCAGCATCCTATTTGCTTTACCTGCTGCCTTGTCACACTGTTTCCCTACCTTGAGGTCATTAGAGATGATAATCCCAAGATCCCTTTCCTGCTTGGTGCATGCTATATCCTTACCCCCCAACTGATATATTGTGACAGGGTTTTTGTGCCCCATATGCATTATCTTGCACTTCTTTGCATTGAATTTCAACTGCCAAACCCCCAACCATTCTTCAAGTTTCTGCAGGTCCCTTCTCATTCTGTCTACACCCTCTGGTGTGTCTACTCTGTTACAGATCTTTGTGTCATTAGCAGACAGGGAAATTCTGCCTTCTAGGTCCTGCACAATGTCACTGATGAAGATGTTGAATAGGACTGGTCCCAGCACTGATCCCTGTGGTACCCCACTGGTCAATCTTCCCTCTGTGGAGTGACAGCCATTTACCACCACCCTCTGTGTCTTGCCACCCAGCCAGTTACCTACCCACTGCACTACTGTCCTGCCCACACCCATACTTCCCAGTTTGTGTAATAGTCTTCTATGTGGCACAGTGTCAAAGGCCTTGCTGAAGTCCAGATAGGCCATGTCCACTGCTCCCTCCTGATCCTCCTCCCTAGTCACCCAGTCAAAAACTTCAACGAGGTTGGTCTGACATGACCTCCCCCTGGTGAAACCATGCTGCCTTGGGTCCTGTAGTCCATTGACAACCAGATGTTCCACCAATCTCTCCTTCAATAGTGCTTCCATGATCTTCCCACTACCGAGGTGAGGCTGACTGGTCTGTAGTTCCCCACTTCCTCTTTGTTCCCACTTTTGAATAAGGGGACTACATCTACTGTCCTCCAGTCTTTGGGTACCTCTTCTGTTTCCACTGATCAGATAAACAGGATTGTCAGAGGTAGAATTGTATCTACTCTGACTGCTTCTCTACATATTGCACCACAATCTCCTATTTATGGTAACACAAATATCTTCACAGCGGCATATTTTAATGTCACAATTATGATGTCATGTGTAGACAGGCAGCCAGAGTTAAAAAGGGCAGAGATACTGTATTCTTGCAAATAGCCTTAGCAATAAAACACAAAATATAAGCTACATCTATGCCCGAATATTACATTTCTTCAAAGTTGTCTCAACTGTGTCAGGAACTCTTTAATCTCACTCCTAAAATCAAGCAATCTACAATGCGTTTTAATTGTACTGTTAACAATTTTCTTCTTTTTTTTTCATTCCCTCATCCCACTCGTTTTGAAGTTCTGGTGCTGATGTAGTTCTGTTTTCAGGGTGAACCACTGAATATATTTGCAGCATCCCATCAATAAATCTTACCATTATTTGAAACTGGCTTATTATCAATAACAGATGTTTGATCCTAGAAATTATTTCTTCCAACAATCATTCACTTTGCAACATAATCAATATAATTCATCATGACTCCTTTAGTAAACCACCAGTTTAACTCCTACACCACCCATGACCTATGTTTTTTCAGAGATGGGCCCTACCTCACCCAATAAAACTCCCAAATCCTGGTTCATTCTACCTCACAGGACAAAATGGTAATGCCCGTACTGCGAATGCACATGCATCTGTTTGGGGGGGTCATCAGAAGTGCAAATCAAGACATTTCATAACCAAAACTATACTTGTACCAGGCCAATTAGAAAATTATTTTCTCTAAATGAGCAAAACTAGGACCAATGTTTTTTTTTCATACTGATGTTGGTTTAATTCATTTTGAAGCATTTTAGTTAGGTTATTTAGGTTGTACGCCACTTTTTAGGGACAGTAAGAAAATATGTCTTAAAAATTTCAGCAACTGATATGCAATGACCAAAGAGTGTAGTCACAGTGAAAGGGGCACTGATGCAGTGAGGGGGGCCTCAGATTTCTCCTGGGCCTAGGGCCCCACGTTGCATTAATCTGGCCCTGCCATTCATTCCTTTGTGGAAGCTGAAAAGAGCAGAAGGTCTGCACCATGGGACCACTTTCTTCATTCCAGGTAGACTTATGGATTCTGGAGTGGAAGGAGGGGGGTAGTGGGTGAAGGGAAGATAACAGCTGCTGAAACCCTGGAATAGCTTTTGAAAACGAATATCAAAACTCACAACGATCTCCATTTATTTTCCACGGTATTTGATTTAATGTTTTTTCCTCAGGGGAAGTTCTGGATTGTGGCAGCAGGTGAACATGGTCCCCATTTATAAATCTGGAGATCGTATCTAAAACTATCACCAAGTTTTGCTTTTGGTCCCACTGTTGAAGGTCTTGAAAAGGATCATTTATGATCAATTCAGTGTCATTTGGAAAAAAATAACATATTAATGTCTTTCCAACCTGGATTTTAGACAAAATTATAGCACTTTGACAGTGTGGTGGAATTTACTACTTTCCTTGACAGGGCCTTGAACTCTGGGGTCATGGTAGGTGTGTTTTTTCATAGATCTGTCAAAGTCCTTCAATCTGGTGCACCACGGTCACCTGCTTTCCCAACTCAGGGGAACTGGACTTTCCCATAGCTCTGTGTCATGGTTTAACAATTATTTAACACCCCATTCTTTGTCGGTGTGACTAAGTAGTATTGCCTCCTCATTGGTTAAAATAGGAACTGCTGTACCATAAATTTCAGAATTGGGCCCAGTCCTTTTTAGCATTTTTTTAATGATTTACCTTATGTTTTGCCTGCCTCTCACATACTGTACAGTAGTATTGAATGCAGGTGACACAGTGTTGTACAGGAATGACTCTAACCAGGGTGAAGTGACTGAGCGAGCGAATTGCATACATATTCTGACATTATTCAACAGTGGCTTTTGAATATTGGCCTCTGAATGTCACAACAACTAAACTCATGAGATCTGGCACAAAGTTTAATTTGGAATCTTCCACCTCTATGTATCCCATAGTAGATAGACTTGGAGTAGAAACAGAGAGGGTGGAGCATTTCAAGTATTTGGATCTTTATCATTGATCACTCGGTTTTGTACTAGAATCATATTAAAAATGTGATTAAAACTGTTCATATTCGACTGGGTCTGCTCTTTGATTAAGAAGTCACCTGTCAGCTTATTCTAGGAAGATACTAGCCCAATCTCTCTTGCTTTCATTAATAGATTATAGATTTCCTTTGTACTCCACAGCCAATGATACTTTATTGCATAGGGTACAGATTCTATACAAGGCTACTTGCAGATTTACTGTTTCTGGTCTAAGTTTACTCATCACTGTGTTTTGCATAATTTGTGTTGGTTCTTATTAGACTATATATGCATTTATTTTATTCTGATTAGTTTTAGGAGATTTTTAAAAGTTCTGTACAATTTTCTTTTAAGGCATTTTTGTGTAATAATCCTGTTTTTCATTCCACCAGATTATCGCAGGGTCAGAATATTAGGTTGTCATTTTTTGAGATGTCACTAAGTCAAAGGTCATGTCTTTATCAGGCAATAAAACATTGCAACATTCTTCTCTTTAATCTGAAAATAAATAAGTCTCATAATATCTTCAAAATAGTCCTGAAAAGCACAGTTTAGATGACTCATCTTGTAGATGCTTTTCACGGAGTTTGTAGGGGTGTTTCTGAAGTCTTAAAAGATTAGAGGTGTAGGGATGTTTCTGAAGTCTAAAAAGATTAGAGGTTTGAGCCCCCACCTCTCCCGTCTATTGAAAAACAAACAACTAAGGAGGGGTCACTTTTAGGAACTGGGAATCTTTTATTCGGAGCTAGTGAATAAAGATTTGAGGTTCCAGACCCTAATGCCCACCCCTAGTGATGCCTCTTGAAGTTTATATATTTTGTGTATGTTATTGCTTTTCTGTTGCAATGTACAGTATTTTATGTGATTTGTGGATTCCCCTTGTAAATGTACATTTAATGCCTGTGGGGCTTACCCAGTAAACTAAAATAAAAAAAAAATGAAACAGGCTACTTTTGTATTATATAAATATTAACCCTCCCCCTCCAAGACTCACTGGGAACATCCCAACTCGTTAGTGTGGTGACATCATAAGGGCACTTGAGCTTCGCTTTCATGCCTATGATGTCACCACACTAACCCAGTGTGAAGTTAACAGCCTGTTGTTCGGGGGGGTTATTCTTTATATTTAAAATTGGTGACCAGGAAGAACACACTGGGTAGAGGCTCTTTTCTATGTGTGAGCTGGGAGAATGGTACAAAGAGCTATTATACAGAAAGCCATCAAACATTATGGGTAGAAAAGCAATCCAAATAAAAATGTTATACTCTATGTAGAGCAGATAGAAAAAAAGTGCAGAACTATGCAGGGGAGTACATACAGTTTGTGCTGGGCGAAGTTGGAAAACGTTGCTTTGTGGATTATTTTGCAACTTTGTTGAATTTGTGAAATTAATTTGTAAGGCAAAGTCACACTTCAACTGAAAGGCGGAATTCCTGAATGTGGAAAACGGCAACTTTGCCTAACTTTGCCTAGGAATAATTGTCTTAAGGTTGAAGTTAGCAAGGATTCATGGGCTCGGATGTCACATGGACTCTTTTTTGATGCAGAGGCTGACTACAGTGCAATGTGTGAAGGATACTGCTGGAGTCAGTTGTGTTCTTAGAGCTGTGTTCAGAAAAACCTTTTAAACCCCTCAAATTGCAGAGTCTGTTGCCCACAATCACTCTATTAAGGGTGTGCTGTGCCTTGTGCCTGAGAATCATCAACCATTTACTGATTGTTTGGTCATTTTCCTCCTTTAATTAATACTTTCAGTTTCTGCATTGCAGACAGTGCTGTAGTGTACTTTGGGGGAAGGGAGTTTCTGTGGCACCAGTCCTGAAGCAGCAAAAGGCAGACTTGCCTTTTAAGTGTCTCTAATTGTGTAGTGCTGTTTTTCACTTAGTGTTTTTTTTCTGTTTTCCGTACATTGCTAGTTTAGTTGTGTAGAACAGTGAGGTTTGTTTTACTGAATTGTTTCTGAGTATACTTAGTTCAATATTCTATGAACTCTGTACAATTTCTGGTTTATTTGTTGATGTTATCCATTGTGTTAAACTTTCCTTGTTAACTCCCAGGTTGTGCCTGAAAATAGGCATATGTATGCCTAATGCACCCTACCAGGTAAATAAAAACTAACTAAATAAATACATAAATTATTGTTTTTGTTGCTTAGAAGGTAGCTTTATTTTGTGTACATATACTGTCTTGCATGTGTATAAGTCCAACCCCTAGAAATCCCTGTTGTGTGCTGTTTTTCTAAAAAAAAAAAGAAAAAAGTAGCTGGTGTTGTTTGACTAAAGAGTTGTGTAGTAGACACTTGTGTGTGTGTGTGTTCTCCTAGTCTCAATAGTCCCAAATGAGTATTGTTTTGTGCTGAAACAAAAAAAAAATTAAAAAGAAAATTCTGGCGTACTTGTTTCAGTGTAAAGTCATGTAAACCTTGTGTGGTCTTGCGTGGGTGCCTCCCCAGTTTCAGTCTTCAATCTCTTTTTTGTACTGACTTGTTAAGCCTCCCAAAAATGGAAAAAAAATCTTTATGCTGCTCTTCTGCTTTATGTGTAAAGTGTTTTAAGTGTTATAAGTGGTTCCCTAATCCCTAGTACCTTCACTAATCCTTGTTGTATAGTGTATCATACAAACCCTAAAATGAAAAAAAGGAAAAAAATTTCTGGCGTATTTGTTTTAATGTAGTCTTGTAAATTCTTGTGCGGTATTGCGTGGGTGCCCTAGTTCCTGCCTTAAATCCCTTTATGTATTCTCTTGCAGCCCACATCCCCAAAAAAGGAGAAAAAATATTCTGGAGCTGCTGTTCTTGTTACAATTAGCATATAAGAATAACTGGGAAGAGATGCTCTACTAAAGGGAAAGGTGCCAGGGAGGCAGCAAAGAAGTGTCAAAATCTGTGGGGCAGAATAGTACTGCAGTTACAAAAAAACTATGTCTACAGCAATGTGTTCTGTGGGCTCCGGGACTGGTAGTACATATGAACATACAAAATTGCCAGCAGAAAAGGCCCACAGGTCTATCAAGTCTGTCCAATTGTGCAGCTCTTAGTTTCATATTACTACAGCTGCCCCAGCCCCACCAAACCCCCTCCCTTTCCTGGTCTTTCCCACCTTTGTGTTCTTGTCTGTACCAATCCTGCCCTTAACTCTATCCCAACCCCGCTTAAAGCTATCCACTGTCCTCAGTTCGATTATCTCCTCCGTCAGTGCATTCCATCTCATCACCACTCTCTAGTAGTGAAGAAACAGTTGGTGGTGGTGGCATTAGTGCAGCCAAGTTTTTCTCTGCCATATCTGTAGCAGCCATATAGGTGGGGGATGTGGAAGGTGACAAGAGAAGCAGTAGTAAACAACACGGGGGACATGATTAGTTAAGGGATGCTCTATACATCCAAACAAGGGTCTCAATGTATACTACAATAGTAACACATAACACCTCTGAAAAAATTCATGGGGTGTACAACACCCCAAAAATCACCTCCCAACTTTACCATGGCACTAAATACACAACTTAAGTCCAAGAATCATCTAAATGTACCAAATATGCACCTCCTCTTGGACTACAACCATACCAATTTTAGGTACATTAGACAAAATGTGACTGATTTATGGCTAAAAAATCTAAAAGGAGTAGTTGGTGGAAATCATTTTGACCCAACTTTGCCTGTGTGTACCCAAGGGGACATTACAGGCAAAGTTGCAAGGTAAAGTTACCAATGATGAATTTCCTATTAAAAAGAAAAACTGCACAAAATGATCCACGGAGGCAAATTTGGCAACTTCACTGGAACTTCGACCGTGAACTAAAACTTTACAACATCTCTACAGTATATACAATGCAATGTAACACGATTAATCATCTTGGACAGCCCATGCCTCGGATACTGCTCCATGTCATCTGCAAGTAATAGCAGACGAATGCAGATGACCTTCTTTTGTTGGTAATTGGGTAATCTTGGATGCCTTCTGGTTCCCCATCAGTTGGAGAATGGCAGGTGGCAAGGAGTTTTTTGAAGAGAGAGGTAATGCCACAGAAGTTTCAGACTGAACTGTAGGTTTGGAGTCTGGTGGGAGGAATAACAGGTAGCGCTGATCAGGGGGACCTGGAGGAAGGTATAGTGTTACCACAGTGAAGGATGTAGAAGACAAAAGGGGGATAGGGACCACTACAGGTATTACTGGATCAGCATCGTGGAGGTCAAGAGAGGGAGAAGGATGTTAGGGAAGAGGGAAGAGAATGTGTGAGGTAGTGATGCTCAGAATTGGCTGATTCAGACTTAATAGGAATCCACTGGAATTTCAGAATATAAGATTCTGAATCTGATTTAATTCTGATTCCGCTAAGGACCTCAGAATAGGAATTGGAATCTTAAATCCTAATTTCCAATGTAATAACATTGATTTTTATCTTTAGTTTTGCATTTAGGATTTTAGGACTGCAATTCAGAAAATCAGACATCTTAAAAAAAGGATCAGAATTTAACAATTCTGAATCCACAAATTCTAAACATCCCTTGTGGGAGGTCATCAGTGCTGACTCAAACATGGCCTATCTGTAATCTGATTTACCACCAGGATCTCAACAACAACACAATGAGCAGGAATCATTACACAGACTGTTCTCTGTGGTCAAGGTCAAATTTGCTGAGTTCCCTAAATATTCAGCTATGGAGACCAGGCAGGCTTGTACTCACTTTCAGCTACTGTTTTTTCATTTATTGAACTGGCAAAAGGCTGCTGATGCCCATCAGTCTGGAGTCAGTCACATGCAGTTCTGATAAAGGGTCAAGGTTTTGAAGTTACTGATGCCCTGTGCCAATGCCATGATTCAGGGGGTGGTGTTTTGGTGTTGCCAATATCAGATACTGTTGTCAAGATGTCCCGAGTCACACATAGAAACATAGACAGTGACAGCAGAAAGATAAATGGTTCATTCATTCTGCCCATAAAACCATAACAAACCCAGGAACGATTGTCCATACAGAGTTCTAACCCACACTATCCACCCCAATGCTCCCCTCCCTACCATGACCACCCTGAGCATCCACTAAGCCCTTCATTCTGTCCCAGCCATGTTTGAAACCACTGATAGTTTTGGCACCCACCACATTAGCTAGCAGATAGTTCCACAGTTCTGTCACCCTTTCTGTCAAATAAAAATTTCTCACTTCCTTCTTGAACCTCGTTCTCCTCCTCAGTTTCCACTCATGCCCTGTGTTCTTGATCCGCTACTTACACTAAATAGTTCCTCACAATTTACCTTTTTCATTGTTTTCATTAACTTGAAGATCTCTGTCATATTTCTCATCTCTCATCTGGTCTCCAGCCAATACGTGTTTAGTGCCTTGAGCTGATTTTTGTAAGATTCACCCTGCTGGCCCCAAATCATTTTAGTATCCCGTTGTTTTTATTTATTTATGTCGTTTTTGTTGACAGGGTAAGTGTACTAGACAGATTCTGTCTATTTTCTGGCATGACCCGGGGGAGCAGGATACAGATGAATGCCAACTGACTTTGAACCAGACTAAGCTGTTGGTGGTACTTTTTTTAGTGAATGGGGGAAATTTAGCCAGAACACCGTGGAAATTCTTGTACTCTTTTTTCGAGAAGTGCCATGGGATCTTTAACATCCACCTGAACTACCACCAGACAAGGCAGATGGGACCTCGGTTTAACATCTTGTCCTAAAGACGGCACTTCAGGAGTGCAGCATCCCCCTCATGCTGCACTACAGTGTCAGTAGTGGGATTCAATCCAAGTGCCTGGTGTGGGGTTAGAACCCACAGTCTTCACTTCTCCTGACCTCAGAGGCGAGTGTGCTACCTGCTGAGCCACTGACACTGATCAAGCCTGTTGCACTGGCACTGTCTTCAGCCTGTCCTTATCTTTCTTTGAGTGAGAACTCCAGAAATGAGCACTCTACTCCAGGTGGGGTATCACCAGTGATCTGTAGAGAGGTACTAGTATCTCCTTTCTTGTGCTGCCAGTACTCTTTCCTATATACCACAGCATCCTGTTTCCTTACTGTAGGCTTATCACACAGGCTTGATTGTTTAGGGAGTCATTGATGATGACCCCTAGGTCTCTCTCCTCTGAGGTCATGCCCAGCTTTACCCCCAATACAGCACTTTATCCTGTGGTTCTTGTTCCCTATGCACCTCACCATGTACGTTTTGACATTGAATTTCAACAGTCAAACCTTTGAGCACCTCTTCAGCCTTTGCAAGTCTCTCTGCACCTCCTTAACCCTCCTATCTACCCTACCACAGAGCTTAATGTCATCTATGAAGAGACATATCTTTTCCTGGGTTTCTTCTCACATGTCACTGATGAACATATTGAAAAGTATTGGACCCAGGATCAATCCTTGTGGCACCCCAGTGGTGACATCCCTTTCTTCTGATTTGACTCCAGTAACCACAGTCCTCTGCTATCTCCCTTCCAACCAGTTTCTCACTCATCTGTGTCCTTCACTGCAACCAGATACTCTATCTGCTTCAGCAACCTTCTGTGAGGCACTGAGTTGAAAGCCTTGCTAAAAAATAGAAGGAGAGTAAATCCATAGTGTGGCCCTTATTACTATCAAATCAAAGAATACTGTCAGGTGGGTCTGACAAGACCTCTCTGCCATGAACCTGTGCTGTTTGCATTCCAGGAGTTCACTGCTCTCCAGGTACTCCACAAGGTTCTGTTTGACTAGTGTCTCAGTCAGTTTAACCACAATAGAGGTAATAGAGGTCTGTAGTTACCTGGTTGCTCCTTGTTCCCCCTTATGAAGCAGGACTATGTCTGCTACTCTCCAGTCTTTTGGGACTGCCCAATCTGTATTAAGCTATTGAATAACCCTATTAGGTGTTAGTTCCATTACTAATTCCTTGAGCACCCTCAGTTGCATGCAATCTGGCCCTGTTGTCTTATCTATCTTTAGGGCTGCTAGCCCTTTCTGAACCCTTTCACTAGTAAATACTTGCTGCCTTATCTCTGGGATCCCCATTACAGCTGCCTTAATACAGTACCAGTCTCTGGCAGAGGCTCTCACTTCCCTTGTGAATAGAGAGCAGAAGTAGTGGTTAAGAAAGGCTGCTTTCTGCCCATCCTCCTCAATAACCCTACCTCCCTCTGTTAGCCTAACAAGTCCTCCCTCCTTCTTTCCGTTTCACATAATATATCTAAACAATGGTGCTTTCCCTCCCTTGACCCCCCCCCAACATGCAGCTCTGTGTCTGCTTTTGCTTCTCTGAACGCCCTCTTTGCTTCCCTTGTTCTCATTTAGTACTACCCCCATTCTTCCTTCCCTTGTCTTTCCTTGTAGGAAACAGACCTGCAGTGCATCTCAGGGTTAGAACCAGGTGGTGCATGTATGAAGTTGCTGGCATTCTATTACACAGAAAAGAACAAGAACCACACTCAGAAGAAAGCAAAAAAGAACAGGTTCACATAGTCATGTTACTTAATCTATGGATAATTTATTTGGTGTGATTAAAGACACCAAGCCATGGTGCTTCCACCGAACTTGGTCTTTATCAGGGGATGTGCACTTTGTCCCTCAACAAAGCTATTTGTTTACAACCCTTAAAGTCACAGTATACATTTAAATGATTTATAAAACCAGGAAATAAAGGAGGGAAGCTAAACTGACATCAAACCCAAGGATTATAAATGCAGAAGAGTCTTAAATTATTTATGTCTCAGCATTAAAACAAAAGCACCATATACAGTATATCTTGCAGTAGTAATTCATGTAAGTCTGAATTCATAGCTTTACTGATATATTCAATTTTAACAACTTAATAAGTCCTGCTGGTTAGCTGCCACTGTTTTTCAAAATACCTGCATCTTTTTCATACATGAATTAAGGATATACTGTATTCCTTTCAATCAAGTTTTGTAGATATAGGGAAAAAAAGGATTATAAAGCAATTCTGCTATAAAAATAGCTTAAAACACTTTATTTACGCAAATTATGTTTTTAACTTTATTGTTTTCTAGTTATTTTTTTAACTTTTCACTGGTGTTGATCTACTAAATATTATAGGTAATGCAGCACTTATTTCACCGAATCTTTGAAAATGCATCTGATCAAAGTGTATCTGACACTCCCCCGATAACCACACAATTGCTGTTTTGTGACATCACAGTTCATTGCCATGGTGAGCACTATGATGTCATAAACAAAATTATTGTGAGGTTAACAGAGGGAGAGACAGAGGTTTTATGTACTATACAGACTTTTTAGTTAGACAACCAAGATGTGCTGTAAACCTTGGAAAGGAACATTGAAAATGAAAAAAAATGTATTCTCTAATAAACTATAATAGCTGTAACATCTTATGAGTTGCCCTTTAATGTTAACTAAGCATCATATTACAATACTGTGCAATATACAGAATCAAATAATTTTGTCGAAGTGCAACCAGGCTTTTGGAAAGGCATATAGGGCTGTAATGTATCCAAGGTGACCATCCACTTAGTTTCTTTTTGTAATAGGTGGTTTAACTGGTAATCACTCCTCTTGTTGGGGGTAATATGTTCAGGTCCCATGAATGAAAGAGATGAACCATCAGAACTGTGGGCACTTAAATAGTGCACACCTAGGGCATTTCTTTCACTTCCATTTACTATTGCTCTAATATGCTCCTGGATATGCACTTTCAAAGGGCTAATGGTACAGCCAATATAAGAAAGAGTGCAAGGGCACCGGACAATATACACTACAAAGGGGGTGATACAACTGATGAATTGCCTGATCTCAACCTTATGCCCTGTAGATGGATATACGAAGCACTTGCCTTCTTTGGAATGTTTACAAGTGTTACAGTTCCCACATTTATGAAAGCCTTTAGGTTTTATGGACAACCAGTTAAGATAAGAGTTTTCATTTTTAGTAGCTACAAAGAAACTGGCAGTTAAACTATCCCTAAGGGTTTTGCCTTTTCTAAAGGTGACTTTTGGTTTGTCACCAATCTCTTTACCAAAGATACTATCTGTTTTTAGGATAGGCCAGTATTTGTGTACAAGGTTTCCCACTTTTGCAGTCAGAAAACTGAAACCTGTGGAACATGTTATGGCTAGGTTTTCCTGAATTGTTATTTCGCTGTTGTTTAGGTACCAGTAAGGTACGTATTTCAAGGTTATTTACTTGTTGATATGCTTCCACCAAAATTCTCTCTTCATATCCCCTGGCCCTGAACCCAAACAACATGTCTTCTGCTTGGGTCTCAAAATCATTTGTATTGGAATAGTTTCTACATATCCTAAGTGACAGACTGTAGGGAACAGAGTTGACCAGTTTTCTGGGATAAAGTGGTTGCATGTGGGACCGTGTTTGCTGCAGTTATTTTCCTGTATTCAGAAGGGAACACAATGTGTCCTGCTGAGACATAGAGAAGAATATCCAGTAACAACAAAAACGATGACACCAATAACAGTCAAATTCACAGGCGAATGTGAGACTTTCCAAGGTTTGGTCGATGTTTTGCATGAATTCATGTACTTGCTCTTTGTGCCTCACCAGATACAAACAATGTCATCAATAAATCTGTACCAGACCATAATATTGTGGGTAAATTTGTTGTGTCCCTCATGATAGAGATACCTTTCTTCCCACAAACCCATGAAAAGGTTTGAATATGAGGGTGCCAGAGGCATGCATCACCATGCCACAATTCTGTCTAAAACATTCACCATTAAAAATAAAATAATTATGATGAAGTCTAAAATCTAGTACCTTAAGAGGAATGTTGCTGGAATGTTTTCCCCTAAGTGTGGCTTCTTCAGAAAGTATTCTCTCAGTCCTTGATACATGTATATAAACTGGTCACATCATTTGTGAGCCAGTAAAACTGCTCATCCCACTGGACATTCTCAGATTTATTGAGAATATCCATGATGGCTCTGGTGTGTGACCTCAGGGTTTTTACATTTGACTGTAGGAACTATCTACAAACTCTGACAGATTCTTTGTTTATGAGACCACAGCTGATATGATGGATCTGCCAGGGGATCTAATTGATTTTTGTGGCGTTTGGGATGTACATTGTCGGTCATTGTTGGTATAATTGGATAATCTACTTTCAGAAAACCAGCTCTTCAGAGGTAAGACCCCCAATGTCTGCAGCCTCATCAATCAGTTCCAGAAGTGATGTCCTGTAAGTGTTTGTGCAGTCCCCTGGCAGTTTCTCATAATCTGAGCTGACATTTAGCAAATCATAGACTTTCCTTGTATAATCCGAAAATTCTTTCATAATCACATGTCTACCCTTGTCTGAGGGTTTGATAACATTTTTGAGGCTATTAAGGTGCTCTAGAGCTTCTCTCTTGGATAAGGGTAGGTTAGCATATTTGTTACTATGGTACCACTGAATCATTTTCAAGTTTCAACTAATAACATATGCTCAAAGGTGTTAATAGCAGCATTGCCAACCTGTGGTGAAAAATTAGATTTTTTCTTAAATTTACCATACCTTACCTCAATTATAATTGATTCAGTTATTTCAAGAGTTAAATTGTCAGCTTCTGCTAGTAGTTCATTCAGTTTGTATATAGAGTATGGGGTGGTGTGTGTAATGAAATTTTACACACACCTGAGTTGTGGGATGCTACATAAACCTCGAGGGTGAAGCCTGAGGGCTTTATGAAATGCATCCCACAATGAGGGTGTGTGTAAAATTGAGTTTTACACAACCACTCCATATTTTATTTTATATAATTGCTGGCATACGCTTTTTCGCCTCAGCAATTATGGAAGATAAAATAAGCAAACAGACTAGTGTTCAGGCAGCCACAGACCAGACAAGATCCTGCACTGTCTGCAGTCTGCCAAATAACAGAGCTCCACCTATTTGCAGCAGAAATTCTAAAATTCAGTATTTGTCTATTGATTTTTAAACTTACCGTTGCGCGACAGTTGCATCGTCCTTCAGCTTCAAGAGGTGGCAAGACCCACTGGTGCATGTGTGGTGACAGGGAAATTCGGTGCATTTTAAGGTTCCCTTTTGTTTTCCTTTTTATTTTATTTTTTTCCGGGTCACAAAAAAGACTTCTTTTCTTGTTTTAGTGCAAAACCAACTTACCGCTGACTTTGAGGGGCAGTGAAGTCTACGGCACATGGAACAGGTCCAGGGAATGTTGCAGAGTTAAGGAAAACTGACGACAGACACATGCGTGTTCCTAGGGAAACCCAGTGCGTGTTTGTTGTTACAACCAGCTGGTAAAAACAGAAAATTAAAACCAGGTTTCTCTATGGGAAAAATCACATACCAGTAATTATATGTCAATTATATCTACACTATTTGAGTCAGTTTCAGTCACAGGCATATTTTCTTGACGATTTACCTGCTGATTAGTCCACGAATATGTGATATCATCAAGCCTCAAATCCATCCTAGTGCAGGGTAATAGTTCTTCAGTAATTTCAAAGTCCTAAAATCTCCCTATGTTGTTGATATTAGAAGTTTCACTGGCAAAATGATATTTTAAGTGTAACTTTCTTATCAATTTTGTAACTGTCCACTTTAAACCTTTGGGTGATGAATATGTTTGAACGTATAAAGATTCTCGACTATATATACTGCTGCAGTCTCGTATGGGTTAAAGTTAAACAAGTCAGCAGATGGGGTAGAAACAAAAGAAAGTCCACATGAAAGTACTTTAATCTGTGCTTCTGAAAGGTTTATATCATTAAGATTAATCACTGTTTTCTTTCTCTCAGGATCCTCTTGTGGAGTTGTGCTACCTCACCCTCTTCTGCCTCTTCTTGTCATTTTCTTTGGTTTTGCCTTATATTATTTTTTCTCTGAATTGACAGACTCTGTGGTTTTCTAGTCCTGCTGTTCCTGTTCCCTATACCATGGGAGTCTGGGCTTAGTGAAGCATATGAGACAGTAGAATTGATTTATGTGCTTCTGCCTGTATGTGTGGACTTACTCCTTGAGTTCTTGCATTACCACCCATTCTGACTTTTTGATCTTCCCCTCTCCAGTAATTTCTCACGGCATTCCCACTGAAAACTTCCCCTCACTCATTATCTCCAGCATCTCTGTTCAGATTTGATTTTTTTTACAGTTGCATAGTTTTGTTTCATATTTGGAAATTTTATTAACATAAGACTTGCTCAACTCACAAAATTCCTCTGTGCCACTGAAAGCTCCAACTTCCTATTATACAGCTGTAACATCAGTTTTTAAAGCTTTTGAAGGTGTTTCTCACCAGGGTCCCAATTATCTCTGTAGTGCAGTTTGTAAGTCCCTGCCCCCATTTTTGCTTCAAAATGTGACAATTGAGACCACAGGTTGGAAGCTTATCTATTCTTAACCCTTGAGTTGACAAGCCTTTCTGTAAATATTTCTCAGATCTCATCTGATTATAGTAGTTGTTAAATTCCTTGCTTCTCAGTCTTTCAAGTTTAAGAAAAGTTTCCTTTAAGTCACCCTTTTGATTATGTTGTTTTAGCTCCTCTGATAACAGGGCATTAAGGATACATTCTCTTCTTTTTAATATGGAATCCCAGTCTTCCAAACAGCCAAATTCTCTGTTGGCATCCATGCTGGCTCTTGTTGTGTTTCATCAGAAAAAGGCTAATAGGTGACAGAATTTAGCAATAAAAAAAATAAAAATTAATTGTTAGTCTTTTTTTTTTTATAAAGTAATTCCTGTACTGGTATTTGTGCCAGTACAAGGCACTTCTGTGGGCACTGCTGTGTGTGTTTATTCTAAATTCTATTACAATATGAATATATGAGTATCTATAGGAATATCCCTCCCCCTTGCAAACTATCCCCTACTGCCCTCTCTGATTTAATTGTTCATTTCTCTCTTCCGAAGGGACATGCCTCTCACCCCGGCCTTGTGTTATCAATATTTATTTTGTAAGCGCTTGTCTAGTACACATACTTTATTTATTTGTTTATTTATTTGCTTTTGGTAACTGGGTGAGTGCACTAGGCAAGGACCTGTCTATTTTCAGGCACAACCTGGAAGAGTACAGATAACAACTATAGAAGTACAGATAATAGTGATAAATATTCTAATTTACATAGCTGTTCACTGTTCTGTAATCTCTGTATGAAGTTCTATTTTGTTGTAAGTTCATTTTTTTTATGCTCCCCATCCCAGTTGGCCCTCATTCATGCTGGTACTCCAAGCCCCATTACCCCGACTCCCCCAGGGCTTACCTGTCCCATCTTACTCCATGGCTTTCCCTCTATGGCAGGGTGGCAGGGAGTCCACTTAACCTGCCAGGACTAGATACAGGTTCTGAGAGGCACCTGGCTGTTGAGTGCAGACCCTGTGAGCTGTGATCCTTACAATGTAGCCAGACCACTTTTTCGGTTTCTGCCCTTGGGGACATGGTGTGCACTAATGTCAAGGCATGTGCACCGATGTCTGCCATATCTACCTCCACCTTGTAGAGCTCAGGCTGCCTCTCCCCTGCCTTCTGACAGGGGCTAGTCATGCACCAAGCTCTTCCCACTTTCCCCCCAGAGGAGGAGAGCAGTCCATGGGAAGCTCAATCCTCCTTCCCCTGGCCAACCCTCTGACTCCTGAGGTCACGCCTGACCTTGGGTCATTGGAGCCACAAGCAGTTGCACCACCACTGTGCCAGTGGGCCTGCTATTATGTTGTAACTTCTGTTGAACTAACCCCTTCCTCTTCCCCCAGGACACATCTGAAAACAAGCTATTTTAGCTCAGTATGTTCCTTCTGGTGAAACTTTTCAAATAAATAAATAATAAATAAATCTGTAACTATTTGAATAATTTTACTTATTTCTTATTGAAATGTGCAGCTGTCATTTACACTGCTGCTGCCCTGACTGCTGCCATGCTACTAAATGTCACTGACCATGAAGCACTGGGTCCATGAGACCAGCAATACTTTTCTGAGTGTCTGTTCTCCAGATGGAGACTTGCTGCTTGGTAGTGGCAGCACAGAAAGTGGGTGAGTGGATAGAGTCCAGTGTTAGGGCCAGGAACAGCACCCAACTGCTCAACAACCATAGAGAAAAGGAAGGATGCATAAGTTAGTGGTTGCAGTCTGATAGCAGAGGGGCTAACTTGTTTTATTTATTTATTTCTTTAGAATTAGGTATGTACCTTTGTGCTGAAAGCTCATTTAGAAAGGGTCCACATCAACTTCAACTTAACTTCTTTATTTTTTTAAAAAGCACAAATCAAAATATCTGAACACTTCTACAAAAGATAAAATGCAGCATAAACCATCATTCCACACAATTTAAAACAAGGAACAGCATACCATCATCATTTATCATCCATATTCGGAAAAGGCAAGCCTGAATAGATATAGAGCAGGGCTGTCCAACCCGTGGCTTGTGTGCAACATGTTGCTCGCCAAGCCTTTAAGTGTTGCTCGCGGTTTAGTTTTAAAAATGCAATTTTTTTCCCCCGATCATGCCCAGAAACTGTATTTTCTTTTAAATATGATCCTGCTCACATTTTAACTGCGTTAACATGCCAAACACTTTAATGAAGTTCCATGCTGTTGCTAAATATGTTGTGAAGTTAAATTATCACCTATTTTAAGCTGTATGCTCAGTTTCTTATTGTTCCTAATTGCTGCAGTTACCGCAATTAGCATTCCGATGCAGAACTGCACAAGAATGCTGCTAATGAGCTTTAAATAGTCATCAGGTGATATCCGACTTCTTCGATTCTCCCTGGTCTGTCATTTGTGCGCTGCTGCTGCTGCTGTGTGTGTGATGTATCGAGTCTCTCTTTGCGCTCTGAGGGCTGACTGCACTTCATTTTCCTGAACCATTGGCTGGCTGTCTGAATCATTGGACATCCTAACTAAAGGACTGACTGTACTTCATTTTCCTGAACCACTGGCTGGCTGGCTGAATCATGAGCCGTCCTCACTAAAGGGCTGACTGCACTTCATTTTCCTGAACCACTGGCTGACTGTCTGAATCATCAGATGTCCTCACTAAAGGGCTGACTGCACTTCATTTTCCTGAACCACTGGCTGACTGTCTGAATCATCAGATGTCCTCACTAAAGGGCTGACTGCACTTCATTTTCCTGAACCACTTTCTGGCTGTCATAATCAGCAGCCATCCTCACTAAAAGTAAGAATACATTTAATTCGGCATAATTTCTTAAAGGACAGTCTTTTAAAAAATTCTGCGATTGGACAGCATTCTGTTGTCAGTGGGGGGGCAGGTGTAATAAGTAATTGTGCTGTCTCGCTGGGTTTGGGGGGCCACATAGCTATATATTGTTAATTTCCTTTCCTTTCACTATTCACATATATGACTTTGAGTAAACCACCTAAAAGAAACCAAAGAATCTACTCCTACAATTTCAAAACTGAATGGGAGGAGAAATATTTCTTCATTAGTCATAATGGCAAATGTATTTGCCATGCCAGCATGTCTGTGGGGAAGAAGTATAATTTGGAACGCCACTTTGAGACGACTCACAAAAAATGTGATACTGATTATCCTCAGCATACCAAACTCAGACAAGTCAAATTACAAGAACTGAAAACAGCTCTGAATGCCCAACAATCAAGTTTCACAAAGTCTGCTATTAAATCAAAAGCTGCCACTATATCTTCATTCAAGATAACTGAAATACCGGCCAAAAAGAAAAAAAATATTTGAAGATGGGGACATAGTGAATGAATGTTTAATTGCAGCAGGAAACACATTATTTGCTGATTATAAAAATAAATCTGAAATTATCAATGCAATTAAAGATGTTCAGCTGTCAAGAAACACTGTTGCTAGAAGGATAGAAGCCATGTCATCTGATGTTGAGGTATACACTTAAAAAGTGATTTAGCTTCCTGCCAGTCCTTCAGTTTACAGCTGGATGAATCAACTGATGTGACTGACACAGCTCAATTAATTGTTTTTGTTAGAATGGTGTTTCCTGATGCAAATTGTAAAGAAGTACTGTTAAAAATTATCCCCATGAAAGGCAAAACTCGTGGGGAAGACATGTTTAAGGAATTTAAATTGTGCATTGAATCAATGAATGTGCCACTGCATGAATTACTTGCAATTACAACTGATGGTGCCCCCTCAGTGTTAGGTGCACTTGTAGGTTTTTTATCACTATGCAGAAAAGATTCTTGCTTCCCAGAATTCAGAAGCTACCATTGTATTATTTATCAGCGATCATTATGCACAAAAGTTATTGACTGCCAGCATCTTATGAGTGTGGTGTTAAAACTTGTTAACTCAATCAGAGCCAGACCACTACAGCACAGGCAGTTTAAAAGTCTTTTAGAAGAACTTGATGCAGAGTACAGCTGATTACTTTTGCATACTGAGGTTAGGTGGCTAAGCAAAGGGAAAGTTTTGAAACAATTTCATGATCTCCTTCCAGAAATTTCCCTTTTTTTCAGAATCAAGAGGGGATTGTTTCAAAGAACTTTCTGATCCTGTGTGGCTGAGTGATTTGGCATTTTTAACTGCTCTAACACAGAAGCTTAATTTGCTTAATTTAGAATTACAGAGTGAAGAGAAACCAGTGATTCAGATGATAGGACCAGTAAATGCATTTCAAATGAAGCTAGAAATGTGGATGAACCAGCTCCGGCAAGGCAACTTTCAACATTTTCCTAGTCTTGAAAATAAAGTTGAAGAAGGGATAGAATTAGATAACACAAAGTATGCAGCTCATCTGGACAGGATAGCCAGGGACTTTGACAGAAGATTAGAGAATTAAAAAAATTAAAGACAGTTGCAACTTTTATTACTAGCCTATTTACAGTCACTGATGTAAGCAGAACAGCACATAAAATATCAAATGTATTCAAACTCAGTTCTTCACAGCTTGAAATTGAAATCATTGACCTGCATGCAGATGTTCAATTACAGGCCAGATGTAATAATGCAGACTTCTGGAAATTAATCAACAAGCATAGATTTCCACTGTTTAAACAGTTTTTTCTTAAATTAACAGTTTGCTTTGGATCTACCTACCTCAGTGAAGTGGGATTTTCCGCTATGAAAATGTTAAAATCTAAATTAAGATCAGGTTTAATTGATGACCACTTGAAAGATTGTATGAGAATGGTTGTAACTCACTACACTCCAAATTACATGAAGCTGGCTGACAACATGCAGTGTCAGATCTCACATGAAAAAAGATAAGAATATGATAAGATTATATGGATATTTATAATGGATATTTATTGCTGAACTCCACATGATTTAAAAAAAATGAATAAAACTTTATTACAAATGATTACTGCCTAATAGTGTTATTAAGTATATTAATGTTTATATGTGTGTAAGAATGTTTTTAAAAATGAAGAAAATGGAGGTAATATGTTGTGTGCATGATGCAGTGGATGTCACGCACGGTGATGTTGCTCTTCTCATGGTCTCTTAAGTTCAAAAGTTGCTCATCGACCAAAAAAGGTTGGACAGCCCTGGAATGTAGAGCATGGACATACAGTAGGTATAGAACATTAAGACAAAGTTCAGAGTACAAGTAGCAAGTCAGATCAAACTACCAAAATTAGTTAAGAAATTCAGGATTAAAAGGCAGAAATCAGAGAGAATTGTGCAAATGACTGAAACACTGTAGTGCTTCAGGAGCAGCTGGGAAACAGTGTTGTCACATCCGTTGCTACAATTGGAGTTACCTGGGAAGGTTGTCTATGGAAAGGAAGTAGGGAGAACATTGGAGGAAGGGGGTGCATGAAGAGAGAATAGTTAAGGGTATAAAAAGGAGGGTAATGTGGGGTTGGAGCAGGGAAAAGAGATGGTGGTGGTGGGGGGGTATCTAGAATAGGATTAGGAGTACTGACCTAGCCAGTAGTAAAGATAGAGGGCTAGAAGGAGGACCCTCAATTGTATACTGCAGGTGCATAGTTGGGAAGAGTATATTTCTAGGGTTAAGTAGTCATATAGGGTAGGCCTTTGCACATACTGATGAGTGTGGAGAGGGTGGCACCAAAGGGGGTGTTACCTTCTAAATGTAAACTCCCAACCTCATGTGGTCCCCAAGCAGCAGTGTGGTGATGTAGTGGCTGCAAGAGGTAAGATGATTGCAATCCGGACCAAGAGACAGACAGTATTTGGTAGGGAATCATAGAAATGGCAGTGGTAATTTGATCTCAAAGGGATAATTTCAAAAAATTGAGATTGTCGGTTTCCTTTTTTGTTTTCATGAATGGGTGTACAGCTAGGGTGAACCAGGGAGGAAGTTCAAGTTCTGTGAGTGACTAGTGCTGAGCACGCGACTATGCTAGTGATATAAATTTAAAAAGCGAAACTTTTTTTGCAGTGAAGGGGAAACAAGTCATAAAAGTGGCACAGTGAATAACAAATTGAAAAGCTGTTTAGAAAAAGGGGTAAAGTGTGTGCCACATGTCTTAGATGGTTTTATGAGACAGGGAACTGTATCGCTCACTAAGCAAGAGTAAGTGGCTTAGTACTTTTTAATGTAAACAGGCAGCCAGAGACTGGGAATTAATATTTTCCCATCTTTGTTGCCTGATGCTGGACTGGGTGATTGTCTGCCTTAGCCAATCAGCTTTATTTTTCCCCCTACCACTCCATCTGGTGTACCCCCTTCGGGCCTCCCAGGATCCCCCAAGCCCATCACCTGCCATCTCTGGGACTTACCTGATGACCACCAAGCTCTCCATAGATTGCCCCTGTGGTGGGGCTGTTGGGGGTTCCCCAGGCCCTCTCCAGTGCCATGCTTTGTTTTGTGGTGTCTTTGCCCAGTAGGCAGTGGTGTCTGTAGGGCTCCTGGGGGCATCTTCCTGCTGCCGGTGGTATTCTTTCCACTGTTCTTGGTTCCCGTCCTACTGCCGCTTCATGGAGGCAACAGCCGGACATATCCATGTCGATGGATGTGCTGACATCTTCCATGTGGAATTGTCCCCCCCCCCACCCAGCACTGCTGCTCTAGCTCTCACCACCAGCCATGGTTACAAAGGTGGCAGTAATGCAGTGGAGCAGACTGCCAAGGATGAGAGCATCCACTGGGATGCTCAAGCCTCCTCCTCCTGGCCAACCCCAGAGCCACCCAAGTTTGTTTTCATTCCTGAACCCGGGTCACCAGCATGGCAGCAGATTAGGCATGGATGCCTCTGCCCTCCATGCCACCAGGCCACCACCAATCAGCTTTGAGAACTTCTCCAAACCATTTTAAACTGGGTATCAGTAACTTACAATTTACATAAACTGTGGATTAGGTTTTACCAAACTGTAAAAAACTAGTCTGCAGTTTAAATTAAGAGACTTTCAGAATTCTGCAGATTTTTGTGCAAATTTCCAAAAAGCGAACTGGAAGAGGAGTTGCTATTCCGACTGAAATCAGCTGACAGAATCCTGCAATCTGCACACTTACAGAAACAGTGCTGCTCGTGTGTGCCTCCAGAAAGCTTTTAGCTTATAGACTGTAGTGGTCAGCTGGGAAACAGAAGTTATAGTGCATCCAAGGTGACAGTGCAGTGCCTGCCATTGGTTACTAACCCAAGAACAAAGGGACAGAGAACAGATTGGAGGCATTCAGAGGGTCGCCAATAAAAGTCTCTTATTAATCCACATATTGTGTAGTTTAGTGAACTCCAACAAGCAGCATTCAGTGTTAACTTTGTTTTTCGACATTTTGACCCTATATTTTCAGCAATCTTTTTATGACTCCACCTTATCAAAACAAGTGGAATTTTTAAATCCCATCCAAAAGGTGATGTTTCAGAATGAGTGTGAAAGCATGATTAAAAGGGGATTTGAAAAATGATGCTTTCATGTTCATGAGGTTTGGGCAACCAACAGGCTATGCTGAAATTTTGGTGCCCAAATCTGCAAAAAATAACAAAGTTATGAGTAAACATTGAAAAATTCAAAGTTTCTTACATTCTTTAATAATGTTGTTACTTTTTGACTTTTTGACCCTAAATGTTCAGCATAACCTTTATGTGAACCCACCTTATGATCAAGCCAAGTGTAATTTTTAAACCACATCTGAAAGGTGATTTTGTGGAGTGACTGCGAAGACATGTTTCAGAGGGGATTTGACAAATGACACCTGCCTTATTCTTGAGGTGGGGTACAAAAAGGATATGTTGAACATTTGAAGAAAAATGTTGCAAAACAACAAAGATATGAGCAAAAGTTCAAAATGTATTAGAAAGCCATCAACTGGACTTGCCTTGTTTTCAGTTTGTTTGCAGTGGGACTCAGTAGGAGCAGGACTTTCAGTACTCAAGAGAGGAGTTCAACGGTAGACCATAGAGTGGTAAGTGAGGGGTTGTGTGTGTGGTGAGGTGGGTGCTGAGAGGGGGGACCTAGAGATTGATGGTTGGTTTTCTTTGCTTCAGGTACAGTATTATAAAAAAAAACATAGAAGATGATGTGGGATGGTTTCTTTTATTTCAGGGATTGACACTAGGGACTGGGCACCAATGTGTCAGTGTGTTGTTTATCAGCACTGGGGTGGGAACCCTAGTGTTGCATCCTGTTAGGGGTTAGTCAGCACCAGAGGTGGGCCCATGGTGTCAGAAATGTCAAAGCTTGGTCAGACATGGAGGATACTGGTGCCAGGATTGATCACCCACTACCAGTGTAACTGAAAAGTTAGGCTGGATATCAGCAGAGATTGGCACCCCACTGATGTTATTGAAAATCTGTGTTGGGCAGCAGGGTGTACTGGCTTCAAGACTGAATACCTGCCACTGGTACTATTAAAAAGCTGGGTCGGGTTGGGAGGGGGATATGCAGGGTAATGGCACCCATGAAAGGATGCAACCACACTGGGATAAGTGTAACTCATCCTTTCATATGTGAGAAGATGCTGATTATCAGCATCAGGAGCATTGTCGGCATTGTGTGTCCACTGACACACCTCCTGCAGGTCTAACTGCACTGGCTGGCACAACACACACCTCCCTGGCCCCTACACTGCTGGAGTGGCCCCAAGGTGTTTGTTTTGCAGATGCTCGCAAGCAGCATAAAAAAGAATTGGTGGGAATGGGGGATGTAAGGTTAAATAGCAAAGCATTAAAGTTATACATGATCACTGAGTAGTAATATACCCACTGAACATTGGGGTGTTAATTAGCCAGTACTTGTTTGCCATTTATTCCTCCTTCATGTGTGATCTTATGTAAAGTACAGAAATGTCTATTCTAGGATTGTGGATATGTTGTTCTATCCACACTTATTGGCAGGTCCTTCCCCTTTAAAAATCTTGCCGGAAAGTCTTCAAGCTGGCTCCTCCCACCCACCCAGGAGTAAAACCCTTGGCTCTACCCCATGATGCCAGATCTTCCTTTCTGCTGGAAGAATCAGGTTCGCTCCTTATCGCTCCTGCGTTGAGTAGGCCCTGACACTCCAAATGTCAGTTTTACCACCGATTAAAGATTCTCTGAATCTCTCCTAGCAAATATAAAATTACAACTGCAATGGAGGACAAGTCCTCATCCGGGTTTTCCACCAGTGTCCCTGCAAGCATAAAATGTCTTGAATGGACCCGCACGCCATGTGCATGTACTGTCTGGGGCACGATCATGATACTCAGGCCTGCAACCTTTGTAGCTCCTTTCATCCAAACATTTTGAATGACCGCCTCGCACGTCTTCAGCTTGGACATCCGGAAAAACGGCACCTGCCGGTCAAGTCAAAAGATGCCCACCATGCGATCTCTGTGGCTGCAGGGTCTATGGAACAATTGAAACAGATAAAGGCCTTTTAAAGAAGAGGCAGCGTGCGCTGCTGAACTCTCATCTTCGCCCTCTGTCTTCGTTGCTCTTCGACTGGGCTCTTCTTTCTCCAGTTCCTTTAAAGAACTAGTCCAGTCCCTTCCCACGAGTGGGGAGGGCCCTGGTTCTCATCTCTCCAGATCCTGAAAAAGGGAAACTAAGGAACCAAAGGAATCTACATCTCATCTACATCACTCTTGGGACAGAGAGCAATCTCAGTCCCAGGAGTCTCCTGCTTTGACTTTGGTCGATGTTGTGGCCTTGGCTGCCGACCTCACAGTAACCCAGTCAGTTCAGCCGGCACAGACATGGGACGATAATCCGGTCGAAATTATTCTCAACCCTGTCGACCTGTTGTTGATGGATGAGGCCAAAAACTCCTTATTCAGGACTCTGGTCCTATTGGGCCTTGCCGATGAGGCAACCCAGCTTGCTGGGAAGCCCCAGAAGGTGGTTGTCCCTGATGTGGAGGAGTTGAGGTTCTCCCTGACTTCTCTGGAATGTCCCCATTGTCCCCCCAATGGTTGATGTCCAGGTCTGGGACATCCTTGACTGAAAGGCAGAGGAAGTCGCATAAGCGATATTCTAAGAAGCTGCACCACTGCCATTCATCCTCTTCTTCCTCGGATGAGTGAAGGCTCTGATGCAAGCTGCACAGGCTGTATGAGGAAATGCTGTGGTAGCAGCTAGTTATGTCCAGGTCCAAAGAAGTCCCTTCTACCCCAGCCATTACCTGCCTGTTGCCCTCTAGGCCATCGTTGATCACTCCGGAGTCAGGTGTCACCGCCCCTCTGCCCGCGGAACTGGTTACAACCCTCCCAACTTGGCTAAAGCTGGTCTCTCCACCTATCCTGATGGAGCCATCACCTAAACAGCCTCCCTTGGGGGCTCCTCTCAAGGAGTCTCAGCATGGCCTAGGCCTCCCGCACAGGCTGTCCGTCATCCACACTCCTGACCGCCCGCAGCTGGTTCTGCTTGACCCTGGTGGCAAGTCACTTTACCCGGACTCTTCGGAGTCTGAGGTCTCTGAACTGGCATCTCATTCTCGGGATGATTATGCCATGAGTTGTTCCATAGAGGAGGGGCCCATCTTCTTCATGGGCATCCTTCATCTCACCTCTGAGTCCACAGGGATGAAGTTGGAGCCCGTAAAGAAACAGGTAGAATACCCCTTAACTGACATCTCAGGAAAGGGGATTCTCCGACAGGAAACCTTCCAGTGGCCGGAAGTCCATAGTGCCCAGTCCTGGAGCTCTGGCAGCACCCGGCCTCCTGCCCCACGCCGTCTGCCAGGAAGGCCCACAAATACGAGGTTCCCACCAGCTCCCTTTCTGGGTTTACACAGCATTCCTTGGCTGAGGGAGTGGTGACTGAGTCTGTGTTTAGGTGCCTGGGGAATTCAGGATACACAGAGAGACCACCGGACAAAGAGTCCAAGAAATTGGATCATTCAGCCCGAAAGGTCTATGCTGCCTCATCACTCAGCCTCAGTCAGGCGAGCTCGGCTGTGATCATGGCACATTTTTTCATGCCCTGTTGAGCTGCTTTGATGAGGTGCTCCCTCACCTCCCCATGGACCTTCAGACCATGGTTAAGCAGGCCCGGCACCAGGGTCAAGCTGTTGCTAGGCAGCAACTCCAAATGGCCTTGGGCTTCGGGGACTCCTGTGCTCGAGTGGTAGCAGCCGTGGCCACCATGTGCCACAGGGCTTGGTAGTGGGTCTCGACATTCATGGCCAACACCCAGCACAGGTTGTCAGATGTCCCATTCCTGGGTACCAACTTATTTGGCCCAGAAGTGGATGGTCACCTCGAACGTATTGAGAAGTCCAATATCACACTGGACTCTGCTATTTCCACCCAAAAGGAATCCCAGGGTTCCAAGAAGCAGAAGAAAAAGCCTTTTTGGCCTTCTACTCCTGCAGCCAAGCAGCCCATGTTTCAATCTGACCAGCAGCAGCAGGCCCAGTCTTGGCACCCTCGGCCCAAGCCAGGAGCTCAGTCAGCTCACAAACATGGAGGGAAGGGTCCAGGTGGTCCTGCTACTGAACCCTCCTCTTCCAGACCTACTCAGTGACGGGATGGGGGTGACCAGCCCCATACCTGTCACGACCACTCTCAGTCCTTCAGTGGGGACGCCAGCTCCACCATTTACTTTCCACCTGGTCCACTGTTACAATGGACATCTGGGTTCTGGAGGTGGTTGGTCAGAGACTACCTCTGGAGTTTGAGCAGCACCCACCAAGCCGAGCCTGTGCTCCATGGAGGAAAGGATATCAGTACATACTCGATCGACTCTTCGAGACGACATCGCCCAATTCCTCCTCAAGGAGGTAGTGGCCCAAGTCACAGATCCCCAAGTCAACCCAGGGTTTGTTTCCAGGTACTTCCTGGTGCCAAAATGGACAGGGGTGCTGGTGCCCCATTCTGGATCTGCACGACATAAACCAGTATCTCAGGTCGCACACCTTTCAGGTGGTAACTCTGTCCCAGATCATACCATCTGTCAAGCAAAACATGTGGTTCTGCTCTCTATATCTTCAGGACGCGTTCTTCCATGTCCCGATCCATCCATCACACTGAAGGTTCCTCTGCTTTTGACCGGAGGGAACCCACTACTAGTTCCAACTCATGCCGTTCGGCCTGTCATCAGCCCCCAAGGTCTTCACCAAATGCATTGCTGTGGTGGCAGCCCATCTTCAGTGTTGAGGGGGTCAGGGTGTACCCTTATCTCGATGATTGGCTCATAGTGGGTCCCTCCAGATTAGAGGTGGAGAGGTCCAGGGATCTGGCTCTTCAGACCCGCATCAGCTTTGGCCTCCTGATCAATGAGGCAAAGCTGGAACTCATGCCATTGCAGGTGATCTGCTTCATCGGAGCAGAGCTCGACTCTTGCCGAGCCAGAGCCTGGCTCCCACTGGACAGGGCAGAGGTTCTCTCCTCCTTTGCCCAATCATTTCTGGATGGGCAATTGCAGCTGCCCGGGACTTCCTGCATCTTCTGGGTTACATGGCAGCCTGCACCAATGTGGCCCATTGTGCCCAGTGGCATATGTGCCCTATTCAGTGGGACTTGGCCAGCCGGTGGTCCCAGTGTCAGGGTCATCTCGACCAGCTGGTCACAGTAACTCAGAGGCTATGGGACACTCTCCAGTGGTGGACCATCCTGGAACACCTGCAGGGAGGGATCCTGTTTGTCTGCCCCGAGCTGATGGTTGTTCTTATAACCAATGCCTCTCTCATTTATTTATTTATTTTATTTATTTATTCAAGAGTTTAACCAGGCAGGCATACTGAGCGAAGAACCACTCATTTCCAGATGCGACCTCTGGGGAAACAGGGGGGAGACATACGGGAAGGACAGTAATACACAAAAATTCTGTACAATTGAGGAGGCACTGTTAGGGAGCCTATACAGTAGGTAGCTAGGGCAGACATGTAACATATATCCAAAACTAAGACCATCAGAAAGACATAACCATTGCAGTAATGAAATGAGCACAGCTCACGGGCTGGGGAGCCCACATGGGGAGCCACAGGGTCCTCCGCTCCAAGCAGTATGGCCGGCACCGACTGCATTAGCTCTGTTTCTGCAGGGTCAAGTGGTCCAAGTCCAGACGGACAACACCATGACCATGCACTACCTCAACAAGCAGGGTAGCATGCACTCCTAGCCTCTGTGCAGGGAACGCTCTACATCTGGGCACTCATGAGCCATCTGAACGGGGATCACCTTGCCATCCATGTGGCAGAAGCTTTGAATTGTCTGGCAGATGCCCTCAGCCATGTGGGCAAGACATCCTACCAGTGGTCTCTTCGTTCGGAGGTAGTTCGCAGTCTGTTATTCCAGTGGGGCATCCCTCAGGTGAACCTGTTCACCTTCAGGGAGAATGCAAAGCTGAAGCTCTTTCATGCCTGCCCATCTCAGCAGGGCTCACTGCAGGAGGATGCCTTCTCGAGGCTGTAGACCCCAGGCCTCTTCTATGCCTTCCCTCCATTTCCCTTGATCCACAAAGTGCTTCTCAAGGCGAGGAGGGACAAGGTGAAGGTGATCTTAGTTACCCCCAGATTGGCTGTGCCAGTTCTGGTATCCAGATCTCCTCAGCCTCAGCGACAGGTTCCCTTGGCATCTTCCAGTATGCCTGGACCTGATATCAGTCAATAAGGGGAAGATATTCCATCTGGACCTTCAATCCCTGAACCTAACAGCCTGGTACCTGAGGGGCTAGAGTTCCAGGCTTTGGGTCTTTTCGATGATGTCCTCAATGTGGTTGTGGCATCCAGGAAAGAGTTGACCAAGAGATGCTATGCCTTCAAATGGAAAAGGTTTTCCATTTGGTGTCAGGGCAAGGGCTTAGACCCTAACACCTGCCCTGTGGCCAGTATCCTCGACTACCTTTGGTCTGTCTCCAAAGGAGGTCTCCGGACCACTACCCTTAAGGTGCACCTGGCAGCCATCTCTGCTTAGCAGGTGTGGGCCAGTCAGTGGACAGTGGCACAGGAGACGGTGGTCCGGCGCTTTTGCAAAGGCCTCAATCACATATCCCCTCCGGTGCGTGAACCTCCAACTCCATGGGATCTACTGCTGGTACTGGTAAAGCTCATGGGCAAGCCATTAGAACCGATGCACAGGTGTGAGATGTCACATCTGTCATGGAGGACCGCCTTCCTGGTGGCTATCCCGTCAGTCAGAAGGACTGGGGAGCTCCAGACACTCTCAGTGGAGTCTCCTTACCTGATCTTCCACAGGGACAAGGTTGTCCTGCGCCCTAACCCGAAGTTCCTCCTGAAGGTTGTGTCGCAGTTTCACCTTAACCAGGTGTTAACTCTGCCAGTGTACTACCCGAATTACACCTCAGAGGCCAAGTAACATAGAAACATAGACTTTGACGGCGGATAAGGACCGCTTGGCCCACCTAGTCTGCCCATTTCCCTACCTACAGGATAAGCTGCAGATCCTATTTAACCAACAGCCTATTTCTTCCTACCCCCCACAAAATTGCCTTATGTCTGCCCCATGTATTCTTGAATTCTCCCACAGTTTTAGACCCCACAACCTCCTCAGGAAGGCTGTTCCATGCGTCCACCACCCTCTCTGTGAAAAAATAATTCCTCACATTGCTCCTGAGTCGTCCCCCTTCTATCTTCAAACTGTGTCCCCTTGTTCTTGCACATCTCTTTTTCTGAAAGATGCTACTGTCTTGGACTTTGTTGATTCCACTGAGGTACTTAAAAGTTTCTATTATGTCCTCCCTCTCCCTCCTTTCCTCAAGGGTATACTTATTAAGCTCCTTTAGTCTCTCCTCATATGGCTTCTCTTGCAGACCCTGCACCATTTTAGTTGCCATCCTCTGGACTGCCTCCATCCTGTCTATGTCCTTGTGGAGATGGGGTCTCCAGAACCGGACACAGTACTCCAGATGGGGTCTCACCGACTATCTGTACAGAGGGATAACAACTTCCTGTTTTCTGCTGGTGATGCCTCTCCCTATACATCCCAGTATCCCCCCAGCCCTCCCTACTGCCTTCTCACATTGCTTGCTAACCTTAAGGTCATCTGATATGATTACCCCCAGGTCCCTTTCCGTTTTTGTTGTTGTTACTGCCTCTCCCCCCAATGTGTAATCTTCCCCTTGGTTTTTGTTTCCCAGGTGAATTGTTTGCACTTCTTTTCACTGAATCCAAGCTGCCATACTTCTGACCATTCCTCCAACCTTGCCAAATCCCTTCTCATCCTTTCCACACCTCCTTGTGTATCAACCCTGTTGCAGATCTTTGTGTCATCTGCAAAGAGGCATACTTTTCCTTCCAGTCCCTCTGCAATGTCACTTATAAAGACATTAAAAAGGACCGGACCCAGTACTGAACCCTGCGGTAGCCCGCTAGTAACCCCTCTTTCTTCAAAGTGGACTACATTTATAATTACCTTCTGTGTCCTGTTGTCCAGCCAATGTTTTACCCAGGCTACTGCCCTGGGACCCACTCCCAGGCTGGTTAATTTGACTATTAATCTTTTGTGTGGGACTGTGTCAAATACCTTGCTAAAGACTAGGTAGACCATGTCCACAGCCCCTCCCTGGTCTACTACTTTGGTCACCCAGTCAAAGAAATCAATTAGATTCGTCTGACATGACCTTCCCGCTGTGAACTCATGCTGCCTTGGGTCCTGTGCCCCACTGGCCTCTAGGTACTCAACAGTTCTTTCCTTCAGAAGTGATTCCATCACTTTCCCTACCACAGAGGTCAAACTGACAGGTCTGTAGTTTCCTGCCTCTGTCTTGCTCCCACTTTTGTGAAGGGAAATCACATCGCCTTCCTCCAGTCCTCAGGTACCACACCATCCTCCCATGATTTGTTAAAAAGGGTAGTCAGTGGTGTCACTAGTTCTCTCCTTAATTCTTTTAGAATTCTGGGGTGAATTTCATCAGGCCCCATTGCTTTGTCTACCTTCAGTTTTAAGAGTTCTTTCAGAACCCTTTCTTCTGTGAAAGGACTGGGATCGACCCCCCTATCCAGAGTGCTTCTGTTAATTGGATTAGGCACCTCCCCCTCCTCCTCTTTTGTGAATGCTGAGCAGAAATATTCATTCAGTATCCCTGCTTTTTCACTGTCCCTCTCTGCCCACCCACTGTCCATTCTATTCAGCCTCACTATCCCTCCCTTTGTTTTTCTATGCTCCCTGATATACCTATAAAATGTTTCATCCTTCTTCTTAACTGAGTTGGCTATCTGTTCCCTCAGTTTTGGCCTTTGCTATTCTGACTACCCTCCCTGCTTCCTTCTGCCTTAACTGGTACAGTTCTTTGTCCTGCTCCTTCTGTGTTTCCTTATACTTCCTAAATGCTATCTTTTTCTCCCTAACCTTCACCGCCACCTCTTTTGAGAACCACAGTGGCTTTTTCTTTCATTTTGATTTGTTTATTTGCTTCACACAAAGGCTTGTTGCCTCTGTAATGGCAGTTTTGATGGTTCACCATTGTTGCTCCACCCCTCCTTCTAGCCTGTTTGCTAGTGCTTTTCTAAAGCACTGTCCCATCTTGCCAGAGTCAGCCCTCCTGAAATCCAGAACCCTCACTTTTGTATGGCTTGACTCTGTAGCTGAGTTTATCGTGAACCACACTGGTGGTCACTTATTCCCAGATGGCTACCCACTTCTAGATCTGAGATCCTATCACTGTCCCCATTTGACAGTATGAGGTCTAATATTGCCCCCTCATGAGTGGGTTCCAAAACTAGCTGTCTGCGGCATGCCACCTGAAGGGCATCGAGAATGGCCCTGCTTTTGGATGTGGCTGCAGCAAAGGTGCTCCAGTTAACATCTGGCATATTATGGTCCCTCATCAACAGTATCTTCCCTTTCTCTGCCATCCTAAGGATGCCTTCTATCATATCCTTGTCCATTCTTTCCCCCTGACATGAGGGTCTGTATACAACCCCTGTGCGGATTGTGGTGCCATTTCCAGTCTCTACGGTGACCCACAGTGCCTCCTCTCCTTCCTGTTTACTCTTTTGTTCAGTTGCTTTTATCTTTTCCCTTACATAGAGAGCTATTCCACCCCTCTTCTCCCCTCCCTGTCTCTCCTGTAGGTTGTGTACCCTGGTATGTTAATATCTCAGTCATGGTTCTCTGTGTACCATGTTAATATGACTGCTACGATATCCAGGCATCCCTCTTCCATCAAGGCCACCAGTTCAGAGAGCTTGTTGCCCAGACTACGGGCATTGGTACTCATTACCCTCCATTTCTTGATGGCCTTACCCCTTTTTGCCCCATCCCTGGCCTTATTGCATTTTTTATTTTCTCCATTTACCCCTGCCCTTCTCCCTATCAACATCTCTATCTTGGTGTTTACCTCACTTAGTACCCTGATTTTTTGGGGGGGACTAGGATTTCCCTGCTCCTCTCCAGTGCCTCCCCCCTTGGCTAGTTTAAATGTCTGCCAATGAAGCATTTAAACCTATCACCTAGGATCCTGGTTTCCCTCCTGGACAGATGCCTACCATCATGCCAGTATAGGCCTGCATCCCTCCAGGTGGACCCCCAGTCCCCAATGAAGCCAAATCCCTGAGCTCTGCACCAGTTTTTCAACCACTGATTGAATCCCGTGGTGTGGAGCACCTTAGCCTCACCCATGCCATAGACAGGCAGCACCTCCGAGAAGGTTACCGTGCATGCTACTTGTCTATGGCATAGTACAGGCTCCATACTTTGGACCTGAGATGAGCACTCTCTTATTATAAGGAGCGAATGGCTGAAGTTTGGGGAGAGGTTCACCAGCTTTTTGTCACCTACTCCGAAGCTGCACCTGGCAGACCTGCAGCAAAGCAGACAATTGGCAGATGGATTAAATCATGCATTGATCTCTGCTATAGGTTGGTGGGTAGGGAGCCTCCCGTCGGGCTAAGGGCTCATTCCACCCACCATATTGCTGCATCAGTGGCTGCTTCCAGGGAGTCCCTATCCAAGATATCTGCAGGGCTGCTGCCTGGAAGTCAGCAAACACCTTTGTTGCCCATTACCACATCAACCTTGAGTCACGCCGGAATGCTGGTTTTGGAGCCTCAGTTCTCCAGTCTCCATTTTCCAAATAAGGGGTGTGCGCCTTGCCTCCCTCCTCCCGGAGAACTGCTAAGAGTCTGCCAATAAGTGTGGATAAAACAACATAACCACGATCCTAGAAAAACAGGTTACTCATCTGTAACAGTAGTTCTAGGAGCGGTATATGTCGTTCATCCACACTGACCCACCTGAACTCTCTGGCTTCAGCGCACAACCTTTGCTTCCAGCAGGCAAGATCTAGCATCATGGGATGGAGCCGAAGGTTATACCACCCAGGTGGGTGAGAGGAGCCAGCCTGAAGACCTTCTGGCAAGATATTTAAAGGGGAAGGACATGCCAATAAGTGTGGATGAGCAAGATATACCACTCCTAGAACTTCTGTTACAGGTGAGTAACCTATTTTTGCTACTCTGGTTATGATGTAAATAATAAGCCATGACAGAGTGTGTATTATAGGATTGTAATGCATGCCTCAGGGGTGTAGTAAGGCACCAGGCCGAAGGATGAGTGTACTTACACCCCTGGGAAATGCATTAAAATCATGTGATGCACACACTGGAGGGGATTATTACACTTATGAAAAGGCTCTAAGTAGGTTCTTTGGTGTGGAAAATGAGCTTCTGCCCCTGATTGTGTGTTTATAGAGATTTAATGCACAGTCAGATGACATCACTCAGCCAATGAAATTTCTAGATTTTTTCTTGTCATTTAAAAATAAATAAATGTACCATTTAAAGTAGTTGAAAAAATGTTCCCCTAACCAAGGAGAAAGGGTGGGCATGGTGAGCAAAATTTATCAAAATGACACCAATGTCACAGTGCTGTGTAGGTGTGGAATTATGATTTTATGGAATAAATGGGTACTATAAGTAACATTCATCTTCCTAATGATGATGGATGTTGTCCTTCAAGAAAGTTTTATTTATTTATGTATGTATCCATTTATTTACTTATTTATTTATTGCTGATTTACTTTAAGTTTTGCCATTCATGGTACTACCCTTAAGATGTAACACATCATATATAAGGAGAAGACACAAAAGAGAATCCATGCTCTATATTGTGATCTGTGTGGAATGGCCAGAACCTGAGCGGAGTGGCTAGTGGACAAACACAGAACAGGCAAAGCAGGACTGCACTTGAGCTACAGCACCTGACATGGACTGCAATGAAAAGCAGATATGCTGCAAAAATACTTTCTTTAAAGTGCATACAAACTCTGCCAATTTGAGCAAACATACATTCCAAACAGACAGCCCAGGGAGCAACCACACACACACACCAGCACAAACATAGATATCGAACGGACAACCCAGGGAACAACCACACACACACCAGTGCAAACATACATATCAAATGGACAACCCAGGGAGCAACCACACACACACCAGTGCAAACATAGATATCGAACGGACAACCCAGGGAACAACCACACACACACCAGTGCAAACATGCATATCAAATGAACAACAGAGGGAGCAACCACATACACACACCAGTGAAAACATACATATCAAATGGACAACCCGGGGAGCAACCACACACACCAGTGCAAACATACATATCAAATGGACAACCCAGGGAGCAACCACACACACACCAGTGCACACATACATATCAAATGGAAAACCCAGAGAGCAACCACACACACACCAGTGCAAACATACATATCAAATGGACAACCCAGGGAGCAACCACACACGCACCAGTGCACACATACATATCAAACAGAAAACCCAGAGAGCAACCACACACACACCAGTGCAAACATACATATCAAATGGACAACCCAGGGTGCAACCACACACACACCAGTGCAAACATACATATCAAACAGACAACCCAGGTAGCAATCACACACACACCAGTGCAGTGCCCAACTGAGGAAGCTTTGCATAAAAAGGAAATGTATTGGGGTTGTTTGTTTAATAATTTTTAGTTTTGTTCAATGAACCTTTTTTTTAACTTGGCACCTAACACTGTTTCCAGCAAATCATTAGAAACAGCACATGTGTGTTTTCTTCAGTTGTGTATTGGAGCTGCACCCCACCGTCCAGGAATGTGTGTTTGCTGTTTCCATGTTATTAAGTACAGGATAGCCATTCAAATCCTAAATTTTAAAGAGAAAAGACTTAGTTTCATAAAAATTGTGTGATCAGTCAAGCAAATCCATACAGAGGTTCAGGTAAAATTATAACTATCTTATTATATATTACATAAACTCATGAAAACTTATAAAAGGCTTCCTGTATGTTTATATAACATAAATCTCTTCTTAACAACTCAAGGTGTAAAAAAAATAAAACTTTAACATAATTCATCTGTCTACTATGGGGTAAGAACATACTGTGGCAAATCTGAGAGAAGGAAATAGAATGAAAACCCTTCTACAACATGAAAGTAGATGGACTTTTTACCAGCAGTAATTTGTTTACACCCTAATGGTTTAAATGAAGACTTGGCTATGAGTCAATTTTTGTAGTGATTTAACATTTGCAGCACAGGTTTCAAACTCTCTTTGAGACAAAGCATCTATACCTTAACCTCAGATTGGGGTGTTGCATATTTTAACTTTGGTGGCAAAGTTGATGTAAAGTTGGGGACTTCACACTACAGTATGCGTAGTGGACTGACATTTCCTCTCTTCACCTCAACTCCATGCAGAAAAGTTACTTTTTAAGTTATAAAAAAAAAAACCTACACCTGAGTATTAATACAGCCCCCATTACCCTTGGTATCTTCTACCTTCCCCAACCCCACTGTCACAGCGAAGTTTTCTTCCAAAATCAGTAAAATTTCCATTCTTCCCACCCCAGATGAATTTCTGATGCCACCCACCCCACCTACCTGACCCTGTCAAATACATTGAATCTCTCACCTCACCCTCTTGCACCCCACCACCCTGCCACAGCACTCACTTAATGGATATCTTCTGTTATCATGTAAAAGAAAAAAACTTTTCCTCACCTTGGGGTACAGCTGATTCTCCCTATTTCTTGGCACACTCATCAATGAATGAATCAATGATGATGACCCTAGTAGTAACATCTGATTGGTCCCTGTCATCAGTCAATCAGATGTTACTACATTAATATACTTATGTGCTTACCCTTCAGGAAGTACTGGTATGCCATGCTGAATGTAGTCCATGGCTGCATAATTATAGTCTTCTGTAGTTCCTGTCATGCCCAGTGGGCACCATTGTCAGGTATCCTGCTCCAAGAATAAAGATGGCTGCTAGCTCACAGCTCTGTGTCTGTGTGACTTCTGTCCCTAACACCCTAAATTATTACAGTGATGACAAGGTAAACATATTTGTGAGTGCCAGGGTCGGTTGGGTTTTTAAAGAAGGGAGCCCCAGAACTGTCTAGAGTCACAGAATAAAGAAAAACCCTCCATACTGCCTTGTATTCTCAGTATCATGCTGCCCTCTGCTGTATTCCAGGCCAGCTCCCAGTAACCCTGCCATCTGACAGCCGTGGATAATACTGGATGTTGACAACAAAGTGAAAGTCCCTATGCAGCTAAGAGAAAATTGACCTCTAGCAAGAACGCACACTCACACGGTTACCCCCCCCCCCCAAAAAAAAGATTAAAGTAAAATTGACTTGAGGATTAACTGCCACTCAGATTGGTGCCCTGCTTGTTTCTCCCAGCAATTGTGAGCAGTACAGTCTGGCCAGATCCCCCACCACACTGAGATCACCAATACTGGCACTGTTAAGCCTGTGGGGGTCAATAAATAAATATATCTTTTAAAGAACAGTACCTGCAAAGAAACAAAAAAGGCAAGGGAATCCAGGTCTCAGCAATCAGAGTGCCTGGCAACAGCAGCAACTGAGATAGCAAAGCAGCAAACTGGCAAGCCTGCACAGACTTAAATCAACCAAAGTGCAATACCACCTTTAGCAGTGCTGTGCAAAAAAAATCTTCTCCAGCAGAATTTGCGTAAAAGTCACTTTCCCTTCCACGAAAGTTCAGAAATCATTTTGGCAAGTTTTGTTGAAACTCTGACTAGAACAGCAGAATAAATGTATGAATTGTAGATTAATGTATTAAACTGCAGAACAAAATTCTGCAGAACTGATCACTGTCAGAGGTCAGATCTGTGTAATTTCTTTCGACAATTTAACACATTAATCTGTGAACTGCTGAATGAATGTATGAAATGTCAGTGTGTATTGCCAGCCCCATATTTGTAAATAATAAATAATGATTTCCAATTCCTGGTGTTCAGTGGCACCTCCACCCTCTGAGGATTTATTCCCCTAATAATTTAATGTTTCTCTGGTGTCTAGTGGCAACCCCCACACTCTGATCGCCAGCCGTCCCATACAATTTATAGTTTCCATGATGTCTAGTGGCACCCTTCACTTTCTGGTCATTGGTTGCCCAATACAATTAAGGTTTCCTTGGTGTCTAGTGGCACCCCTCCACCCTCCAATTGCCAGCCCCATACCATTAATGTTTCCCTTGTGTTTAGTTGTACACCCCCACCCCCTGATTGCCAGCTACCCCATACATTTTATGTTTCCCTGGTGTCTAGCGGCATCCCCACCCTCCAATTGCTGGCCCCATATTATTAATGTTTCTTTTGTGCTAGTGAAACCCCCATCCTCCAATCACTAGCCCTGTATTTTCTGATGTGTGAACCTATCTGAATCTCTACAAAAGGGAGTTTCAACTTGGCACTCACTCCCATCCCATTTCTTACATTGTGTGGTAGTCATGGAAATAGTCTCCATGACTACCGTGCGATGTAAAGAGTAAGAAATGTGACAGGAGCAAGCACGGCATGGAGCTGTCAGTCACTTTTGTTGAGATTCAGATGAGGGCTGCACATCAGGAAATATGGGGCTGGTAAGCAGGGGGTGGGGAGTGCCACTAGACACCAGGGACAAATTAAATGTATGGAGTGGGGAGTGACTGGAGGGTGGGGGGGTGCCACTAGACACCAGGGAAACATTAAATGTATGAGGCGGTCAGCAAGTGGAGGGTGAGGGGTGCCACTGGACAGCAGGGAAACATTAACGGTATGGGGCCAGTGATCAGAGGGTCGGGGGGTGCCACTAGACACCAGGGAAACATTAATTTTATGGGGCAGCTGGCAATTAGAGGGTGGGGGTTCTACTAGAGACAAAGGAAACATTAACAATATGGAGCCAGTGTTCAGAGTGTGGAGGTTGCCACTAGACAGCAAGAAAATATTAATGATATGGGCAGACGATCAGAGGGTGAGGGTGCCACTAGACACCAGTTAAACATTACTTGTATGTGGTAGCTGGTGACTGGAAGGTAGGGTGTGCCACTAGACAGCAAGAAACATTAATGGTAAGGGGCCAATGATCAGAGGGTGGGGGGTGCCACTAGACACCAGGGAAACATTAAATGTATGGAGTGGCCAGCAATCAGAGGGTGGGGGATGCCACTTGGCAGTAAGGAAACACTAATACTACAGAGCTGGCGATCGGAGGGTGGAGGTTGCCACTAGACACCAGGAAAACATTAATTGTATGGGGCAGCCATCGATCAGAGGGTGGGGGGGGTGCCACTAGACACCAGGGAAACATTAATGTTATGGGGCTGGTGATTGGAGGGGTGCCACTGAACACCAGGGAAAGTTTTTTTTTCTATTGCAGGACTGCAGAGCGAAGAACTAAACTGTGGAATAATTACCATGAATTGTGGATAAAAGTATTAGTTCCACCGTTCATGTGTATTACTCCACAGTTCAGACAGAAAATTCTGTGGAACAGGGTGAAAATTCGCCAAACAGATTCAGAAGATTTCCAGTTTCAAAAAAGGCAGAAATTAGGAAAGTTCCATAAAAGTTGATAAACTTTCATGGAAGTTTCGCTAAAGGAGAATTTGCAACTTTTGCCAAGCTCTAGGCTATAGACAAGAGGACTGAACTGCAAACATGGGGAGGCAGTATAGCATAGTGGTTAAGAGCACTGAGCTGAGATCCTGAAGAACTGAATTTGAGTCCCAAAGCCACCGGTTGCAGACTGTGTGACTGTGAGCAAGTCACTTAACTTCCCTGTGCTCCCAGGATGCTCCTGGATGCAAGCTTTGGCTTCAGGCATCTTTCCTGGCCTAAAACTGCTAAATAAATAAACAAAAAAAATTAAGTAGCAAATTCTGCACAGTATCCATATCTTGTAGCAAAAGGGAGGAATTGAAGCCAAGTTATTACATGGAGCACAAAATTAAGAAAAAAAAAGTTTTACTCGACAGCAGAGCTACAGAGCAGCACGACCACTGGTGCAACATAGATGATGATACATCACAAGCCTCATCGGCTATACATCAAGCACCACATCAGGAACTGCTGGCAACATAGTGTGAATTGGATGGGTGCCTGAATTTGTGAATCAAAAGAGGACTTTGATTCTTATTTGGAATGTTTTGAATGTTGGTTAGTGGCCCAAAAAAGTCACAAATGACAAAAAGATGGATGACTTCTTGTCAGTTTTGGTACTCACAGTCTATGGACTTCTCAAGAGTCTAATCACACCTGTCAAGCTGGTGAACATGCGATGTGATCAACTCACCGAGACACTTTCACAACATTTCAAGCCCATGTCAATTCTCATTGTAGAATGCCTTCATTTTCATCATTGGAACAAGAGGAGGGGGAAGTTTTTGTTGACTGTATCATTGTTTTGAAGCTTCTGGCAAGCACCTGTGAGTTTGGCTAATTTCTGGATGATACCAGATGTTGGGGGGGTGCAGAATAAGGGAAAATGTGAGGAAGTTTTTCTTCACAGAAAGGATGATGGATGCATGGAATAGTCTGCCACAGGGGGTGGTGGGAGCAAGCACATTGGGGGGGATTTAAACATGCATAGGACAGGCATAAGGGAACCCTAGAGATGGAAAGGAGATGCTAAAGCCAATGACCAAGTAGGGTTAGAGGCCACAAATAAAGGTACGGGTTTTGAGCAGACAGATGGGCCTAGTGGTCCTTATCTGCTATCAATTTCTATGTTTCTACCCAAAAGGATCACTTTGTCTGTGGTCTGAGAGGAGAAGACTATCACAAGAGGCCTTTGTCAGGAAAAGGACTTAAATGTTGAGTCAGCCTGTGCTATTGCACTCACTTTGGAGCTCACCCAGAAAGACAACAGGGAGTTAGTTGGACATTCTGAAGCACCAAGGAGTGGGGTTCACAGGGTGATCTATACACCAGGGGCCAAGGGACATTCCAGACTGCTAACTGGTCCACCACCATTTCATCAGCAACCACACATGTACTGGAATTCGGCGCCCAAGGCCAGTTTCAAAAAGTTGAAACAGGTCTGTTACTGTACTGATGTGGGAGTAACCACCAGTAAAGCACATGCTGATCATCATCATCATCATCATCATCATCAGTTTATTGGATAGCAAACGGATATAAAAACTCTCCTTTACAGTTGTGTGCAAGTTCAAAAAAGGCAGTACAATATACAAAACAACAATTTAAACATAGGTAAAACACAAAGTTTACAAATGAGTAACAAGTTTGTTCTGTAAAAGTTATAAAAAATAGATGAAATTCATTCAAAGCAATTATATTAGCTAAACATCAGTCTAGCAATAGAGGCCTTAACATGAGAAAGGGGCAGTAAAGTATTTAGGTTAATTTTTTTCCTAATTATTTCCCATGTGTGAGGGACAGAGACAGCCAAGGTGTAATCCCCAAATTTGGATTGCTATCTAGGTATGGACTAGTTTGAATGTTTGACAGATCTGAGACTATATTTAGATACTGTTCTATGATGGAGGGTATTTAGTAAAATGTAGGAAATCTGTATAGGAATAAATACCAACGTGTTTCTGTTTGGTTTGACAAAGAGCTCAAACCTACTAAAGTGTATAACTGAGAGTGATGAGTATTCCAAGGTGAACCAGTTACAAACCTGAGGGTGCTATGATAAAGTGGGTCAAGTGAGCTGAGAACTTCAGAAGTTGCATTTCTATAGATACAATCACTGTAATCTAATACAGATAAGAATAGTGAGCTAACTAGCAATTTTCTGAGTAAATAATTAAAATTAGCTTTATTTCTGTAGAAAAAGGCTAACAGTCTTTTCAGATTAGTAGAGAATTTTTGTATATGAAATTTGAAAGTTAACCGATCATCCAAAATTAAGCCTAGGTATTTATAAGTAGGGACCCCTTTGGTATTTACTCAAGATACCCCTCAACCCACTCCAGTTAGACCATCTATAATTACCAATAAACAATTAGTTCAACAAAATGATGTCTACAATCTTCTCACAGCTTTGAAGAAAACTACTAGCCCGGGTTCGGATGGTATATGCCCTAAATTTCTTCTGGGTACACATAAAACAATTGTAAAGCCACTAACAATGATTTTTAACAAATCTCTTCATGAATCTGTAGTTCCTCCTGATTGGAAAGCTGCAATAATTACTCCCATACATAAGCAGGGCTCCCACTCACAAGTAAATATCGTCCCATTAGTTTAACATCTATCCCATGCAAACTACTTGAAAAAATTATCAAATCACTCTTGGACAAGGAGATTTTATCCCTAAAACTCACAGATATTACCCAACATGGGTTCAGATCGGGTTTGTCATGCACCACCAATTTATTGACTTTTTACAACTTTATTAGCTTAAATTTAGATTTAAACATCCCTTCTGATGTTATCTTATTGGATTATAGTAAGGCCTTTGACAAAGTGTCTCATAGCATCCTCATTTCCAAACTTACTCACTTAGGTTTTTCTGAGATTCTAGTTTCATGGATAAAAAGCTGGTTAACAAATAGATCACAGAGGGTTAGGGTAAACGGCATGTTATCAGACACAGGATGGGTTACAAGTGGGGTGCCACAGGGCTCTGTCCTGGGGCCCACACTGTTCAACATCTTCATTAGTGACATGAAAATTCATTCTCCTAACATACTCATTAAATTCGCTGATGACACCAAGCTGGGTGGTGCTGTTAACACTGCTGAAAACAAACAAATCCTACTTAATGATCTTATATCTATTGAACACTGGGCCTTTATTAATAAAATGGAGTTTAATACAACCAAATGTGCCGTTATGCACTTTGGGAAAAACAACCTCAAACAGACATATACATTGAATAATAGCATAATTAAGGCTTCATGCCTTGAAAAAGACCTAGGGATTTTAATCAATAATAAACTTACATACGTCTCGCATTGCAATAAGATAGCAAATCTAACAAATTCACTTTTTCGTAGAATCAATGGTACTTTTGTCTCCAGAATCGAGCAATGTATTATACCATTGTATAGATCATACATCCGACCATATCTTGATTATGGTTCACCATTTTGGAGTCCCTACCTTTGTGGAGATGTGGATAGGTTAGAAAGGATACAAAAAAGAGTTACCAAATCTATACCTCACCTGTCACAGTTGGATTACGAAACCAGATTACATAAAACGGGGCTGCATTCTCTTAAACTGAGAAGACAGCGAGGGGACTTATTTCAACTTTTTAAGATTATTCAAAGTCCAACATTAATGAGGCAGTGTGGTATTTCCTTTGCTATTAGGAAAACTGGACCAAGACTAAATAACAAACAGTTAGATATAGCAAAATGTAAAACAAAAAAAAGACAAAACTTCTTTACAATACGAACACCAAGACTTTGGAATACACTTCCACAGGATGTTGTTGATGCCCCTTCCTTTATTAATTTTAAACTCAAACTGGACAAATGGTTAATTAGATAGGGGCCATTACTAATGATCCACATATGTGGAGGACAATGTTTATGGGCTTTTAGCCCTCTTTTGTCTCTCTGACCAAGTGACCAAGTGACCCTAATAATAGCAATTCCTTTATTTGATTTTATGGTCAGATCAGATGTTACTGAATTCTTTCTTGTAAAAAGCATCCATCGTGTCTTTTTTCATTAAGGAGTAATCTTAAGTCCATCAAAGCAACTTGAACTTTACTGAAATCTTTTTGTAAAATTCAAACTGTTAAATCTGCATTACCTTGGTGGGTATACATTATAGTATCGTCCGCATAAAAGTAAATATTGTGTAAGACCAGAACAATGATTAGGTAGATCATTTATATTTAGCAAAAACAGCAGTGATCTAAGGACTGATCCCTGGGGAACCCCTCATTGACAAGAAAAATGTCACAACCATGCAAAAGTGGATCATCTACAGAGATTGTGCAAAAGTGTACCATGTACTGCTCTTGCACAGTATGTCACAGACACTATGCCAGAGACTGAACAGGAAGAAGAGTCATTGGGGCTGTTCACTGTCTATGCAATGCAAAGGAATGGGAATGGAAATTGCCTCCAGATTGAGTTGGTGGACAAACCAGTTAGTATGCAGCTTGACACCAGGGCATCAGCCTCTCTTGTGCCAGAAAACATCTACAAGGAGAACCTCAAGAAGTGCCCATTGCAATCATTGCATATTCAGCTCATGGAGAATGAATCCCTGTTCTGGGGGAGATTCAGGTACCAGTCACTTACAAGGGAGAAGCAAGGAATTTGCCTCCAGTAATAGTGCAAGGGGAAAGACATGCATTACTGGGAATAAGTGGTTTGAAAAGATCAAGTTGAATTGGGAGAAATTTTCACCTCATGAACAATAATGATAGTATGTCAAGATGCAGTGAAAAAAGTATTTGACAAACATGGTCCTGTTTTCCAGGATGGCTATGGAACAATCCAGACTTTCAAGACAAGGATTTGAGGGTGAACATGGCCCCTCCAGATTTTCATAAGTTTTGACCAATACCTTATGCCTTAAATGAAGTGGTGGAGAAAGAAATGGATCATCAGGAAAAGAACTGGATCATCTGGAAAAGCATGGTATCCTGTCACAAGTAAAGAGGAGTGACTGGGCTGTTCCTATCATTGTGGTACCAAAGTAAGACAAAGCAGAGGCTGTGTGATGGCTACAAGATTACAGTGGAGCATTTCATAGAATCAGAAACGTACCCACTACCCAAAGCTGAGGACTCGTTTTCCACACCTGCAGGTGGAAATTTCTTCATTAGTTTGAACTTATCCTTTGCATACCAGCAGTTGGAATTGGAACTAGAGTCACAGCTGTATCTCACCATAAACAACCATAAGGGACTTTATCAATATCGTTGTTTGGCCTATGGAGTTTCAACAGTGCCAGCAATTTTCCAACACACAGTGGCCCAGATGCTGCACAGGCTGGACTGTGTAGTCTGCTTTATGATGCTATCTTGGTAACTGCACCAACAGTGGAAAAGCATTTGACAATCCTGGATCAAGCCATGTCCAGACCGCAGCAGTATGCATAAAGAGTGAATCTAGCCAAATGTCAGTTTTTACAATATTCTGTCAAGTACCTGGGATTGACACTAGGGGCCTACACCCAACAAAGAACAAACTGGAAGCAATTGTCAATATACTGTGACAAGACATGTGACTGAGTTAAATCATTCTTGGGCCTGTTGAACTACTATGGTTGCTTTCTGGCAAACATATCCACATTGTTGCTACCACTACGTCACTAGCTACAAAAAAAGTAAAAGGGAATTGCTCACTGCAGTGTGAAGCAGCTTTCCAATCTTGCAAGTCACACCTTCTGAACAGCAAGTGGCTAGCACACTATGACCCAACAAAACCTCTGGGACTGGCATGTGACCTATGCCCATATGGGGCGGTCCAGTAATTTCTCATGTGTTACCCTCAGGGGAGGAATACCCCATTGCTTTTGTTTCTTGGAAACTGAGTTCTTATGAAATCCCAGGCAGTCCACAGGAAATTACCCTAATTTCAACTTTCTGCCACCCAGATACTCACGCAATAATCCTGCCAACCAGTAAAAGGGGGGGCACATTCAAATTCACAAAAGAGACAGTTACAACTTCAAGTAACAATTACATTGGTATCCAGCGATATGGGTGAGTCAAATGGAGCGACTCAATATGAGTGACTCAGTTTGACCGCCTGTCAGATGAGCTACTGCAACAAGATAGCAAGGTGTGTTATGAGCTCCAGTAAAAGAAGAAGACTAGCGAGTGAGGAGCAAAGCGATAGGGAGCTACAGGGCAGAAGGATATGGTAGGTGGTTGGGCGGGCTATTCCCAGCTGGCCGCTTGGTGCTGTGGCTTGCGTCGCTGCCAGCAGTGTGAGAGGACTTGGATTCAGAGCTCAGTGGGTGCGTGCATTTTACTATTTTGTGTGTTTGTTTGTTTATTTTTTCTGTCTGCCGATCCCTGGAATTCATTTCTGTCGGCCGATCCCCGGAATTGCAGGCCATGATCTACTGTCTCCCCCCCACCAAATAGTCCCCTCCAAAGTTACCTCACTATCCCAGTGTCAGGCCTTCCCTCGGTGTTCATTATCTAAATGAAGGAGGGTGCTGGGGGCAAAGCCCACCACCTTAAATTTTAGAAAAAGCGTCCCATGCAGTGTGTTCCACCACTCACTGTTGTTGGGGTTACTGTACTGTACTGTACAGGTGCCGTGTTTGTTTTTGGCATTGTGCACTCACTGCATTGTATGGCACTTTTCTTTCTTCACTCTTATGACATAGAATGATTACATTGGCCCAAGCCTATGTGAATGCATACATATACAGTTTTGAAATGGAGTATGTTTTAAATGTCAACAAAAATCCATAATATGATCAAATAATACTGTATAAGAAAGAGTAACATTTACTCCAAATTTTTATCACCAGCATCACTTAGGCATGCTTCCTCAACCTTTCGCTTGAAATTTAATAGGCTTCTTCAGGAGGTGTGTCTTTAACTTATTAATAAATATATAAAAGCAATTAACCAACTACCTTACATATTAGTGTCTCTACAACAACTGCATGTGCTACTTCATTATTATTGTCTATAATTGATTGTTACTGCTTCAACGCTAACAATTAATGCCTCATTTTCTATTTATGCAAACCATATGAAATGTGCTCCCTTCACCAAAATCACATACTACCAGTGCTGGTAATATTTATTTAAAATTAAATAAAAAGTTTTCCCTACTGCCCCAAATCTTGATATTGTGTTGCTTAACATCCACTGCTGTCAAAATGACCCACCCTATGCAACATAAATTGAAATCCAGTTTATCATACTATTTTTTTTAATATATATTCTAAAAGCTGTCTGGTTTAAAACCAAATGGATTTATTAATGAATCAGAAATTCTGTGTCTATTTTGGATATGATATTTAAATATTTGAATAGCTGATGTCTGAATGAAATAATGATAACTTTTTCATTATGCAGTTATTTTCTAGTTCAGTACATATTGTCAATAATGTCAATCTATTATGCATATAACCATTTTAAACCAAGGCCTTCAGTGACTATTCAAATGTATTAATGCCACTGTCCTCCAACGTTTTTCACATCCATTAATTTTCATATAATTAAACGTAATGCTAGAGTATTATAAATGCTTCATAAGTATCTATTTCCAGCATCCCTTCTTCTTTGTTTAAAAGGTTAAGCTCTCTTGCAAATAAATATTTCTGTAAGTACTTATAAAAAAATTGCACTGTGAATCCATCTTACGGGGCACAGAGAACGCCATCAGCTTTATCTAATGTTTATATCCACCTCAGTGGCCCCATGTTGATGACGTCACTGAACATGACATCCCTTCAATGAGTGACCCACTGAACTCAGTGCCAAGGGTTGCTAGGCAACCATACACTAAACACCTGATAACAATATTATGGTGTTTGGAACCACAGTGGTGGAATTCTATATAAAGTGCTAGCATTGGGGCAATGTGTCAGGCTGTGGGAACACACAACTTTTTTTTTCAGTTAATAGTTTTCATTGCAGATCACACAGCCACAGTTTTTTTACAGTACAGAACTGCAAAAAAGAAAATTATTCCATTATGTTATATACAGTACAGTGTGTTATGTTTGCTTACAGTTGTTATTACAGTCACATTTCTCTTAAGCAATAGCATTATAATACCCTTGTTTCCAAACTGACCCTATAACTTTATATCTTCCATATCAGAGGTGGCACCAATTAACCATTTGTGCTTTCTGAGTTCCTCTGGGTGCTCATAGATCAGGTGGTATAGATTATGTGAGTGGCCAGTTGGGATTTACTTTGCATAGTGGGAAGTTAAAATAGGGGGTCCGCATACTGTAGTATTGCTGTAGTTTCCCTTTAGCCACATAGGACATATGGGAGAACTGGGCTACCTGTTGGACAGTTTGTTGCCACTGGAATAGTTGGGGTATGTCAGTGGTGTGCCATTTCCATAGGATCAGATGTTTTGCCTCAACACCAGCTTGAATGCACCATCTTATGGTGAGATCAATGAAGTGAGTGCGTCTGTGGGGGATGCCCAAAAGGAGTAGTTGAGGCGTGAGTGCGATATTTGGGCCTACCACTTGTTTACAGGCAGCTAGGACCACCTTCCAATATATCTGGAGACTCAGGCATGACCATAAAATGTGGTGGAGTTCTTCACCAGGGGCATTGCATCATCAACAGGAGTTCCTTGACAGGAAGCCCATTGTACGTAGTTTGGCCGAGGTTCTATAAGTGTTATGCAAAATCTTATTCTGGATAAGCAGGCTTCTGCCATACACACAGGCTTTGTAGGCAGCTTTCCAGGAATTATCCCACTCTACTTGGGAGATAGCTATACCCAGGGCAGTAGCCCATTATTATCTTGATGACTGAGTTTGGTCAGGGATGTTATTTCAGAGCTGTGAATAAGGTATACTTGCTCTCCCTCTAGTTTTGGGGAGCCATGTTTGCAGCTCCATGTTGGTTCCAGTGTAGTTGATGTAATTTCCCTTGTAGTAGCTACCCAGCATTGTTTTAGTATGAGGCCTACTGCACTACATATTTGTAGGAACCTCCAAACATCATCTTTCCCCAGCTCGAATTTGGCTTGTAGGTTAGTAAAGGAGTCCACAATTCTGGTGTCGGGGATTAGAATATCCTTAAGATGTCTTATGCCCACTTGGATCAATTTATCCCAGTGAACTGTATGACTGTCTATGAGTAGTCTTGGGTTATCCCAAAGGGGAAGCCACCTGATTGGTATGAGACAGGATCCAGTGTGTTTGGAAAGCCAGCCCCAAGCGAATTTAGACCCTGCAATGGTCTGCACGTGCGATAATAATGTTATTATCATTTCGTAAACAGTTCAGCTCTGTTCTTTACTGCTTGATTAAATTATCTTTCTGTGGTCTTTTACCAGAATCTGATTTAAATATGGCCTGTATTTCCATTCTTATTATGTGTGCATATGTTTTTACTGATGGATTTTGCCCTGCAGGGGGATCATATGATGATCTAATATGTAATGCTTCTTTAATTGCCTTTTTCTATCCATCTCCCTGTGTAGTATCATGAAATTGTGCTTTCAACTGCAATTTTATAATAAACTTCTGAATGTCGCATTTCAGTTTGAATGTATCCATGGTAGTAGTGCAAACAAATGAAAGTCCCTTGGACTACACAGTGAGCTCTATATCTGTTAAATTTCTTGAGCTCAGATTGAAAACTGGTACTATTTCCAGTTCTGTCTGCACTGGTTGGGTCAGAGATCTCCTTTCCCTTTGCCTGTAGCTGTTCATCCCCCTGCTCCTGCAAGCGCTATTTCCTCTTCTGTTGGACTTCTGACATGCGTAATTTACCTGGGCTCCTGATAGTCCTGCCTGTCCTCTGCAGAAGATGGACCATGGGTCTCTGGCAATGCTTTCCCTTGTTTCAAAAAAGGTCTTTGAATAGTTTGCAATTCTTGCCTCTCATGTCTAATTGGCTGATAACTGGGTCTAGTATAACTACTATCGCTATCTGATTCACGTTCTGGATACCTATATGGATGGTTATGAGATGATTTAGAGATGAATCTTTTATGAGTATAACGTTTGTTGTCCTTATAGTCATTTACATCTTTCTGAAACTTTATTTCCTGTTGCTTTGGGCTGGACTCATATTCTACCAGTTTTTTCTTTATTTGTTACAAAGTTCTTACAAACTCATCCTGTTGTAATTTAAGCCTCAGAACTTCTTGTTCCTGATTTAATTCCTGTGCTATTTTCTCTCTTTCCTCAATTATAACCTCTATTAAGGCATACAAGAAATCTACTGAACATCAAGTTCCTATGCCCTCCCACTTGTGATCCAATTTTGCAGATTACATCCCTAAATTATGCTTGACATATACTCGTAACCCTCTGAGAATGTTATTATTAGCCAGATACTGAGCTAGAGTTAATGGGTGCCATTCAAACCTACAATCTTTGAACCAATAATTCTCAATCTTCTGAGCTATTTGTTTTGTATTGTCGAGCAAAGTGGCTGACTGTTCTCTCTTCCCTCCAATTTGATTTAATAGTTTCTCCTTCTCTGCATCTGTGAATGTTACGAAATGATACTGAAAACCAACACTGCCCCTATTTTGCTAAAGGCTTCCATTATTTTCAATAATTGGATATTAGTAACAGACAACAAATCAGTAACACACTCACAAAAAATCCAGTTTTACACTTCATTACATCCAACAACACTATACATTATTTAAAGTTTTTTAAGTCACGGTGCATGTATTGTGACAAAATACATTCAAAGCTGAGTTCCTGTGAAATCCCAGGCAGTTCTGCCACTCATATGCTCATACGATAATCCAATTAACCAATAAAAGTGTGTGTGTGTGTGGGGGGGGGTGTTTAAAGTTGTAAAAGACACAATTGCAACTTCAAGCAACAATTACTCCACATTTTTATTGCCAGAGTTACTTAGGCATGCTTCCTCAACATTTCGTCTGAAATTTAATAGGTTTCTTCACAAGGTGTGCCTTTAACCTATTAATAAATATATAAAAGCAATTAACCAGCTGCCTTATACATATTAGTGTTTCTACATCAACAACTGTGCATGCTACTTAGTTATTGTCTGTAATCGGTTGTTACTGCTTTACTGCTATTTCATACATTCATATGAATAACCTAGAAGCAATGCTGACAATTAATGCCTCATTTTCTATTTATGTAAACCATATGAAATGTGCTCCCTTCACCAAAAGCATATACCACCAGTGCTGCTAATATTTATTTAAAATTAAATAAAAATTCACCTTACTGTCTCAAATCTAGATACCATGTTGCTTAACAGCCACTGCTGTCAAAATGACCCACCCTATGCAACATAAATTGAAATCCATTTTAGCATACTGTTTTATTGAATAAATATTCTAAAAGCTCTTTGGTTTAAAACCAAATGGATTTATTAATGAATTAGAAATTCTGTATCTGTTTTGGATAAGATATTTGAATATATGAATATCTGATGTCTGAATGACCTAATGATAACTTTTTATGGCTCTGTGGGCGGAGGCTGCTGTCATTTTGTAGAAGTGCAGAAAAAAGAGCTGCCGGATCAGACCCTGGAACACTTCTGTTTCTGGACTTTTGGAATGATTCTTCCAAAAGTGCAAAATGGTCAGTACCAGTCCGTAAAGGCCGCATTATTTAGTTCCTCATCCACCACTTCCATATTCTGTGAAGTACTGCGCATGCGTATGTGTCGCGCATGCACAGTTCTGTCGGTGACACCATCTTGGGAATGGCATATTATGACATTCAAAAGAACTATTCATGCAAAAGTATGGCGCATGTGTAGTTCTGTCAGCACCGCCATCTTGCATGTGGCATTCACACGCATTCGGTGTACTCTTTCACTGACAGAGGTGACACTCATACAAGCTCACTGCAGCTGTATCAGCTCTGGCTAGAGTTCGTTTTTGTATGCAGCTACTTTCTAGTTCAGTACTTATTGTCAATAATGTCAATCCATTCTGCATATAACCATTTTAAATCAAGGCCTTCAGTGACTATTCGATCTCAAATAAAATGATTCACTTTGTTTTGTAATTTGGTATCAGCTGTCTACTTCTGGGTCCAGAACTCTCTATTCCATTGTTTTGACTGTCCACAGATCAAGGCTGTATTCTCTAGGGTGACAGAGTTGTGATACCTCTAAAGTTCCAAAAGAGGTTCCTTTCAGACTTACATGAGAGTCATCCCGGAACTTCTTGATGAAGGCATTATCCAGGTATACCTCTGGCGGCAGGGACTTGATCAATATACCCAGCATCTTTTCCACCAATGTGCACTTTCTGAAGCTGTCCATAGCCAACCTGCACTGCACTTCTACATCCCTGGTCTTGGGCTACCACACCTTGAAAATGCATCCATGTGGATTATGCAGAAGAGTACAAACAACTTTTTTTAGTGGTAATCAGCATCCACTCCAAATGGAATGAAGTGCTTCCCACACAAATGACAACTACAGAAAAGACTGAAAGTCTTCTGAGACAACTCTTTGCATCATATGTTCTACCTCGGTAGCTAGTGTCGGACAACAGTCCACAGTTTTCTTCAGAAGACTTCAAACTGTTCTAAAAGTGGAATGGTGTCTAACACATTCTGTCCCCACCTTACCATCCAACATCAAATGGTGTAACTGAAAGAGCTGTACAGACATTAAAAAAGCCAGGATGAAACAAAATTCTTTGTCAACACCTGCAACCCAATGGGTGGTTTATTTCTTGTTCGTTTACATAAACACTCTTAGCACAATCACAGAACCAACACCTGCTGAACTGTTCCTCAAATGTAAACCACATACTAGTTTGGCATTACTTAAGCCAGACTGCCCAATAACATAGGTGAACATCAACTGCAACAACAGAGGGGTCATGACAAGTTGACCAATCTAGTTCAGATCTTCCATCCTGGGGAAATGGTGATGGCTCGAGCCTTCAGGCATACCAATTGTCTTTGGATTCCTGGGGTGGTATCTAAAAAATTTGGACCTTTGACCTATGGAGTCCATGTGGGACATCACCTTGTTCACCTACATGTGGATCACCTGTTTCTTTCAAAGGTTTCCAGCTCATTTAACCAAAGACTTCACTCCAGAAGAGGAGAGGAAAGTGATACTGAGGTTTTGACTTGTGCCCATGAAATTTCACCAGGGCCTGTGCTAAATAATATCCAAATTCATGCCTCACCAGCAGCAGTTGTTGCAGTCTGGAGATACCCCATGAAGAGCACCACAGAGACTTGACCATCAGCGTACACATTGACTGCCTCACTAGTAAGCTGAAATCATGGTTAGGCTTCTCCTGTAGGCACAGAGCCCTCTTTCCCTTAGATATCAGATGCAGGCTTGTGCAGGCCACATTCCTCCCTCTCCTTAACTACAGCGACATAATCTATAATTGTGCCACTGTTTCCAGCCTCCACAAGCTTGATACACTGTTCCACCAGGCTCTAAGATTCATTACTAAATCACCTTTCTGGACACACCACTGTAACCTTTATAAAGAAGTTGGCTGGCAACCTCTAACTACCAGGCAATTGCTACACTTGTGTACCTGGACCCTGAAAAGCCTGCTAAACAAACTTCTGGCATACATCTCACCCTTTGTCAACACCTCATATAGTTTCTATTCCCTTAGAAAAACTGACTTCATCCTTCTTGAAGTACTCCAGATGTGTACCAACCTCGGCATGGGTGCCCTTAGTTATGCAATCCCATCAGCATGGAAAAACCTGCAGAAGACACTGAGACTCACCAGCATTGTCTCTATAAATACTTTAAAATCCCTGTCACAGAAACACTTCCCAGTAACCTGCCACTGTCCCAGGAGATAAGACCCTCTGTCCTGTTGCCTCTCCCCCCCCACTCACCCTGTAACCACCTGGTCCCAATCTGGCAATCTGGAGCCACCTGGCCCTAGTTCTCCCTTCTACAGACCCACATCAGGCTTCCCTTCTTGCCCCTTCCAAATCATACCACCAAAGTACCCTTTTCCTCCTAAGCCCCCTTCCCTGTCCAGCTTTCCACCCATGTAGAAGAACCTGCATCACAGTTATTGCACTTTATTGTACGCAGGCACTCAGGCTCTGCATTGCTTGCATGTCTTGTGCATATGTAAATGATGTCATATGCTGGAAAATCTGTTTGCACTCTTTCCTGTAATTTGTCAAAACTGTGTAACTTTGTAACTCATCCATTTTATGTACCGGGACCTCCTTGTAAATGAGCCTGCTCAATGGAGTATTTCCCACCAATAAACTTTGATTGATTGGTTAAGGCATGAACTGAACTTGTGTCTCTGTGCAACTGGACTTTTCACCTATTGTGTTACCTAGTAACAAGTTCTACCTGTGGAGCAAAAAAATTCCCTGAACTTGTTCCTGGGTACCAAATAGTCAGCTTCAACCCAGAAGTTATGAATTTTAATGTTGGGTATTTTTAGATTATGTTTTGTCTAAGGGGGAGGTGCATAGTATACATATGTACTTACCCTTCAGGAATTGCTAGGGTGCCATGTTGATAGCCCATGCCTACATAATTGTAGTCCACTGTAATTCCTGTCATGCCAGTGGACACCATTGTCAGGTGCTCTGCCCTGAGAATAAAGCTGGATTCTAGTTCACAGCTCTGTGTCTGAGTCAGTCTGTCCCTGACAACCTAAATTGTTACAACTACCAGGGCATGTCCATCATACATCTATGTATCCATGCCACCTATGATCTTATAGCCCACTGGATTCAAGACACTTACCAGTCTTTCCTTTAGCAGGGTTTCCTCCTTAGTTTGGAGGAAGAGATTGTAGCCATTTTGGTCCATGGAAAATAGGAGATGATGGAAGATTTGATACCTTTTATTGGACCAACAAGTGTCTCGTACAAAGATGGAATTATATACAAGCTTTCGGGGCCTCTCGGGTCCCTTCTTCAAGTGAATAGCAAAACTGAGTAACATAAGCAGTATTTATATCCACTGTGGAGCAGTTTATAAGAAAATTGCAGGAAGTGAAGTAAGAAAGTGATAAAAGGGGTTAGAGATAAAAGTATATATAAGTAGCAAAGTAACAAAAACAAGCATTTGTCAATGCTGAACGTTCGCTTGCTGGTATTTGCATTGGTGTTTGGCATTTGTGCAGGCCCCCCTCATTGTATCCATGTCCCTTCAGCATCCATATCCCAACAGAGTACCTCTCTGCAATTCCTCTTGCATCTGATTAACATTCCACCCTCATACTTCTTAAGTGTCTGTCTTAGGAATCCTAACGCCCTCATTGTGCTCAAGAGTACGAGCCTGTGTGGAAACTGTGCAACCCGTGCTTGTAACACAGTCATTCAATAGAATTATTTCACAAAATTTCAACATAGGCATTTTGTCACCTCTGGTCGTGAACACTGTCACTATGATTTTTTTATTGTGTACAGAACACTGATTTCCCACAGCGACCGCAATATTCTGCGACGTAAGTGTGAAAACACATTTCGGCCAGGATGTGAAAAATGACAGCTGTACTGTTCATAAGGAGGTGTGGGAAAATGCAAATGTTGAAAATCTGGAGTAAAAATATGACAAATTCGCGAAGTTACGATTGCACGTGGAAACTGCGCAATGCACGCTCTCGTAAAACAGTAATTTTTTAAAATTTTTGCACTGAATTTTCAACATAGGCATTTTAGGATGTCTGATCATGAACAGTGTCACTGTGATTTTCTTACTCTATACTGAAAATGATTTCCCACAGCTGCCACGCTATTGCACGCCGGAAGTGCGAAAACACATTTCGGCCAGGATATGAAATGATAGCTGTACTGGTCCTAAGGAGATGTGGGATAATGGCAATGTTGAAAATCTGGAGTGGAAATATTATAAGTTCACTAACTTACGAGTGTGCGTAGAAACTGTGCAACACACACTCGTAACAGCCATTTTATTGACTTTTTCCACAAAATTTTCAACATTGACATGTTAGGACCTTTGCTCATGAACAGTGTCACTATGATTGTCTTACTGTGTAGTGAACACTGATTTCCAGCAGCGACCATGCTATTTTGCTCCGGAAGTGCGAAAACACATTTCAGCCAGGATGTGAAAAATGACAGCTGCACTGTTTATAAGGAGGTGTGAAAATATGCCTATGTTGAAAACCTTGAGTGGAAATATTACAAATTTGCAAACTTACAAGTGTGCGTGGAAACTGCGTAACACACGCTCGCAAAACAGTCACTTTTTTGAATTTTTTCACCAAATTTGCAACATAGGCTTTTTGAGAGCCCGCCTCATGAACACCAACACTGTTTTTTTGTTAATCAGTCCCGAAAGGTGATTCCTGTGCAGTGACCATGAAATCACCTTTTGGGACCGAATAATGCCATGACAGTGACTGAATTCATGAGAAGGGGTGTCAAGAACCCCATGTTGAAAATGTGGTGCCAAAAGTCAAAAAGTGGCCGAGATAAACGCCTAAGTTGGAAAAACTTATTTATGCCATTATACAGCTTACCGGCATTTCCTCAGTTCACAGTTGGCTTTGAAGAGTGCAGACATGTTCCTGGTCCACTGTAGATCATCATGCCAGGCTTCAGAGGTAAATGTGGGGTGAGTGGGTGGTGTGGGAAGGTGGGTGCACAGAGGGTGGGCGCGGGTTGGGGGTTCGGTGCAGAGATTCACGAGGACCGTTTTCTTCTTTCATGGGACTTATAAAAAAAAAAAGCACACACTTTTGGCACACTGGGTGAGTTCCCAGCATGCCACTTGTATTTTTAATTGGGGGGACTGGAGCTGGTGGGATTGGGCACCCGGCTGGCCATACAATGTGTGTGGGGAGGCATGAGCACTCTGGGGTGGGCTCCCGGCACACCAACTGGTTGTTTGTTAGGGGGCTTCAGCTGATGGGGGATTGGGCACCCCCTGTCAGCCACACAGTGTGCTGGAGGGGCACATGAACCGAGGGGAATTGGGCACCTACCCCTCGGCACACAATGTGGGATGGGGAGAACACTAATGAGGGAGGAGGAGGAGGAGGAGATTAGCAGAGGGAGGAAGCAGGACGGATTTCATGCTGAGCTGTGCATGACAGCAGTTCGGCTGACGTAGGTATGGAAATTTCATACACACTACCACTGCTAATTGCAGCGGACCTTTTCTTAGAAATGAAGACCAATACAGCCGAAGTGCTGTCATACACAGCTCGGCATGTATTGGTCCCCTAGGGTTGCACCTGCTACACTGAGCACTGCATTGGTAAGGAGGGTTACACACCTCCAAAAGTCCTACTGTTGCAAGACGTTCCTTGCACATGTAAGCAAGAGCAGAAAATAAAAAATGTGTGAGCAGAAATGGGGGGTACTAAATAAGAACAGGTCAGTAGGGGATAAAAGGAAGCTAGAAAGGGTAATAAAAAGTGATAAAAGGGGACTACTGTAGAGATAAAAGTCTACATAAGTAGCAAAGTAAAAACAAGCATTTGGCAATGCCGAATGTTGCCTTGTTAGCATTGGCATTGGTAGTGCAGGAGTCAGAGAGATGCGTAATAGGAATGGCAGTGAAGTATTGACCTGACACCAACCCCACCTCCACCCTGCAGAGAGTGACAGGCATTGGGGTGTGCCTTTGGGGCATCGGCCATAAGGCTCATGCCATTTCACCTAACCCTACCCTGCAGACACCAACAAGTGCCGTGGTGTGCCTTGGGTCTTCAGGCCTTATGCTCACCCCATTCCATAAGGAAACATGCTGAGATGGGTGCAGTATAGGAGAATGGGGTGAACTTTGGGGCTGAAGAGTACAAGGGCACACCCAATGCCTGTCACTGGTTGTAGGGTGGGGTGGGTGAACAAGTGAGCATTACAGCCGACAATCCCAAGCCACACCCTTGACGCCTGTCAGTCTCTACAGGGTGGGGAGCTATGGTTGGAAACTCTAACACCCCGGGTGTTTGTTGGTATTTTCACTCCAAAATTTCAACATGGGATTTTTTAGACCCCACCTCATGAACAGTGGCACTATCACATTAGTCAAAGGTTATTTAAGACAGTGATTGTTGCTAGCACCACAGGTGCAAAACACATTTTGGGCAGGATGTGAAAATGATGCTGTACTGTTCATGAGGAGGTGTAAGAAAATGGCAATGTTGAAAATCTGGAGTGAAAATATGAAAAATTGGTGAAGTCATGAGCGTGCGTAGAAACTGCGAAACACACACCCGTAAAGCAATTATTTTGGGGATTTTTTAACCAAATTTTCATCGTAGGCATTCTGGGACCTCTGCTTATGAACAGTGGCACTGCGATTTTGTTAATCTGTCCCAAAAGCTGATTTTCCACAAAGACCATGCCATTGTGCACCAGATGTGTGAAAACACATTTCAGGCAGGATGTGAAAAATGACAGCTATACTGTTCATAAGGAGGTGTGAGAAAATGGCAGTGTTGAAAATCTGGAGTGAAAATATTAAAAATTGTTGAAGTTATGAGCATGTGTGGAAACTGCGCAATGCACACTTGTAACACAGTCATTCTTTTGAATTTTTTCATCAGATTTGCAACACAGGCTTTTTGGGACCCCACCTCATGAACAGTGGCAGTGTAATTTTGTTAATTGGTCGTGAAAGGTGAATCTGCGCAGTGACCGTGAAATCACCTTTCGGAACTGAATAATGAGATGACAGTACATGTGTTAATGAGGTGGGGTTCCAAGAACCCCATATTAAAAATCTGGATCCAAAATTCAAAAAAATGGCTGAGATATCCACCTAAGTTGAAATCCCCCTAAGTTGAAATCCCCCCAATGAGGCCATTATACAGCTTACCAGCATTTCTTCATTTTGCAGTTCGGCTTTGAAGAGTCCAGACGTGTTCCTGCTCCACTGAAGATCGCAGTGCCAGACCTCTGGAGGTAAGTATGGGGTGAGGTGTGTGTGTGGGGAGGTGGGGTGTGCAGAAGGTGGGTGTGGGTTGGGGAGGGGAGCCAACACCGAGGGACTGTTTCTTTTTTTCAGGCACAAAAACGGACGTTGCAGGGCCATTTCTTTCTTAACGGGTGAAATCGAACAAATGTTGGGCACACTGGTGTGGGATCCCAGTGTGCCTCATGACTTTTGGGGAAAATGTTGGCCACACTGTGGTGGGCTCCCAGTGTGCCACCTATACTGGGGTGGGGAAGGAACATGCCCGACCACGGTCTGCTTTCAGGAGGCTGCAGCACACTGGGGTGGCCCCAGTGTACATACAATGTGGGAGGTGGGGACATGCTGACACAGGGATTGCACCCCAATGTCGACTGTGTTTGGAGATTGTGTGGCGGTGACTGCCGCCGCCATGTTTATCAAAATGTTTCACCAGGAAAGGCATGTACCGGGAGGTGTGTCATCTGTGCCACTGCATGATGAGCTTGTCTCTGATTGCAGCAGTACATTTCTTTCAAGTTGGTGGCACGTTACATAATTCTTGCATCAGCGCTAACATGCTGGCTAATTGATGAATGAGGGACGCACCTACTAAAGCTTGCCCTGCATTCGCCAACACTGACACACCTCTCACTGTGCTAATACTACTGCAAGATGTTTCTTGCCCCTGCGTAAGACGACATAAAAATGTGTGAGAACAGACAGTACCACAGATAAGAAAGATCTAAGATTAAAGGAATAGAAGGTAAGCTGAAAGGATAGAATAGACAGGAGATGCCTAAGAAATGCATTGAAGCTAAGAAATTAGAAGAAACAAAACAACAAAGGCCCAGATAAGCAGAGAGTGAGGTAGTATAAGCAGTGAGGTGTGAAAACAATCAGGGAGTGGACAGAACTGAGTTGAAGAGTTTGTAGGAGAAGGTGGGAGGAAGTAGGAAACAGGTAATAAAAACAGAGCAGGCAGGAACTCAGAAAAATCAATAACAAGAGAATTACAGTGTACCATAATGTGTCATAAATCCAATGTCCTAATTCAGTCCACAATAACAAGAGAATTACAGTTTACCATACAGTAGTGTGTCATAAATCCAATGTCCCGATTCAGTCCACAAATGTTAGATTTAAATTGGTTTAATATATTTCAATTCCCATGTCCTTCTGTCCTGTGTGTTTTTGAAGTTGCCACTTGGTATCAAGACAGATAAATCCAAGAGAGAGTGATCTGTTTGTGAGAAATTGTTTCCTACTGGTATGCTGCTAACCTGGTTTACTATTGTGTGTCGGTGGTGATTCATCCTGGTTTTCAGTGGTCTCTTAGTTTCCCCAATATAGCATCAATTTGTGCACTTCTTGTACTGAATTAGGTAAACCACATTGCTGGATTGACATGTGTAGGATCAATTGATTTTTATTATGTTGTTCTGGCTTGTCTTGGTGGTGGTCTATGTGCATATGTAGAGGTAGGTCTTTCATCTTGCCATGTTGCATGGTGTTGTCCTTCTTGTTTCTCGGTTATTATGATCTGCTGGGAGTCTGTTATGAATTATTATGTTCAAGAGGCTGGGGGGCTGCTTACAGGCAATGAATATTTATAGTTATATTTTGCTTATAGTTTGGAGGAACAAATAAAGGAGGAACTGATTGATGTTAATTTTTATATTAAGTTTTGCAACAATAATACAGACACACCAAAGACAAACAACAAACAACAAGGCCAATACTTACAGAAATGGGGTGATAAAGCAAATATATGAACAATCAAGTACAACAACAGTGTCAACTACAGCAATAAAGGATAAACATAGTCCAAAGCAGCTTAAAAACAGACACCAAGAAATGGTAAAATCTATGTACAGTAAAACACTATTTTTAAGCGAAAAAGATGTTCCAGGACTAGAGGGCACGGGATGAAGTTGGAGGGAGGACGATTCAGAGGAAACATGAGAAAGAATTTCTTCACAGAATGGGTGGTGGACAAGTGGAACACCCTGCCAGAGGAAGTGGTGGGGGTTGAAACAATCACGGGATTTAAGAATGCATGGGATAGACATAAAAGGAATTCTGGAGGTCAGGGGTAAGGTGCAACAGACTTCTAGGAAAACAAACTGAACTTACAAGCTCAAATGGGCAGACTGGGTGGGCCATAGGCCCTTATCTGCCAACACTGTCTATGTATCTATGTATCTATGTAAGGTTTCTACATCATTAACACTCATAGCCCAGGCATGTAAACGTACTGAAAGAACCCAAATGGTCCAATCACCTGGACTACAAGCATATCTGACGTGCCATTCATTGTGAAAGGCCGACACCCAACATCCATAATATGAAGAAGAGCAGGGACATTCCCTTCACTGATGCCACCATGAAGTTCATGTCATTTAAGGTGGGTAGTAGTCATGTACCAGGGAGAATCCCATCCTTCAGAACTAAATAACTGAATAGCTAGAGGTACCCATTTTCTTAAACAGTGGGAGAGGGAACACCCCAAAGGGAACACCAAAGCAGAAAACTTATCTGGAAGCACCAAGGGAAAAGGGGAAGTAAGGCATAGGAATTGGAAAGGAGACAGAGACGAAGCCTGATTGGCCCGTCCCTACCTTGAAAACCTCTCCTCCAAATATCTGTCATTCCAGAGCCACATGACTTGGGGAGCCTCTGGAAGCCTATCCTGTCTGCAGTCCAGGGATGTTTGATCACAACATTGGTGTAAAGTATTTGGTCATTTCTTCCTGAACCACTACCCATTAGGGCTGAGATCTCTACGGGTGGCCTTTTAAGGGTCAGTGGTAGCTGAGTTGAAAGGTATACAGACATCCCAGGGTTGTGGTGTAAGTTTGAACCAGTACTGGTGGAGGATGTACTTGAGGTGATCCCTGGTTTGTGTTCCCTGCTATGACTGGGACCCAGGGCCCACACATTTGTTGGTGGACTGTTGTGAGGCCCTTGGCCTAGTTTTCACTGACATTGACCACACGGAGTCATATTGCCATAGTAAAAACAGCACAGCAAAACAATGCTGCAGTCAAAATAGTGCATGTAAATAAGAGAGTCAGTGAAAACACTGACCAAATCAATTATAGCACAGACCAAATGAACAAATGTGAAACATTCCCATTTCTTTGTTTTTTTGCAGGGGCACCACCACCTACATGACCTGACATGGGGGGGCTTTGCCTCCCACACTCCCTGAAACTAAATTAACCAACTCCAAGGGGGGTGTGGACCAAGGGGATAAGGGGAAACTCTGGAGGGGGTAACATAGTTTTTTACAAAAAAAAATGCCAGGAGATGGGGAACCAAACCCTGATCCCCACTATGCCAGGTGCTTGCGCCTTAGCCACTCCACCATGGGAGCAGCTCAACCAGGCACAGCACCTGTGGATTCTTCAGCCCTTTCTCCAAGTTGCAGTGAGTGACAGGGGTAGTGGTAGTTTCCTATGGCTATTATACACCTGTCGCTCTAATTCATTCCGCACTGCTATTCCTGTGCTGTTTCAGCAGTGCTAAATTGACTTGGTACCACATTGACAGCTGTTCTCTCTCAGAGAGTTACTTACCCAGGGTGCTTTAAAATGCCCTGGTGAAACTCCTCCTGAAGAAACCATCTTTGGACACTGATGTGCTGGTAAGTTACAGGCATTTTGAACCTTCCTTTCTTGAGAAACACAGTATCTATGAACCATTCCAGGCAGCATTCTGGCCTCATCACAGCACCAAGACTGCATTTGTCAAGGTGTTCAATGACCTGCTCCCAGCGAGGGATGGGGGACTGGTCTATTGTCATTTGCCTTGATCTCTTGGCGAGATCTGACACCGCAGATCATGAAATCCTTGAGGAATATGTGGGACTCGATGGCACAGTCTTGAAATTATTTGAGGCCTTTCTCACAGGTAGATTGCAGAGTGTTTTGATGGGTAACTACTCATCATGATTAGCAGTGGTCACTTGTGATGCTCCTCAGGTGTCTGTTACATCCCCATATTATATGGGATGTATATACTACTGCTAGATCAGGTCACTAGGTGGTACAGCATGAGTTTTCAATGCTATGAAAATGATACTAAGTTGTCTTTTACACCTAATGGGCAAGGGGTGATCTTGGTGCTGTAACAATACCTTAAAAAGATTGCAGACTGGATGGCCTGCAGCTAGCTGAGTTTAAATCCAACCAAAATGGAGTTGCTATTGGTAGAACCTGATCCTTGTGAGTTGGCCCCACGTTGAGATACTATTGGTCTGCCTATGTTAAATGACACTGTCCTGATGGCCGTGGATAGGCTGAAAGATCGGGGAGGCCTAGTGGATCCTGGAATGACACTTGAACATCAGGTGTCAGCTGTTGTCCGCAGCTGATTTTTACAACTTTGGAATATTTCCCAGAGTAAACCATAATTGGTCCAAGAGGACCTGATCACCCTGTGGCACATGTTTGTAAACTCAAGACACCATTACTGTAACACTCTTTACTTGAGGTTATCTGGGACATTAGTACGTTGCCTACAGCTTGTGCAGAATGCTTCAGCCAAGGTAATTGCCAGGTCTCAAGACTGTGCTGCATCATCTTAGGTAGTTACTAATTAGGTGTCATACTACCTTTAAGATGGTTTTACTAATGTACAGTACAAAGCCCAGTATAGATTGGATCCTGGCGGTTCCTCCATGCCGTGGTGACAAGAATATCACCGTTCTACCCCACAGTGACACATTGTCATTGACATCCCCAACACCACCAGGTCCCGACCCTGACCTGGACCCCTCCAGACTTATAGATTCCAGCTCTGGGGGATGTTAGAGGAGAGTGGCCAAACTCCAGAGTCGATGACAAAGTCATCGCTCCGACAACCCAGTTGACACTGCGGGTGTTGACGGGTTGGTGTCACTGTAACAACATCACTGTAAAAGCATTGCTGTTACAACGGCATACAGATCCAGTCTACCCAAAAAATCACTTGGCTTGATATAGTCGAAGCTGCTTTCTCTGCTCCACCAAGGGATTATTTCAGGCCATCCTGAGATCATGATTGAAGTTCTCCAGAGATAGGGCATTCTATGAGGCAGCCCTACTTATCAGGAACTCCTTACCATTCTCTCTTAGGAGAGCTCCCTCTGTGAAGGCATTCTAAAGAGGGTTAAAGTATTATTTTTTTTTCATCAGCCTCAGGAGATAACTGTTTTGCCTTTTCATCAGCACTTCCTAGATTTCTCTGTGTAGTGTAAAAAACATTTTAATTTTTTAATATATGCTTTACTTGTGTATGTTACTCTGCAAAGTGTCCAGTGCCACTGGAATAGGGAGCTACACAAATAAAACTTTCTTGCCTTTCCTTTCCATGCCTACTTTGAGTGTGGTTCACCCACATTCTGTGGAGCACTGTATCCTGGATGTCCACTAAAATCAGTGATGGTAATGCTTCTATGGATAATCATAACCTCCACTGACAGGATTGTGGCGAGCATCAGGGACTTACCTGTGACGTAGTTTCTGGTGGAGTGGTCCCCTCCTAACATGAATTTCTTTTGTACAGGCTCTCCTTTCCCTCCTCTTATCTAATCTTTATTGATGGTGTCTGTGCCTAACCTAAAGCTAATCCTTCTCTACTTCCTGAAGCAATTATTCTGCTGGCCTCACACTTCTCTTCTGGGAAACTAGTTCTTCAGAGGGCTTTTAATATCAATTGGTTCTCCCCTTCTGTCAAGACTATTATACTTAAGATTGGGTCCATAAACCTCTGCCAGCTCATAACTAAACTAACTTATCTTAATCCCCAATCTTTGACCCATTCTTTCATTGACAGGGCCCTTTCTTCCCATCCGCACTGCATTATTGCCACTGGTACTCTTCCTGATGCCTTTAGTGATCATAACTTTATCTATTGTTTCCAGAAAATGTTCCCCTCCTAAATTTATCTGGTGAAGATCTTTTCTGTCTCTTAACCTGGACTCCTTTCTCCTGGACATCTCCATGATTGACAGGTCAGCACTATCTACTGTCACTGACATTGATGAGTTCCTTTCATTACTCCACTTTAAATTCATCAGTGACCCCTCCCCCTGAAAGGGAAACATCCACCTGTACAGCAGGATTGACCAGATAAAAAAATATATTAATAAATGCACTGTCAGTAAAACAATTATTACTCTTTATGAAAATGCTAATTGGGCCCTGCCTCACACTGAGTTGGGGCCCAAGTACAGGTAGACATTTCCCTTTAAGTAGTCCTGTGTAAGAAGGTCACTCCGTCCCTTGGTATCAGCAGACCTCATCAACTTTTGCAGAGCACATGACTCTGCCTGATATCATTTTATGTGGTCAAATACTTTTGCACACCTTCAGAGTTACAGTAATAGCAGTCTTTTCAGCAAGTTATCCCCTGAGATTTTATGAGATATATAGAGGAAAAAATCTCTGGGACTATCTGCATTGCAGGAAATCTTGCAAAAATAATCTTAAAGGTCTTCATAGATTTTGGAAAGTAACTTGCCTCCAAACTCCAGAATAATCTTAACACCCCAGCAATTTTCTGGAAGATGATTCTTACCATCTTTGATGCCCTTCCCATTCATCGTTCCCTATCCTGCTGGATGGTAGTTTTCCTTTTTCTGTCTTTCATGTTTTCACCTATTTTAACACATTCTTCATCCACCTATGCCCCCTCACTTCTCCCCAGACTTCTGTGCCTCTCTTCCCTCCTCGGTTTTTCTCCTCACATCCTTACCATCATCTAGCTCTCTTTTCAGCTTCTCATCTTTCACTCTTCACGAGACCCTCCAGGCTCTCCTGTCTATCAACTTTCCTAGGGGGCTTTGCCCTAATGGGTTGGACTCTAAACATCTACACATATCTGCACCCCCTATAGCAACTCCACTCACCTATCTTCTCAACCTCTTTATTAACCTCTGTTATGTTCTCCAGCCATTGGAGATAGTCACAGTTCTCCCCCTCCAGAAAAGGAATGGGACTATTTCCCCTAACTAATTTCCTCTAACTACCAACCTGTCTCATTCCTCCCTACTATTGCCTTAAAAAAATTGTCTGTGATCAGCTCTCTGCTTTCCTTGACACTTCAAATTTTCACTTTCCAGTTTGGCTTTCATAAATCCCACTCCACTGTTTCCTCATTCCTTCATGTCACTAATTCTGTTCTGGAGGTGGACCAGGTGATATCACTATTACCATCTTTACTAACCTGGCCAAGACCTTTAATATGGTTGCCCATACCCTTTTGCTTGACAAGCAGAGAGGTGTGGGCCTTTCAGCCTCAACTATTGAATGGTTAGATTCCTACCTCTGCTGTCTACTCTAGTTAGTCCAGGATAGCAACACTTTGTCTCCCCTTCCCCATCCAGTCTAGGGTTCCCCAAGGCTCCATCCCAGTTCTCTATTTTCCTTAATGACCTTCCCTCTGCTTGTGTCAATTTATACATTTGTATGTATGCTAATGAGACCATATTTTTTGGCTCCAATATTTTCATATCTGCCTTAAAAGTGTCATCACAGCATGACTTCAGCAATGTCCAGTGCTGGTTCTAGTGACACCAGCCTATGGTCAGTTCCCCAAAGATGGTATCAGTGACCTTTGGCACAAGCCAAAGGATTTCTAGGCTTCCTAACCCTTTAGCCTCCTCTATGATTGATGCCACACTTCTTCAAATTGCTTCTTTCTTCAGGTATGTTGATATGTGGCTTAAGGGAAGACTTGACGTCTCCGCCCACATTTATGCTATCCCTGAAAACACCATCCAAAGCTTAGCACCCTTTATCACAACACAGCTTGCTTGCCACTCAAAGTCCATCAGGGGATCTTCACCAAGATGACCCTACCTAACAGTGTTTTATTACATGGATGTGGTCTTTGGTGGTGCCACTAATTCCAGTATTACCACACTGGACACTTGTACATGCCTTCTATCAGTTTGCCTCTAATGCCTCTCCTGGCACCCATTATTTTTACCTCGACATTAAACTCTTCCTCCCTCCCTCCTCTTCTTCCTGCCATCTCACACATTAGCCTCCTTTCACTTTAAATACTGGTTCTCCTCTCACCATCTTTATCTGTCCTCTTTCCTGTTTACTCCTTCTTTTATTCGTGCCATTCTATGAGCTCCCTCACCTTCTTTGTTTACCGCTCCAAATCTTCCTTCTGGCAACTGCTTTCTTCTCCATGCTCCTCTCCTTCTGGAACAACCTTTTTTCCCAGCTTCAGCTGTTCTCTTCCTACTGTTCCCATAAACATCAACTTAATCTTCATTTTGCTCCCTCCAGTTCCTGCTCCGACCTTGGATGGACTGCCCTGGCTCTATTCAGACATATATACACTTCAAGAGTTTTGGGTTGCTCCAATGCTGACCTAAGCCAAATACTTGGTACTCCCATTTTTATAGTGGATGTTATTTATGCTACAGTTTTACTTGTATTTAATGGCACTAATGATGTCTCGTTTATTTTGTTTTCTGTATTTTTTTACCATGTATGGTTTCTTTATTTCTACTTCTGACATATCAGTTTTCATTGTTCTTTTATTCATGATTTATTTAATTGCAGTCTTTTTGCCTGTATAATTTTTGTTGTATGTATTTTTATTTTTTGTATATATTTTTATTATGTACCCTTTCTACATGTCACACCTGGAAATGAGTCTGGGCTCAGTGTGCCTTTCTGTGTTACCAGCTTTCAATAAATAAATGTGCCACAATAGGAATCTATGGTGGGGTGTTGCTGGTTGAATGTTGGGGTCCAAAGACAACCTAGGGAACAATAGTATTTGTTGATATAAGTTATACATCTGACTTATTTTCTTCCATACCTGTAAGGTGTGAAATGTACTTTGTTACAAGTTCAATATTTTTGTGGTCTGTTGGGTGATACTGAAAGGCAGACCCACCACATTAGTCTTCAAGTATAAATACTGTATGTTTTACTTCCTTTTATTTTTTTCTACATAAGAAGACACAAACCATTAAATCAGTGTTCTGATTTGGGTGACTCAATAGTATCTCTCCAAATCTGGAAGCATTATTCCTCCCTTTTCCTTTGGCAACTGCATTTTCTTGAATATCACTCTTAGGTGTTTCCCTCCTCATTTAACATTTGAGATTGCTCGAAATCAAAGATCTGAGCCACAGATGCTTTCATTGGTTTGATCTCTCATAAGCCCATCCTGCGAATGTTAACCAAATCTTATTGTATGTAATGGATGTAGTCTGTTTTCTGGAAGACATAACAGTGTCCATCACCTTTTCTGAGTGTCCTACCTTGAGGACATCCAGCTGAAGAGAAGCTGGATTTGGATGCAACACTGAGCCCTGAGGTAGCAGACTGCATGGAAGAGGCACTGTAGTCTGAATTGTTCCTGAATTGTCAGGTTGACTAGATTAGTATAGTCAAAATAGACAAGGCTTTCTTAGCTACTTTTGTGTTCTGAGAAGGAATGATCTGTGAGATGGACATGTCTTTCTGAGAGCTGCTGGGAGAAGGGGAACATGAGAGAACTGATACACCATGTCAAAACCTCACTGTTTAGACAGAGCTTCTGGACACCAGTAATAGAATAACCTTAGAACCTGAGCATTGTTCTATAATTTAAAAGCATCTGTGTCTGGAGTCCTGAATCAACGACACAGATGCTGAAACTCCTTTTGATTCAGTGACTGTTTCCCCAGATACATATATTGATGACTGAGTCAGTCTGCCTGGGCATTCAACTCTCCCTCCATATGAATCACTGATAGAGACATTTTTCCTCTCAGTGAAGTATTTTGTGCACCACTGTTACCATCAAAGCTCTCCTTTTGCCACCATGCTTGCTTAACTAAGCAATGGTCACTGTGTTGTCAAGGAACCTTTGCTCCTGCCATGAAAGTAAGTCAACACTAGGTAAATACTCTCATCTTCAGAACATTTGTCTAAATATTACTTTCCTCCTTTGAAGTTTGATTTATTTATTATATATGTTGATGTTGGTTATGTTTGTATATTTATTATGTTTAATGTATGTATGTAGTGTTGTCTAATTTATGTGGAACTTTGCACTTTATTGACCTGGAACTTCACTGAAAATGAACTTTGTTCAATGGAGTGTTTCCAGTATTCTCTTTTAAATAAAAATTATTTACTACTACTACTGTGTGGTCCAGATTCCCTGCACTGGGACTTGGTCCAACACTGCACCCTAGCCTGTTAGGCTGCTATTATTTGTCAGAATATTGTCCTCTTGTGGAGATAGGGTAGTAGAACACTTCAGAAGATTCTGCAGATTCACTCACCATTTCAAGGATTGGCAAACTCAATTTTGGAGCCATACTGGAATCTGGTGCTGATCCAATGCTGGGGCAAATGTAACAGAGTGTACATGTGGAGGGCAACTTGGCTCATGGTACCAACTGCATCGTGATCAATCATCAGTCCCAGGGTCTGCAGGTCTCTGTGGGCTGAAGCAATTTTATGGGCCCTATCCTGATTAATCTCCATTGTGAGATTCTTCATTTTTTGCTATTAAGGGAACACAAATGCTAGATCTGTATGGACATTCACACTCAAATTTTCCATCATGCAAACATGCAAATATGCCAGCAGATCAAGACTTTACAATCTATCTAGCCTGCTCAAGTGTACAGGTTCCCACTTTGCTACAGAGGGACTTGTCCCCTAAATCCCCCTCGACCCCCCCTCAAGTTCCCCGTCCTCCAGCCTCCACCAGAAACTTTCCTCTTCATTTGGTCCCATCCTCTCTTGAAACTATTCACTGTTTTCAGGGAGACCACCTCCTCTGGCAACTCATTCCACTTGGCCACCACTCTTTCAGTGAAAAAGTGACTCCTCCATTCTCTCTTGACTCATGTCTTTACCAGTTTCAGGCTGTGTCCCCAGTGGACTTGTTTCCACTAAGACTGAAGAAGCCCTCTGTATTCACCCTGTTAATATCTTTAAGGTATTAGAAGGTCTTGATCATATCTTCCGTCTCCCTTCTGTCCTCAAGGGAGTACATGTTGAGCCCCATGAGGATCTCTTTTTATGAGTGTTGCCTTGTTGGCCCTGGACCAACTTGGTTGCCCTTCTCTGGACAGTGTCCAGCAAGTTAACATCATTCTTGAGATAAAGCACCAATACTGCACACTGTTCTCAAAGGTGTGGCCTTACCAGTGACCTGTGCAGTAGCAATATGACCTCCACATTCCTGTTGGTAATCCCCCTAGCTATGCAGTCCAGCATCCAGCTAGCTTTTGATGCTACTCTCCTGCAGTGTGCAGAGTGCTTTCAGGTCACTCATAATGACTACCCTCAACCTCATGTCATCCTCTGATTTGGTAACCTACACACCACCCAGCCAGTATTTGGTTTATGGGTTTTTCATCCCAAGTGCATAACTTTGCACTTATGTATGTTGAATCACAGTTACCATATGGCAGACCACTTTTCTAACCAAGACAGGTCTTTCCTAAGCTCCGTCTCCACTCCTCTGTGTTCACCCTCCAACACAGCTTTGTGTCATCTGTGAGCAGGCAGATTTTACCCTTGATCCCATCTGCTATGTCACTAATGAAGATGTAAAAAAACAATGGACCAAGCACTGGGCCATGTGGGACCCTACTGGTCATTGGCTTAACTTCTGAGAATTCCTTCCTGACCTCACCTTTTGGCTTCTCTCCTGCAACCAGTTTTTGATCCATCTAGTAAGCTTGGTCCCCACCCCACAGATCTTCCAGCTTTCTGACCAGTATCCTATGTGTCAGAGAGTCAAAGCCATTGTTGAAGTCCAGATACAGGGCATCCCTGTCCACTGTCTTGGTCACCAATCAAAAAGGCCAATCAGATAAGTCTGGCAGGATCTTCTAGACAAAAACCTCTGCTGTCTCTTATCATGCACCTTGTTTTCCTTGAGAAAGCTCACCAGTCTTTTCATCAGAATAGTCTCAATCAGTTTCCCCACTATTGAGTTAGACTGACCAGCCAGTAATTCCCTGGTTCATCCATTGGGACACATTTATGTTTAGGCACTGCATGTGAGGTTTCCCAGTCTTGGAGCACACTCCTGAATTCCAAACAGATGTTAAAAAATGTCTTCCAGGAGGCCTGCCAGCACCTCTTCATTATCCCTTAGGACACTTGGGTGCACACCATCCAGTCCTGGGAACATGTCCACCTTCAGGGCCATTAGGCCCTTAGACACCCTGTCTGCCTCTATTTTTCCATCCATGATTTGCTCCTTCCCCTTCTCCACCCCCTGCTCCATTGTGGCACTAGCCCCTCCTTCTATGTAGTGAAGATGGAGCAGAAGTACTTGTTAAGCACCTCCACTTTCTCTTCACTTTCTTATGCCCAACTCCCCACTTCATTAATCTGACAGTCTCATCTTTAACATCCCTTTTCTCTCTTATATATTTGAAGAAGGCCTACTAACCAAATTTTACTCCCTATGCCACCGGTACTTCATTTGAAGTCTTTGAATCACTAATCACTCTGTTTGCCACCTTGGGTTTAGCACAGTAGGCCTCCCTATCCTCCTGAAGAGGTTTGTACTTACGGAAGGCTGTCCTCTTTTCTCTTATCACATCAGTGATGTCCTTTCTGAACCAGATGGGTGTTTTGGCCTTAGATTTCTTGTTTTTTATTTTGGCACACTTACTAGTGACCTCCATCAGTTCCTCCCTAATTATGGCCAATTTCCTTTCCACCTCCATCTCCTCTCTGACCCCAAAACGTTGCCCTACCAGAATTTCTCCCGTCTTCTTAAAGTCAGCCTTCCTGACAGCCAGAACTCTCATGTTAGTCCTGATCGTCCCTCTGCCCTGTGCAGGTGGAAATACACTGTGTGGTGGTCACATCCTGCAAGTGTTGCTTCCACCTTTACATCCTAGACATGCTCACAGTTGGACAGGATCAGGTCCAGTATGGCTGTCTTTCTAGTGGGCTCCATGACACCCTTTGTCAGGAATCCACTATGGAATTGATCCAATGGAACTTGCTTCCTGGTTCTGAAAGTAACTAACATGTTTTTTGTATAAGAAATTAGTGTCGTACTGGGTTTGCATTGTATTTTACTGTTTTAAGCTCCCCCTTATATGAATATGGACTATTTTTGTTTTTATGGTTAAAATGTAAGCATATGTCAATGAAATGACTTTATTGTTCTGCTTTTAAAATAATTTCTTATTTTTACTCATTCAATGTCTGGTAACTCTAAAAGTCATTTTATAAGTGCAATAAGACACTCCAGAAAGTTGAGTTATTGTGAGACAATCCGACTTCTCAGGTACATTTTAATGGCACCTCAGGTATATTTTAATGGCACTCGGCAGCACCTCATTTACCATCAGTGAGGCCATTATTGCAATTATAAGTTGAATTGCAATAATGAGACTTTTTTACAGCTTTTTGTATTTACCTTTTCTTCTTGTGGCAGCGCACTCTGAGACTGGCGCATCTCCTAACGTGTGAGAAATGGTGACGTGCTATCTTGGAGAAATGGTGAGGTACTGGGGCTTAAAGTGATGTGATAGAATGATGACTAAAGTAATTATTGACTTAAATGCAGGACTGTTTAGTTTTTAGTTTTTATTTATTAAAACTTTGCCAGTTAATGTCTACGGCACCACTGCTGCTGTCACTGTACACTGAGTTGAGTGTGGCTGCTGTGATGGGCATTTCTAAGAGATTTCAGACTGGCACGGCAGCCAATCAGTGAGTTAGTTTAGCTCATGAATAATTAATTTTATGTATAATAACTAGATATCATTCAATAAAGTAGCACAGAGGGAAGTCACAGCTGAAGCTGGCACAGAGCATCAGGTAACTAAGACATGAAAGATCAAGACTGAATAGACATTAGCATACATTACAATTAGCCAGAAGTAATTAGCAGATATCAAAAACTTTCCCACAATACAAAACGGTTGAACAGAATACATAAATTAGTAGGCACAGAGTGTCAAGAACTGGAGCATGAACAATTGTCAAGGAACATAAGGTACTCTTGAAGTTTAGCCTTAGCGATAGAATGTGACTGTGCTGACCTTATGGTAAGGGACAAAGTGTTTCAATATCAAGGAGTGAAGAAGGAAAATTGCTGTTTACCTATATTAGTGGCACATTTACAGCAGGTGTTAATAGTAGCTCAAAGTCAATTGACCAAAGGGGATACACTTGTTCAGACTTCTTAAGCATGGCTGCAAGAGCAGCAGGGGTTCCTGCTGTAATGAACTTGTTGATTGTACACCCTAGTGCATAGTGTTTAACAGATGTCGATAGCCACCCCAGGTTTCTATAAAGGGCACAGTGGTGAGTCAATCTGTGTGCAGGTAAGGCAAAGTGACAAATGCCATTGTAGGCTGTGGTCCATTTAGGGAGAATACAGGAGCTGGTTTGGGAGAGGGCTACCAAGCCATATGTGAGACTAGGTAATAATACTCCTTGTGCAATGGCAAGTCTAGCAGAAGGAATGAGGGCATGCCTCACTCTATATGCAAGTCCTAATTTGGAGTGCACTCATGCCTAACAACACACCTGAGGTGTGCAATTATATCACCATAATGTACATCCTGTCATGCTTCATTTCTTATGTAACCTAGACCACTGGTTCTCAAGCCCCAAATTCTGGTGATCTCAAAGTGCGAACACCAGGAATTACTTGTGCTTTTTCTTTATTTTACCTCTTCAAACCAGTTGATATAACACATGTATTTTCATAACCTACATTGTAAATTGTGCTACTGATTTCTTGTTCTTAAAAATTGTATCCCAGTGCTGGCCTGCCAGCGCAGTTGTAACACTACCACTTGCAACGCTGGCAACCCAGGTTTGGAAATGAGCCTGGATCATTGGAGGGCCAGCTGGGGGCAGAAGGGATGCTGTCCTCCTCCAGGGAGGAAGGAGGGTTGCCGCTTCTGCAGTAACACTGCCAGCTGGGTGCACATGGGTGGAAGTGCAGCTGGGGGTGCCACGTGGGAGGGGAGTATGTTGACTGGGGTTCAGAGCAGCAACATGTTTCACTGTGCGCCATCTTCTTGGACTCCATCATACACTACCATTCTCAGAAAGGGACAGAAAAACAAGGAAAATGGACCCTACCAACTCGCCTGGTGCCTGGTACTCAGAGGAGTGGCCCGACACACATGGTGGGAGAGAAGCTGAACTTCCCCTTTCTCTGCCCAGGGGGCCAAATGGTGGGAGGATGGGGACAGCTCCTACCAGGACACCAGGGAAGAAGGTGAGGGGCAGCGGAAGGTGGCATGATAAAGCATAAAAAAATAGTATCCCCACATTTTTTAAGGTAAGGAATTGCCAATCCCATCACAATATAATGTGTGGACTGAAAGAGTTCTGTGGAATCATAAAATGGTGCTAGGTGCCACATACAGTCACAGTGGTCTTATTTGGAAACACTGACCTAACAGATAGTATACAAAGCTGGAATCTGGAGTACCAAGTCTGAATACCCCTCATCTGCACTAACACACTCTGTGACTTTGACAAAGCTACTTAATCTTCCTGTAATTAAACATTTCTCTCTCTTTTACCAACTTATTCTCTGTATTGACCTCCACCAGTCTCATTTAACCTATATGTGTGCACATCATGATATCTGCTAATTGCTCATGGCTTACAAAGAACTTTGGGATACAGTGTGTATGAAATGAGCTATATAAAACTATATTCCCTTTCTTCTTTTTCCCAGAATCCTCTTTGGCAGTTGTTAGCTTGTATACTGCTTATTACTATGCTTCTAAATCAAGCAGAGTTTCAGATTGAACAAGGTCCCTCAAAGGTCTAGCTGATCTGCAGTAAAATGTACCCACAGCTATGTACTGCTTAGCAATGCAGTCCATCCCATTTTATAGCAGCATATATTGATTAGAGGTTAAAGGTAATTAAAATAATGGACCTGAGCCTGGCAAGAAGTGCCAGCATGTTCTTGGCACAGACAAGATTTATCCCATAAGCGATGACTATCAGATTTAATGAGCAAAGCCATTTTTCAAGAATGAGCATTTAATATTCATTTGAGTGGATTTTACAATATATTAGATTTGGAAATGGGCAGTAGAGATCTGAGCTGAACAAATGTTATTTTACTTCTAAATGCATCTACTAAACTGAACAAAGTGGAATGGCAGGGGCTCCAGAAGGAAGGTTGTCTTCCCCTTCAACGTAGTCGACTGTGTAGACTAGAATCAAGTGACATCAGGCACTAGGACTTGAGGGAATCCCACAGGTGTAAACCATAATGTAGGTGGACATCTTTCTTTTCTCCTTTATAGGCCCCTCCTACCTGGCTCAGTACGAGCGCTGCCTTCTTGTTGGTCACCCATGCACACAGCATATCCCCTGTGGCAGAAGTATGCTCCCTGTCTCAGCCACTGGGGTTGCTGTGGCACCAGAGCTTGCCAACAACCCTCCCCAACTATGGCACACTGCTATACAACCTTTGTCTAGCCTGGCCTGCTTTCCAATATGGCATCTCAAGGTCACCTGCATGGCAAAGCAACATGTTGCTGCTGGGTCATTAGGCCGGCTCCACCATGGAACTCTAATAAACTTTCCAGAATTGTTGACCCTGCTCATTAATTAGGTTCAGCCTGAGCTTGCCTCTGAGATCCATATATGCAGCATATAAAAGCATATAAAATACTTGCCATGATCCAATTTTGCTTTTACTGTGTCATACTATGCCTCCAGAGCTTTACCTTAACCTCATCTGTTACCTTTAACCTCAAATCAAGACAGACATCTGTTTAGAGAGGCACTTGGTAGCTCGTAATTTGTTTCGCTAGCCAAGCAACTGTAAGTTTTTAACGTTGGATTTTATATATGTATCTTAATTTTTATTTTTGGTATTATTTTAACTCTTGCTTGTATCCTGTACAGTGCCTGAACCCCCAGTAAAGGGCGCTCAAGATCTAAAACTTTCCTTTCTTACCTACCAACATGGAGCCTGATGCCATCGGCCTTACCACCCTTGAGCCTGATCCTGACAGAGGCTATGCAAGGTTTGGCCTTGTCTATAGTCAGATGGGAGATCTCCAATTAACACAATATTCTGCAGGAAGTGATGCTGGTAGCTAGCAGGGTGTATTGGCCCCTTGATTATATGTAACAGTACAGTTGGCCCAACTCTGTGTTAGGGGAACTGTGCTACCATGAGTTGCCATCTTTTGAAGGAGACATTAATCTAAGGTCCGATCTAAAGGCTGTTCAGGTGGACGTTAAAGATCCCATGACACTTCTCGAAAAGAATAGTGGAATTTCACCAGTGTCCTGGCCACATTTCCCCCATACACTAATTCACCAACAGCTACTGTGAACCTGGTTTAGTATCAGTCAATATTTCATGTATGACCCCTTCCTCCCAGGATGAGGCTGAAGACAGGCAAATATTTACTAACCTGCCTTTTCCAGTCAACAAAAGCAAGCAAAGATTTGTCATTTCTTATTCAAGTTGCAATGGGTACCTGGTAGAGTTTAAATGACACATACACTGGGTGCTTTGACCGAAACCTAGGCTCTGCTCAACAAATTATATGTTTCAGTGTAAAATAAATATACATGATAGTGCCAATATAGTTAGGGTTGGGTAGGATGTTAAACGTTAAACCTCAATTTTTGTACATTAATAACATTGGTGGCATTCAACAAACATGTCCCAAAATTTATATGCATTGTCTTGGAGGCAAGTTCCTAAGACTTTGGAAATTTTGTGATGGCAGCGTGTGCAGTTTCTGAGAAATGGAATGTGTTTTTTTACCATTAACTCCTGTTTCCCATACTTATTACACTTTTTTCTGCTCTGCAACCTAGATGATACAGAATTGTTTTCTGAAACATTCAGGGCAGAAGGAGCCTCTGCTAAGGTAGTGCCTTTCAAATGTTTTGTGAAATAATATTAATTGGTTCAGAGTTATAAGGATTCTAAGTTTTTTCTGAGCATGCTCAATATGTATTTTAGATAACCCTCTGCTACTACATTAGAATGTTGGTGCTTCAAGCATTTTGTTTTTGCACCATTTAAGTTCTCATGACATGGAACACACTTTTTTGGGTCATGATGGCCGCCATCTTAGTGGGTTTTTTTTCAAACTAAAAAACATGGAAAATTCATAAAAATTATACATGTTGAAAAAACAAACAGCTGAACCTAGTTAAATGAGATCTATTTAGCCAGATGCTTATGGTTGTTGTTTTTTTTTTTCAAATTTGTCCCAGAAATACCTTTTCTGGGTACCCAAAAATCCTGGGTGCCCAGATTAGCAAGCTGAGCCATTTGTTTCAGGTAGTGAGCTGGGAATTCCCCTCTTGCACACAAACTGGTATGACAGGGGAATGTTCAGCTTGCACCCAAAACAACTGAAACTTACATGGTCTCTCTCCATTCCAGCTCAGCCAGCCTTCCCTTATCCTTACCAATCTTCCCTTTTTGTTTTTACTATTCTTCCTCCCTCTCCCAGTTCAGCCAGCTCTCCCTTGTCCTTCCCATTTTGATTTAATAATGACTTTTAAGTGGACATGGGGTGCCCACCCCGGTACCACTTCACTAAACTCCCTCCTCTCCACATTGCTCACCCCCAATACATAGATGACAGTGCTAGGGTGCTCATCTAAGACTATTCCAACACTGGGGTGCCCAATCCCTAATGTTGGGTATGGTCCCCCTGTAAAAAAAACAAGAAAACTGTCCCTCATTGATCTTTTTTTTCTTTTAACCTGAAAAGAAGAATGCAGTCTCTCATTCATCTAGGCCATCATCTGCCTCCCCATGCATAGATGGAGGCACTAGAGTGCCTAGCTGTGGTGCTGCTCAGGACTGTGAAAAAACTGCAGTGCCCAATCCCCAAAATCAGCTATGGTGCCCCTGTAAAAAAAGAAAACCATCCCTGTTGATTTAGTTTTTTCACATTTTAACCTGAATAGAAGAAAATGGTCCTTCATCAATCTTGGCCCCCCACACCCCCTCATCCACACCACCCTGACTCCCATTCAGCATCTATTACCCCCCCACCCCCACACACCCTCACTCACATAAACATGGTCCCATGATGTAGATCCACTCTCCAGTTGGAAAGATGTCCTCCTGCTGTGAACCACAGCTGTGGTATGTGAAAATAAGGTACGTTGTTTTGAACGCTTACTCATAACGTTGTCATTTTTAAATATTTTTATATCAAATTTTCAACATAGCCTTTTTGGAACCCCACCTCTAGAAGAAGGTAGGTGAAACTTTTGAAATCCATCCTGAATGGTGATTTTGCAGTCACTCCTTGAAATCACCTTTTCGGTAGGATTTGAAAATGTTCGCCTACCGGGTTCATGAGGTGGGGTCATAGGAAGACTATGTTTAAAATTGTGTTAAAAAATACGGTAAAATGACCAATTTATGAGTAAATGTTGAAATATTTCTATGTTCACTCATAACTTCACTAATTTTCAATATTTTTTTCATCAGCCTTTCAACATGTCCTTTTGGGACCCCACCTCATGGGCAAGGCAGGTGCAGTTATTCAAATCCAGGCCAAAAGCTGATTTCACACTTGCTGCACAAAATAACATTTCAGGTGGGATTTGAAAATTTTCACCAACCGGGTTCATGACATGGAGTCATGAGAAGACTATGTTCGATTTGGGTCAGAATATAAAAAAAACAAAACAAAAAAACAAAGTTATGACTGTAAAGTATGTTGACATTTTTCCATGCTCATGTATAACTTTGGTAAATATTAATGTTTGACTCCAAGCTTTCACCAAAGACATTTTTTAACACTACCTCATAAACATGTGAAGTGTCATTTTTCAAATCCTTGATGAAAAGTGTTTTTACACTTGTGGCATGAAATTACTTTTCAGACACTATTTTATAAATGCCACATGTCATGTTTATAAGGGGGAGTCATAAAACAACTGTCTTGAAAATTTGAGGTCAAAATTTAAAAAAGAAATAATTGTTAGGAAACACTGGGCTACATTCCTGAAGGTGAAAGTAGCACACGGTAAATAAAGAGGCCACTACACTTCTGCAGTACCACAAGATTCAAGAAGCAACAGGAGTGCTGCTAATGGGCACGGTAGTTGTGTTCATGAATCACCTGGAGCAGTTTTGCCAATGGCATATTAATAGTCATGAGGTCATTAACTTGTTATTTGGGCTGCAGAAGATAACATCGCAGACACTACTACACCAGAGCCTGAAGTAGTGCAAACACCATGTAATTCAGAATGGGCATAGAGCACACACTATCTAGCTTTAAAACACAGTAATCTAATATGCAGTAGTCAATCTGTTTCCTGGAAACCCAGGGCTGTAGTATGTTGTGTAGTCCCTTGACTTCATGACTTGGAAAACTGGAAGAACAAAGGTTCAAACCCTGTTAGAGCCAAATTATCACAGTGTGACCTTGGGCAAATTGCTTAACCTCCCAGTGCTCCAGTTCACCCAGTTGTGGAAATGGGTAGACACAGAGCCCACTGAAGCCAATATGTTACATCTCAGCTGGGTTATTCTGAGGGAATACATTCTAAATAAAAATAAATAAAATAAGCTTCTAAATCTGTTTCCTTCTCCTTGTGGGCTGTTGCTGATTTAGAGGCAGCCTGTGCAATTGCCGTTTTGTGGGACAACTGCAGCCTCATGCAGAACTATACTATTTAAAGGGTGATTGAGAACCCCCTTACTTAGCATAGCAGGAACAGTATGCTATTTGCTTCCTGAATGCTGTGCTACAATGTTTTGGGGGTTAGCTGGTATGTAACCATAGCCACACTAGTGATAGCAGCTCCAGTTGCAGCAGTTTTGTGTACTGCAGAGTCTATATCCCTTACGAGTTGCACCATGTGAGCATGTTTTGTTAATGTGCCTGCAATGACAGCTGTGTTTTTGTTCTCAGTGGTAGTGATATCCAACTCTGCTATCCTTCAGCTGATGGAGTCCAGCAGTTAGTGTGTGCTTCTTCCACAGTGTTTAGCTGGAGTCCTGTTGTGTCCCCATTAATTGCTGCTGTTTCTTTCAGAGGCTGTTTCCTGAATCAAGAAGCATGAAATAGCATATGCTACTGAAAATAGTGTGCATTTACTGTGTGGTATTTTTTTCATGCATCCAGCCCATTGTATGGCATGCCAGCCCTCTTCCCAATGGGTAGTGCTTTGTTATCCTGTGTCAGTGAGCTGAGTTTGGGGGAAAGATCAGTGAGCCAGCTGGATGGGCTGAGGCTGGGAGAATGGCACTGTCATGTGCTACCACCTCCCAGCCTGGGAAGGGAAGGTGCAGGGTTGCCCACACAGGCCTAAGTACCATACAGTGAAGAGAAATCTTCTCTTGGCATAGGACCCTGCACATGCACACCTGTGGATGCCACATGGCCCTGTGCTTCTGCTGACAGATGGACTCTTTGCCCTGTGCATTTGTATTTCTGGTCACATGGAAGCAAACGCCTTGCAAATTTTTGACTTCCGTAGTAGACGGACTCTTCCCTTGGTGCAGGGCCCAGAGGCACCTGTGCATCTGCATCTGTTCATAAAGGTCCCAAAGGGATCTACATTAAGGAGGATAGGTTCTGCAGCTGTAGTCTCACAAAAGTGCAAGGCCCAAGGATAGCTCATGGATTCTTGTCTTGGAACCTGGCACATCTGCATCCATAGCCACATGTAGATAGACATACTCTTCCTTTCCAATGCCACTGTCTCAAAAAGAAAGGAAATTAATTGCAAAAATCATATTAATCTACAAGTGAGGGTTCAACGTAATGTCACAAAAGTAAGAAAATGTGATATTATGGTTTCCAACCCAAACTACTCACAAAACCTCTGCAGCCACAGGTGTAAGACATGTACACCAACATCTGGCCCCTGTTTGGCTTGCCCTTCTGCAGCTGCATATAGAAATCCATGATATCCAAAATGCAACAGTACTTTTGCCAGTAGAAGAACTGGCCCCTGTGGGGCCCTGTGGGGCCAGCCAGCACTTATGCATCCACAGTTACACAGGAACACTGCAAGACATACACACACAGTTGTGGCTACAGAAATACAGGTCCTTGCAGCTGCAGATACAAATCCATGAAGGTAGCATATCAGTGCTACTGCACTTGTGTCATCTGCAAACAGTTTTATGTTGCTAGGCTTATCTGATAATGGATTTCTGTGGTTGCTGTTTGGTCTTGTCCTTTTGCTGCTCAGGGGGGGAGTTAGGGTTGGAAACTGTAATGCAACATTTCTCTACTTTTGTGGTGTTAGGTAGGATCCTAACTGATGTATTAACACAGTTTTTTGCAATTATATATATTATAGGAGTGCGGTAATGCTCTGATCATTAGGATTGAGTAGGGTGTTTAATCTTAAATCACTAAGTATGTAACTTAGTAACTTTTCCTCTATTCAACAGAACTGAATGTGATTTTGCATGTTCAGTCTGAGGGGCCAAGGTCCCTTGATTTGACAAGTTTTGTGATGGTCAGATGTCCTGATTCCAAGATTTGGTTAGTACAAAAAGTGGAAAAATCTGTTTTTTTTGCTCTCACCTACATCCCAGACAGTTTGGAGTTGTTCTCAGAAATTTGCGTGTTAGAAAGGGCTTGCTCTAGAATGGAGACTTTTTTGCTTTGGTGGAAAAATATTAATTGGTTTCCGAGTTATTAGGATTTAAATTGTTGGTTCTGAGCATGCTCAGCAGGGTCTTTTACTTAATTTACAATACAATGCAAAAAAAAATTCCATCTCACGAGAGAAGATTCTTCTTCTTTTATGAACTGAAATTCCTCTTTTGTGAAAAAAATATTCTTTCATATGGCTGTCACCTTGTTTGTTTATTTATTTATTTTTTTAAAAGAATAAAAACCCATAAAAATTATGCCCTGGAGAAACATGTGTATCTAGCTAACCAGGACCAATTTAGCTTGATTCTGGAGTTTGTTTCTTGAAAACGATCCCAAAATATGGTTTGGGCACATCTCTAAAATCCTAGGTAGAAGGCTTAAAGAGGGCTTCCAATACTTCTTTTCTGAGTGAGAATTCTTCTTTTGTAAGTCTCACGAAAGAAGAATATTGGCTTACAAAAGAACAATTGAATCACACAAATGAGAACATTTATTGTTCTGTGATCTTCTTTCATGGGCTTTCTTGTTTTGTGAGCTTCTTTGATATCAAAAGAAGCTCATGAAAAAATCATTTCTTCTTTTGTGAGGTGAGATTGTTCTTCTGTGATGTTTCATGAGATTTCTTTTTTCATGATTTTCTTTCATGACCTTCTTTCATTAGATTTCTTGCTCCATGATCACCTATTGTATCAGAAGGAGCCCATGGATGAAGAATTTATTCTTTCATGAGGTGAATTCTTCTTTTATCATCATCTTTCGTGAGACCTTACAAAAAAAGAAAATCTGCTCAAGAAAGAAGCAGTTTGTCTTTGTGTAAAAAAAAAAAACTTATGTTTAAAACAAGGCTGTTTTAAAAGATTTTTACCTCAGATTTTAACATGGTCTTTTTTCCTTTTAACCACATGTCATGAACCAGGAAGGTGAAATTGACCCAGAAAGTGATTTTATGGGCATTCTGCAAAATTACCTTTCAGGTAGAATTAGAAAAATTTCACCTGACTTGTTCATAAAGTGGGGGTCATAAAAAGACTATGTTAAAAATGTGTGTGTGTGCGTGTGGGGGGGTCAAAATATTAAAAAACAACAAATTTATGAAAGAATGACCCTGTGCATCTGTATCTGTAGCCACATGGAAGTGTAGTGCTTGGAAGGCCCTGTGCTTCCACAGCTACATGGATTCCTGACTCGGTGCAGAAGTGTGGGGCCAACAGGGATAAAAAATACTTCTTACTTGGCACTGGGCCTGGAAGGCCCTGCGCTTCCACAGGCTGATGGACTGAAAATTTGATGTAGGGCACATCTGCATCAGTATGAAAAAACAAATCTGGTACCAGTTCTCCAAGTGCAATAAAAGGCTTTTATTTAACATCTGCATCTGTATCTGCACAGATGCGCAGGATCCAGAGGCAGCCAAATAGACTCCCCACTTGATGCAGGGGCCAGAGTGCCCTCCATGTCTGTATCAATAGCTACACAGAAGCACAGGGCTCAGAGGCCCTTTGCTTCCACAACTAAATGGACACCTCACTTGGTGTGGAAGTGCCCAGATTGACTCCTCAGTTGGCACAGGACCCAGAGGGCCCTGTGCATCTGCTTCTGCAGCTTGATGGACTTCACAGTTGGCACAGGGCCCTTTAGGTCTGCTGCCTTTTACCTTACTACAGCTCTAGTCATGCACTAGAAGTGTCTAGCGCATACCCCATTGTGTGTTATTGCTTACATATCTTCATGTCTGTGGGAGAACGACCATAACTCAGGGCGGCAGAGCTACAAGTGACTTATGAAAGTCCTGCCCCCACAAAATTGAAAGTAAATTCCACATTTTAAGTCAGACCATTGTATATTTGATTTATACAACATTAGTTTACTAATTATACCTTTTAAATGTACCCTTTATATGAAGATGTAACTGTTTTGTTTGATTTCAACTGCTGGCTTTAGTACTGCATTTAGCTATTGTGATGTCACCAATCAGTCAATCAATTTTTTAATTTACCAGGAGAAACACCATTGACAGAACTCATTTACAAGGTGGTCCTGAAAGGATGATACATAAGTAGTGACACAGACAACATTACTTGTCACAGTACAATACATTTTTACAAAACAAAAAACACACACAAAAAACAGGACATAGAGTAGAACTTGAATATAACTAACAATATAATTCTAGTGTCACAAGTGGAGAACAGTTACAACAGGATAAAACACTACAGCATGGTATGCAAGATATTGAAGAATTGAAGAGGGGGAAGAAAGGGATATTCAAGAAGATTAAAGGTCTGGGGGTGACACAGAAGGTAGGGATAATTACAGAAATAGGGGTAATTTCAGAAGATAGAGATAATTAAAGAAAAGATAACATCCACTGAAGAGCAGACAATAAGTGCTGTAGAGATAGTGCAACAGGACAAAGGTTCCTCATGATTGTAATACAGATTAAGAATAACAGTTACAATTTTCCTTCAGTGAGTGTCTCAACAATGTTTTAAAGATGAGCATCCCAACAAATTGCCAAAGTTTTAAGGTTTTTTGGAGAGTATTCCAGAGGGTAGGGATAGCATGGCTTAGGGATAATGCACCATAATGAGTTCTAATCCTAGGGATATTGAGTAGGATATAAGAGTATCTTTCAAGTGAATATTCACCAGGAGTGCATTTGAGCTCATGCAGCACTAAATTGGTGATGGCTGTGTAGGCCCAAAGGGAGGAATTTTTCAGCCTCCTAGTTCTAAGTGAATGCCAGCTAAGTTGTGCATAGAGGGAGCAGTGGTGAGTATTATATGGAGTGCTAGTGATAAATCCTAGTGTTGTATGGTACAGTGTATCAAGCTCTGCTAATGTGGCATTAGAGCAGTGGCTATTGAGAAAGTCTGCATAGTCCACAAGGGGGAGAAATGCGATCTGTACCAGTCTTATTTTAGCCTCATAATTAAGTAGATGTTTGATTTGAAAGAAGAGGCCTAACCTTTGTTTTACCTTTTAGACAGTTCCTTTATGTGCATAATGAAAGGGAGCTTGCAGTCACGCCAGAATCCCAAATATTTGAATTTATCCACTATCTCAAGTGGTTCCCTCAGGAGGATCATGATCTGGAGCTCAGTGCCCATGGAATTTATGTTCACCGATCGGGCTTGAAGAGAGAGAGAGAGAGAGAGAGAAACATGACTTTGGTCTTTTTTGCATTAAGCAACAATTTCAGGTGCAGAAAGTTTTGTTGTAACAGGCTGAATTTGTGCTGAAGCTCTAAACATGTGGGTTCGAGGGTAGGCCTTGCAACATAAAGTAATGAGTCATCCGTGAAGAGGTGGACACTTGCTATACTGATTTTAGAGTCAATGTCATTAATATAAATCACAAATAATAGAGGCCCCAGGACTGACCCCTGCAGAACTCCTCTCTGCAGGGTTTTAAGGAGGAGAGGTCGCCTTGGGCTTTGACCTGCTGTTGCCTACCTACAAGGTAGCAGGCAAACCATTGCAAGGAAATGTCTTCAAGACCAATATCACACAACATAAGCAAGAGTAAATCATAGTCTATAGTATCAAATGCCTTATTCAGGTCCAGAAATATTGCGCTGATGTAGTTTTTAGAGTCAAGTGCAATTTGTCAATCATTCTTCACCTTAGCCAAGGCAGATACTGTACTATGTTTTGATCTAAAACCAGACTGAAGAGGGATTGAGCATGTTAGAGGTTTCTAGATATTCTCTTACTTGTGAGTTGACTAGTTTCTCAAGAAGTTTTGATAAGATAGGTAGCAGTGATATAGGCTAATACTGTAGTTGTGAAGGTTGCTCGGGTCACCAGACTTAAAGAATGGAATAATGTGTGCAATTTTCCATGCAGAGGGGACAGCCCCTTATGAAAGTGACAAGTTGAAAATATGGGTGAGGGATGAAATCAGAAAGTGGTAGCCTAGCTTTGGGAAGAAGGATTCGAGCTGATCAGCTCCGGCACTTTTTTAGTATCCAAAGTCATTAAAAGGTCCTTGACCTGCTTAAAGGAAATTGGGCTAAAATTAAACTTGGCTGCATGTTGGGAGGCTTTTTTTTTGGAGGGAGGTTCTTTACTGCAGGGTTGAGTAAGAAGTTTGTTTGCTGAGGAGGTGTTGAAGCCTAATCCTACAGTAGCAAAATGATTGTTTAGCCATTCTAGAATATGATGTTTGCTTGTAAAGGTATTATCGCCAGTAATAATATTATCAGGCAGAGGTGCAGAGGGGCTGTGCCCTTTTATTTCCCTTAGGATTTGCCTGAATTTGGCAGTATTATGTTTTTTTGAGTCCAATGCTGATTGAAAATATTCTGCTTTTTTGGCCCTTATAAGTTTAGTGCATTGGTTCCTAGAAGTTCTAAAGGCCAACCAGTTGGCTGGTAATTTGTTTTTTCTCACCCTTTTCCGTAAGACATCTCTGTTATGCAGGGCTGATTTTAATGCATTAGTAAACCAAGGACAGGACCTTTCCCTTGTTTTGATTTTTACTAGGGGTGCATGTTTCTCAATCACCTTCAGGACAAGGTTCTGGAACAGGTTGTAGGCCGCTGAGACTGTAGATGCAAAATAAAAGTCTTGTCATCTAATCTGGCTTAGGTCCATCAAGAAATAGGTCCAGTTGAATTTGCGTTGACTCCTTTTGTATATGAAGCTGGAAGTGCATGTAGATGTTGGTGTAGACCTCACATATGCTATGGCACTATGATCACTTATGTCATTATGGAATACTACAGTATGTGCAATTTTGTGGGGTTTGTTAACAAGGATTAAATCAAGGAGGGTGCTGTTTGCAAGATTTTTAGCATTTAGGCGAGTGATCTCAGGAATGAGCCAAGTGATGCAGTAGGCATCACATAAATCTTTTTAGGGGTTGGAGCAAGGAGAATTCCAGTCAAGGTTAAAGTCTCCTATAATGATAATTTCTGAATTCAGAGTATCCAGCAGTTTTCAGAGAATCTATAATATTTCAAGGCTCCTGACAGAGATCTGTAACAACCTGTAATGAGTAGAGACCCATCAGATGAAAGTGAGACTTTAAGGTGAGATTTTCAAACTCTTTAGGTACAGTAGAAGAGTCAACAACTGAAACTGTGAATTTATCCAAGAGATATATATTGCAACCCCCCCCACCCCAGATGGTCTATGGGCCCCAAACACCTTGTATGAAGGAATGTTAATGTCATGGTGGGGGGTTGCACCTCTCAGCCAGGATTTTGATATCACTAGCACATCAAGCTTAGTGTGGCAGACCCAAGCCTGGGTAATGTACAGTTTTTTCAGTAGACTGTAGGTGTTGATATGAAGGAAACACATACCTTTTAAATGTGATAAATCAGAAGGCACAGCCAGCCCACAGGTGCAGTGGGATCGCTACCGCTCCCGATGCAGGCAGCCCAGGTTCGGAAATGAGCCTGGGGAGTCAGAGGGCTGGCTCGGGGGAGAAGGCTGAGAGTCTGTGAACCACTCGCCTTCTCTGGGGGGGGGGATGAGGCCCGATGCTTGACTGACCCCAGGCAGAGGCCTGGGGTACAGCAAGCACCCGATCAAACAGAGAAGAGCTGGGCATACCAGATGTCGGTGATCTCTGCCTTGACATTAGGGCACATTGTGTGCCCAGAAAAACAGGAAAATGGCTCCCTGTGCTCCAGGAAGATGGAGTACCAGCACTGATCTCAAGGTCCCCTGCCTGTCCCTCATGGCATCCTGACAAACGTCAATTGTTCAGGGTGTTTGGGCACCACCTCGTCCCTGCCTGGGGGGAAACCAAGGCTACATGGGGGGGACTAGCACGGTGCACCAGGCAAGAAGGAACTGAGTCAGATGCCAGGTGCTCCTGATGAAGTGGAGTGCGGGGGCAGGAGGGAGCATAAATAGAAAGTGAAAAAAAAAAGATCAGAAGGCACTGCAGTAATCGATGGGGGATCAGGATTTAGTTCAACATTCCCAGAGCAAAGTAATAATAAGAGGAGATGTTTCTTGATACCATTGATCTTTACTTTAAGAAGCAAAAGAAGGCCTCATTTGGGAAGAAGAGGGGTAGTTGAAGATGGGCCGGGAACGGCACGTTGATGAAAGAGTGACGAAGCATAAATTCCCACACGGGCAGTGAGAATTAAAGGTGCAGGATTACAGAATGATGATGTAGGATACTGGATAAATACTTTACTTCCCTGAAAATCAGTGCCAGGAAAACACTGGGACTGCACAGAAGGTATTGTGCTTATCCTATATGTAGGATGATCCCTAATGATATCGGATGGTGCTTAGCAAGATAATACAGCGTAATAAAATAAGGTGCGCATTGTATAACTTCATGCCCATTCTAGGCTAATTCGTGGTATATTTCTAGGACCTGAGCAAAATAGCCATAATGAAAAGAAGGGTTGAGGGTGGACTAGGGAATGTTCCACGAAAGTAGTTTGATAGAGAGAGGTAGTGTGGACAAAGGATCAGTAGACCAAGAGGAGGGTTGGGGTCCCTCTGGTGGTCAAATGTTATAAGGAGCTAATGGAAAAACTGACACAACAATTGGCCAATGAGATGGAAGCCGTTATGTGACTAGGAACTGGTACAAATATAATGCTCCAAATAGGGCGGGAAGGGAGATGAATCCCTGAACAGCAGAAGCAGTTCTGCAGGAGGCGGAAGTGAAGGGCCCATTCAGGGCTAGCTCACAAAGCCTGAGGAAAAGAGAGGTACGATTACTTCTATGGCGGGTCCAGAAATTTCAATAACAAAAGAGCTGCAATGACAGTGCAGGGTTGGGACGGCTTACTCAGGAGTGAGAGCAGAGGCAGAGAATGGTGTCAGAGAAACAGAAATTTTCAAATGCAGAACCACAAATAATATAATATAGGTAGAAAACAACAATTCAACAACAGTTTAAAACATTTCATTTCCAATTTTCAGCTAAACAGTAACTTAACACATTAAAGAGGAGTAGGTGGCGAGAAAGCAAAAGAAGGCTGGAACTAATCTGGTGAGGCCAAAAAAGACACCAGATTTGAAAAGGTAGAAGCTGAGCCACAGGGCACGGTAACTTCCATACCTTAGGCAGCTTCTTGGGGTCAGGCGGGTGGGCGGAGCTGAGTCCCTGAACCACTGGAGCGGTTGTGCAGGAGGCAGAGGTGAGGTGCCCATTCAGGACTAGCTCACAAAGCCTAAGGTGGCTTTTTGGGGTCGGGTGGGCGGTATTGTTAAATCATCTCTCTGATTGGTTTAGTATGCATTGTGACATACCCTACTTTGCAAGATATTATCTTGTTATGCTTGATCATTGTGACACACCCTACTTTTACTATCTTGTTATGCTGGGTCATTGTGACATACCCTGCTTTGCAAGTTATTAAAAGGGTCTCAGATGAAATCTGATTGGTTGTCAGTACTCTGAGAACCTTATGTTTATCTTTAAATTAATATGCTTGTAGAGCCCAATCACTAGAGTACTGATTTTCCAGGTCTTCATTTTTCAGCATTCCAAATTCAGAACCAAGAGCCGCCATGAAAGCTGCCACTAAACCTATACTATATTTAAAAGTTTCTGTGACTCTTGAAAAAAAATCCTTACTACTACTGTTGTCAGTCTCTCATGAATGTAGCCTGTGCTATCTGTGAGGATTTCTGCCTGTTTCTAACAGGACATGTGGGGCTCTTAAATTAACAGTTACAGGTCTGTTTCGTTTGGGCTAACAGGACTAGTGGGGCTCTTAAATTAAGCACTACAGCCACGACTTTTTTCTTGGTTAATAGGATGAATGGGGCTCTTAAATTAACAGCTGCAGATCAGCTTCAGTCTGGGCTTTAAATGATCAGCTGCATTCAGAAGCCCGCATCACCAGTTTTTGAGCAGGCAGGTGGTGCTTTTGAATTAAATCTATGTTGTGGCTTAGCAACTGAGCTGGCGTTACCAGTTTGTGAGCAGGCAGGCAAGGCTTTTAAACTGACAGCCATGTTTTGGCTTAACAACCAATCCTGGGTTGGCAGTTTGCAAGTCGGGCGGGCTTTTAAATTCACAGCTATGGTGTGTGGAACTGGCATTGCCGGTTTACAAGAGGACTGGTGGGGATTGTAAACTACCACTAGTGCCATCTTATAGCTGTAAAACCCTCAAGCACCCCTTCCCTCCTTGACATCTCTTACCTACGCAGGATGTCTTCATTCCCATGGGGGTCCACGGCTATCCAACACACAAAAAAAACTCTGCAAAACTGGCAGGTCCCCACTCAGTAAAACTCTGCAATGCATCTACTTGGTTTGTAACAAAGACAGCAGCACAAAACAGTCCTAATAAGATAGCCTTTCCTCACAGCAGGTCTCTATGGACAGGCTGGAGAGCAGCACAAAACAGTACTAATAAGACAGCCTTTCCTCACAGCAGGTCTCTGTGGACAGGCTGGACAGCAGCACCAGCAGGCATGATGGCAGCAACATACTGTCATCCTTCCCATTGCAAAACCCTAGGGATGGTCCTCCTCTTTATAAACCAAGGGAGACAAACAGACTTGTCCCACAGAGACAGTGGCTGTGCCTCATGCCACATTACACCCCAGGGGTGATTAACTAGAACATTAATGTAACCCCCATCATTCATTATTGCTTAAATAATATTATGTTGCTATGTTGGGGCAAGATGACACTTTTCCCATGACCAGCAGTTTTACTGTGAAACACATTTGTGCAGTCCAGTGCAATTATAACCACTAAATAGTTTTATTTGGTTTCTCACTGTCGTAACGTGACTTTTTATACAACCATCTGTGCTGATTTTTTCAAAACTGTGTGTAATTGTTCTGCCTCAAGTGCTTGGTGCCTGACTTGACTGTATTTCCACTGGAAATGCTTATTGTACTTGTAATGTTTTTTGTGACTGTATTTGACATGGAACATTTATAAATGAGCACTTGTACTCAAAGGCAATCTCCAAAGTTTTCGATAAATAAATAAACTATCAAGGAATTGTGGGAGTGCTTCCATTCACAAAAAGGCAGCCGGCCATGGAGAAGGGTGTGTTGTGCCGGGTTGCCCTCGCCGCAACTGGCAGAGGCTTCTGTTTAGGAAAGCTAGGTAATGGGGGGAGTTCGGTGCTGCTGCTGGGATGGGGGGTGATTTTTTTCTAAATGAAAAGTGTCAGAGGAAACAGTGGCCAGCCATGGAGGTGGGTGGTTTGTGCTGGTCACCAGTACTGGGTTAAGATGTCATAGGCAAAACCACTCTTGTAAAACAGTGCTGAAAGAAGCATGAATGGCTCTACAGCGACAGGGGTTTTTAGAGCATGTGGTAGAAACCGCTACCCCTGTTGCTGTAGGCTGTCAGTAGAGGGAGGTTAAGGATGCCATCGGGGTGGTTCCTGGCCGAGCTGCTCCTGTAGTGGAGTGGCTAGAGCACCTGCCTCCGGTGACATTGTGGACCTGGGTCTGTGGTTTGGCTCTCCCCAGTCCCACTATCCTGCGGCCTTTTTTTTTTCCCCCGAAATGGGAATTGCACTGGAGGCAAATTTTTTCTTACCCCTCCTCGACATCCATGACCTCCCCCCCCGGAATTGATTATATATAGTCTGGGGGGCAAGGGGTGAAGAGTGCCCCACGTTGGGGGGAAGGGTGCAAAGTTGTTGCTGCTGTGTGCACTCTTTCTGCAATGTTCAATATAGTGTGCCAACGTTGTTTTGCTGCACGCTGTTTTGCATGCGGCATTGTTGCTGTGTGTGGTTTTGCCCAAGACATTATGAACCCGTGCCCTGGTCGGCCATCATGGGAGTTAATTTTTAAACCTTAAATTGTGTGTACTAGAGGTGGAAGAAGGTGATATTGGCCTTGTTGTAGAGGGTGGGGGAATGGGGGCTGTGGTTTAAACTGCTGGGCTGGAGAGGAGGGAGGGGTGCTGCTTTTTACTTTTTTCCTCCCACAGGTACATACATAATGAATACAAATACTGAATTTCCAAATTCTTGGGTGTCCAGATACTACTGTTTGGATTTGCTTGGTCACTCTGACATAAACAGATAATTTATGATTAAGTAAAGCTCACTCATGCATGCAGGCTCTGTGTAACAGAACACTAAACACACGCACCCAGACCACAAAACAAAATATTTGTAAAACCTGTTAATGAGGGAGTAGGTAAAGAAAACAGCAGCTCAACAAGATTTACTATATAATGGGTTCACCATACCAAAAGTAAAGGTAGTATAGTATAAACTAGGTGGGGTGGAGATAGGAAGGCTTCAAATCAGAAAAGCTACACAGAACCTGCCAGCATTGAAATATATTTGCTCTAACTATCATTGCCTACTGTGGCACCCACTGATGGAAAGACTACGTAATCATGTTTTTAAAGAATTTAAAAAAATTATTTTTACACTTTAGTAAGCATATTTATATTTTCTTTTTTTTTTAATTTGCCTTGTCACCCATTTGGTAAGTGCAATCAGACACTGCTGGGTGTGGGTAGTTGTGTGATCACCGCACTTCCAGACCCCATTTGGTAACTGGAATGACATTTCTGGGTATTGGTAGTACTGTGATCACCTCACTTCCAGAGAAAATTAACATACTTGGTCTTCTGCCTTGTGGCCCCCCTTAGCATGTGGTGATCTCACTACTACAGATACCCTGTTGTATATTATTGCTTACTACATAGCTGAACTAGCAACTACAAATAAGGGTTTTTTTTAACATTTGGGTGTGTTGTTGGTTGAAGGAGGGGTTTCCACACTAACTACCATATGTATAGATAGATAATTCTTTCTTGTGAAATCACCAATGTGAATTTCAAGTGAAATTAACATGTAAAACTCCATCACAACAACGGATTAGTTGGGAATTGATTGTATGAGCAACATGGTCATAAAAGCTAAAATAAACATTAGTCTGAAATGAAAATGTTTAAAGCAGTGACAGGCAGGAGAAGGCAGAGACACATATGACAGTAAATCACAGAAACAAGCTAACGTTTTGGGTCTGGCTCCTTTCCTCCTTCTCAAATCCACCACGTCTCCGGGATGGAACTAAAAATGAATACCAAGAAAACAATATTATCTAATTATTTAACCAACATAATGTTATCATGTACAGCCATGTTGGGTAAGGTACTGCTCACATTTTCTGGTATTGTTCACTTGTTAGATAACATTTTATAAGTAAATATTATGTTTACCCTCCATGGCTGGACATTGGTTTGGCCTATAATGCCTGCAATTCTGATTTTGCTTATAACCTGATCAACGGGGAGTTCCATCATTATTGTGTCAGTTACAAATCTTCCTTGGGACAGCGCTTTCCAAGGGGACAGTCCAGTTCCGAGGTTTGATGCTGGGGGTTAGACAGTATAATGGAAGCCATCATGACAGCAATGGAACAGCAGCAGCAGGCTTTCTCAAAGCAACAGATAACAGCAGAGCTATTGATGTACTGTGCATCAGGAAACCTTCAGAGTGGTAAACCCTACAGGCTTTGATGAGGACGGGGATCACAAACAAAATATAGTAACTCACTGAACTCACCATTATAACAGTAAACTGGGAATCATTGAGAACAGCAGCAATCCATTGGGTCTATACTTCATGGTGTCCTCAGCCCCTGCCCCACTAGCCAGTTCTTCCTCCTGCCCAGTTTCTTCTGCTGGCGAAGAGAAATGGAAAGGTTGGCTCCTGCTAGACTCACAGCTTTTTCACTAGTGTGCTGTAAACTTCTTCCCTGCTGTTGGTCTCAGGAGACTTTTGCTAAATGTCTGTTCCCTCTGGAATACAAAGATGGGGAAGGGTGAGCATTGACCACTGTACTGTTTAAAGAGGCAGGCTGTTTCTTATCCTCCTGTTCTAATCATATGGAGACTTCTCAGTTCCACAACAGTGAGACTTGCAGGAAGTAAAACATAAACTTCTAATAAAGTATAGCCCCCAAATATATTGGTGAATTGTGTTGCACTAGCCCGAAGGCTAGTCATGCACTGAAATATGCCATTACAATTGTCATAACATAAAATGGCTTCAGTGAGGGACATCAGAAACAAAATTTAGAAATGCACTCAGCTCATCCAAATAATTGCCAACTGTGAATAGGAGAGAACAGTAGCAACCTGCTGGGTATTTAATTCACAGAGTCTGTGGGTAGGCCCCTCCCGAACAACACAGGGATTCATTTGGGAAGGGGTTGGACAACATTTGGTAGGTAAATGCTATATTTAGCACCCATGGACCAAGACGGCTTTGTCCTTCACTGCCAGAGATTTTAACAGTGCTTATAAACAGTTTAATAGGGAGTTTAATCCTTATTGCATCGGTTGAGAATCTTCCTTGGGACATTGCGTTCCAGTCAGGCAGTGGAGTTCTGTGGCTCGATGCTTGGCAGGGGTAACCAAGTGAAAATACAATATAACAGATGCGAGCCAGGGAACAGCATCACCAGTAGCAGGCTTTCACAAAGCAGTAGATAACAGAAGAACTGCTGATGTACTGTTCATTAGGGAACCTTTGGAGTGGCAAACTCTACAGGCTTCGATGAGGGGAGGTTGCAAACAAGATATAGTAATGCACTTAACTCACCAGTATAACAGCCAATTGGGAACCACTGAGAACGGCAACAACTCATTGGGTGTTTATTTTATGGAATCAGCATGTAGCCTCCTCCGGGCTGCAACAGAGTGTCATTTGGGAGGGGGTGGTATGATTGGCAGCAAGTGGGTTTCTTTGTGTCTGAAGTCAAAGCAGGATGGACTTCATTCATAAAGGGGTGGGATGACTGGCAGCGGGTGAGTTTGTGTGTGATGTATCAGGGATGGGGTTTCACTCAGAAGGGGGCAGGATGAGTGGTAGCAGGTGGTTTGTTTCTATGTGAAGAACAGGGGATGGAGTTTCACTCATGAGGGGGTGGAATGATTGGCAGCAGGTGGGTTTGTTTGTGTGTGAAGCACAGGGGATAGGGGTTCATTTCGGAGGGGTGGGATGATTGGGAGATGGCAGGGTTTTCTGTGTATAAATGCTGAAGAGGGGGTTATTCAGGAGGGGGTAGGATGATTGGTAGCAGCGAGGTTTGTTTTGTGTGTGAAGCACCATGGATGGGGTTTTATTCAGGAGTGGGTGTGATAATTGGAATCAGTTGGGTTTGTGAGTGAATCTGACTGACGTGAGGATGGGCTTTCATTCAAGAGGGAGTAGGATGATTGGCAGCAGGTGGGTTTGTTTGTGTGTGAAGCACTGGGGATGGGGTTTCATTTGGGAAGGGGTGGGATGATTGGCAGATGGCAGGTTTGTGTATGAATGCTGAAGGGGGTTATTCAGGAGGGGTAGGATGACTGGTAGCAGGGAGGTTTGTTTTTTTGTGTGAAGTGACATGGACATGGTTTTATTCAGGAGTGGGTGTGATGATTGGAATCAGGTGGGTTTTGCGTGAAGCTGATGTGAGGATGGGCCTTCATTCAAGAGGGGGTGGGATGATTGTCAGTGGGCAGGTTTATTTGTGTGTGCAGTGAGGACATGTTTTCCTTCAGGAGTGAGTGGGATGATTGGTAATAGGTGGGTCTGTGTGTGAAGCTCCAGGGATGGGTTTCATTTGAGGGAGTGGGCTGATTGGCAGTGGGCAGGTTTGTTTGTGTGTGAAACACTGCGGATGGAGTTTCATTTGGTAGGGGGTGGAATGATTGGCAGTGGGCAGGTTTATTTGAGTGTGAAGTACCGGGGACAGGGTTTCATTCGGAAGAGGGTGGGATAATTGTAAGTGGGGATGGGGTTTCATTCTGTGGGTGAGATGTTTGGCAATGGTTTGTTAGTGTTTTAAGTGGGGGATAGAGTCAGGCAGGAGGAGGACACTGCTTTACTGCCTGATGGGCAGAACAATGAAAGGATGAAGCTATACTGTAATAGGTGCGGCTTCATCCTTTCATGTGTAAGAAATTTATGGCCATCAGATAGCATCAGCAGCCTCTGCAGAAGCCTTACCAGGAGTGGATGTGAACAAGCACACCTCCTGCAGGGCTCAGCTGTATTGGTAGCTTACAGCACACACCTTCCCAGCCACTACTTTACCTGGAGCATTGCCAATATGTTTGCTTTGTGCATGCACTTCAGAAAACATAAAAATACTGAACTAGTGTTAAATTGATCAAGTTGTATATCTTGTATTCATTTTTAATTTTATGCCTTATTATTGTCATTGGTATTGTCAAGACATGTATTTGTTGATCAATAAATTTTTGAATTGAAAAGTGGAAACAGATTTGAGCTATTGTTCGTCATCTTACAATCTGGGAGGTCTGCAAGAAGTTGCTTGGAAATTTACTAGTATTTTTTCTAAGAGTTTGAATATAGCAAGAAAGTGTGATAAAATATTATTGTGGGAAATTATCAAGAGATTCTAGTGTGCAGAAAACTGATCACAGACTCAATTTTGGGTATTAGCCAGCTTAGAAAATATTAGAAGCACTGGGATTTAGAGAACCTGGGAGAGACTGTAGGAATAGAAAGAAACATTTATTTGCTGAAGTACCAAACAATGGTTTTCAAATGTAAAACAGGCATCACCAGTCAGTAAATATTGCTGGAATACTATGTAAACTAGAGCTTAATGTGGACAAATGTGCTGTGATGCATTTTGGTCACAATAACAAAATGTCACCATACTATATGTGTTAAGTGGCCAAGTACTGAAAACAGTAACAGGAAAGAGATTTTAGGATTATAATAACACATATGAGTTTTAAGAAGCACTGCTAACTAACAACAAGGAAAGCATATGGCATCCTAGGCTGTATAAGAAGGCATATTAATAGTCATGATAGGGAAGTGATCCTGCCATTGTATAGTTCATTGGTTAGGCCACATTTAGATTACTGTGCACAGGTTTGTGCACTTTACACTAAAACTGAGCTAAAATTCCTGATTACAGAGAAGAGCAACCAGACTGATCATGGGACTGCAGAACCTTGAGTACGAGGATAGATTACAGAGGTTGGGTTTACATATGCTAGAAAACCACAGACTGCATGGAGATCTTTGCTTGGTTTATAGTGCCTTTGTGAACCCCAACTTATGGATTAGTGTTGGTCCGGATAAAAGAGAATGAGGCATAACACTAGGTCACATATGTTTCAATTGAAGGGTGAGTTGACTCATTCTACGAAAAAAGCAATGAGCTTCTTTCAAAGGGTAGTCTCAGTGGAGGTTGTGGGTAGTATGACAATGGAGGAGCTTAAAATTAAACTGGACATACAGTATAGTAGCTGTTGCCATTTGTGGTGCTACTACAGTATAGGTCTGTGATAATGTCTACTAGGGATAGATATGTTAGTCCTCGAAAAGTGATCATTTCAATGTGGAGCAAATAACTAAATCTAGGTCAAGTAAAACCATGTCCAGTAGAAACCAGTATACTGGCTAATGTATAGAAACCTCTCATACTAAGGTTTTAAAACAGCATTACCTCTCCCACTCCTATTCACAGGCAATCTTGAAAGCAAGATATTTGTTTCAGTGTCATCCTAAGCATTCAGTTCTGTTCAGTGTTAGGCATGACTGAACACAGCTATCTTCACCATGACAATATAACTCATGCTTTTCACCACATCAGACAGCTCCAAGAGTCTGCAGACCTCTCAGCAATGCACCACTTTTCCTGACTTCTACACAGGCTAATCTGATTAATTGTAAACATGATATGTGCATTACTGACATTGAAAACAATGAAACTTCTATCAAATAAGCTGGGGTGCCAATCTTCCTTTCACAAGCTGCCGGATCGCTATTGGGAGAGGGAGTGCGGTTTCCTTGTTTAAACCACAGCCGGTTCCTTCCCATTCATAAAGGAGCCAAAAATCAGTTGGGGCTGCTGAATACCACCAATCAGGTGGACCAGAGAGGAGCTGTGGGGCAGAGCTAGCTGAGCCTACCAGATGTGAAGGTCTATACAGCCCTTCGTTTTTTCCACAAGTCACAAGAACTGCTTTTTGGGAGAGAGAGAGGGTGCGATTTCCTTGTTTAAACCACAGCCGCTCCATTCCCATTCATGGAGGAGCTGAAAATCAGTAGGGGCTGCTGAGTACCACCAATCAGCTGGACCGGGAGCAGCCATGGAGAAGAGCTAGCTGAGTCCACCAGGATTTAAATGTCCACACAGCCCTTTATTTTTTTTTCACAAGCTGTCGGATCACTATTGGGAGAGGGAGCACAGTGTCCTTGTTTAAACCACAGCTGCTCCCTTCCAATTCACAGGGGAGCCAAATGTCAGTTGGGGCTGCTGAGTACTGCAAATCAGGTGGACCAGAGAGCAGCCATGGGGCAGAACTAGATGAGCCCACTACTCCCCATAAAAGTCCTTCCTGCCAAGGGGCCCTCCCACTTGTGGCCCTCATGCTAACAACACGTGCAAAGGACAGCAACTGGAGTCTGCCAGGAGTCAGCCAAGCAGACTGCCATCAGCCAGGAACTCTGCCCATTGGAATCCAGGTACATCTGTATTGTTGGGGGTCTGTTGGTAGGTGTGTGGTAGAGGGTTGTATTGTAGCTGAACTATGCACTTCTAGGTTTAGGGGGCCAGCAGCTAGGCTGATTTCTAGGTAGGAGTGTACTGCCTTATCTGCATACACACACAAAAAAAGATTAAAAGTAGTGGTTGTTGTTATAGCATACCTGTATATGAGTAGTGATTGTGTATCCGTATAGAAATTGTTGTTACAGCATACCTGTATCTGTGTAATTGCAAGGTTGTTTATTGTACGTTACTTACTCGTACTACGTACAGCTTAACCTTATTGCATTCTGGGAAAGGAGGACAGGAAGTACAAGGAGAGCAGGAATAGGGAATGTGGAGAGTGGTGCAGTGTAGCGGTTACATACGAACATACGAAAAGTGCCAGCAGCAAAAGGCCATCATGGACTATCTAGACTGCTTGAGATTGCAGCTAGCTCCCTATTCAGCAGCTGCCCCACCCCCTCCCCTTACCTCCCTTTACACTGCCCTTTGCCCTGTCCGACCCCTTCTTGAAGCATTCCACTGAGTTACATGTTCCACTTTCCCACCACCCTCTCAGGAAAGAAATACCTCCTCACCTCCCTCCTGAATCTACCCCTTCCAATCTCATGTCATGGCCCCTAGTGTCTCACCCCACCCTCCTCCTAAATAGACCCTCTGTGTCTGTTTTGATTATCCCGATCATATATTTGAAGGTCTCAATCATGTCCCCCCTGCCCCTCCTCTCCTCCAGTGTATACATGTTTACCTCTCTTAGTCTGACCTCATACAGTAATTCCCCCAGGCCCTAATTCATCTTCATTGCCCTGTGCTGGACCCCCTCCAGCAGCTTAATGTCCTTTTGTAGGTACGGGCGCCAGTACTGCATGCAGTATTCCAGGTGGGTTCTAACCAACGATCTGTATAACGGTAGAATAACCTCCCTTCTTCTTGAAGTAATGCCTCATGCAATGCACCCCAGCATTTTCTTAGCCATTGTTGCTGCCTTTCTGCATTGTGCGGAATTGTTCATTGCTTCTGTGATGAGCACCCCAGATCCTTCTCCTCTTCTGTTACCTCCAGCTGTATCCCCCCAGATGGTAGCTTCTCCTTGGATTTTTTATTCTGAAGTGCAGTACCTTGCATTTTTTTTGTTGAATCCCAGCCACAATCTGTCAGACCATGCCTCCAGCCTTGCCAGATCCTCCTGTAGCCCTTGTCACCCCCCCCGGTCATCCACCACCACTTCCATCTTGGTGTCATCCACAAACAGGCTGATATTGCTGCATATACCATCTGAGATGTCTGCAATAAATATGCCAAACAGCACTGGGTCCAACACCGACCCCTGTGGAACACCACTTGTCATAGGCTGAGGAGCTGAGTATTCCCCATCTACCACCACCACTGTCTGCTGCCTATCTTTTAGCCAGTTCTCCACTCACCCCACCAGTTTTGTTTCCACCCTGGTACCCTGTAACTTGCTTCCAAGTCTCCCATGTGGTACTGAATCGAAGGCCTTACTAAAGTCTAGGTACTGTACAGGACATCCACCACATGGCCTCCATCAATTTGCCTAGTCACCCAGTCATAGTATTCTACCAGATTGGTCTGGCATGATCTGCCCTTGATGAAGCCATGCTGCCTCCCATCCTGCACCCACTTCACTTCCAGTAGTGCCACTAGCCTCTCCTTTAGGATTGTCTCCATTAGCTTCTTCACAATGGATGTTAGACTTACTGGCCTGTAATTCCCCAGTTCGTCCTTGGGTCCACTCTTGTGGAGGGGAACCACATGAGCCAGTCTCCAGTCCTGCGGTATGCATCCTGTGTCTAGAGATGAATTAAATAAGTCTGCCAAGGGTCCTGCCAGGAACTCTGCCAGCTCCTTCAGCACTCTCAGATGTACGGCATCTGGTCCCAGTGCATTGTCTACCCTCAATGCCCTTAAACCCTCCAGCACCCTCCCCACTGTGATTTCTCTATCTGTCACCTCTCCCCCATCTGTTTCTATCCTCCCTCCTACTATGGGTAGCACCCCCTCCTTTTCTTCCATAAAGACTGAACAGAAGTAGTCGTTGCACACTTTTGCCTTTTCACCCCCCTCTTCCACCCATCCCCTTCCTTCTTAATTCTTGCAATTTGGTCCTTACAGCTTCTTAGCTCCCTGATGTACCTAAAAAAGCCTTTCTCCCCTTTTCTTATGCCCTGTGCCAGCCTGAGTTCCCTTGATGCCTTGGCTGCCCTTAACCCCCTGGTCGCTTCCTTTGCTTCTTTCAGATATTCCTTCCTATCCTCCTCCCTTCCCGATTTTCTGTATCTCCTGTAAGCTGCCATTTTCTTCCTCACCCTGTCTAGCACCCCTTTACTTATCCAGCTGGGTTTCTTTCCCTTAGCCCTCTTAGTCTGGGCCCTACAGCAAGCTTCTGTTGCCTCCACTATCCCCTGTCTTATCAGTTCCCACCTTTGTTGTGTGTCCATATCCAGTTTAATTTTGCACAGGAACCCCTGTACCACTTCACTCATCATCTTAAAGTTGGAGTTCCTGAAATCCAGCACCCTTGTGTCAGATGGACCCTTCTCTTTAGCCATCTGTAACTGGAACCATACTGGCCGATGGTCACTCCCCCCCAGTGGTTCCTCCACCCTAACATCCCTCACCCACTCCTTGTTCATCAGTACGAGGTCAAGGGTATTCCTTTCCCTAGTTGGTTCCTTGAGCAACTGTACTAGAAAGCTTTCCTTTAAGGCATCCAGCATTACCTGCTCCCTTCTGTTCTTTGTGGCAGGTGTGTCCCACTCCACCACTGGCAGTCTGAAGTCCCCTACTATCACCACCCCCGCTTTCCTGCAGTTCCTACTAATATGATCTGCCAGTACCCTGTCCATCCCTTCAGACTGAGAGAGTGGCTTATACACCACCCCCAGTCTTAGTGATCTATTTTTGGGATCCTGTAGTTGCACCCACAGTGCTTCTGTATCTCTCTCATCTCCCTCCTGCCTTACACATTTTAATCTCTCCTTTATATACAGTGCCACTCCCCTTCCCCTGTTCCCTATCCTTCCAGTGTAATCTGTACCCCGGAACCATCATGTCACAGTCGTGTATTTGGGTGGCCCATGTCTTGGTTACAGCTGTCAAGTCCACTCCCCCCTCCTCCAGGAAAGCCTGTGGTTCTGTCTCCTTATTCCTCAGACTCCTAGCATTTAGTGTTACCACCCTCCAACCCTTCTCTCTACCCTCCTCACCTGCATCTCTCCCCTTATGTCTACTCCCTTAGTAGTTGCCTTCCTCCTTACCTTGCTATCATTGGGGGTAAGCCCATTTGGTTTCACATCACTAGGCCTCTAATCCCCTCTACCCATCCTGCTATCCCCCTCTCCTAGTTTAAATGCTCCTCAAAGTACTTCCCTATCCTTGCCTTCAGTACATTTTTTCCTTCCTCATTTAGGTGCAGTCTATCTTTTGCATACAGATTGCTGTTCTCCCAGGTCCCCCCCCCCCACCTACCAGCCTATACCCCTTTTCCTGATACCAAGCCCCCAGCCATTCGTTAAACTCTTGAATTCTCCCTTTTCTTGCCATACTTACCCTGGGAATGGGAAGTACCTCAGAGAAGATGACAGATCTGCCCACTCGGTCACACAGAGATCCCAGTTCCTCAGACCTCCTCTTATCCTCCCCTACCATCCCATCAGCCAGGTCATTCGTCCCCAGGTGTATTATTAGGTGAGGCCTTTCCCTTCCCCTGCTTGCATACCTTAGCACGGATTGCCTCACCCTTTCCGCCTTTATTCCTGGCATGGCTTCCACCCAAATTCTACTGTACCTCTCCCCTTTGCTGCCCCACCTGACTCCTCTTAGTATCGAGTCCCCCAACACCACGACACCTCCCTTCTTCCCCTTCCCATCTTCCCCCTTCTCCTCGCCTTCTTCCTCCTGCAAATGTTCCATCCTATTGTTGCTGTTTCTCCCCCATGGTCTCCGCTATACCCAACCCCACTTGTCCCAATTCACCTATTTCTCCATCACCCTCCCCAGCCATTTTGTTCCTTATACCCATGGACTGCACTTCCCTTCCTCCTTCCCCTCCTTTGACTCCTCTGTTAGAGGTCTGCCCCCATCTGAGCTTACTGTGTTATCAACTCCCTGTACTCCCTCTCCTATTCTCCTTGTGCATTTGTCTCCTGTACCTGTGTCACTCCCACTGCCCCCTTGTCCTGACCACCCCCCCCCGTCCCTCTTGTCCCACCCATCTTTTTTCTTTTTCTGGATGTCTTTTGCACTTACCGCATTCCCTTCTCCACCCAACATAATATGCCCCTTCATCATTTTTGACACTTCCCCCATTAGTCTTAGTACTTCCTTCTCTAGCCTCCCCAGCCTTATACAGACTGGGCACCCCCCCGTCCTCCACAGGGTGTCCGTGAATACTGCCCCTCCACAGTTTTTACACCCCACGATCCTTCCTCCCCTGTGACTTCCATTCCCCCTGTCCCGGATTCCTTTGCCCCCCCTTCCCTCCACTGACCCTCCTTCCTGCCTGCCTGCCTCACTACCTTGTCCCCTTCCCAGAATGCCCCAAGCCATCGCCCAGGCCCCATTACTCTTACCTATTCTTTGTTCCTTCTGCTCCATTCTCCCTCTTGTGGTTGTTCTTCTTTCTATCTTGACCTTGTGTGTTGGCAGCACTATTTCCCAGCTCCCTAAGCTCCTCCCTCACAGCCTTCAAGCTCAATCCCCAGTGGCTTTTCAGTATTTAAGAAAGGCTGGTGGAGAAGGTGGGTGGGGAGGCTTTTTCCAAACCAGCCACAGTGCTCATCCAGCAACTGCTAACTACATACTTAAGCTACAAATTCAAAAACACCAGCAAAATGTTCAAAGCCAAACCAGCCACAGTGCTCAGCAAGCAACTGTTAACTACAGATTAAGCTACAAATTCAAAAACACCATCAAAACTTACAAAATATCTCAGAGATAAATAAGCTCTCAGAGACAAACTCACCTCCTATTCCAAACTCCCCTCAGACAAAAGGCCTCAGTGAACAACTGAAGATAGATTTAAACTGAAATCCAAACAAACTTGATTTGCTACTCTGTTATTGGGAAAAGAACCCCTTCCCCACAGTGCTTACCCAGCAACTGTTAACTACAGATTTATGCTAGAAATTAAAAAATGCCAGAAAAACTTACAAAATATCTCAGAGATAAACAAGCTCTTCTATTCCAAACTCACCTCAGACAAAATACCTGAGTGGTTGTGAATTGACAGTCTTCAGGGAGGCGTTCTGGAGATTGCAGTGCTGCCCAATCTGCTTGCACCTCTCTCAGTTGGCATCGAAGATCTCTAGACTCAAGGCTGTGTTGGCTACAAGTCAGGAATAGGTCACTAGACTTGGGACTGCATTGATTAGGAATCGGGTGACCTTTTCTCCCACCTAAGGGCCACCAAGTTCAACACCATTACCTCAAAGGATGCCAGATAGGAGGAGTGGCTGGACTACAGTGGGCTCAAAGAGGGAGAGTGTGCGGGATCCAGAAGGTTGGGGGGATGGCACTCACATTCCTCAACTGCAACCAGTATGCCACTCTGGTGGAGCAGGACTGCCAAAAGGAGGCACCCATGGTAGTTGCTGGGGAAGATGTGGCCCCCCCCCAAATGGAGGCCCCAAGGAGGGTGAAAGAGGTCACCAGAGAAGAAGCAAGCAACTTCTGGTGGTGGACTCAATTATCTGGGGGATAGAGCTGGGAATAGGAAAGGGGGTAGAGAGGGTGGGCAGGTGCCTAACCAACACCACAGCCTGGTCGGATGTGAAGTTTATTCTACAGATCACTAGGGCAGTAGGAAGGGAGGGGGAGCCGGATGCCATTGTCCACCTTTGGACAAGTGACCTGGCTAGGAATGCAGCAGGGGCAGTGCAGCAGGGGTTTAGGGAGCTGGGAAGAAGTCTTAGACAGGTAGCACATTCTGCAGTTTTACAGAGGTGCTGCTTGTCTATGATATGGGGAGGGAGAGGGAACTCTGCACAAAGACCTTCAACTCATAGTTGAAGGAATTTTCACAGAGGAGGGGTACAGCTACATCCGGGGACTGGGGGCCCACCTGGGAGGATCAATGACAATACAGAGGTGATGGACTGCATCCATCGGGGATGGAAACCACAGTTCTCAGTGGAAGGATTAAACATTATGTTGATGAACATTTAAACTAGCCAATGGGGGTGGAGAAAGAAAAAGGGGAGGCAGAAACTGCCCCTCAACAGGCTGCAATAGAGTACACAGAGATCCTGAGGGGCAACATTTTCTCCACAGAGCAAGTTCATCAAGGAAGTAGGGCGTTAGCAAAGAAGGAAGGGAAACAAAGCAGTCAGAAGAGAAGAGGGAGGAAGGGAGAACAAAAGGAAAAAGGGGAGGAGACAAGCAAAGGGCTAGCAAAAGCTGGAAGGCCATGTGCGCTAATGCTAGAAGTCTAGACCTAGAGGCCATCATGGCAGAAGTTGATCTGGATATTGTGGCCATTTTTGAGTGTTGGTGCACTGACAGCCATGACTGGGACATAGCCATACCAGGCTAAATGACGTTCTGAAGAAAGAGTGTAGGAAGAAAGGGAGGGGGTGTGCTGCTTTACGTGAAGGGAAGCATAAAAGCAACAGAAATACAGGGAATTCAGGGGGAGCAGAGGTGCTGTGGGTCACCCTCAAGTCAGAAAATGGAGCCACTATTTGGACAGGTGTGATCTAAGGCCTCTGGCATGGGGACGTGCTTAGATAAGGTAATGCTAGAAGCAACTGGCAAAATAGTAGAAAAGTGGGAGGTGTTGCTGGTTGGGGGTCTCAGTCTGCCAGATGTAGATTGGAGCCTCTCTGTTGCAGCTTCAGCTAGAAGCAGGGACATCCTGGACTCCCTGCAAGGGGTGTACCTCAGGCAACTAATCAGTGAACCCATTCAAGATGGGCTAATATTGGACCTGGTGCTTACAAACAGGGACAGTATTGCAGATGTCAAGGTAGGAAGCCATCTGGGGACCAGTGATCATTGTACAGTGTGGTTCAACATAAGAAAAGCTGTGGAATCCAACCACACAAAGGTCTTCAGAAGGGCTGCTTTTACTTAAATGGCTGAATACCTCAGGAATGACTTGGCAGGGGAGATGATCTTGGAGGGTGGAGGAAAGGTGGGTCAAACTAAAAGAGGACATAGTGAAGGCAACAAACCTCTGTGTCAAGCAAGTAAGCAATAATAAAACAAAGAGACTGCTATGGTTCTTGAAAGAGGTAGCAGAAGAGGTAAAGGTAAAACAGTAGCATTTCAAAGATTTAAGGAGATCCATAGAGAGGTGATAGAGAAGTGTAGCAGGGAAAAAAGGAAGGCAGGCAAAGCAGTAAGGAGCACAAAGGCGCAATCTGAGAAAAGAATAGCTCGTGGAGTATCAAAAAGGGACAAGACATTTTTTTAGGTATATTAGTAAAAGACATCCGGTTTGCCGGCATCCAAGATGGCCTCTTAAGCTATCAGCTGCTCAGATCAGGCATAAATTTAAAATATTCAATTTTCACAAAAGCATTTTTTAGAAGTTGTTTTTGCTAAAATTCAGTAGCCTTGATCCCCCCCACCGCCCCAATGAAATCAGTGTAAACCACAGTGTAAACCTCGAAAAATCCTGTCAAATTAACCAACTGAAGTGTTCTTCACCTCACCTGTCAGTATGGCCAGACATGCAGGAGCAGGATCGGCATCAGGCACTGTAGATCCTGGAATTAAAATAATGTTTGAAAAGATCTTGCAAGAGGTTGCAGGAGTAGAGAAATCTATCTGCCCCAGAAAAAAAAAAGGAAAATCTCACACTAAGAGTTTCAGATTCTGAGACCACCTTGAGGCAGCTTGACTTATGTGGTGACCAAAGGATGAATGAAATTCAATTGCTGAAATGGGAAATTGCCTTTCTATGAGACGAGATCGATGATCTTGAATGTCGGGGTCACAGAAATAATCTTAGGATTATAGGGGTACCAGAAGGGGTAGAAAACAGAAATATGCCAGACTTTGTTCAGCACTCGAAGCTGGTGGAAAATCTAGCCCAATCATTGCTTTATTTTTGAAATATGATGTAAAGGAAAAAAATTGTAGGTTTGGCAAGGAAAAAAGGTCTCCTCATCTGGCACAGGTACAGCTTCTCTGTTTTTCAGGACTATTCTACTGAACTGATGAAAAAGCAGTCAGCATTCACAAATGTCAGACAGACACTTCAAAAGTCAGGAGTAAAGTATAAGATGGCAGAACGAGCAGTATTCAAGATAGACTGCAATGGTCTCTTTCACAATTTCACTGATCCGCAGGAGGCGGCCGCAGGTTTCATTATGAGGACCTGGAAGGAGCCTGTCCCTGACACAGTGTCAAAAGATAACACCAGAGGAACTCTGGAGAGCACAGCCCCAGGAGGCCAAGATGCTGAGGATATGGACTTCACCTGTTATTCCCCTAATCCCTCTACCAGTGTTGCACCTCCAGATCAATGGCAGTGATGGAGAAGCAGCAGGAAGAAAACCTCGCAAAGTCAACTGACATTTCGGGGTAATGTGCCACAGACACATAGAAGCTGCAGTGGAGTTTCCCATCGATCCAATCAGTCCTTCCCCTCTGGAGACTCAACCCTTGAGCACCTCAGTCAACTCATCCATCACTCAGAAAGTAAAGCACTTGCCCTTCAAACCATGTCAGCTGGCTTGCAACAGAATGTGTACCAGCAACTTCCTTTGATGTCCTGGGCTAAAGCAGCAAAACTGCCACAACAGGCACAGAGATGTTAAAGGACTCAAACTTGCACTAATTGCATCCTTAAACTTGGGACTAATTATGGTACCTGTCTGTATCCTTAATTTGTAGTTACAACCTTTAATGGGTTAATAATTTGGTTGCTTTGGGTGGTGCTATTGTGTAGTTTGACTCACTGCATTTTCTTCATGAGTGTTCTTCCTATGCTGCAATTTGCACTTCACTCTAGGTGGTCACTTACAGTATGACTATACAAACATAGAAACATTGACTCTGATGGCAGATAAGGACCACTTGGCCCACCCAGTCTGCCCGTTTTCTTTATGTACCGTAACACCGCAGACCCTACTTCCCCTGCCACAAGGTTCCCTTATGCCTATCCCATGCCTTCTTGAATCCCATTACAGTTTTTGCCCCTACCACCTCTTCTGGGAAGTGGTTCCAGGTATCCACCACTCTTTCTGTAAAGAAGTACTTTCTTAATTCTACCCCTCCAGCTTTATAGCATGGCCCCTAGTTCTTGAACATCTTTTGGTCTGAAAAAGGCTTTCTTCTTAAACCTTATTTATACCCATGAGGCATTTTGAAGTCTTAGTCATATACCCCCCCTCCTGTCCACCAGGGTGTACATATTGAGGTCCTTCAGTCTCTCCTCATCGGGCTTTTGATGCAAACCCTTCACCATTTTAGTTGCTTTTCTCTGGACCACCTCTGCTCTATGTCCTTCCTGAGATGTGGTCTCCAGAACTGGACACAATACTCTAGGTGAGATCTCACCAGTGATCTATACATTGGCGTCATCACCTCCCTCTTTCTGCTGGTGATACCCCTGCCTATGCACCTCAGCATCCCACTGGCTCTCCCCCCTGCAATGTCACACTGTTTGGCCACCTTTGTGTCATCAGACATGATTGCCCTTAGGCCTCTTTCCTGTTTTGTGGTTACCAGTACCACTCCCCCTATTTTATACTCTGCCCCTTTGTTACTGCACCCGCAGAGCATGATTTTGTACTTTTTCACATTGAAATTCAGTTGCTACACTCTTGACCATTCCTCCAGTTTTCCTAGATCCTTCTTCATTCTTTTCACCCCACCCAGTGTATCTGCCCTATTACAGATCTTAGTGTTGTCTGCACAGTCCCTAGAGAGCTGTAGTCAGGGAAGATTTTGGCCGCAGCAGCAGCTGAAGAGGGAGAGAGGCACCCAGTCGCATCGGTGGCAAACAGGGAAAGGACTGTTGTTGGCCGTATCAGCGGCTGAAGAGGGAGAGGCGCTCAGGACTGCCTTTTAACCAATCAGGGCACAGGGTGCCAATTTCATTCCTGTGGCTGGGCTTAAAAAGCTAGAGAGGCCAGCTACAAATGCAGTCCCTGGACAGCTGTAGTCAGGGTGGATTTTGGCCTCATCGGTGGCTGAAGAGGGAGAGAAGCGCTTGGCTGCATCAGCGGCAAACAAGGAAAGGACTGCTGTTGGCTGTGTTGGGAGGGTTTTCTCCCACCCACCCACTCCGGTTTGACCTCTATTGAATGCAGGTGGGAGGAGGAGCCTGCAGGAAGGAAGACTTGAGGATTGGCCCTGAGGACTGTACTGCAATGTTCCAGAAAAGGACTGATCACTTGAAACATTATCTGGACAGAGCACACTGGAGAGCTTGCCTTGTATTTTTTATGACTAAATTTGAAGCTACCTGCTGCAAGCTGTCTTGAACAGACTTAATGACTTAGTGGATGCTATTTGGCTTTGCTGTGGTGGGATCTGCACTGCATTGGGTGGGGGTGAATCTGGATTGATTAAGGGAACTACTTTGGTTTTGGGGATAATCTGGGCTGAACAAGGGCAATCTGAGTTGGCTAGTTTGGCACCATATTGCTCTTCTTAGAGTGGACTTGAGCTGAATCTGGGCTGAATTCTGGGCAAATTGTTTACAGGCCTGAATCGCTTGAATTGTATACTTAGATGACACATGTGAAGCTAGCTAGATATTGCATTACTTTTGGTTGATTTTAACTGCTTTGGTTCGATCTGCTTCCTGCAGCAGGGGAGATACTGGTTAATAGTCAGTACCCTTGTGGGGGCCAGGGCCACATGGCTGCAACAAGTTGGGGACATGTTAGAGGAAATTGGTATAGGGGGAGGGAAACACAGCATAGAACGGCAGACAGGGGCAGCTGGACTGTGCGGGGTCACTACTGGAAGGGGAGCGGGACTTCAGTTACAGGATGGAGGGGAAGCAGCTTAGTGGGTTGCAGTGGCTGTGGAGCTGCAATGGCCATGACTATACTGTGGAGACTAGAGCACTGTTCTACAAGTGTCAGGTTAATGGGACTGGAGGCTGAGTTGCGCAGGCTTAGGTATGAACTGGACAGGTGGTGATGGGCATGAGTGCAGGGAATGGGAGGCACATATCTACAGACAGTTGACGGGGAGGGTTCCTGCAAATTCAGGTGCAGGAGGATGGAGGGCCACCAGAAATCATGGTAGGTCTGGCCAGCCCTGGGGGCAGAAATGGGGGGAAAGATCAAGGAGACTGGACAGGGAGGAGGGCGAAGGATGGCAGAGAGTGGGGGCTATTAGCCGATGGGCAAAAGGAACTCCAGGGACCATGGCTAGGGAGCTCACCTCACAGGAAGGGAGCACTAGTAAGCAACCTACTGGGGGGATCCTGGTCTGAAATAGGTACTTGCCACTGGCAGACACTGTTGCAGGAGGGACCTCAGAAGAAGCAGGTGGAGCAGAGAATGGAAGGAGAAGGAGGATGAAAATGAGGGAGGGGTTGGAGGCATGGGCACCAGGACTAATAGAGGAGCCAGGGATAGCACAGGAAGGGTAGCTGGGAGTTGGGAGTTTCTGGGAAGGAAGGATGAGGGCACAGTGAGGAGGGAGCATGGATCCCAGGGGGGAAGGGACCAGCAGGGAGTAAGTGTGGGGGAGAGCAGAAAAAAGGACAATGGGGGGGGTAGAAGCAAGAGCCCCTGGAGGTCAGGAGGGGCCACAGGCTAACAGGAGTGCTGCTGGGACAGACCAGAGTGGTGAGCATTGAAGAGGGGGAGAGCTAGGAGAGTAATGGTCGGATAGAGGAAATAGTTGAAACAGGTTTAAAAGCAGTCGTTAACAATCAAATTGATGGTGCGGCCAGAGAAAATGGACAGGTTGTGGGAGTGAGGGTGTGTGTGTGGCAAAGGAGGGAGTTAGACTCAAGGGGAAGGAGGAGGTTAAAGGAGGACTTGGTCTTCTCCCCCCATTGGGGGGAGGGGTGCTTAACTGGGGCACCCGACAGTGTGCAAGGGAGCGGGAGCTTGTAGTTAACTGGGGGATCTTGGTTTGGAGCAATGGGCAAGAGCAAGGGGCAGGGATGGAGGGTGGTCCTGGTTGATGCCAGAAACATGGGAAACAAGATACCTGAGAGTCAGGCGTTGCTAACTGAAAGGGATGTGGATGTGGTGGCAGTCACTGAAACTTGGACCACTCCTTGGCATGATTGGGACCGAAACCTGATGGGGTACACTGTGTTCAGGAAGGACAGGGCTGTGGGCAGGGGAGGTGGGGTGCAACTCATCATTAGGAACGGCATCGATATATGCAGGGTGGAGGGGGCAGAGGGAAACATAGAGGCATTATGGGTTACCTTGCAGGTGCCTGGGAGTAAAAGGTTCAACCTGGGGGTGGTTCATAGGCTGCCCATGCAGGCTGAGAAACTCAAGGAGGGCCTGGTGGCGAATCTAAGAAATCACTGTGGTCAGGGGGAGGGTAGAACTGTGGTGCTGGGTGAACTTAACATGCCAGGGGTTGATTGGGGCACTATGGCATCTTCTTCAACTAGAGAGCAGTGCTTGCTGGACGTCTTCCAGGATGCATTCCTATTCCAACTGGTGGCTGACCCAACGAGGGATGGCCGCATCCTGGATATGGTCCTGATGGGTTGCGATCTGGTTAGGAACCTAGTTGTAGAGGACCCACTGGCGGGGAGGGATCATGCTATGGTTTGGTTTCCCTAGACTTGGGGGAGGGGAAAATCACACTAAAATGGTGGTGGTTGACTTTTGGGGAGTGGACTTTAAGGGTATGAAGGAGATCCTCAAGGGGCATTTGGTGGGGATCAGACTGAACGTGGACCCAGAAGCAGGTGGGAAATTATTAAAAGAGGGCTCCGGGAATCTGCCAAGGCCTGCATGAAGGTCCGATGCAAGTTTGGTCGGGCCAGAAAGCCAAGCCGGTGGACCAGGGAGGTCCAGGAGCTAGTGAGGGAGAAAATAGCTGCTTATAGAAGCTATACATGCTTGCAAGGGGATATGGACAGGAGGAGTATGATAGGATATCCAAAAAGGTAACCAGAGTGGTGAGATCAGCCACGGTGGGGATGGAGCAGAGGTTGGCACAGTGGATCAGAAATGTGGAAAAAGGGTTATTTAGGTACATTTGGGAAAAGAGGAAACTGGAGGGGCAGATTAGCAGACTGAGGTCAGGGAGTGGGTGGGACAAGGAGTCCAGGGAGCAGGCAGAGGAACTGAATGAATACTTTGCTTCAGTTTTCACAAGAGACTATGGAGGGACAACACCATACGGAGAGAGGTGGGCTAGGAAGGGGGGGAGCTCTCTGATATTGAAATTCCTGTTGTTAGGCTGAGGGAGGCCCTTAAGTCCCTGACAACAGATAATGCACCACGTCCAAATGGCCTTCATCCCAGGGTGCTGAAGGAGATGGTGGATGTCCTTGCTGCACCTCTGGTGGACCTTTTTAACTACTCCCTTCGGATGGGTTGGGTGCCTCAGTATTGGAGGATGGCTCATGTGGTGCCTATACACAAAAGTGGCTCATGGGAGGAGCCGGGTAGCTACAGACCTGTCAGTCTGATGTCGGTGGTACGCAAGATGATGGAGGCCATCTTGAAAGAGAGGCTGGAGGTGTTTCTGGAGACACAGGGCCATCTGGTCCTGGATGATCACCAACATGGCTTTGTTCAGGGCAGATCATGTCATACCACCCTTGTGGAGTTCTATGATTGGGTGAGAAAGGTGCTGGACCAGGAAGGGCCAGTGGATGTCCTCTTTCTAGACTTCAGCAAGGTGTCTGACTCGGTGCCACACCCCAGGTTGCTGGACAAGCTGGGGGGAATGGTGGGGTGGGTAGGGAACTGGCTAACTGGGCGGTTTCAGAGGGTGGTGGTCGGGATGGAGGTATCATCTCCTTGGAGGATCATTAGCAGGGTTAGTGTTGGGCCCACTCCTGTTTAATGCTTACCTCTCGGACATCAGGGACAGTATCAGGAGTGAGATGAGCCTCTTTGCTGAAGACTTGAAGCTGGGGGTGGTGGTGGATGGGGAGGAGGTAGAAGAGCCTTACAGGGGGACCTGGAGACTCTGGAGAGGTGGTCATGCACTTGGACACTGAGATTTAATGCCAAGAAATGCAATGTTATCCACTTTGGGCTTAGGAACCCTAATCATGAGTACTTTTTGGGTAGGGAGAAACTGCAGGTTTCTGGGGGGAAAGATCTTGGGGCGGTCATGGATGCAAAATGAATAACTCTGATTAGTGCAGGAGGGCTTTGGCTAAAGCAAATAAAATGCTTGGGTGCATTGCCAGGGGGATAACCTCAAGGAGACCGGAGGTGCTTCTCCCTCTGTATAACTGCCTGGTTAGACTATACCTTGAGTACTGCGATCTGTTTTGGTGCCCATACTTGAAAAGGGACATTACACTTCTGGAGAGGGTCCAAAAGAGGGTGACTAGGATGATACAGGGTCTAGGGGAAGATCCTATGAGGAGAGACTTGAGAAGCTGGACTTGTACTCCCTGGATGAGAGAAGGGACAGAGGGGATATGATTGAGGTATTTAAATATCTAAAGGGAGTGAACAGGGTTAGCTTAAATAAGGTGTTCCAGCTGAGGGAGGTGGGGCCACCGGGGGCATTCCATGAGGCTGGTTGGCGGGAGGATCGGGGGGAGATGCTACTTTACTGAGAGGGTCATGGACCCATGGAATGAACTACCTGTCAAACTGGTGGCTGTTGATATAGTGGAGGGATTCAAGAGGGGCTGGCACAGGTATAAGGGGAAGGTAAAATGGAGAAATGCCAGACCTGGAGGTGTAACTCTGATGTGGGATAGGGTCGGGGGGATTTACAGGGGAGGTGGGGGACAGCAATGGTGTCCTGACCAGGTGCTGATCTTTGAGCAGACTCGATAGACCTATAGGCCTACTCTGCTGCCATCTTAGTATGTTAGTAAAAAGAGATACCTTCCCTTCTAGCCCCTCTGCAATGTCACCAATGAAGACATTAAAGAGTACCGGTCCCAGTACTGATCCTTGTGGCACTCTGCTGGTCACCCTCTCTTCCTTGGAGTGAATGCTGTTTACCACTACCCTCTGTCTCCGGTCCCTCAGTCAATATTTTTACTCATTTTACCACCTTTGGACTCACCTGGCTACTCATCTTGTTTGTGAGTCTCCTATGAGGAATAGTGTTGAAGGCCTTACTGAAATCCCTACCGGGTCAGTTTTCCACATGCAGGACGGCGTATGTTAAAACCATGCAACACAGACAGCGCGGGGGAATAGCATCAAAAATAAAACATAAAGCTGTGCACACACACCAAACTGAGAAAATAGAAGGTATTTTTTAATCAGCACAATGCCAGAACATGGCAGACAACTGGGCTAACACTTTGTGTGATCTAAGTGTACAACCCCTCCCCCCCAGAGTTGATTATTTTAGTTGGGAGGGGGGTTCAGGGGGCACAGCCTCCCGCAAAACACATAAAAATATATCATGCTGTATTGACAGTGCAGTATATTGCTGTGGCATAATATCTTGCTGCATTATGACCCCATGCCCTGAAATTTAGGTAGGCTACATCCACTGCTCCATCCAGATCTACTTCTCTGGTCACCCAGTCAAAGAAATCTATCAAATTTGTTTGACATGACCTCCCCCTTGTGAATCAATGCTGCTTCAGATCATGTCAGCCACTGGATTCAAGATATTCCACAATCCTTTCCTTCAGTAGTGATTCCATTAATTTTCTCACCACAGAGGTCAGGCTGACTGATCTGTAATTTCCAGCTTCTTCTTTACTACCACTTTTGTGAAGTGGGACTATGTCTGCTCTCCTCCAGTCCTCTGGGACCACCCCAGTTTCCAGTGAGTGGTTGAACAGGACTGGCAAAGGTGCAGCCAGCACCTCTCTGAGCTCCCTCAATATCCTTGTGTGTATTCCATCTGGTCCTATTGCCTTATCAACTTTCAGATTTGTGAGTTCCTTCAGAACTCTTGCCTCCATAAATGGACTAGTATCCGCCACCATACAAATGTTGCCCCGACTCTTATCTGTGGACTCTTGCTTTCCCCTTCTTCTGTGAACACTGAACAAAAGTATCTGTTCAGAATGTCTGCTTTCTCCTGATCCCCTTTCACACACTCCCCCACTCCCACCCTCCTTAGCCTTACAATCCCTCCTCTGCTCTTTCTCCTTTCACTTACATACCTGAAAAATTTCTTGTCCCCATTCTTTACTGCCTGAGCTATTTTCTTCTCTGTTTGTGCCTTTGTGATTCTGAGTGCTTTCCCTGCCTCTCTCTGCTTCTCTTGATACTCCTCCCTGTCCTCCTCCCTCTATGTCTCCTTATACCTCCTGAATGCTAACTTTTTTCCTTTACCTTAATAGACACCTCCTTTGAGAACAATAGAGGTCTCTTTTTATGGCTGCAGTGAGAGGAGACTGCAGCCATCTTGTTGTACTGTAGCTCCGAAAAAGGGATACCGAAGCACAGATTTGGAGTTGCAGGACATGTGATCATGCTTCTGCAACTCCAAATCACTCTGCTCATCCCCCCAACCCCAGCGAGCACTGCTGCCATCTCTGGTCCCATCTCCAGTTTCCCCTGTTTGCTTACCACCGCTTCGACTCGAGTCCCTGATGCTCCATGAGTCTCTGTTTGGCCCAAGGTAATGTTTTTCCTTCTAAAGAGGGGCAAGAGGAGCAGAGATGTGGAACCGCTTGCAGCCGCACTGAGAGTGTGCGAGCTGGCAGTCCGTGCACGTCCGGTGGCGCTTATCCATCTTCTTGCCGCAATAGCGGTGCATCAGGAGCTCCCCTGGTGCTCCCAAACTCTGCGATCAGTTAGATGAGGTACGGAGACATGAGGGCTGCAGTGGAGAAGCAGCGAAAGTATTTATTTAATGAGTACCAAGGAGCTCAATGGGACTGAATTTATACATATTAACAAACTGCTCATGAATATTAATGAAACCTGCCAGCCTTCTGCTCATTGACACTCTTTAAACAAATACTTTTGTGGCTTCTCCACCACAGCTTTCATGTCTCCAGACCCCTATTAACTGATCTTTGGGTCTGGGAGCACTAGGAGAGCTCCGGATGTGCTGCTATTGAGGTGAAAAATGGATGCACACCACCACTACATTTAGACCACCAGCTCGTGACGTTTTAGAACGGCTGCAAGTGGTTCCATGTATCTGCTTCTATGGCCCCTCTTTAGAAGAAAAAACATTACCTGGGGCCAGTTGGAGACTCAAGGAGCATCAGGGACTTGTGCCAAAGCAGCGGTGAGCAAACAGGGGAAATGGAACCTCCGCAAGCTTGGCTGCAGCCGTATTGGCTCTGGCCAGAGTTTGATCATACAAACATATGAAGACATGAAATTGCCAGCAGAAAAATGCACTTAGGTCTATCAAGTCTGCTCAAGTGTGCAGCTCACAGCCTACTTCTACTGCAATTGCCCCCACATCCCAATCACTTTTCATCATCCCCACCCCCGCACCCCTTGATTTCCCCCATTATGTTCATATCTGTACTTACCCTCCCTTTGACGCTGTCCCATCCCCTTTTAAAACTGTCCACTGTCTTCAACACAATTAACTCCTCTGGTAGTTTATTCCACCCAGTCACCATCCTCTCTGTGAAGTAGTGCCTCCTCATCTCCCTCCTGAATCTATCCCTTCCAGTTTCAGACTGTGCCCCCTCGTGACCCTCCCTCCCTTTAATTAGAACAATCCTGTGACCCTGTTGATATCTTTTTAATATTTAAAGTTCTCTGTCATGTCCCCTCTCTCGCTTCTATCCTCCAGGGAATACATGTTGAGCTCCCTCAGTCTTTCCTCATAGGGTTTATCCCCCAGACCTAGGATCATCTTTGTTACCCTATGCTACACCCCTTCCAGTAATTTTACATCCTTTTTCAGGTAAGGGCATCTAAACTGCACACAGTACTCCAAGTGAGGCCTCACCAGTGATCTGTACAATGGCAAGGTAATGTCCTCCCTTCTAGAGGTGATACCCCTGGCAATGCACCCCAGCATTTGATTGGCCCTTGCTGCATTCCTCCAACACTGAGCTGATATCTTCATGTTCCCTTTGACTAGTACCGCTAGGTCCTCTGACATGGATACCTACACTCCCCCCAGTCAATAGCTGGTCCTTGGGTTTCTGGCTCTGAGGTGCAATACCTAACACTTCTTAGCATTAAACCCCAACTGCCACACACCTGACCAGTGCTCGAGTTTTGCTAGATCTTCCCTGAGTTCATGCTTCCCTTCCTTACTGTCCAACTGTTGCACATATCTTTGTGTAATCGGTGAACAGGCTGATCTAACTCTTGATCACATCTCCAATGTCTCAGATAAAGATGATGAACAAAAAATGGAGCCTAGCACCAAGCCCTGTGGTACCCTACTAGTCACAGGTCTTGGCTTGGTGGTCTCCCCCCTTACCATTACCCTCTTCTGCTGCCTGTTCTGTAGCCAGCTGCCAACTCACCCCACTAGTTTTTCCCCAGAGGCAGGTTTCTAAGTCTGCCCAATAACCTGCCGTGTGGCACCAAGTCAAAGGCCTTGCTGAAGTCCAGATACAGGACATCCATGGCATGGCTCCTGTCAACCACTCTTGTGACCCAGTTGAAGAAATTGATTACTTTAGTCTGACATGATCTTCCCGAGACAAACTCATGCTGCCTTCATCCTGGAGAACATTACTATCCAGAAAGATTATCAGTCTCTCCTTTAGAATGGTCTCCATTAGCTTCTTGACAATGGAAGTCAAGCTTGCTGGTCTATAATTGCCCAGGTTGTCCTTGGGACTACTGTTGTGGATGGGTACCATATGAGCCATCCTCCAGTCCATGGGCACCTTTTCTGTCTCCAGAGAGGTGTTAAACAGGTCTGCAAGTGGGCCTGCCAAATACCTCTGCCAACTCCTTCAGGACTCTTGGGAGTACTCCATCAAGTCCTGGGGTCTTGTCCACCAGCAAGGCTTTAAGGCCTTTTAGAACCCTAACCGCCTGGATGACCCCATCCGTTACCTCTGCCCCTCCCTTGCCTGTCCCTCCCTTCCCTTGTGGTATTGGCCCAACTTTTCTTCTTAGTAAACACTGAGCAGAAGTACTCGTTGAATGCTTCCGCCTGGTCTTGCCCATTTTCTGTCCAACCCCCTTCCCTCTTGATTCCGATAATCTCATCCCTACAGCTTCTACTCTCTCTTATGTACTTGAAGAAATTCTGCTTCCCTTTTCTGATCCAATCTCAGCTCCCTTGCTGCTTTAGCTGTCCTGATTGCTCTACTCACTTCCCTGGATTTCTTCGAACACTCTTCCTTGTCCTCTCTTCGTCCCATTTTCTTGTACCTGTTGAAGGCCACTCTCTTCTCTATCACTTTCCCTGCCATTTCCCTGTTGAGCCAGCTAAGTTTTTTAGACCTGGACTGCTTACTCTGTGTATTGGCACACATGTTCATGGTCTTTGTCAGACCCCTCTTTATCATGGACCTTTTCTGTTCTGTATCAATCCCTTGGCAAATTTCAGCAAGAGGCCCCCCTAAGATGCTGCCCATCCTTGCAAAATCTGCCTTAATGAAGTCTACTACTACTCTGGTCCAGGTTCCAGCTGTCTTCCTATCCATGTGAAAGAAGAACCACACTGCACAATGATTGCTGCCCACCAGAGGGTCCTGTATGACTACATCCTGGATTTGGTTCCCATTTGTCAACACAGGATCCAGTATGTTACCCTCCCCAGTTGGCTCTGTCACCCCCTGCATTAGGTAGCTGTTTGGATAGCCTCCAGCAGTACTTGTTCCCTGGCATTTGAGGTAGTCACGGTTTTCCAGTCAGTCCCAGGCATATTGAAGTTGCCCACTATTACCATGCTCCTTCTACTACTGACCTTTCTGATTTGTTCTCCCAACTCCCTGTCATTTTCCTCATTCTGTGAGGGTGGCCTGTTCACCACTCCCAGCCTAACTTTCATTCCCTTGGAGTTTTGGAACAGTACCCATATGACTTCTGGCTTACCCTCGTTCCCCTCCTCCCTGGAACATAGTATCCCATCCCTCATATAAATAACTATCCACCCCCCCCCTCATCTTTGCAGTACACCTTGTATCCCGGGATCATGAGGTCCCAGCTGTGGTTCTGGCTGGCACAGGTTTCTGTGATGGATGCAATATCCAACTCCACGTCCACCATCATTGCCTGGAATTAGACTACCTTGTTTGCCAAGCTTCTTGCATTCAAGGATACTACTTTTCACCATGTTACCTGTCCCTCCTTTCCCAGTCCCTCACCCCTGTTACTGCCCCTTGATAGATTCTCCTCCCTCCCCTCCTGCTTCCCTGTGGGGATGCCTTCTGGTCTCCCCTGATTGGTGACTCCCCTTTGCAGTCCCCCATTACCCCCCCCAATCCTCAGTTTAAAGCTATTTTAGTTGCAACGTAGTCTTCTAGCCCCTGATTCAGGGTCCTTGTGCCCTCCCTGCTCAGGTGCAGCCTATCTGATGAATAGAGTTCCTTCTTAGCCCACGTTCTGCCCCAGATCTTAGCAACACTGCTCACCTCCCCACTGGTACCATTGCCCCCCTACATCTATTTGATACCCAAATCGGTGCAGGCCTGTAATGTTGCTGCGGGTTGACTGGTGTTGGGGGCCTGAAAACACTGTTGGAGCTTGAAGGAGTTAAACAGTATCATACTTGCAGACAACTTTAAACCTGATCCCCTGATCATGGCAAGCCCTGGGTTATTCACAGTTCTGTAGACACTGGATCCCAGGTTCTGCGGAGTGGGCTTGAAGGGAAAGAACAGTGATGCCATGGGACAGCAGAACAAATGGACAACAGAAAGGGCTGGATGAAGTAGCAGGATCTGGCAGCTTTTCACTTTTGACTTGCTTGCAGAGTCTTGCAGCTTTTCACCTTTGGCCTGTAGGCAGACTGGAGATTGAGAGCCCATTGCAAGGCATTTTGATTCACAAGTGAGCCCAGACCCAGGAGTGACCCCATGGTCTAGATCCCCAGATGGGTCCAAAGTACCCTAGCACTCATGGCTCTCTTGACTCGATATGGGTTAGCAGTTCCCCTATCTGGCCCCAAGTTGTGGCTGTACAGATTGCAGTCTCTGTCTTTTGCCTGAACTGGAATTATCAGCTTCATGGTACAGCAATGGTTCCTTTGAATTTCACCTGGCCAGTGGATATTGGCTAGCAGCATGCAGTCTCTTGAGTGGCACTCCACCTAGGGCTGGGAGAACTTGGTGAAGTTCTGACCCTTATTAAATGAGAACTGGAATACTGTGAAGTTCTGATTTGTTCTGATTAGTTCAGATTTATTGACAAATATTTGAAAAAATGAGAAAAAATGCATAAAAGTAGCCAAAGTAGATCACATTTGACACAGAGGCCCAAAGGAAATAATTGAATGGATTATTTGTATAAAAATTAATGTAAAACTGCTAAATAAAAAACGCAATCACTTACTACTAGCCCCTTCATGGTTGGCCTATAATGGTGGCATATCCAGCATCGGGTCCATGACATAAATGTGCTGGGGGAGACAGGAAGAGACAGAAAGAGAGAGAGAGAGAGATGCAAATACCTATGTCATAGCACCACCAAGCATTCCAGGCAGCTAAGAATTTTTTTATATTAATGGTGCTGTATGGGTATTATTTTGATGGATGTTCCAATCAGAATGGAACAAGCCAAAGAAATGGATATGAATGATCAAATGAGCAGCACTAAGAGAGTCCACCCACCCTACCCATGTGAATGATGCAACTGCTTCACAGGCCTCAGTGTACTGTGGTATATGGTACACTACCTGGTCCAAGAGGTGGTAATGTTTTCTAGTACTATGACTGCTTCTACTGAATCTGATCAACATGCAGAATCCTTAAAAATGAAAAATGAAAGACATAGTGATCACCACCAGCTGGGCAGGCAGCCAGTCACACATCGCATTGGTCAAGTGCAGAGCAGTCATAAAAAAGTTTACCACTGCTACTTGATGAAGGCCTGGTGACACACAACATAACACAATGACATCCTTCCTAGTTCCACAGTTGCTTTCTGCCAGCCACTGTAATTTAAGTTTCACAAATAAAATATAGTAATATAATAAACTCAGCTCAGTTACCGTAAGTGAGTTATAACCAGGCTAGCATAGCACGCACACACAAACAACAAAGAAATTATATGAATTTTCAGTTTAGTAGCATTTTTTTCTGTGAAGTAATTGTAGCCAAATATGGGGAATGTGAGAAATATAGAAAGAGTTTTCAGTTTCTGGGTTTCAGGCATCTGCTAAGCCATGCACTGCATGAAAATAAAAGCAGTACAGTCAGGATCAGTTGCTGAGGGCAAAAAAAGTGATATGTAGTAGCAGTAAGGACTGGAGTAAGGACAAGAAGTGATAAGTAGTAGTCATGAACTGTGAGGACAAAAAGTGATAGTAATAGTAGACAGCAGTACCCTACCTTCCAGATCAGATAGTGGTACCAGCTACCACCAAGTAAGTGTGAGACACGAAATGCAGTTGCTTGCTGTATTTGGACTCTGAACTCACTGATGTTATTTTTTATGTTGGTGCGCTTGTGCAGCCAACATCTTGCGGTAGTGCAGATTTGGAGGTGCGGTCACTGTTGGATGAATGCAGGGCATGCATCAGTAGGTGCGTCCCTCATTCCCCAATCAGCCTGCATGCCAGCACCATACCGTGCATACCTAATGTGGCCATGAGATCAAACAAAAGGTCTGCTGCATGCAGGGCATGCATCAGTAGGTGCGTCCCTCATTCCCCAATCAGCCTGCATGCCAGCACCATACCGTGCATACCTAATGTGGCCATGAGATCAAACAAAAGGTCTGCTGCAATGCGAGCTAAGCTCGTCATATGCAGCAAACTTTCCGACATGCTTTCCCTGGTGGTGTAAACAAGAAAATTAACATGGCAGCATACTGCTGACTTCAGGGGTGCCCAATCCCCCTGTTGGCATACCCTGGCCAATGTATATGCCAATGGGGGAGCCCACTCCCTGCTGGCATAATGCAACCCCCCCATTTGTTATGTGCCCAATCCCCCTCGGCTCTTGCCCCCCGCTTTCATTGTGTGCCAACAGGGGTGCCCAATCCCTGTCGGCTATAGTATCCCCAAAAACACTTAGGTGGCACGCTGCAGCCTCACCAGCGCAGCAAATCCTGCAAAAAAACCTGTCCTCGATGTTTATTTTTAAATTTTTTAACCTGTAAAAAGAAAACTGTCCCTCGTAGTCTCCTGCCTGCCTCCCACGCCACCCACTGCGCACCCTGCCTCCTCACACCCCCTCACCCCATATTTACCTCCGGAGTCCGGCTGATGATCTTCAGTGAACCGGGAGCGCATCTGCACTTTTCAAAGCCGACCGCAAACTGAGGAAATGCCGGTAAGCTGTATAATGGAATAAATAGTTTTTTTTCAACTTTGATGCATATCTCAAGCATGTTTTGGAATTTTATTTATTTAGTTTTTGTTGACAGGGTAAGTGCACTATACAAGTTCTGCCTATTTTCAGGCATGACCCAGGGGAAGGGGATACAGATGAATGCCAACTGACCTTGAACCAGATGAAACTGTTGGTGGTATTTTAGTGAATGAGGGAAATTTGGCCAGGACACCAGGGAAATTCTCCTACTCTCCACTGGGGGATTTTCTGGCCGTCTTTCCAAGATAGCCACTTCACTGGGACATGCGGAGACAGAGGATGTTGCTGGGATGGGAGCTCTGGCCTCTGCTCCTGTCCTTTCGACGCAAGAGGCTGTGGACCTGGCTATTGCTGTGACTGACTTTTCTCAGGATGAAAGCATTTTGGACTGTATGGAGGTTACGCCCATTTCTACGGACCTACCTGACTTTGATATGGCTGTTGCTACAGATGGTGTTTCCTCTTCTGGACAGCCTTCACCTGCAGTAGTCTGACGCCATCAGGCGCTATTATTACAGAAACAGGAATGGATAAAAAAAGTGCAAGAAATTGACGATGAGCTTCTCTCGTTGACTACAGGTTCTCCTCTGGCAAGTGTGTCTCCAGATCAGATACAGCAAGATAGATGACTGGATGAAGGTGTGGTTCTTGCTGTTGTTCCTCCTACTGTAGCAGTGCACCCAGATGTCCGTACGGCTGGCAGTCAGAACGGCACTTCTGCCATGTGCCAAAAGCTGACCACTGTTTCTACTATTCATGCCGTTGAGCAGGCTCCCAAAACAGGGAAAGCTAGACTAGGAATGGGCTGACAGGCTCCGGATGGACTTGGTCATTCGGAAACAGCTCAGGCAGAGTCGGAACAGACGTTCTCTTTTTCTGATAGACGGCAGACCAGGGATTGGAGTGAGTTCGCTCCCGAGCCTAATGCTGCTGCTCAGCCACTACAAGACTCTTCATGATCTCCTGAACGGGCCCTAACAGCGGCAGGTTGGATTGCTGAAACTTCCGGTCATTGGACTCCTGACTCCAAAGATCCCTTGTGTCAGAGGATGTGTTCACATTCTACTGTTGTGGCCACCAACACTGGATTACCTGAGAGCTCCATCAAACACCAGGGTAAAGACTTTTCTCTTTTATGTAATATTTCTGTTCCTTCTGGTCCTGTAAATGGTGTAGGTACCACACCTGTGTTAACTACTGATCCTTCCTTGTCTGCGGATTTAAGGATGGGTCCTAGTCCTGAGGCTTTGGCAGAACACCAGGAGAGGTCTTCTCTGGTCCCCTTGTTCAGGATGGCTGATCTCTTCCACTCCAGTGGAGAACCAGCTCCTAGGAGGAATGCAGTCAGATTGTTGTACAAGGGGGGCTTAGAACATACTCCTGACAGGTTGTTCATTGCTAAAACCTTCCTAAAAACGTCCGTGAAATTTTTTTCTTCGGAAATATTTGCACTGATTTCTTTAGGAATTGGTAATTTTGATGTCAGTTTTAAAAATGTGTCCAATCTTGATAGGTTTTGGGCCCAGTACAACTCACTTAACAATGACCCATTGTGAATACCTTTTCAGGCAATTCCTCTTACCAAATCATGGATTAAAACCATTACTGTTTTATTTAGAAATGAGGGTGTCAGTGTTGAGGACATTCTCTTCTGGTTGCGTCAGCGTTGTGAGATTTTAGGGAGGCCTTCACCCATTATGGATAGCGAGCAGATCTGGGACAGGGGTTGGAAGGTGAAGGTGAAGGTGAAACTTTTTTCTACTAATTCACGCCCTGTACATCTACCTAGTGTGTTTTTTTTTTTGCGATGAGATGGGGGTCTATCTTTTATATAGGACAACCCAGATCCTGCTTTAAGTGTGGGTCTCATTTACATCTCAGCTCAACTTGTGATACCACTAGATGCAGTCACTGTCTGGAATATGGGCATTTGGTTTCGGCCTGCCTTAACTTGTTCAAATGCAACCTTTGTGAGCAAACAGGACATGCCTATGGACACTGTCTTTGCACTTCTCATAATCGTGAAGATTGCCTCTCCCATGAGAGGATTATTAATCAAGGTCAGCATGCCCTGGTGAAAAAGGCAGCTGCTAATCTGCCTACGCTCCCAGAATCTGAGCAAGTTAAGGCCCCTGAAACACCACTTGCAGCTGACCCTCTTGTGACCACTGCTATTGTTGTGCAAAGTGCAAACTCTGAAGTGGGCCTAGATAAACCAATTTAGGAACAGACAGAAGTGGATACTATAGTTGGTACTGAGGAGCACATGCCCCCCTCCCCCGCCCGCACCTGAAGCCCCCTTTAAGGTTGTACAATCTAGAAAACGCAATAGACATGGGAAGACAATGACTGGGACAAAGTCCATCCCTGAAACAGTGCCTTCTAGGGACCCTGTTAAGATAGAGAATGTGTTTGCCCTGTTAGAGGATGACACGGGGGGGACTCAGAGGATGACACTGATACCTTCTGTATTGTTTCCACCACTGATACTGAATGCACGGCAGAAGATTCTATCGCTAAACAGACTAGATGTAGACAAGTGGGTAAACCCTCAAGTTTTTTTTTTTGTTTTTGTCTTTTGTAGTTTCTCACTTTCTCTCTCGTATGCATTCCATAAAGATTTCTACTTTAAATGTTAATGGGATCAAGGGTGAGAAGCAGCGTATATGGGCTTTTTCTCTTCTTAAGACCTTAAACTCTGACATCATTTGTTTACAAGATATCCGCTTGAAGACATATCAGTAGCTTCAGCATGCTGTTCACTGTTGGCCTTTGGGATCTTCCTTTTGGTCTATTGGGGAAGACCTCTGTGACGGGATAGGTATTCTTTTTTCTAATTCTGCATGTAAGGTTTTCAGATTGGTGAATGTGCACCCTGTGAGAGTTCTTTGCTTAAATGTTTCTTTTTGCTCAGAATGGTTTTGGATCATTACTGTTTATGCTCCTCAAACTAAAGCACAACGTATAGCTTTATTTAAGGAAGTACAACCCTTCTTACATACCTCTCGTGTGGTGGTTTGGCTGGGAGACTTTAATTGTGGCCTATTGACCACTGATAGAGGCCTTCAGACCCATAAGCTTTTTTGTGATTCTGTTGCTTTGAAACACATTATTTCAATGGCTCATGTGTTAGATGTCTACAGGGTATTACATCCTACAGGGGGATATACCTATTTTAGGGGTGTCCTTAGGACTAGAATTGATTTAATTTTTTTGTCTACTGTTTTACATGTACTACAAGTTTTTACTAGACCAATAGAATTTTCTGATCATGGAGTTCTTACAGCCTCTATTTCTTGGGCCAGGGCCCCCAGATGTAAGAAAAACAAATGGAGATTAAATGATCCAAATATTAAACATTTATGTTTGCGGGACTGGGCTGCGAGACTTTCGGTTTTAGACTGTTATGACTCCATTTTGGACTGGTGGAATGATACAAAGTTGGGATGGAGACAATTTTTTCAACAACAGGCCCATATCAAATCAAATAAGGAATATATGGGGTATTTAAAACTTAGACATCAATTACAGCATCTGATTTCACTTACTGAAGCGACTACTCATGATTATAGTCATTTAATTGCCACAATAAAGAAGCAAATGACTGACTTACAGTATAATAGGGGAAGATCTTTAAATCAAGAATTACGATTTGGAACTCATGTGTCGAAACAGTCTTTGGACCCTTTTACGAAAAATAAGAATAGAGTTGACCCTCGTCTTATTTCCACACTGACAGATGCAAATGGACACACTGTAAGTGACCCACGTCAGCTTTTACAAGTGGTAGAGCATTATATGACTTCAGGGTAGATTGCTGACCCTATTTTGGAAGATAGTGCTATCTTTGACTGACCTACATTTGCCTAGCTTATCTGATGAAGATAGGCTTGTTCTAGAAGCTGACATAGTTCTTGATTTTGTTACTGATGCTATTAATGGTTTAGGCTCTCAGTCTGCTCCAGGTACTGATGGCCTTGGAGCAGGATTTTATAAAACCTTCCTACATGTTCTCGGTCCAGTATTAGTTGTTTTGTTGAACTATATTTTGCACTCTGGTAGTTATGCCCCTTCTATGACTGAGGCCATTTTGCTCTTATTGTATAAGAAGGGTGACAAAGCTGACTTATGGAATTGGCGCCCCCTCAGTCTTTTGAAATCTGATTTAAAAATCTTGAGCAAAATTTTTTTGGCCTGACTTTCTAAGGTCACTCTGCAGCTTCTTCATCCTGTACAAACGTATTCTGTTAAAGGTAGGAAGCAGCAGGATAATCTTATTTGGTTGAGGGAAATTTTTTATAGGGGAGACTTCGAACACTTACAGGGGTTTGTTTTTGGATTAGACCAAGAAAAGGCCTTTGATCGGGTTGCACACAGATTTTTATTTTTAGTTTTAAAAGCCTTTGGAATTCCGGATAAGTTTGTTGCCTGGATATCTTCAATGTATCAGGGGGCTGTTATTATTCCTAACGTAAATGGCTGGTATGGACAGAAACTTCGTATTGGTAAGGGAGTACGTAAGGGATGCCCGTCGAGCCTTACTCTTTATGCCTTTACAATAGACATTTTTATTAGGATGTTACAATCCAACAATGCTCTGACAGGTATTGATGTCTCTCCCATCCTGCCGCAGCAAAAAGTACTGGCTTATGCAGATGGCCTGGTGTTGATTTTAGCCCCCCCAGTTTTCTGTCCAGGCATTACAAGTCTCTATTAGTATTTGTTTGAGTATTTCTGGCTCCAGGATTAATTATAGTAAGAGTACAGGGGTAGTCATTGGGTCTACTCCTGTGCCACCATCTGGTGTCATAGCAGGGATCCCTGTTTCCCTGGAACCCATTAAGATTCTGGGGGTACAGTTTGGTCCTGGAGATATGGCAGGACGAAACTGGGAAGTAGCCCTGGGTAGGGGGACTCGTTTGGTTGGGGACTGGAAAGGACAGCAACTTTCTAAGAAAAAAAGGGTTTTGTTAATTAAGGCTATACTTACTCTAATAATTTTATATATCAGTTATGTTTTCCCTCCACCATTCTGTATTTGGAATCAGTTATTTACTATTTTTTTCAAGCATTCTGGGGGTCTCGATTAAACCCTCTTAAAAGAGAATTAACCTATCTCCCGATTGCTGAGGGTGGGGTTTCTATGATTCCACCATGTTGCTTCCTTTTTTAGTATTTTTTTAGTTTATAATTTGGGGACAGTTTTGAAACCTGGGAATGTTTTATAGAGCTCTTTGCTAGAACACTGGCTACACTTATGTAGGCCCAGTTGGCAAGAGAAGAAGCCTAGGTTATTATCTAGACTTTCTTATTTACCTTCATGCATGCTGGAATGTATGAAACAGGTTATTAGGTGGGACATTACCCCAGTCATCTCCAGACCTTGGATGGAAAGAAGGTGTATAAGCATATTTTGTCTGTCGAACATACATCGGAAGTTGTTTTTCCTGACTGTCCGGCAGATAGAAAGTTAGCTGTTTTGAGACACCTTATGAATGGAAAGATCCCATCATATGCCTGGGATTGTCTATGGTTAGGCAATTATGGGAGATTAGGGGTTAAGGAGAATAGTAAGCATAAACAATTATCAGAGAGATATTGTCCTAGACCTACTTGTGACCAACTTTTAGAAACCCAATGTCACTTATTTTCAGATTGTTCCTATATGAGACCATTTTGGTCCTTACTGGCGGACCATTGTAATGAGACTGGATTCAGGGATATTGATTACCCTACCATAATGTTTGGTCCATTACAAAATATGTTTGTCAGGTATAACTGTGATGCCATTTATGTTACTTTATGTATCATACGTTTTCATATTTGGCAATCTAGGTGTCTCTGGATTTTGTAGCAGAAATTTATTTCCCATGTTGAATTGCTTGCTAATGTATGTAAGGCTATTAAGAGACTGATGGAATATGATCTTGACCATGTTTCATATGAACAATCTACATGTCTCTGGATTAACTGCATCGCATGGACTGATTGATGTATTTTCTTTTTTTTCTCTTTGTTTCTGTATGTGCTCAATATGGTTTTTGTTCTGATGTTTTCTGTTTTATTCTGTATTGAAGTCCATTTTTTTCCAATAAAATTCCCCTACTCTTTTCGATAAGTGCCATGGGATCTTTAACATCCACCTATCCAGGCAGATGGGACCTCGGTTTAACGTCTCATCCGAAATACAACACCTCAGAAGTGCAGCACCCCTCTCATGCTGCACTGCAGTGTCAGTACTAACCCAAGTGCCAGATGTGAGAACTGAACCCACAGCTCTCCGATCTCCCGGCCTCAGAGGCAAGTGTGCTACCTTCAGAGCCACTGACATTTTGGCACCAAATTTTCAACATGGGGTTTTTGGGACCCCTCCTCATGAATTCTGGCACTGTCATGGCGTTAATCGGCCCAGATAGGTGATTTTGCGGTCACTGCATGGAATCACCTTTCGGGACCGATTAACGAAACTACAGTGCCACTGTTCATGGGGGGGGGGCTCTCAAAAAGCCTTTTTGCAAATTTGGTAGGAAAAATAAAAAAAAAATGTCTGTTTTACGAGCGTGCATTGCGCTGTTTCCACGCACGCTTGTAACTTCTTGAATTTGTAATATTTTCAGTCCAGATTTTCAAAATTGGCATTTTTCCACACCTGCTGATGAACAGCACAGCTGTCATTTTACATATCCTGGCCAAAATGTGTTTCGCATGTCCGTGCAGAATAGCGCGGTCGCTGTGGGAAATCACTTTTGGGACAGTTTGAGGAAATGACAGTGACACTGTTCATGAGCAGAGGTCCTAAATGCCTATATTGAAAATTTGGTGTCGAAAGTCCATAAAATGACCGTGTTGCAAGCGTGCGTTGTGCAATTTCCACGCTCCCTTGTAACTTTGCAAATTTGCAATATTTCCATGCCAGATTTTCAACACTGCCATTTTTTCACACCTCCTTATGAACAGTATAGCTGTCATTTTTCACATCCTTCTCAAAATGTGTTTCTGCATCTGTGGCGCACAATGGCGTGGTCGCTGTGGGAAATGAACTTTTTGGACAGATTAACAAAATCACAGCGCCACTGTTCATAAGGGGAGGTCCCAAAATGCCTATGTTACAAATGTGGCTAACAAAATTCCAAAAATAATTTGGTTACGGACATGTGTTGTGCAGTTTGTATGCACGCTCATTGCTTCACCAATATTTCATATTGTCACTCCAGATTTTCAACGTTGCCATTTTTTTACACCTCCTCATGAACAATACAGTTGTCATTCTCCACATCCTGCCCAAAATTGTGTTTTCATCCCGCTGTCGCCAAATGGCACAACCGCTGTGCAAAACCACCTTTCAGCTAACAAAGTGATTGTGCCGCTTTTCTTGAGGTGGTCTGACAAGCCGGCCATGTTGAAAATGTGGAGTGAAACTACCATGACACGCCTACAGTGTTAGGGTTTCCAACTATAGCACCCCATTTGGTACAGACTGACAGGCATCAGGGGTGTCACTTGGGATCATCGGATGTAATGCTCATGCCATTCCACCCCCCCACCCTGCAGCTACTGACAGGCATCGTGGTGTGCCTTGCACTGTTCGGCCACAAAGTTCACCCCACGCTCCTACACTGCACCCACATCAGCATATTTCCTTATGGAATGGGGTAAGTATAACGCCCAAAGACCCCAAACCACACCCCAACACTTGTCAGTGTCTACAGGGTAGGGCAAGGTACAATGGCATGAGTGTTATAGCTGATGACCCAAAGGCACACCCCAATGCCTGTCACTCTCTACAGGGTGGGGGTGGGGTTGGCATCACTTCAATACTTCATTGCCATTCCTATTATGCGTCTCTAGCTCCGGCACTGCCAATGCCAATACTAGCGCGACAACATTCGGCATTGACAAATGCTTGCTTTCTTCTGTGCTGCTTATGTGATCATTCAAGTAATAGTGGCCTGGCCTAGTCCACCCTGACCTGACTTGCTGCAATTAATTGCTACCTCATAAAGTAGACCCTATTAACAAAAGATTTTCAATACAGGCACAAATTCTTGAAAGTGTTTTGAGGATAGGGCCTGCTCAGAGCAGTCAGTGTATGTTTTATTCAGGTATCATATTTGAAGTTAAAGTGAGGAATGTTGACTTTGAGAAATGTGATGTGTTCAGCATTTTCTGGTGTCAAACAGGATCATGTGTCAGTAATGACGTTACCAGCTAAACTAACAATTGTTCTGAACAGACATTAGTCGGAGGGCAATTCATGTACTTCATTGCAATGTTTACTAAAGCAGGCCACATATTTTGTTTGGATTTCCAGTATTGCAAAGGATCAACATTCCAGCTGATATTGGGCTCTGCCAGGTACATTTCAACAATCGTCTGTGCTGAGGCTGTGTTACAAGAGGCAGATGAAGAAGACGTTACACTGACATCTTCTAAGTGACTCCAGAGACATGAAGCTGAACAAAGTTACTGTGGGACAGTGCTATGTTTGGCTTGTGGTGAAGGAAAAGATTCAGCTGCAGTGGCTGAGGAGGAAGATGGAGAAAAATCCCACAACAGAGGAGGATGGGCCACCTGATGCTGTGCTGCGTCGTGAAGAAGATTCTGAATGTGGTGCTGCTGTTGTACTCTGTTCCATGACAGCACGCACCTCATCAATTATTTCTTGTTTGTTTATCTTGAAACAAGTGCTATCATCATCACTCAATGGTTGCTTCAGTTTGTATTGTGGGTCCAAGATTGTTGCTTTAATGGAGTACTCAGAATGAAGCGTCTTACATAGTTTGTCATCTTCTCCAACTTTTTTTTTCAATTCAAACTTTATTAGCACATTTTCACAATATAGGAGGCAGCCATTGTAACATATACAACCTGTTCACAGTACATTACATAAACTGCCCCCATTCCTCCCACCCCTAGTACAGCAGTGTAATACCACATTGTAGCTTAAATTCCTATATCAATAGCCAAATGTATACAGGAATATCTAACGGGTGACAACACTGATATCCGCACAGCCATGATTAAGGTGTGAAGGGGATTCCAGATACGTGTACCCGAGGACTGGAGGAGGGCGGATGTGATTCCCCTTCACAAAAGTGGGAGCAAGGCAGAAGCAGGAAACTACAGACCTGTAAGTTTAACCTCAGTGGTAGGGAAAATGATGTAATCACTCCTGAAGGAAAGAATTGTCGAGAATCTAGAGGCCAGAGGGGCACAGGACCCTAGGCAGCATGGATTCACAGCGGGAAGGTCATGCCAGACGAATCTGATAGATTTCTTTGACTGGGTGACCAAAGTAGTAGATCAGGAAGGGGCTGTGGACATGGCCTACCTAGACTTTAGCAAGGCATTTGACACAGTCCCACACAAAAGATTAATATACAAGTTAGCTAGCCTGGGACTGGGTCCCAAGATGACAGCCTGGGTAAAGAATTGGCTGGAGAATAGGACACAGAGAGTAATAGTAAATGGAGTCCACTCAGAAGAAAGGAGGGTTACTAGTGGGGTACCGCAGGGTTCAGTATTAGGACCGGTCCTCTTCAATGTCTTTATAAGCGACATTGCAGAGCGACTGGAAGGAAAGTATGTCTCTTTGCAGATGACACAAAGATCTGCAACAGAGTTGATGCACAGGGTGGGGTGGAAAGGATGAGAAGGGACTTGGCAAGGTTAGAGGAATGGTCAAATGTATGGTAGCTTAGATTCAATGCTAAGAAGTGCAAGGTAATGCACCTGGGAAACAAAACCCAGGGAAGAGTACACAGTGGGGTGAGATACTAACAACAACAAAATGGAAAGGGACCTGGGGGTAGTCATATCAGATGACCTAAAGGTGGGCAAGCAATGTGAGAGGGCAGCAAGGAGGGTTGGGGTTACTGGGATGCATAGGAGAGGCATCACCAGTAGAAAACAGGAAGTTATTATCCCTCTGTACAGACAGCTGGTGAGACCCCATCTGGAGTACTGTGTGCAGTTCTGGAGACCCAATCTCCGAAAAGACATAGACAGGATGGAAGCTGTCCAGAGGAGGGCACTAAAATGGTGCAGGGTCTGCACCGGAAGACATATGAAGAGAGACAAAGCAGCTTAATATGTATAGCCTCGAGGAAAGGAGGAGAGGGGACATGATAGAAACTTTCAAGTCACCTCAAGGGAATCAACAAAGTCCAAGAGGGTAGCATCTTTCAAAAAGAGGTGTGCAAGAACAAGAGGGCACAATTTGAAGATAGAGGGGGGTGGCTCAGAGGTAATTTAAGGAAGTATTTTTTCTCAGAGAGGGTTGTGGATGCATGGAACGGCCTTCCGGAGGAGGCTGTGGAGTCAAAATCGGTGGTGGAATTCAAGCATGCATGGGACAGCCATAAGGCAATTCTAGGGTGTGGGGATAAGAAGAAGTAGGCTGCTGGTTAACTAGGATCTGCAGCTTATCCAGTAGGTAGGGAAATGGGCAGACTGGGTGGGCCAAGCGGTCCTTATCTGCCATCAAATTCTATGTTTCTATGTTTGTAGCTTGGCAACCGATTGTGGAGACTAGCTATGGCTTTTTCTGTGTGAAGGTTAGCAAGGATTTCGTTAACCCATTCCTGAAATGTTGGACATACCTTATCTTTCCAATGCTTTAATATAAGTTTTTTGACAGATAATGCAATCATGAAGATATGAAATCTCCGAGCTTTAACCTTGATGGAGGACAGGTCACCCAGGAGGCAAATATCAGGTGTGAAACAGTCCTGCAAACCCAGTAAGGGGTCCAGGTTGGTTTTAATTGAGTCCAACAGTGGGATTATTTTGGGACATGACCAGAATATGTGGAGAAGAGTTCCTTCTCCCTGGGAGCATCTGGTACATACGTCTGATTCGAGCAGGCTCCATCTCACCAATTTAACTGGAGTATAATACAAGTTGTGTAAAATGTGGTATTGCATAAGGCGTAATCTGTCTTGAGACACATATTTATGACAGAACTTCCATAAGGCCGGCCATTTAAAGGTATATTGGAGAAAAATAGAACCCCAAAACCTGGTCAGACCATAGGAGCCCCCATACCATCGATGAAACAAAACTTTATATATTTTAGAAATGACACTAGAAGAACCCAATAAGGAGGAAAGCTCTGGAATCAGTGCAAAAGCCGGCAGGCAAGGGGGTTACTACCCAACAGAGTGGCGAGCAAGTGCTTTAATTGGAAAAACCTAAATTGCAAAAATACTGGGATTCTTCAACTTTTTTGATCATACATCTCATTAGATCTTGTATTCTGGGGGCAACCTGCATGTGTCAACAGCACCACTGGCTGCAGTAGCCCATGACATGGGTGTCGGTGACTGAGCGCTTGCAATAATGGCGACTCAATCCCGGCACATATTGATGGGGCTACCACTGAGTAAGGGCAACTGAATGGGGGAGGTGGGTGCATATAGTGACAGGACATCGCTATATGTATACGCGCATGGGGCAGAGCGAGTGTGATGGAAGGGAGGGAGGATTGGCCTGGCGTGGTTGGTGTGGGGGCTGCCAAGCTGGCCCCATAGCATGGTGGGTGGGTGGTAGCCTAATGCTATGAGGGTTCTGGGTTCGGGTCCAGGCGTACTTGCATTTTTGTGCGCCCAGCACAACATTTTTATTTTCACAAGATTTTGCCCCCCGGAGTTAAGAATACTTTAGTAGGGGTGTGTGGGGAGCAAAGCCCCCCATGAGGGGGGTGCAGGGGGCACAGTGCCCCACATGAACAATTAAAATTGAAGTCCCTGGCGCCATTTTCTTGTGCGCCAGAGATGTACATCACCAAAATTGATTTCTGGCAATATACGCTCGCCCTGCTTCCGATCGTGATTAGGCTTTCACCCTTATGTAATAGAAGCCTGGCAGCCTGTGTGATCATGGAACTGTCTTGCTTCTCTGACTTTCCCCTAATCAGATTCAATCTGAATATAAAATTTTTTATTAAGGGTATCACCTGGCTCAGAGTTGCTGTGTTTGCACTAACCTCCCTGGTGATTTCTTCAAATGGCTAGAGCAGTACAATGAGAAACTCCAGCGTGGCCCATTGTGGTAGAGTTATATAGACGTCTGCATCACCAATTTTATTTCCTAAGGTGTACTGCCTGACAGCTTTCTTTTGTTCCAGCACCCCATGGAACATATAAAAGGTTAAATTCCATTGAGTCAAAATGTCTTGGATCAGTCTGTGCAAAGGTAAACTGTGCTCCTGCTGTGTTTTTTTCCAACGAGTGACAGGCTTTGCTTGAGTGATAGAAATAAGTGTGGATTTATGTGATAACGGCGAGTCTGAAAGACCACCCATCATGTAAAGTGATTACGAAACAGTCTGTGGTCAAAAGAGTGCCTTGTAGCGACCGTCGCAAATAGCAACGGTCACTACAATAATTGCATTCTTCACGCACAAAAAAATCTGTTTATGTGGGGGGCTGTGCCCCCCGCACCCTCCAAACTAAAATAATAAACTTCAAGGGGGTTGCAGACTGAGGGGCAAGTTATTGTTTTTTTTTTTTAAATATATTGTTTATGAAGCCAGACCCAAACCTGGGTCTACTGGCATCGAAAGCGGTGGTGTATACCACTATGCTACAGTATGTGGCCAGCTCAGCAGGAATCTTGCACACAGGATCCTATATCCTGTACTAGCGAGGATAGCTGCTTGCTATCCTCGCTCTACAGGATATAGTGACCTATGTCAGCACTCGCTGTCAGTGAGAGTGATATCACTGAGTCACTCAAATTGTAGCACTCAATAATATGTGCTTTACATGGGTTCTATCAATGACTGCATATTCTTTTAGCAGTGCTAACAAGAGCCTTAGTCTCCCTGTTGTCATCAAGAAAACCGTGAACTATTAAATTTAAGCAATGCACAAAGCAGTGGATGTGAACAAAGCCCCCCTTCTCCAAGTCCTTCCTTATGTTGGAGCCATTATCTGCAACTATAAAGCCAACTGACAGTCTCTGTGAAGTGAACCATTGCTGTATTGGTGTTTGGAGCTCTTCATTGATATTGTATGAGGGATGTTCAAATGGAAAAAAAAACTTTCTTAGATCAGCAAACTGCAATGCTTCACTGTCCCCAGTCCCATGTGAATGATCAAAACGTGCCCAATGTGCCATGACAAACAAGAAGGGTTCAGGCTGACAGCTTGTCCAGATATCTGTTGTGAGATGCACCACCCTCCCAACAGCATTGCACAAGACGCGTCTTAATTTTTTTACATACAACATCTTAAAGATCGGGAATCCCTGTTGTCGAGAAGAATTTCCACTACAGTACAGTATACTATATTGAGGTTCGAGGTACTCAAGCAGCCACCTGAATCCTATATGTTCAACCACATTATATAGTAGCAAATCAACAGCTATCATTTCTGAAATTTTTTTGGTTATTGTAACAGCAACAGGGTGAGTTGAGGCATATTTAGCTTTACATGCATATGTTTCTGAGAAGGTAAGCTGTCTCCTTGAAGAAGGAGGGCTTTTGAACACATGGCCACTTTCAGTAACAGTAGGAGGAGTCCTTCGAATGGGAGGAAGTGGTAGTGGAGGTGTTTCAGTAATGCCACTGCTTTCATCTATGGGAGTTACCCCTGAGTGTAGTGAGCTATCACTGTCACTTTCTCTTCGAGACTCAACTGGAGTTCTCAATAATGTTATGACATCTGTCTAGGTGCATTTTCAGTGCTGAAGTTCCCAATGCTCCTTTCTTTTTACCCCTGCTGATTGGCCATTTACAAATAGCGCATATTGCTACCAACTCATTGGAAGCACTAATGGAGAAGTATGACCAAACAAAAGATGATATTTTTTAATTTTTTTTCCCAGGGAGGCAGCTCTGTCACCTTTTCATGGTCCCCCCCCCCCGATTTTTCTTGGGCCTGTTCCTCTTGTGATTTATTTCCACTGCCCCCCTCCACAACTGAAACATTTCTCCCTGTTTCTTCCTCATCTGCAATATCCATCCTCTCCAGTAAACCTTGTGCTACCTGATCATTCTCTTCATCTTTATTATTACCCTCATTGGGTTCAACCTCAGAAGAATTGGATGAAGGTGATGGGCTGGCAGTAGCATAGTATGCAATTGTTCCATATCACTGGGTGCCTCTGCAGGTGGTACTCAGCAAACCTTTAGTTTTTTTTAACTACATAATTTTTTTTTTTTTACTTGGGACTGATGATGATCCGAAACATTCACCTTTTTTTGGATTCAAGCATTTGAAACCATGAATAAATATGATGAGGATACAGATTGGTGTTTAGCCCAGAAGTGGTAAAAATAATAAATTAAAAACATGAAATGTAATGAAATTAACATAGTGTAGTAAAAAGTGTACAGCGTGTTAAGTAAATGTTTTGTTCTTTTTAGATATTAGAAGGCTAAATATTTAAAATTATAAAATAGCCGTTTAGGTATTTGATGTGTAGTCATGCAAATATGCCTTCTAAATATACTGTATATATATATATATATATATATAAGAGGCACTGTCTGTGAATATAAGCACTGTCACTTTAAGTTTCACCTTATTTATTGTGTGTTGGTGTAATGGATTGCTATCCTATGAGTAAGCACCAGGGGGATTGAAACGCGTAAGGAAGCTTTAGTCTTTTGAGAGGGGTCAGCTCGCATGCAGGCCGTAAGCTCAGCTGGCATACAGGCTGTAAACAGAAAGCTGGAAAATTGGAAAACTGGAATGTGCACTTAAAATAAAGATTAAGCACTGCATTTGCACCTTGAATCAGGATTCTGCTTCTGTTTTGTGGGCTGAATGGGACACACACTATATGGACTGAACTGAATTGAGTCAGACTGAATAATTTCAACTGTGAGTAGCCAGTGCCGGCAAACTTTTTTGCTTACATTTACTTGTTGTTTTTGGCAACCTGAGTGCAGGCCTTTGAACTTCCGCTTCACAAATCAACTTGTATGTTGTTTGTCTGAACTGTAATTTTTTAATACATGAAATTGTGAATGAACCTTAACAAGTGATCATGACTTGTGATTGAATGGCACAAGTCAAAAATTTATTTTGCCAGCCTGCTACCCTTGCCCTGTACACACAGATACACTGAAAGGCCAGGGGAAAAATTATTTGGGATTTCTGGGACTGTTACATTTCATGTGGGCCCCCTGCAGGCTCTTTCTCCCCTCTGGATGGAATCGTGAATGAACATTAACAAGTGATTGTGATTCGTGATTGGATGGCACAAGTCAAAGATTTATTTTGCCAGCCTGCTGCCCTCATCCTGTACACACAGCCACAATGAAGCCAGAAAAAAAATTATTTAGGATTTTCTGTAACTGTAAAATTTCTATTGTGACCCCAGTAGTCTCTCCCTTTCTCCTCTGGATCTGGAATGGCACAAGTCAAATATTTTGTCAGCCTGCCCTTGCTCATGTATACACAACTACACTATCTGAGGCCAAGAAAAGAAAAAAACTTTCATTTGGGATTTTCTGTAAATGTAAAATTTTTCTTGGGCCTCCAATAGTCTCTCTCTCTCTCTCTCTCCTCTGCATCTTCTGCAGTGGCACATGTCAAATATTTTGCCAGCCTGCCCTTGCTCATATACACAGTCACACTGCCACACTGCTTGCCTGTGTCCCCCCCCCCCGGCAGCCACCCAGGCCACCACTGTCTCCCCAGTCCTCTGGATTCCTCCTTTCTCCAGTCACAACCCGTCACCCTCCCCAATGATCAGTTTCCCCTCTCACCTCAGTAAGTATCCTTTCTCTCTCTCTCTCTCTCTCTCTCTCTCTCCTAGTTTTGCTTCCCTCCCCTCCAAAAATGTATATTTTTTTACATTCGTTTTTTTTTTCTTTTTGGCATCTTCTTCTGGCAGCTCTCTGCTGCAGTGAGTGAGTGAGGCACTCCTCTAACCGTCCTTCTCTCATCTGTGCAGCGCCGCACACTCAACATGGTTATATACAATGAGTGTGTCACGTGATCATATGTTGCCTGATTGGATGCTGCCAGCTACCTGTACGTGGAGTGAGTGTGCTGATGGCATCCCCATGGCAACAATACATGAAATGGCACTTCCACTGACCCAGAACTGGACTTTTGCAGCAAAGTCTGTATTTATCTGGGTCCATGGATTGAGGGTTCGATCCGGGGGGTCTAAATCTCCCGTGTGTAATAGGGGCTGTATATATGCTGGAATGACAGGGTATTTCCTTTGAAAAACATAGGTTACATAGGTTACATAGGTTAGACAGAGCTGAAAAGACCGTAGTCCATAATGCTCGCCAATAATTAATTATAACCACCTATACAATTTTGTTTTAAGTATATGTCCAACTGATTTTTAAAAACATCAATATTATTGCATGCCACAATTTCCACAGGTAATTTATTCCAAATCTTGCAAATTCTTACTGAAAACCACTTACTCCTATTTTTTGAATTGCAATGTTCCATGGTCAATTGCCAGGGATGAGCCCTAGTTGCATAGGTTTTATCTTTGACTTGTAGGCCTAATAAGTTATTTAGATCATTATCCTGCATTGCTTTATAAGCCAGTAAATCTCCTCTCAATCTCGATATTCAAGGGTAAATAAACCTAAAATGTCCAATCTGGCTTGATACTCTAGGCCTTTTACTTCCAAAATGTTTTTCGTTGCCCGATGTTGAATCTTTTCTAATAATTTTATAGTGCCCTTGTCACCAGGTGCCCAGAACTGTGCATAGTATTCCAAATGGGGCCTCACCAAGGAAGTATACAAAGGGAGTAGGACATCACGGCTTGTGCAACTAATGTGTTTGTTGATGCAGTGAAGCACGCTAGCTGCCTTTTTAATAACAGCCTGACAATGAAGTTTGGGGCTAAGATCACTAGAAATTCTAACACCCAAGTCTCTCTCATCAGTTACAGAGTTAAGGAGTTTGCCACCTAAGAAATATTTGTTATGTAAATTTTTTTTGCCCAAATGCATAACAACACATTTATCAGTATTAAAGGGTAATTTCCTAAGAGTTGACCACTCATGTAACTCATTCAAAGCATGCTGAAGTGTGTTACTGTCTTCAGGGTTAACAACTGGGTATCCTATGCGTGTGTCATCGGCAAACTTAGTCAGCCAAACATCTGTCTTGGTTATCAGTGAAGCAATATATAAGTTAAACAAACACGGACCCAAAACAGAACCCTGCGGCACTCCACTGGTGACCTCAACCCAGTCAGAGAAATAGCCTTTTATACACACACGCTGGGTGCATCCTTTGAGCCAAGATTCAACCCATCTGGATATATTGCCACTAATACCAAAGTGTATCAGATCATCTATAATTTGTCCATGCGGGACCTTGTCAAAGGCTTTAGAAAAGTCCAAAAAAATAACATCCACAGCTTTGCCACAGTCCAATGCCAAGCTTACACCATTATAAAAATTTAGCAAGTTTGTCTGGCATGATCTTGCCCTGATAAAACCGTGCTGTGTAGGATCTGGGACAATCATAGAGTTTAAATATTCTTTAATAATTCCTTCTAATAGTTTACCCAAAACTGAAGTCAAGCTGATGGGCCTATAATTTGACACATCCTGCTTAGGACCCTTTTTGAAAATCGGGGTTACAGTAGCTTGTCTCCAAACATCAATAACTTCACCTTCCTCTATAGATTTGTTAAATAGAGCAGTAACAGGACCTGATAGGGGTGCTGCAAGTTCTTTAAGGATACAAGGATGTAAACCGTCAGGTCCAGGAGACTTATAGGGGTCCAATTTTAGTAGTAAATTGAATACAGTAGTAGTGTCTATAGTAAGATGTTCCTTTGTAATGTTGTAATTATGTTCCTTTGTAGACTCTGACTTAATGTTAAAAACAGATGAAAACTGATTATTACATATAGCGCATACCGGTTTTATCCGCACACCAAAGGTGTTTTTAATGGGCCAATGGTAGGAATATCACCCTTTATTATTGATGCATTTATAAAAGGATTTATAGTTGTCTCCCACAGTTTTGGCCAAGTGTAGCTCATAATCTTTTTAGCTTTTTGATACTATATTTGGAAACCTTTAAATGGAATTTGAAAATTTCCCAATTTTGCTTGGTACCACTAGACTTTGCTTTTTTATAGGCCCTATTTTTATATTTAATATGTTTTTTGACAGTTTTGTTAATCCATGGTCTTTTCGTGTTAGTTCTATCCGTCTTTTTAATAGTAGGAATATATTTATTTGTAAGTATGGTTAAGTGTGTAATCAAAGTTTGCCAAATGTCGGAGAGTGAATGGCCAATGAAAGAATGCTGCCAGTCCCAGGATACACAATCAGCTATCATACCTGTGAAGTCAGCTTTTTTAAAATTATAAAGCGTTATGATACTAGGATCATGCCCTAATTTCACGCTAAGTGTAAAATACACAATGGAGTGGTCACTTGAACCCAGCGGATGGAGGACTGAGCAGTTTGATACTAAATTACCCATATTGTGTAACACTAGGTCCAGAATATTATTGCCCCTAGTGCTAGTTTTAACTACTTGTTCCATATTTGCCAATAAAAATAGATGCAGATATCTATTTTCAATGGAAGAGTGGGTATACAAATTATTCCAATTTATTCCAGAAAAGTTAAAATCACCCATCAATAAAACATTTTTGGAAGAAGATAATTTCTCTACAAAATCTAGCAACTGAGTTTCGTCTATCGATGAAATTGCTGGTGGTCTGTATACTAATCCCACATCAATGCTAGGTGTAGAAGTAGGAAAAATTTTATGTTGCAACAGTAATACAGTATATGTCTTTTTACCATTCTAGTTCTCTTTTCTATTTCTCCCCAACTATCAGGAAGGCCACCTGTAGTTGTTCTTTGTATCTCTATTTCTTTGTTTCTTTTCTCCTTGCTCTTCCACATTTACATTGTGCCCCTGATTGCATTACTAATTGAAAACATAGCGCTACTCAATCGTGCGCATTACTGCCTGCTCGAAGGTGCACATGATCTTCTGCACGAATGTGCGCACGATCGCCTGTACGAACATGTGGAAGTTCCTGTGCGGTTCTGTGGAGCTAATTTGCAAAATAGAGAAATGGACTTGTTTGTTTTAATATTCAGCCTCTTTTAGTTAGGACAACCCCATTTTAATACACAGAAAACACTTAGATACATTGTTATGTAGGCTGGAAACGGCAACTGCAGTGTTAGAGATGACAGGCTGAGTGTTTTTCCTGCTGCTTAGGATGCTCGCCTAGGAAAATATACTTCAGGGATAATTATCATAGGAAAATATGTCTGTATAATTACATTTGCATTGTGGACCAGCAAACAATGTTTTCTGCAGTTTAAAGCCTTGTTTAAATAATCTGAATGAATAATCTGTTTGGTGCTTACTAGTAGTTCAATATGTTAGCCTGAGAGTCAGTGTGTTTGAATCTTTAGGCTCCTGTAACCCATTTTGTTGTTTTATTATGCTTTTTTTAAACAGCAAAATTACTGCTAAAAGTGTCCTTTGTATGCTAGCAAGCTTATGCATTCTAGGTTCTCTTGTTGCAGCCAATATTCTTTCCAGTCATTTTTATTGCTACTGTGCTAAAAAAATATTGCCTTACCTATCCTTAGCGTTTTTTACAGCCAGGGCTCTCCACCATCCCTCTGACTCAACTAGAGGACCAGGTGGCCATTGTTTCTGCTAGTTTGTAGTCAGAAGTGATGGGCGGAGCCTGACTGCTTGGAAATGCTCTCTTAGAAGGGTTGTTCCTTATTATTAATAGCATTTGATTATGTTATTATGCTAGTATCAAACTGTTTCAGGTTTTCTTAAATACCTGGCTAAAAAATAAATGTTTTGAATGCTTTTGAGTCCCCAGATGTAAAAGGGGGTGGGGCTTAATAGATCACCTTATTCTTTTTCTGTATAAAAGGACCAGGTCTGGGAACATTTAATTAGTTGGTGATAGGGTGCTGACCCTATCTGACCCCTAGCTCATTTCTAGGTGGAATTTCTTTTCTTTTGAAGTTGTATTGAACAGTTATGCCTTTATTTGATGTCTTCTTACAGTATACCTTGAAACTTTTGTTTATGTTTATTTTTTTTGACAAAATCAGTGCGCTTTTTGTTTATACCATTGTATGAATAAATACTTATTTTATTTGGCATCCTGACACTGTGTTGGACTTCCTTTCTACCCACGTTTACACTGTGGAACAGTCTGCCCAGCCCTACTTTACACAGTTGGATTACAGCAAAACAGGCAGATTCCTAAACAATGGGTACCAGCAGAACTTTTCCACAGTTTCTTTTGGCTTCAGACCAAGTTGCCAACTTCAAGACCTGGCACACACAGTTTCAGAGTTCCTCAACTGCTGCAGGTTCACTGCAAACACTGGTTCTCCAACACAGAAGAAACCCTTTGCCAAATTCCTCAGGCATTCGACTGAAAAAACCCTAGGCTGGTTTCCAAACTTTTCCAGCATAGAGAATGAGCCCTCTTGACTCAATGAGAGCCTAAGCCAGACTACTCCTAACTGAAATGGTCCCTGGGGTTTCACACCGAAAATCCCAGCCTCTGATTGGTTGAAACACACTGTCCATCATTAAAATTATTAAACATTAGCCCCCTTCGATTATTGATTCGTCATCACATTTGGGTGCCCAGAATAGAGTTCACACCTCTCCCAGCAGTCATTTCAGCTGTCTTTGAGTGCCTTAGTAAATGACTGTCTCTGGGGGGGTCAAAAGATATATGATGGCTGCCATCACAATGGTTTAACACAGTTTTTACCATTTTAGTAAGCTCCTGCAGCCAAAATGCACAGTCTTTACATTTATTTCTCCCACTGTCCTGTAGCAGCCTTTATCCCCTGTCAAGTGACTGCAGAATTATAATCTAATGCAGTTCAGTTCACCCGTCACTGTTTCCAATTCACAGTTCTCCCAGGAAGCAGGTAAGGGGCTTAGTAATATGCATGCAGTCCTCATTATTCTGTATGACCTCCTGATAATAGTGCTTTTGAATAAAACAGCCTGTCCACTTTTTATGCACCTCCTTTGTGTGTCCGACCTCGGTCAACTAAACCTGGGGGTTGAGACCACTGGAGAGGCACTTACTTAGCCACTATACTGGCCCCAAAACCACTAGGTGCTGCTGCACATGAGCAGACCCTGCTGGCACTTTTAAAGGGCCAGGCAATGTGGTGGTCCCAAGACCTCTGCCCCTCCAGACCCAAATAGCCACATGACTACATGGGGCTGATAGAGACTCAGTGGACCACATAGGACTCTGGGCTGTGGCAGTGGATAAGTGTGAGAGAAAGGGAAACAAGAGACCAGCAGCCCCCAGGCAATTGAAGGTAAGCCCCCCCACCTGTGGGGGGAGGGACTGCAGTCCCCCATGCCTTAAATGCTTGCCGTCTGTGCTAAGTCCACCACCAGGGACCTGGAAAGTATAAACCTTGAACCCTAGCAACTTAGCATACCTTTAACATTTATAGCTAACAACTACATTATATTTAACACAAACAATTTGGAATAAGCAAAAAACTATATACAGTTACCAGTACTGGAAGCTGATTCAATCTTTTTGACAGCTGACACCATATTAATTGGTGCACCAATAAGCATCTGTACCATTTGCATTTACACTTTTGCCAGTGTTTAGGAAAATATATTAAGATTAGTACAGACTTCCAACCTCCGTTTTTGAGCTTTACAACTGTTTTTCCTGGTCTGGGTGGTTTGGCATTAACAGGGCACATGAAAATTGTTGGCAGTGACTTTGGAGTGACATATGCACCTTTATGGACCACAAACAGAGGCAAGTCAGCGGGAGCCCCAGGAGAGTCATGAGTTTTAGCAGAGGTTTAACAGTTCTTTCAGAGTGTCTTAGTGGCACTTGCACATCTTTGGCATCAGGGTTAGCTACTCCCTGTTCATTGTCCAGCAATGAAGCACCCTCAGGCAAAGTGGGCACCACAATCTCCTCCGGTGTTGGTTTGTCTCTGTTTCCTTGGGCACTTTAATTGTTGCTGATCCTTCTGACACTTCTTGGGTTTTAGCCTTCTCTGACTCTATCAATTCAGGCTCTGCCATTTCAGATTCTACCTGGACGGGCTCGGCTGATTCAGATTCAGCAAGCTCCCCACTGTCTCGCATTATTATCTCCTCAGATGTAGGCCTCTCAGTTGGGTATACAATTTCAATTACATGCTCAGAGTTCACAGGTGAGCCTGAACTTTGGCTGGAACCAGACAGGTCTGCAGTAGGTGCACTTGTCTCAGTTTTTGGTGTCTTAGATGCCCCTTGAAATAACCTGGCCAACTCTGGAGTCGGGTAAAAGTAAATAGGGTAGTAGCAGACTTCTTCTGACTCAGAATCAGAACTGTCATTCTCTGTTGCCTCATCTGTGACGGCAGGGCCAGCTTCAAGTTGATCAGTGCTTTGTTTATTCTGTTGATCGTGGGCAGTGGCTGGAGTTACTGGAGGTTTAGAAGGGTCTGGCGCATCCTGCACCATACTGATCACCTTGTCTCCAATTGGCAGCAGACGAGCTTGGTGGATAGTTTTATATCCACTTTTTTTCCTTCAGGCCTTATTTTGTACACCAGCAGTCCATCACACATTTCAAGGACTACATAAGGTGTGCTACCCCAACTATGTGCTATTTTATGCTTTCCAGGAAGCCCCAGAATACGTAACAGTACTCCTGGTAACAGCTCTTGTGCCTTTCCCCGCTTATCGTGGTGTTCCTTGTTTGCGTGTTTCCTTTTAGCAGCTACCTCAGCAGCTAATCCGTAGACATTATTTAACTGCTCCTTAAGCTTCTGGATGTATTGCAGGTACTTGTTAGCCTTGGTGCCATCTGCAGATACTCTGAAACACAAGCTGACTGGGAGCCAGGTTTCCCTTCCGAACATCAGGCTATAGGGGGAGAACTCAGTAGCATCACTTTTGGTGCAAGGACCAGGGTGCTAACTTATTGACTCCACCTACTCTTGTCTTTCAGCTCCAGGGTACCGAGCATGTCTAGCAATGTACCATTAAACCTCTCTGGCTGAGTATCACCTTGGGGATGCTAGGGTGTGGTTCTGGACTTACGAACTCCCTAGATGGACCATGTCATCATGCAGAGCTTTGAGGACAGTTCTTTTGAATTTAGTGGGTAACACCAACTGCATGTGAGGAGCTCCTTGCTGATCTTGCACTTCTCGATACAGTAAGTTATCTTTAAGCTTAAGCCTTGACCACTCTCTTAACAGCAACTTGGCATTGGGATCTCTGGTGGTTACCTGACCAGCTTCACCCCCTTTCTGTAGAAATCTGAGTACATCACAGATGGTCAGGTCTAACTTTTACTCTCTCTGTAAATCTTGATTGGTTAACTGAGGTAGTGATTTCAAGTCCAAGGTAGTAAGATGGCAGTAGGCTATTGGGAGACCGTTTCCAGGAGCACCAAGGCTATCCACCAGATGGGGAACAGTTTCTAGGTCTGTGAGAAAGTTCTTTTTCACAGAAAGGGTGGTGGATGCATGGAACAGCCTACTTCAGGAAGTGGTGGATATGAATACAGTGCAAGGCTTCAAACAGGCATGGAACAGGCATAAGGGAACAATAAAGATGAGTATTAATAGATAAGCCATTTGCAGAGTACAGGCCTGTGGCACACTCATAAGGTAGAAAAAATGGGCAGACTGGATGGGCCTTGCAGTCCTTATCTGCCATCAACTGCTATGTTTCTATGTTTCTATGGTTGCTCTTCAGTATCAAACTTTTTACACAAGGCTTTCACAGTCTGTTCGGAGATTGTTACCCAGGCTTGGCTGTCAGCATGAGCTGTTATAAGGCATCAGGACAAAGCATTAACATCAATGTGGTTGAGACCAGGATGGTATTCAACACAATAGTCACTAGGGCTGTGTAAATAACAAATATTATTTCCTGAATACCACAAATAATGCGCTATTCATTATTCGGATCCCGACTAACAAATAGTGCACTATTCATTCCCTATTCGGGAAACACCTTTATGCATACCTAAAACATAAAGAAAAAGCCAAAAGCCCCCACATTTTCCTCTGGCTGCCTTCTTCAGAATGAAGCCACTCACACGTTTGCCTGCAGCTGGTTTTAGTATACGAGTAAATGCATGCGCGAGTGACTTCATTCAGAAGAAGGCAGTTGGCCGAGGAGGATGATGGGCTGTGCTGGTTGCCTTCTGCTATGATTTACAATTAGATGCGGGGCGTGGTGGGTGCGGGTGGGGAGGGACTGCTAGATACTGGTGTGTGTGTGTGGGGAGGGATGACAGCCTTGAAACCCGGGCTGGCCATGGAGGTGGGAGTTGTGCTGGTCGCCATCATTGCAGGTTTTTTTTTATAAAAGAAATTAATGGCATGTCAGAATGTGGTGAGGGGGGGAGAAGGGGGGATTTTCATGCTAACTGAGGGTGGGTGGAAGGGGGGCTTCTCTATATAAAATCAGATCTGCTCTAGGGAGGAAAATGTTGGGGCTTTTGGCTTTTTTTTTTGTCCTTTCATAACAGAACACGAATATGAATATTCAGCTGAATATTCAGCCACATGGGCACCAAATACCGAATATTCAGAAAAAGATATTTAAACAGCCCTACTAGTCACAAGTGGACAAGGCTGATAGCCATCTATGCCCCACTGCATTGAGCTTTGCTGTGGTTTGTACATAGGTCAAATGACTGTTATCAGTCCTTAAAGTGATGTGTGCCCATTCAGGTATTCATGAAACTGATCAACAATCACCCATTTTAAAGTGAGAAATTCCAGCTTGTGCACTGGGTCCTTCTTTTTTGTTCTGTTCAGGCTGCGGCTGGCAAAGGCAAATGGGTGCAGGCCCTCTGGATAACTTTGGTAAAGAACTGCTCTGAGACCACTGAAGCTGGCATCTGTATGCAAAGTGCAAGGCTTTTGAGGATCTGCATATGCTAGAACTGGCACGAGTCAGACAGTAGATTATTTCTTCAAAGGCTCTGTTTTCTTCACATTCTTCAGTGCACCTTTGGCCAAAAGGTTCAGAGGGCCTGGAATACTGTTTTAGCTCAGTGGTGACCCCCGGGCTGTGTTCACACTACAGCATGGTAAGGTAAACCGTTTTTTAAAATTAATTAATTACCATGCTGTAGTATCCGTGTTCTAGCGTCCGCACTGCTGCCAGCGTGTTTTAAACCATTATTGAAAACGGTTTACAGCATCCGCACTACTGCCTCTGCACCAAATTACCTGGCAACCGATTTACATGTGGGGACATCCAGCTTCATTTCGGGAAACCGTGCTTGAGCGTCCGCTCTATAGGTAAATCCGAGTTAACTTCTGAAACGTTTTTAAAACCGTGTTTAAGCCTAGGTCTTATCAGGGTTTAAACACGGTTTTAAAAAATGGATTCCAATGCGTGTTAAGTGCCAACGCAAACCGTGCTAGGGCACTTTAAAATGGTTTAAGCTGCTTAAACCATTTTAAATAGCCTAGTCTGAATAAGGCCCCAAAGTTTTGGTTCTCTTGCTTTTATTGACAGGAGGATAACCTTGCAACAAGTTCAAGAGGGATCTCACTGCACGAATGCAATCTTTGGACAGATCTCTTGTAATATCTTATAATATCCGCAGAATCCCAGTAGGCACTGTAAGTCTTTCAAATTTTGGGGCCTGGGCCAGGTGGTTAGTGCCTCAGCTTTGCTGGTGTCAGTCTGTATACCTTGAGCTGATACTATGTGCCTGACATATTTAACAGATGTTTGGAAGAATTGGCATTTATCAGTGGAAAGCTTGAGCCCAATCTCTTCTAGGTGGTCTAATACTTTTAATAATTTGGTCTCATGCTCCTCTAGGGTTTTCCCAAACACAATAATGTTGTCTTGGTACACACAACACCCCAACAAGTTTATGTCCCTGACAGCTCTTTCCATACAGCACTGAAAGGTAACAGGGGTGCCAGAAATACCTCAGGGCATTCTCAGGAATTCATAGAATCCGAAAGACAGATGAATGCAGTTTTTTCTCTGTCCTGAGGAGCCATGGGGATTTGATAATACCCACTTCTCAGATCCAATACAGAGAACCACTTACTTCCATTGAGACAGTCTAAGGCATCTTAGATTCTGGGCATGGTGTACTGATCAGGAATAGTTCGCCTGTTAGGAGTCCTGTAGTCCGCACACATGCGCACAGCCTCACTCTTTTTGCACACTACTACTATGGGCAAAGCATAGGGGATCTCTGGATTCCTAGATGATGCCACAGCCAATAACATCTGGAGATGGCTTCTCACATCATCCATATCAGCAGGACCTTTTCCGAAAAGGGCGCTAGTCATTAAGCCTGTTATGGTGTTCTTCTTCGGTTACACACCCCACTTCTCACTCATGCAAGGAGAACACATTGGTTCGCTTTGACAATTTTTTCTGGATCTGGGCCTTCCATTCCTCTGGAATAGGAAATTCACTGAGATCAAACAGATGTGCATCAAGACCAGAGTGGGCATCCCCTCTGGGGGAAGCCAGTTGCACTGCCATGTCGGCACAATACACCCGAGCCAAGGTGCATCCTTGCTTGATGACAGTGTCTCTGTCTGTTACATTCTTCATCTGGACAGTGACCCTCTTTACATACACATGAGCTCTTACTGGCAGCACACTGGGCTTTATTAACAATCCTGCAGGAAGTCCATGTTCCTCAAGGGCATCCAACATCACAATTTGGTTCTTTACCGCTTTCTTTAGGCATACCACTCTGCTAATTTTGCACTCGGCATTAGGGGGCAGCACTATCTCCTCTGCATCTTGTCTCCACACCACACCCAGAGGGTCATCTTATGTTTCAGTCAGGGTCTGCACCTGTCTTCGATAGGCTTTCTCACCACAGGATGTATGGGTTCAGCTTTGCCTCTCTGCTCCACTTTTCTTGCTTGACATAGCTGTGCCAGGTGTCCAAACATGTGAGCATTAGCGCCAACCAGTATGGGTACCTCATCATATATCATACCAGGGCCAACTTCTCCACTGGATCTCCCACGCCACTTGTCTTGGATGGAAAATCAATCCACACTCTGATGTAGCCAAGGTATGGATAGGACTTGTCACTGAGATCCCACACATTTAAACCTTCTAGCGGCTATAATGCAAGATGTGCCAGATGCCGGTCATGCCAACTTTTGAAAATGATGGTCACTTGTGAGTCACTGTCTAATATGCCATGGGTGGACACTCCATTGATGGCGACTGTGGTTCAGTGGTGGGTCCTACCAGTTTATGAAAATCAGGAGGTGTAGGCTCTGAGGCTTTAGCAGAAGAATTTCTGACAAACACAGGAGAGCTGGACCTGGCCAGGGCCCCAGTATGCTCCCTTACTGGACCCCATTGAAGTTTCACTACTTCTGGTGCTTTTCTTCCAGCAGCTTGTCCCTTACCTGGGCTGGGTCCTGTCATGATCAGCATTCACTTTTGATAATGGCCATCTCTCCCACACTTTTAGCTGTAGAAACCTTCTTGACTTTGCCTGCCTGGGAATGAAACTTCAGCAGCGGGCCAGGGACCTTGGTTACTGGGATGTCCGGGATACACTGGAGAGACCAGGGTAATAGCTTGGACCAAAACTGTTCTTCACTCTAATTCACCCTGCAATGGCAAGATATAACTTAATTGACTTACAGCCTGGCACAGTTCACTAAGGTGAGCCTTGAGGTTTGGGGCTGCAGGGGGTGCCTGGGCCTGAACTCCCATGTCCATAAGAGAGAGGTTGGCTGGAGCTGCAAGACAGAGTCCCCATAGTGCATCCTTTTCCTCCTCCTCCTCCCTTACTTCTCGGAGGAGGATTCAGGGGGAAGGGGCACTCAATCTTTCCTTTAAACTCAGTTTCAGCAACGACAGTTCAGAGTATTTAGCGGCCCTAAACACTTGTTCTAGGCCCATTCTGTTTAAATCAGTAGACTGTACTCACCCCTTTTGGTATGCCTTTTGTAAAGCTTTCTTCAACCTCTGTATGTACACTGAGAAGCGCTCCCCTCGCTACTGCCGGGTGGCTCTAAAATTCCATAATAAATCCTCACTGAACTCGGTGCTGCCAAATGCACTATCCAAAGTGGCAATATAATCCTCAACACCAGCCTCAGGATCTATTGCCTGCAGGGATCAAATGGCATCCAGTGCAGGGCCTTTCAAACTCTCAGTGATCTCTTTCTTTTCTCCTCCTCATTGCGCTGTCAATCTTGCAATAGGGGAATTACATAGTTAATCAATGCCTCATAGTCATCTTCACCATTGAGAGTGGGTTTCACCCCAGAAAACATCCTTAATTTATGATAGGAATCTGAAAAGGAGGGCAGATAACTAGGCCTGGTCCCTTCACCGGGTGGGGGGTTCTTTTTTGGTTTGGGCACAGCCTCATCCTGGGGAATTGCACTGATCAGAGTTACAATAGGCCATGCCTCCTGAAGACCTTCTGGGATTAAAGCATCGGGTACTCTCAAAGCATCGATCACATTTTTGCATTAAACTAGCACAGTTAATGTCCGGGTGTCAGAGTCCAACATCCTGCTGTGGACAACCACTTGGCAGAGACACTTAAAGGCTGACGGATGCTCCTCTATGAACCCTGTATCCATTTCAGAGGGGACTCCTAGGAGCAAGAGGGATTTTTGAGGGTCAATTTCTTGACCTCCACTCCACTCCACTCCATTAGCCTTAGGTGAGCTGCATAATTAACAGTAACTTTGGGTCTACGGGGTATAAAGCCAGGTTGGGAGGGGGCAATAAGGTCCTGCTCAGTGCTGGACTCAATGGTGGATGAGACTGGTAAACAGTAGATTCCAGCGATGCCTCCTGCCTGCTGACCTCTATACAGGTTAAGTAGCCTGGGTTCTGTTCTGATGGCTGTTGGGGGCTCTTTCCCAAAATTAGTAACAAATAGCATGGTACCTCCACCTAGAGTAAAATAACAGTTGACCAGATGTTTGCAAAGTACAACCTACTGGGATGCTATACCCAGCTCCCCATCCAGTCACCCCACACACAGGATACCACTCTGTTTAGCAACACTATAAAACACATATAAATAGAGGCTGTAGTTGATTCCAGCAGACCACAAACATATTCTATGGTCCTGTAGCTGACTTGCACAGTTCTGGAGGAAGGTCTTGGATGTTATAATAGCAATCTATGATTGCCCAGATCTTCTCACTCCGGCACATATTCTTATGGCTGCACCACCAGAGAACTGTAACATAAATACTGCTACACATAAACAAATTACACTTCTCTTGTTGGCTGCAAAGAAAGCCATTACTAGGCTCTGGCACACCATCAAAGTTCCAACCCAGGTATCTTGGAGGAACCTCACTGTGGAGATATACGCCTTGGCGAAAATTCTCAGCATGGATGGTCAAGGATGCTCAACCACTCTAAGACTTTTGAACTAAGATGGTGCAAGTGGGTCATGTATTAGTTAAATAACTTTCCTGATTTCATACCATGAAGTTGGATGTGGGGGATGTGGGGGATACACAATTAATTCCAGGCCCTCTTCTGGTCATTACTCCGTGTGATCTGTGGATCAGGGAAAGGCAGCCTACTGACGATTTTTTATAAGTGGTCTCTGTCTCCTAGCCTTATAGCATGACTAGCCATGGTCTCTTCTTTTAAGTTTATTTATTGATTCTGGTTTCTTACGTTTGGTAGTGTTAGTTTTAGTTTTAGTTATTGTTTTTACAATTTGTTAATTTGTTTGCATCTTTGTTGTAATCAGCTGTGATGTGATATAACAGTATTACATTAGTAAAAAGTCAGTTATAAAGAGTCTATATGGCTCAAATAATACAAGAATACACACTTGTACTTGCTAACTAGATATCAACTTGTGTACTTTTACTTCTATACAGAAGCGGCTTGATGATAGATGGCAACCGTAGAAAGCAACAACACATTTTCGTGTTTCTTCATGTTAAAATAGCCTAGCAGGGAAAGAGAAGCCACTTTTAAGACTGACTGTACCAGAATAGTACCAAAACTCATATAAGCAAGGCCTCTAGAATTCTGCAGTTGCAGAATTTTGCACAGAACTTGCAGTCTACTGTAGAACTTTTGCAGTGCCACAGAATTCACTGTTCTTGGTGATTCTTTATTAATATTTCCATTTATTCATAGAACCTGGTTCCCTTCCCCTCTTTTTATATCCCAAACCTCTCTATGTTCTGAATGTGATGTTAAAAGTGCTATGACATCATAATTAGCTAATGAAATAGCTGCATTTTGCCACAGAAATCAATAGTCACTTATCTACCAAGCTCTCACTGCCAGAGGTGGTGGCACAGCACATCAGACATGATGATATTTGCTCAACCTGCACTAAAGCCTAATACAATTTTTAGTCTTACGTTATTACACTAGGGCTAACTTAAACAAAACTTTGACAACAGCATAGACCTGTTAAGTCCATACCTTACTTTGTAGAAACTTACTTGTGCTTTTAAGGTATAGAGATGCCATCTGAAAGGAATAACTTGTAAAATGAATTAACCTGTCATTTTTAAGAAAAATAAAGTAAGTATGCCCAGAAAAGTGGAATATAATAATGTATAGACCTGTTGAAAGAATAGATCTGTTAAATAAATAATTGCAATGTACACATTTTTGCCAGAGTTATTGATTACATGTTGTCATTGGTTGATAGAATCACCTAAAAGTTATAGACAAATGTTGTGTGCAGGACCAGCTGTTGGGCCAGAGGGTAGCATGTTGTGTTCCCCTGTTGGCAGTCAGGCTCAGAGATGAGCTCTGGGAGCTGGTGGGGCAGCACAAGGATTGGAGGAGCACACAAACTGCTCTGAGCCTGGAAAGGTATGGCGCAGTGTCCTGTCACATGGGGGACACATTGTGATGGGTTGGACAGCTTTATCTTACAATGGGTTCACATGCATGTCATGGCCTGATGGTGTTAGGTAGTGTGTCAGGGGAAGCGGGTTGGCATGAAAAATGAGTTTTACAATATCATCTCTGTTCTGTTTATTCCATTTCCAAAGGGACCTGTATGAATGAGGATAAAATTTCATGGGAAAAAAAAAATATATATATATATATATATACACACATATACACACATGTATCTCTCTCAGTACACACACACACACATTTGTATGTATGTTACAGATTGCATATAAATATACAAGTGATAACAGTGGGGACCTCATGACAGGTGTAGACAGCACATATAAATATATAAGTGATACACAGTGGGGACCTCATGTGTGGTATAAGCAGCATGAGTATAGAAAAACTGTATTTATCACATAAGGGTTCCCTCTGTATATTTCATTTATGCAGTAGGCTAGGACCTTAAGAGATGGATTCTTTTTTTCCTTTTTAGACATAAAATTATTTCTGTAAGTCTGTTATTTTTTGAACAAGTGTTACTATGCTTTCCCCCATCCTGATTGCTATAACCATTGCCATGAACATGAAGCCAGGATGATAAGCTGACAAGCTGACACTGTGATGTGATAGTTCATTAGTGCCCCAGACCTTCTGCGGAAATGACAAATCACTGCCACAGAAGTCCTGTGGCAAATGGTAATCTTGCCGCAGAACTTGGTCCCAATGTGCTGCAGAAAAGTAGGGACTTGCATATAAGGCTTACTACCCCTGAAGGATGATTTCATCTTCATTTAAGGACTATTCCACAGAGTCAGATAATGTAAGCCTTTATATCAGACTGTGTCAATATAATTTGCAAAAAGTGTGTCACTTGTACCTTTATCATGCTTATTTTTTGAGTAAAAATTAAAATTTAATTAAAAAAGACTGTAGCTGATATGTTCATGACCACTTTTAAACATCAACAGCTGTAAATCTTTTATTGGGGGAAGGAGAAGCAGAAAAAGCAATTGTACTTTCAATGTGCAACAGGTTTTAGAAACAGGTGCCCACCTCCCCACTGGTACAAGTGCCCCCTCTTAAGTCTATTTGGGTACCCAAACCGGTGCAGGCCTGTATGTTGCCATGGGTTTACCTGCAATGGGGCCCTGGAAACACTGTTGGACCTTGAAGAAGTTAAACAGTTTCACACTTGCAGACAACTCTAAACCCGATCCCTTGGTCAGGGCAAGCCCTGGGTTAATCATGGTCCTGTAGACACTGGATCCCAGGTTAAGCACAGTGGGCTGGAGGGAGAAAAGCGGTGGTGCCGTTGGGCAGCAGAAAACATGGACAACAGAAAGGGCTGGATGAAGTAGTAGGATCTGGCAGCTTTTCACTTTTGACTTGCTCGCAGAGTCTAGCAGTTTGTCACCTTCTGAACTGCTTGCAGAGTCTAGCAGCTTGTCACCTTATGCCTGTAGGCAGGCTGGAGATTGAGAGCCCAATGCAAGGCTTTTTGGTCCACAAGTGAGCCCAGATCCAGGAGTGACCCCATGGTCTTCCTCCCCAAATGGGTCCAGAGTACCTTAACATTCAGGCATGCACCTGTGGCTTTCCATGTCCCAATCCACCCCACTCGATATGGGTTAGCAGTTCCCCTACCTGGCTCCAAGTTGTGGCTGTACAGATTGCACTCTCTGTCATCTGCCTGAACTGGGATTATTAGCTCTGTGGTTCAGTAATGCTTCCTTTGAATTCCACCTGGCCAGTGGCTATTGGCTAGTAGCATGCAGTGTGAGTGGCACTCCACCTTTACACAGCCAGATTTCAGCAAAACAGGCAGGTTCCTAAACACTGGGTACCTGCAGACCTTTTCCACAATTTTTTGGCTTCAGACTAAGTTGCCAACTTTAGGACCTGGCACGCAGAGTTCCAAAAACCTTTTTCCACAGCTCAGAGTTCCTCAGCTGCTGCAGGTCCACTGCAAACACTGATTCTCCAACACAGAAGAAACTCTTTGCCAAATTCCTCAGGCGTTCAACTGCAAAAATCCTAGGATGGTTTCCAACTTTTGGGTTTATGTGATAATGGCGAACGCCTAAAGGCGATCACTGTTTTTGCTCAGTCAGAGTGCTGAAAACATTTTCATCACTCTGACAACCCTGGCGCATCAGGACAATGGCACCAGGACAGCATTTTACTGCTTTCTTTCAGGGGTCTGCATCCCCCCCACAGTCCCCCCCTCGCAGGGGGGCTTTGTCCCCCACGCCCCCTACTTAAGGATTCTCAACTCCAGGGGTGCATGTCGGGGGGTGAAAGCAGGAAAAAAAATAAAGGCTTGGGCCGGGCACAATAAAATCAAACCGGCGCCCGGACCAGGTACCTTTCCCACTGCAACCACTAGCCAACCCTTGACACCACGACACAGATCAGTGAGCCACCGCAGCACCACCTCTTACAGCCTCTCCACCTCCTCCCAGCCCACGCTCGCATGCTCACTCCCACCCCCCTGCGCGTATGCATACCGAAATCCTGCCGCCCAGTTTACCTACAGTCTCATCCAGTCGCCCTTCCCTCCCCATCACTGTGAGGGATTGCGCCATGAAGGAGTCACCATAACGGACGGCACCCTTCCTCATGCGCCCACCTCACGGGCTACCCCAACTTTTCCAGCAAAGAGAATGAGCCTTCTTGACTCGATGAGAGCCCAAGCCAGACCGCCCCTAACTGCAATGGTCCCTGGGGTTTCACACCAAAAATTCCAGCCTCTGACTGGTTGAAACACACTGTCCATCATTAAAGTTATTGAACATTATGCCCCTTTGATTATCAATTGGTTATCACATTTGGGCACCTAGAATAAAGTTCACATCTCTCCCAGCAGTCATTTCAGCTGTCTTTGGGCACCTAAGTCATTGATTGGCTGGTCCTGGGGGTCAAAGGTGCAAAGATGGCTGCCAGCACAACAGTTTAACATAGTTTTAACAGCAGTCCCCACTTTAGTAAGCTCCTGCAGCCAAAATACACAGTCTTCACATTTATTTTCCCCACTGTCCTATAGTAGCCTTTATCCACTATCAAGCGACTGCAGAATAATAATTTAATGCTGTTCAATTCATCCATCATTGCTTCCAGTTCACAGTCCCACAGGCAGCAGGCAAAGGGCTTACTAATATGCATGCAGTCCTCATTAATATATATGACCTCCCGACTATAGAGCTTATAGGTGCTTTTGAATAAAATAGCCTGACCATTCCTTATGCACCTCCTCCGTGTGTTCGACCCCCGACCAACTTAACCTGGGGGTCCACACCACTGGAGAGGCACTTACATATCTGCTATACTGGCCCAAAAACCACTAGGTGCTATTGTGCATGCGTGGACCTCACTGGCACTTTTAAAGGGCCGTGCAATACAGCAGTCCCACAACCTCTGCCACTTCAGGCCGAAATAGCCACATAGCCACACAGGGCTTGGCAGAGGCTCAGTGGACCACATAGAACTCTGGGCTGTGGTGGTGGATAAATGGACAGAAAGGGAAACAAGAAACCAGCAGCCCCCAGGGCAACTGAAGATAAGCCCCCACCTGTGGGGGGGGGGTTACAACTAACATTTCTCCTATTGCCTGTCCTACCCGCATGTTGTGCCCTACCTCAGGCCCCTGAACTAGAATGTCCTCTCCCACATTGTCCTGCCCCCTCATCTCCCTGTTTCTCCCCAGCTGTTGCTCCCTTCCCTCTGATCTTCCCCTGTCCCTACCCAGCACATCCCCTTCCCCTCCGCTGACTTGACCCTTCCTCTCTGCTCCATTCTTGAGTCTGTCCTCTACCCCCCTACTGCCCTATTTCCCCTACCCTTCTAGTTAGTGGTGCCTCAACAACTCTCCTGCTTCCTGCCTCCCTCTTTCCTCTCTACTGCCCTTCTCTTCTCCTGGTCCACACCTCTCCTCCCTTCATGTTCCCCTCCCCTTCCCTTTGCTCTAATGCTGCCACCCCCATCCTCCTGCTCCCCTAACTCACTAGGCACTGAGAACCTGGTCTTACTCCCCATCCCCCTGCCCAAGCCCTCCCCTGTTTCCTGGTCCTGCCCCTGCCTTCCCTGGTCCTGTCCCCTATAACTCCTTCCTCTTACCTGTTCCCTACCACCTGCCACATTCCCAACTTGGTGCACCCTGGTCCATGAGGATTTGATTCTCCTGGACCCTTTTTCTCCCCTCCCCTCCCCTCCCCATTCCGGCCTGTGTCTGCCCGGTGTAGTATTTGGAGGAGCCCTTCTTGTCTCCTTAGCCCCCCACTGCCCATCCCAATCATTCCTACTTCCCATCCCGAGCTCCCATCATGACCTATGTATTTCCTGCCTAAGCTGGCTCATCTGCCTTCACACTGGACACTGCCATTCCCTCCACAAGGTTCCCAGGAATATGGTTGCCCCACACTTTCTTCTTGCTCCTCACACTGTTCTTCTTGCTTTTACTTACTTGCCTGATGCCTAGGGTTGTTGCCCTCACTGTCCCAGCTTTTAGTTTCTCCCACTGTTCCTCCATTCCACCTAAGTTCTTCCTCACCCCCTTCCAGGACATATCTGAGGCATTCGCTCACCTTTGTAAAATTAGGCCTTTAAGGCTTTTTAGGGCTGTCAGTATAGCCTAGAGGTTAGAGTAACGAGCTGTGAATGAGCTTGGTGCCTGCAGACATGAGTTTGATTCCGACAACCTCCACTTGCATACTGTGTGACTCTGAGCAAGTCACTTAACCAGCCCAAAACTCCAGGGCTGCCTCTGAAAACAGGCACTTGTGCCTAGTGGGCCTTACCTGGTTAACAAAGACTAAATAAAAAAAAAAAGTCTGGGTCTTTCAGTCTGGGAAGGTCCAGAAGGTCCTTTGTGTGATTCTCTTCTGTCACAGATCTTATATCAAACCACACTGGTCCTCAGGTGACTATGCATATAGTAAAAGCCTGAAATCTACTAAATGGGTGGTTATAGCTCAGGGAATTAGTGTGGGGTACCCCAGTCTAAGGTGTATTTAAACCACGCCCTTTGAGGTCCAATGGCAACCCTCTAAAAGTGGGTTCCCATTCTCCTGTAACACCCCAGTTGTGGCAGATTTTAAGAATATAGAAGCAATTTAGAGATAGGGAAACATACGGGTAGAGGAAGAACGTGAAATATGGCCGAAAACTTGCAATATGCAAAGGGTAAGCTATCTGGGCTTTCCACCCTCCTGGCCCAGTTTGGTACAACTTTATTGGTATGGAATTGTGTATGACACCAGGAGGGCTCCCCACTTCTGCTACCATGATGAGTTTCTGTTAGCTGCTTTTACCTGAAAATCCAAAGGCTCGGGTACTACCTTCTGCACTCAATGTAGTCTTACCAATATGAGCATGGGTTGGGCGCCAAGGCCTAATCCATCGTCTGTCCTCCCAGTTTTGAGGTCCTGCTTAGAGCATGACTTCGTAACAGTGTAATTACACTCACGACTCAATCACTAGAGGATGGAGGAGAGGGTGCTGCCAGGTGAGGAGGTGGGCTATGAGGGCCGTCTGTCTCGACAGTTAAGCTGTCAGTGTTAATCCACACTACATGAGGCTCACAGTATGATTTCTTTCAATGATGCACATATGTATGCAATCATTTTTGCTCCTCCCTTCAACAGCATCCATTTTGGTCTGGTTCTTGCCTCAGCTTACAACCCCGGATGGCATGTGGGAGAGGAGTGTTGCTGGTGTGGAACTGTTCTTCAAGAGCATTAAGGAGGGGTAATCAATGGTCTTTAACAGCCTGCATTGGTCAATGTAGTTTGACTACCATAGCCCTCATCTCCACTCTTCCTGTACTATGGAGAGGCCAGACAGCACCTGGTAAGGTCTATGAGGCAACCCTTTGGTAGACACTTTGCAGCCTTGTGAAGTTTTTTTTTTGTTGTTGAACTGGACAACCCTCTACTTAAATCACCTCTCCATAACCACAACTACTTCAGTACCTAGTCTCTGTAAGGCTTGGCAATAGGATGGCAGAAAGTTACAGTAGTGAGTCAATTGAGTGGACCTGTATCCTTGCTTTTCCCCCTCCCCAACGCTCTTGTCTTCTGGTAGTTCATCACTATCTCAGGCTGGTAGGTTAGGTTAAAGCTCACTGCAGACCAGAGACTGGGATAAAGGGGAGGGGTCTAAGGCCTAGTGAGGGTGCCAGCCAGCTGGGCTAATAGGTATTGTTTCCTTCCCCAAAATGGGGGGGGGGCACAATAAAAAATGTCACACAAGTAGACAGATCTTAGTGGGGTTAGAAATATATGTTGTGGTTCAAAATGAATACACTAACATTTACAGGAGTGGAACAGTAACTATTAAAGATGGAGAGACATAATAAATGAATGAATACATTGTAAGTTTATTCATGAATTTGTTTGGTTTTAGGATTTGTTGTGGAAACAGTCAATTTAAAAGAAGGAAATAATTATCTGGAGTACCAATTAAGATGTAAGTGGCCGACATTATCTAGTAAAATGAAATGCTGTACATTAAGTGGTAGCTTTGGTGTAGACAGGATATTTATATATGTATTTATGTTTTTAAAGGTTTTGTAATACACCTCCTGAGGAAGCCAAAATTTATTGGTGAAACGTAGAGGAATTGGGCCAGAAAATAAAATAAAAGAATCAGAATTTGGAAAAGCTAAGATCTGTCTACTTGTGTGACATTTTTTATTGCGCCCCCCACCCCTATTTTGGGGAAGGAAAGAATTTGTTTTGTGGAACACATCAGGAGTGGCAGCATAGTAAAGGATTACACCTACTACAAATACATTTCCCGTGGATTACCAGGACTTTGTCCAGGAACATCTTACACTAATAGGTATTGCACATGGCACGCATAATGCCCAGCTTAGTACATGCCCCCTTGCTGAGATATCCAGCCCAGCCTGAGCCAGGTTGCATTTCATCCCTGGCTACCTATATCCAGTGGGGCAAATAACCTCTGCAGGTAGTGTCAGGTGCTAATGCATAATTAAGAGGCACTTAATTCTGCCTGAATTTACCTCCTTAAGCCCTACTTATCCTTGCTAACATTGATAGCTTTGAAAGTCTGGAAAGTTAGACCTCTATTCATGCCCAAAGAGGAAACTTGGAAGTTTCATTTGTTTGCTTTTCAGCAACGAGATAAGGGACTGATGAGTTTCATTGGGTTGATGACTGGTTCTCCCAGAGTTTAGTAAGCCCGACAGTCTCTCCTGTCTTGACAGTTTTTTGGTGTTTACTTTTCAAGTTGAACATTAATATAGATAAGTTGGTAATTTGTATGGGATATTTTTTTTAAACATATTTTTATTAAGCAAGGCAAATGAGCACAAAAATTACAAATGACACATTGGCAAGACAATTGCAAGTATGTTTTAGCAGTGACAACAATTATGTAAAATACCAAGAATGTGTACAATCTGAGTAGACAAAAGCTTTGACAAAAAATTCTATGAAGGTCTAGACTAAGGGAAGGCATTTTTGACAATCACAACACTAGCTATCTTATACACATAGATTCTGAACATTATCATATTCATTCAAGAAAGAAGAAAAATAGATGTGCTTTGTTAACAGTACCATAAGCCCATGTCAATTGCCCTCAGCATGGGATTCCAAAGTTCCTGGAATAATTCTGCTTGCCCATTTGCATTAAGTTGGGTCCTCTCTATCTGGAGGCAGGAACCCATATTCAGAGCCTATTGCACAACAGAGGGTGGAACAGCACTAACCCACTGTTGGGCAATTTTTTTGCAGGCATTGATAAGGACTTTGGCCTACAATGGTGCCAATGGGCCTTTAAGTGAGATGGATAACTCTGCCCCTAGCAATAATTCAAGAGGGGACTGTGAAAGTTGGAGCCCTAGGATGTGTTCCCTAATCTTGTGAATAGAACCCCAAAAAGTTACAATTTTAGGTCACGTAAGAGTCACATGCATAAAAGTGCCATCATGAATTTTGCATTTTGGGCACAGTGGAGGAATTGCTCAGATGTCTCCGGTGCTCTGTGGAAGGTAGGCATGATACATACAGTTTAACCATATCTGTCAGAGTTTGTTGTTTCTTCAGCATGTAGCCAAATGGCACATTGTCTTTTTCTAGATTTCATCTGTTATAGGGGTGCTCAGGTCCTCCTCCCATTGTTTGCGGATCTTGTGAGATGGGTATGCATTACACCCCCTAAGAACAGAGTAATAAACCAACAGTGGTTTACTGACTGGTTGTGGTTTGTACAGTTCTTCCTCAAAGGGTGAGAGAGGGGACGAGATCTGGGCCCACTTCATCCCCCTTAGTGGATGGGTTGGAGAACAGCAAATGCATATAAGCAAAAAGGTCACCATGTTGCAGGCTGAATTGTTGTCATAGGGATGTGAAGTCCCTAATAGCTCCTCCATAGATTAACTGGTCTAGATGTGTCAAGCCATGTTTTTCCCGAATTAAAAATAGTCTGATGTAAGGCAACATTGTATTGGGATTTGCCCTTTAAAAGTGTTCTTAATTGCATAAATTTAGAGGTACCGCACTGCCAGTCATGAAGTCTATGTGCTGCACTTCATATAGTCACCAGGGTCTTGGTGAATGAGTTAGAAAGATGTGGGATCTTGAGTTGCTCTCATGTGGCTGAGAGCAAACCATGTCTAATGTCAGCTCCTAACTCTTCTTCATCTGTGTTTAGTTAACCTGCATTAAGGGTAGGTGTGCCTGTATGGATGAAACTAAGCTGAGCTGCTCAGTAGTATTTTTTGAAATCTAGAAGACCGCAACTTCCGTCCCTCACTGTCAATTATAAAATGTCCCTTCTTATCTGGGAGGGTTTATTATGCCACAGAAATCTATGTATTATAATATAAATTTTAGAGAAGAGCTGTTGTGGGAGCCAGATTGGAAGGGACTGGAATAGGTATAAGCATTTTGGTTAAATGATCATTTTTAGAACATTAACTCTACCTATCACTGAGAGTGGTAAGAAGCTCCATCTTTTTCAGTGATCTTTTATATCCGCCAGTAGGGGAGGGTAATTGAGCTTGTACAACTTGTTCCACCACATAGATATATAGACACCCAGATATTTTAGTACTTCCACAGGTTTAAGTCCCATACTATTGTTTACTATAATGTCTCTGTGGAGTTTGCCTATTGGAAAAAATTCGCTCTTGGTCCTGTGGCTTAATATACAGCCATATTCAGTAATGAGTGCCTGTAAATGAGGAAGGCCTACTTTTGGGTTTTGCAGAAAGGGAAGAAGATTATCTGCAAATAGGGAAGCTTTATGCACCTCTCCACCTATTCTACAACCTTTAGCACCCTTGTGGTGGCTGCCAGCGGTTCCAGCTCAAGGACATATAGCAATGGGGACAGAGGACAGCTCTGCCAGGTGCCTCTGGTTAAGTTGAATGTCTCAATCAAACCACTATTTATATTTATCTTGGCGTTGGGATCTTTAAAGAGAGATCTGATCCAGCTCATAAGCTGATCACCAACGCCGAATGCATGAAGCACTCTGAACATATACCCCCACTCAACTTGGTCAAAGGCCTTTTCAGCATCCAGAGCTAGTACTGCTGCTTCATGCCTCTTGGAGTGTTTGGCTCAATGATAGATGATGTTTAGTGTGCACCTTATATTTTGCTTGCCCTGCCTCCCTTTAACAGAGCCAGATTGGTCTGGATGAATGCAGTGTGGCAACACCTTTTCCAATCAAGAGGCTATTATTTTAGCTGCAATTTAATAATCAACCATTATTATGGAAATAGGCGTATAGGAGGTACATGGAGTCAGATCTTTGCCTGTCTTGGGCAAGACTGTTATTGTAGTAGACTGAGTTGGGGGGGGTAGAGCTCCTTTAGAAAAGCTCTCCATGATCATGACAAACAAAGGCTCAGTTACTAGCTCCTTAAAATCTTTAATGAAATCTATGGGTAGGCTGTTTGGATCCAGTGCTTTCCCACCCCACAAAGCACCAATGGCAGCCTGCACCTACTGCAGCAGAAGGGGGTAGTCTAGAGCCTCTGTTTCCTGGGGATGAATAGGAGTTAAGATAGATTTATTAAAAAATGCTTGATATTGCTCAGGTGTGGGTATGGTTTCTGAGTAGTATAAAGTACTGTAAAACTTAGTAAAGGATCCCTTATATCATTATGCCCCCAACCATCCCCTTATCTGGGTGCTAGATACGTGATGCCATCTTTTCTCCTTCTCATTGTCTCAATTTCCAAGTCAGGAGCTTCCCTCCCCTGTCACCATCAAAATACCTCTGCAGCTGGTTTAGTAATATGGCCCTCTCAATCCAGGTGAATTGGTAAATCATCAATCATGATTTTTGAAGGTCAGTCATGACTGATTATTGTTAATCATCAAATGTTACCATAAGGTCATAAAAGGAGATCATGATCTAAGATCATCATCTAGATCATGATTTAATCATCAAACATGAACTTTCAAATCACCAGCTGATGAATATTGATTATTTTTGTAAGCTTAAATCAGTATGATGGTTGTTGCTGATCTGTGGATGATCAAGTGATGATCATTGACGATTATATTAGTTCAGTATTATAAGATTGCAAGTCACAGAAGTAATACTTAAAGTTTTATTCATTAATTATGAAACTATGAGTATCACATAGCAGCAAAAAGAGAATAATGGATAGCTATGTATGTATTACCAGTGAGTAATACCATCGAGAGGTTCTGGACACTCAATAACCTTGAGAGCAAAGCTTGAGAGGTCACTGAGTGTCCAGAACCTCGTGATGGTTAAGCTGACCAGTAATACTTAGCTATCCATTGTTTTTTTTAATATGTGGATCTGAGTGTGTGTCTTACCATTGGTGGCTTCTTGTCTGCTTGGAAAGTTATGCCTTCTGTTGGCTGTGCTGCAAGATGCTAAGCCATGTAGAACAGTCTAAAAGAACTGTTTAAAGAATTACATTTAACTGGTGAAACAGTTTTAAAAGTGCCAGTGATTAGTGGCAAATGTTCAGGTGCCAGTGATTGTGGTAACAAGAAAAAAATGCATTTTAAACTTGCTTGTGGCGTTTCAGCGGCTTGGTTCATTTTTCAGTCCGATTCACTGTCCGATTAGATGACGTAGCATCTCTTTCTGGTTGGCTGCGGACACTTGTGTATATTTATTGAGACATCACCAAAAAAGGTGCAGTGACTCCCAAAAATGTTTCCGGAGGTCGTGGACACTTGGGAGTTAGTGTTGGTTAGCTTGCTTCGTGAGGTAATTTCCTGGCGTCCTTTCCTGGAAGTAGAATGGATTTCTTACATTTCTGGTGTGAGGTGCTGCAGTGTCAGTGGGGTGATTGAACTGGTCAGGACACATTGGGGCTGTGCAGGCTGCTGCCTGGAGGTTGATGGCTGCTGGAGGTCACAAGACAGGATAGCACACATTCTTTTCTGTTTTTCTTTGGACAAGGTACTATATGCGTTTATGCTCTGAATGCTCTTTTGCCCGGGGAGTTGTGCTACATTTGTTGGCACAATATTTGAATCAATAAGCATCTGAATCTCTGTCTTCCATGTGGAATGATTCATTATTCTTTTCTGGGGGTATGCCAGCAGATTTTTGTAGAAGCTTTAATATTGAATGGATTTTGTTTTCCCCTATCGTCATGCACCTATACCAATAACTGGTGGCTTTTAGTTTGGTATTTGGTGCCAGGTAGAAGGATGCATCAGGTTGTAGCATGTCTGGAGGTCTGTGATTTGCCTACTTTTTGTAGGCAGTGATTGGGTCTCTGTCGAGGTTTTGGGTATTCTGGTACGTTCGTGGAGCCACAGGTCTGCTATCTCTGACGTTAACACCTGTTCTTGTTTTGGTCTGTCTCTCATGATATTCCAAATATTCCTTCCCTTCAGAGTCTGTGCCTAGAATTATGTCTCCCCATCTTAATTGGTATTGTTTGTTTTTGCACAGAGCAAAATGTAGACTGATGTTAAAAAAACATGTTGAGTAAGGCAGTTAGCGAGTGGCAGCCCAGTGTACCAGTGGAATAGAGCAAATTGATGTCTGTTTCAGACAGGGGCTGTGCTTGCCTGGGTCAGTTCTAGAGACCCATTTTTTAAAAATATTTCTGCTTTGCTAGGAGAATGTCTAACATTTGCTTGAACGTACCAGCAGGACTTTGGAATATGGATACCTCATAGGATACCTCATAGTTTTTCTTCATTAAATGCCTGTCTATGCTTGCTAGCACCCCCCTTGTTGTTGTGGACTCATATTCTGAGCCATCCTGCTTCTTCAGTTGGTAGACAAAGTCAGCTAAAGTTGCGTCTAACCCATTTGCTGGTATACTTTCTATTTCTCGGGACTCATCAGCTTTAGTAAGGTAGGCTGTGAGGAGACAGAGGTTGAAAGCCATCTTTTTCTGGGTATTTATGTTCTCCTGTTGCTGGACGAATTTTAACCTGTCTTCTGTGGTATTTGATTGTTTTCAGAGAGACATAGTTGTACTGTAAGTCAGAGAAAAAAATGCTTCTCAATTTTTGAGCAGAAAACAGTCGTTTGAACTAACAGTGAACACTGCAGTTTCAGTGAAGCCTGCCACATGCTGCGAAGGTGACAGTTTTCCCGGTGCTTGCGATCTGTGTTCTTTGTGATAATACTATTGTTCCCATCTGAACGATAGTATTATCACTTGTGAACGATGGTATTACCACTGATGAACTGTGGTATTATCACTTGCTGGGCGATGCTATTATGGAGTTTTTGTTTTTTTTTGTATGCTATAGTGTAGTATTAAAAACGAAATCCATATATTAAATGCAAATTAATTATGAATTATAATGTAAATCATGTGAAATCAAGTTTTAATCCCATTAGGAGGAGTACAGTACATGCAGTGTCTGGTATAGGATACATATTTGCATACCTAATTTGCATATTTCAGCAGCACAGTTTACAGAACAAAACAATGGTAATTTCTAGTTTTTAAATTAATTTTACATTGACAGTATTAGTTTGCAGACTATAAGGGAAGGTTCTGAGCACAAACCAAATACTTTTAGGAACTCACCACAACCACAAAATGAACTACTTAATGGGGATATATAAACTAATATGAGCCCTTTTTTTTCTAATAAAATGTGAAGTATCAGAGCAAGCATAACTAAAAGCAGATATCGTAACTGATCATTGCAGTAAAGTGGTCCAAATACAACATACATTTCAAAAGTACAGAGAAAAGAAGAATTTCATTTTAAAATGAATTTCTGTGATCTTGACCATAGGCAATCATGATGATATGAGCATCATTAATCATACTTGCCATCTCCATGACTTCATGTTTTTTGATTGGTGGCCATTAAACGTTGATGGTTAATTATTGTTAATGATGATCACAATGATGGTTTTTGAAGCTTAAACACGATCTCTGAACATAAGTGGATAATGATCGTTCATGGTACATCATTAAAAAATCATCTTTTTGACTGGGAATGGCTACGGTGCTCAGAGGATTAACCTGCTATTTGAGCTTTTGTAATAGGTGATATAGATTCGGAGTGGGGTTAACTATATGAATTCTTTCCACTTCTTTAATTTTACTTTAAATTTGTCTATTTCTTTGGACTCCCCTTTTCGTTTATATGAGGTGTATCCGATGGCCTGGCCTCTAATGTAGATCTTCAGAGCTTCTGATCTGGTAGTGTGGGAGGTGTCCCCTTAGTGATTAAGAGTAAGAAACTCAGTGATAGCCTGAGCCATGCCCTTGACAAATTGAGGATCTTTAAAAAATACTGGATCTAGCTTACACTGCCTTGTAGGTGTCCCCAAGCCATGTGCACTTAATCCTAGATGCAGGGGCATGTGATCAGATTCAATTGCTGGCAGGTATTTTACAGTGTTTACCCTGGGCAGAAACTCAGTTGTACAGAACAGGATATTTGGTCTTGTGTGCAATCTACTGTATGAGAATGGGAAAAGAAGCTGTATTCCCTTCCAGATGGATGTTTTTGATACCACACATCAACCATGGTGAACGTTTTCATAAGGTCTATTAGCCCCTTTGCGTTTTTAGATAAGGGAGCAGGAGCTGGGCTGGATCTATCTAGAATTGTATTCAACACACAGTTCGTGTCACCTCCCAGCACCCAGGGACTGGGGAGCTGTGCCATGTCAATTAGAGCCCTTTGGAAAAGGGGAACCATCATCAAGATTGGGGCTATTCAAGGCTCCAACTGAGAGGCAGTTCCTATTGTTCGTCTCAGTTTGGGCAAGTACATATTGGCCACGGGGGTCAGAAATGGACCTGAGCACCACCCCAGAAAACCCTAGTCTTGGCCACACAACTACACCCCTGGCTCGTGAGCCGAAACAGGATGTACCCCTCCAGCTTTCCCATGTTTGCTCCACCTTGGCTGATGACATGTGTGTTTCGGGCAGCAAAAATATATCTGCCTTAAGTTTTTTTTAAGTTTAGCTTGGATTCTTTTCCATTTGACCACATGCTTTAGGCCATTGACATTCCATGTAACGATATTTAAGTTATTAGCCATTGTCACTTTTAGCCTTTTTAGATTGCTTTCATCTCCCTGCTAGGCTGCTACTTATGGAAAGAACATTTGCCACATTATGAACATGGGTCCCTGTTTTCTGCAGTTCTGCAGTGTGCGGTGATTGCTTCAGAATTAAGACCTAATGCAGAATTTGGGTCTGATCGTAGAAATTGCACAGACATTGCCCCAGTAAGTTAGATAGAGACAGACACCACTCCTTCCCACTGATTCCTTGGCTTGCTTGTAGCTTATAAGAACTAAAATTTAACCCCAACCATTTCAGCCTCTCAGACCATCCCCACCCAGCCCTGAACCCCCCTTGAGTAACCCTATTTTTTTAATATTTCACCCTTTTTTGGTCGAAGGTTGTGCGATGATTCATTGCCTTTCCCCATCACTGCTATTGTCCCAGAATACCTATTTCTTATCCCAGTAGTGCTTTCTGGGGCCCACACAAAGCCATACTGCGGCATGAATCCCACATTTAGGCCCAGCAGTAATAGGATGAGGCAATGGATCGTCCAACAGTGTTGAACAAAAAAAGGATGCCAATACACTGAGTGACTCAATGAGACTCTGGGAGGAATGACTTTGGGCCTAAGATCTGCAGGTTTGGTATTTCTTGTTTCATGAGGTGGCAGAGTACTGTAAAAGAGGAGACCCTACAGTACTTTTGAGGGAGGAAGGATCACTGTACAGTGTTGGGCTGGATAATGACATGCATTTAAATGTACACGGCCACTCAATGACATTTTCAAGGCTGGTTAGGAAGTTGGTGGGGCTGAGATGGGCATTGGTGGGTTTGACCTGTTCTAAACTTACGACAGTGCAATGGGCAAAGTGCTAGCTGGGGGGACCAATCCTTATGGAGTTTAGAGCACAGAAGGTTGCTATGGATGGGGCTGGGGGCTGTCAACCTAAGGGTTAACTCTGGTGCCTGGGGGAGAAAAAAGTAAATTATAAAGATGCAAGCAGAGGGACAGCTACGTAAATACAATTATTGGGGCAGGAAAAGAATGCTGGCTAGACTGAAGACATGAAAAAGATGAAGCCAAGGTAAGAAAAGTGAAAAACTAAAGATAAAGATTATGTAAAATGTGGAAACTAAATAAGGGAAGAGGGAAACAAACAGACAAAACAGAGAAAGTTACAGTGAGATTGCAGATGAAACATTTTAAAATATTTTAACATTTATATGTTGCTCTAGGACAATATGCAAGGGGGGCAAGATAGATTCCAAGCTCACTGCATCCCAATTAAAAATTTCCCTGAGGAACAAGTAGATTTACTTAGAGCATCAATGACCGTTTAATACAGTAGTCAGCTTTTTTTTTAATTCTTTTGTAACCGGGTAAGGTTACCAAAGAATAAATCCAGTGTATCTCACCCCGATTAGAATGAATCACATTTTGACTCTGTGGAACTGGCAACCCTATCTCTTCAACATCCCTAGTCTGACAGCCTGCCCCAGTGCATTAATGTTCAGTGATATCATTTTTGGAAAGCATTGCAGAGACCATCCTTTTCCTTTCTGGGATGGGTAGTGGTGCTGAGCTGGGCAGGGTGGGTTACACTGGATTTTAAAAACTGGGATCAGGCAAGGCAGTTGAGGGGACAGGAGCATGTTAGGGAAAGGAGAGAATATCTTGCTGCCATTAGGTCTAGGGTAGGGGAGGTTGAAAAGTGCATTACTACCATTAAGGGGGAGGGTGATGAGAGAGACAGCATTGCTGCGATTAGGTCTGGGTAAGAGAGGAGAGAAGGGATTATTATTGCCATTATGTAGACTGGGGGAAGAGTGAGTATTACTGCCATTAGGTAGGCGTGAGGTGGGGGAGGAGAAAGCTTTTCTTTTATTAAGTTTTGGGGGGGCAAGAGAGCAGAGAGCATTGCAGCCTTTTGGTCTGGAGTGGAGGAGAGAGCACTGCTGCCATTTTTTTTCCTCTGGGGGAAGGAGAAATTTGCAGCACTTAGAAACATAGGCCGTGTTTACACGTCTGACTTTGTTCCTTCTGTGGAGTGTTGCAGCACTGCCCTGAACAACAAAGATGCTAAGCTTCTGCATCTACACAGCCCCTCTCAGCACCAATGTAGACACGCTGGAGAGGGGCTGCGAGTCAAGAGGTAGTCAGCTGATAAAAGCAAAAAGATGCCCACAGGGTCTCTCATGTGGGAGTGAGTGGTGCAACCTGTCCACATGGCTGCTTAAACCGCTTGCTCCAGAACGCGTTCCCGATTTCAGGATTTTTTTTATTTATTATGAGTACTGAATCTTAATTAAAAAAAAAAATGAGAAACAGAAGTCTAAAAAAAATGTCCAGCTGTGGGGTAGAACACTACACCATTGTCACAAAGAGCAGTGGTTTAATCCAGCCAAGCCACCAAGGCCCTGTACACATTGGGGAGCTTAAAACAGTTTAACTGCCGTAAACTGTTTTAAGCTCCCAGAACACAGTTTGCATCCACGCTGTAACACAGATAAAATCGTGTTACAACCATGTTCTAAAACCATGCTAAAACCCTCCTAGAGAGGTGGTCTTTAGCACGACTTTAGCTAAACACAGTTGCCTTAATCCATGTTAACAGCAGTGTGTACGCAAACTGTGCTGTAACATGGGTTAAGGCAACCTGTCTGGTGAGAAAATCCATTTTGTCAGCTGCAGAATGAAAAAAAAGTTACATTACAGGCACCGCTATGCAGAGGAACAATCCCCGATTCTGACCATATATTTTTCGTCCCAATCAGTTTTGGTGTCCATTCACAGGTATCCCATCATGCACTGTGGCACCAACCATAACCCATAATGCTTTGAATTGGTGCCACAGTCATGCCTGGGAACCCCATCCACCTGACATGGTTGTCGGAATTGAATGTGGATGCTCCGATCATGCTAGGGACTGATTTATAAAATGTTTTTAGTAACTTTTTATAAATGGTCCCTACAGTGGACAGAGCCTTACTCTACAGGTTTTCAGTGAGTCTTACTTCTTTACAGAAATAGACTCAAAGTTTGCAGACTTACATAGTGATCATACACACATAAGGAGGCAGTATAGTGCAGTGGTTTAAGGCTCTGAGCTACAAACCTTGAGAGCTGGGTTTGAATCCCATGGCCCCCACTTGCATACTGTGAGACCTTGAGCAAGTCATTTAACATCTTTGTGCTCCCAGGTCACAACTGTAAGCAAGCTTTCAGCTTAGTGTGTCTCTCCTGGTTAAAAAAAAATATATATAAAGTTGACATTTAAAAGTAGAGCTGAAAATTATTTTACATATATGGTACTAACTAAAAGGAAAAAAAAAACAATGAATTTCTCACTTTTTGCTGTGGAAATCTATATATGTTGAGCATCGTCTGCTGTCTCCCTCATAAACATGATCTTCAAATGTTTTCCATTGATTCAATGGACATTTTCATTGCTAGTTTTACAAAAAGTGTGAAATTCTTTTTTTTTCTTTTAGTTATCTTTTCAGAAATAGTGTACTGGTGTATCTATTAAGTTGTTAAACCTGAAGTTTGAGAAGTCCTGTTGTGTCTGACTATTCTTGTTTAGAACAAGGTTTTGGAAAGTTTGAATGCTGTGGATGTCGACTAGAGCCCCAAGAGAAGGGAACTCTGTAGACGGCTAGCGATGTTTTTAAATTCTAATTCTATTTCAATTTATAGCTGCCTGGAAACTTTCTTGCTGCCGGTCATTCACACCTTAAATTGTTCCTAACAGGGTCAGCATAGCTCCATAAGTAAGAAATGATTGCGGTCAATATATTGCTTACCTTGTTGTAAATGTGGAGCAGTAGAATGATTGTCTGCCATATAGTATTGACTGTTTATCATGGCTTGGATTCCTTGAAACATTAGTATAATACTGACAAAGACCAAGCAGGAAAGAGACCTAGGGGTAATCATATGGGATGATCTGAAGGTGGCCAGGCAGTGTGACAAGGCAGTCAGAAGGGCTAGTGCAATGCTGCAGTGCATAGAAAGGAGCATCCCAAGAAGGAAGGAGGAGGGGATAACCTGCAACTCATAATAATAATAATAATAATAATGTATGGTGTACTTGAGCCAGACGTGTACTATGTGATTTTATTAATAAAAGAAAATCAGTTTTGGAACTGTATACATGCGCTAGTCACCTTATTTCTGTGCCACAAAACTTTGCCCACTGCCACAGAAGTAGGCCTAATGGTGCCGCAGAACTTCATAGCCACTGCCGCAGATGTTAGGTCTACTGTGCTACAGAGAACAGGGGGCCTTGTGAAAAGGATTTTGATATTATTTTATTTTATTCATTGAGAGAATCGGAATTACAATCCTTTGAGTCATAGACTCCTTTGCAAAAACTTCACATCAGTACAAAAAGCACAAACATTACATTTAATCATATTATACATAAGTCACACAGCTCAGTGTATTTACATTGGTGGGTTACCACCTCTAGGAGCTTAAGAAGACCCTGAGTCATAGTAGTGAGACATGTCAGGTTACAGATTTGGAGGGTCATTAACAGAGCCCTGAGTCAGAGTTTATATACGGCTAGATTGTATGGCCTGAGGATGTAGTCATGGGATGAGCAAGACATTTATCATTAACATTGAGGAGTTTTCTCCCTGCTCTGGAGCCAGAGGCTGTCTGCAATTTGCCTCCTTTTGTGATTTGGACAAGCGGGAGAAATGTCAGCTACAGCCACAGGCCGCCAAGTCAAGGAGCAGGTTCTTGATACCAGTTTTAAATTGGCCAAGATTGGGGGCCAGGGAGCTAGAGGGTGGTAGGTTGTTAAGCCAGAGGGGAGCATGATAGCGGAAAGACCTTTGCCCTAGTGAGGTCCTGCAATGGGGGACTAGGAGGGAGGTGCTTGCAGGGCGTCTAGGGGCCCTCCTGTGTGGGACTGCCTAGATGATGGGGTGGAGGCCCTAGGGTGTAAGATTCATAAGTATTTTTTAGGCTTGGAGGCAAGTGTGATACTTAAGCCTCCCTTTGAAAGTTAGCCAATCTGCAAGCTTGTAGAGCTTGCACGTGTTGGTAATCTATCGCAGCCTGTGACCAGTCGGCAAGCTTTATTGAGAGCTAGGTTGATGCAACGTAGGGTTGTTTTGTCTGTGGTGCCGTAAATTACAATGCCGTAGTCCACCAATGAAAGGACTGAGCAGGATACAGTGAGATGTAAGGCCTGAGGGGGTAGGCAGTGGTTATGTCCGTATAGAATCCCCAGCCTGGTGTTAACAGCAGAGGAAAGGTGTTGAATGTGTGTGTGGTAGGTGAGGGATGTGTCAAGAGTGATACCCAGATATTTGAAGTTTGAGACCTGTTCAGGATGGGGGCCCTGTGAGTTTGAGATGGGTAGAGGGGCAATACTGAGTGGGCTTTGGTGGTGGGCATAGATCATGGATTTCTTCTTGTTGTAATTGATGACTAAAACGATGTTCAGTGAACCAGGATTCTGTTTTTCTAAAAAAGCCTTGTAGGGCAGTTTGGAGGGAGTTAGGATTGGGGTGTTTCCAGAAAACTACGGCATCGTCTGCATAAAGTAAGAGCTTTCCGCTGCAGAATTGCGGGAGGGAGTTAGAAAGAGAGTGAAAAGTAGTGGCCCTAGAATAGACCCTTGCGGGACACCTGTTAGGACTGGTCTCTTGGAGGAGATGGTGGAGTTAATTTTGACCTGTTGTATCCAGCTAGAGAAATAGTCTTTGAACCAGAATATGGCCACAGGGGTGAAACGGTAGGAGGGAAGGGAGAGGAGAAGTAGTGCATGACTGACAGTATCGAATGCTTTGGTCAAATCGACGTAGAGCGCACCTGCTAATGACCCTTGTTCCAGGGCCTCATGTATGTATGATGTGAAATCGAGGAGGGCAGTGGTTGTGCTATGTCCCCTCCCGAAGCCGTGTTGTTCTTGGCAGAGCAGATTATGTTTGGCCAAGTAATCAGTGAGCTGGTCCGACGCAATTTTTTCGAGAGCCTTTGGTGGGGGTAGGATTGAAATGGGTCAGTAATTACTGGGGGAAGTGGGGTAGTGTATGGTGGAATGCAGTTGTGTATGGAAATCCATACACCACACAAAGTCATTCTTAATTGGGGGTGTGGCTTAGACACTATAAAAGCAGGTGACTCAAATTACAACTTCCTGTTGCTAGCCTTTTCTTACTAATTGCCCTCCATCCCACCCCTCCATCCACCCACCCTAAGCCAGTTCTACTTTTATAGCCACTGGATTTGACTGTCAACAGGAAGTTCCTGTTTGGCAATAGGAAGGGAAGGATCATAGAGAAACATTGGTTTTGTCAATCCTAAAGGAAAAAAGTAGCTCACTCTCTCCCCCTAGCTGCTGGTGGTCTGACACTGAGCAAGGAAGAAGGAGGCTACTGAAGAATATAGGAAGTTGCTCTCCCAGAACAGGAAAGGTGAGAGTTGTAAGGAGAGCAGAGGGTAAGCATACAGAGAAACAGGAGTGGGGACGCACAATAAGACATGATAGGAGTGGTGCAGTGCAATGGCTGTGGGGTGGCAGTGTTCCGGGAGACATACTGGAGGCTGCGATGCTGCCCTATTTGCAAGCACATCTCTGGTCTGAGGGAGGAGGTTGCCCGTCTCCAGGCTGACCGGGCTAGGATTCGTGAAACCTCCTCCCCCACCCAGGGACCACCAGGGCCAATGTCACTACCTCAGAGGCTGCCAAGAAAGAGGAGAGGCTGGACCAGGGTGGGCTCAGGGAGGGAGAGGGTGGTGGAACAGAGTTGCATTCCTCTAGCTGTACCTCTCCACAATTCATTTGCTCTTCTGGTGGATAGTGGTTCCTCTACAGAGGCACCTGCAGTTGAGACCAAGGAGGATGCTGGGAACCTTCACAAAGGAGACCCACAGGAGGGCAGCATGAGATCCCACAGGGGAAGGAAACAACTCCTGGTGGGGGACTCAATCATTAGGGGGTAGAAATGGGTGAGGAAGGGGAGAGGGAGGTAAGGTGCCTTCCTGGCACCACGGCTTGGAGGGACAGGAAGCGAATCCTCAGGATCGTGGGAGCAGCTGCACAAAGGAGGGAGCTGGATGTCATTGTCCACCTAGGGAAAAATGACCTGGCTAGGAATGGGATCACAGCAGTGCAAGAGGAGTTTGTAGAGTTGGGGATAGGCCTTAGACAAGTAGCACATTCAGCAACCTTCTTGGAGGTGCTGCCTGTCTATGGCAGGGGTGATGCTAGGGTACTCCTCACCAGGGAATTCAATGAATGGTTGAAAAACTGGTGTGGAACTCAAGGTTTTGGCTTCATTGGGGACTGTGGAGCCACCTGGAGGGATGCAGACCTATACTGTTGCAATGGTCTGCATCTGTCCAGGGGGGGATCCAGGATCCTAGGTGAGAGGTTTAAATGCTTCATTGGCAAGCATTTAAACTAGCCAAGGGGGGGGCACTGAAAAGGAGTAGGGAAATCCCAGCCTCCCCCCAACAAAACACAGTAATTAGTGAGGTACACAGCAAGGTAGAGAAGTCATTAGGGAGCAGGACAGAGGTAAATGTCAAAAAAGGCAAAGGCAGTAAGGACAGGAATGGGGCTAAAAGGGGTAAGGCCGGCAAAAAGTGGAGGGTGATAAGTACCAATGCCCGTAGTCTGTGTAACAAGCTCCCTGAACTAGTGTCCTTGATGGAAGAGGGTTGCCTGGATATTGTGGCAGTCTCAGAAACATGGTACACAGAGAACCATGACTGGGATGTCAACATACCAGGATGCACAATCTACAGGAGGGACAGGGAGGGTAAAAGAGGAGGAGGAGTAGCTCTCTATGTAAAGGAAGGGATCTAAGCAACAGAACTAAGGAGTAAACGGAGCAGATGAGACACTCTGGGTCACCCTGGAGACAGGAAATGGCACCACAATCCGCATGAGGGTTGTATACAGACCCCCGGCTCAGGGGGAGGGAATGGACAAGAAAATGATTGAAGGCTTCCTTAGAATGGCAGAAAAAGGGGAGATATTTTTGATGGGGGACCTGAATATGCCAGATGTTAACTGGAGCACCTTTGCTGCAGGCACATCCAAGAGCAGGGTCATTCCTGATGCCCTACAGGGGGCATGCCTCAGACAGCTAGTATTGGAACCCACTCAGGAGGGAGCAGTCTTAGACCTGGTACTCTCAAATGGGGATGGAGAAAGAATCTCAGATTTAGAAGTGGGTAGCCATCTGGGAACAAGCGACCACCAAATAGTGTGGTTCACAATAAACACAGCTATACAATCAAGCCATACAGAAGCAAGAATATTGGACTTTAGGAGGGCTGACTTTGGGAAAATGAGAGAGTGCCTCAGAAAAGCACTAGCAAACAGGCAAGAAGGAGGGGTGGAGGAACAATGGGGAGTAGTCAAAACAGCCATCACAGAGGCAACAAGCCTTTGTGTAAAGCAAATCAACAAAACACAATGAAGGAAAAAAATGCTATGGTTCTCAAAAGAGGTGGCAGGGAAGGTTAAGGAGAAAAGGATAGCATTCAGGAAATATAAGGAAACACAGAAGGAGCAGGACAGAGAAATTTATCAGTTAAAGCAGAAAGAGGCTGGGAAGGCAGTCAGAATAGCAAAGGCCCAAACCGAGGAAAGGATAACCAACTCTGTTAAGAAGGGGGGATAAGACCTTTTATAGGTACATTAGGGAGCGAAGAAAGACCAAAGGAGGGATACTGAGGCTTAATAAAGGGGAGGGAATGTGGGTAGAGGGTGACAGTGAAAAAGCAGGGATACTGCACGAATATTTCTGCTCAGTATTCACAAAGGAAGAGGAGGGGGGAGGTACCTAAACCAAACAAGAGAAACACTCTGAAGACGGGGGTCGATACCAGTCCATTTACAGAAGAAAGCGTTCTGAAAGAACTAATAAAATTGAAGGTGGACAAAGCAGTGGGGCCTGATGGGATTCACCCAAGAATTCTAAAAGAACTAAGGGTAGAACTAGTGACACCACTGACTACTCTCTTTAACAAATCATGGGAGGATGTGGTGGTACCTGAGGACTGGGGGAGGGCAGATGTGATTCCTTTTCACAAAAGTGGGAGGAGGACAGAGGCAGAAAACTACAGAGCAGTTAGTTTGACCTCAGTGATAGGGAAAATGATGGAATCACTTCTGAAGGAAAGAATTGTTGAGTACCTAGAGGCCAGTGGGGCACAGGACCCAAGGCAGCATGGAATCACAATGGGAAGGTCATGTCCGACGAAGAATCTAATAGATTTCTTTGACTGGGTGACCAAAGTAGTAGACCAGGGAGGGGCTGTGGACATGGCCTACCTAGATTTTAGAAAGGCATTTGATACAGTCCCACACAAAAGATTAATACACAAGTTAGCTAGCCTTGGAGTGGGTCCCAAGGTGGTAGCCTGGATAAAAAATTGGCTAGACAACAGGACGCAAAGGGTAGTAGTAAATGGAGTCCACAGTGAAGAAAGGAAGGAAGGTTACTAGCGGGGTACCGCAGGGTTCAGTACTGGGACCGGTCCTTTTTAATGTCTTTATAAGTGACATTGCAGAGGAACTGTAAGGAAAAGTATGTCTCTTTGCAGATGACACAAAGATCTGCAACAGGGTTGATACACCAGATGGAGTGGAAAGGATGAGAAGGGACTTGACAAGGTTGGAGGAATGGTCAAATGTATGTCAGCTCAGATTCAATGCAAAGAAGTGCAAGGTAATGCACCTGGGAAACAAAAACCCAGGGGGAAGAGTAAGTACACAAAATGGGGGGTGAGATACTGACAACAGTAAAAATGGAAAGGGACCTGGGGGTAATTATATCCAAGGCCCCTAGAATTCTGCGGCCGCAGAATTTTGTGCAGAACTTGTAATCTACCGCAGAACTTCTGCAGTGCCGCAGAATTCACTCTTCTTGGTGATTTTTTATTAATATTTCTGTTTATCCATAGAATCTGGTACCCATCCCCCTCTTTTCATATCCCAAACCCGCCTTTATGCACATAATGTGATGTTATCATTGCTATAACATCATACATTAACTAATGAAATGACTGCATTCTGCAACAGAAATGAACAGTCACTTATCTACCACATGGCACAGCACATCATGCATGGTGATATTTGCTCAACCTGCACTACAGCCTAATACAATTTTCAGTCCTAAATTATTGCACTAGGGCCAACTTAAACAAAACCTTGTCAATAGCACAGACCTGTTAAGTCCATACCTCACTTTGTACAAACCTATTTGTGCCTTTAAGGTATAGAGACACCATCTGAAATGAATAACTGGTAAAATGAATTTGACTGTCATTTTTAAGAAAAATAAAGTAATTATGCCCCGAAAAGTGGAATATAATAATGTGTAGACCTGTTGAAAGAATAGACCTGTTATATAAATAATTGCCCTGTATGCATTTTTGCCAGGGTTATTGATTACTTATTGTCATTGGTTGATAGGATCACCTAAAAGTTATAGAGAAATGTTGTGTGCAGGGACAGCTGTTGGGCCAGAGGGTAGCATGCTGTGTTTCCGTGCTGGCAACTCAGGTTCAGAGATTACTGTAGCTCTGGGAGCTGGCTGGGCAGCACAAGGATTGGGGGAACACATCACTGTTCGGAGCCTGGGAAGGTATGGTGCAGTGTTCTGTCACATGGTGGACATATCGTGATGGGTTGGAGAGCTCTATCTCACAATTGGTTCACATGCATGTCATGGCCTGATGGTGTTACGCAGTGCATCAGGGAAAGCAGGTTGACATGAAAAAAGAGTTTTGCAATAACTCTTCTATTCCATTTCAAATGGGACCTGTATGAATGAGGATGCAAGTTCATGGAAATAAAAAAAATAAATAATATATGTATATATATATATATATATATACACACACACACACACACACACACACACACACACACACACATACAGTATCTCTCTCTCACCACACACACACACACACACACACATATTTGTATGTATTTTACAGATTGCATATAAATATATAAGTGATACACAGTGGGAACCTCATGAGTGGTGTAGAAAGCACACACAAATATATAAGTGATAGACAGTGGAGACCTCATTAGTGGGATATATAGCATGCATATAGAAATACCTTATTTATCACATAAGATCCTCTCTGCATATGTCATTTATGCAACATGCTAGGAGCTTAGGGAAAGAGACATCTGTTTTGCTTTTTTAGGCATAAAATTATTTTTATAAGTCTGTTATTTTTTTAACTAGTGTTACTGTGCTTTCCACCATCCTGATTGCTGTAACCACTGCCATGAAAGTGAAGTCAGGGCTGACAAGCTTACACTGTGATGTGGTAGTTTGTTAGTGCCGCAGAACTTCCACAGAAATTACAAACCACCGCCGCAGAAGTTCTGCGGTAAATGGTAGTCTTGCTGCAGAACTTGGTCCCACTGTGCCGCAGAAAAGTAGGGGCCCTGATTATATCAGATGACCTAAAGGTGGGCAAGCAATGTGAGAAGGCAGTAAGGAAGGCTGGGGGTATACTGGGATGCATAGGGAGAGGCATCAATAGTAGAAAACAGGAAGTTGTTATCCCTCTGTACAGACATTGGTGAGACCCCATCTGGAGTACTGTGTGCAGTTCTGGAGACCCCATCTCTGCAAAGAGATAGACAGAGTGGAGGCTGTCCAGAGGAGGGCAACCAAAATGGTGCAGGGTCTGCACCAGAAGACATACAAAGAAAGACTAAAGGAGCTTAATATGTATACCCTTGAGGAAAGGAGGGAGAGGGGGACATGATAGAAACTTTCAAGTACCTCAAGGGAATCAACAAAGTCCAAGAGGGTGGCATCTTTCAGAAAAAGAGATGTGCAAGAACAAGGGGCACAATTTGAAGATAGAGGGGGACGGCTCAGAGGTAATGTGGAGGAAGCATTTTTTCACAGAGAGGGTTGTGGACGATGGAACAGCCTCCCCACTGAGAAGGTCGTGGAGTCAAGAACAGGGGGGGAATTCAAGAATGCATGGGACAGACATAAGGCAGTCCTAGTGGGGGGTAGGAGGAAGTAAGCTGTTGGTTAACTGGGATCTGCAGCTTATTTGTTAGGTAGGAAAATGGGCAGACTAGGTGGGCCAAGCGTCCTTATCTGCCGTCAAATTCTATGTTTCTATGTTCTGCTTCAGTAGTGACGTCCTCACTAATGCAGAACAACTTTTCATTCTACGTTAGTGAGGGCATCACAATGCAACCTCCCCCACCAGTGCTGTTCTCCTTAATCTGCTTCCAGATTCCTAGAGTGAAAACTACCCTTGGCTCAGCAGCAATCAACTTCTCACTTCCATCACTTTGGAACAGTATGCAAGACTTATTAAAATTATCCTCACTTCCAAGCATTTTCACATTCAAAGCTCTATTAACGGATTATTTGAAGGAATCATGCAACTGTTTCAGATGCCAATGACCCCTAAGCCTCGGGTGCCACTCTCAAATCCTATGCCTAAATATCTCATCCACCCCACATTCCTAACAACAGAAACCTAGGACCTACAAGCCTAGTTCCCTTAATTCAAGATGACCCTGCCTATTCTCTACCTTTTACCTATTCTGGCCTCCCTTTTGGCTGCCTACTCTTTCACCCCAATTTCTACCCTATTCCTTAATACCTCCTTATTTTTATCATTTAGGTATGATCTTACTCACGGAGACTATATGGGATTGTTGTCTCTTCTCATTTCAGTAAAGCTTATCATTATGTACCTTTGCATGTTAATTATGTTGACCGGTATGTATAGGCCCATATTGACCGGCACCTTCACAATGTTTTTTTCCTTTTTTTTTTTTGCACCGTTGTCCACCATAATTGTAATCTTATGAAGTGTACTGTATTGTATTTATGCCCAGGATCACCTTGAAAATGAGCTTGCTCAATGGTGTTTATGCCTTGATAAATAAAGTGATTGATTGATTGATTGTTCATAGGATAGGGGGCAGTTGGAGAGTCACGTGTGTGAACTGGCCAGTGGGCTGGAGAGACGAGGATTGTGGGTCTCCGGCAGCAGACACTGGCCAGAAAATGCAAGTGATCCTGTTTTGGGGCACTATACACTATATAGAACAGTGTATGGCCTCCCAAACAACTCGGCAACTCTTCCCCCTTGTGTTTTCTATGACGGCAGAGGGACCTCTCTAGCTTCGCTCTTGAGGTCATCAGCCGTCATAGAAAACACTCGGGTGAAGAGTTGCCTTGTTGTGTATGGGAGGCCATACACTTTCCTATATGTCTTGTATTTTTAACAGATATAATTATTACCAAATTCCACCTCCTTCCTTATTGCCTTCTCCCAAACTTATAACTTTGACAGAAACATAACAGTATAACAATCCCTGAGAACTTCCCGCCCTCCAATCTCTGAGTTTCAACCCCAATCCCAACAGGACCGCTAAACAGATTAACACCAGACTCCAAAATGATGCAACCAGCACCGCTGGTGATACCTCCCCTCCCCTCCCTGCTGCTCCATACCTTCAGTGAGCCCAAAACACTGTCCCACTGAGTAAAGAGAAGCCTCCTACCCCTCTTCTGGTGCCAGGATCATATGATCTCAAGTCATTGACCCTGTCTCTACTGCTGGGTTTTATTAGTTGGCTCTGGCACCTTAATAGATACACCTATATAGACAAAAGTTCTGGTAGTGTAAATGGAAATATCCTCGCAGCCCTACCTGTAATGGGCTATGTGTAACAATAATGTTTATTTCTGCATGTTCCCTTGATATGGGACGCAGGTCCCTGTGTCATACCTTTTTCAAATCCTAGAGATTATTATACGTATTAGTCCCTACTAGCAGTAGTTTGAAGAACTGAAATGTGGTTATAAATCTTCGGTCTGCTCTGGCCTCTCCGGCCCCCCTTGCACTGATCTAAAACTAAGTGTAGGTCACACCCTCTGCACTTGTCTGTTAAAAAAGTAAATCTGCTGTGGCCTAGGGCTTCATGTCTCTAGTTATTCTGCTCCCCCTTTTACCCCAATCCCTCTCTATTTTTGCAGAACTTCATAGTTGTGCAGCAGAGTTAAGTTTGCTTCGGGGGAAAAAACTACACATTCATAGAGTGATTACATACTGCCTGCCACCTTCCCTCAGTCTTGCCCCTTGCATCACTACACTACTCCATTGTTTCAGGAGGATGCAGAATGTTAAAGTGTCTTGCCCTGGGACCACCTGCCACTGCCACCAGGATTCCTCTCATCTTCTGCTCATCCCCCCGTGTCTCTGTTATGGAAACCTCTATAATTACAGCCATCTCGATGGGACTTGGGTTAAAAGAAAAATAGACCCCCTTTCGTGAATAATCATGTAGACCCTAGCATGTTAATGGTTTCTAAAAGGCACTAATAGATAGACATTCCACAGCCCCTTCCCCCCCCATATAGGATGACCTGATATTCCCTAGTTGGTCAGTTATGTGGATCTGACCTTTGTCTTAATAGGGACTAGGTTCGAGCCCCTGTCTGCCCCGACTGTTAGTACTGTTTTAGGTACATTACTCCCTTATATTGTTTAATAGCTAAGGTAGCTGATGAGCCCACATCCTGCATCTTCAAGCCCCAATTGCATCGAACCCCACTGCTCATGATTCTGGGAGCTACTGCACTCTCACACCCTTACTCCTCCTTATTCATCTGCAACCATCAGTGGGGTATCTACAAAAAATTGCCCTGTCTACTTATTTATACTAACTAGACCCATAGAAGATGACAGACACATAGAAGATGATGACAGAAGGGGACCTGCGGTCCATCGAGTCTGCCCAAGCAAGGTATCCCGTGACCTATTGTGCACTGGTGTTCTGACCCCTATAATGACAGGTCATGGAGGTGCAATCTGAGTGCTGCCACAGCTCAAGAGCAGACCATTGAGCAAGATGGCTCCCCCCGAGCCTGCATTTACCACCCTCCAAACTAACACTATTCAGAATCCGTCCCCACCTTGTCTGTCCAGTGATCATAGTGCTATCCCCTGAGTATACACCAATGGGAATCGAACACCCAGATGTCAGTTGCCAGCATACGGGAGATGTATCTGATTGGGAATCCAGCATTAACTGTCCCACTCCTCAATGCAGGACCATGGAGCCAGAGATCAAGTGCAAGCTGGTAAGCTGGATTTTGAGTTTTACATGGTACATAAGTATCACTGCCCCTGTGAGCAGTCATAACTGCTATGGGGTTGCCTGTGACTGTGAACTTCTGTATTTTGTTGTATATCCTCTGGGATGCTCCATTAACCTTAGTGAACCCCTAAGCAACATTACAGAAGAATCTATCTGATCCCCCCCCAATAGATATACCCTTCCCAACTGAGCATGTGGATTCCACAGAACTGACAGAACATCTTGATAGCGATACAGGACAAGCCCCTTTCTGCCTCTTTAACTGTCAATGCAACAAGCACACTATTTTCTCACAAATCCTCACTGCCAGTGGCTTTAAAATTTACAGCTTTTAAACTCAGACCCTTAAAACAGCAGCTCCTGCAGCTCCCAATCTGGGAGATATCCTTCTTCATCCCTCCCTCTGCCAGTTCTACCCACTTCTGCAGAAGGTTTGCAACATATCTCTGCTATGACAGTTCACTAAACACATAAGCAGACATCAAAATAAAAAGTTAATGTGACAGTTGATGAGATTAATCTGCATCTCAGGGGCAAATCAGTGTGCACATTGGGCAAGAAAACCAAGTTTGATGTGTTGACTAGCCAGTCAAGCTCCATCGGTGCCTGCACCCCACAACGGTAATCCAGTGTGGTCAGAGCTGGCTCTTGGTGTTCAACAGCTGGAAACAAACTCTTCACAGCAATTGGGATATTATAAAGTAGGAGCTATCTGCAGTACATCAAGCTCCATTGCCTGTGTTCTGGGTAGCCCCGTCATTCTCACACTCTTACTCCTTCTTGCTTAACAGCAACCATCATTAGGGTGTCTACTTAAAACTAACCTGTTGACATATTTATACTCACAAAGCCCCAGTGTATTAGGTCATGGAAATGTGAACTGGGTGGAGCTGCAGCTCAGGAGCAAACCGTTGAGCAAGATGGTTGGCATCCTCCCCCACCAGTCCACATCTTCCATCCTCCATATCAACACTGTTAAAAATCCATCCCCACTTTGTCTGTCCATTGTGCATAGTGCTTCCCCCCCCCATGAATGCACCAGCAGGAGTTGAACACTCAAATCTCAGTTGTCACTATATGGGACGTGTAGCTAATGGAGCATCCAGTCTGCATTGTCCCACTCGCTAACGCTGGACCAGGGAGCTACAGATCAAATGCAAGTTGGTAAACTGGATTTGAGTTCTATATGATGCACACGTCAGTGCCTCTATGAGTAGTCATAACTGCTGTGGACTTGCTTGACTCTGCAAACTTCTGCATTTTTCATATATCCCCAGGGATGCCACTTTCACCCTAGTCAGCCCTAGAGTGGTGCTTCAAAGGGATCCATTCGATCCCTCCCCCAGATATACCCTTCCCCCAAAGCTTGTCAATTGCACAGATTTGACAATATGACTTGGTAACATTATATGATAAACCCCTTCCCCAGCCCTTTAACTGTCAAAGCTGAATGAGTACCATTTCCTCACAATTCCTGATGGCCAGAGTGTCTTTAAAATTTAAACAAAAAAAAAAAGAGAACTCAGACCGCACTCGATGTACGAGGGGTTTGCAGCAGAGGGGTGGCTACCCCAATCATAAGCACAAAGTTCCTGAACTGCTGCGCTCCAACCATTTTAAAAAAACACAAAAACAATATAAACAACTAAATAGTTGTATTTAGAGATCCACCTTGTGAGATCCCCTCTAAATACAACTATTTAGTTGCTTATATGGTTGTTTTTGTGGTTTTTTAACACGGTCGGAGCACAGCAGTTCTGGAACTTTGTCTTTAAAATTTATAGCCTGTAAATTTGGACCCATAGAACAATGTCTTGCAGCTCCCACTCTGGGGGAATACCCTTCTTTATTCATCCCTCTGCCAGTTTACCCACCCCTTTCCACTAGAAGCTTTACAGTACATCTCCACTTTGCCCATTCCTTAAATACATAAGCAGACAGTAAAAATAAAATAGTTAATGTAAGATTTGATTAAGTTGATTCGCATCTCAAAGGCAAATTAGTACGCAAGCTGAGAAGAAATAAAGAGAAAGAAGGAAGAAAAAGAAAGTCAAGTTTAATGTGCTGACAAGCAAGTCAAGCTCTGTCGGTAAGCGCACCCCACATTGGTAATCCGGTGCAGTCGGAGACGGCTCTTAGTGTTCAGCTATTGGAAACTGTCTCTTTGAAGCAATTGGGACAACATAAAGTACTAGCTACAGTATCTGTAAATAAAAATACCCTTTTTTTCTCCGATGCTGTATCATCGAATGGGAATACTGAACACAAGAATCAAAGACTGTCTGTATCTCAGACGCTACGGCCATTGTGAGCAGATAAAACATCCCAAGAATGATTGTCTCGATGTAGTGGAGTAGTAAATCCATAGACTGGGGTGCAACCTAGAATTTTAAGTGTCCAAGTAATGAGGTGAGGGTTTCCACAGGGGGACTGGACCTTCATGGCTTCATGAAGCAGTTCATAGTACATTTAAGTTGCTGAGGTGGTTCTGCGATCCCCAATCGATCCTCATTTGCCACCTCTTCTTGACCCACAAAATCCTCAACCTCACAGGGGCAATTAAAGAAACAAGGAGCTTGTTATTCAGAGACTGGATGGCTAGAGATGGGTTAATTCCCAGCTCAGTGTGTGCAGCTTAGCCTTCACACTGTTGATCTTTTGCCTCCGGCTCTTCAGGTCTCTGCTGTAGTCTTGAAAAATGAGCACTAAGCCATTACTAGTCTTCATGGGCCCTTTAGTTTTGAGAGCCTGCAGCACTCTCTCCTTATCCTGATATCTTAGGTATTTAATCAGAAAGTGTCTTGTTCAGTCCCCAGGCTGGGGTTTCAGTCCTATGTGGTGTGCTCTTTCCACTTTTTAAGTTGCTGCTTCAGTAGGCATACCAAGTTTGTGGGCAAACCATTTCTGAACCTCTGTCTCTGGGTTTCTGTCCTCAAGCCCCTCCGGGAGACCAATTAATCTTAAACTGGATCTTTGAGATCTGTTTTCCAGATCATCCAGTTTTTCTAGGAGATGGGAGTTTTTTTCTTTAAACTCTTTCCTTTCTTTAGAGAGCCGTACCATGGTGTCTTCGAAATCACTGATTCTCTTTTTGTGGCATATGGGCAGCTGCAGTATCGAACAGACCTGTAATGATATTTTAAAGATGCTGCATTTGAGCTGTCAGATTAGTGAACCTGCTTTCACCTCACTCTGCAAGTTAATTATCATGCCAGGTACTGCCGCTAAAGAGTAATTTGAGGAGTCGATTCCCTCGAAGGCTGCTTCTGTTGTTGCCATGCTTTGGGCCTGAGTTCTGCCCTCTGTTGGTGCTACAGACTTTGCAGGACCCAGTGCTGGCTCAAAAGTAATTGTAGTTTGCTTTTTCTGAGATTGTTGGCTAGCCATAAGGTAATACTGAAGTGCTGTAGAAGTTCTTTTGAAAATGAGCAGAAATAATAACTAATTTACTGTGTAAAGCAGGTGCCCTTCTGGAGCTCGGCTAAAACCTGTCAGTCATTTAAGTTGGCCAAGCCTCTCCCCCTGGGATTTATTCTTTGGTTAAGCTATTACAGTCAGCTCAGTATCTGGGTCAGAGTGCATACAGCCTTGAATCTGATCCTTGAACTATTGCTGCACTGGTTGTTCCCTGGAAACCTGTGCAGGTCTGTACCCAGATCATACAGCGGTGGTTGTTTTCTCTTGACTTTGTCGTGGTTTTTGATGCATCCTTTTAACATTACTATAAGCTATTAGGTGTCATGGCTGTAGACCATAAGTTAGTCCAAATTATATCTTGAAATGTGCAGGTGCTCCACTTGCCTATAAAGCGGAAGCAGATGCTCACCCATCTCAGTAGACAGCACTGTGACATAGCATTGTTTCAGGGAACCCATCTTCTTAATGTTGAGACCCCAAAACTCCATAGGGAATGGGTAGGCTTGGTGTTGGGGAGCACATACTCAAAATAATCCAGGGGAGCAGCCATGCTATTCCACAAACATCTCAATGCCCAGCTCCTAGCCTCTGCAACTTCTAGAGAGGGCTGATGGGTGCTAGCCAGGGACTTATCAACTCCCAACCTGTTTTACTGGGTAACATCTATGGCCCAACCACGGACTCAGGCACTTTCATCCTTGAAGTTGTCCAGGCAATATCAGGGCTTACACATGAAGGCAATAGACTGATACTAGGATGAGACTTTAACAAAGTCTGGGACGCATTTTTTTGACGTACTACATTGTCAGGGCCTCAGTATCACGAAGACTCGAAAAGAGCTTTTTTATCTAGCAGAGGAGTTTTATCTTAAAGACTCCTGGAGAAGCCATAATCCTGTGGGGAGAAACTTTATGTACCACTTCTCCTCCCCTCACCAGAATAGCAGTTGTATTGAGTTTTTTTCTGCTTTCTGTTAACACATGCAGGACATGCAACAGGTAGCATTAGGCCCAATTATCATATCTGACCATATTTGTGTGCACCTCACACTAGGGATACGTCTGAAGGAGACTGCCCCTTTGAGAATTCAGATGGACACTTTCTTGGTGTCTAGACCGAACTTTAACGAGTGGCTTACAGAAGAGATTTGCTCCTTCTTACTCATTAATGATCCCCCTGACCCCTTCCCCGAAATATTCTCTGGGATACTTTGAAATTGTATATAAGAGTCAGAGTCATTAGCTTCACATCATAGGCTGGGACAGAGACTGAAAGAACTAGAAGGATTGGAAAATGCTCTTCTGGAAAAGAAGGAATTATACGACTCAGCCAAAGTGCATAACCCAGATCTGCACTGGGAAATACTGCAACTTAAGTTTCAAATAAACTCTCTCTCATCAATGGCAGCCCAGAGTGCACTAATGTATGTGGCCCACAGATACTGGGAGTCTGGAGAGAAGGTCGGTAGACTTTTAGCTTATTGAGCTAAAGTGTAGCAGTTGGCCAGACATGTTGGCAGTATATGCCTCTCTGTAGGAGCAGTCACTAACAACTCAGAGGTAATTAACCAGGCATTTACAGAGTTGTATACATCTAGAGCAGATGCATCTACTCCACAATTGAGAGATTTCCTGCAGGACGCACAGGTGTCCAGTCTGTCTGATGATTAGATCATTGCTCTTGAAGCCCCCTTGACAATGCAGGAACTGGCTGGTGGCTGTTCCTAGCCTTGCTTGTAGAGCTGTTGCTAGCCTTGCTTGTAGAGCAGAAAGCAGCTAACTAAAAAAAGCTACATTTTCTTATTAATTTAAAACTTATATCTCAGCAGGAGTCAGTGTCTGTTGAGATTAAGTAGACAGATACTTTATTAGAAGTAGAAGGGGTCTTATTTAGGGTTAAAGATAAGAAAGAAAGTCAGTGTGTGTTCTGTGCTGGGAAGGGTATTGTATCAGCTGACTTTGCTAAACCAGTAGGAAGAGAGAGAGCTTAATTGGGGGTGTGGCTTAGACACTATAAAAGCAGGTGACTCAAATTACAACTTCCTGTTGCTAGCCTTGCTTGTAGAGCAGAAAGCAGCTAACTAAAAAAGCTACATTTTCTTTTTAATTTAAAACTTATATCTTAGCAGGAGTCAGTGTCTGTTGAAATTAAGTAGACAGACACTTTATTAGAAGTAGAAGGGGTCTTATTTAGGGTTAAAAAAAGAAAGAAAGTCAGTGTGTGTTCTGTGCTGGGAAGGGTATTGTATCGCTGACTTTGCTAAACCAGTAGGAGGAAGAGAGAGAGAGCTTAATCAGGGGTGTGGCTTAGACACTATAAAAGCAGGTGACTCAAATTACAACTTCCTGTTGCTAGCCTTCCTTGTAGAGCAGAAAGCAGCTAACTAACAAAGCTACATTTTCTTATTAATTTAAAACTTATATCTCAGCAGGAGTCAGTGTCTGTTAAGATTAAGTAGACAGATACTTTATTAGAAGTAGAAGGGGTCTTATTTAGGGTTAAAGATAAGAAAGAAAGTCAGTGTGTGTTCTGTGCTGGGAAGGGTATTGTATCAGCTGACTTTGCTAAACCAGTAGGAAGAGAGAGAGCTTAATTGGGGGTGTGGCTTAGACACTATAAAAGCAGGTGACTCAAATTACAACTTCCTATTGCTAGCCTTGCTTGTAGAGCAGAAAGCAGCTAACTAAAAAAGCTACATTTTCTTATTAATTTAAAACTTATATCTTAGCAGGAGTCAGTGTCTGTTGAGATTAAGTAGACAGATACTTTATTAGAAGTAGAAGGGGTCTTATTTAGGGTTACAAAAAGAAAAGAAAAGAAAGAAAGTCAGTGTGTGTTCTGTGCTAGGAAGGGTATTGTATCAGCTGACTTTGCTAAACCAGTAGGAGGAAAGAGAGCTTAATCGGGGGTGTGGCTTAGACACTATAAAAGCAGGTGACTCAAATTACAACTTCCTGTTGCTAGCCTTTTTTCTTACTAATTGCCCTCCATCCCACCCACCCACCCTAAGTCAGTTCTACTTTTATAGCCACTGGATCTGACTGTCAACAGGAACTTCCTGTTTGGCAGTAGGAAGAGAAGGATCATAGAGAAACATTGGTTTTGTCAACCCTAAAGGAAAAAAGTAGCTCACTCTCCCCCCAGCTGCTGGTGGTCTGACATTGAGCAAGGAAGAAGGAGGCTACTAAAGAAGACAGGAATTTGCTGTCCCAGAACAGGAAGGGTGAGAGTTGTAAGGAGAGGAGAGAGTAAGCTTACAGAGAAACAGGAGAGGGGACACAAAATAAGACATGATAGGAGTGGTGCAGTGCAATGGCTGTGGGGCGGCAGTGTTCTGGGAGACATTCTGGAGGCTGCGATGCTGCCCTATTTGCAAGCACCTCTCTGGTCTGAGAGAGGAGGTTGTCCATCAACAGGCAGACCAGGCTAGGATTCGTGAAACCTCCTCTCCCCACCCAGGGACCACCAGGGCCAAGGCCACTACCTCAAAGGTTGCCAAGAAAGAGGAGAGGCTGGACCAGGGTGGGCTCAGGGAGGAAGAGGGTGGTGGAACAGAGTTGAATCCCTCCAGCTGTACCTCTCCACAATTCATTCACTCTTCTGGTGGATAATGGTTCCTCTATGGAGGCACCTGTAGTGGAGACCAAGGATGATGCTGGGAACCTTCACAAAGAAGACCCACAGGAGGGTGGCATGGGACCCCACAGGGAAAGAAAACAACTCCTGGTGGGGGACTCAATCATTAGGGGGGTAGAAATGGGGGAGGAAGGGGAGAGGGAGGTAAGGTGCCTTCCTGGCGCCACGGCTTGGAGGGACAGGAAGCAAATCCTCAGGATCGTGGGAGGAACTGCACAAGGGAGGGAGCTGGATGTCATCGTCCACCTAGGGACAAATAACCTGGCTAGGAATGGGATCAGAGCAGTGCAAGAGGAGTTTGTAGAGTTGGGGAGGGGTCTTAGACAAGTAGCGCATATGGTAACCTTCTCGGAGGTGCTGCCTGTCTATGGCAAGGGTGATGCTAGGGCACTCCTCACCAGGGAATTTAATGAGTGGTTGAAAAACTGGTGTGGAGCTCAAGGTTCTGGCTTCATTGGGGACTGGGGAGCCACCTGGAGGGATGCAGACCTATACTGGTGCGATGGTCTGCATCTGTCCAGGGGGGAACCAGGATCCTAGGTGAGAGGTTTAAATACTTCATTGGCAAGCATTTAAACTAGACAAGGGGGGAGGCACTGAAAAGGAGCAGGGAAATCCCAGCCTCCCCCCACAAAACATGGTAATTAGTGAGGTAAACACCAAGGTAGAGAAGTTATTAGGGAGCAGGACAGAGGTAAATGTAAAAAGAGGCAAAGGCAGTAAGGACAGGAATGGGGCTAAAAGGGGTAAGGCTATCAAAAAGTGGAGGGTGATGACTACCAATGCCCATAGTCTGTGTAACAAGCTCCCTGAACTAGTGGCCTTGATGGAAGAGGGTTGCCTGGATATTGTGGCAGTCACAGAAACATGGTACACAGAGAACCATGACTGGGATGTCAACATACCAGGATACACAATCTACAGCAGGGACAGGGAAGGTAAAAGAGAAGGAGGAGAAGCTCTCTATGTAAAGGAAGGGATCAAAGCAATAGAACTAAAGAGTAAACAGGGAGCAGATGAGGCACTCTGGGTCACCCTGGAGACAGGAAATGGCACCACAATCCACACGGGGGTTGTATACAGACCTCCATCTCAGGGGGAAGGAATGGACAATGAAATGATAGAGAGCTTTAGAATGGCAGAAAAAGGGAGATATTGTTGATGGGGACCTGAATATGCCAGATGTTAACTGGAGCACCTTTGCTACAGGCACATCCAAGAGCAGGGTCATTTTTGATGCCCTTCAGGGGGCATGCCTCAGACAGGTAGTACTGGAACCCACTCAGGAGGCAGCAGTCTTAGACCTGGTACTCTCAAATGGGGAAGGAGAAAGAATCTCAGATTTAGAGGTGGGTAGCCATCTGGGAACAAGCGACCAGCAAACAGTGTGGTTCACGATAAACACAGCCATACAATCAAGCCATAAAAAAGCAAGAGTATTGGACTTTAGGAGGGCTGACTTTGGGAAAATGAGAGAGTGCCTTAGAAAAGCACTAGCAAACAGGCAAGAAGGAGGGGTGGAGGAACAATGGGGAGTAATCAAAACAGCCATCACAGAGGCAACAAGCCTTTGTGTAAAGCAAATCAATAAAACACAACGAAGGAAAAACGCTATGGTTCTCAAAAGAGGTGGCAGGGAAGGTTAAGGAGAAAAGGATAGCATTCAGGAAATATAAGGAAACACAGAAGGAGCAGGACAGAGAACTTTATCAGTTAAAGCAGAAAGAGGCTGGGAAGGCAGTCAGAATAGCAAAGGCCCAAACCGAGAAAAGGATAGCCAATTCTGTTAAGAAGGGGGATAAGACCTTTTATAGGTACATTAGGGAGCGAAGAAAGACCAAAGGAGGAGGTACTGAGGCTTAATAAAGGGAGGGAATGTGGGTAGAGGGGCAGTGAAAAAGCAGGGATACTGAATGAATATTTCTGCTCAGTATTCACAAAGGAAGAGGAGGGGGAGGTACCTAAACCAAGCAAGAGAAACACTCTGAAGATGGGGGTCAATACCAGTCCATTTACAGAAGAAAGGGTTCTGAAAGAACTAATAAAATTGAAGGTGGACACAGCAATGGGGCCTGATGGGATTCACCCAAGAATTCTAAAAGAACTAAGGGTAGAACTAGTGACACCGCTCACTACTCTCTTTAACAAATCATGGGAGGATGGATTGGTACCTGAGGACTGGAGGAGGGCAGATGTGATTCCTCTTCACAAAAGTGGGAGCAGGACAGAGGCAGGAAACTACAGACCAGTTAGTTTGACCTCAGTGGTAGGAAATGATGGAATCACTTCTGAAGGAAAGAATTGTTGAGTACCTAGAGGCCAGTGGGACACAGGACTCAAGGCAGCATGGATTCACAATGGGAAGGTCATGTCAGATGAATCTAATAGATTTCTTTGACTGGGTGACCAAAGTAGTAGACCAGGGAGGGGCTGTGGACATGGCCTACCTAGATTTTAGCAAGGCATTTGATACAGTCCCACACAATAGATTAATACACAAGTTAGCCAGCCTTGGAGTGGGCCCCAGGTGGTAGCCTGGATAAAAAATTGGCTAGACAACAGGATGCAAAGGGTAGCAGTAAATGGAGTGCACAGTGAAGAAAGGAGGGTTACTAGTGGAGTACTGCAGGGTTCAGTACTGGGACCGGTCCTTTTTAATGTCTTTATAAGTGACATTGCAGAGGAACTGGAAGGAAAAGTATGTCTCTTTGCAGACGACACAAAGATCTGCAACAGGGTTGATACACAAGATGGAGTGGAAAGGATGAGAAGGGACTTGGCAAGGTTGGAGGAATGGTCAAATGTGTCAGCTCAGATTCAATGCAAAGAAGTGCAAGGTAATGCACCTGGGAAACAAAACCCAGGGAAGAGACACAATGGGGGTGAGATGCTGACAACAGTAAAATGGAAAGGGACCGGGGGTAATTATATCAGATGACCTAAAGGTGGGCAAGCAATGTGAGAAGGCAGTAAGGAAGGCTGGGGGACACTGGGATGCATAGGAAGAGGCATCAATAGTAGAAAACAGGAAGTTGTTATCCCTCTGTACAGACAGTTGGTGAGACCCCATCTGAGTACTGTGTGCAGTTCTGGAGACCCCATCTCTGCAAAGACATAGACAGAGTGGAAGCTGTACAGAGAGGAGCAGCAAAATGGTGCAGGGTCTGCACCAGAAGACATACCAAGAAAGACTAAAGGAGCTTAATATGTATACCCTTGAGGAAAGGAGGAGAGAGGACATGACAGAAACTTTCAAGTACCTCAAGGGAATTAACAAAGTCCAAGAGGTAGCATCTTCCAGAAAGAGATGTGCAAGAACAAGGGGCACAATTTGAAGATAGAGGGGGGGACGGCTCAGAGGTAATATGAGGAAGTATTTTTTCATGGAGAGGGTTGTGGATGCATGGAACATCCTCCCTGAGGAGGTCGTGGAGTCAAGAACAGTGGGGGAATTCAAGAATGCATGGGACAGACATAAGGCAGTCCTAGTGGGGGGTAGGAGGAAGTAAGCTGTTGGTTAACTGGGATCTGCAGCTTATCTGTTAGGTAGGAAAATTGGTAGACTAGGTTGGCCAAGCGGTCCTTATCTGCCGTCAAATTCTGTGTTTCTATGTTTCTATGTTTCAGTCTTCTTACCAAACAGAAGACTCTGGGTCCAGATTGTCTCCCTGTAAAATTTCACCAAACCTTCATTCCTAACCTAGGAGATACTCTGATAAACACTTTTAAATCTTCAAACAACAATAGTGCCTTACCTCCACCCACCTTCCCTCCCTCCCTCCTCCTTCCTTGCTCTCGGAAGTGCTGATTATCCTCCTCCCTAAGGCTGGTAAGGACCACCAACTAGTGCAAAATTATAAACCAATTTCTTTGATTAATGTGGATGCCAAAATATTGGCCAAAATATTGGCAATCCATCTGTAGCAGGTCATCCCCTTTATCATTGAATCCCAGCAGGCTGCTTGGTGAAGTGGAGAATGACAGCCAACAATATACAGGAAGCCCCAGATGTCATGTGGTCAGCCACTAACAAGAATTATCCAGCACTCCTGGTCAGCGTAGATATCGAGAAAGTTTTCAACTTGGTTGAATGGGGTTACCTAACTCAAGCCATGCAATTCATGGGTGTAGGCCCCTCCTTCATCAGGTGGGTTCAGTTATTATATACAAAGCTGACAGCAAGGATTCTTATTAACTCCTCTGTGTCTGCTCCCTTTCATTTGAGTAGAGTACCAGAGAGGGATGTCCCCTTTCACCTCTTTTATTTATTATTGCGTTGGAATCCCTCCTTAGGAAAATACGTCACTCCAAGGAGATTCAGGGTCTCCAGTGTGGTAGTGTTTACTTAAAAACCATAGCCTTTGCTAATGATTTGCTAGTGGTATTGGCCCAACCTGAAACTTCCCTATCAACCCTATTATCTATATTAAATACATTCATAACCGTATCAGGACTTCAGGTAAACTGGAACACAACTGAGGTTCTTCCAGGTAACAAAGCGACTATGAAAGAACATATTAGGCATTTGGGTCTTCAATGGAAGTCTTTGCATATTACATACCTTGGGATACTCCTCCCAACCAACCTATCCCAATTAATGCTCCTAAATTTCAAACACCTCATCCTGCTCTTAGAAATGCACTTTAATCAGTGGATGAAGTAGAAGTTAACTGTTGCGGGGAAGATTGTGGCTTATAAAATAATACTGTTTCCCAAGATTCCATTCCTACTCAGCAGTCTTTCCATTCCTATTAGGAAGGAACTGCTACAAAAGCTGGAGAAGTTTTTCCTGTCTTTCTTGTGGGAAGGAACCAAACCCAGATTTAGCCAAATGAAGTTTCAAGCCCCTAGCAAATGTGGGGGATGGGCCCTGCCATGGCTTTGGGCATATCACCAGGTGGCAGGTATTAGTCAGACTATTTTGTGACTAATGCCACCATCAGAAAAGCACCCAGTGTGGTTCCTGCTGAAGCAGGGGGGTGGGGGCCCCACATAGGCAGTTTGCAAAGGAAGATGAATGGATGCGACCTGGAGACCATCTCATCAGTGCAAGAATTTGCAAGGCAGGCTTGGTCCACTTTGGTGAAGCCTCATGACTGGAATAAACATCATATTGGAAAATAGGAGCCTCTCTGGCATAATCCTCATATCTCGATTGAAAGTAGATCCCTTAACTGGGTGACCTAGGATGCCAAGGGGATAGGGACAGTGGGCCACCTGTATCAGTTGGCCAGTGCACCCCTGGATTCCTTCAAGTACTTGCAAAGGAAATATAATTTGCCTCATTCGGACTTTTGAAGGTATTTGCAGCTGAGACTTGCCCTGACTACCTACAGATAGAACCTAAACTCAGATCTACAAAAGACTCTACCGATTCATATCACTCAAAGGGTGGAAAACCCAAAGAGACTGAGGGGTAAAATCCACTTGTTTCTGTTAGAACCTCTATGCTCTCAGCTGAAATCCCAACAAAGTGTTTGTGAGGCAGAGTTGCAACTGGCCCTACCAGATAACTTCTGGTCCTTGGTGATCAGTAGAGCTCACTCAACCGTCAGAGATCTGTGGTACCAACTTATCCAGAAAAATATCATACATAGATTGTATCGTAACCTTGATGTCCTTCATAAAATGGAACTCTTGTCCTAAAACTCCTGCTGTCAGTGTCACAGGCATATTGGTACCTTTCACATATTCTGTGGCACTGCCCCATATGATAAAATTATTGGTCACAATTATTTTTCCTTTAGCCAGCAAGTCATGGGGCAGGCAATCCCAAGAGACACTCTATTCTGGATTTTGAGAGGACCATTACCAGACTCATTGCTACATAGGAAGAACAGATTATGGTTAATTCCTGCAGCACTAGAGGCTACACAGCAGATACTTCTCAAGTGGAGAATTGATATTTCCCTTTTCATTTTGGATTGGGTGTCTGCTTTATACAGGCTAGTGGAGTAGGAGCTCCTCTTGCACCTGGCCAGCCACTGATAGATTTCACAACCTTTGGTATTCTTTTCTACACCATGTTACTCCCTGCAACTGACTGTATTCTCAGTTCATTAATGTCAATGTAGCTTTAGACCTAATTATTTATATGGCATTTGTTTTCTATGCAGCTTTATTCTTTGTTCTACTTGTTGACTGATTTTCTTAGGTAGTATTTATTGATAGATATGTATGGCTTGTAATATATGCAATGCTTTTTAACTCATTCTATCCTATTGTCACTTAGAATGTTCAGGTACACTCTGTCTGCTGCTGGAACACCTGTGTTCCTGAAGGGGTTCTAGATCTGCAGCATACATACAAACACACTGTGCTTAAACCTACATATCTTAAAAACCATACATTCAATTTTTTTTTTTAAATCACTGTTTATACATCCCTCACCCCCACAGGCATTGCATCATCAGGAGTGCCAATGAGGCCTGTCCCCCACCTCTGCCACCTACCTGATTCCTGTGGTTGACCCCCATGGAGCCATGACTCTACCCCTGGGCGAGGAAGAGGTGGGGCGGGTTACACCCCGTACAATCCTGGTTTCGTCGGGGACTGTGGGATCAGGCAGGTGGGTGCAATGAGGAGACTACCTCAGTGCTCCATCTCCCCAGAGCCTGCAGGGCTTTTTCCATGTTTGTGGGGGAGTGGCACACACCAAGATGCCAAGGCATCACCGCCGACGTCGCCACTCCCTGTCCCTCGACGTGTGTTCAACACTTGCTGTGCCCCCGGCTTCTGCAAGAGGCCAGTCAAGCACTGAACACTGACACCCCTCCCTCCCAAGAGAGGAGAGCTGTCCTCCGGATACTCAATCCTCTCCTTCCCCTGCCAACCCCTGACGGCCCAGGCTCATTCCCGAACCCAGGTTGCTGGCATGGTGCGAGGTGTGTTGTCCAGCACCTCAACCCTCAGCGCCACTGGGCCGGGCCATACATCCAATTTTAAAACTGTAAAAAGAAATGTTTTTCAGGATGAAACATTTTTGAAAATGAGTGCAGTTTGTTAATGTCTATTTAACTGGATTTAGTGTTGTGTAAGGTTGCTTTTTGATATTCTCATAAATTCTGATGATTTTATCTAAATATAATTATGCTCTGTCTATGTAGTCATGCAAAAATATTACATTTCTGTAAAAGTGTTGGTCAAAATTGTTAAAAATATGCAGTAAACATCTGTCATTGTCTAAATATAAATTTCGACACGTTTTTACAATTTTTTTGTCAGAAATCAGTGTCTGAATCTCTTGTTATTATAGCTTGAGTTTTTTGTTCCACTGCAGTGGTTGGACTTTTTGCAGTGTTTAATTCTTCTTACCCACTGATTTTAGTTTATGAATCTGATTATCAATATTTTTGTTTTTTCCCCTAGTTTAGTAGAACATATTTATATACATAGTACCTTAGAAGGATATATCAGGAAGTGATAAAGGAAGGAAGTGCTTTGTGAGGTCAAGTGATGTAAATAGGAAGAACACTTGGAGTGTAGGTCAGTGAGCTGACACAGGAAATGGATTCATTTTTTAGTGCTGGAGGTCTCTCTGTGATTGACTGCATATTTATTGTAGTTAAAAGGTGTAATTTCATTGAAATAAACTATTTTATTGTATTTTTGTAATAAAATCCCATAATAAGTATAGGAAACTGTATTTTATTTGTGCTGTTTGCTTTATCATACTGTAAAGCATGATGTTTATTCCCCTCCAGTGGTTGGAATTTTTGCAGTGTTTAATTCTTCTTACCCACTGATTTTAGTTTATGAATCTGATAATCAATTTTGTTGTTTTTTCCCCTAGTTTAGTAAGAACATATTTACACAGTACCTCAGAAGGACATATCACGAAGTGATGCAGGAAGGAAGTGCTGTAAACAGGAAGAACACTTTGAGTGTAGGTCAGTGAGCTGACGCAGGAAATGGATACATTTTTTAGTGCTGGAGGTCTGTCTGTGATTGATTGCATATTTATTGCAGTTAAAAGGTGTAATTTCATTAAAATAAACTATTTTATTGTATTTTTGTAATACAATCCCATAATAAGTATAGGGAAACTGTATTTTATTTGTGCTGTTAGCTTTATCATATTGTAAATGAAGCATGATGTTCATAGAAAGGTTCACAGTCTTTCAATAAACATCATGTACAGAAATATTTGTATTATTTAATTTCCTGGCATAGTTTATTTTTTTGGGGGGTGTATTATGGGCTGGTATAATGTGAGACAATGATTGTATGATGAAGCACTGTGTTTGGGGGGACAGCCTGCATTCATGATACATGCTCAGATGCACTTCATATGTTCTAGGGAAATGAGGGGCTGTATGCATCTAATAATGATGCTAACAGACATTTTAGATACATTGTGGATATACGTATAGGTTAATGAAATTGCTGAAAATGCACTTTTAATTTGGGGTATATTGTGTCATGGGGAAGGGGGTTGGTCTGCCTGTATCAGGGAATGATGTTCATAGGCACTACAGTCACTTTGTGTCATGAACTGGCACCCATCCTTGCGGTATACTCAGTTATGGGGAAGCAGGTGGGGCTGCCTGCACCTGGTAATGGTGCTCATATGCCATGCAGAGACATTCTGGGTATACGTACAGGGTGATGACATGGGTGCCTATAAAGATTGTGTACTATGTGCTGTGTCACATGGATTGCCTGCATACACATGTGGTATGTTGCAGCATTCAGTATGGTGCACTGTGTGGGTGGGGAGGGAATGTGGGTATGCCTGGACCATTGAGTGATACTCCTTGACTCATGGGTACGCATGTGTACTATGTGCTGTGTTTCATTTGAATGGACTGTATAAGTCATACATTGACACTGGTCTCATCGCAGTGCATCAGAGGTAAGGGCTGGTGTGAAGCATGATGAGCACAAGGGACCAATCAAGTGGTTGTGGAGTGATTTGAACCTGAAGAGAACATCACAGTGCATCTGAGGGTAGTGTTGGAATGAATCCTGATGTGTACAGTAGACTACACCAGTGGCTGAGGAGGGATCCATACCAGTAATGCACATCACAGAGTGTCAGACTTAAAGGCTGGACTGAAGACTGATGAACAGATGAACTACATCAATGACTCTGGTGGGATTTGAGCCTGAACAGCACTTCACAGTGCATTAGAGGTTGGGGCTGGACTGATACCAGATGAGTCTATGGACAACACTATTGGCTGTGGAGAGATCTGAACCTGAAAGGCACTTCACTGTTCACTACAGTTTGGGGATCGACTGATGCATGGCAAGGAGATAGATCTTACCAGTGGCTGTGGAGGGATGTGAACCTGAAGGGTGCTTTACAGTGCATCAGAGGTAGGGGCTGAATGATGTTATATGAGTTGATGGACTACACCACTGGATGTGGAGGGTTTTGAACATGAAATGCACTTCACAGTGCATTATGGGATTGGTCTGGACTAATACATGATAAGTCGATGGACAACACCATCAGCTGTGGAAGGATCTGAACCTGAAATGCACTTTACTGTTCACTACAGTTTGGGGCTCAACTGATGCATGACAAGGAGATAGATCTTACCAGTGGCGGTGGAGGGATTTTAACCTGAAATTAGGTCTGAACTGACATCATGTGAGCCGATGGACAACATCAGTGACTGTGGAGGGATTCAAAACTGAACTGGCCTTTACAATGCATCAGAGGTTGGGGCTGGACTAATGCCAGATGAGTTGAAGGCAACAGCATTTTTTTTTTCATTTTAAACAATCAGCAATTGCGTATTAGTGAGAAAACTCAAGTGCAGAGCATGAGACAAACATGCTACTGACTCTAACCCGCTTATCATCCATAATTCAGGGAGCAACATGCCACATAGATATTAACATAGCCAGAATCTGAACATAAACTCTTTAAAAAATAACAATAGGTGCAGAATTCATGTGAACTCATCTAGTACATGCACCAGAAACACTGTCTTCCATTGGGCATGCCAGCTAAATCCATGAGATGTGATCACACAGGATGACTAGAAATTATCCCAAAATGAACAAAGTGACGACTATGAAAACTTTTGTAATAAATGAAAATAAAAACAAATAAATGCAGACTACAAATCAAGGTTTTGGCACCAAAACAAAGCAAATATTTTAGGATGAGAGCAGCGCCTCCATCTTGAAACAAAGTTTCCAGTCACCACGCTCTTCCTGCACCAATGTGTGCTCTGACTGGTTAATGGAAATAGTGACGTGTACAATAAGCATAGAGGAAGCATGGCAACAGTAAGGATCAATATGATCAAATGGTACCACACTACAGATCTAGAGCTTGGTGCGAGTGAGGGCTGTGAGCCCTTACTGAAACATAAAAAAAAAAAAAAAAAAAATCACTGTTCACTCCAGATCCTGGAGAGCCACTTTCCCTCCAGTGATGGTTGGAAAAAAATACCAGAGCCCTTGCTTGAATGCTAAATAAGGATTTATTCCAACATTTCAGGCACACACACATTGACTAGAATGATGGAAGGCACAACACAAAATCCGCGTGCAGGTTCCCTGGTGCTTCGCCAATTAGGGCTTCATCAGGGGGTTGGTGCCTGCATCTAAGACAATCCCTTTATACCAATTAAATTCAAAACTGATGATGTCAGAAAACCTGACCAATCACAGAGCTCGATTTTTAAATACAGAAATATTCAGCTCACTTAGGGGTATAAATGGACTAATAGTTATAACAATCATGATATCAGTGACATGTTATTGTAGAAAAATACCACAAAGGACACAACACAATGCACCAAAAGTGGTGACAGCCAATCAGATTGCTTGAATGCAAAAATACAAGTTATAAAATTAATTATAGTGTCAACCTGATTAGCTTAACATGTTACACTAAAACAAGATAATTTGTTGTTACTAGACAAACTGTAATGGCAACAAATGAGTATAATAATCATTATTCACAGCACAGGCAAAAATAGTAAATGTATGTATTTATTTATTTATTAAGGTGTGTTTTCTCAAAAATAGCCAATGGGAACACATATTATATTAGGTAAAATCAGTAATGGTATGATGTCCCCTATTGGCTGGTGCAACTCAATTCATCAAATGTAAACAAATGCTCGAGCAGCACCAAGAGAAAAACACGGACGCCATCCAGCGTCATCAGGCAATACAGCATATAATTTAGGACACCACACAGCGCCATCAGGAAAAAAATTATTTTTTTTTATGATGCCATATGATGTCATCAGGACATAATGAGTTAAATGCCCTTAATTATGGTTGTTTTTTTTCTTTTTTTATTGGTTCCAATGCACTTATTTGTATTTTTATTGATGTTTGACTTTCTATTGTTCTTGTCTTTTAAGTAATAAATAACATTTTTTTTAAAAGGTATGCTAGCAAAAAAAGGAAGACAAAGGGAGGGATTGTATGATTAAGGAAGGAGGGGGTGACTGTACAGAGGTGTTTCAATAAAAAGCAAACATCTTAAACAAATACTTCTACTCAATGTTCACAATAGAAGTAGAAGGGGAGGGACCACAAAAAAGGCACCAGGAGCTTTGATGGGAGGGAAATGGACACTAATCCATTTTCTATGGAGAGAGAGTCTGGAACCCACTTGCTGACCTGAAGGTGCACAAATCTATGGGGCCAGATGGGGTACATCCAAGGGTGCTGAGGAAGGTACTTGCTGCAACAAGCAGCATGGTTTCATTGGGGGGTCATGCCAAACAAATTTGTTCAGATTTCTTTGATTGGGTGACCAAGGAGAGTGAACAGGGAGGAGCGGTGGACATGGCCTATCTGGATTTCAGTAAGGCTTTCAACACTATTCCACATAGCAGACTGGTAAGCAAGTTGGATAACTTAGGGGTGGGAAACAAGGTGGTAACCTGGGTAAGAAACTGGTTAGCAGATAGAACACAGAGGGTAGTGGTAAACAGAATTTACTCACAGGAAGGGAGAGTGACCAGTGGGGTACCTCAGGAATCAGTGCCGGGACCGGTTTTCCTCATTGTCTTTATAAGTGACATAGTGGAGGGACTGGAAGGGAAGGTCTGTCTCTTTGTGGATGACACCAAGATCTGCAACAGAGTGGACACTCTGGAGGTGGTGGGAAGGATGGACAGGGATCTGAAAAGACTGGAAAGATGGTCGGGGGTATGGCAGCTGGGTTTTAACACAAAAAAAGTGCAAAATAATGCACTTGGCAATAGAAACCTGAGAGTGAAGTACAAAATGTGTGATGTGATACTGACAAAGACCAAGCAGGAAACAGACCTTGGAGTCATTATATTGGATAACCTAAAGGTGACCAGGCTGTGTGACAAGGCAGTCAGAAAGGCTAGTGGGATGCTGGGGTCCATAGGAAGGGATAATGCCAGCAGGAAGATGGAGGTGGTGCTGCACCTATATGGATCACTGGTAACACCCCACCTTGAGTACTGTGCCCAGTTCTGGAGACCACATCTCAGGAAGGACATAGAGTGGAGGCAGTCCAGAGGTGGTCTACCAAAATGAGGCAGGGTCTGCATCAAAAGCCCTATGAGGAAAGGCTAAAGGAGCTAAATATGTACATCTTGGTGAAGAAGAGACGGGGGGGTATGATAGGGACCTTTAAATACCTAATATGGGAAAATAAGGTTCAGGAGAGTGGTATTTTCAGAGGCAAAGGTGCTCTAGAACAAGGAGAATGCTGTAAAGCTGGAGGGTAAATTCAGGAGGTATGAGAAGTACTTCTTCACAGTAAGGGTGCTGGATGCCTGGAACAGCCTTGGGTTCAACAATGCCTGGCACAGGCACAAGGGAATTGTAGAGGTGGTGGTGGTGGTGGGGGGGGGGGATTGTGCCATAGATCAAGTGGGGTATGCAGCAAAAAATTAAGGTAAAAAAAAAATGGGCAGACTTGCTGGGCCTAGCAACCTTTATCTGCCATCACATTCTATGTTTCTATGACTGATTTTCACGTTCTTGGAATATACACAGAGCCAGAACAAAACAGAGTCTTTATGGACCTCACCAATGTGCTAATCTCCCCAACTTCTTCATAGATGAAAGAGAATATGACCACAGATTACATCACAAGGGTGTAGACATGCTGATTTCCACAGGGATCAGTAAGTCTCAGCATCAAACCATCTTAAATACATTAACATTGATGGAGTGACCTATCTTCATGTAACACACCAGGCATATACTGTTTTTATAATATTTAATGAATGGTGCTGCAAGTTTAATTTCTGAAAATTTCATTGTACGTGATCTTTAAGAAAGTTTACTTGTTGAAAAAAAGGGAATAAAATAAATAATTTGCCAGATAATTCTTTGCTAGGTGACTGTCAACAAGATTAAATGACAAAAATATAAAGAAATGTCATTTTTTATGCTGGTTATTACAACAAGAAAATATATTACTTCAAGAGGGTCAAAACTTCATTCTAAGCAGGAAGAATAGTGTGACATGTTTAACAAAATGCATTGCCTAGAGAAGTTGGCATGCACAGCTAGACTAGAGAAGGATGCTGTTGCCAATAAATGGACACTATGGATTAAACTGATCCTTGTAAGACGGGGTGCTGTGCTGTCTCTGTAACCTAATTTTCCCAGATCCCACTATGGAAATGTAGGGCAAGGGGGAAGTGATCACTGGCCATATGGGTTAAATAATCCTACACTGATTGCCTGGGAGTGCACAGCCACTATGGCAGCCTTCTGGGCGGCAGTGACTACTCACCCCAAAACTGCATAATGGGTGCCTTGACATCATTCAGGATGCTGTATAGTGTGAGTTTGTCCCTTTTCCTAACCCTCATAGTCAGAAAATGAACATCTATACATGTCTGTAATGGACTGGGTGAGAACGCGTAGAACATTGATTTATGACAGCTGCTGAGGCTCTCACACGAGCACAAGGGAACTTCCTTCATATGTGTGAGCCCTACGCACCCATATGGGGATGCATATAGGGCTTCATGGATTGGGTCCTGAGTGTAACTTTATCTCGATGGAATTGTTTTGAGCTGCCTGCTTAAGTGTAGAATTTTCTTCCGAATTTCTGAGGCTGAGATTTCTAATTTCTGGTTTTATTCCTGCCTCCATAGTTAACTCAAATAAAACATTAAATAAATAAATAACTAAACGCCTTCCAGATTGGGCCATGTCTTTAAATGAAATAATAGCAAATAAGACCATCGTATAAATTCAGTCTAAAATGTGGTCCTTGCTGTTCTGAGGGACCAGTGTCACCTATGTGATTCCTAATACTAAGGTTATCACCCTGTGTAAATTATGTCTTTTTCAACTCCCAGCATGACTTTGATTGGTGATTTATTTATTTATTTTTTCATATACATTTTTCTTGTTTCTTTACTGTTTTCTCCCCTTCCCGGGGTCATGGCATACACTTGCATATGTGCACGTTGAGGTGTACATGCATGCATGCTAGGATCTGTTGACCCCTTCCAGCCTACCCCAGACTTGCGTCACCACTCCTGCCACCTGTGCACCCATTGGACCTCCACCCGATGGGTGCGAGACTACAGAGGAGCAGGCATCCACCCCTGGAGGGAAAATCCCGCTCCAGCTCTCCCCCCCAAGCTGGCTCCCCAGCAAACCGAGGTTGTTCCCGAACCCAGGTCGCTGATGTGGCATGAGGTGTGGTGTCCAGCACCTCGACCCTCAGCACCACTGGGCTGGCTATGATTGGTGATTTCTAAGTTAATATTGTCCAATGGTAGTAATGTTCATTCTGCTTTAAAGATGGGAATTGTAGCTTTAAGTGTTATAAAGATGATGTCCATTGGTTAAATATTTATTCTGGCAACTGCTCCAAAATTGTATCGGGAATTGAGAAAATGATGCAATTTACTGTAAAAAAATGTGCTTAGTATATCTGGCATGCAAGTCAGGAGACAGGTACCTTACTTCCCCTTCCCTCCCCAAATAATAAAAAACACACTTGTTCTGAGCTGAATGACTTACTTTTGAAGATGGTGGCCCAGCCAGTTCCTTAACCACTGACAACATAACTCAGTGGCTCAGCAGAACACTGACATTGCAGTTATGCAATCTTGCAGAGTACAGAAGAAGCAGGTCTGGGAATAGACTACATTCCTTATACCAGAAATTCTTTTCACAGCGGATAGATGAGTGAATAATGATAAAAGTGTTGTTTAACTGCAGGGGGTGTTAAGTAATTGTAGTTGCCATGGCAGCCTGTCAGGAGCTCTCATTTTGATTGTAAACTTGTGTGCATGTAAAAAATTATGAATCAGACCACAGGCATGTGTTCACAGCTGCATGGAAGCTGCAGTGCTTGGCTCTGGTCATCCCTTCTCCTCCTGAGCCAATGCAGAAGCACATGTACTGACCTCTTTCAGTGCCGATTGAAGCTGAACAAGAGAGGGGCCATGAGTTTGGGGAGGGCAGATGTGAGTCATGCTTCTCTATGGTAATGGTGAGTCTGGGGTGGGAAGGTGCTCCTTGCAGCAATGTGAGTGAGGTTGGCAGTCCATATGGCTGCCTATACCACTCACATCACTGCCTGTTCCCAACTCCAAAGAGGATTCAGAATTGGAGTAAGGCGTGACTTGTCAAGATTGGGTAAGCGTCCACACTGCCACCTTTGCACCACAGGAATCCAAGCACACAGGTTGCTGCGGTGCAAAAGTGGCAGTCTGTAAACAGGGCTTAAGATTGCTTTCTCCTGATCTTACATGCTTCAAAGGGGCACTTTGAATGCTGAAGGGCAAAAGTTGTGTGGGGGGCACCTGTCACCCCAAATATGCCTATTGGTTTCAGCACCCATGACCAGGACAAACATATCAAGTACAGTGAAAATATCAGCTGAGCAATGACCACAAAGGCAGGACCTCCCTTTTTAGTGAACACAATCTGTTGCAGGAGGGAGGGATTCAAGAAAGGTGAGGAACCAAGATTCTAGCTGTTTGCTTTTAGGGGCTCTTGGGAGAGGAGACTGTAACAGACTAAATACGTGTAAGGAATCCAGTGTGTTAGAACTGTGTTCTTGTGTCTTTTTGTGTTCTTTGCAAAGTGACTACCTTGTTGATACATGTAAAAGGGCACAATTTTTTTTCAGATTGAAGCGTCTCTAAAGTTGAAACCCTCTTTGGATACAGTACCTTACTCATTCACTAATTAACACCAGTGCACAAGCATATACAGTAATACTGCCATATATACCTGCATAGGTTAGCTGGCTTTATACTACTCTTATTTCTCTACAGTAGGAATGTGAGACAAATAATATCAAGAAGTACTCTCCAATCTCACCCCATTCCTAGTGTGACAGCCTGGAAAGGCACTGCGTGACTGTATTATAGCCCAATCAGTTGCAACAGGCTGCACTGGCCTCAGGTTCCTGTTGATCTGAGAGAAAAGGTGTATTTCATGGTGATTCAAAAGGGAGAACTGCATTATGCTTGACACAGAGTAATGCTCCACTGAATATTGCTTCTACTTTCAGGAGACAAATCTAACCAAATCCAGTAAATCCTAATATTTCTCAACTGATATCACGTTATTCTAAGAATTATGAGCTGGATTTCTCATCCACTATGGTATTTGAGCATTAGTGTGATTCAGGCACGTCTGCAAACAATAATGCCTTCATAACCTCATAAGCAGTATTCATCTGGGTCATGTACATGATTTCATTGTAAACCAGCTGAGTTTTCTGTATTTCCCCTGACACGTTAAATTGTGTGCAAATATATTAATAGATTGGTTGGGCATATTATGTGAACAATGAGAGTTACTCTGGCACTATAATTGATGGAAGTTAAGGATATTTAGACATAAGCTAGGCTGAGCTGCCAGTGGCACTTTTACTGCGTGCTGCAATCAGAACTGGGAATATCTAGACTTAAAGGCGTATTATATTTCTTGCAGGAATAGTTTTAACCACAAATTACTGGGTTTAATCCAATATATTTTGAGTGATCAACCACATACAAGTTTAGCACTATAAGGAAGCAGTCTGTGAAATAAAGCATACTACGGTGGTTTAAAACCCTCAGTAAGATCTGCTGTTGTAAATGGTTTCTGCTTGCAACCTTGCAATTTCTACATGTCATTTGTTGTTTGCATTTTTGGGGTGATTTGTATAAATGATGCGCTCAATCTATGCAAATATTGTAGTCCACAATACCCTTATTTTCATTTTTTCTTTTATTTTGGATTAGGTTTACAAGTGAGAATGAACTCTCATCAGCAATTAGGTCCTGGATAAAAAAAAGTAATAGGACATTACACCAGAACATGTTATTGTGCAGTTTTACAGAATGTCCAGTTAAGCACAGCAAAACATATGCATAGCTGGCATTTCCATGGCCTTTTGTTAAATATATGTCATACATATAGAGCTGTGTGACTCCTCAAAACCAACATTCTGCTATAATGCGAAAGTCAGTATAAAAGTAGAACAATGATATGCCTCATTGCTAGTAATGCATATTTTTGAAATTCTTCTTTAAAGCTAATATAGCCTGCAGATGAAGCTGAACTCTAAACTGAGGGGGTGGGGCAGGGTATCTATAAATGAGCTCAGTAATGAATAACTGCTGAGCAAAGCACACAGGTAATTATGCCTTCTGTACCATCACATAAATGACATTATATAGGTAATACTGCAATGTGACCTTTGCCTTTTGTCACTGTAACTTAGAAAAACTGGTAGATAATGAGCAGCTTTGCTCAGCTTGAGAGCTTCGCTGCCGCATCCATTATACCCTAATGGGATCAAGACAGAAAATGTGACCTGATTCATCTGACCGGAGTCTGTCTGGCCAACAGTGGCTAGAGGGTGAATGTGTGGAATGAATGCCTATTTCCCCTTCATGCAAAAGACAGATATATCATTCCTGTGTTCAGAAATAAATTGTAGTAAAGCAAGATCTACAGTTTGTTTGAAGTATACAGTACGTCACAAAATGTTACCTGTATTTTTGGTCTCACTAAAAGCAATATCCATTGACATATGATGATGCCTCCTTGCCATTAAAACCCAAACCCCAAAATGTTTACTGACACTTTAAAAAAATAAATAAATAAATAGATAGAACATGGGCCTGCCATTGGCACAGGGTTAGGATTTCCGGCTGTGATGCCGGTGACCTGGGTTTGAATCCAGACTTGGGCCATCAGAGGGCCAGCTGGGGTGGGGCAATTAAGCATCCCATGGACTGCTCTCCTCCTCTGGGGGGAGGTGGTGTGTGATCGAGTGTCCTTTGCCAAAAGTGTGGACCCCTGGCAAAGGCTGGGGGACCTGATGTGGCCGGTGTCTGATACATGAGGAGGCAGGATGGACATCAGGTTGGTCCCACTGACATCATTGCATGCATGTCTTGCCTCCTGAAGGGATTAGCATCCACAAAAGAAATGCTGATAGGGATGATGCCACCTCCTGGTACCGCGGCCCCCCAAGTACCTGACCCTGACTGGGATTGTGTTCTGCTGGATGGCCCACCCCCATGGCCCCATGGCAACACCCTGGGGGGTAAGCTTAGGAAGCTCTGACAGTCATGGTGATGTGGTTGGTAACCTGGGCCTGTCTCTGTGGGATAGGGGTAATCTCAGCCGCCCTTCCTTGGGGGGTAAGCCAAGGTGAATTGGGGATCGGTTATGGGGGTGGGGTTGGGTCCGGGAGGTAGGGCTGATAATATGGGACAAGCAGTACTAAAAAAAAAATGAACAAAAAAACCCATAAGAACATAAGAATGTGTAGACAGAAGGGAACTGTGTAATCCATCTAATCTGCCCAGATTGCCTACCCCCCATTCTGTTCTTCTTCTGAGATTACCACAGTACTTGTCCCACACTATCTTAAAAGCAGTGACTGTTTTGGCCTCACAAGACCACAGCTTCTAGTGGTAAGCTAGTCCAAGGGTACACCACCCTGTCTGTGAAGTAGAACCTATGAATGTTGGTTTTAAACTTACCCCCTGTTAGTCTCAAACTGTGCCCCATTGTTTGCATGGTTTTATTTTTGTGAAAGTGGTTTTCTGCTTGTACCTTATTTATGCCCTTTATGTATTTGAAGGTTTCTATCATATTCCCATTTCTTCTTTGTTCAAGAGAGTACATATGTAGTAGCTGTAGTCTAGATTCATGTTGTTCCTGGTGCAGTTAGTGCACCATTTTAGTAGATCTTCTCTGTACGGCTTCCAAGCAGTCTATGTCCTTTTTTAGGTGTGGCCTCCAGAACTATACACAGTACTTGAAATGTGGCCTCACCAAGGACCTGTACAGAAGAAGTATGACCTCTCACTTCCTGCTTGTAATGCCCTTGCCAATACATCCAAGGATGATACAAGCTTTCTGCACTGCTGTTACAGTGTGGGTTCTACAGATGGACACAAGAGTTAACAGATAAGGTGCAACCCATGTTGACTTATGGGATGTTTATTAATCTTCATAAACAATTTCTACTTGCACCATCCAAATAACAGAAAATCAAATGAAAATAATTCCATAAAAAAAAAAAACAACTGTGTTCAAACAAAGTAACACAAGTATAATCCTTACAGCAGGAACCTTCTCCACTGGTCAGAAGATACTGACCCTATCTGTCTCATGCCTGTTCAGGTAGGACTTATGTACCCGCCTACTTGCATCAAGTGACATAGCATCATCAAAAAAATAAAACTCTTTTATTAGCTATCAAAACCATTATAGGTATATCCTAAAAGACTCTGCTAGACATAAACAATCTGGGATTATACATAACTTGCAAAAATATGCCTTCCTAAAGTTTTATACTTTCAAGAATGTTCTCCTGTGTTTAGGTGGCAGGTATCCTCTTATAAAATTAGGCCACAAGTGGCCGCTGATTCCCTATAGTGACTCTCAGTTAACTGCAGAGACTGCTAGCAAGCAGACCTTCCCTTTAATGTGCAGGAGCAGTTCAACACCCGAGTACAGGTAACCTCCTTTTTATGTTTGCTTGTACGCATGTGCAAGAAACATAGTGCCTTCATCGGAGATTCCGGAGGTGTGTCACCTCCTCCTCCAATTCAGTCAGTGGGCTGGCAGGCGCGGCCCCTGAAAGCCAATGCATTTTGGAGCTGTCTATGACACGCTCCAAAATGCAGTGGCATACAGTTGAAAGGGGGAGCTACGCTTGAGTGAGCACTGGTAAGATATCGGCTGCTCACGCAGCTCCCCCACGCACAGACAGGCGTGCGTGCCCCGTACTATGTAGCGGCAGGGGTGCCCAATCCCCGTCGGCTGAGCTCGTCCTCCCAGTTGCTGAGCTGCGTTCCCCACTCCCCAGTTGTAGGTGCCAGCTGGGAGCCCACCCCAGTGTGTAAGCGTCCATAGCGTCTTTTTTTTTTATAACCTGTAAAATAAAAACTGTCCTGCGCGCATCTCCCAACCCCCTCCCACAACCCACACCCACCCTCGCTTTCAGCCTCCCCCACCCCAACCCATGCCCTCCGGACTCCGGTCGGCGATCTTCGGTGGACCGGGAACACATCTGAACTCTTCAAAGCCGACAGTGAACTGAGGAAATGCCGGTAAGCTGTATAATGGGTTACATAGGGGGGTTTCAACTTTATTGCATATCTCGGGCATTTTTGGGAATTTTTGCACCAAATTTTCAACATGGGGTTTTTGGGACCCTTTCTCATGAATTATGTCACTGTCATGGCGTTATTCAGGCCCGATTGGTGAGTTCGCGCAGTGACTGCACAGTGGCTGTGAAATCACCCTTTGGGCCCAAATACCGCCATGACAGTGACATCATTCATGAGGAGGGGTCCCAAAAACCCTATGTTGAAAATCTGGTGCCAAAATTCCAAAAAATGACTGTTTTACGAGGGTGCGTTGCGCAGTTCCTACACAGGTTCATAAGTTCGCGAAATTTCAATATTTTCACTCCAGATTTTCAACATTGCCATTTTACCACACCTTCTTATGAGCAGTACAGCTGTCATTTTTCACATCTCACCCAAAATGTGTTTCCGCCCATGTAGTGCAGAATGGCGCAGTCGGTGTGCGAAATTAATGTACAGGACAAATTAAGAAAATCACAGTGACACTGTTCATGAGCAGAGGTCTTAAAATGGCTATGTTGAAAATTTGGTGAAAAAACCTAAAATGACTGTTTCTGACGTCGTTCGCAGTTCTGCGCTCGTAAGGTCTCAAATTTTCAATATTTTCACTCCAGATTTCCAACATTGCCATTTTATCACACCTTCTTATGAGTAGTACAGCTGCCATTTTCACATGTCACCCAAAATGTGTTTCTGCCCATGTAGCACACAATGGCACAGTCGTTGTGCGAGATCAATATCTGGGGACAAATTAAGAAAATCACAGTGACACTGTTCATGAGCTCAGGTGTTAAAATGGCTATGTTGAAAATTTGGTGAAAAAATTCGAAATGACTGTTTTATTTAGCTGATATGCTTGTACAGTTCTTTGCCGCACACTGTGTAAGTTCGCGATTTTCAACATTTTCTTTACCCAGATTTTCAACATTGCCATTTTACCACACCTTCTTATGAGCAGTATAGCTGTCATTTTTCACATCTCACCCAAAACATGTTTCCGCCCATGTGGCGCACAATGGAACAGTCGGTGTGCGAAATCAATGTACGGGACAAATTAAGAAAGTCACAGTGACACTGTTCATGAGCAAAGGTTTTAAAATGGCTATGTTGAAAATTTGGTGAAAAAATTCCTAAAAATGACTGTTTTATGAGGGTGCATTGCACAGTTCCTACGCACACACTCGTAAGTTCGCGAATTTTCAGTATTTTCACTCCAGATTTTCAACATTGCCATTTTACCACACCTCCTTATGAGCAGTATAGCTGTCATTTTTCACATCTTGCCCAAAATGTGTTTCCACCCATGTAGTGCACAATGGCGCATTATGTGCAAAATCAATGTATGGGACACATTAAGAAAATCACAGTGACACTGTTCATGAGCAGAGGTCTTAAAATGGCTATGTTGAAAATTTGGTGAAAAAATTCCTAAAAATGACTGTTTTACGAGCGTGCGTTGCGCAGTTCCCATGCTTGCTCGTAAGTTTGCAAATTTAATATTTTCACTCCAGATTTTCAACATTGCCATTTTATTACACTTCTTTATGAACAGTACAGCTGCCATTTTTCATATGTCACCCAAAATGTGTTTTTGCACATGTAGCGCACAATGGTGCTGTTGGTGTGCGAAAGCAATGTTTAGGACAGATTAAGAAAATCACAGTTACACTGTTCATGAGCAGAGGTCTTAAAATGGCTATGTTGAAAATTTGGTGAAAAAGTCCGTAAAATGACTGTGTTACAAGTGAGCAATGCGCAGTTTCCACGCACCTCGTAAGTTCATGACTTTGTAATATTTTCAGTCCAGATTTTCACCAGTGGCATTTTCACACTTCCTTATGAACAGTACAGCTGTCATTTTCACAACATGGCTGAAGTGTGTTTCACACTTTCAGCTCCAGATGCATGTCGCTGTGGAAATCATTGTTCGGCACAGATAAAGAAAATCACAGTGACACTGTTCATGATCGGAGGCACCAAAATGCCTGAGTTGACAATCTGCTGTAAAATATCCCCAACCTAATTATATTACGGTGTGCGTTGCACAGTTTCTATGTCGTTCATGACTTCACCATTTTTAAAATATTTTTACTGCAGATTTGCAACATTGCCATTTTACACCTCCCCATGAACAGTACAGCTGTCATTTTTACATCCTGTTGAATGTTTTGCACCTGTGGTGCTAAATGCCGTAGTCGCTGTGCATAAGCAGCTTTCGGCTAACAAACTGATATTCCCCCTGTTCATGAGGTGGGGTCACAAAAAAAACATGTTGAAAATTTGGAGTGAAAATACCAACGAATGCCTGAGGTATTAAGGTTTCCAACCATAATGCCCAACCCTGTAGAGAATGACAGGCATCAGGGGTGTGACTTGGGATTCTTGCCTGTAAAGCTCATACCATTCCACACCCTGCAGCCAGTGAGAGGCATCGAGGTATGCCTTGGACTCTTCAGCCCCAAAGTTCACCCCATTCTCCTATATCGCACCCATCTCACCGCATTTCCTAATGAAATGGGGTGCGCATAAGGGCCAAAGACCCCAAGGAACACCGTGACACTTGTCAGTGTCTGCAGGGTGGGGTGTGGTGAAATGGCGAGGACGTTATGCCTGATGACCCAAATGCACACCCCAATGCCTGTCACTCTCTGCAGGGTGGTGGTGGGGTTGGCTTCAGTTCAGTACTTCACTGCCATTCCTATTACTCAGCTCTGTAACTTCTACATTACCACTGCCAATGCCAGCAAGCAAACATTCAGCATTGACAAATGCTTGTTTAGAACAGTGCTAACATTTACAAATGTGAAGCTTTATACTAGAACTCTCTCTTTGTTTTTATTTTAGGAGAACAGAAATAAAAAGTTTTGAAAACTACTAAATAATGAAGTTAGTTCTCTTTAACAAGAGCTCTCAAAACATGGACAGTTTTGTTTATTCCTAGTATCCTGTAGTCTGTGCTTTCAAGAAGGTTAAGCCTTATTTGAACCTGCCCTGAATTATCCAAGACAGAGACACCTTGAAGATATTGTAAAATTATATATCCAGAGCTTTAAAGGATCAAAAAAAAAAAACAACCTTACTAGAGGTTTGGGGGCAGTAGGTACTGGTTTTAGAGCAGCAGAAATAGATTAAAGCACAATTCAACTGCAGGGAAAAGTTGTCTGTAGAAATTTCAAGCTGTCGGCTTTTCTTTTTTCTCAGTCAACAGAGGACTTTAGAAAGGGCTGAGTCTCACAAACTAAGCAGTTCTGCACTGTGATTTTGAGGAGAACCCTATCCCAGGTTAGACTATATGTGGCTCAAGTGTTTGGACTTTCAAGATTTTATGTGCTCTATGCGCTTCACAATAGTGCGCACAATCGCGCAGCCCTCGCGATCTTGCTGGTAATGGTCTTGTGGCTGAAATCGCTAGCGCTACAACAGGGAGAGTGCTTGTATTGAAACCCTGCACAGAAAACACTCTCCCTCTCTCTCTCTCTAAAACTTGAACTAAACATCATTTCAGTCCCATGCTACTTGTAGGACCTAACACAAATGTTGGTCAGAAAACAATATTTGAATTTGACAATATTATAAAGCACTGGCGTCTGCATATATTCTTAATTACAGAGTATTTGCGAACCCCATAATTTTATAAAAATGGACCCAATAAAAAAACAGAGAAAAATAAAGCAGGCAGGGGTTTAAGAAGATGGGGGAGGGGGGGCTGTGTAAGGAGGTGACCTGCCTCCATACAGAAAAATACAGGGATAGCCTTATAAGAGGGGAGGATAGTGATTGCAACCAGAGAAAAAGATAACAGCATGGGCACATTTATTAAGTGGCAGGGCTTCACACTGTCACATTTACCCTCCCTCCCTTTTAAAAAGGGAAGATGTTTCAACAGCTTCCCCCCTCCAGCTACGCTGGAAGGGTTGGAACTCCCACCCACCTACTCTCAGGAGTTCCATCCCAGGGTCCCACAACAAACCACATGACATAAGGAAGGTCAGTACCAAACATACCCTGGGATGTTTAACATCATTAGGGACTAAACATAAGGTTTATGCAACAGACTGAAGGACACAACGTCCGTCTTTTATGACCATTCACTGTCATGATCTAAAGTTCAACCCACATACCATATGAGGGTTGGAGGAGCGCCGGCCCACCCACTCTGTGAAGCTCCATCCCAGGGTCCCAAAATCATGAGAACAAAAGTGCCAACACAAACAAAACAAAAATTAATTCATTACTACATTACCCTGGGATCTTCATTAAGTACCATTTCCTACTATGAACCTTCTATTCAATGTCAATGTTCAGCTCTTAAACCATCAGTAATTATTTCTTAACATTACCAGCTGAATTCTCAATTCCCGCCCCATATCGAGAAAGGAAATCAGCATTAGTATGTTCACATCCCTTTTCATATAACACTGTGAACCGGTATGGCTGCAAGGCCAAATACCATCTCATTATGTGGGGGGGTTTTCTTCAGCATCTGATGCAACCAACAAAGTGGGTTGTGGTCTGCGACAACTGTAAATTCTGCCCCCCAAAGGTAATACTTAAATGATTCAATTGCCCATTTAAGTACCAGACACTCTTTCTCGATGGTTGCATACATACGCTCCCTTTCATGTAGTTTTCTGCTCATATAGATAATGGGATGCTCTTCATTACCTATAACTTGCATCAGTACAATCTCCAACCCAACCCCTGATGCATCAGTCTGTACAGCAAAGGGTTTTGTAAAATCTGGGCTTCTTAGCACTAGATACACAGATAGTGAGGCCTTAATTTGTCTAAAACCTTCATTACATTCCTCAGTCCACTCTACTTTGTTAGGATATCTCTTTTTTGTTAACTCTGTTAGAGGGCCTGCTACCACTGAGAATCGGGGAACAAAGCATCTATAATATCCCGCTAAACCCAAAAAGGCACAAACCTGTTTCTTGGTTCGAGGTATATCACAGGTAGACACTGCTTCCACCTTGTTTACCTCTGGGTATATAACCCCATTCCCGATAATAAAGCCAAGGAATTTGGTCTTGGTCTGCTCCATACAACATTTGGTGGAGTTTATGGATACTCCTGCTTTTTGTATTGCTCCCAGAATTTTCTCTAGATGCTGCAAATGGGTCTCCCAATCAGGGCTAAACACTACCACATATTCCAAATATGCAGCACAGAAAGCTGTATAGGGTTGAAGCATTTGGTCCTTGAAACGCTGGAAGGTAGCCGACACTCCATGGAGACCAAAGGGCATAGTAATAAATTCAAACAACCCTACAGGAGGTACTGAATGCCGTCTTCTCTCTAGACTGAGGGGTAAGAGGCATCTGCCAATATCCCTTTGTGAGATCAAGCTTAGAGATGTACTTAGCATTCCCCAACTGGTCAATAATGTCATCTATCCTTGGCATAGGATATCTGTCTAGAAGGGAGACAGCATTTACCCTCCAGAAGTCTACACACAGATGGATACCACCTTCCCTTTTACTAACAATTACTAAAGGTGATGACCAGGCACTACGAGAAGGTTGAATGATTCCCAGCCGTTCCATGGATCTTACTTCCTTTACTACTTCATCCCTTACATGTATGGGTAGACGATAGGGTGTTTGATGTATGGGTGTACTCTGTGTCGTTCTGATGTCATGCTCCATGCCAATGGCTCGACCAGGTACATTGGTAAAAGTATCAGTGAAGGTGGTTAACAACTGTTGCAGTTGGGTATGTTGGTGAGGCATTAAGTTGGGGTTAATTTTTACTTTCTGTATCTTACCAGGGCATTCTAATCTCCTATAGATGACCTCTATCTTAGATTCTTGAAGTTGTGTCTGAATGTAACAGCTTAGCTTAGGGAGTCTGGTCTCTCATGCCTTAACTTTAGTAGGTTGGCATGATATATCTGCTTACTACACCTCCTATTAGGCAGGTGGACTTCATAAGTGACCGGTCCTACCTGTCTAATGATTTTGTAAGGGCCTTGCCATTTCATCAAAAGCTTGTTCTCACTGGCAGGTAGAAGGAGTAATGCCTGATCTCCTATGGAGAATTGTTTATGTCCTACCCATTTATCATACTCTGCGTTCTGTTGGACTTGTTCATCTAGTAATGTATGATGGGCCAATGTGACATATTTTTTAAGCTGCCTTAATGCTGTCATATACTATAACACTCCCTGTTTTCCTATTTGAGAATTTTCCTCCCAATGTTCTTTGATAACATCTAATGGTCCGTGGGGGTTTCTGCTATACAAGAGGGAAAGGGGGAAAAAACAATTGAAGCTTGGGGTACTTCTCTGTAGGAAAACAGAAAGTAAGGTAGAAATATGTCCCAATTTTTTCCCTCCTCATAAACAAATTTCTGCAGCATTTGTTTTTGAGCATCTGGTTAAACCTTTCCACCAACCTATCCATTTGAGGATGGTATGGGGATGTTTACACTGCTTGTGTTCCCAGCAACCTATATAGCTCTGTGAGCATCACTGAAGTAAAATTGGTACCCCCTGTCAGTTAAGATCACCCTTGGGATGCCCATTCTGCTAAACACATTAGCCAGCTCTTCTTAAAAACTTTGGGTCGTTACTGTTCTCATCGGAATTGCCTCTGGATACCTGGTAGCATAGTCACAAATGACTAGAATAAATCTATTACCCTCAGAACTAGTTTCTAAAGGCCCTACCACATCCATGGCAATCTGATCAAAAGGCTGGCTAACCAAGGGCATACTCTGGAGGGGCACCATATCCTTCTTCCCAGTTCGGGCTACCTTCTGGCATTCTGGGCAACTCTGGATATATTGAGCCACTCACTCATGAATACCCAGCCAATAGAATCTACTCAGAATTCTATTCAGAGTGGTGTCCCTCCCAGAATGCCCTGCTAGAGGGATATCATGAGCCAAACGTATGATGCCATTTTGATACTTCTGGGGGACAATTAACTGTATTACTGTATCCCCATTTCTGGGATTGGTACACTTTCTATACAGGATATCATTTTCCAACAGATGTCTAGGGGAACCATCATCAACATGTTTTTCAATCTGAGAAAAACAACTAGTTAGTGATACATCTTGTTTCTGGTCATGAGCGTCTGGCTTAATATTCACAGGTCCCATAATGTTTTTATTGTGCCAGTCTTTCTTGTCCTTTCTTTTCTCTGCTTTCCCTTTCCTAGCTTTACCTGGTGCTTCATATAGTTCTTCTGTAAAGGGAAAGACCTTCTTCAACTGTTCATTTATTAATTTGTCTTGTGACCAGGTTGTTATGGCCACAACGGGTGTTATCTCATTATTTACCATCAGGGTGAAAAAGTCAGGGTGATCCTGTCCAATAATGACTGGGACAGGCAAATGGGGGACAATCCCAACAGACAACTCTTGGGTACTTTTGTTTATCATTAAATCCACAGACATAGTTGAATAAAAATGCGTGTCCCCTTGTGTGCATGTGACCATGGTCCCTCCTCCTGATTTCTCTACTCCTTCTACCAGATCAGCTCAAACCAGGGTCTGACAGCTTCCAGAGTCTATTAGCCCAAGCACGTTATGAGGACCCAGCTTAACAGTAGTAATATAGGATGTCAGTTTGCTAAGGCCAAATGTCCAAAGTCTGTACTGCTGGACAGTTTCTTATTAGGTGTCCCTTCTTCTAGTATCCATGGCACACTATCTCAGATAGGGGCACCCTCTCCCTTCTCTCTCTTCTTGCTTCTAGATTTGGTCTAGCATTATAATTAGAAAAGGTAGTCCTTACCAGATTCGTAGAAGGAGAGGATGCAGGCCCTCCAGGATTTCTCCCTCTAGCAGGTCTTGCAGCCAGGATATCCTCTGTCAGAGCGATAATTTCCTCTGCTCCCTCAGGCTTATGCTCTTGGACCCACAATTGGACATCTTGTGGCAGTATTTTAATGAATGGATCAATTGTGAGGGCTTCCATTATTTGTTTAAGTGTTTTAGTCCCTGGCTGTAGCCATTTATCACTCAGATCTTTCAGACGAGCGTAAACCTCCTTCGGGGCATCAATGGACCACATTTTCAGGAATCTAAAACATCGCTGATCTGCTGGCCCAGTGGCACAGAGGGCTGAGTTGCTGGACGCCTTACCTTGCACCATGCTGGTGACCCGAGCTCAGGAACGGCTCGGGCCATCAGAGGCTAGTGGGGAGGGCACGGAGCTGGCTAGAGCAGCTGAAAGGCAGCTGTCCTCTCCGGGGGGGGGATTTGGTGCATCCCTCAGTGCAGATATGCCTCGTGGTGGAGGCTGGGGGTGGAACTGCAGAGGGAGCACACAGGCATTAGGCTATAGGGTGGGCAGATGGGGCTGTCACTGGGGCTGTAGTACGCATGCGCACCTCCATACACATGTGTCTGTACTCCTGGGGCCCAGGTTAACAAGGTAGAAAATGGAGGAGAAAAAATTCCCTGGTGGCTGGATGAAGCCTGACCTCCCAAAGGCACCGCTCTCAAGCTGGGCATAAGGTAAGTCCCAGTAATTCCAGGAGTCGGAGCTGGGGGGGGCGGTCAGGCCAATAAAGGCTCCCGGGGATAGGCACACAAATATATACACAAAAAACAAACAAACAAACCAACAAAAAAAAATTGCTGATTGGTCTCTGTATTGATGTTGCATCTCTGTATGATCTCCTTTTTCACCAGTTCATAGTCATCTGCATCTTGTAAGGCCAGACAGCTATACACCTCTAGGGCTATTCCAATTAGCTGAGGGGCAAGGCATACTACCCACTGTTCTTTGGGCCACCCACACATTTGAATTACCCTCTCAAACATTGTGAGGTATGCCTCTCTATCATCAGAGTCTTGTAAGCAGGCTAATTTAATGTCTCTTGGGCCTTGTGGTCTTTCCCCATGCTTAGTACATATGGCCTGTAACACCCACATGGTGTCTGCCCACTTGCCGTCTTGTCTTCTCCAGTAGATTTCCCGTTCTCTATCCAGCTGCACCTGCCAGACACATAACCATTCTAATAGCTCCCCTACATCTTCCATAGGAGCCTGTTCCATATAGGAAGCATCCACCTCTTTCTCCAGGTCTTTGGTCTCTAGGGGCTGCTCCAAGGGCATCTCATCACCAGGCTTACTGTGCTCTTCCTCTGCCCTCTTAGAAGGTTGCCTTTTAATTTTTGGGCACACATCAGGCAAACCAGCCAGCAACTGTGCCCCATCTGGGCCACCATATTTCTTATAGGGGTGCCTTGAGCCTGGCCACCCTTTGCCATGTTCACTTCAGGTATCAGGTAATACCCATCATGACATCTCTCTTCCTTGGCAAGATGAAGCAAGCTGTAGAAATCCCACTTCTGACACCACTTGTTATGGTGTGGGTTCTACAGATGGACACAGGAGTCAACAGATTAGGTGCAACCCACGTTGGCTTGTGGAATGTTTATTAATCTTCATAAACAATTTTTTCTTGCACCATCCAAATAACAGAAAAATCTAATGAAAATAATTCCATAAAAAAACAACATCTGTGTTCAAACAAAGTAACACAAGTATAATCCTTACAACAGGAACCTTCTCTCTCCACTGGTCAGAAGATACTAACCCTATCTCTCTCATGCCTGTTCAGGTAGGACTTATGTATCCACCTACTTGCATCAGGTGACACAGTATCATCAAAAAAAGAAAACTCTTTTATTAGCTATCAAAACCATTATAGGTATATCCTAAAATACTCTGCTAGACATAAACAATCTGGGATTATACATAACTTGCAAAAATATGCCTTCCTAAAGTTTTATACTTTCAAGAATGTTCTGCTGTGTTTGAGTGACAGGTATCCTCTTATAAAATTAGGCCACACGTGGCCGCTGATTCCCTATAGTGACTCTCAGTTAACTGCAGAGACTGCTAGCAAGCAGACCTTCCCTTTAATCTGCAGGAGCAGTTCAACACCCGAGTACAGGTAACCTCCTTATTTAGAACAATGCTAACATTTACAAATGTGAAGCTTTATACTAGAACTCTCTCTTTGTTTTTATTTTGGGAGAACAGAAATAAGAAGTTTTGAAAACTACTAAATAATGAAGTTAGTTCTCTTTAACAAGAGCTCTCAAAACATGGACAGCTTTGTTTATTCCTAGTATCCTGTAGTCTGTACTTTCAAGAAGGTTAAGGCTTATTTGAACCTGCCCTGAATTATCCAAGACAGAGGCACCTTGAAGATATTGTAAAATTATATACCCAGAGCTTTAAAGGACCAAAAAAAAAAAAACCTTATCTAGAGGTTTGGGGGTGGTAGGCACTGGTTTTAGAGCATCAGAAATAGGCTGCAACACAATTCTAACTGCAGGGAAAAGTTGTCTGCTGAAATTTCAAGCCATCGACTTTTCTTTTTCCCCAGACAACAGGACTTTAGAAAGGGCTGATTCTCCCAAACTAAGCGGTTCTGCACTGCGATTTTGAGGAGAACCGTATCCCAGGTGAGCCTGTTTGTGGCTCAAGTCTTTGGACTTTCAAGATTTCATGTGCTCTATGCACTTCATGATAGTGTGCACGATCGCGCAGCCCTCGCGATTGTGCGAACAGTCGTGCGGCTGAAATCCCTAGCACTACAACAGGGAGAGTGTTTGTATTGAAACCCTGCACAGAAAACTCTCTCTCTCTCTCTCTCTCTCTCTCTCTCTCTCTCTAAAACATGAACTAAGCATCATTTCAGTCCCATGCTACTTGTAGGACCTAATACAAATATTAGTCAGAAAACAATATTTGAATTTGACAATATTACAAAGCACTGGCGTCTGCATATATTCTTAATTACAGACAGAGTATCTGCCAACCCCATAATTTTATAGAAATTCACCCAATGGAAAAACAAAGAAAAATAAAGCAAGCAGGGGTTTAAGAAGATGGGGGGAGGGCGTGTAAGGAGGTGGCCTGCCTCCATACAGAAAAATACAGGGATAGCCTTATAAGAGGGGAGGATAGTGGATGCAACCAGAGAAAAAGATAACAGCATGGGTACATTTATTAGGTGGCAGGGCTTCACACTGTCACAGCTGCCATTTGACATTGTCTATCCACCTTTAAATCATCGGAAATAAGTTCTCCAAGGTCCTGTTCAAGTTTTGTTTCTGTTAATTGCTCACCATGGAGTGTGTATATTTTCCTCGGGTTTCCTTTACTTATGTGCATGACCTTGCTCTTTTTGGTATTGAATTTCAACTGCCAATCCCTAGAACATGCTTCTAGGCTCTTTAGATCTGCTTCCACTGCTGCCATTCCTTCAATTGTATCTACCCTGTTGCGGAGTTTTGTGTCATCTGCGAACAGGTATACCTTACCCTGCAGGCCATCAGCAATATAGCTGATGAATATATTGAAGAGAATTGGGCCAAGGACAGATCCTTGAGGCACATCACTGATCACCCTTCCCTCGCTAGACAGTGTTCCATTGACTGTGACCCTCTGTTCTATTGTGGAGCCAGTTTTGAACCCACTTGACTACTGTAAAACTAGTTATTTTCACGGAAAGTAATTTTTGCGCAAACACAACTGCAACAATCATTGTGTAAATTAGATTTAGCACTAAGTCATTAGGACCACATACATTATAATGAGAAAAGTGGTAAAAACACTAATTAGCGCAAATTCATTTTAGCCCAAATTAGTGCTTTAGTGAATATAGCAAAAATTATTTAACAGTGAAAATTTCAAATTTAGCAATATTTTGTGCCCTCACCCGGAGTGCTTTAGCTTATTGACCAATCTTCTATGGGGACAGAGTCAAAAGCCTTGCTGAAATCTAGATAGACTATGTCTGCCGCCCCTCCCTGGTCCAGTATTTTGGAGACTCAGTCAAAATATTCAATCATACTCATTTGACCGGGTATACACTTTTTAGAAAGGATAGGAAGGGGAAGAGGGGAGGAGGGGTTGCTATGTATATGAAGGAAGGGATTAAAGCTACAGAAGCTCAGGGATCCAGGAAAGATGCAGAGGCATTGTGGGTCACTTTAGAGCCAGGGAACAAAACAGCCATTCATGCTGGAGTAGTTTACAGGCCTCCCATACATGGGGAGGATATAGATCTAGTATTAGTGGAGGCCATCCATAATATGATGGCCAAAGGAGAAGTACTACTAATGGGTGACTTCCACATGCCAGATGCAGATTGTAATACCCAGACTGTGAGTATATCAAGGAGCAGGAACCTCATGTCTACCATGTATGGGGCAAACATAAAGCAGCTTGTGGTTGAGCCCAGCAGGGAGGGGGCGGTACTGGACTTAATGCTGACAAATGGGGACAGAATCATGGATGTTGTGGTGAGCAGTCCCCTTGGTACCAGTGACCACAGAACTGTGTGGTTTAGAGCCACACATTGGCGGAAGAAAGCCATACAAAGATTAAGGTCCTAGGTTTCCAGAAGGCCAACTTCATGGAGATGGAGGAACAGCTCAAAATTGCCTTGGCAGCAGAAGGTACAGGGTGAGGAGTAGAAGAACAGTTAGTTAGGCTCAAGAGATCCATATTAGGAGTGACAAGTCAATGTGTCAGACTGCTTAGCAAAAGCAAAAGAAAGAAGTGGCCACTGTGGTTCTCTAAGTCAGTAGCTGAAAGTGTGAGAAAAAAATAAGGCATTCAGGAAATACAAAGGGACACAGAAAGAAGAAGACAGAGTAAAATATCTGGAGAAGCAGAGAGAAGCTGTGAAAGCCATCAGAGGGACTAAGGCAAGAATGGAGGAAGAAACAACACAGGCTATTAAGAAGGGACACAAGACCTTCTTCCATTATATTAGTGAGAGGAAGAAGACCAGAAATGATATTGTTAGGCTAAAGAAGGGAGCGGATGGGTGAGTGGAGGATGACCTTGAAAAAGCTGAGATACTGAACAAGTGTTTTTGCTCAGTGTTTACCAAGTAAGAGGCAGGGGAAGGGCCAAGACTCACGAGGAAAGGTTTACAGGGGGGAGAGATGGACACCAGCTCATTTATGGTGGATAGAGTCTTGGAGGAACTAGGGAAAGTAAAGACAGACAAGGCAATGGGGCCAGATGGGATTCACCCTAGAGTTTTGAAGGAACTCGGGAAGTCCTTGCAGGACCACTGACAACTCTTTCAAACCAATCACTAGAGATGGGGGAGGCACCTGGGGATTGGAAGAGGGCAGTGGTGGTCCCCCTGCACAAGAGTGGAAGTAAGGAAGAGGCAGACAATTACAGACCTGTAAGCCTGACCTCGGTGGTGGGGAAGCTGATGGAGCCCTTGCTTAAGGAGAGGGTAGTGAAGTTCCTGGAGTCAAACAGTGTAAAAGACCCAAGGCAGCATGGATTCACTGAGGGATGGACCTGTCAGACTAATCTTATTGATTTATATGACTGGGTGACCAGAATGGTGGATCAGAGAGGGGCAGTGGATGTGGCCTACCTGGATTTCAGCAAGGTCTTCAACACTGTTCCGCATAGAAGGTTGCTTAACAAATTTGGGAACCTGGGTGTGGACTCTAATGTGGTAACATGGGTTGGAAACTGGCTAAAAGGCAGGACCCAGAGGGTGGTAGTAAATGGCATAAAATCGAAAGAGGGGGGAGGTGATCTACAGGGTGCCACAGGGATCGGTGCTGGGTCCCGTCCTATTCAATGACTTCATAAGCAACATTGCAGAGGGACTGGAGGGGAAAGTATGCTTGTTAGCAGATGACACCAAGATCTGCAACAGAGTCGACAAACAGGAGGGGCTAGATAAAATGAGAAATGACATACGACTACTTGAGGAATGGTCAAGGGTTTGGCAGTTGGTTTTCAATGATAAGAAGTGCAAGATTATGCACCTGGGACACAGAAACCCAAGAGTGGAATACAGGATGGGGGGGGGGGCTGGTTCTAGCTGCCACAAGTCAGCAGTATGGCAGTATGACGCAGTGGGTTAAGGTTCTGAGCTGCAAATCTGGAGACCCGGGTTTGAATCCCACAGTCCCCTACGCTTGTACCATAGTCATTTTATGGAATCTTTTCACCAAATTTTCAACATAAGCATTTTTGGGACCTCTGCTCATGAACAGTGTTACTGTGATTTTCTTACTCTGTTCTGAACATTGTTTTCCTACAGCGACTGCGCCACTGCACGCCAGTTGTGCGAAAACACAGTTTGTGTAGGATGTGGAAAATGAAAGCTGTGCTGTTCATAAGGAGGTGTGAAAAAATGGCAATGGTGAAAATCTGGAGTAAAAATATTACAAATTATCAAAGTTACGAGTGTGCTTGGAAACTGCACAATGCACACTTGTAACACAGTCATTTTATGGACGTTTGTCACCTAATTTTCAACATAGGAATTTTAGGACCTCTGCTCATGAACAGAGTCACTGTGATTTTCTTAATCTGTCCCAAACACTGATTTCCCACAGCGACAGCGCTATTCTGACAGGAAGTGCTAAAAAACACAGTTTGGCCAGGGTGTGAAAAATGACAGCTGTACCGTTCATAAGGATGTATAAAAAAATGCCAATGTTGAAAATCTGGGGTGAAAATATTACAAAATCTTGAAGTTATGAGTGCATGTGAAAACTGCGCAACGTACGCTTGTAACATACTCATTTTGTGGACTTTTGTCACCAAATTTTCAACATAGGCATTTTAGGACCTCTACTCATGAACACTATCACTGTGATTTTCTTAATCTGCCCCGAACAGTGATTTCCCACAGCAACCGGTCTATTCTGCACCAGTAGTGCGAAAAACATTTTGGACAGGATGTGTAAAATGACAGCCATACTGTTTATAAGGAGGTGTAGAAAAATGGCAATGTTGAAAATCTGGAGTGAAAATATTACAGATTGACGAGGTTATGAGAGTGCGTGGAAACTATCACACACATGCTAACGTAAATAATTTTAAATTTTTCACCAAATTTGCAACCAAAACTTTTGAGAGCCCACCTCATGAACAATGGCACTGTCATTTCGTTAATCGGTCCCAAAAGGTTATTCCATGCAGTGACATAACATTACCTTTAGGGACAAAATAATGCCATGACAGTGACTGAATTCACGAGGTGGGGTCCCAATAACCCTATGTTGAAATTTGGTACTAAAATTCCAAAAATGCCAGAGATATGTACCAAAGTTGAAAAAACTTATTTATGCCATTATACAGCTTACCGCATTTCTTCAGTTCATGGACGGCTTTGAAGAGTGCAGAGCGTGTTCGGTCCGCTTGAAGATCATCAGCGCCAGGTTCCAGAGGTAAGTATGGGATGAGGGGGTGTGGAAGGTAGGGGTACACAGTGGGTGGGGTGGGTTGGGAGAGGGACCACAGACAGCGAGGGACCATTTTCTACTTTACAGCGTTAAAAAAAAGAACATCGCAGGAAATTACAGGTACATTTGACACACTGGGATGGGCTCCCAATGTGTCACCTGCGTGTTTTGGGGTGGGGGGGACTGGAGCCGATGGGGATTGGGCACCCCATTGGCAAACAAAAGGTGTTTGGTGGGGTGATGATGCTGAGGGGATTAAGCACCCCCTTAGTGAACAACTGGCATGGGACATGATGCCGATGGGGCTTGGGCTCCCCATTGGCAAATTAACTCAGGAGGGAGGCATGATGATGCTGACAGGGGGATTGGGACCCCCGCCATTGGCGTTTCTGGGGACTGTGCAAGGTGGACAGCACAGCCGCCACCATGTCTGATTGAAATGTTACACCAGGAAAGGCACGGCCCTGCAATGAGGTGGAGCTCCCTCATTGCAGTGGCTAAAATGTTTCAAGTTGGTGGCATGCTTTTGCACTACTGCCATAGACAGCGTACAATCTAATTTGTGCCACAGAGCCCAGACCCAAGAAGCAGTGGCACCACTGGTGACAACACAACCGCGCCTCCAAAACCTGCTATTCCAAAGTTACCGCAACATGTTTCTTGCGCACGCGCAAGACAACATAAAAAGGGCAATAGAAAGAGCTAGTCAGTACTGTGGAGAGTTATGTAGCTTTCACCTCTCACTCCAATGATGTTATTACATTTCACATTTGGCGGCTATATTATGGAACATATGGAGTGGGCTTTTTGAAATGAGAAGCCTCTTGTTTACATATTTTAAATGCTACAAAACTGCATTTATGTCAATTATATAAATGCAGTTTTATCATCAAAGTAAGCAGCAGCCTTTTCTTTACTGCTCCATGAAGTTTTTTTTAATTTTTGTTATAGTTTCTAGGCAAAATAGGTAGTTTAGTTGTCCTTTAAAATAGGCCATGTCAAGGCTCACATAAAAATCCCTCTCTGTCCTGAGGGGAACTACCAAAAGTACCACCGAGTCACAGTTCTCTTCTCTTCAGGAGCACCAACTCGTGATGCATGTCCATCGGTGCAGTGGTAGCACTAGAGACACCAGCAGCCCAGGATCAGGAGTGATCTCGGGTTGCCAGGAGCCAGCTGGGGGGAGGAGGACTGAGTATCCCAGAGGATGCTACCTCTGGGGAGGGAGGGACATGCACTCCACTGTGCTACCACCATTTGAGTGACCACAGGTGGTGGTGCACGTAGATACCTGAAGGGTGGGCAGGTGCTTCCTGGCTGAAATGGCAGCATGTCTGTATGCTCAGGTCATAGCAGCTCCACACACCTGACGCACCTGTGGGATGGGAACAAAACACAGGAAAGGACTGCCAGATGAAGCAGCATGATGCATCATTCTCCCACAGGCTCAGCATTGCCCACTGTGCTTCCCTGCTGAAGACATCCAAGCTAGACTCTCCCTGAGGCTTGAGGAACCTCATGGAGCTCTGCCACACGGAGCAATCCGTGGGGTGCTATAACAGGAAGGTAAAAGTAAGTCCCAGACACTGCTGGTGACAGGGCTGGGGAGGATGCTGTAGATGGGGGCCAGTCAAGCAGAGAGGAGCAAAAAAAAAAAAGGAGTGCAAACTCTTTTAACAATGACCCCAACCCTGGATAGCCCATCTGAATGCAAATTCCCATTTCCAGTGCAAGCTAGTGTCTTCTGATTTTCACAGCTGGGTGGACTGGAGAACTGTGACATTAAATGACTTGCTCAGTGTCACACAATGAGTATTTGAGTCTAGCAGGATATGAATTTGTGATCTCCCAGTTCTAAATGGTGCTCTAACCACTAGAACACACTTCCTTTTGAGGGTCTGAGATAGGCAGGCAACTGCCAGCGATTGTTGATTTGCAGTTTATTTAGCCAGGACAGCCAAACTGAGGTGCAACATCTTGTTTCTACTGGGATCCCGCCTTTACCCATTTTTTACAATGTGTTTGTTCAGGACAGCCCAGCTGAGTTACAGCATATAATTTCCAGTGGGATTCTGCTTCTGTCTGCAGTCTGAACTACAGTAGCCCTGGGCCCCAATACAGACATCCAGAGCACAGTCAGCAGTCCGTTTGATTTAACACTGACACACTGACCACAAATCCTTTCAATCGCAAAGTAAGAATGAATTATTTCAAAAGTCAAATGTTTCTTTATGATTTTGATCATATTATCACTGCACTTTGCCACCCGTCCTCAATGTCCTCAAGTCAGCTGCACGTCTCAACATTTGGCATTTAACAAAAAAAATGACAGGCAAGACTTGGGATGGGTGCCCTCTGTCAGCAATGAAAAAAGTAAAAATCAACGCCAGAGTTGGGTTCTAGTATTTCATTAAAATAGTGATTGCCGATACCAAGGATATGCTTCCAGTGTTAGCATTTGGAAGTAGTGAAAGACTACACTTCTGGATGGAAAATTTCTTGAAACTGAAGGGTATAGGGACCAGGACACACTCATGCTATGATCAAACCAATCAGTCACCCATGCCTGGAGGCCCACTCCTTGCTTCACTTGCCCTTGCCCTTGCTACTCTTGCCGCATACCAGATTTAGTTGCCTTTCTGATCTTTGACTTGCCTATACTCAGGAGAAAGGCACCAGACTTGCCACAGGCTACTTGTCTCACTCTCGAGTTTGATTGGACCATGCAGACTCTTATTTACTGAAAGTCAAGCACACTATCAGAAGGCTGGGGCTCTCTAGAATAAGGCATAGAAAGCCAAAAGTGGGATTTCATAATCTGCAGAACCTTGGCTTGCCTCACTCATCCATGTCCCAGCCCATGCTGCACACCCAGACTGTCTACTCTGCAGAACAAACCAAAAGCTACATCATTGCTGCTGCCTGATACCAGTGGTGATTGGCTATAGGCTATAGCATCACTCAGAAGCAGCAGGCAACAAGCATTGGTTCCTCGTGTGGTGGGTGGGTGAGAACTCTGGTAGGTGAAGGGAAAAAAGGGTCTGGAAGTAGGACTGGAGAACCAATGACATGCCAGCAACATGATCAGCTGAGCTGATGCTATCACATATCTTCTTTCACTCTCCTTGGTCTGCCAAAACTGCAAGCTAGTGGCAACGTTTAAGAGTACAGGACAGGGCTGTCTCAAGGGAAAGTGCTGCTTGCCCTTTTTAGTGCCCACACCCATCGTAACATTACTGCTAGGCTGCAGTGGGTGAGAGTGGCATCTCCACTTTTTTGGGTCCAGACTAAGTGGAAGTACCACTTTCACTTACTTCCTCTGTCCCCATGCCACCATGCCACCAAGCACTTAGTGGAGCAGTGGGTGAGAGAGAGAACACAGGGGTGCTCATGCAGCTCCACTTCTTGGAGCTGTTATAAAGGTGATGTTTTCCCCCAATCACCTATGCCAATTGTTACATATCAGACAGCCAGGGAAGGATTGAACAGCCCAATTTGCTTCAGAGCAGGATGGAGTCGCTGTAGCGACTGTACTGAAGTTGCTGTTCAGGCAGGAGGGAGAAAGGGTTGCAAGAACATTGCAGCTAGTTTCCTTGGAGCAAGAGAGCCACCAATCCAAAGGAAAAAATGGAAAAGGAAGTGGCGTGGCTTGGGGGAAGGAAGTCAGTCAGGGACATTGACTGCATGGTATCATCAAAATGGCAAAACTCATCCAGTGATTGGAGCGAAGAAGCCTCTTTGAAAAGTGTGCCCTTCCAGTGGGCAGCTACATCATCAGCCAGATCAACCAACACTGGCTGCTGTCTGATTTCCAGTCACCTATTTGACTCAGAACCTGACACACCTCCAGATCTTGCTTTTTCCATTACAGCCACCCTATTATATTTGATTTACCTTATGCAATCAAACATAAAAAAGCAAATGTGGAATAAGCATGTGTTCTAAATGCAGCCCTGTGTTGTAAAAACTTGGGAAACATTTGCAGTACATACATCACACACATTCTGTACATGTAGCATTAGGGAGAGCTTAATGATCCATGTAGACTTCAGAAAGGTCCTAACAAAGCTGGGTTAGGGTAAGGGACTGCATAATGATCTTTTAGCTTGGGGAAAGCACCTCTGTCATTAATACTTTATTACAATAATGTGAGAAAGCAAAACTAGCCACAGAAACAAAGGCGATGTGTTCTGCTGCTTGGAGCATGGACTGAATGAACTGTGAAACCCAAGATCTGCAGGCTCATTTCCTACAATGGCAACTTGAGCATTATGTGACCCTGAACATCTCTGACCAAGTCAAAGGAACTTGGTAAAATCCAAACCTGGACCAAAATAATGAAAACCAAACCAAATGGTCTGGCTGGATGAATCGCAACTTGTGCAGTGTCGCTCTTCAGGCTGGAGCATTCATTGTGGTATTTACCATTCTGGTCTGTCCATATCGGATTTCATGTAGGTGAGGGTAGGGTTGAAATCTGTACCACTGAACACGGACTGGTCCTTTCATTGTCTTGATCTGGTCTGAGTCCAATGGTCTAGATTTTATCCATACCCGCACACTTCAATCATGGGTGCACGTGGAAGACAATTAAAACATACCCAGAAAAATTTTGAGTTGTAGAAAGTGCAGTAATTTATTTGTGAACATTTTTTCAAAACAGGTACTAGCCAGCAGGTACTAACCAACTAGTTGCCCTGGTGTTTCACTTGAGAGCTTTGTTGAGGTGGGGCAGGGGGACATTTAATTGCTGTTAATGGCTCTCGAGTGATTCAAACCCATGATCCTAAGATGTTATACAAAAAGAAGCTAATAACATGCAAACTAAATTCATTGTGTATTAAGAACTTTGGTGTGACAATAAAACATTACAAAACAAACATTTTGATTGATATCTGTGTTTACCACTATTTGCAATGTATGACTGAGATTGGGGCAACTAGCTCCCATGATCACACCTGGAAGCCTGCACTTTGGTGTAATAACCCTGTTCTGAACATGTTCACCCATACCCATCACCCAACATGAAATCTGAATCTACCAGAACAGAGGGTCTAAAACAGTAAAAACCAGACCAAATGCTCTGGCTGAAAAAGCTTGACTACATAAGCTGCGCCTGAACTGGGTAGTCCAGCCAGATCAGCTGGTCCAGTTCTTACAGTTTTGGTCTGGTCCAGGACTGGTTCTCTGGATTTCACCCATACCCCATGTCAAAAAGCCTGTCACTCTGTAGATGTCTCTGTACTGTCCCCCTCCCACTGAGGAATTCAGTTAAAAGAACCTGGTTATTAAGGAGAAAAAATGTCCTCCTCTGTCTTTCCATCCTCCGTCTCAACATGACTGTCACTGGAGGAATGAAGCCTGCCCTGCCCCAAAACCCAGGGAATCTACAATTGATGTCCTTCAGTATCCTTCACAGGTGCTGTTCCTTGCCTCCCTCTCTGGCCTTACCCCCAACTGAAGACCCCCGTGGGGCTCTATCTCAGGGTAGTGTACCCAACATATAACCTGCACACCTTGGCCTAAGCCCCACCACTTCTAGCCCTCTCCTGTTGCAGCCTGGGAACCCAAGGAATTACTCCTAGCATTGCACTGATCTGCTGTTCAGAGTATGTCCTGCACTCTTAGTTGTCCCCCTTGGACCCTTCCTCACTCCTTCAGTGCCCCTCACAGTAGATTGAACTGGGGGAGTGTGAGTTTGAGGCAACATCAACATGCTTTAGACAGAGGACTTTATTTTATTTATTATTTATTACATTTTCAGAATTACAAAGTACCTTTGAGCTAATAGCTCATTTACAAAGGTCCCATGTCAAGGATAAGGAGAAACATACATCCAAGATATGGAACTAAACATGTAAGGGATGCATTATACATTCTAGATTCAAGAGCTAACATATCACAAATAAATTGGAACACGGTGCAGGAAAATTGAGTGTTAGCACGTAAAAATAAATTACAATGGATTTCAAAACTAGCTGTAGTGTGTGAGCTTTAAAACAAGTGGAGCACAATTAAATTAAACAGAGCACAGATGCCAGAATAAGTGATGAGAAAAAAGAAGGTGGCTGGGCTAGGCTTTGTCAAGGTGTGTCGGGGGGGGGGGATGAGGTAAGAGGGACACCTCTCTACTGTCTCCAGATAGTCAGAGGATATAGTGGGTGGTTGTTAAGACAAAATCTAAGAAGAGCAGTCGCAGGTACATTGTTCTGTGAGGTGCTGCCTAAGCCTCCGTTTAAAGAGGCCTGAGGTTTTCCTGACATGTAGTTACAGCAACAATATTGGACATATAGGTCCCCCCCCAAACCTGCATGAGGGCTGGGAGAGAAAAGATCACCTCCAGACTGCCCAGGCTTTTCCTTTACTCAGGCACTTCCACGTGGGGCTTTTCTTCTTCACAACTCTACTCCACTGGCCTTCAGGTTTTACCCAAATGTATCACAGGGATATACCATTAAGCAGCTGCCAGTTTTACCATTTTTAAAGAGTTCAGCCCCTGTCAACCATTTGCTGTCATGCCTCGCAATGCTCACCAACATATTTTCCCACCATACGTGGCAATCCTGCTATTGCTCCAGGGCACCCACCAGCCATGGATAAGAGCACACCAATCTTACAGTACATGCCATATTCCTCAGACTCTAAAAGTCTCTTCCTAACAAAGGCTATACAAATGAATTTCTTACTGACTTGGCTGCACACTTTGTATATTGCTCCCCAGCTCCCATTCCTCTTCAAATTATTTTTTTATCTGACGAGAAATCCTGGGCCCTATACCCACCAGCCCTCACCCAGTCAAGTGCCAGCTGACACACTGCATTAAGACAGATTCATAATGCAAGCGGAATAGTATGCAAGATAGACCCACAGATAGATATGTTGTTCAGTTTTAATTTGCCTGCAAAGTTTAGGTGGATTGCTGAAATCTGCCTTTGCAGAGAATTTTGTGATATGTGGTCCTTATGTTAAAAATTCACTTTTTTCCAATTTTACATTGTAGTTTTGCCTTTAGCTTTTCTTTTGGTGTTGCCAAAGGTGAATTTTTGTGAAAATGAGGCTTTTGGTAAAAACCTGCCTCACGGTTACCTAGAAAAACTTCTACAGGTCACATGGTAAATCTGTGTAAACTGACTGCCTGACCCCTCACCAAAGTCTGAATGCTACTTTTAGTCTTCGTTTTGTCTTCATCACTAGTATTGTGACACTACTGTATATTTTGTAATTTTAGAATAGTATTCACTATTACTAAAGCAGTCTGTTTACGAGCTAAACTATTTACATAAGCTAAATATTTGAAGAATAACAGAGGAATTACTCAGTATTCAGTTAGTATTCGGCTAGTCTTTATGCAAATGAGGGCAGTACATTCTGAAGATCAAATGATCACTTCTGAATTTTACAGTTGAATACCAATGAAGACCAATGAATAGTAGTTGAATATTTTCAACAGTAAAAAAAGTAACATTAATTTAGTATTCATATAGGGCCCTATGCACTATACCTACATGTCACATTTATGCAGTGCATTGGCAGCACTACCCAGCCATGGGTAGTGCTGGGTGCCAGACCATGGGTAGTGTTACCTATGCTCTGCTACAGCAGGGTGTATGCTGGCATAGCCTGTGTCCCCTCCATTGGAACTATGCACCATCAAGTATAGTGCATTGTCAAGCCCCAACGGTGCATAGTGCCTATTGAGGGGGACACACGCTACAGCAGCAGCAGACACCCTGTCATAGCCACTATGTGCCCCATCCAACCAGTCGATTCTGGCTCAAGGGACATGCAGATGCCTCTGTCCTATAACTGCCAGCTCTCCTGACATGCAGCGAGGGCTGTGGGCTACTGGATGGGACATGCACATTGTGCACAGGCCCTTTAATGTAGTATGGTACACTGGTACCCATAATCTCTTGCTCTCCATGGTGCAGGGGATCCTGTCTGCCAGCAGGATGGGAATCCAGCTGGATGCCCGCTGGTGTCTTCCACTCCAACTGCATCATGCTCCTTGCCTCACTGCACTCTTGTGCACATGTGGGGAGGGGCAACAGACAGGCTGATATACCACTTTAAAACACATAATAAGATGTTTGTATAGCATCTTTAACTCCCCAAATGAAAGTTTGTATAAATAAAAATGTGCTTATCTTTGTTGACATTCAACCAATTTGTAGATTACACCAAATGGAGGGTACAGATGTTTTGCGGTCTCTCTTCACAACAATGAGTCAAATATAGCAACTCCATAACAGCAAGGCAAATATCGCACTTGTCATTTGAGTGATGTGGTATTTACCGTGGATATTTAGCGCTGTTGGGGGGATTGCTCTTGTGTTCTAGTTTTTGTGGCTCGGAGATGGTTATTTTTACTTAGGGGATGTGGGATTTGCAGCCTCCCACAAGTGACTTCTAATGGGCGTTTCACCATCGTTGTTCGGTGCTGTGTTGCAATGTGCCATTATCGTTCTCGTTGTTTTGAGGCTGCTGATATTGTCCTACATAGTTTTGCAGGCACGGTTTTGAAATGGAAGCATGTTTCACTGTACAAAACCACCTAAGATGGAAAAATAATTATTGAATATGCACAGGTACATACTGTAGCTTTTTGACCAAAATGACTGATGAATGAAGTGAACATTAAAACACAGTTGTGTACTACATTTTTTTTGTTTATCTTCAATGGAAAAAAAATGCAATAAATTCACACTTTTTTCTAAATCCAAGCTAAATCAACACATCTTTGCCTGTGTCAGATATTAGAAACTGAAATTGTGAAGTAGCATTTCTTTTCATGCTGACTTATTGGCCTCACAATATATATGATACCCCAAAATGTAAATCTAGTGATAGACCCTGTACTTATTTATTTATTTAAGTCTTGGATTGTAATACCTTTGAGCTAAAAGCTCATTTACAAAGGTTCCACGTCATAAATACATCAATCAAACAAACAATACAAATGAAAAAAAAAAATCAGATAATATGACATACAAGAGCGCTATGACAAAAAATAGGCAAATTTTGCAAAATATAACAAGCAGAAGTGAATCAGTCAGAGGTGACCTAGTCAGATTTAAAAACAATACAAGAGAAACGTCAGATAAAATGGTGCACCAGAGTGTCTAATAAAAGTGAGCAGCATTTACACATTATGACAGCACTATAACAAGCAGAAGTGAATCAGTCAGAATTGATCTTGTCAGGTTACAGGTGGGTGACAGGGGAGTAGATAGGATATAGAGGCCGGGGGTGACAGGGGTGTGGGTGGAGATGGAGGCAGGTAGGGAGTAAGAGGGGTTTGTTGGGGTGGCAAGGGTGATGGTAGGGTGAGGGGGCAGGAGGAGGGTATGGAGGGGATAAGGGGGATGGGAAGGCGAGACAATGGTGTTGAGGAGGTGGGTGTGAGGCTAATTAGGGTTGGCAGTCACAGCTGCAAAGAGCAATAAGGTGTTGGCAAAGTTTTCTCTTGAAATGTCCTAGTTTAGGTTCAGCCATAATGTCATAGAGGAGATCATTTAGCCAATAAAGTACATGGTAGGCAAAGGACCACTGAGTCTGTGAAGTTCGGCAGAAGGGGACTTGGAGAGACTGTCTGACCATGCTTTGCATCCGATGAGGATTGCTCGCTGGAGTAAAGAGGTGCCAGATGGCCAGAGGGGTTAAGCCTAGGCAGGTTTTCTTCCCTAGAAGACATACTTGGTATTTCATCCAGCCTTTCAGGTGCAGCCAGTTGGTCTGAGAATATAATTCACAGGTATGTGTAAGTCTGTGTGCTCCAGTTATTAGCCTACAGGACTTGTTTAGCACTGTGTTGATCCTTTTAAGAGTTGTGTCAGAGGCAGCGCCATACACCACCAGTCCGTAATGGATGATGGAAATGATCGAGCTGGTCACTGCGATCAAAAAAGATACTTAAATAGCTAGTTTGATGTGCTTATGCAACTGAATGAGATAATATGGGGAATATGGGTGTGGGCAGGACAGTAGTGTGGTGGGTAGGTAACTGGCTGGGCAGCAGGACACAGAGGGTGGTGGTAAATGGCTGTCACTCCACAGAGGGAAGAGTGACCAGTGGGGTACCACAGGGATCAGTGCTGGGACTGGTCCTATTCAACATCTTCATCAGTGACATTGCGCAGGGCCTAGAAGGCAGAATTTCACTGTTAGCTGATGACACAAAGCTCTGTAACAGAGTAGACACACCAGAGGGTGTAGACAGAATGAGAAGCCGACCTGCAAACTTGAAGAATGGTCAGGGTTTGGCAGTTGAAATTCAGTGCAAAGAAGTGCAAGATAATGCATATGGGGCACAACAACCCTGGCACAATATATTAGTTGGGGGGTGAGGATATAGCATGCACCAAGCAGGAAAGGGATCTTGGGGTTGTCATCTCTGATGACCTCAAGGTAGGGAAACAGTGTGACAAGGCAGCAGGAAAAGCAAATAGGATGCTGGGATGCATAGGCAAGGGCATCACCAGCAGGAAAAGGAGGTCATAATTCCACTATACAAGACACTAGTGAGGCCCCACCTGGAGTACAGTGTACAGTTCTGGAGACCTTACCTACGTAAGGACATAGACAGTGTAGAGAAGGTTCAGAGGAGGGCAACAAAGATGGTACATGGATTGCATAACAAGTCCTATGAGGACAGGTTGAAGGAACTGAATATGTTCTCCCTGGAGGAGAGGAGGGAGAAAGGGGATATGATAGAGACATACAAGTATCTTACAGGGAGGAACAGGTGCAGGAATACACTACTTTTAAGTGAAAAAAAGATGTTCCAGGACTAGATGGCATGGGATGAAGTTGGAGGGAGGACGAATTTCTTCACAGAACGGGTGGTGGACAAGTGGAACACCCTGCCAGAGGAAGTGGTAGGGGCTGAAACAATCAAGGGATTTAAGAATGCATGGGATAGACATAAAGGAATTCTGGAGGTCAGGGGTAAGGGGCAACAGACTTCTAGGAAAACATAAACTGAACTTACAAGCTCAAATGGGCAGGCTGGGTGGGCATAGGCCCTTATCTGCTGACACTGTCTATGTACCTATATATCTATGCTTATGTAACTTTGATTTGCTTTGTGGCTTCCTGCCTCTCTATCTGTGGGATATACCACCCTGTAGGGGTACAACGCAAGGAATCCTAGAGGAGGGTTCCCCCCCTACAGGTGCTGGGAATTAACACATCAGCTAAAGGTAGGTTAGGAAGAAGCCCACGGGAAAGAGAGAGGAGCTGCTGGAGGAGGAATGGTGGATGGTGGGCAACGAAGAAGAATCCTGGCAAAGTCCAGGATGTAGTGACATATTTAAGTTTGATGTGGGAGTGACGTTATTGCTCCGCCCATCGAACCATGGGCTTAAAGCCTTCCTATTTGATGTGCTTACGCAACTGAATGAGATAATATGAGATTATGCTTGTGTAACTTTGATTTGCTTTGTGGCTTTCCGCCTCTCTATCCATGGGATATACCACCCTGTAGGGATACGACGCAAGAACCCTAGAGGAGGGCTCCCCCTTACAGGTGCCTGGAATGAATGTGTCAGCTAAAGGTAGGTTAGGAAGAAGCCCAAAAGAATACCCAAAGATGTCAAGCTTCAAAGAGGCGAGGATGAAGAATGAATTCAGTGAAGAGAAGGGCTAACTTCCTAAGGAGAGAGGGGAAAGCCAGGCCACCATCTGCCTCCATCCAACAGCGGAACCTAACTAACTAATGTGAAGAAAACACTAACTCTAACTAATATTATGACCACTGGCACGGAAAAACCCCCTTTGAGGATGAAACCTCTGGGGATCCAAGGCCTAGGTCGCCTTCCCTCCAGGCTGACGACATTTGATTTGAGGACATATGTTGGTAGAGAGAATGGTTCATGGATGAGGGATATAAGTAAGGAGGATGATGATAGGATAGGGAAAAACTCAAAAGAATCACAGATAAAAATAAGAAACATAAGGTAGCAGGGACCCAAGGAGGATATGCTTGAGTAGTCGGTGAGACATTTTAGATTAGAGGAGCAAGGATAGGAGGAAGTAATTCTTTGTATGAGACAGAGGAGCAAGGGGTATCTAGATGTGCTCACGAGGAGATTCCAGATGTGCTGATGAGAATACAGATGATAATGCAGACTGGCTTGATTGAGTGATGCGCTTGATTGAGCAATGCAAGTGAGCATACACTGAGATTGAAGAGGCATGCTTCATTATATGATGTAAATGATTCAACTCTGAATAATTTAGACCCCCCGAGGTTGTAGTCGATGAGGTAGTATGGAATTCAATGATAGGAATGTTTGAGTAAATTATGTAAATAGATAAACTTTGAGGTAATGCTGAGTGAATGATAACTGGATTTATGAACTCGATATGACTGGAGTTATGAACTCGATACATGCAGCAGGATGGCCGCGGTGTATAGGTGGCATAGGAATTATGTTAGGTATGCCCAAAAAGAATATCAATAGGCCATGAGTGGAGCAAAGCCGGGATAGCTGGTACAGAACTGGAAGGGGAGGAGACAGGAAGGAATCAGAAAATGAAATGTATGAAGGAAGGAAAGGAAGTGGGCTCCTCGAAAGAAGGTATATCTGGAAGCATAGGCAACTCAGGTTAAGCGATCGAGGATCAAAACTGGACGAGGTAGGAGGCGGAGTAAGCAAACGTGGACGATGTATGAAGAGGAGTGAAGCGAAGAGCTGAGTGAAGCCATGATGTCTGAAACATGAAGAGCCAGTACAGAACCGGAAGAATAGGAGATGGGAATGAACAGAAAAAGAACTTGAACGAAGGTATCATGCTCTATGGAGCGATATGAACGAAAATGCTTCTCGAAAGGAGGCAGACACTGAGGCCAAGAAGGCATGTCAGGAACTAGAGGGTCTGCAAACCAGAGGGCAAGCTCGGGACGGCGATCAAGGAGAGGCAATACGTACGATGGATGATGAGAAGAGAAGTCATTAGTGGAAAGAATCCACGATGAGTAGGATGAGAATAAGCACTAGGCTGAGGAAGGTAACTGGAATGGAAGAGGTACGAGGAAGTGAGAGGTGCTAAGAAGGCAGGTACTGGAAAGTGAGGTAGGAAAGGATGAAGGATGAGAGGGAGGGCAATAGGGTAGCAGAGGACCCAGCCGGTACTGGAGGAGAACTGTATGGGAGTGAGTAGGTGGTATAAGATCCATGATAGGTATGCTGAAAGAAATATCAATATCAGAGCAGACAGAGCAAGTGAATAGCGCAGATTTGTCAGCGAATGACGCCAAGGCATACTGAAAGAGAAGTACAGTGGTAGGTAAATTGACTCTAAGGTCGGACTGAAGGAGAACCAGATGGAGGCACCTGAACACCAGACAGATCAAGGGGATATACAGAGATACGGGAAACCGACAGAAGCAGTGGACAAGGAAGGAAGGAGAGCACTCATCCGATCCAGGGAGAGGTTTGCATGATCAAGCAATGCAAAAGAATGGACCCTGAGGACAGACAGAGAACCTGGGGTCTGCGAATGAGAACAGGACTCCAGCAGGGACGAGTAAGAGATGCCGACGGCATGAGGCGAAGGCCGAGAAATACAGAGCAGGAGGTTGATACAGGCAGGAAACAGTGAATGTAGGAAACAGCATGAAAATGCATACCTCACAACAGACCTGAGTAGTCAGGGACATCCCTGAAGTCGCTGCAGATTATTCCCCTGACCCGCAGCAAATTTGAGGTCTAGCGACAGAACAGAAAGCACGGATGGAACATGAGGCTGCACACGGATTGAAAGAACAGGAGGCAAAGACGAGTACAGATGGAGAGTGCCACAAAAAAGTGGCAGGCTGATGAGGTAGCAAAAGATCAAATGGGAGGTACACCTGACTGAGCAATGCGAGGAAGTAGACATAGAGGCCGAAAAGGCATGAATATGCGATGTGAACGATTAGACCCTGATGGCGTGGGCGATGAGATATTGAAGGAGTCAATGGACTGATGCAAGGAATGAGGCTCCTCGAAAGGAGGTAGACTCTGAGGCCAAGAAGGGAAATCTGGAACCAGAGGCAACTCAGGTGGAGTGATCGAGGATCAAAACTGGACGAGGTATGATGAGGAGTGAGCAAAATTGGACGATGTACGATGAGGAGTGAAGCTAAGAGCGGAGTGAAGCCACGATGGCTGGTACTAGAAAAGACACTAGGACAAGGAAGGTAAAATTAGGAAATGGATGAGGTACAATGAGGGATTGAAGCCATGGAGGCTGGTACAGGAAAGCGATGTATCAAAGGACAAAGGACAGAGGGAGGTCAATGGGGTAGCATAGGACCCAGCCTTAATACAGGATGAGAACAGCAGTAAGGCAATCTGGATGAGGTAGCACACAGGCTAGATTTGATGTAAGGCCAGAAGGGTCAGGTATAGATGGTCCAATGATGTGAATAGCAGATCAAGCTAATGAAAACCATGGCATGGTGAGATATTGAAGCCATGACTGGATTGAATCCTGGATGGCTGATGGATGGAATCAGTAACTGGATACAAGTTGTGTGAGGCCGTGGATTGATGAGGTGGGCATATGAGGAATGATAGTTATGCCCAAAAGAAATATCGAATGCAGCTGAGAAAGACAACGTAAGAACGGATGAATTACGATGATAGATTGATGCCATGAAGACAGGTACTGGAAAGCAAGGTAGGAAAGGACTTAGGACGGTAGGGGTTGAATTGGATGAGCAGGTCAAGGTGAGGTATAGCAGGTACGGGAGGAGAACCACAGGAGGGATATGATTCATGAGAGGTCATGAGAGGTATGCCAAAGAGAATTCTGGATCACAGACTATATAGAGGTGGCCGGAGAAGGCTCAAGGGTGAGGAGGGTAAAATTGTAGGAAACGGAGGAGATGTGAGGATGAGGATGTGCAAAGGAGGGAAGCCAGGCACGAGGAAGGTAAACAGGAACGGACAAGGCAGATGAGGAGGGAAGCCCAGAAGGCTGGATCCGGAATGAGAACTGCAGTATGGCGCAGGTCGAGTCGAGGCAGCAAGGACCAGGGAAGGTAAGCTTGAGTGATAGAAGTGAACACTGGAAGTAGTGAATATGAGACATGACAGCATGAATGAATTGAAGCCTAGAGGATGTGAAGAGATAGGTAGGAACCCCAGTAGGCTATAGGAACCCCAGTGGGCTATGAGATGAAGGAGTATTGGTAGGGCAGAAACCCCAAAAAGGAAACCCGACAGCGAGTAGACTGAAGCCAGCAACCCAGGGGCAGCGCACCCTGCAAGGTAAGAGGTGGCACCAATCAGACATACCACGCAAGGTAAGGGAAGCCTCACACAAGGAGGACCAAGAGGTGGTATAGGAGGCATGGAATCAGCACCCATGAGGAAGGGCTGAGACAGAGGGTGCGCATGAGAAAATCAGAGCGACATAGTAATGGTGCATGCCCAGCCCATTAGAAATATGGAATGCAGGCCATGAGTGACTCAGGATATAACACCGAAAGTTACTGAGGAAATGGGGGGCAGGGTTTACAGACAGCAGAAGATGAGAGCCCCCCCCCCATGGTTCCAAAGCGGCTCTGCACTGAAATAGAGAAGGCCAGCTCAACAGTGAGAAAACAACAAGAAGGAAAACTGTTTGGGAAAAGGAAGAACAATTTGGACATAACTATTACAGGCGATGACTCCATTCTTACCAGGAAGCAGACACACTCACAATAAGCTGATCTGATATTGGACCACAACAATTTCAGTCAGCCAGTGGAAATACCGGAGAAATGTTGTCCAAAAGTTGAGGAGGCAGACACCGGCAGCACGGCCAGACACTGCAAATACAGTGCAAGGAAACGAAACAGAGCACCTACATGCTGCATATCCTGAAGCCGTGAAAATGGTCCAAACGCAGTCAAAAGAAGGCAGGGCAGCAGAGAGAGCCAATCTGGACATTCCCCATGAGGCACAGAAGCCAAAGAGTATGCGAGGAAGCAAGCGAGGAAACACCTGCGGAGCACAGAGAGGTCGGGGAATGAGCAGGCAGGAGAAATGCAAGACGCGAAAGTGCACACAGCAATGATGGAACCACAACAGCTGAAAAGAAAGCCCAGGCGAGCGAGTCTCGGATAGTCTGACCAGCGAGCGAGCGAGGAGCCAAAGCGGTGAACAGGGAAGGGGTACTAGAGCGAGAACAGGAACCAGAGGGTTGGTGAAGAAGGAGGGATCACAAATGAGCGGAACCGGGTGGAAGACTTACACCCAGAGTGCCGGAGCTGGGCCAGGTTGAGAGAAAAAGGAGATGCAGTGGGAGGCAAGTAGGAAACGCTAGACAGGTACAAAATGAGGAGCGGATGAATGAGGAGGGGTGGGGGGGAACAGAAGCGATGCAGCAAAATGCAAGGCAGACACCAGCAAATGGACAATGGAAGCAGCAGCCTGAGACTAAAAAGGGGTCGGGAGAGAAACGAAACACAAACAAAATACAGTAGCTAGGCAGAGGCAGAAGCTAAGGCATGAAAATGCACGGTAGGAAGGAGGGACAAAGCATCCAGCTGCAATGAAAAAAAATTCTGGCAAAGCCCAGGATGTAGTGACGTATTTAAGCTTGATGGGGGAGTGACGTTGTTGCTCTGCCCATCGAACCATGGGCTTAAAGCCCTCCCATTTATCCGAAATGGTATTTCCATACTTTATAACTGTCTAATGAAGCTCTGTGTTAATGTATTCATCATCTATGTACATTATCAGTGACACAGTTGTGAAATTCTTTAGGTTTCCAACTTTCTGGTCTGTCTGTTTTTGGTAATATTGTGGGTGGCGGTTCTACGTTGAGAAGTGCGGAAATGACGTGGTGTGGGGACTGCTGTCAATCAAGCAGTCTAAGTTTTGAGGTGGGTTTACTGGTGCATGGATCCCACAGCTGTTTACACAGCTGTCATGAGCCATCTAGTTGCTGACAGCAACCTCCCCATTTACAGCAGTTAACCTGGCAGTATTTCAATAAGGTTAAACCTCTCTGATGAAAATGTTGTTTAAAATCCTAAAAAGATTGTTTTTTTTTTCTTCTTATGACAGTAGTGTGGCATAAATTATAGTGGTGACAGTCATTACTTTAAATACCATTTTACATTTGAAGAATGATAATTTCCTTGTACATCATCTGATATGATCACCCCCAGGTCTCTTTCCTACAAAGGGGTTGTCAGAACTATTACGCACATTTGTTCTCAGCCAGTTGGGTTTATGGCTGGAACAGTATCAGATGCCTAACTAACAAACAGGTAAACTGCATTAACCGTTCATCCCTGATCTAAGTGACTGGTCACCTAAATCTTTATTTGACATTGCCATCCACCCCCCACCCCCACACACACACACACGCACACAGAACCATACTGTCTTCAGTCTTGCAAACCAATGGGCTCAAGAATTTCCACAATTCTATCAGGTAGCGGTGTTTCCAGTTAACTAAACATCAACTGGTAGTCCTGTAGTTGCCTTTGTGATGAAGTGAAGCCATGTCTGTCATCCTCCAGTCTTCCGGGCTCACTCTCTGGTGTACAATGAACTGTTAAAAAATACTGACAGGAGGGCAGGCAGAACATAGAAACATAGAATATGATGGCAGAAGGAGTCCATTTAGGTCCATTTAGTCTGCCAGCTTGAGCTCAGTTAATATCCTCGGATGATCCATGTTTGCACCCCTCAGCATCATAAGTAAATTTATCCTGAGCAAAGTGAGCACTGCATTTATTCACCAGCAGTAATGCATTTAATGATAACGGATAAGAGAATACATAAAATACAAGCTCTGCGTTTAGCAACAGAAAATAAAATCATACAACAAAACTTTACCATGTGGATATTGACATCTGTATACAGTATGTACAATTTCTTTTTTTTTTTAATTTTCATACTTATATATTGAGATTAGTCATCCATAGTATAGATAAACAAAACTGTGATCGGTCTGTGACACCTCAGCTATGTAGTACAGCATCATGCTCAGCAAAACAAATCAAGTGACAGTATGTGTTTCCATTCCTGACCCCATTCTGTCTGCATGCGGTCAAGTGAAAATTAAAAAAAAAAAAAAAAAAAAAGTTGGACAGCTAATGATAGTTTGTACACATACAGGAGATTCATTTGTGGGGGCCACCAGACGATTGAGAAAAAAATGTTGCAAATTCCGCACTGTTCTTGTGTCTGTTCTAATGGTTCTAGTGATGCTGGAGACAGAGAGGGTTGCTGCCAACATCGTAAATACGGCACTATGGCACTAACGTGGACAAAGCAGTGCAAAATGTAACAGGAATATGTCCACATCATAAATACAATATACAATTCAATATTCAAGACCAAATACATACATCCAGTTCAGCCTATCCCTGCTCAGCTCCTGTCTCTGTTGAATAATTAACAAACATTTTGTCATCAAACTTATTAAAAAAAAAAAGATTACAGTACATATATTTGATCTGATGACTAAATACCTAAAAAACAAATCCAGACCAGAACAAATGCTTTAATACCTTTATTGGACCAACAAGGATGTTACAGAAAGAACAAATAGCTTTAGCTTTCGGACCAGCAAGTCCTTCTTTGGAAGCTTAATGACAGTTATTTAGAAAATCCCATATTATTAACATCCTTGTTGGTCCAATAAAAGGTATCAAACCATTTGTTCTGGATTTGTTCCTACTAAGACCAATACGGCATTAAACAGTTTGTTTTTAAATACATAAAAGAAATACAGGTCGGCAGTGATATAGTAGCTTACTGAAGAATGCCTGTCAATACTGTCCTATCAGAGACACAGTTACTGTCTGGTGTTTCCCCACACCACGTCATGTTCATCCAGACACCTGGGCTAGCACTGCACGGCTTGCTTCTGTTTCAGTCCATTTCGGAAAAATGATGGCAGACAAATTAACAAACTAAACTGAACTAGGGGCTTAGTATTATTACATTCATAGTTTAAACTTGCTTAACTTAGTTCTCCAGACTTGGCAGATAAATTACTAGATATCACAACACTACCTTTTTAAGAGTGCATTTAACATTTAATGTTTCACGTCTGCGTTGACATCTTACCTTCAAGCCAGCAATTAAAGGGCTGCTCAACTCACCAACATTCAAACAGATGCTCTCCACCCACTACAGATAATGTCAGTAAATGAGTTATTGCTAGATATATTTGAAAGTAGTTTGCTCAAAGCAGACTTTACAACAAAGAAAAATGACCAATGTGTGCCTTAGTTTCTTAGAAACATAGAATGGACAGAAGCAAACTAGGCAGTATGTGTCCCCACAATGTCACGCAAGGCATCTGTAAATATATACAACCACCCTGTTGGTGGATAGTGGCCCCCAACCCCATCTCTCCAGTGCCAACAAAGGCATCTGTAAATATATAACCACCCAATGGGCTGGATAGTGGTCCCCACCCCACCCACCTCCAATCACCACCAAACGTATCAACTCCCCCTGCCACAGGCTTTCCTGGCCAACCCTTCCCCACCACAGATCCCATAACCCTGCCCCAGGACAACCTAAGCTCCCCGTGCCTTAGCCCTGGCTTCCCTAGCCAACCCTGCCTCTATCAGTGCCTATGGCCATTCATCTGGACCACACCAGCTCCCCTATCCCAGACTTACACAGCCCCTCCCTGCTTGCATGGCCCTGCCCTTGTTCAACGCCAGCACCTGTCTGTCCTGGTTCATGCTGTCCATCCTGGGCCACCCCAATTCCTTTGGTCCTGCCTGTGGAACACCCAGCTCCTCTGCCATGCATGAGCCGACACCGTTTCACCTCTGTCCCAAGCTGACCTGTCCCACCCATGCTCGTAACTATCCCAGCTCCACCCTGCCCCAGTCCTAAGCTGTTCTGGTCCCTGTTGATCCCCCAGTTCCTATGGCCCTGCTCCTAGACCACCCATATTCCTCCTTGTCCCAGGCACCATCTGCCCTGGCTCTATACCTAGTTTACCCCTGCTACGCTGCCTCAGGCTTCCCTCACCCACCTTGCCCCCCAGCTCCCATAGCCCTGACCCATCCTGGCTCTTTCTGTTTCCATGCTCATTCCCCTAGACCACCCCAGCTCCTCCCGTCCCAGCCACAGGCTTTCCTGGTCCATGCTGTCCCCCATAGGCCACCCTGCTTTCCCTGGCTCTGCTCCTGGACCACCCTAGCACCCCTTAGCCCCAGCCCAAGGCTGTTCTGGTCCATGCTGCCACCCAGGCCACTCCTGTTCCCTTGGCACTGTCCCAGGAACACCTCTGCTCCCCGATGCCCCAGCCCAGCTGGTTTCTCTTCTCTGTCATGCTCAGGCCTATCCATTCTCACCATGATACCTGCAACCCACACCAGATAGGCATGTGAAAAACACAATGCAGCATGGAAGGGTTAACATCTTGCTTAATTCTCCCTGAGCAAACAAGATCTCCCCAATCAAATGAACAAGCTGAAATTTCTAAACCAGTGTGCTACTTACTTTACTGATTAGTAAGCTCGTAGTTGGAATGCACCATTAAGGCCCCAGCATGCTGGCCAGTGTGTGTCACAAAGCACTGGGGAACATTGGTTGTGCATTCCAGTCATTAGCTACATTTCATCTAATGCAATAACCTTTTGTTTGTAGTTTTGTTGGGTAGTAGCTGGATATTTTCTTTGGACTACTGTTCTTTGTAGTGGATTTAATTGCATGTATACTTTATATATTGCATTTAGGTTATTTTTATTTTGTTTTTATTTGTTTTCCCTTATCACAATGTTCTTGTGAACAAGTCTTTGGTCTTACTGAGCCTTCAGGTTGTAATGAACCTTCCTGCATTTTGAAGCTTTTAACAAAGAAAGAAAGAAAGAAAGAAAGAAAGAAAGAAAGAAAGAAAGAAAGAAAGAAAGAAAGAAAGAAAGAAAGAAAGAAAGAAAGAAAGAAAATAATCAATAAAGTAAGTCACAAACTGTTTTAGAAATTTCGGCTTCTTCATGCTTTAAAATCTTGTTTGTCTGTTTGCATGGCATTAGCTGCCCGTACATCATTACTGAAGTCACTTCTTTTGTTGTTCATCTTCTCCCCCAGGTCTGGTAGGCCCCACCTCTGGAGCTCAGTAACTCTGATGTTCACCTGGTCTTACTTCATCAGCTGTCTGCCCCCAGGGCTTACCCCCATGACAGGGTTGGTTGGTTTCCCCAACCACCACCGATCAGGATCCACTTCTACTGGTGGGCCCCACCTGGTTGGGTGCTGGCCTGCAGGAGTCCAGCATCATCCTGCTGAATGGTATTTTCTATTTTCTTCCCCCAAGGGGTGCAAAGTGTATTCCAGTCATGGTGTGCAGTTGACGTTTGCCATTTCTCCCTTGCTTCTGTTGGTCCCAAACTGCCTTTCTCCCAGCTTCTGCTAGGGGTCTGGTGTATGCTGGGCTTCACAATCCCTCCCCATGGAGGAGGGGAGCACTTCTTAGGATATTCGATCCCCCCAGATGACCCAACATCCCACGTTCGCTCCTGAACCCGGGCCATCAGCACCACAAGCACGTATTGCTACCACTGCACTGATGGCCAGTATACACTGAAATAATTTCTGAGATATTTTCTAGCATTTCAGCCTCATGCCCCCAACTCAGAGGTGCAAGATTTGAACTTCCAACCCTGATGCTGCTAGACTAGAACTCTAGCACTGAACTTGAAAAGCAGAAGTTACACCCTGAGGGGCAGTATAGTATAGTAGAATACTGAGCTGCAAACCTGAGGAACTGGGTCTGAATCCCACAGCCAACACTTGCATACTGTGTGACCATAAGCAAGTCACTTAACTTCCTTATGCTCCTAAAACACACCTGGACAGAAGCCTCAGCTTAGTGTGTTTTGGAACAAGCCTGGGTGGGAGGGCCAGCTGGGAAGGGAAGGACTGAGTATTACACACCTTATCCTTAAGGGGTAATTACACTGTAGTTACATGTTTGTTGCATGTAGTAACTACATTGCAATGTCAATGCAGTTGCAGTGTAGTTACACTGTAACTACAGTATACTTAAGGAAACTTAAAGTGTTAACTGTTTTTATTTCCCTAGTTTGTGCACTTTGCTTTCTTCAACCTTAATGTCTACATCAACATAGTTTTTTTTGCAATAAATTTGTCTTCTTATTTTTGATGACAGAATCATATCCTCATCCGGTCAGGTTTATTTGCCTGCTGAAGGAAGCTAATCTGGTAGATATCTGGGAACAGATTGTTTTGGATAACATAGAGGTGATTGAAAGGGCTGTTTGACAGTAAACTTCAAACGACATCACTAAAATCTCAGTTATTGAGGATATAAAATATCATTGCCTGTGAAAATGTTGTTGCCTCTGACACATATCTAACCTTTTGTGAAATGAAAAAACATTGAAAAGCCCTGCATCAGTTTAGGTTGGGTAGCTTGAATTGTGCAAGTCCATTACAGGTATTTCTTTTTTGCAAAATTGTATGCTAAAATGGGCAAATGTATTTGTTCTTACCAAGACACTCTTACAGTTCCCTACTTAATTCTCAGCTGTCCAATATTTGATAAGGACAGGAGCCTATGGATTACCTCCATCTGTAATCTGAATTTTGAAAAATCTGGAGCTACCAACTTGATAGAATATTTGCTGTTTTCAAACAAACAAACAAACAAACAAACAAAATGTAATTTTTTTTGCCATGGTATCATTTGCTGCCACAGTGCTAGCAGGGTTGCATGGTGAAAATAGAAAGGGCATAACAAGTTGAAGAGTTACTCTCCACAATTATACAAACTCCTTGACTCTGAACTGTATAAATGAGCTAAATGATATTCATTAATTTATTTAACGTGAAATATTGTTGTCATGTTTGTATGTACAACATATCATGGATGTATTTCATAATTACTATTGCTGTTTGTATATTATGTGGTGTGTTTATCCTTTGGATTTTTTAATGCTTGCTGAAATAAAAAAAAATTGAAACTAATACAACTGCCACTGGATCTCTGCTGCAGGAGTGGGGTCTGACTAACCTGGGAGCCCTTCCTCCGGCTAACCTAAAGAGGTTGTAATTTCGTTTTCAGTCTCTGGCACCTGAGATCGGGAGCAACACCAGGGTTACTGGGTGAGCCAATTGGTGCCAACCGACATGCCCCCAGGCAGCCAATCAGTTCGCCCTATTCAGGTATCATTAACCTTTGCAAGTTTTAAAAGGAACAGACCACCAAGTGGTCCCCTGAACAAAGGACAAACATGCAAAGAACATTAGGATCTGTCCACTGGAGTCAGCCCAACAAGGTAGCCAGCAGCCAGCCACTCTGCTCCCCTGCTGACCCAAGTGGACCCTTATCCATTGGATCCCAGGTAAGCCTCTTGATGGTTGCATCATAGGGTGGCTGTACTTTGGAGGCTAGCTAGGCATTTGGGGGTAAGTGTGTTAGTGGGGTAAGGGGCTTGCTTTTTAAACTGCTACTGGGTATTAGTGTGTTTGTGTGTTTTAGGGATTGCCGGTAAACTGTTGCTAGGTACTAGTTTGTTTCAGGGATCAGGGCTTACTGTTAAACAGTTGCTGGGTATTTTAGTGGGTAGGGACTTGCTGTTAAACACTTGCTGGGCAATAGTGAGCTTCAGAGTTCAGGGGCTTGTGGTTACTGGGTGGTTTTAGGATAGCCCTACTGGGGTCTGGGAGAGGAGGACAGGAAGCACAAGAAGAACATGAAAAGAAAACATGCAGAGTGGTGCAATGCAGCGGTTGTGTGGCGGTAGTCTACAGGGAGACCTTCTGGAGACTGTGGTGTTATTCCATCTGCATGTGCCTCTCTGGGTGGAAGGATCAGGTCTCTAGGCTCTGGGCAGCACTGGCTGAGAGTCAGGAGAATGTCGCTAGACTCAAAGTCACATTTGCCAGGAGTTGGAGGACCATTTCTCCCACCCAGGGACCATCTAGCCAGACACCGCTACCTCAAAGGATGCCAGAATGGAGGAGCAGTTTGACTACAGTTGGCTAAAGGAGGGCAGGGGTGGTAGGATCTGGAAGGCTAGGAGGAACAGGTAACAGGAATAATCCTCATTCAGTGCCACTAAGAAATTCCAATGCCATGCTGGCAGAGCAGGACTTCCAAGAAAGGGCACCCAAGGTGGTGAACAGTGAGGATGTGGAGGTCCGCCTAAATGGAATCCCTGGGAGGGGAAGGAGGACCCCAGAAAAGGAGGAAGCAAATTCTGGTGCGGGTCTCTTGTCGGGGATACAGCTGAGGAAAGAAAAGGGGGCAGAGAGGGAGGTTAAATACCTACCTGGCGCAACGACTCAGAGGGATGGAAAGCGTATCCAGTATATTGCGAGGGCAATAGGAAGGAAGGGGGTGCTGGATGTCATTGTCCACCTGGGGATGAATGACCTAGCTTTAAATGGGATGGGGCAGTGCAGAAGCAGTTCAGGGAGCTGGGGAATGGTCTTAGACAGGTAGGATGCACTGTTACCTTTATGGAAGTACTGCCTGTCTACAACAAGGGGAAGGAGAGAGGAGCTCCGCACTAAGACCTTCAACTTATGGTTGAAGAAATGGTGCAGAGAGGAGGGATATGGCTACACTGGGAACTGGGCTCCACCTGGAGAGATCAGAGCTTGTAGCAGGGTATGAACTGCATCCATCCAGGAGGGGAACGGCAGTCGCTAGTGGACAGTTTAAATGTTGCTTCGATGGACATTTAAACTAGCCGAGGGGTGGTAAAAGGTAAAGTGGAGGCAGCAACTGCCCCCCTTCCCCAACAGACTGTGATAGAAGGTAGAGAAATCCCAAGAGAAAAGATTCTCACTGGAATGCAAGACAATCAAGGTAGCAAGGGATTAGCAAAGGAGGAAGGGGGAAGAGGAACAGGTAATACAAAAAGGTAAGGAAGGGGAGGCAGCTAGAAAAAGTGGGGAGGGACAAGAAAAGGATTAACAAAATCTGGACAGCCATGTGTGCCAATTGTAGAAGTCTAGGAAATAAGATAGCAGACCTAGAGGCCACCATGAGGGAGGCAGACCTGGATATTGTGGCCATCACCAAAACATTATGCACTGACAGTCATGATTGGGAAATGGTCATACCTGGCTACATGATCTTTAGAAGAGACATAGTAGGAAGGAAAGGTAGGGGAGAGGGGCTTTACGTTAAGGAAAACATAAAGGTGACAGAGGTACATGGAATTCAGGGGGGTGGGAGGCTAGGAGTTGTGGGCCAACCTTGAGTCAGGAAACAGAGCCATGATTCTGATAGGAGTGGTATACAGGCCTCCAACACAGGGGGAGTACTCAGAGAAATATTGGAAGGCATAGGCAAAATGGCTAAGAAGGGGGAGGTGGGGGATTTTATTCTGCCAGATGTAGATTAGAGCCTCCCTGCTGCAGCATCAGCTAGAAGTAGAAACATCCTGGACTCCCTGCAGAGGGCATTCCTCAGGTAACTAGTCAGTGGACCCACCTGGAGTGGGGCAGTTCTGGATCTGGTGCTTACTAACAGGGACAGAGTTGCGGACATCAGGGTAGGAAGTCACCTGTGGACCAGTGACCATCACACAGTATAGTTTAATATAAGAACAGCAGTGGAATCCAACCGCACAATGGGGAGGGTCCTGGATTTCAGAAGGATTGACTTTACAAAGGTTGGGGGTGCCCCTGAGAGGGCCTTATGGGGGGAGATGTCCTAGGTGGGTGGAGGGCAAATGGACCAGATAAAAAGAGAACATAGTAAAGGCAGCAAAACTGTACCTCAACCAAATAAGCAAACGCAGAGGGAAGAGGAGACCATTATGATTCTCGAGGGAGGTGGCAGAAAAGATAAGGACATAAACAGCAGCATTCAGAAGGTATAAGGAGACCCAGAGGGGAGGACAGGGAAGTGTATCAGGGGAAATGGAGGAGGCAGGCAAAGCACTCAGGAGCAAAGGCGCAAGCTGAGGAAAGAATAATGCAGACCATGTTGAAGGGGAACAATACATTTTTCAGGTATTTTAGCAAGAAAAGGAAGACAAAGGGAGGGATTGTATGGTTAAAAAAGGAGATGGGGGGACTGTACAGAGGAGGATCAAGAAAGGCAAACTTCTTAAACAAACACTTCTGCTCAGTGTTCATAGTAGAACGGGAAGGGGAGGGACCACAAATAAGCAGCAAGAGCTTTGGGTGGGGGAGGGAAATGGGCACTGGTCCTTTTTCTCAAGAGATGGTCAGGAAAGCACTTGCTAATCTTAGAGTGGACAAAGTCATGGGGCCAGATGGGGTACATCAAAGAGTGCCGAAGGAACTCAGGGAGGTGCTGGTTGCACCCCTGGCAGACTTGTTTAACAGCTCATTGGAGACCAGCCTGATGCCAGAGGATTGGAGAAGAGCGGACGTAGTCCCACTTCAAAAAAGTGGTAGCAAGGAGGAGGTGGGAAACTGTAGGCTTGTCAGCCTGACTTCTATAGTAGGGAAATTGATGGAAACACTATTACAGGAATGGATCAGGGAATATCTGGAATCCAATGGACTACAGGACCCAATGCAGCATGTCTTCACAGAGGGGAGGTTGTGCCAAACACATCTAAAAGATTTTTTTGACTGGGTAACCAAGGTGTTGGATCATGGAGGGGTGGTGGACATGGCCTACCTGGACTTCAGCAAGGTCTTTGACACTATTCCACATAGGAGGCTGGTAAACAATTTGGGTAGCATGGGGGTTTGCAATAAGGTGGTAACCTGGGTAAGAAACTGGTTGGGGGATAGGAGGCAGAGGCTGGTGGTAAATGAAGTTCACTATGAGGAGGGTATAGTGACAAGCATGGTACCTAAGGGATCAGTAATGGGGCCAGTCCTTCTTAATGTCTTCATTAGCAACATAGCAGAGGAACTGGAAGGGAAGGTCTGCCTCTTTGCACATGACAGCAAAATCCGCAACAGAGTGGACACTTGGGTGGGGGGGGTGTGTGTGTGTGCAAAGGATGGAAAGAGATTTAAAATGGCTGAAGGAGTGGTCAAACATTTGGCAGCTAAGATTCAATGCAAAAAGGTAAAAAATAATGCAGTTTGGTCACAGAAACCAGGGGGTGGAGTACAAAATGGTAGGAGAGATACTTGCAATCATCAAGCAGGAAAGGGATCAACGGGTAGTCATATTGGATGACCTGAAGGTGGCCAGACAATGTGACCGGGAGAGAGAGTGGGAAGCTGGGGTGTATATGTAGAGGTCTCCATAGCAGGAAGAGGGAAGTGGTGTTGCCCCTATACAGATCACTGGTAAGACCTCACCTGGAGTACTGTCTCTAGTTTTGGAAACCACACCTCAGGAAAGACATAGACAGAGTACAGACTGTCCAGAAGAGTGCTACCAAGATGGTACAGGATCTGCATCAAAAGCCCTATGAAGAGAGGCTAAAGGAATAAAACATGTATACCCTGGAGGTGAGGAGGGAGAGGGGGATATGACCAAGACCTCTAAGAACCTCACATAGGTGAATAAGGTACAGGTGAGAGATATTTTTGGGAGGAAAGGATGCTCAAAGGCTCACGATATGAAGCTGGGGGGGGTAAGTTCAGGAGAGATGTGAGGAAATATTTCTTCACAGAAAGAGTGGTGGATGCCTGGAACATTCTTCCAGTGGAGGTAGTGGGGGGCAAAACAGTGGTGGGATTCAAGAAAGCTTTGGATAGGTACAAGGGAATTGAAAGGGATAGGAAAGGGGTGGAAGAGAAAGTGCTGTAGACCAAGAAGGGTCTAGTGAAAGCAATCACAGTGAAAAAGGGCAGACTGGATGGGCCATGCAGACATCTGCTGTCAGTTTCTGTGTTTCTATTTTCCTGTGTAACAGCATGAAGGAAAACAATAATTCTTCCTAATAAACCAGCACCTAATAAACCTTAGCATGTTACACTGAATGTTGTTTGTAATGTTTGTATTGTGTTTGAGTGTCAGGCGTGGCTCTGAGATCCTGCCAGTCTGGGAGAGGGGGGCAGATGGATGGAAGTTCATAGAAGGGGAGATAGGGGAGCTAAACATGTGGCTCAAGGGCTGGTGCCAGGAAAAGGGACACAGATTTGTAGGGAACTGGCAACAGTTCTGGGAGCGAAAGTTCTTTAAATTTGATGGACTGCATCTGACTAAGGAGGGAGTCAGTGCATTGGGGCAGAAGTTTGACGTCTTTGCAGAATATTTAAACTAGCAAATGGGGAGAGGGGTGCAGCACCCCATACGATGAATGGGAAGAACACCCCTCCCCCCTCAGCTAGTGGTCAAACAGGGATTCAGCATATTTGCAGTTCATTTGCATCACCAGGTAAGAAAAAACATCCGTCTCCCCATACGACGCACAAGAGAAATACCAAACCTCACCCAACAACTAACACACTGAAATCTGGCCAATGGAAAATCATGTACACAAATGCTCACAGCCTGGGAAATAAGATCCCAGACCTGCAGGCAATAATGTCAGAGGCTAAACTGGACATAGTAGCAATTAGTGAGATGTGGTTTACCAGTAACCACACTTGGGAGACTTCAGTACCTGGCTATGTACTGTTCAGAAGAGACCGACGTGCAAAAAGGGGGGATGGAGTGGCCCTGTATGTCAATGAAAATATCAAAGCTACAGAAATTCAGAATACACATAAGGAGCCAGAAGAACTGTGGGTCACCCTGAAAACAGGAAATGGGACAGCCATAAGAACTGGGGTTGTCTATAGGACCCTAGACCGGGGGAGGACATAGACACATTACTGTTAGAAGATATGCAAAACATGACAGCTGAAGGGGAGGTTCTGATAAAGGGAGACTTCAACGTGCCGGATACAGATTGGTCAATACCAGCAGCAACATCTGCCAGAATTAAACACATGGTGGATTCCCTGCAGGGGGAAGGCCTCAAACAACAGGTACAACAACCCACAAGAGACAGGGCTATCCTAGATCTAGTACTGACTAACAGGGAAGGGAACACAGGTCTCCAAGTAGAAGGTCACCTGGGGGTCAGTGTTCATCACATGGTATGGTTCAATTTGGCCACTTCATCTAAATCATCCCATTCCGAGGCAAAAATATGGGACTTCAGAGGAGCTGACTTTGATAAGATGGCCAACAGAGTTAAGCTAGCCCTGGCAAAAAGAAACACAGGGGAATGGGTACAGGCAAAGTGGGCAAGCATTAAGGATGCAATACTTGAAGCAAGATTCCATTGTGTTAGACAGAAAAGGAAGTGCAAAAGAAGAAGGAAACCACTTTGGTTCTCAAATACAGTAGCAGAAAAGGTCAGAGCCAAAAGGCTGGCCTTCAGGAAATATAAGGGAACACAGCGGGATGCAGATAGGGAGGCATACCAAACTGCCCTAAGGGAAGCAGGGAAGGCAGTAAGGCAGGCAAAGTCCCAAACTGAGGAAACACTAGTACGAACAGTAAAAGAAGGTGACAATACTTTCTATAGATACATTAGTGAGGAGAAAGTCCAGAGAGGGTATTGCTAAGCTCAAAGAGAAAGGGGCATGTGGGGGAGGAGGACCTGTAAAGCATCTATCCTAAATAGATACTTTGCTCAGTATTTACTGAAGAGAAGGTAGGGCAGGGCCCACAGCTCAGCACCATGGGCACAGGAGGGAGGGAGGTGCGCACTACTCCCTTCACAAAAGAAAGGGTCCTACAAGAGCTCGCTAAGCTCATGGTGGACAAGGCAATGGGACCTGATGGCATACATCCCAGGGTACTTAAGAAGCTAAGGGTGGAACTAGCAGAGCCATTAGCAGAACTGTTTAGTGAGTCTCTGAGCACAGAAGAGGTCCCAGAAGACTGGAGAAGGGCTCATGTGATCCCGCTCCATAAGAGTGGTAGCAGGGAGGAGGCAGGGAACTACAGACCAGTCAGTCTTACCTCAGTAGTGGGCACGATTATGGAGTTACTCTTTAAGGAAAGGATAGTGCAACACCTGGAATCCATAGGGGCACAGGATCCAAGACAGCATGGGTTTACAAAAGGAAGGTCCTGTCAAACTAATCTCATAGATTTCTTTGACTGGGTAATCAGAGTGGTGGACCAAGGGGGAGCAGTTGATGTCACCTACCTTGACTTCAGCAAAGCTTTCAACACTGTTCCACATAGAAGATTGATAAATAAGCTGGGTAGGCTTGGGGTGGGTCAGAGTTGGTCAACTGGGTGGCAAACTGGTTGACGAGCAGAAAACAGAGAGTGGTGATAAATGGTATACAGTCAGAAGAGATGCAAGTCACAAGTGGGGTACCTCAGGGATCAGTCCTGGGGCCAGTCCTCATCAATATCTTCATTAGTGACATTGCAGATAGACTAGAGGGTAAGGCTTGTCTGTTTGCAGATGACACCAAGATCTGCAACAGAGTAGATGATCCAGATGGGGTGGGCAGAATGAGAAGAGATCTGGATAAACTAGCAGAATGGTCAGAAGAGTGGCAACTGGGATTTAATGTGAAGTAGTGCAAGATCATGCACATAGGGAAGAGAAACCCTGAAGCCAGCTATAGGCTGGGAGGGGAGTTGCTGGCAGTCCCAAAGGAAGAAAGAGACTTGGGCATCATCATCACCGATGACCTGAAATCATCCGAGCAGACCTCTAAAGCAGTCAGTAAGGCTAGGGGGATGTTAGGGTGTATTAGTAGGGGTATCACAAATCAGAAGAGGGAGGTAATAATCCCTCTTTACAAGACACTGGTTAGGCCCCATCTGGAGTACTGCATGCAGTACTGGAGGCCACACCTTTACAAGGACATTAACCAAATTGAGGCAGTCCAGAGAAGAGCAACCAAAATGGTGCAGGGACTACATCAGAAGACATATGAGGACAGATTAACAGAGCTCAATATGTATACCCTTGAGCAAAGGAAGGAGAGATGTGATATGATCGAAACATTCAAAAACCTTAACGGCATTAACAAGGTGAAAGAGTCTAACATGTTTAAATATAATAAAAATAGCAGGACAAGAGGACACAGCATGAGACTAGAGGGAGGCCGATTAAGAGGGAATGTGAGGAAATTCTTTTTCACAGAAAGAGTGGTGGATGCATGGAACGGCCTACCTCAGGAAGTGGTGGCTATGAATACAGTGCAGTGCTTCAAACAGGCATGGGAAGGCATAAGGGAGCAATACAGATGAGTATGAATAGATAGGCCACTGACAGAGCAAAGGCCAATGGCACATTTATAAGGCAGAAAAGAAATGGGCAGACTGGATGGCCTATGGTCCTTATCTCGTCAACTTCTATGTTTCTATGAAAAGGGATGCCCAGTCCACGCCCTGGTTAAAAAGAAAAAAGAAACCAGCACTTCCTAATAAACTAGCACTGATGTTTGGATTTTTGGCTCAGGAGCCAGTTGTGCTGTTTCTGGTGTGCAGCTTTACTCCTGGACTTTTGGTGTGTGGGATGTGTGCCTGCAACATATAGGCTTTGCTGGACTCTGCCCCTGTTGCCCACTGTCCTTCAATCGAGAGGCTGCTGTCAGCATGGGCAGGGCTCTGTGTTTCCTAATTTGTGTCCCATTCCTTTGTTGTCATCAGTCTTAAGGGCTGTAGCTAAAGGGCATCATGACGTCTACCTGGAGTCAGCCATGAATCTGCCTTCATCTGATCACGCTGTCCCCCAGGGGTCTATTCTGAACCCCTCTTCTGGTCTAAGTGTCTCATTTATTGTTATCTGTTTAGTTTAACATAATTCCTAAGTAATGTAAGTGCTCTGTAAGTGCACTGAAAGTGTGCTCCTTTCTTCTTTTCGGTTTTAGCTTAGGCCCTGTTCACACTTGCGTTCTTGTTACATTACCCACAATCTGTAACGTTACAAGAAGGGCAAATATGGATCGCATCCGCGCTGTAGCACGGTAAAAGCATGCTACGAACTGTGTTTAAAAACCATGCATAACCCTAATAAGAGTAGGGTTTTAGCATGGTTTCAGACTAACACGGTTACCGGTCGGGAACTCAAGGGGGAAAGCACGTGTTGGAGCACAGTGTGGATGCTCCGACAACCGTGCTCAAGCTCGGAAATCAAAACGTTTTGAAAAACGTTTTGAAAATGCAGGACAGTATGGAGAGGGCCTTAGTTTAGGAGCCTCACACCTGTCTTGATTTTACTTGAGTTGGATTTATTTCTGTTAATCTCCTAGTTTAGTTATACATTTGCTTAAAATGCCTAATATTTTAGTTATTGTAGTTCACCCTTTTGGTGTATTCTCTTATGTTTGCTAATCAATTTAGCTAACTGCTGTGATCCTTGATTTCTCTATTGGTTTTACCAGGATTGCTTACTCAGTAGAATTATTTCATTTGTAATTTTGTACTGCCGGATTTAATTCAGATGTCCTAATTAGGATTATTCCATTATTTAATTACGTTTTCTGTTTTTTCCCCATTTTAATTTACTGTTTTTCTCCTCATAGGGTTAATTGATTACTTTCCTACATGATTAATTATTCATCCCAGACCTCCTTGAATTATTTTAATTCTGTCTCCTACTTGGTAGACTGCGCTCACTCAGCTTTCACTCTTTGGGGTGAAACTTGACCCCCTAATTTTAGTACACTGCAGTGTGTTTTTTGCCTTTTTTCACATTTCTAAGCTGTTCTTATCAATTTCTAACTTCCCTTTCCTGTTTTCCCTTACTTCCCTCTCCTCTTCCATCTTTCCTCACCTCCCTCATCCCCTTTACCATCCCATTGTCACCCTCTCTCACCCTCACATCCTCTTGTCTCCCTACATTACCTCATTCTCCCTGGTATTTGGGTAGCAGTTTCTGCTAATCTTCTTGGCTTCATCTTGAAGCCTTCAGGTCCCTCCTACCCTCCTTCCTTCCTAACTCCTATTCTTCCTACTCTCCCCCTCTTTTCCCTTCTCATAAGTGGCTCATATTTTTTCTTAAGTTCATCATGTCCTTGTTCCTTATAGTTGCAGGAGATATCGAGTTCAACCCTGGCCCTTCCCTATTTTCTCCTCTCCCCAAAGGTTTGAGAGTGGCCCATTTCAGCATCTGCAGTCTTCTCCCTAAGATCGACCTACTGCAACCACTTATTGTTAACCCTAAACCTGATGTGTTGGTGATCTTGGAATCTTGGCTGTCCTCCAACATCCCTGATTCCTCTTTTGCCATCCCCGGTTTCACTATTATTTGTCAAGATTGCTCAAAGAGAGTAGGCGGCATAGCCATCAACCTCTCCTCAACTATTCAGTTTGAGTCTGTGCTCTCCATCTTACTCACCTCTGCCATTGTTTATTCATTTATTTATTCATTACAAATTGGGTTTACAACCTTTGAGTCAGAGACTCGGTTACAAAGACATCTCCGGGGGGGGGCAGACATCAAGACAGTTATTACAGTGCAGATTAAAACAGAGGATAACATTACAGGTGCAGTAAAAGGAATATTTAACATAGATGCACTTAGGTTATATAATGTAGTAATTTGTATGTTACTTAGGTTACGTAATGTTACAAAATTGTGAGTTACACTCATGGATGTAGTAGGTCCTCAGAGAAGACAGCGCGTTACATCCCTGTTTGGACCTAGTAGGGAAGGAGTGCATCTAGGGGAAGGAGAGGTTGTCCAGTGGACATTGTCGAGCCAGGGGGCAAGGCGGGCGGGTATCACAGGTTACAACAGGGGGTTAGTTGCACCTACAAGAGTGGGTATTAAAGATATGGTTCCGAAGGGCTGTTTTGAAGGAGCCAGTTTTTGGCAAGTTGGAGATGCAGGTAGGGAAGGAGTTGAACCAGGTGGGGGCTTGGTAGAGGAAGGATCTCTGGGCAAGAGAGGTCTTGGTTCTAGGCACCCTGAAAGTGGCCTTAACAGAGCTATGGGTGGTGACAGATGATGATGACTGCTGTAGGGAGGTGGAGACCCGCGGGAGGGGTGGGGTGGGAGAGTCCTAGTAGTGATTTCTTAGCGAGAAGGCAGGTCTGGTAGAGCAGTCGCTCCTCAAAGTTGAGCAGATTGGTGGTAATAATAATAATAATATACTTTATTTGTTGTGCACCTTTCGAGTTTCAAGGCGCAGCACAATAAGATAAAAATACAAAAATCAGCATCATAAAACCAAACAGAATTAAATCAGAAAACAATACAACCAAAGGCTTTTTCCCAAAGGAAAGATTTCAAAGCCTGTTTAAAACTCCCCACAGTTGTACACTCCCTAAGCTGATGGGGTAGAGAATTCCAAAGGGAAGGGGCCGCAAACATAAAAGCACGGGCTCCAGCAGATTTTAATATCACCCTTGGAATCTCTAGCAACCCCTCGTCGGCTGAGCGGAGCAATCTCACAGGGTGGTAAGGAATCAGGAGTTCTTTCAGGTAATCAGGGCCCAGATCAACAGGGCTTTAAAAGTCAGTAATCCGACTTTGAAGGTGATCCGCCACTGAACTGGAAGCCAGTGCAGATCCCACAGCACCGGTGTAATGTGAGAAGATCTAGAAGTACCCACCAACACCCGTGCTGCGGAATTCTGCACCAGCTGCAAGCAGCGGATATCAACCCCCCAGAAGCCCAAAGTAAAGCGAGTTGCTATAGTATAGGCGCAAGGTCACAAAGGCATGGATTAAGGCTGGCAGATCACCAGATGGAACAAGGTGCTTGATCCTGGCGATGTTTCTTAGATGGCAGAAAAATGACTTAACCACCACTGACACCTGGGACCGAAGAGTCAGCCCCACATCTAATATCACCACCAGGTCTTGCACCCGTTCAGAGACCTGTAGGTCGACATCCCCAAAAAACAGTCCAGATGGGGAGTCGGCTGCAGGTCCCCCTATCCGGCGATCCAAATCCAAAACCAACACTGGTAGTATAGAGGAGGCAGGTATGAGTTCAGCTGGGGGCACTGGTCAGGAACCTACAGGCCTTTTTGATGGAGAGTTGAATTTTGGAGAGGGCAGTGTTATCAGCTGCGGCATAGATGGGCAAGCCATAGTCCATGAGGGACAAGACAGAGGAGGTGATGGCCAGCCTGAGGGCAACCTGAGGCAGGCAGTCCCTGTGCTGGTATAGCAGGCCAATCCGAGAGTTAATGGTGGCTGACAGGGCATTAATGTGGATGTGGAAGGAGATGGCAGTATCGAACGTGATGCCTAGGTACTTGTATGTGGTCACTTCTTCTAGCGGGTGCAGAGTGCTGGGGATAATCAAGAGAGGGGTATTTTTAGCTTTATTTTGGTGGTGGGAGAAGAGCATTGATTTGGTTTTCTTTAGGTTAATGACCAGTCTGCGGTCGCCAAACCAGCTTCCAGCTTGGTTGTAAGCTTGCTGGAGGGATAATTGGAGGGAGGTGGGATTGGGATGTGAGGCAACGAGGACTGCATCATCAGTGTAGAGGAGCATTTTACCAGTACATGAGCTGGGGAGTGTGTTGAGGTAGAGACTAAAAAGTATTGGACCCAGGATGGAGCCCTGAGGGACCCCGGAGCGAACTGGAAGAGTGCTGGAGAGGGAGCCGCTGATCTTGACACACTGGGATCTAGAAGAGAGGTAGCTAGAGAACCAGGAAATGGACTGCCAGAGAAGCCAAGTTAGTGGAGAGAGTTGAGTAGAAGGTGATGACAAACAGTGTCAAAGACCTTGGAGATGTCAATGAACACTGCTCCTGCAAGGGTGCCAGAGTTGAGAGCATCATGCAGGTGTTGGGAGAATTCCAGGAGAGCCGTGGTTGTACTGTGTCCTGGGCTGAAGCCATGCTGCTCTGGGCACATAATGTTGTACTTGGTTAGGTATTCAGAGAGCTGGATCGACACCACTTTTTCAAGGGCTATAGAGAGTGGGGGGTGGAGGATGGAGATCGGCCAGTAATTGTTGGGGGTGGACCGGTCCCCACTTTTATGTATGGGTGTGATTTCAGCAGTTTTACAAGCACTTAGGAACTGACCCAGGCATAGAGACCAGTTTAGAAGGTCAGTCAGGGGGACTAGGATTTCATCCAAGACCATACGGAGGATCCTGGAGTCGAGGGGGTCACTGATGGGGTTATTGCTGCCTAAGGCTTTTAGCAGGTGTGGCCTGGCTTCTTGGGGGGATAGGGTGTGCAGGTAGAATGGTGGGCGATGCAGGACCAGAGGGAGAGAGGTGGGGATTGGGTCAAAGAAGCTGCTGGGGAGGACCGAGCTTAGGTCAGAGAAGGCAGTGTTAAGGCAATCGGCTATAAGGAGTGGATCTGTGGTGGGGGTGCCATTGATGGAGAGCAGGGATGGTGGGGGGGAATGGGACTTCCCATTTAGCTCTTTCATATTATCTCAGAAGGTCCGGGCTGAACCCCAAGTGGAAGCGAGAGAGGTCTGGTAGTGTTCTGCCTTGGCCCGCCTAATGGCCCAAGTGTACTTATTGCGTTCTGCATTGTAGGCCTGTCTATCAGATGCCTTTCCAGATTCTACAGCAATGTGCCAGAGATTATCTCTGTTTTTGAGTCTCTGGAGGAGGGGTGGGGTGATCCATGGGGCACTGCATTTTTTGGAGCGGATCCTGGAGAGGGGGGCCAAAAGGTCACAAGCCTTACAGAAGGCATTTGTGAAGTGGTCAAGAGCTGAGTCAATGTCAAGGGCACGCTGGATAGGGGACCAGTCTAGCTGGGCTAGGTATTGTTTTAATTTTCTGAGGCCACCGGGGCATAAGTGGTGGCATAGAGTGGCCTGGGACACTGGCTTCAGAGTGGAGGATGGCCAGAGACAGAGGACTGGGGAGTGATCACTAAGATAGTCGGGGAGGACAGTGACATCCCGGATTTTGTAGGGGCGGTTAGATATAACAACATCTAGGAGAGTGCTAGTGCCAGTACAGTGGTTGAATCTGGTGGGCTGGGTGACTAACTGGGACATATCCAGGGCAGCAAAGGAGTCCCTTATATGGGAGGCAGTGGAGGCAAGCCAGTTAACGTTGAGATCACCTAGGATGACTTGCTCCACTTTGTGAGGGAGAGATGTGAGGTAGTCAGTGAGGGATTAGACCGCTTGGTTTTGATTCCTCGAGGGTACGTAGGAGACCATGAGGAAGAGAGGGCCTCGGGCAAAGGCAGGTGCAATTTTTAAGGTGAGGGCTTGGGCTCCATAATCAAGTTTAGCAGCTGGGAGTGCCTGACCTATAAAGGAGTCCCATACGAGTAGTGCGCAACCACCACCGCATTTGCCTACTCGGTCTTCCCTGTAGATGGTATATCCAGGGAGGGTGATAGCAAAGTCAGGGGTGGATTTGGAGAGCCATGTCTCTACCAGTGCAATTATGTCAGGTTGATGTTGAATGACCCAGCACTGGAGGGCAGCAGATTTCTTTAGGAGACCGCAAATGTTTAAGGATGCAAAGCGGAGGCCAGTTGCAGTACAGTGTTTAGAAGGGCTGGAAGCCATAGGTCCTGGGTTTGGGTGTACATTACCAGATAATAATAGCAGTGTAATTATTCTGGTTAGTGGCCAGTGGCGATGGAGACCCTTGGGTCGACACCCAGTTGAGGACTTTACAATCAGGGTGCATGGGATAGATAAAGTTCAAGGGCGGGAATGGCAGGGGAGAGCTGGGTCCAGGTCGGGCCTTGGAGGGTGGAGTGAGTGGGGGTGTTGGCAGGGTGGGGGTGTTGGGGGGTCATGGGTGTGTCGAGGGTGGGGGAGGGCAGAGTCACTGTGGGGTAGTCTGGGGATGAGGTGCCTAGTGTGGAGGAAAGGTGCTCCAGTCGGTGTGAGGTCTGTACCAAGAGGGTGAAGGAGAGCAGACTTAGTAATGGAGTGTAGGTACCCATAGCAGCTGAGCAACAAAGGAAGAGTGTCCAGGAGTAGTAGAGAGTAAGGAGATGTAGAGCAGCTTTGGCATGGTTGGGGGAAAATCCCTCTGGTGGGCAAAGAGTATAAGCTGCAAATGGGAAAAATCAGTATCAATCAGTAGAAGAGGGAGGGGGCAAAGACTGATGAATAGTGACAGACTGATCACACAATAAGTGAAATGAGACAGGAACTGTATTGTCTTGAATTAGGTAAGTGTGCTTATAACTGGGCCCTCTACTGGCTAAAATATATAATCTGCTAATGGGAAAGTCAGCACAAAAAAAAAAAAAAAAAGCAGTTTGTTTGAGAGGAAACAGCCCGAAATGGGCACAGTAGTCCCCTGGCGAGATAATGTGAGAGGATGAAATTAAATAGCAGGCTAGGAGGGGAAGGCAATCAGAAAACAAAAGAGAAATTAACAGTTTGGGAGGGGCTGAGAATTAAATAGAGATAGTTTAAGCAGGGAAGTCCTGAAGCAAGTTGGGGGTTTGGGAGGACACTGCAATATACTCAACAGGAGAGAGCAGTAGCCTCAATACAGTTGTGGAAGGGGCTCTGATTAACACTGGGGCACAGAGCTGAAAAAAAAAAAAAGGCAGGGAGGTTCTGAAGCATGTTTTGGGGAGGGCACTGCAGCAGTCTCAATTGGACACAGAGGTCAAGGGTGCAGCCTACAGACTTACAGCTCTAAGAGAAGGCGCACAGGGCTCAGGGCAGATAGCAAAATCACACTACCTTAAAACCTCTCTCAAAACTTAAATCAACTCTTAAGAAATCTCTACATCAGACTAAACATTACTTAAAGTGAGAAATCAAGAACATGTCAAGCAGAGGTCAGTCCTAGCATTAATTTCTTGGCAACAGTTCCTAGAAGACTTCTGGATTGCTGCACATAGTGTGAGAAACACTGGCAAACAGGGGCAAATGAGATTCCTCCAGGGTAGATGCCAAAATATAGAGTTCCAATCTGTACCTTGCTTGGAGGGTGAGCGTCGGCAGCTTCTTCTTAGTCTGCTTACCAAACTGCAGAATGCAGTTTGTTTGAGAGGAAACAGCCCAAAATGGGCACAGAGTTGCTTCTTCTCAAACTTTCCCTCCCCTTCTTTGCACCCATATTTATTTCCAGAATCTACTGATGCCCTGGCATGTCCCCAACTTCAGCAATTGAGTTAATCTCCTCCATCTTCTCCCATGGAGGAATTACTCATATTAGGTGAGTTACTCATACTAGATGATTTCAGTTTAAATTGACTCTCCCTTCTCTTCATACATTTTGTCTTAACATTAAACCCTTCCTTTTAACTCAGCTAATTTCTGTCCATACTCATTTTAATTTAATTTCTTGAAATCACTCCTTCTTGGACTGAATCTTTTCCTCCCTATCCCCATCATGTTGTGGATGCTGGCACCCTCCCCGATGCCTTCAGTGACCACCATGTGGTATGCTGTGTGCACAGGATTCATTGTTCCAAAGCTCTCTCTAAATTCATCCAGATCAGGTTCTTCCATTTGCTGGACTTGTCCAGCCTTCATGCTGAGCTTGTAGCCACCGACTAGTCCCCTATTTCTACAGCTGGCAACATGGGCCTTCAAATTCTTCACCTCTAAATTTATGTCCATCTGGGATCATCACGCCCCCCCCCCTTAGAAGGACCAGTATCCATGATTCTCACCTCCCATGGATCTCAGCTGAGTTGCTGGCTTGTCACCATGTGAATTACCTTGCCTGAAGAACATACAAATCCTCTGGTTCCACTTCTGACTTTACTAATTATGGCATTCTTCATAATGCCTGTACTAAAGCTACTGTGCTTGCGAAGTCTGCACACTTTGCATCCACTCTCCAGAACAATCTTAATCACCCCTCTAAGTTCTGAAAGATAATTCATGCACTTTTCTTCCCTCCAACCCAGTCCCCTCTCCCTGTACCTAACATGGGTGGCATGACTATCTTTGACCCTGCTGCATTCACCTCATCTTTCAATTTCTTTTTCACCTCCTGCGCCCTGTCCTCTCCTCTCTTCCTCCTCTTCCCCCTCTTTCTCTTCTTCTATTCCCTCTCACTCCTTTCCTCTTCCTGTCCCACTACTCCCTCCTCCCTTTCCTCTTTTTCACCCATTACCCCTGCTGTTGATTTTAAGGCCCTCTTGGCTCTAAATCCTTACAAGGGTGGGAGCCCTGATGGTCTTGCTCCTAGACTCCTATTTCTCTCTGCTCATGCCATTGCCCTCCCAATTACCTAGCTCGTCAACCTCTCTTTCTCCTTATCCTTTGTCCCTAACTTATGGAAGTTGGCTTGTGTCCCCTTCACAAAAGGAGTGACTTCTCTTTCCCAAGTAATTTCCATCCTACAATATTTCTCTCCTTCCCACTCTGGCTAAACTCCAGAAACATCTTGTTCTCTCCCAACTCTCCCCTTTTCTTGACTCAACGTCCTTCTTAACTCCTTTCCAATCTGGCTTTAGAAAGGCACACTCCACTTACACTTCTCTCTTCCGGCTCAGTGATACTATCCTCTCTGGCATGGATCAGGGCCTTATCAAACTTAGCCAAAGCTTTTGGCACTGTATCCCATCCATTCTGCTGGACAAGCTTAAGGTTGTTGGACTCTCAGCTGCCGTAGTTTAATGGTTCCACTCCTACCTTGAGGGCAGATTACAAGCTGTCCATATTGGAGACTCCCTTCCCCCCCCTCTCCCTATTAGCTCAGGCATCTCCAAGGGTCTGTCCTTAGCCTAATTCTTTTCTTCATTGTTCTGAATGACCTCTCCAATGACTGCTCCTTTGTGTCTATTCATATTTATGCCAATGATACGGTACTCTTTTTCCTCTGGCTCCTCTGCCCCTGATCTCATGAACCAGCTCCAATTGGATTTTAACAACATCCAGCTCTGGTTCCAAGAAATCAGTTAGCCCTAAGTGCTAAGAAAACAGTCAGTATGATATCTGGCACCAGCTAGAAGCTGACTAGAGTATCACTCTTTTCCTCCTTTCATACCCTTGATGGTGTAAATATTGAAGATGTCTCCTCCTTCAAGTACCTCAGGCTCTGACTGGATCACCACCTTGATTTTTCTGTTCATGTGGATGCTCTCTACAAGAAGATCCATCCAAGCTTGGAGGGCTGTACAGAAATAAGAGAAGCATTCTGCTTCCTACATGCAGAGAAGTTCTCACAAGGATGATTCTCCCCATTTTCAGCTATGGAGACATTGTTTATAGTGCTGTTCCAAAGTCCATGTTAGCTAGACTGGACTTTCTCTTTTTGTCTTTCTGTCACTTTGCCCTTGATAAATCCCCAAGTACACAGCATTGTATTCTGTACTCTTCCCTCTTCCTTCCCTCCTTTGATGCCAGACATCTTTCTCACTGTGTTTCTTTATCGCCAAATGTTGGCTTGGATCTATTCCCCTCTTATTTTGCTCCTCTCTTCTCTCTCCCCCCTTCTTCTTCCTACTGCTCCCTTTGTAATGCTTGCTCTCGCTCTCTTGCTCTCTCTCAAGTGAAATTGATTGGTGGCCAAGCTGCCGTCTCCTTCCATTTTCATAAACTATCAAACTCTCTTCCCCCTTCCATTCGTTCTACTCCTTCCTTTCCTGTTCTGAAAAGTGGATACAACTGGACTTTTGCAGTTGTTTTCAGGGGTTGAGAGAGCTTTGCTTACTAATCCTGCCTTCCCCTGCACTTATAGCTGACTGAGGATGCCAAGACCAGCACCAGAGAGGCCAGGGACAACTACACCTCCCCACAGCTCTCCCAACCAATCAGGGCTCAGATTCATGTCAGGAGGTGGAGTAACTGCCTTGCACACCAAAACCTGCACATTTAAACTGCTCCAAGTGACTTTGTTTTGTGGACACTGCTGGATTTCTGCTGCTGTTTTTAAGGGTCAAGAGGGTTTTGCTTACTAATCCTATCCTCTACTGCAACAATCACCAACAGAGGATGCTGAGCCCAGTGACAGAGAGACCAGAGACAGTCACACCTCCCCACAGCCCTCCCAACCAATCAGGGCTCAGAACCCCCCTTTACAGCAGTTCACTACAAGCAGTCCTCTCCACCACGGTCTTCCACGTGAAGAACCAAGCACAAAAGACCATGTAGTTGTTTGCCTTAGTCTGCTGGAGTCTGCCAGTCTGCCGGCCACTCTGCAGCACACACCATCAGACTTAAATTGCACCTCTCTACTAGCTGCAGGTACCATAATGATACAACTGCTGTGTAAATGACTATATGCTGCTGTCCATTTTTTTCTGCCTTACTTTCTGGTGTGAGTAATTCCTGTCTGTAACAGCTGTAGCTGGTCTTTTGATGCTGCTCTGCACTATAAATTGTGTTTTTTTTTTGTTTGTTTGTTTTTTTCCTGTGATACTTGTAAAGCAAATTTAATACTCTCAATTTTTCTTACTGTCTCCTGCCTTCTCCTGGTAGGTATTGTAGCATTGCTAACACTTTATGCCCAATATCTCTCCCACACTCAAGGCCCTGTTTTCCTTAGACTGTGACTCATCTGTTACTATCCTCCCCACATCCTCAGTGCTACCCTCACTCTTCCCTTAACTTCTTGGTGTCATGTGAACTCCCTATATAGGGTCCCCCTATTTTTCACTTGCTGAGCTGCTCACTCTTAGCTCCCTAACTGACAGTCTCTGCCCTGGTCTTTTACCTGTAATCCCCTGCTTACTTTCCTCCCCCTACTATCCTCTCCAAACAGGAGGCCTCCACTAAGGTAAAAAATGTGGGTGTCCTTCTGGATGGCAAACTGACACTTGAGGCTCAGGTGTCAGCAGCCATCCAGGACAGATTTTGCCATCTCCAAAATATTGCCTGAATAGGATCGCTTATCTGCCCCAGACGACTTGGTGACACTGACACATGCGTTTGTTACCTCGAGGCTTGACTGCTGTAACATGCTCTACCTCGGGGTCAGAGAGGGTGCGATATGTCACCTGCAGCTGTTGCAGAATGCTGTGGCCCAATTATTGATGGGTCTCTCGAGATCCTGTCATATTACGCTGGTGCTGCACGAACTGCACTGGCTGCCGGTGTGCTGGCACATCTCCTTCAAAATAGATATATTGTCCTATAAGACCCTGCATGAACTGGGTCCGTGCTACCTGACAGAGCTTCTGCATCCCTACACCCCTGGACGTTCTTTCTGGTGAGTGGGGGAGGGCTTCCTGGAGGTTCCAAGAGTGAGACATAAGTCTTCAGGGGATCGGGCATTCGAGGTGGCCATACCTCTCTTATGGAATTCTATGCTGGGGTACCTGAGGGAGGCAGCTTCCCTTGAAATACTTAAAAGGAAGCTTAATTCTCTTTTCTTCCTACAAGTCTTTGGGGACTCAATCATGATTTAGCTATGATTAGGAGTTTATTGTTCAGATTTATACAGTGTATTTTTATTTAAATTTATAATTTATATTTATTTATATTGAGTAGTTGTTTATACTGTTGTAAATTGTTGTTTGTTTTTATATTTTTTAAAGGTGCCATGATCCTTTCGGGAAGGGCACCTTAAGGAAATAAAATGTACTACTTCTGCTCCTACTGTCCCTTCCCCCTGACACCTTTGATTACTCTCACTCCTGTCCCTATCCCCTCCCCACCTCTTATTTCCTTACCTTGTGCCCCGCCACCCTCCTTTCCCCAGTTCATAATCTTAACACTGCAAGTCGAATTTGGGCATCTGTAGTAAAATCACCAAACTGACAGTTAGAGGAGGTTTTAGTGGAAAAGAAGCCCTAACTATTTCAGCTTTTCCCAGAACGTGGCTCCTGCTCTGCATATCCTTTTGCCATAAACTGAGCTTACCTGCCTCCCTGGAGGTGAGGGTGACAGATGTGCAATTCATATTCCTAATTAGCATGGATAGTTTACAGCCTCCTTTATGGTCACTACAAACTATCCAGCTAGTGAAGATAATGTTAAATACTACCACCCATACCTTTAAACCCGAGGGCAGACAGCATTCCAGGAGCCCTTCCCCCACCCACCAGCCTTTCCAGCAGAAACCTCACCAAATAACTCCAGGTACTGAGACCTGTCCTACCTACAACTGGGCGTGGGGCACCATCTTTGCAAGGACTTTAATTACTGTGCCAGACCTCGTGGTCCCACTAGTGGGGGGGTCGGCAGACTGTGACTGACAGTTTTATTTGCAATTAATTCAGAACTGTTTAAAGTGATTTTCAGTCTGTTTTACATGTTGCCTTAAGTGTGAATCAGTTTAGGTCTCTCAAATGCATATTTGAAGAAGAAGAATCCGTATTTATATAGCGCTTTTCATACATCCAAAGCGCTTTACAAGCAATGCTAGACTGGTAGTGAAGTGACTGAATGTGTGGTGGTGGCCATATCGCACATCATCACCCACACACAGCCTGGATAATTGCATGAACCGGTTTATGGGAAGGGGAATGTTGGCCAGGACACCGGGAATGTTCCCTACTCTTTGCGAAGAGTGCCCTGGGTTCTTTTACTTCCACCTGGACACCCACCAGGACAACACCAGGATGGGTAGAAGGGACCTCGGTTTAACGTCTCATCCGAAGGACGGCACACCCCAGCAGTACAGCACCCCCCAATACTGCACTCGGATGCCAGCGATTTTTAGGTGCAAGTCCAATCCCGGTGTGGGACGAGAACCCACGACCTTCTGGTCCAGAGGCGGATGTGCTACCAACTGAGCCACACTGACACCTATTTGTGTTGTTTCAAAGCTTTTATTTTGTCCCTTTTCTTGTTACTTCTGAGCTAGCATTAATTTCTGTACAAGTTCCCTGCAGAGTTCGACTGCCAGTGAAAACAACAGTCAGGGACTGTAATATTGATTTATGAGTGCCATGGCCCCTGAGTATATTCTATCATGCACTGCAACTATTTTCTTGCTCCTGCTTGTATTAGTCAGAGCCACTGTTTTGTAAGAATAGGATGCTTAATGCAAACATTGTTCTGTTGCCTGCCTCCATTGCATAGCCTGCTCCTTCACTCTCTCTTCCCTTCCCCCAGAGCTCAGGTTACTCCTAGTCCACCCCTGCCCCTGCCTACTTAAATGTTTTTCTTCTCTCCCCAGCTGCCAGCTCCAGGAATGCCATTCAGCACTGCTAACACCTCCAGGTGGTGGTGAGAGCAGACAGCACTCCATAAGCCCTCCTCCCACCCGCTAGCCTTTCCAGCAGAAACCTCACCAAATAACACCAGGTACTGAGACCTGTCCTACCTGCAACTGAGCATGTGGCACTGCACTTTGCATGGCACTACTAACTGCTTGCCACCCACCCTTCCCAGCTACCCTCCTACCCTAAGCTGGTGTTTGCTTTATAGGAGGGGATGCCAGGTGGAACCAATCAGCTCAGTCCTGCACCCCAGCCTCCTCCGCTTCATGGTTTTACCCCACCTTCTCCTATTTTCAATTTCACTTGGAAGCTTCCATCTCCTGGAAAGCCCAGCAGACTAATCACCTCACCTTAGGCATATCCCCCCTTACCTCAGGCAACTAATGTTTCACTTATCTACCATATCCTTTCTCTAGTAATTTGCCCGCCTAACAACTCAGACATCTGCACACTTACTCCCTCGCTTATCTGTCCCTTTTTTCTCCTTATCCCCTGCTTCCTGCAGCTACCCCCCCACATGATGAAGCCTATAATGTTACCCCTGCTATCTGCCCTACTCACTGGACTCCTTCAAGGTACTGACCACTGTGCACCAATCCTGGCCATAGATCAGGCAGCACTGTCCAGCTTCCAGAACTCCCACAAGCTAGATGCTCCCCTACAAATGGCACATCAGTGGGAGCACCCCCCACTGCCCTCTTTGTCTTGCTGTCCTCTCCAAAAGAGACTGCCCCCTTCTAGGGTTTTTCATCTGCACATTAACCATCATGCCACCCTGGCCTATTTCAACAAGCTATGCCTATGAGCTGCTGCTATCACTACTGCTACTGGCAGGTGATGTAGAGAGAAAACCGTGACCCTTAAACATCCCTGTCTCCTACTTCAACCAAACATGGGCCAGCACATCAGGACTGAAGGTTGCGCACCCAAATATCTACAGCCTTCCCTCCAAATTTGCTGATCTGGAAGCATGGATGTCCCTCTATAAACCTGATATCCTTTGCTTCACCGAATCATGGCTCAAGCCATCCATCCCTGACACTAGTTGCCACCTGCCAGGCCACTCCATGCTAAGGCATGATAGACATGGAAATAAAAAAGATGGAGCGGAGCTGGCCCACCGGTGCAGCGGTTAGATTTCTGCTTGCGGTACCGGTCACCCGGGTTTGGGAATGGATCCGGGTTGTCGGAGGGCCAGCCGGGGAGAAGGATCGAGCGTCCATAGGACTGCTCTCCTTCTCCAGGGGGAGGGGGGTTTGTGTACTCGGTGTCATGGCAACACCTAGCGGAGGCTGGGTTCACCGCAAGAATCGATGCCAAATTGAACTCAGGGGCGGGTCAGATGCCAGTCGTCATTGCACGTCCCTGCCCCTGCTCACAGGAGAGAAAATAACATCCCATGCCTGGCCGTCTAAATGAAGCGCTGCCCCTGGTGCCTCGATCAGCCTCCAGGAGCTGGCTCCCTGACCAGATACTTGTAGCGTGACCCAATACGGGGGTTGGTGCCACAACCCCACTCTCTGAGGGGAAAGCCAGGGATAACAGGGTGAGTGTGGGCATATCCAGAGGTGGAGGCAATGGGGGTCTGTGATGAGAGCAGAACCCGACAGTTGTCAGGGGAACAAAAAGCATAGTAATTAAAAAAAAAAAGATCTCAGAGACCTCCTTACAGATACCTTAGCCCTTTGCTCCTAGACTTTAGCAAGACATTTGACAGAGTCCCACACAAAAGATTAATAAACAAGTTAGACAGCCTGGGAGTGGGTCCCAAGGAGGTAATCTGGGTAAAAAATTGGCTGGACAACAGTATGCAGAGGGTAATAATAAACAGAGCCCACTCTGAAGAATGGGGGGGTCACTAGTGGGGTACCGCAGGGTTCAGTACTGGGACCGGTCCTCTTTAATGTCTTTACAGGTGACATTGCAGAGGCACTAAAAGGAAAAGTATGCCTCTTTGCAGACGACACAAAGATCTGCAACAGGGTTGATACACAAGAGGGGATGGAAAGGATGAGAAGGGGCTTGGCAAGGTTGGAGGAATCGTCAAGAGTCTGGCAGCTTGGATTCAATGCAAAGAAGTGCAAAGTAATGCACGTGGGAAACAAAAACCCAGGGGCAGAGTACACAATGGGGGGGGGGGGGGGTACTAACAGCAACAAAAATGGAAAGGGATCTGGGGGTAGTTATATCAGATGACTTAAAGGTAGGCAAATAATGTGAGAATGCAGTAAGGAAGGCAGGGGAGATACTGGGATGTATAGGGAGAGGCATCACCAGTAGAAAACAGGAAGATGGTATCCCTTTGTACAGACAGTTGGTGAGACCCCATCTGGAGTAGTGCCTGCAGTTCTAGAGACCCCATCTCCGCAAGGACTTAGACAGGATGGAGGCAGTCCAGAGGAGGGCAACTGAAATGGTGCAGAGTCTGCATCAGAAGCCATACTTAGAGAGACTGAAGGAGCTTAATATGTATACCCTTGAGGAAGGGGGGGGGGACATGATAGAAACTTTCAAGTACCTCAAAGGAATCAACAAAGTCCAAGAGTGCAGCATCTTTCAGAGAAAGAGATATGCAAGAACAAGGGGGCACAATTTGAAGATAGATGGGGGACGGCTCAGGGGCAACGTGAGGAAGTACTTTTTCACAGAGAGGGTGGTGGATGTGTGGAACAGCCTTCCAGAGGGGGGTTGTGGGGTCAGAAACAATGGGGGAATTCAAGAATGCATGGGACAGACATAAGGCAATTCAGAGGGGGATAAGAAGAAGTAGGATCTGCAGCTTATCCAGTAGGTAGGGAAATGGGCAGACTAGCAGGGCCAAGTGGTCCTTATCTGCCATCAAAATCTATGTTTCTATGCTCTGACGCCACCTCCCCCAGTGAGTGGTTCATCGCTGAACTTACACTAAAATTGAATAAAAAGACCTGTCTGGGGTGCTGCTACAACTAACCTAAAAGGGGCATCCCAGGGTTAACAAATTTACTGTCAGGCCTGGGACAGCTTTACCCACACAGGGAAAGTATACTGTTAGGTGATTTAAACCTCAACTGGCTAAGTTCCAAGCAACCAGAGTATAATGATCTACTCAAGCAGCAAAACCTCACCCAAACTATTACCCTGCCCACAAGAAAACTTAGCATATCTCAAAACCACTCCTTGTTGGACTAGATTGCAATAAACAGAGATGACAGGATCTTTCAAGAAGTATCCTGATTCAGTCAGTGATCACTCCCCTACCTATGTCATCTCGTCATCCAAACCTAAGTGCCTCTCCCCCCAAATATCTGACTTTTAGGGATTTCACCTGCTATAATAACGCCTGCCTGTTCAATGATGTCAGAGCAGTAAAATGGGAAACTCTCCACTCCCTTCCTGATGTTGCTTCAGCCGTAGGATTCCTCACTGATGCCCTGGTGCGCATTCAGGATTGGCATTTCCCACTAATTACTCACCAAGTGCGAGGCCGAAGCACCCATTGGCTCACAAAAGACCTCCTCTCCCAAATGAAAGAGAGGGACACTAAATGGGATACTTTAAAGCCTCCCGCTCCCCTGCCCTATGGCATGATTACAGGAGACTGCACATTCTGTGCAAACAGCAGATCAAAACTCACATGACAAACTATTTTAAAAAACTCCAGAGTGACAGCCTTGGAAACCCATGCCTGTTCTGGTCTACTATAGGCTCCTTGATAGCCCCTAGATACCACCACCATGCATTGCATCTCAACACCCCAACAGGCCTTTTAACTGACCCCACCACAGTTGCCAATGCCCTAAATGACAAGTTCACTGACTTCTCATCCCATCATGGTAAGCTGCCTACACCCATCCCAGCTAACCCTGCAGACCAGGACAAGCACACACCTGCGGCAAACCAGGCACCTTTACACTTCAGGGCTATCTCCCCCCAATGAGCCTATAAATTACTGAAGAGCCTCCCCAACTATGGCAGTCCCACTAGTGATGGACTATACCCCCACTTCCTTAAACTCATAGCCCCCTGTACCACCAAACCCCTGACCACCATCTTCAGGCTCACCCTTTCCACTTCAGCTATCCCTACCATGTGGAAAAATGCTAGGATAGTCCCCATTTTCAAAGTCAGTGATCCTCCGTCCATGGATATAATTACAGGCCCATCTCTATCCTACCACATCTGAGCAAGCTCCTCAAAAGTTTGTTCATCACCAACTCTCGGAGCATGTCAATAAATATAACCCTCTCTGCCCACTCCAGCACAATTTTAGGAAACATCACAGTGCTTCATCTGCCCTGGCCCACTTTACAAACCATGTCTTCAGAAACATGGATATAGGGAATCTCACAGGTGCATTCTTCGTTGATCTGACCAAGGCCTTTGACCTGGTAGACCACAACCTGCTCCATGGCAAGTTAAAGAACATTGGTTGCTCCTCAGGGATGGCTACCTGGTTTCAGAATTGCCTCTCTGGCCAATCCCAGACAGTTAGCATTGGAGGGGCCACCTCAGTAGCTAGGGCTGTGACCACTGGTGTCCCCCAGAGCTCCATCCTGAGTCTTCTCCTATTTTCACTATTCAAAAACTACTTATCTGAACTCTGAGGCCCAGCTTGCCATAGCACAAGGCAACCTCCTTCCCCTTATGGATTATTATGCCCCCATCTATACCCATACCTCCTCTCAACTTCTTGCAAGGCTTACTACCACCTACTGTACAATAACATCTGTAGATTTGCAATGATGGCACCCTACTCCACCCAACATTGCTCTCTTTACCAGTCCTCTGGGCTCCCCTATGAGGCTGCAAACAGCTACTTCCTCGGCTGTACCATAGATAATGCCGTCAGAAGTGGGGGCCTTCCCCCTTTTTCTCTCTGCTCAAACAAAAAAGTGCCCCCGCAACATTCAGAACTCCAGCATCCTACCTTTAGAGGTTCCACACATATCCACCTGCCTAGGAAGCAAAGCCTTCACCTTTGACACACCCAAACTGTGGAACAACCTACCTGCCTCCTGCCACTCTCTGAACTTGCACCTAGCATTCAAATCACACTATAAAGCTGCCCTGATGGCTGCAGCTACGCGTACCTGCCCCTTCCCATGTGAAATATGCTGTTTCACATTTCTGCTGTGGAATTTTCAACTTACTGTAAGTACGACTGTTTCAACCCTGATGTGCAGCACTAGACATTTATTGCCATTGGCTTCACTTTCTGTATTTATTAATCTGCAATATTACTGTATTTTGCACTCACACTTTATATTCCTATTGTCCTATTTCTGTACCATTTGTACCTGTTTAATTGTATACATTTGAACCTGTGTAATTGTATTGCCTAACTGTACCTATGTGGCATCTTTATGGCCCCGGGTTGCACCTCAAAACAAGCCATTGGATCAGTGCGCCTAACCAATACATAAATAAATAACTTGTGCTAATCCACTAGTTAGCTGGCAGGAAATGGTCTACACTGCAGCGCCCCAGTGTAATCTCAATACCAGATGCACTAAATGAGTCCTCAAAGGTACTATCTACTTAAGTAAATCCTTATCCCCCTGCTTCTCTGTTCTGTAGATGTTGAACTTAACCCCCCTACATCCTTAACTCTAACCCCCACTGAGTTTGCAAATAAAATGGTATAAACTTTATGACCATCAATATCCAAAGTATGTCAGTTAAACTGGATAACCTAAAGATTTGGGTTACTCATACAAATCCAGATGGGCTTGTCCTGACCGAAACATGGCTCACGTCTACAATAGATTCCACTAGTATATCAATCCCTGAATATGACCTATACACACAGGATAATTTTGCTCATGATGAAGGAATTGTAATCTTTGTTAAAAAATGCTAATCTCTTCCTTAATTGACTTAATATCTAAATCACTCACATTCAAATGTATAGCAGTTAATATCAGGGTTTCAAAAAATGGCTCAGTCAATGTAATCGACGCTTATACACCTCCTACTGCTGGATCAGAATTAATAAACTATTTATCCAACTTCGCCACTCATAATAATAGAGAACCCCAATACCGTGTTGATAGATGTGAATGCCAGTGAGGAAAGCTATATAATGATGCAAGTTTCTATATTTACCATTACTGCAGTTGTTAATTTTACTCTAAGCTGTTCTTCTGTCTTAAGTCCTCCTAATTAATAGTATTGCCATTCCTTATCCCTGCATTAGCTCACACTTATGTTGTGATTGCCTTTTCAAGTCTGTATATCTGTGAATGTGTACTGTTACCTACAGTATGTACTATCCACTGTTTGTTTACCTGTCCTACCCAGGACCTCCTTCAAATGAGCACTGCTCAATGGAGCCTTTTCCTGGCAAAATAAATAAACACAAATACAAATCTCTCCTCCATGAGCTCTCTGTTAACTCCTGCTGTTGCTTCTGATATGGGATGGATTCCATTTAACCTGCATTCCACCAGTGCTGCCCCATTCCCCACAGTTTCAGTTATTTACCTGCCTTTCACTGGCACTGGCACTGCCCCACCCCCCACAGTTTCAGCCATTTCTCCCTGTTTCTTATTTTGCTTCTGCTTACTGTATAATGTTCTTTTGCCCATTCCATAACATACATTATAATAATTTACTGTTTGGCTATTTATTCTTTAAGCGTTCTTAAATTGTATATTTTGATTTTTTTATTTCAGTTTTATTGGCATTTTATAGATTATACTTTGTATATGTTCTCTTCTCCTGTCTTCACCTTTTCCCAGGATGCATCTGGAGACAAGCTGTTACCAGCTCTGTATGACTTTCCTCTTGAAAATTTGAAATAAATACTAGTAAATGAACTAGTGAATTACACATGGGTGAGCATGCTATCATAATGCTACATGTTTAGCCAAGGAAAGCTGACAGCTCAAAGATTTAGTTCAGACTGGGCCAGCCCACTCAGTAGTTTATATATCTAGTAGGCTTACTGTTTTTTCAGGTGTTTTCAGTTACTACCTTGTACATTTTCCAAACTCTTAGTTCCTATTGCCCTGCCATCACATGTACCCACAATTCATAAATTGCTTAGATATTTTGCCATCGCCTAGTCAAGATTTCTGTGTTACATTGCCGTAAAATATTCCCCCATATGTAATCTGAGCTTTTTGTCCTTCCAATATTAAATACCCACATCAGATTGTTAGCAAATAAATTACTCCTTCTGTTTCACACATCAGATTATTGAAGTGGTTTCTGGACAGGACTTTATGGGAAGGGTGAATGCATGACATTTCTTTTCTAACCACATTTTATGGAGTTGAGCACCATGCTTCCCCTGAGCAGCCCTTTTGTTTTATTCTAATTGTTCTCTATTTGCTGTTCCCCTTCCTCTTTTCAGTTTCAGTGCTTGCCCTCTAATTATTCCAGCTGAAACATCCATTTATACTCAACCCTGTCCATCCCTTGTAATATTCAGAACATTGCCATCATGTCCTCTCTCAGCCTTCTCTTCTCTTGAATGAATAATTTGAGTAAGTCCAATCTCTGCTCATAGCTTTTTAAGCAGCTAATTAATAACTCAAGCAATCAATCAATCAATCAAATAAATCTTTATTTAACCAGGTGATCATCATTGAGCAAAACTTATTTTCAAGATGGACCTGGATAGTTTCGAGATCAGTGTGCAATACAATTAAGACATCAATGTTCACAATGGTTACAGTATTCAGAAAGAGTGTCAACTAGAAAGCGGTAGTATTAGTGAGTACAGCACATTTGGTAAATGATGACAATATATACACAAGAGCCAGCACAAGAAACATAACCATAATTACAGGCATATTACAGCAGATGTCCACAACATATCTCCAGCAATCAAAAAATAATTAGTAGGACTAGGAGAGCACAACTGGTGAAGAGGGGGCAAATTACCTTGAGGGCAAAAAGGAAGGTGGGAGGGGGCGAAAAAAGGTACAAGGGCAGTACGGGTGGGGGCATTAAGGGGGAGGGGCCAAGGTGCTGAAACAGGGGGTATAAGTTTCAGCAACCATAGATTGCTGTTCCTGCCTAATTAATGGTAGGTAGGGCAATGAAGCTTGGCTGTGGGAATCAAAAGTATTTAGGTATCAGCACAATGACCAAAAATAAGGTATTTAAGAGCTAAGGGTGAGAAGATGGATGGGAACAAATGGGCAGGGGTGGAAGCAGCTAGGTGACCTGTACTGGATCTCATCTTCCAAATCTCTTCAGTGACTTTTCTGCATTGAAGTGACCAGAATTGGGTGATGTACTCCAGGTGTGGTCTAACCAAGGCCTTGTCCAGGGTAAGAATCACACTTCTTGACTAGATGCTTCCCCATCTCCTGATGCATCCAAATATGAGGCTTGCTCTCATGATTGCAGCAGTGCATTGCCTGCTTGAATTTAACATATTGTCCACAGTTACCCCATTGCCTCTCCTTGGGTGTACTATCTAGTGTTACACCATGTAAAGCACATGTGTGACCCAGATGTTTTGCCCCTGTGTGCATACCTTGTACTACCGTATGTCTAATCTTAACCCCTGTTTCTTGGCCCCATCACTATGCCTTGTTTCCTTTCCCCACTCCCTTTGTTACTTCTTATATACATGCTTCCTGCTCTATACCTGACTCTGCCCATCAACCCCTGTCCCATTCCACTATACCCTTCGACTTCTCTTGTTATCTGCAGAGGAACCTTATTACAGTGGTAGAGCTACAAGCTACCAAAACAGTAGTGGATATGGTGTTGGGTTTGATTCCCAGTTGTGAACATTTTTCTGCTACACAAGGGTGGGGAGAAGGTGCAACTGGGAAACTATAGACTCATCAGCTTTACCTCTGTGGTAGGGAAACTGATGGAGACACTAGTCAAAGTGGACCTAGTGCAATACCTGAAGAACAATGGGCATCAGATAGTAAGCAGCATGGTTCATGACAGGAAGGTCTTGTCAGACCAACCTGCTAGTAATCTTTGACTGGGTAATCAGGGTAATTGACAAAGGGCATGCAGTAGACTTACTATACTTTGACTTCAGCAATGCATTTGACTTGTGGCCACACCAGACGCTGCTGATGAAGATGGGGGATCTGGGTACATCTAGGTGAGATAGTAAGAGGGGAAGGGAGTTGGTTGGAGGGAAGGCAGCAGAGAGTTGTGGTGAATGGATTTAGAGCAGTGGGAAGAGAGGTCACCAGCAGAGTACTGCATGGATCGATTTTGTGCCTAGTTCTCTTCAATATGTTCATCAGCAACACAGGAGAGAGAATCTAGGGGAGGCTGTGTCTATCTGTAGATGGCACTATACTCAGTGGTTGAGTTGACAGCATGGAGGGGATAATGGAACTGCAGAGAGACCAGCTAAGGCTGGAAAAGTAATCCAAAATCTGGCAACTGAAATGTCAAGAAGTGCAAAGTGATGCACATAGGGACAAAAATCCCAGAATAGAGTATTGGATGGGAGGGGTTCAGCAAGACACAACATCAGAATAAAGGGACATAGGAGTCATCATTAGTGACTCCCTTGAAAAAAATGGTTTACCAAGGCTGGTGCACGGTCAACTACTGTGAGGTACTTTAGGGCGCTGGCATTTGGGCACCCAGAACAAGGGTATCAAGAAACAGGACATATACACACACAGCGCACTACCATTTTCTGTGTTTTTCAAGTGGGGGACTTTGCCCCTGCACCCTCGTCATGGGGGGCTGTGCCCCCCCACCCCCTTGTACAAATATATAATCACCTCCAACCCAGGCATATCAAGGTGGCAGTAGCATAGTGGACTGTGTCCAAAAGTCACAGGCGTCCTTGTTCTGTGTGCCCTAATGATGGTGCCCTGCTGATGGGATACCTTAAACAACAGCCAGTGTAATAAGGCCTTCAGCAAGGATAATAGAATGCTGGGTGTATTGGGAGAGGCTTTGACAGTTAGGAAGCAGAAGGTATTGTCAGCTCTGTATAGGTCACTGGTGAGGCCACACCTGGAGCACTATGCCCAGTTCTGAGGCCCCACCTAAAAAAAGAGGGGACAAGGCTAGAAACAGCACAATGCAAGGTGACCTAGATAATTCACAGCCAGGAAAGCAGATCCTAAGAGGATCGGCTAAAGGCACTGAACTCGTATTCACTCAAAACTAGATGAGAAGGGCGATAGGATAGAGACCTTCAAGTTCCTGAAAGGAATAAACAAAGTGAACTGTGAAGAGCTATTTAAAAGAACAAAGAAGCTAGATGGGCAAGGGGTCACAAGTTGAGGGTAAAGGGGGAAGATTTAAAAAGGATGTGAGGAAGTATTATTTTACAGAAAGAGTGGCTGAGCCATGGAATAGCCTGCCAGCAGAGGTGGTGGGTGCCTGAACCATGCATGGCTTCAAACACAGCTGCTACTCAAGAGGGAGGTGGAAGCACAGAGAACAAAAGGGAGACTAGAGTAAGCATAGACCTCACAGAGACAATAGGTCCTGGGGCATGATAGAGTAATTTGGGCAGACTTGATGGACCTTCAGTCTCTTTTTGCTGTCATTGTCTATGTTTCTATGTTCCTATGCTCTGCCCTGCTGTATCCCTGCCCACTTTCCATTATCCTCTTCTTCCTTGGCTATTCTCTGCAGTAGGCTGGCAGTATAGCCTAGAGATTAGAGGAACAAGGTGTGAACAAGCTTGGTACATCCAGCAGATCAGACGTGAGTTTGATTCTCACAACCTCCACTTGCATACTGTGTGACTCTGAGCAAGTCACTTAACCGCCTAGTGTTCCCAGGTCACCACTAAAAACAGGTACTTGTGCCTAGTGGGCCTTACCCAGTTACCAAAGACTAAAAAAAAACAAACAAACTTCCTAGTCCTCTTTTATTCATTTTCCTTTCCCATAACCCCCCCGTGCCTGGTAAGAATTACACCTTTCCTCACATCTCCATTGTCACTCAGATAAAGAACTGGTCTCAAAACATCAATTTTCTACTTCCTACAAGCTAACCGGGGGTTACCTTTGAGTAAGTTTGAGCTATGTGTAACCGCCTCATTCACACATTGAAGGTTAAGGCATCTGGCATGAAGTTTTAAATGTTGCTTAACTTTTTCACAGAATGCTTAAAGTTTTTTTGCATTACCAACTCATAATGGCAGTAATTGCCCCTCCCCATGTGAATAGCTTTCGACTATATCTTGTACCATTTATTGTGTGTATGTGTGTGTGTGTGAAGGGAGGGTAATTACCTAACTGTAACTCCCTTCCTTTTCCATTATGCCTTACTGCTTGAGTATAATACAATAGTTTTAACAAATGCTTATTTAAAGTAATTGTGTTGGTTCTCATTTTCCTCTCATTTGAAAAATAAATGTTTTGTCTATGTATCAACTATCGTCATTGAAAGCCTGACAGCACTGCTGGCAGCTCCAGCACATGAGGTACTGGGCCTATCCTTTTTATTGTGCTTAAAACCATGGGATCAGGCATTTCTGAAATGCCCTTTGCATATACAGTTCCTTTGGATGAGTGATTGTGATATAGTTTTTTTCTTGTGCATGAAAAACCTCATTGCAAAGTCTCATAATCTAGCCATCCATATTCTTGGATCTGATGCTGAAGAAACAGCCACTGTAGCTCATTATTAAACTCTACTTGTCACAAATATTTTCAAGAGATGCGCATGAATGACTTCACCTTCAAACTTTAATGCTGCCTCATCAGGACAGTGAAAAATGCAAAAGATTAATTAAGGAGACGTTGGGAGTGCCTCTAAGCAGAGTTGGAAATCATTAAGGTTCGGGACTTGTTTTAACACAAAGCCTTGAAAATAGTAATATGGGCAACCTTGATTCAAATGACTTTCAACAGGTTGACCCTGTAAAGTTCATTGCAGTGTATGCAAAGCATCCAAACACAGAAAACTAATTTTACATGCCAGCCGTAGAAAGGATGACATATGACATAAATTCTGTAGTTAGCACCCCAAAGATAACAGTTTCTCTCACTATGATAGCCTGTTCAGTAAGATCTATGTTTATTTCTGCTATGCCTATACCATAGTAGAGTGAAAAGTATTACTCCCGACCAGGTATGTTTCACAAGGTTTCATGCTGAGAAAATGTATTTGAATTACTCTCATAGCCTTTTCCTGGTTGTTCAGTGGCATCTTGATATTTTCTGATGACATTTTTGGATCTCTCTTTAGAACTGAATTATAAGGCTAGGCTATACTGCCAGGACTGGCAGTATAGCCTAGAGGTTAGAGTAATGAGCTGTGAATGAGATTGGTTCATCCAGCAGACAGACCTGGGTATGAATTCCCAGAACTTCCACTTGCATACTGTATGAATCGGAGCAAGTCACTTAATCTCCCCAGTGCTCCTGGGTTGCCTCTGAAAACAGGCACATGTGCCCAGTAGTCCTTACCTGGTTACCAAAAGAATAAAAAAAAATAATTACAAAATTGTATCTGAGTGGCATGCATTACAATGTGAGATTGATAGTCTAGTCCAAAGCAGCAAACACCTTCCCGGACCATATTGCTAAAATATATATGTGCAAGCGAGTTCCCAATCCTGTTTAAACTCTGCAGACATTTGCAGATTTCAAGCAATTGCTTGTGAGTAGCAATATAACATTTGGCCATTAGAGATAAATGGTGAGTACTGAGTTGAACAATTCTTGATACACCTGTTTTGCATAACCCTGACTTTTTATTTTTGTATACTTACATGTCTTACTTAATTCTCAATAGAATTTTGGGGAATGATGATCTGTCTCTACAACACCAACAGTATTATGGTAGTATCTTGCTTTTTAAATGTTATCTTTTTATTGTTTTTCTTACAGAGACAAATACAAAAGAACAACCAAAAAACACAACAGTTACACAGAACAATGATGCTAGGATTACAGAATTTTGTCTCGTGGTGGTGGATGTCAAGCTGATATAGAAGAAGAAAAACAATGAGCTTTTTAACAAGTAACCCTTAACGTGTGCACTTGAAAGTTCTTAATCTCATCCTTTTGTCCTATGCTATAAGACACCACACACCAAGAGACTGCAGTATTAATAAATAAAATTCACTTCACGGCACAAAGTGTGGATTCTTGGCATCACATACAGGAGGACCAATTTCATCCATCTCAATTCAAAGTTAATGTAGTGATTGTTCAGACTGACTGTCAATCTTTCCATTTGATAAATGTTACACATCAGGTCTATCCATTGCTCAAGGGAAGCCACTGTTGAGGTGAGCCAGTGCTTAGTAATTATTATTTTAGCTGCCACTGTGGCTAGTTTTAAAGGCTTTCTGGAGTCTGGTCATCTAAAGAAAGTCAAGAAAGAAAAATACTGTTGCTGTGAAATTCAGGTCCTCACCCCAATTTTCATGCAATGTCTGCTGGATAGCCCAGAGAAAGGGTGCCAAGAGTGGGCATGCCCCTACGATGTGGCCATGCATTGCTGTGGGAGATCCACACTGTCTCCAACATTGAGCACCCACTCGAGGAAGGTATTTTACTTGTCTGTCAGGGGTTATAAAAAAATTTCACCATGGTTTTCCATGAGTACTCCTTCCAAATAAGGGAGGAAGTAACATTGTGGGTATTCTGCAGATTGATTTCCCAAGGAGATCAACAAGTATTATATTAAAATGAGTATATTAAAAAAGCAGTATCTGGGTGGAGTGCATGCCTGGCATTACAGCAGAAAGGGTGGGTCAGCATATTGCTAGATGTGTAAGGAAGGTGGGGTGAAAATCACACATCATTGTGGACCTGGGAACAAATGATCTGGAGGAAAGAAGGCTAGAGGAGGTTCAGGATAGCTTCAGGGTTGTGGAGGAGCTATGCAGTGAAGGGGGAAGCACAGCAGCATTCTCAGAAGTCCTGCCAGTGCCAAGAGTAAGCACAGATAGGAAGTGCAGAATCATAGACTTCAACAAGTGGCTACGGGTATGGTGTAAGTCCATGAGGTATGGATTGGTAGGAGAGTGGGGTAGCACAAGGGAGAACATGGATTGGTATGCAAGGGATAAGCTACATCTCAGTAAGCAAGGGTCACAGGTGTAAACGCAGAGACTGGAGAATTTATTAGTGAAAGATACAATTTAAACTAGCTGGGGGGGCTATGGAGGAGGACTGAACCAGGACACGGGTCCAAGGGACCTCCCCCACAGCAAGAATGCAACCAAATTTGACTAGGGTTGGGAGAGGAGAGGAGGTAAGGGGGCAGCAGGGAGATATAAAGGGTGCAAGACTTTATTACTAAATGCTAGGAGCCTGGGGAACAAGATGACATTGATTGGGGGGGAGGTAGACTTAGCTGCCATTACAGAGACATGGGCAACTCAAAACCATGACTGGGACTTGGCCATTTCAGGATTTAAGTTATTTAAGAGAGACAGAGAAAAAGGAAAGGGAGGGGGAATAGCCATTTATGTTAGAGAAGAAATTGGATGTATTAGGGAAGAGGGGGAGGATGGCAGATCAGAAGTAATTTGGCTGCAGCTTCAAGCCCAGATGGGAGCTAAGATCCAATTAGGGGTTGTTTATAGGTCCCCAACCCAGAAAGAGGACACAGACAGCGAATTGGGACAGCAGATAAGGAAACTCAGTGGCAAAGGAAGAACTGTGCTGGTGGGGGACTTTAATCTACCAGGGGTGGATTGGAGCATCCCAGCTACCACATGCACCAGAGAGCTGATCCTCCTGGAAACATTCCAGGACAGCTTCCTGACCCAAAGGGTAACAGTGTCAAAAAGAGAGGACAACATTCTTGACCTGGTGTTGGATGATACGGAACTTGTCAGGGATGTACAGGTGGAAGAACCCCTGGTGGATACTTTTCACCACACAGTATGGTTATCAATCCACTTGGGGAGGGAAGCAGTCAATACAAAAACTAAGGCCCTGGACTTCAGAAGGGCAGACTTTGGCAGAATGAATCGCATACTGAGTAAACACACAGATAGCATCCACCCAGACATGACACAGAACAGAAATGGGTGATCCTCAAGCTGGGACTGACCAAATCCACAGAAGCAAGAGCAGGTGTAAGAAATCCAGGACCAAAAAATCAAGCTGGATGACTAGGGAGGTAGGAGGGATGGTGAAGGAGAAGAGAAAGGTATTCCAAACCTTTAAGAGAATCAATGGGACAGAGGACAGAGAAGATTATGTGAGGAAATCCAGGGAAGTGAGCAGAACAGTAAGGGCTGCAAAGGTAGCCAGGGAAAGGAGATTAACTCAGGGGATAAAATATGGGGAAAAGGAGTTCTTTAGCTATATCAGGGAAAAGAGGAAGAGCAAGGACCAAATAATAAGGATCGGGATGGGCAGTGGGTGAGTAGATAAGGGGGGTAAGATGCAACGAGTACTTCTGCTCAGTATTCATAAGGGAGAGGAATGCGCCAGTACTTGAAGGGAAAGGTGTGGCGGGGAGGGAAGTGAGGCAACCACAGATGGGGTTATCACAGCAGAAAGGGTGCTGGAGGGCCTTAAGTTGCTGAGGGTGGACAAGGTGCCGGGGCCAGATGGAGTTCATCCCAGGGTGCTGAGGGAGCTGGCAGAGGTTCTAGCAGGACCATTGGCAGTCCTGTTCAACACCTTTCTGAACATGGGGTGTGTACCCAGGGACAGGAGGGAGACACATGTGGTACCTCTTCATAAGAGTGGGCCCAAGGATGAGCTGCAGAACTATAGACAAGTGAGCCTTACCTCAGTCGTTGGAAAAATGATGGAGACAATCCTCAAAGAAAGGCTGGTGCAATTTCTGGAGGACAATGGCCTGCAGGATGACAGGCAGCATGGGTTTATCTCTGGTAAATCCTGTCAGACAAACTTAACTGACTTTTACAACTGGGTTAGGAGGGCAATGAACAGGGGTTGTGCGGTGGATGTACTCTACCTGGATTTCAGCAAGGATTTCAGCAAGGCCTTCAATTCAGTACCACACAGCAGGCTGATCTGCAAGCTGGAGAGACTGGGGGTGGGGAGAAAAATGAGCAGATGGGTTGAAAACTGGCTGTAGGCTAGACAACAGAGGGTAGTGGTGGTGGTGGGGGGAGACATCAGAGCCTAGGGCAATGACAAGTGGTGTTCCACAGTGCTCGGTATTGGGACGGGTCCTGTTTAACATTTTCATTGTGGCTATAGCAGCAGGGATAAAAAATAAGATCAGCCTCTTTGCAGATGACACCATAATCTGTGCTGAGGTGGGCGGGGGGGACAAAGTACTTCAGGAAGATTTGGCAAAACTGGAGGAATAGTCATACAAGTGGCAGCTCGGTTCAATGCCAAGAAGTGTAAAGTGATACACTTGGGAGCAAGGAACTCGGGATACAGTTACTGGTTGGGGGGTGTCCAATTATCCACATCCAAGGAGGAGAAGGATCTGGGGATGCTCGTGACCAGGGAAATGAACCACTCGGCACAGTGCAGAAAGGCAGTGGCCAAGGCAAACAGGATGCTGGGGTGCATAGCAAGGGGGAATACTTCCAGAAGTAGTAAGGTCATACTGCCCCTGTACAGGTCACTGGTGAGACTGCATTGGAGTACTGCGTGCAGTTCAGTTGCCCATACTTAAAAATGGACAGAGCAACACTGATGATCCTGGGGTTGGGGGGGCAGACCTTATGAGGAAAGACTAAGAGAGCTCAATATGTATACTCTGGAGGATAGAAGGGAGATAGGGGATATGATTGAGACCTTCAAGTACTTGAAGGGGATGAACAGAGTGAACAACAGAGGTGTGTTCACTCTCAAGAGTGGTAGGAAAACCAGATGGCACTCTCTGAAATTGGAGGGGGCAGATTCAGGATGGAAAAGAGGAGACACTATTTCATAGAAAGGGTGGTGGCAGGGTGGATCGCACTGCCAGAGGAGGTCATATCATTGCAGACAGTGGGGAGCTTTAGGAGGGGATGAGACAGATTCAAAGGTAGGATACTACACGGGAGGGGACAAGAGGGGGTTGGCAAATGAGGGTGGTGGGGGCAGCTGCACTGTAAGGGACTGATGTACTGCACACTTGAGCAGACTAGATAGATCACAAGGGCTGTACCTGTTGGCAATTTCATATGTTCATACATATGTTTGTATTAAGGTCTTGCTCCCATGCTTTATGGATATGCATGGTTGATGTACACTGCAGTGCCACTAAAGCTTGATACAGTATATATGGGAGATGAAGTGTCTAGTGTAAACAGGTCCTTTCAAAGTCTGTTCTCTCATTTGAATAAAGATTGGGGGCCCTTGTGTCAGGGCCTCTTGCTGGATTTGGGACCGCAGGTAATCTTTAACCCTTAAATATCTAAAATAGTGAGAGTCAGGTATCCCATATGTATTGACCAACTCATCAGATGTTTGCATTGTAATAGTCTGAAGCAGCTGAAACCAGTACATAAGGCCCAGACATGCCCACTTACTAAAGGCGTGATCCCACCTGACTTGGAATAAATCCACAGTATGAGACAGGGCAAGAATACAAAATCTAAAAGGGAGCATCGACTTGTGGCATAGTGTTTGGAACCAGATTAAAAGAGCACTCTTAGTAAATGGGTTATCCAAGTAGTGGAGTCCAGGACCCTGGGATGTGGTGAATAGAACCTTTGAGATCTCTAATATATTTTCTTCTATGGTTTCAATACTTTCCAGTGTGTCCCATAACTTTCTTTCCACCCACAGAACACTGTGCCACTCTGAGCTGCCGCATGGTATAGGGAGAAAATGGGGAGGGCCAAACCACCCAGTGATTTTGCGAGTTGTAAAATCATAAGTCTAATCCTAGGTTTTTCCCTTGCCAAACATATTAGGTAATCAGCCTTATCCTTTTTTGAAAACAGGTGTGCAGTGGTGTCATAGGTAGGGTCTGTGCTAAGGTATTACATTTGTATGCACAATATCCATTCTCTGTGTCAGGGAGAGGTAGCTGGGACCAGGTTTGAATATCCTTAATATTTTGAGTTAAAGTATCATAACTGAGAGCACATACCGCTGAGGCATCAACATTAAGGAGCACCCCAAGTATTTTAGGTGGGGTGAATCCCAATATAGCCAGAACTGTTGTTTGAGTGTCCCTGAAGGGGTACTGTTTACCTGTAAGACCTCTGTTTTTGTGGTATTCAAATTATAACCCACTATCTGCCAAAAGGAAGCTAGGGTATGCCACAGGTGAGGGAAAGACTCCTCAGGGTTTGTCAAGTAAATTAACAGGTCATCGACATGCAGTATCAGTTTTTGTTCCCTGCTCCCAACCTCACCCCCATGATATCTTGATTTTGCCATAGAGTTAGGGAAAGTGGTTGCAAAAAGAGGACAAATAATAGGGGTGACAGGTGGCAGCCCTACTAAGTCTCATGCTAGGAGAGATGCAAGGTCAAGGGATTTAAAGGATCTTGTAAGAATGATTCTATGGGGGGTGAGGGTGTGCCTTGGGCCTGAAAATTTTCCTTACTTAGTACATCATGTGGTGATCATTTAATGAGTCCGGTAACAGATCTGAGGCACGTAGCCAATACGGGTGGGTGGTAAGGGACCAGTCCAGTAGAGAGTGATTCAATGATTTGGGGTTAGAATGTGTGGGCTCAGTTATCTGTTGGGATAGGTTTAATGCTGCCACCTGGCTGCGAAGCTTGGAACTGGTACTGGATAGCCAGTTCTGGTTGAAATCACCAAGGATATGTAACTCACCTCCAGTGGCCTTAGAAGTTAGGATAGACAGATGTTCCAAGATGAGGGGCATAGTGGAATCAGGGGAGCAATAGGATCCTGCAATAAAAATGGGGTGAGAGTGAGGGAGGGAGAGTTTGATTAATAGGGCATAGATGGTGGATGTGGGCAAGGGAACTGGGGTAAACTGAAGTGAGGACTCCATCAACATGGTGATGCCACCACCTCTTTTGTTGCCAGACTTGTCGTGATGAATAAGAGTGTAGCCAGGGATAGTGAATTCAGCATCCTGGTTATAAGGTTTCAGCCAGGGCTCAGAGATAATTAGTATATCAGGCCATAAGTCGAAACTAATGGTTGCAGCAGGGTTAATTTGCTTAGCAGGCTGCAGATATTTAGGTACACAAGTATCAGTCCTCGAGGGAGTTGGGGAGGGTTAAGTCCTGGGTTGGGTTCGATGTCCCCAGACAGAAGGAACAATAGAGTTATCAGAATTTTGGCTTTGGGCAAGGCACATAGAAGTTTGCAGTGGGAGTAGGGTGGTAGTAGGGAGGGTGCTGATGTGATATACATATTGAATGTTAGGGCTACTAGCCCAGCATAGAAGGAGGGTGGTAGAACAGAAGGACCTACTAATAGATTGAGTAGGTGACCCTCTGGGATCAGATTGGGGGTTAAAGTTGGGGAGATGGGTGTTTGGGTAGCTAAGGTGTAAATGGTTCACTGGCAAGGCTGCTGCTCTGGGTAGAGTGATAGAGGTAGAGATGCCAGCGGAGCCAGCAGAAGGACTACAGTTAGCTTTAGTGGTAACATTGTGTGCCAAGTAGGTAGAAAGATATGAAAATGGGTTGATTGCGGCCACTAGAGGTGGGAGCAGATTATCTGCAAATGAGAAAGTAGACTGATAGGGTATTTTCAACACGTGATACTGGGTATATAATTTGGTGGGGGTGGAGAGGCAGCTGATGCGAAGCTTCAATGGGTAAACGATTTAAGAACTCTGACCATTGTGCCGTACCTGTAGCAGCATTCCGGGTGGGGGAATCTGACTTCCAGCTTGGGGAAGGGCCATGGCAGACCTGGCCCTCACGACCACATGGGTGCCCTGAGGAGGAAACAGAAGGAGAATTAAAAGTAGGTAAGAAGGATGAAGGGGCTGTGCAGAGAGAGAAGGGGCTAGGGAGTAGGTGGAGATATCAAACTAAAATCTTTTTTTTTAAAGATTTTAGTGCTTTGCAGGCCTGGTGGCACTGAGGGTTGAGCCACTGGATGCCACACCTCACTCCATGCTAGCAACCCGGGTTTGGGAATGGACTCCAGTCACCAGGGGTTGGCAGGGGCTGAGAGGGATGGAGTGCCCAAAGGCATGCTGTCCTTCTCCGGGGGAAGGGGGTTTCAGCGGTCGGTGCATTGGTGCTCCTAACGCAGGCTGGGGGGATAATGCACTGACGCTGCGCTTATAGGAGTGAGTCGTGGCAGCCGAGGAGGCGCATGACGATCGCGCCTCCCAGTGCTCATTGCTCTCCCACTTACGCAAGCCACCAGTAGAGGAGGAAAATGGTGAATGATCGTGGCAGCTTAATGGCCATCCACGGGATGCTCGACCTTGGGAGCACTGCTGCGATGCTTGATCATGTTTCAGTGGGAGTAAGGGGGACTCTCTGCTGCCCCACCATGGGAGGGAAGCTGCGGGGGTATTTGACAGTGGGGGCTCCTTTGGGGGCTGAAGAGGACCAGATGGTGGCTGGAGGATGAATGGGATGCCAGACGTGATGTGCAGATCGGGAGCCACAGGTAAAAAAGTACTAAAAAAAAAAAAAGAGATTTTAGTGCTCAAAGCTGGGCTTTTAAATGAAGCACTCAGATAAACGATATTTAAAAGTGCACTAGGGGAAGTACAGCACTTGTTTCAGTATCCAGCATGCTGTATCAGTTAATTAAATAACTCAAAAAGCAAATGCAGGAAACCTAGTTTAAACATCCGACTCTCTGCACCAGATATAGAAGTTACTCTGGTTGAGGAGAAGTAACAGATATTTAAGGGAAATACAGGAGCTTAATAAAAATACACTTGAGGGAAAGAGCAGGAACCTAAATAAAATGCCTGTAAAGTTCCTATCTAGCTCCATTTAAAATTCAGTAGGAGCTGTGGACGTTTACACTAATTAAGGCACCCGGCAGCACAATATCTAGATGTCTCAGAGTGGAGAATGGGAAGGGCCACACCACCCAGTCAGCTGCCTTCTCTGTGTCCAGACTTAGGAACAGGAATAGGTGCTTGGACCACATGGCATGCTGAAGAATGTGTAAAGTTTGTTTAATATTATATTGTTTCTCAGGTGCCATCACAAAACTGGTCTGTTCTTTGCTGACCAATAGAGAGAGTAAGACTTCTAAGCGTTTTTCCATTATGGTAGTAAATAGCTTGTAATCAATATTCAGACTAGAAAGCAAATACTAGGAGCACCAGGATTCGTGCGGTGCATAATTCAAAATAGTCATGAAGAGGCAGAATGGGAATGAGCACCCACACAGCAATGAGAACACACAAAGTGCTGATGTATTTAAACCATTGCATTTATGTAGCAGACGTGCAAACAAACAAATGGTGGCTAATACACGTGAACTAACGTTTCACCTGGTACTCTGCCAGGCTTCATCAGAGTAAAACATTGCCATTAGAACATGCCCATTAAATACAGTTCAAAATTCATCATGTGACATAAATAAGCCAATCACCATTTTAAATAAGATTTTTTCACATTTTTAACTATTTCATGGCCTGTCTTGCAAAAGACAGTATTATTCACCGCAATTAAAATAACTAGCCCTTCACATTAAATATGATTAAGATAAATCGAATGTAAATAAATAATCTTGGAAACCTCAATGGTTCAAACCCCATTCTCAATAAATTTTCACATATATACTGTCTTTTTCTATGCTGGTGGCACAAGTCCCTCTCGTAGGACTCCTGGACATGGTAAATTCTGTAGTATAGCCATCCAGGCAGGGACTTTTTCCATTCTTAAGGTATGAAAGCTGCACTGAGTTCCGCTGTTATAGGTGAGATCAGTGTTTGTTGTTGAGGGAGCAGAAGCGTAGAAAGGTGTAGGGGCTGCAAATAGCTATGGCATTCGAAGAGGGAGTTATTTCCTCACAGTAAAGGTTAGCATAATAACTTTGAAATGCCTGCAGAATAGCGTCAGGCTCTGTAGCAAGTATTTTAGTGACGGGGTGTCATACTTGAGTGACGGTGGATTATGCAAATTTCTGTCACATGTAGGCCATTACTTTAGTGGCCCCTCCCCTTCGTAATATTTATGGCATTGGAATCTAAGGGCCATTTCCATTTTTATATCTTTTGGATTTTACTTCTGATCCAAGTTGGGTCATTTGCTGCAGTTCTAGCCCCTTGCATGTGAAGTTCCTGGAGATCCTTTAGTTTCTGTTGTAAGTACTGCAGTTGGACTTTTCTAGTTGTTTTGTAAGCGGGATGCATATTTAATTACTGTATGTCTCTCCTCAGTACCACTTTAAGGGTCTGCCACAGTATAGCCGAAGATAACTCTTCTGTGTTATTTTCTCATAGTGTTTTAGCTATTCTATTAGTCATTTGAGTTTCAAACTGGGGAATGGTTAGAAGTGAGTTATTGAATCTCCATAGGGATGGACCACTCTTGTTTCCTAGGTCCACTTCCAGTCTAAGAGGGGCATGATGAGAAAGCAGTATTGGAAGTATAGCATATTTTTTAGCCACATGGGGGTGCTCTTGAGATATCAAGAACCAATCAATTCTGTTGTAAATACATGGGAGACAGAGTGATATTTGTAGGCTCTAACAGTGCAGTGGAGATGACATCAAATGTCCATCCAGCCCTACTTCTAAAAGAAGGATCAGGTGGTGCATTGTGCTGCAGTATGTTGTAAAGACGGTGGGTTGGTAGTGTCCCTATCATCTATTCTAGAGTCATATTAAAGTCTCCCCCTAGAGTTAATATGCCTGACTGAAATGCAGTAAGTCCTCTGTATAATTGCCTAATGAAGTTAGGCATGGAAGTGGGTGGGGGGTGGAGTAGACGTAAGCTACCTAATGTGATTTCCTGACCCAGATAAAACCCATTTATCATGACTAGGCCTCACTAAGTATAACTTTTGAAGGCCATTACCTGGAAGGGGGTTGTTTGAAAATCAGGACTGCTGTCCCTCTTCTTTTTCTGTTTGGAAAGGATGCTGCTACCACAATAGCCAAATCAAGCTAATTTATTATGTTCATCTTTTGTTAAATGTGTCTCCTGTAGGTTATTGAGCCCATTAATATTATGAGAATACAAGATGGTGCTAATAAGAGCAGCATAATTAGATTGCCCAGTTACTACTTTACACACTGGTATCTCCCTTATTCAGTAAATAGGAAAACAAATGAAGCCCAGTGGCATTTGCATTAGTAACGTCCCCTTGGGGCCCCTTCAGATAGAACTGCTCCCACAGCTGAAGCCCAACATAATTAATTGAGTGGTAAGCAGCAGCCAAAAACTGTACATCAAACAGTACAAGAAACCAGCAGAACAACTGCAAAACACTGTAACACCACTGAACAGACATTCCCACTTCATTCAACAAGAGAATGTGGGAAAGTAAGTAAATAAGTGTACTTGCAAGGGAGGAGGTCTCACAGGGAGAACCCCTATATGATCAAGAGGGCTCAACAGAAGTCAGGCACTGCTGGTTCCTGCAGGGAAATACCCTTCTTTGAGAAGGGAGGCCACCATCCAGATCAAAAGATCTGAATTGTCCTTCCTGATGGATCTGCCCCCAGTGTGGGGTGGATGCGTAGAACATCAGATTGGCCCATAACGCATAGCCTCATCTGTGTAATAGGAGATGGGAGCCTAGGAAAGATGTATACAATAGCTCCAATACCACCATTACCTAAGTAAAGAACTATGGTGGGTCCTCAGGAACATAGATATCTGGAGCATGTAACAGTGGGATAGGTTTCCAGATTATAGTGCTCTGAAAGGCAAACAAAAAAAATGGTTAGGACTGTAACCAGTATAAGTTGCTGGGGTTATAGGTATATTATTATGCAAAACATCTGCAGCTTGTCCCAAGAGTTCTGCACAGTAAAAAGGAGGCAAAGCCACTCCTGTTATGGTTATCATACAGAACACCCAGTGGCTCAAGACAAAACCATGACAGCTCCTGCCTGTATTCAGAACTAGGCAGGATGTTATAACTGAAGTCCTTTGTGATCCTCATAGGGAAAGTCCTGAGGTGTAGACCACAGTGATGCATTGCCTCTTGTAATATTGTTCAAGGAAATAATGAGAAGAGAGAAGAGAGAAATCAATATCTCAGGTGAGATACCCCAAGGTGCAGCCCAGCCTGCAATTGCAATTTTTGGGAGGTGCTGTGTAACACAACAGTGCACTGGGTGCAGGGAAGGTTAAATATCTGTGTACCTCAGAGAATATTCATTGGATTTGAGATAACTGATCAATAAAGAAAGGGAGATCAGTAGGTTAGGAGAATACACCCAATGTGCAGGTTGGGAGCGATCTGACTGCAGCCTCCTCACGTGGTCGTAGAGGGCTGGGGTTACTGAGAGGACATCCCATAGCAAATCTACTATCCAAGGGCTGAAATGACCACCTAGCATGTGTGCTAGGCTTCACCACAGGCTTTGACAGCTTGGTCTGCCTCTGTTGTTCCCCCTTCTCCCCTGAACCACCCTCCTCCTTCCACAACACAAAATGCTTCCAATTCACAAGCCCTTAACATAAGAGGAACTAGGCATTGTAATGGTAATGTGTGCACACAGCATGTGTCGGTTTTAAGTCTAAGTCTTGTAATTGTGAATGGTCTGCTGCTTTGTACAGTAGTAGAACTTGGGCCCAGTTTACTATATGGATATAAAATCCAAAGTCTAATTAGCAGCACGTGGAATGGAGGGGAGAAATTCTCAAGAGAGAGGCAAAATCTGAATTTTAAGAGAAAAATGTTATTTCCCTCAGAGACACAGATTATCGTAGGGAATGAGAAAAAAACAAATCAACCCCAAATATGGAACAGACTTGCACCTGCTCATCGATAGCACTGGCACTAACCTCTCTCAGGCAGTGTACAGATCAGGGAATGTGAATAAGAACAGTCCAAAGTCACACGCCATCTCAAATATACAAGGCTCAACAAAAGAGTTGTGGCATTACTTGCTAGGCTGAGCAGGGAGTCTGAGACTCATGTCGGCTAGGCTGCTGAAACAGAGTAGGAGAGGTTCTTCCCTGCACAGCCTTGAAGGATTTCTTGGGCATTTTGCAGGGTTTACCTAGCAGCCTGTTGTCCTCAAGTGTATTGCCTTTTTTGCCATCTGCCAGTCCAATGTAGGTGACTGAGAGCCAGTTCTGGAATGCGGGAGGACAGAAATGTGCCAACCTTTCCTAGCAAGAAGTTTTACAACTTCCTCAGGTGTATTGTACAACTGGGTTCCCAGGCTAGGCAGGGAGTTCAGTTCTAAAATGTAGAGTAGTCAGGAGGTTGAGCATGTCTCTGAGCAAATCCTCCAGACATGCACACATTTTTCTGGTCCCTGATCCCTCAGGGAGGCCGTATAAATGTAGATTGTCTCATCTAGACCTGTTTCCAGGTCTATTCATTTATTTTATATCACTTAATTCTGGGCGACTAAACATTCCATTACCATGTGGAGCTGCATAGTCCCCTCCTCCACATGTTGAACACGTACCTCCACCATTTAGTTTCCGCAGTCTGATGTTTAGTTTTTTTAATTCCAACCAATTTTTGTCTCTGAAACCCCTTAATTCATAGATATTGTGTTGTATCTGTATCTGGATTGTTTCTCTGTTTCCACATTGGTCACTTAACTTGGGCCTACTGTGCTGGTCCAAGAGTGGCTTGTTGGATCCCTCAGCATCTGCCAGATTTAAGGGATTTAAAAAGTGAAACCTGGTAAGATGATCACCCCTTTCATGTTGTGAAGTCATCAGAGCAACACTGTAGTTAGATTTTACTGACTGTGGGGTTACATTTATTTGGTGCTGCTTGCAGCTAAAGTCCTAAGATGCCATCTTAGAGCTGACATCACTGGAAGTCCATTATAGTAGTACCTTTCAAGAAATCAAAATAGGGATGCCCCTTAAAATAATCACCTAATGTACGTAACCCTTATTTTAAGGGAGTGAGTCATATATTTTTGATGAAGAAATTATTCTATTTTTGCTTGCATTGTTATGAAAAGTATGGTAAAACCAGAAAATCTGTTGGTTTGTAACTGGCAACCATGTAATATTACTTAAATATGTACTGAGGAAGACATGGTGCATGTAAACTAGTCTGACTACCTTTCATTCTTGTAAATCATAAAACATTTATCTGACAGTATTTCTAAAGCAAGCCTGTAAACATACAATGAAATTGGAGTATATCATGACATTTCATATTGCAGCTCACTTCATTATGTTATAGTTTAAAAGAATTTCACTATGAAGTTAAATATTAAATTCAGATTCCTTTTTTACTCTTCCCACAAGGATAATTCTTCATTTTAGTTCCCTATCCTACTTCCCAGTTTCATACATTTCCCAGTGATTAGATGCCTGTGGCATGCTGGCATATGATTGACAAAGTAGTTATCAAAAAATAGATTTGAAAATTAGTTGCAGTTGGAGGTGTACCAATTTATTTTCCTATTCTCAAACACACTGATGGCCACTAAGGTGCTGCTATACAGTACACCACTGAAAAGAATTCTAATATTTTATATAATTGCAATATTATCTGTGCTCTTTCAGATTCATAGTTACTAGATGAGAATTACTATGGTGGTGCCTGTGTTCAAGGTTTATTATTTTTTTTTCTTTCCATTTATTATCAGTTGTTTGAAGTCAAATTGTTACATGTTGTGACATTTTCTCCATTTATTCAGTGCTGCTGACAGTGTAAACCCCTAATAAGAACATTATATTTATCTTAGACATCATTTAGAATATTTTTATTTAGTTTATATAAAATGTATTAACCGGGTAAGAACCCAACAGCCTAAATGCTCATTGTCAAGGGTGACCCAGACACAAATAACATACATTCAGCCATGCATATAGTATGTAACACAATACCTATAATTAAAAGCAAATAATTAGATTTTATATACGTAGCATAGTCTGAGATCAGATTAGTAATGTATGGTATTCAATTAAGTTCAAAAACATTGACATTTTGAGTTTTCAAGACAGTGGTTTTTAAGTGCATTCTTAACAACATTATCAGATTGGATTTGTTGACCAGAATTTGGTAGTGAATTCCAATATTGTGTTGCCTGAAATAGGTAAGATCTTTGCCCAGTGGATGTTTTAAAATGTAATGCTCTGGTGTTGAAGCCTTGTGACAATCTAGTCTGCTGTACTGTAGAATTAACCAACATTTTAATGGAATTTCCAGAAATTTTGGACTGTGTAATTAATAAAAGCATCTCATTTCAAGAGAGAACCAATTTAGTGAGATGAAAAGTTCATACTGATGTGTATTACGTAAACTTTAGAGTGCAAAGCAACAAACTGAGATATACTCCACCCAAACTGTAGAAATTAATGATTCCAAGGCTGTACTGTAGACAAGTCATCCATAGTCGATTAAAGGTAGTAATAATGATTGAGCTAATACAGTACTTTCCTAGAGTGCAATTTTTTAAGTGCTACAATTGCCCCAATTGCATATTGACTTAACCAATGAATTAATATGAAAATTGAAAGTCAAATGCTGATCTGATGCGAAGCCTAGATAGCAAAAATAGTCAACACATTCAATCTCAACCCACATTCTATTCAAAATTGGGCAGGCTGGAGTGGGAGAAAGCACTATTTGTCAAGTACCAAATTTCATATACTTTGTTTTAGAAACATTCAACAGTAGTACATTATCAGACAACCAACTCTGTACTTTTGAAAAATTAGCTTGCAAAACTGACTGAACATCAAACCATGAGCTTGCCTTATTAAACAGCACTATGTCATCAGCAAAACACACTGAGGCCCAGATATTCAAAAGGGTTGCGCCATGAGCAACAGGGTTGCGTGTGCGCAACTCCAAAAATGCGCCATTCTGCGATATTCAGAAGGGGCCAGTTGCGCCACCGAAAACATGCTGAGCAACAGCACAATGGAAATGAAGGCATGTGCAACCGAAGGGGGCGGGTCCATGCATAAAGTGCGCAATGCGATATCCGAACACTTGCGCAATGCGCAAGAGTGGCTCAGCCGGAAGTTGAGCAGTACCAGATTTGAGCCAAAATAAAAAGGCTCAAGGAAGCGGCGCAAGAACCCTAGCAGGCCGCAAACTGGGAGAGAGACAGAGAGAGAGAGAGAGAGAGAGATAGGAGCTGGAAGGGCAGAGAGGGACAGTGGGTCCAGGAGGACAGAGAGGCCAGTGGGGGGTGCCCGGTGCAGTGGAAGCAGCAGTGGGGGCAGCGGGGGTAACACAGGAACAGCAGCAGGGGGCAGAAGCCAGGGAGATGGACAGTGCCAGCTTCCACATGGAAGCTGTAATGAGGGGTAAGACACCATGCTGCAGGGGCGTGGCGCGGAGGGGCCGTCAGCGGTATGCCCCGACAGGTGGTATTCGTGCCGCATCAGCCGAGCTGTACACAGACGTCAAGATTGTGGGCGGTACCACCTGAACAGGGCAATGACTGAGGCGGCTCTGCGAGCTGTGCAGTGATGTGATGCAGGCACCCTCACGCGGTCACGCTCCGTCCGTGGAGACCAAGGTGACAGCCTGCATGTGCCTGCTCGCCACAGGCACCTTCCAGAGGCCAACAGGGGACACCGCAGGCATTACACAGTCGGCCACGTCATGCATCCTCACCCAATTCCTCAGCGCACTGCTGCCTCATGCTGCGGAGTACATCCATTTCCCCAGCAACGCGGCAGAGCGTACAACAAACATGCAGGAGTTCCACAGGGTAGCACATATGCCTGGTGTGCTAGGTGCCATAGACTGCACCCATGTGGCCATTCACACGCCACCTGGCCCCGACAGCCAGGCATATCGGAACCGAAAGGGGTTTTCCAGTGTCAACTGCCAGGTGGTGTGTGATGCCACTGGGTGCATTATCAATGTATGGCCACACACCCTGGTGGAGCACATGATGCCTTCATATGGCACCAGTCTGCACTGTGCCATTGATTCGAGTGGGGACATCCCACGGGTCATCTAGTGGGTGAGTACACATGTATGGAATGCAAACTCTGGGCAGGGTGGGGAATGACACAGGTGCCATGGTAGTGGCACACAAGGATATAGGCAATATGGACCTGACATGACACTGATCTCCACTATCTCCACACAGATGACTGCGGATACCCACTCCGTCCCTGGCTGCTCACCGTGCCGGTGCCCATGACCTCAGTGCAGCTATGCTTCAATGAGGCACATGCATAACTGCAACATCATAGGCGGGTGTTTGGGATGCTCAAGGCACGCTTCCGATGCCTGGACACCTCCGGCGAGCCCTACAGTACAACCCCAAAGGCCTGTGGATATTCCTGGCCTGTTGCATCCTGCACAACATGGCCAAAGACCATGGGATAGCCGTACAGGTCCAAGAGGGACAGCGATGGGGCGCCAGTGGCTGATGATGTTAGTGATGACAACCCCCTAGGATGGAGGACTCCCGACTGACCCGGCAGACCCAGCTGCACGGGACACCATTGCAGAAGAGCACTACGCCCAACACAGGTAAGTCAAGGGGACATGTGCAGGCAACACTGTCCATGCGCAAACCACAGGCACACAGGGAACACACCGTGCATGAAGGTCAGGGAGTTGAAGGTTCCAGGCATACCAACACACCATCAGAGAGGTGAGCACTCATATGGACACACACACCAGGCAGCATACATGGGCAGCAGCACAGCACTGCGGAAGCGACATTGCCAACACACAGCACCACCAACCACCCCACCACCTGGACTGTCCCGTACGTGTGTCAGGACCTGGGCTCCTGCACCTTGGTGTACAGTGCAATGCAGGCATCATCATGCACACGCACCTGTGGACAGCAGTTGGGAGAGTGTGCAGGTGGTCCGTGTCAGCGTGGTGAGCAGAGCACCCAGCAGTGCACTGCCACCATGACACACATTGCACAGGGCAGCACCAGACAGGGCCTGCACTGGGAGACAGCTCAGTCAGGTAGCACTGTCCCACGGCCACCACGGATGCGTGGGCGGCCCTGCCGTGGCCCAGCAGCACTGGCAGGCTGAGCAGGGGCCACATCGGGTGGCGCTGGTGCACCACCAGGGGTCCCACTGCACGAACATGACCTTGCCCGCACAGGAGTCTGCATCCTGCCAAACAAACTTGCACCAGGGGTGCTCGGGATGCCCACAGCAGAACCCGGCGTCGACAGGCCTGGTGTCACCACGGCGCCAGGAGCAGGAGTGGAGAAACGCACTGTGTGGGGTGTGTGGTACAGGGGCACCTGACAGTGTGGCCAATCGTCCTGGAGCAGAGACCACTGCCTGGGTCAGCCTGTCAATGGCAGCGGTCACATCCGTCCGCATAAGGACAGCTAAGCTAGGTCCCGAGCACTCCCTGCTATGCCGCTCCATGGACACAGACAGTGCCTCCACGGACCTTGCAACCCGCCCCTGCAGCTGTGCGAGTCCTGCAGCAGGCGGGTGTGCGCATCAATGGGTACTGTGCCCCAATGGCATCGTGACCCCCAGGTGTGGGCGGTCCTGGTGCACAGCACCCTGAGGTGGGCGCTGTCGCCAGGACCAGGTATGGGTGGATCAGGGCGGTGGACATGTGCCACTGCTTGACACTGTACCCCAGACCTGGTGTGCGCTGCTGCCGCCCCTCCAACTGCTGAGCCCCAGGTCCACCTGTTCCACCTCTGTGCTGACAACAGTGCCAGACACCTGCACAGTCACGGTGCTGCCCACGGTGCTGACAGGCACAGCCTGGGACCATCCAGCATGCTGGTACAGATGTGAACCAGGAAGGCCCAGGGCACGTGCTGGCCTGCCATGTGTCCGTCATGGGACACACCTATCACTGCCTATTGCAGGCCTGCTATCATCAATGGTGCAGGTGCGTGCCACTGCCATAGGCACAGCATGCTGGCATACCTGCATGCCAGACTGCTGTGACACAGGCTGTGCACCCCTGCACCGTATCACTGACACGGAGTTGTTGGCCCAGCATACATGCTGCTGCAGTGCCTGCAGGCTGGTGGAGGAGGTGGATGGTCCCTCCTCCCGTCAGCAGGTCTGCATCACTGTCTGGACCACCACCACCACCGTCTCCTGAAGACGAACAGGATCTGTAACAGAAAGAGAGTACATGTGAGTACATGTGAACAACAGCCCCACCCCCAACAACACCACCATGTCATACCGTGCAGTTATGGGCTTCCACCTGTCTGGAATCCTCCGCCTGGTACGCCCGCAATGGCACTCGGCTGCATGGCCGCGACCAGTGTCTCCTCTGTTGGGGTCAGCTGCAACACCACTGGTGGGCCCCACCAGTGCCAGCACGTACCGCCCTGAGGCTGCCACCTTCTCCTTAAGCCTCCTGCGGTCAGTCCCCATCTTCTTCTTGCATTCCTGCACGGAGCGCTGGTGGCTTCCGTGCAGGTTGGCCATCGACTACCCCCTCCCATGCAGCTGCACGTTCCTGAGGGTGCCCTCCGTCCACTCACTAGTGGCTCATCCTCCAGGTGAGCCCTGGAAGATGGCCTCCGTCTCTGCAGCGGTGAAGTTCGCCTCCTCCTATGCCCCGTCCACACCCTCAGCTTGGCTCTGGTCAGTCATGGTGATCTGTATGGGTGGAAGTGGACACCTGTCACTGTGATCGTGTAGCATTTCCCCACGAACCATAGCTGCCGGCCGGGGGCAGAAGCCCCGTTTCCTCTCCGCATGGCAGATACTGATAGAAAGGGTGCCCTTTGTCCCTTTCTAAGTGCCCTTTCATGATCAGCCCCTCAGCCTTTATCATCCTCCGCCCATGAGCATTGTCCTGAGCATCACACAGCATGTAACTCACCTCTCACCTGCAGTAACCAAATCTGCCAGCACAACCCACTGTCACATTTTATAGCGCAGCACATGCAAATGAGGTGTGGGCGCCAACTAATGACATGCTAATCGCGCCACTGCGCCTTTGAATAGCTGATCGCATGAGTTGCATATGTCGGCTGAATATCGCGTATTGCTGCACTGTCTGAGGAAGGTCCGCTGAGCCAATGGTGCAGGTTTGTGGCTGTGTGCCACTGCATTCGCATGCCCAGACAGCTTCGCATCGTCTGTGCACTGCAGACCTGGTGAGCGCGATAGGCGATTCAGACCATAGCCACCATTGTGCCAGTGGCACTACAGCACTGGAACTATATGGCGCTGTGGCACTACTGCGCAATAGTCCACTGTGGCGCTGGTGCGCAGCTTGGAGAATCACGCAGGATACCCTGCTCATCGATGGCGCTATGCATGTGCAGCGTCATTGCCATGACTCTAATATATGCCACTCTGCCCCTAAGCTTGTTGGCATGCCATGTGTACATCCTAATGCGCTGTCTGGTGACAGACCATGGAATGTATCGGCGCTGTTCGAACAGCGTGATTGGAGCCTGTGGTGGTCTTGAGCAACAACTCCACCGTGGGGTTACGGCAGGCGGGCGCCATATTGCCTGCTGAAAGTTGGTGCCATGGCTGGGAGGGGCGGTGTCCTGGAGCCAGATTGAGTGGCCAACCTGGTGGCTAGTTGAAACCACACTATGATGGCCTGTATGGTGGGCACCCTCACCAGTGCCAGGAGACTCAGCTGTGGCAGCAAGTGGCCACTGACCTGGTGGAGATCACTGGAGCAGCCGGGTCTGCTGAGGCAGTGCCAGCACCGGTACAGTGACCTCCGCCGGAGGAGCCAGAACTTTAGTCAGTGGCTGCGGTCGCGTGCCAGGCGGGTGTGAGTGCCTAGCCAGGTGGGTGTACCATCTGTGCACCTATATTCTCTGTAGGGGTGTGTGTGTGCTTGGGTGGCTGTGCATAGGTGCTGGCTCAGACACGGTTGGCTGTGTCAGTGTGTGCAGCTGTGCGATGGATGGTTATGGCTGTGTGGGCAGGCACTCTCACTGGGGTAGGGGGCACTCTGCTTTGAGTCACCTGATGTTTGTCTCAACATATATGTCTCCCACAGGCCAGTTTGAGGGGCCTTGCAGAGGCGAGGGTGAGTGGGCCGTGCCAGGCCCCAGTGCCAGGGGTGTTGTGCCCCAACCGCAGCAACAGCAGCAGCAGCAGCATCAGCAGCATCAGCAGCGGCAGACCCAGCTGCTGGAGTGTGTGTATCATTACTTCATGGATGCTATTGCATGCTGGAGGCAAGACCACCAACCATACAAAAACACAACCAAAGGGAGGTCATAATTCCACTATACAAGACACTAGTAGGGCCCCACACTGGAGTACAGTGTACAGTTCTGGAGACCATACCATGTATGGACATGGACTGGGTAGAGAGGGTTCAGAGGAGGGCAACACGGATGGTGCATGGATTGCATCACAAGTCCTATGAAGACAGGTTGAAGGAACTGAACATGTACTCCCTGGAGGAGGGAGAGGGGATATGATGGGGACATACAAGTATCTTAGAGGGAACAGGTGCAGGAAAACACTATTTTTAAGCGTAAAAGATGTTCCAGGACTAGAGGCATGGGATGAAGTTGGAGGGGATGATTCAGAGGAAACATGAGAAAGATTTCTTCACAGAACGGGTGGTGGACAAGTGGAACACCTCCCAGAGGAAGTGGTGGGGCTGACTTGGTCACAGGATTTAAGAATGCATGGGATAGCCATACAGGAATTCTGGAGGTCAGGGTAAGGTGCAACAGAGTTATAGGAAAACAGAGTGAACTACAAGGTCAAATGGCCAGACTGGGTGGCCCATAGGCCCTATCTACTGACACTGTCTATGTATCCATGTGTGTAGCGACACAGGTGACATGCATCACAGTGCAGTATCACGCATGCGTCTGTGTATGCGTCACTGGTGGTCAGGCATGCACTGGGCACATAGCTATGTAACTGGCATCGCACCACGTTGCCACATCACTTGCCAGCCTAGTTTGTACTGTGATTGGCGTGGGCAGTGTGTGTGGGTGGAGGTGCGCATAGCTGGTGCCGCCTGTTTGTGATGGCCATGTGCATGTTCACTGTGGGTGGTGCATGCCATCACAGGTGCGGGACATTGGGCTATATGGCTTGCAGGTTGGGTGGTGTTCAGGGTTGTGGTCAGTCACAGCCATTGACTGTGTTCCATTTTCCCAGGCCTCGAGGTTCTCCGCGGATCGCCACGATATTCGGGGCCTCACACGGGTGTCGATCGAAAATCAGGCCATCCTCCAATCAATCAGACGCCATGGCCTTCGGAGGAGGCGGCTGGGGACAGTGCAGGACCAGGCGGAGGATGAGCAGCCAGCTGGGCCATAAGCGGCTGCTACCCTTCCCTTCTCCCATCTACCACCCTGCCTTCCCTCTCCAAGTTGTTCATCCCTACCCCTTGAACACCCCTACCTTGTACCGTCCCCCCTTGTAAATAGTTGTTATTGCTTTGTTTCTTTACTATTCGATATTTAAATATACATTTCTATTTTGATATGAATACTGTGTTGGTCTCTGATTTGCAGCTAGCTATGGGTGCTCAGTTGCAGGGGTGTACATGCCATCTGGGGTGGTATGGTCCTGGGTATATATGTGTGTGTGTGTGTGTGTGCATGGGAGTATCTCCAGCATGGCAGTGACTTCGGTTGGTCTTGCCATTGCTGCCACCCAGTGCTGGGTGCACAGGGTGTGTCTGGCTTGTAGGCTTCTGTGTTGCACGGGGCTGACGTGTGCTGGGGGGACTGCATGGTTTCCTGCAGTGCCAGTCACTGAACATGGGTGGTGTCTTGGGGTCACAGTGCAGGGTGTGCTGTGCATACGGGGGGCTGATGTGCACTGTGGTTGTCAACCCCCTGTGTGTGGCACTCTCCGCCTGCCAGTGGTTGTGCTGGGGTGTCAGGGCTCTGCTATGCTTTGTTGGCTTGTCCCCATGGGCACGTGGATCATCCGTCCCACCTCCAGTGATGCTGTGCTTGGGGTGTGCCGGTGTGGTGTGGGTTCTGCAGTGTGTTCCTGTGCCCATGTGTGGCATGGCTGGTGGTGGGCCCCAGCCTGCCTCCCTGGATGTGCAGTTCCATTGCTCGGGGGGCTGTGCTTGCGCTATGGCAGCTCTGGAATGCTCAGCTGAGCTTCCCTGGTTGCTCCATAGCACAACATTTTGGCTCAGCTTCTCCTTCCTGGTTGTGCGATGGCGCAGTATGTGCGATATTCAGGCGTTGGTTGCTTGCGCAATTTGCTCTGCTCCATGTTTGAATATCGCACCTGTTGTGCATTTGCGCAACTGGTTTGTGCTTGCTCCTGCTGTTGCGCTACTTTTGAGCGCAGTTTGAATATCTGGGCCTGAAAGTTCAGTAAGCATGAATCAAAGTCATTCGAAAAAATATAAAACAAAATAGTTCCAATAACAAAATATTAAACCTTATGGAACACATATTTTTATCGGAACCAAAGCAGAATATTTACCATGTAATATAACATACTGAGATCAATCAATAAGATAACTGAAACCTAAGAAGTGTAGAAGAAGACAAATCAATACTTCTGAGCGTTGAAAGCAGGTGACTGTAGTGCACCAAATCAAAAGCTTCAGACACAGGCAAAAATAATGCCCTGGCCACATCTCCATTGTCAAAGGCCCCATGCAAGAATTAAATAAGTTCTTAAACATACACTAACCCTATTTAGAAAATTCTGTTTATTTCAAACATCATTTTGCATGTTCTTACTTAACAAAAGTTAGGGAGCCTGCAACGCATTACTGCAGGCAAAGCTTTGTCTGTGACCACTTTCCTTTCTGACACCTAAGCTGGCAGGTAGCCTTAGCTAGGTAGATGCCTAGTGGGGAGTGGGGGCAGGGTTAGGCAGGTAAAGAGAGGTTCCCTTGGTGTGGAAGGCTTGTAGCTGGAGGGGAGGAGTAATAGACTTATATAGTAACAGGTAAGAAAGTTATTCATTCTCTTGGCTCCCCTCCTTTCAGTTGGAATACTTTCTTTCAGCTTCAAAACATCAGCTCCAGGCAGAACAGCAAGATCATTTTTAACCCTCCAAGGAAACAAGGGTAAGGCTTGTGGTTGTTTTCTCTTGCCTTGTTTACGATCTAACTGGCTGGGTGCTGGGTATGAGTTTTGCTATTAATATAGGGAAGAAAAAAGGTTTTGGGAGAGTGGAGTCTCCCGAATAAGAGGTGAGGGTTCAGGTTGCACCCTGAGCCCAGCAGGTGGCTTTCATCATTAGGAGTGTCAACTTAAGCGCCAGTTCCCATACAAGTCACTCAAGAACCTTGCATGTTAAATGAGGCAATGCAGTAAGACAGTTAGATGCCTAATTGGAAAAAGTAAATAAACAGATGTCAGAATCCATTTTGGTTTTATTGTAAGAAATATTTTGATGATTCTCCCATGCAGTTCTGTGCCAGTAATCTGCAGAGACAATGTCAGTTGAATGCTAGAGAGCCAATAAATATAATATTCACTTACTGAATGCAGTAAAGTGCTCCTACAGAGTTAGAACATAGAACATAGAATTTTGTCAGCAGAAAAAGACCACTTGACCCATCTAGTCTGCCCATTTTCCTCCCCATGGCTCTTTTGTCATCCTGACTGTATTCCCTTCCTACTTGTTGTTGAGTTGTTTTAATTCAGAATGATGTATAGAGAGCACATTCATACCAATGCCATCATAGCCATATTGGTATGCGTATCAGATTTATGAGTTTGACCTACACTGTATCTGGGTCTGCTGCTTATGTGTCACAGTAAAGATGACAGTAACAGAGCCTTTGAGGTAATCAGAGTTCTATACAGTCGGAGTCAGTGAAAGAAATAGTACCCTGCACCCTATAATGAGTGAATCCTACACAGTAGCAACAACAGGCACTGCCTTGTTTTGATTTAGCACTCATCCTACATAATTATGGAGCAGAAAGGCACCCATGATTATTAGTATTTGTCTGTGCTATTTGGTTTAAGTTTTTTTTTTTTAGTAATCAAAATCAGAAGAATAAGAATTCATACATAGTGATGCATATGAAACAATGTGGGCTGGGGACACTCGATGGACACATACCCAGCCTACCTGCATTTGCACCCATGGACAGGCACAAAGGGCACGGCATTCACCATCGCTGGTCACTGCAAGTGGCCTATCTGCAGCCCCACCCCATGCGTTGGTGCATGGGAGTGGATCAGTGGACACAGGGGGGCATCCAGTCGAATGCCTGTCCTGACACTAAAGTGAATCCCCCCATGTGTGGAGCAGGGGATTGTGGGACATGGTGTGTCCTGGGATTTAAAGAAAACTGGACAACTGCCCCAATAGCTGCCCACAGCCTCCCTGCCTGACCTGAGAGCTGGGACAGCATGGCGGGGGTTGTCAGTCCCACCATGACCGGTGGGTGCTGTTTGGGGGGGCTGTGCAGTGGCTGTGGCAGGGTTCCCGCTCAGGTAGCCTGCTACCTCTTCACACTCAGTGAATGGCACAGAGGGTTGGAATGCCCACTGGCTATTCATGTGGTCTGTCTGCATGCATAGCTACAGTATGTGAACAGACAGGTGATCTGCTATGGAAGGGGCTCACTGGACCACTGATGTGAGGGTGACAGACTTAGGGCTGCCTACATGCCACAGATATGTGGTGCATAGGCTTTACACTTTTAAGTGCATAGTAGTCATTATTCAAACTTGCTAGTCTGTTAGTCTTTGAGGTATATTAAAAGAATAAGAATTCAAGTAAATAGCCAAAATCAATTTGTCTAATGTGAACTTTTTCATAGTATAACCCTGTGGTGAAGTGCAAGTGGAGGCTATTACAGAAGACAAGGTTTCTTCATGTTCTGTGTTTTTCTTTGCTTCTGTTTTCACAGATTTTGGGCACAATGCTAAGGAAAGGGAAGATATCTGGTATGGATTTCGAATGGCAGCTAGAGGCTTTCATGAAGGCAAATGGGAAAGTGTGTGGATGCCAGGTTTCAGAATCCAGATGACTCCAGCCCCATGGAAGTCCCAGCTTGACTGGATCAGCAGCCTGAGATGCTGGCAACACCTGGCCCAGAGAACCCTTCACCAGCAGCCCTGGCAAAGAAAGGAAGGGTGTAGAAACCACATCAGGTATCTTCTGCACACAAGAATCTGCTGCCAGGTAGCCCTAATTTGGAATATATGACAGATGTGGAGTTGAGGCAGTTGTTGAGGTGTGCATTTGAGGTTTCCTTTTCAGGGGATAAACCAGCCCCAAAGCACCTAGGGTGACAATGGAGAGGGGCTCCAGTTCCTGCAGGATGGGGAGTAATTCACTTCCCCGACCAGTGGGACCTGGAGATGCAACCCCCCCCCCCCCCACCGGGCAATCTATGCCAAATCAGGTTTTCCTGTCCCTGAATCCAGCCCCATGACTATGCCAACTCCAGAGCACTCACCCTCTGCACCCCAGACCCTGATCCCACTGATCATAGCAGGTCCATTATTCCCCCCCCACTGAGTTCCCTCAGCCTGATGGGCTATCACTGGCTCTACCTGCCATTTCCCAGCCAGGGGAGCCTCCAACAGGTCTGTTATTGCTCAAACAGAAGTTCAACAATGTGTTAGCATTAATAGAGGCTCAAGAACAAAAACAAGTGGACCCAGGGCAGTCAAGGCTTAGGAACTGCACCTACATCCCAGGCAGGCCAGCAGGGCATTGCACAGCCTGCAAACCTTAGCTATGTAAGGCAGGTGAGTCGGAGGGGTTGCACCAGTCAGAGAAGGTGAGGCAGCAGATAGGAGAGGGATATGAGGATACAATGGTTCATACAATGGTGCGAGGAGTGAAAAACAAAATACAGTAAGCCCATAAATGCTCCTATGCAATCACCCATAATAAGTTGGTATATTTCCATCATTAATACAATATATGTGTCTAGCCAGTTTTTGATACACTCTTGAACAGACCCAAAGAATCAAAGGAAGAGAAGGTATCCTGTGACATGTGCTACTCGCAAGTGGGCACCTACTGAAATGCAACCCACGTGTGGTGCATGTCGACACAGTGCGGGAGTAGGGAAGGTGACTGGATGGGGTGGGTTCATGAATGGCGACAGAATGTCACTATATGTACCTGCGTGGGGAGAGGAGCAAGCATGCTGAGCGAGGGTGAGGAGGGAGGGAGGATTTTGAGGGTGGTGCGCAGTGAGCTGCCGAGCTGGCACCATAGCATGATGGGTGGGTGCTCTGGGCTGGGGTGGCCAGGATACTGGGTTTGGGGCCGGTATGGGTATGTTTTGTTGCACCAGGCACGAGTAGCATTTTTTATTTTTTACAATTTTGCACCTTTATTAACATGCACCCCTGGAGTTGAGAATCCTAGTAGTAGGGGTGAAGTCTCTGAGGGGGGGTGCCCTGCATGACATTAAAAAACTGAAGTCCTTTACGCCGTTTTGTTCTCCACTGGGGGTGTACATTGCCAAAACTGAATTTCTGCAATGTACACTCATCATAATGACGATCGCCTTTCAGCAGTTGCCCTTATGACATAGAACTGGAAGAGAAATAAAGAGAAGAAAGTTAAGGATGAGGGGGTCAAGGTGAAGCTCAAGGTTCCAATCCAGTGAACCTGGGAAAATTGGTCGGCTAGATTTGTGATCTTCTCTGGTTTCTTCCCCCAAGTGAATCCACCGAGGGCAGCCAGCGTGTGGACATATTTGAGTTGTATTATAGCACTGCTTGCCAGCAGATCTAGTTGGGGATTATTAGAGTATGATGAAGAATTTCATAGAAGAAAACACAGAGAGCCAGGTAAGGGCTGGGACATGCTGGATCTCCCATTGTTGTGAGCAATCAATATTGGTGGGGGGGTTTCAGCATTCTTATAGTGGCTTTCCAGTCAGATCATCACAATTGACAGAAAAAGGGGGACAGGGCAGTAGAGGGAGGAGTCAGGGGGGAGAGGGTGCTGTTATAATTATAACCATGGGAAATGCAAGTCCGACTTCTCCATGCTGAAGTGCAAGTGCATGATGTGCAGCCACCTTCACCCATTTACTCAGTGCAAAAGGGAGTCCACTCCTTCCCTGCGTTGTCAGGAATGGAAGAACAGGCCTCCTAATGTCAATAAGGGTGCATCATGTTGACAGGTGGCTGGCCAATTACCCAGATAGGGCAGCCACTCGTGGCCTGGCAGACGGCTTCAGGGAAAGCTTTAGGATTCCATACAATGACCCCCAGCAATCTTACAAGGTGGAGAACCTGAAGCTTGCCAGGTAATGACCAGATCTTCTCTGGACCAAGCTAAACAATGAAATGGCAGCAGGTAGAGTTAATGGGCCCCTTGTGCCATTGCCCTGGCCTCATCTCAGAGTGTCCCTCATTGAGCTGGTTCCCAAGAAGACCTCAGGAGAATTTAACATGATAAATCTTCTGTTGTACCCAGAAGGGGAGCCAGATAATCGGCATATTGATCTGGCCTATGTGGCAGTGTCATATGCACTGCTCAACAGGGTGATTCAGGTGGTCTAGGGGACTGGGTGAGGGGACCTCCTAGATATGGCAAACATAAAGCCTGCTTATAGTTTGTTGCTGGTGCACCCAGATGACTGATGTGCTGAGCATGACATTTTAGAGGCAGTATTAAATAGAAAATTGCTAAAGCCCCATGAAATTCTTTTTATTTTTTACAATTTTTCTTTTTATTTTTCTGGAATTTCGTGTTATTTCTGTTTATTTATTGAAAATTTAGTTTTATGCTTATCACATTTACATTAATAAAATACCTCAAAATGACCTTATACACAATATAAATCACATTCCTTGTATACTACATATATTAGGTCTTGGAAGGTATTATGAATCAGACAGTTCCACTGCCTCTTCCTTACAGACTGTCTCTATGGTAAAAACGGAGCCTAAACAGCAAGTGCTGCAAGCATCTATTTAGTTTTTGCCAAAAAACAAGTAATTTTCAAACTTTTTTCATGTGTTTTCATTTTATTTCATTTTATACTTTCATTTTCTTTGTATTTCTTGTTTTCTTGTTATTTCTTATTAAAGAAAAACACGGGGCTCTAAAAATTGCATGCCAATGGGGTGTGCAGTTGATTGAGCTGTCTTTGAATGGTGAGGTACGTTTCTGCATTGGGCCATCATATGCAGGGCAGATCACACCAAGTTGGTGCACTACCTGGACAATTTCTTGTTTGTGGAGTGGTCAGGCTCTGATGATTGTGGCCAATAGATGGGAGCCTTCCAGGTGGTGTGCACTGATCGGGGGGGGGTCCCTTTGACTCAAAAAATCAGAAGGCCTATATGTACCAAACCATTTTTTCTGGGCATAGAGAGCGGCACAGTTGCAACTGAATTCAGACTGCCTCAGAAGAAGGTGTTTGCACTTTGGGACCTCCTCTCCAGGGTGGCCAAGGCATGCAAGATTACCTGCAGGACCTGCAGCAACTACTCAGCATTGAATAGTACCCGTATAAAATGGGAAGTAGATAAGAGGATGGAGGAGAAAACCATTCAAAGGCTATTTTTTTAAGCATGAAGAAAAAGCATTTAATCTGTGATTTCAGTAATATGAAGCACAGCATTAAAAAGTTGAATTTCTAATTTACAGCACCATGGTTTCTGATTTTTCAGTTGTAATTTTCTAATTATGATTGTTTACTTGTCCTTTAAAATGTTAAAATGATGGAATGAAGACAATGTAAAATAATAGAATAACCTTTAATGATTTGCAGACTGTTAAGCAACTTTTTTGGGTGGGGGAGAACTGGTACTATAACTGTTTGATTCTGATTTTGGCCAAACACCAGTAGCATCCCTACACAATTTAAGAAAAATGTATAAGGAGAGTGATTAAATCTCAGTGAGTTAACCAAAATGTAGCTTTTTAAACCCTTAACATAATTATGTTATAACATAAAGCATTATGTAACCAGAGATAAGGTATAGCAAACAAAGGCATTAATAAAAAGGGCTTCAGAAATCCAGCATTCTGATTGGCTAGTACAGTACATCTTCTGAGCCGTGTTCTTATCAGAAGATATACTAGCCAACTGGCACTACTCTCCAGTCCTGAGCCTCATAACAAAAACAAATCAGTGAGCTGTGCCAACCATAAACAAAAACACAGACTGGCACAGCTCACAGTGGCAAATGGCACACCAGCAGAAAAAACATACAAATGACACCCCGTGTAGCCACAGTCCCTTGTTCCTGCAGAAGCCCAGAACTGTTGATATGTTCAGCATACAATTTGCTTTTACTCACTACCCATTTTTTTTCTTTTCAGGTCGAGGTGTCGTTCCCACAGCTTACAGTTTCTCCATATCTGGAGTCTTACTGTGAGCTGCAATAACCCACAAATTTCCTTCTAAAAGTGCAGTGCTTTATTAAACCAGTTTGTTTTTCAAACTAGAAACTATTACTGTTTGGGAACACGTACCTGATGTCTAAGCAGGTATGGTATGGTGTATGGTGGCCGTACAGCAGCCGCTAAAGGATACACTCGGTCCCAGTTAAACAGAAAAAGAAAAAATCTTAAAAAAATAATAATAAAGCACACAAAAAATGCATTTTCTATCTTAGAGAGAGGGAGTGGGTAATCGCAATAAATAAAACACACAAACAGCCCACTTCCCTACTCTGAAATGAACCGAGTGAAGCGCGTCCTGTAGCTTTTAAAACTTGCTACTAATCAACCAGTACTCTACTGTCAATGATCCATAGAAGAGTCAGCACAAAGATTAAGGGGGAAAACAAACTAAAAGGAAAATATGATTAGTGTACCTTGGCGTGGCATTGCATAGCAGGGCGGGCGCGGGGCACAAAACATCAACCCTGCACTGACAATTAAACAGCTACAAGACAAGGACTACTTTTCCTGTTTTTCTACTGATAAACTTTTCATGTGTATTTTTTAATTAAGTCATTTACTGGTGAGCCCATTTTATAAGCACAATAACACACAATGAGGTGTGGGTTATCTCCTGATAAGAGCACACCCAGGTGCAAGCGCCTCATGCCTTATAACACACCTGGGTGTGCTCTTATCAGGATATAAGCCACACCTCATCATGTGTTATTGCTTGCATATGTAGTACTTCAACATTAATTTGTGATCATCAGACAGAAGTGCATTTACCCTGTCAAAATCAAATTTCACCGTACTCAAGGCAGTTTTGTTGCATTCTTGCTGCTGTCCCGGGCAAGTAATCAGTTTTACTAGATATTAAAGAGTTCTTACCCTCCTGATCTTTGAGACCCGAAACCTCAATTAACCCAGCCTGTTTTTTTTTTTTATAAATTCCTGCACTGCAATATTATCTGTATAAGAAACAATTTGTCATCAATGATTACTTTTAGTTTTGTAGGTTTTAACAGTACCACTTGAGCTCCCTATTCAATCCGGGCTGGGAGGCAGTTTAGAATATGGTGGCATCTTCTCGTGTATACTTCCCATGAAAAGTCTAGATAGAAGGATATTTTTGAACCCTCATATTGAAATGACTTTCTTTCTTTCTTTCTTTCTTTCTTTCTTTCTTTCTCTCTCTCTCTCTCCCTCTCAGTTCAAAATAACATAATTATCAGTTACTGCATTCAAAGTCACAATTAAAGTTGGTTCCACCTGAGTACTGTAGCTCTGTTGTTATTACTTTCAAGTACTCCTGATAACAAGAGTTCTGGCCCTGCCAAAGAGGTAGGTAAAAAGCTTTAACCAGTATTTACTGTATGTGTCAGTTATTGCTCTGAGCAGGGTCTCAGTAGCTAAAATCAAACTGTCCAGCCCAAAGGTAGCTGACAGTCCCAAAATTTGTACTTTATGTCACCACAACACGTTGTCTAATGGCTCTGTTTTATGGTTGATGGTTACTTGTTCCAGAACAAATACCTGTTTTACAGCCAGTAGAGGCAATATAGTATAGTTTACACCCCCCAAATCTTTTTTATGACTGCACAGCAAGAGTTCTTTTGACGTAGTGCTATTGCATACAGAAGGCGTAAGCATCCAATTCACCCCTGGACTAAATGTCACGGTCCAGAAGTCACAGGTAAATCATTGCAAGGACAAAATGTTTCCATACATTAAGTCGAAATCACAGTTGCCAACATGTGAAGTGGTCGCAAATTAATATTAGTCAGTCAGAATGCCTACCTTACCTGGCAACAACACCAGCCACACAGCCACAGCCTCCATTTCCAAATTCCTTTACTTCCTGTGTGTCATTGTTTTCATTCCCCACACAACCAACACCCCATGACAGAATCAAGAGTTTTAAGGATTAAAAGATTAATTTTTATTTCATCTATTAAAATCACAGCACTGCACAAAAAGGAGCAACATTTAATGTGCAATCTGTAACAGCAAGCAGCATACGATGTAATGTAATGTAATGATCAAATGTGCAAATCAGCAAATGTGCAATATGAGCAGTGGCGTCATGCCCATAGGGCCCAAGGGGGCATGAGCCCCCCCAATATTGTTGTGCAGTCTATTAAAAAAATAATTGACTTAGTATTTTATTTTATTCTCCTGAGGTCTGGAAAAAAAAACAATGCTTTTTTTCAAAGTCTTTTTGGTGGTGGGGTGGGGGTTCCTAAATTCGATTGGTGTGGTCGGTGTATGTGGTGTGGGATTGGACTGGGCGCCATGTGGAGACACCGCTGACAGTTTAAAAAAAATGTACTTGCTCTCGATGGCGACTGGCTTTGGGGCTGAGCCTGTAAGTAGGGTAAGAAAACAATAGAGACAGTTGATTGGTACTCGTCCAATATCAGCCCTAAGCCCCCAATCATGACTTCTCCTTTTTGCTTGCCTTGCAGCACTGTCAGCCAGCCAATCACAGCCAAGGCGTGAAGCAATAGCTTATGCAGCAAACTGGTTAATTCATCATTCATTTAAGTACCATCTTGGTCATCAGTCAATTCCTAGTCAGAAAATTCAGATGAGATGTGGTGTTCCATACCAGAAGACAAGTTAGTTCCTGCCTGGTTTAAGAAAAAGAAAAAAGTTTACTGCTGGGCAGCCGGCAGCAGCAGGGGAAGGAAGAATAGGAACTGGAAGCAGTGCCCAACAGCTGGTTAGGTGACCTGGGCAAACAGTCAGTAAAGGAAAACCAGCTGTTGAATTCAATTACCATAGTGATTCACAATGTGAGTGTGTGTGTGTGTGAGGATCAAGGCTGGTGGCTGGGAGTCGGGGTCTGGGAAAAAACAGTGCTGCGGGCCAGCAGCGGCTGATTACTTACTGTAGAGATGTGCAGTGGGCCTTGTTTGTCATTTGTTTTTTATTATCTGACTGGCCTGGGTATGTTCACTTATGGGGGAGGGGACTGCTGAAGAGCTGATGAGACCTCAGCCACATTAGTTTGTCAGATCCCTGTCATCAGCTAAACAAGTAGGCAGGTGAAGTTGTGTCCTATACTTACCCTGAGAGGAAGGGACCGTTTCAGCAGTGTTCTGAGATTGATGGGATCATGCCAATGTCACGATGCACCAGCAGCCTGACCCACCTATTATCTTCTTAGTGGGTCAAAAAGCTGCACCTGTTTGTGGCTGGAGTGACTGGAAGATGCGGTAGCGTTCCAGTCAAGGAAGCTGCAAAGTCATTTAAAAGACATCTTCAGAGGGAAATTGCGGTACTTCAAGCACACTGAAAACACCCGTGAAGCCTTCAGGGGTGTTCTGAGAGTGCCTGAAGTGCACAATTTCCCTCTGACACTGGATGCCAAATGGAGGAGTTCCTGACTGTACCAGGGGGTGACCACTGAGCAGCGAGAGAGATCGCATGGTACAGTCAGCGTACTACATCTGAGAGTAGGGATACGGAGTGCTGGCACTCAGAGGTTGTGGCGATCGTTGTTCATCTGATCCATTACCTGAGGGAAATTAAGCTCCATCAGGCAAGGGACTAAGCAGCACAGAGAGAGGCCAAAAAAAAAAATCTATACTACAGGCTGTGAGGGGGAAAATAGAATGTGCAGGCTGTTCCAGTACATAAAATAAGTGCCAGGTATGGATTAAGCAGCACTGAGAGGTCAGAGGGGCCAACAAATATCATGCTGTCATTTTTAAGGGCAGAGTCAGACTAAGTTGGCAGGAGGACTGACAAAAAATAAACAACTGAAGTCACAGTACATTGTGACTGGCTCTGTCTAAAATTTGTTGCAATTTATTGGTGATTAAAAAAGGTAGATGACAGGTATTCGGGGGTTCTTATCAATATTCTCCCCAGCCAGTCAAGTTATCATAAAAAGACAAAATATGCAGAATTAAAAAAATAAATGAGTCTAAAGGGCATTGTGGATAGTGTAAACAACTACTTTTAAAAAAAAAAAAAAGCAGAGATAAGACAGGCTGAAAATGTTTTTATTTAACAAAAGACAAGACTGCAGACTGAATGAAATAGGCGTTGATTTCATTTTAATTTCTCATCAGGTGCCCTTCTCTTCAGATGTGAATTATCCACAAGTGGTCCATTCTTTTCTTAAAATGACCCACCTTTCTTAACCTCAGTGGGCCAAGTGACCCCATAGATTGTATTTCTGGAATTACCACTGTTCGAGATATTAATTATGCTGACTGTGTATTCCTAGCCGTTGGTATGATGGTGATCCTGAAATAAGTATTCCCACTAAAGGGTCTTTCATTTGAAGAACTTGAGCGCTTCCTCATTCTTTCCCATAGTGTTGACAGAATGCCTTACTCACTGCTTGGGATTGAGGAGCGGGGTGTACCAGAATGAGAATGAGAGACCATTTGTTTTCTCTGAATCTGCTCAAGTGACATTAATATGATGTTTTGTAGGACAAGGAAAATAACTATGCTAATGTATACTGAGGAGAGTAGTTCATTTATGTTGCTGTTCTCATCATTAGTAATGTAGTAGTAATGAACTTCATTTTCCCCTTCGAGGCTCCTAATATTATGGACTGAGGTTTTTTTTGCTAATCTTTTTTACACGAAGCTGATGACAGAATGGTTAATTGCTGTTGGGGGGTGGGGAGACGAGAAGCAGCATGACAGGGAGGGAGAGACCATTTGCCTCTTTTATTTGTGACACTGCTCTAGAGAGGAGATCAGAAAGTTTGTCTTTAACTGCTAACCTGTATTACAACAGTTTTTCTCTGCAGTCTGACCCTGATCTCTCCAGATATGTCTTCCCCCTCCTAAACTGCCACTTTCCCTGAAGTGATAATGTCTGGCAGGCTGACTGATATTAAATTGCACAGAAATTAGCTGCTGCCATCCTAGCTTACAATGATCTGAATACATGCTTGGGGAAGTGCTCACACAGGCCCTGTTTTTATGTTTGCTTGCATGCATGTGCAAGAAACATAGTGCCACCACATTGCTTACAATTAGATGTTTGGAGTTTGCCAAATTTAACTAATTTGACTGGTGTATAGTAAAGGTTATTCAGAATATGGTATTGGATTAATCTATGATTATCCTGGGAGAGATATTTGTATACATCCTTCCATATCGATTCCCAGGGAAGGGGGGAATCCGGTATAAAAGATGACCAGATTTTAGAGCCTTCCAGGGCATTAGGAAGCAGGGTGTCCAACAAGTAGGTGTATATATTGGCTGTACCATGAGGTTTGCCGGCAGCTTTGTGGCTCTTTTCCAAATGGGGCCTAATTTTGGATGGGGTATATACAGGCCCAAATAACTTAACTATTAAATGTCTCAATTGCAAGACCTTAAAAATATGTTTCTGGGAAATATTAAAGGAAGTTAAAATATCCTCCGAAGAAAGGAGAGCCATGTGAGTACAGAGATTCCACTAATGAGTTCTGGATTTGTGGGAGCCACTCCGATGTCAAACATTTGCCCCCGATTTTAATGTTGGGGTTCAGGATGAGAGGTTGTGCCAGGTCCCTGGTATGAGGAATATTGAAAAAACTCCAACATTGAGAAAGAATTCTAATAGAGAGCCCAATAGTGGATTCCTGGATGGCTACAGGTAATATGGAAGGGGAATAACATAAGATGTAGGGTGGTCGTAGATTGTATTGGTCCAGCATTTTAAGCTCTAATTGTAGTCAAATTGGTTGGGATGGACTAGATTGGGGGGTTGACCATTTTCCTAACTTATATAAGTGGCTAGCCCAGTAGTATAATAAGAAATTGGGTAGACGAAGGCCTCCTTTATCCCTAGTTGCTTTAAGTTAGAGAAAGGCCCGTCAGGGTTGTTTACCCTTCCAGATAAAATTAGATAACGCAGAGTGTATTTGTTTAAAGTACATTCTAGGGAGCCAAATATTTAATAGATTGAGGGGATAGAAAATCCGGGGTAGTGCATTCATTATAACAATATTGATGCACCCCCATAGGGATAGTGGTAAATTTTGCCACCAGTCTAGATCCCGCTGAATCCTTATCAACAAATCGTCCAAGCTGAGCTTTTGGATCGTTTCCGCTTCATGGGCTAGGTGAATGCCTAAATACTTGAACGAGGCCGGGGACCACTTCATGCCAAACTGAATAAAGTCAGCCTGAAAAGTGAGGGAATTTAATGGAAAGATAACTGATTTAGATAAGTTTAGTCTGTAGTTCGACACCTGACCAAAGCGTTCAATGATTTGTAATGCTCGTGCTAAGGATAATTCTGGTTTAGTAAGGTGTAGTAAAATATCATCTGCGAAGACCGACAATGTTATTGGGATTTGAGAGATAACACAGCCTGTGACCCGTGTTGAGGTTTTAATACTGACTAACAGGGGCTCTAAGTATAGATTAAATAGGTAGGGGGATAGGGGGCATCCTTGGCGTGTGCCAGAACACAGAGGAAATCGAGAGGAGAAAACGCCGTTGCAATAAACTTTAGCTGAGGGTGCCTTGTAGATCGTCCTGATCCACTGTATAAAGGTAGCCGGGAAACCCATTCTCTTCAAAGTAGCCCACAAAAAGTCCCAGTTCACCCTGTCAAAGGCCTTTTCTGCGTCAAGTGCAACTAGGATCATGGGGGACTGTGAACTTTGGGCCATTTGAAAAACATGGGACAGGGTTCGCAGGGGATCTGCTGCAGATCTGCCTTGGATGAAGCTCACCTGCTCCAGGCTCAACAAGTGTTGCCAAATCCTCTTGATTCTAAGGGAAAGGATTTTAGACAGTATTTTGATGTTGTAATTTAGTAGTGAAATTGGATGGTAGCTAGCTGGATCCAGTAAGGGTTTATCTGGCTTCGGAATTAAAATTATCATGGCCTCTAAAAGAGAGGGGTCGAGACAGTCTGAGGAAAACATGTATTCATATAATTTCAGAAGAAGAGGGGATAACTCTTTATAAAAAACTTTATAAAAATTAGGGGGGAAGCCATCGGGACCTGGAGCCTTGTCCAAGGGCAGATCTTTCATTGCTTCTTCTACCTCAGTTAGGGTGATGGGCGAGGATAAGATATCGCAGTGGTGTACCTGAAGAGCTGGGAGAGTAATCCCGTCTAAAAATTGCTCTGTCGTATGGGAGGATGGATTAGAGGCACCTTTGCCACATATCTCCCTGTAGAAAGATTCAAAAACTTGGGCAATATCTCTAGGCAGGATTTTAGTAGAGCCATCCTGAGAATTTAAAGCCGGGATTAATCATGAGTTCTCCATCTTCCTCAATCTAAGAGCTAGCAATCTTCCAGGTTTTTCTCCTTGATCCAGATAGCGGGTCTTGGTTTTGAGCATGGCGTACTCTGCTTTCTCTCTTGTTAAGTCATTATACTCACTCCTGAGTTTGATTAGAGCTTCCAGGTCTTTTTGAGAGTTAGAGTGGAGGAAATCAACCTCGGCTGTCCTGAGCTGATTGGTCAGTAAGGTAATTTTGGCCTCTCTTGTCCTTTTCCTATGGGAAGCAACCTTTAGGAGTTCACCCCTAATAAATCATATAAGAGAACACCAGAGTATATCCTCTCTGTGTACAGACCCTTGATTGAATTCTAAGAAGGATAGGATTTTATCTTTGATCAGGGATACTGTGTGATCCTCCTTTAGAATTTGCGTATTTAATTTCCATGAGGTATCCCTCTGTCCCTGTAGGCCGAGGGAAACCGTGATCCATACCAGAGAGTGATATGAGATAACTATTGGCTCTATAGCTACTTGATGCGTAATACACAAAAGGGTAAAACTAATTAGTATGTATTCAGTCCTTGACCATGTTTGGTGGACTTGGGAATAAAAGGAAAATCTGTGGCTATCAGGGTTGAGCAGACGCCAAGGGTCGCATAGTCCTAACAGGTGCATAAAGTCAGTGAGAGCCTGTTGAGAGGGGGACATAGGTTTAACAGGCCTGTAAGTTTTGTCCATCTCATTGGATGGAGCTATATTCCAATCCCCACCAAGAATAAGAAGGGAAGGCAGGAATCTGCTCAAACTGTCTGCTAAGGACATTAGGAAATGGGGGTCACCTCCAACTGGACCGTAAATTGCACCTAGAACCACGTTAGTGTTATTAAGGAGGCCCTTGACCAAAGCAAATCGGCCGTCTTGATCAATGATGCTATCCTCCACTACAAACGTGATATGTTGCCTAATTAGTATGGCTACCCCCCTGCTGGCATTCGAACCGCTAGCTGCAAATATCTGGGAGAAACCCAATCTACGTAGCCCTGTAGCTTCTGAGGCTGCCAGATGTGTTTCTTGGATGAAAATTATGTCCACATGTAGTAAAATACAGTTATGGAGAACTTGAAATCTTTTAGTGGGGTCCTTGACACCTCTGACATTCCAGCTGGCAAACTTAATCGACCTCATAGCCATTTGGTGTAGTACTATGTTTAAAAGGATCCTGGAATGATAACCCTTCTAATGTAATCAAAGGTGTTTGGCACTCACCGAGGCATCCCACCCCCCAACCCCACAAAAAGTAACAATTATCAGCAATCCAATCCCCCCGGTTTGGAACATAAGATTGTATACTATTTAAACTAAACACAAAAACAGCATCATATAACTGTTTAACCCGGAAGTAAAGTACACCACCACCCCTCCCCCATTTGTCACTAACCCTACCTACATCTAAACCCCACAAACTATTTACAAAATATCCTCCTAGGACCAAAAAAACACATCTTGGCCAAACATAAGGGCTGTATGAGGACCGACCCCAAGGGCTAGCACACCCAAACTTAGGTAGAATAAACGTCTGCTCGAAAAAGCCTACAATTCTGAACATTAATACAAATTCTATCAACCAGAGCCGATAGAAGGAAAGCGATCTCTTGGGTGCTGCTGCCCGCTCCCTACATCGCAGGCTATGAGGCAGGTCGCCCAAGGCTAGCGCAGTCAAAGCACCCCTCCCCCCAAACCCAGCCACAACCTTCAAAAATTTTAACTTTGTGGCCAATCATAAAGGAAAAGTGGTAAGTTAACACGACCTTACCAAGCCATTCAAAAGGAGGAGCAGTCACGCTGTACCTGGGTTCCATCACTCACGGGTTAAAACCAGGGACGCTGCAGCCAAAGTAATAATTGTAGGCATGTAGAGCGTCCCGGTGTAGCTTCGGGTATGTAAAAGGTATATTCCTCATTGCATTGTGTAGGACCACCGTGATGCAGGAAGAGGGAGGGGGACACCATATTGCCAGGACCAAGTGGTCCGTCGGGGAAAACAGTCCCACGGAACCCATTAGTAAAGGGAAGGTTCCTACCCCCCTCCTCATCAAGGCCTAGCAACAAGCCCGCAGTTACCCAGCCCAGCTCCCAGGCCGCACCCGGAGTCTGACCAACACCCCCCAGACCCAAACAACACAGAGAATGACCTCCTAAAACCACCGGGAAAGCAGACTCCGCTAGAAAAACAACAACCACAGCTGGTAAGCAAACATTTAAAACCGTTCTAGAAGTTCACAGTTCAGCCAGCTTTGAACAGGCTGGGCAACTTTTGGGATAAAGATTCTTTCGCTTGATCTGGATTATCCAATGGGTGCCACACACCATCCAACAGTACTTGGAACTTGGCCAGGTAGCCCATCCAGAACTGAATACCGGCTGCTATCAGCTTGGTCACCATCGGGTGGAAAGCCTTCCTTTTTTGCCGAGTTTCAAATGGTAGGTCTTGGGTGATTCTCAGCTTGTGATTTTCCCAGGAAATCATTTGTAGATCTCTGACCTTGTTCAGAATGTGCTGCTTCTCTAGATAACTGAGCAGTCTGATAATTATCGGTCTTGGAGGGGTACCAGGTGGGGCTTTGGTTTTAAAGACTGATGTGCCCTTTCAATATGGTACTGTGGGTTGAAGGGAGAGGGACCCACGATCTTGACCAGTAGTTTTTGAACAAAACCCAGGGTATCTGCACCTTCTTCAGCTTCTGGTAGGCCCAGGATTAGGATGTTATTTCTTCTACTACGGCCCTCAAGATCCTCTGTTTTCAACTGAAGTTTGGCAATTTGTTACTTAAGGAAGACTATTTCAGGGTCAGTTTTAACTCTCCATGTTTCCAGTGAACTGGTTCTGGCTTCAGTGTCACCTACTCTGGTAGTAAGTGAGGCGAGGTCGCTGTGCATAGATTTTAATTCGGCCGAGATATCCTGAAGTGTTTCCTAAAACGGGATTAGCTCTTGTAGAAACCGGTCCTCCGTAAGGGGGTTGGAGAGAGAGCCAGAGGGGTTGGTTTTGGCTCTGTGACCCGTACTCTGTGTCTTTGTTTTCTTCGTGGCTTTCTCTGGGGTGTTTGGCGGTGTATGTTTAACCCCGGCAGGCTTCATTTCGGCCTCCATGATCAGCGTGGAGCCGAGACGCCCCGATTGTAATCTGATCGCAAGATCGGTGCAGGCTCGAAGTTTACAGATAACAGAGGTTGGTGAGTGGCTAAGGTTGAGTAAAAAATGCCACAAAATCAACGAAATGATCCGAAATTGGCTGGTCGGTGGGAGAGAGCAACGATTACACTGCCATAAGGTGCTCTGCATCACGTGATCTCCCGCCACCCCCACTTCCAACTCCCTGCTCCTTTTGGCTGGTGCGGCTGCACTGCATCAATGAATGTCTGAGCTATCTATGACAGCCATTCAGATGCAGTGCCATACAGTTCTGAGAAAACCACCGCTACAATCAGCGGTGGTAATGTGTAGGCAATTTGCATACTGCCGTCGGCAGGCAATTTGCATACTGCCATCGAAAGTATGCAAATTGCCTACACGTCAGCACTGCATCTGAACTGTCATAGACAGTTCGGTTCTGATCTCCATTGGATCCAGCTCCCCACGAACACTTAGGTAGCATGCTGGGAGCCCACCCAAGCGTTGTCATGTGCTCCCCTCCACCCCCACACAATGTATGACCGACGGGGGTGCCCAATCCCCCCATTGGCTCCACTGCCCCCCAACAAACTTCCAGGTGCTACACTGGGAGCTCACCCCAGTGTGGCAAAAGTCTGTGGCCCATGGGGGTGCACAATCCTCCATCGGCTCCTTTGCCCCCCAACAAACTTCCAGGTGCCATTCTGGGAGCCTACCCCAGCATGACAAAAGTTCCACGTCATCTTTATATCAAAAAAAACACCTGGAACAAAAGAAAACAGTCCCTCGTTGACTCTCTTGTCCCCTACCCCAACCCACGCCCACCCTTTGCATACCCCACCTCCCCACATCCCCCTCATCCCATACTTACCTCTGAAGGCTGGCGCGATGATCTTCAGTGGACCAGGAACACGCCTGCACTCTTTCAAAGCCGACCGCAAACTGAAAAAATGCCGTAAGCTGTATAATGACATAAATGTTTTTTTCAACTTTGTGCATATTTCGGCCATTTTGGGATTTCTTCACCAAATTTTCAACATGGGGTTCTTGGGACCCCACCTCATGAACTCAGCCGCTGTCATTTTGCTATTCAGTCCGAAAGGTGATTTCGTGGTCACTGCATGGAACCACCTTTTTGGACCGAGTAACAAAACAACAGTGTCACAGTTCATGAGGTAGGTCCCCCAAAACCCTATGTTGAAGATTTGGTGAAAAAAGTCCCCAAAATGACTGTTTTATGAGCGTGCATTGCTCAGTTCCTACACACGCTCGTAACTTCAAGAATTTTTACTGTTTTCACTCTGGATTTTCAACATTGCCATTTTACCACACTTCCTTATGAGCAGTACAGCTGTCATTTTTCACATCTTGCCCAAAATGTGTTTTCGCGCATGTAGTGCACAATGGCCTGGTCACTGTGTGCAAAATCAATGTTTGGGACAGATTAAGAAAATCACAGTGACACTGTTCATGAGCAGAGGTTTTACAAATGGCTATGTTGAAAATTTGGTGACAAAAGTCCATGAAATGACTGTGTTATGAGCGTGCATTTCGCAGTTTCCACGCGTCCTCGTGAGTTCATCAATTTGTAATATTTTTAGTCCAGATTTTCAACACTGGCATTTTTCCACACCTCCTTATGAACAGCACAGCTGTAATTTTTCACACCCTGAATGAAATGTGTTTTCGCACTTCCAGCACAGAAATGTGCGGTCGCTGAGGGAAATCAGTGTTCGGGACAGATTAAGAAAATCACAGTGACACTGTTCATGTGCGGAGGTCCCAAAATGCCTGTGTTGACAATCTGCTGTAAAAAATCCCCAAACTAATTACATTACGGGTGTGCGTTGCACAGTTCCTACGCACACTCGTAACTTCACCAGTTTTTTTATATTTTCACTCCAGATTTTCATCATCGCCATTTTTTACACCTCCCCATGAACAGTACAGTTGTCATTTTTCACATCCTGTTCAAAATGTGTTTTCACACCTCTGGTGCCAAATGGCATAGTCGCTGTGCAAAATCAGCTTTCAGCTAATGAACTGATATTGCCACTGTTCATGAGGTGGGGTCACAAAAAACCCATGTTGAAAATTTAGAGTGAAAATACCAATGAACGCCAGGGTGTTAGGGTTTCCAACCATAACGCCCCATGCTGTAGAGACTGACAGGCATCAGGGGTGTGACTTGGGATTGTCACCTGTAATGCTCATGCCTTTCCACCCCCACCCACACCCTGCAGCCAGTGACAGGCATCGAGGTCTGCCTTGGACTCTTCGGCCCCAAAGTTCACCCCATTCTCCTATACTGCACCTATCTCACCGTATTTCCTTATGGAATGGGGTGAGCATAAGGCCCAAAGACCCCAAGGCACACCGTGACACTTGTCGGTTTCTGCAGGGTAAGGAGTGTTATAATGGTGTGGGCATTATGGCCGACGACCCAAAGGCACACCCCAGTCCCTGTCAGTTTCTGCAGGGTTGTGGTGGGGTTGGCTTCAGTTCAATACTTCACTGCCATTCCTATATGCATCTCTTTAACTCCTACACTACCAATGCCAACGGCAGCAAGCAAACATTTGACATTGACAAATGCTTGTTCACCTTTGGCATGCTACACAAAGTGAAAGGGAAGCTGTGTCTCATATTCCCCCTTGGTTTGGCCGTTTGTTAGTGGTGATTGTTGTTAGTAAAGGTACTCATTTATTTTTATTAGGCCTGTTTTTTTGTGACAGACAGCATGATGCTGTGTGCTCTTAAATGGAGTGTAATTGCACAAGTTCAGTTCTTTAAAAATGTCTTTGAAATACAAAAAGTCACTGTACACAGACTGAACAAAGAACAAGAACAATTTATAATTACTCTATCATTATTATGACATTTAGCTTGCTGGGGAACAGCTTTCTGGCCTGCTAAAAGTCACCTCTGATACTTTTGTACACAGGCATCGCTCCTCTTTCTCTTCACTATCCTCTTTTTTCCCTGTTCTTTCCCTATCCGTCATTGTATAACTTTCTTTATTTTGACTCCTCCTCTACTGTATATATTTTTTGTATCCCCATGGGTATCACTCTTGGTAACTTGTTGAGTGCATTGCTATAGCCTGTTCTAGCATTTATCTTGTACTTGTTTACCCCTCCCCCCTTTGAATCCACAATGCTTTAATGGCTGTAACCCCTTTATTCACCTTTTATAATATAGCTAATACTAAATCTTATCATGAATATGTGTTCATAAGGCATCTCCATTGTATTTATCTTACTTAATGTGTTTTTCTAAGTGATTCCCTTTGTATTTCATATGGAGGATACTCATTCACTGTTTATATTCATGTTCCTTCTTATGTATCCAGTTTCAATAAAAAGATAAAGTGGAAAAACAAAAGTCACCAAAATGCACCATTTGACTTCAAGTTTTCAAAATTGTCACGGGGGAGCATGCCCCCAGAACCTCTAAAGAGGTTTTGATTTTGTGCCCCTCCAAAAATCCTGACTGCATGATGCCCCTGAATATGAGCAAGATGTGCAATAGGTAAATGATGTAATGTGCAGATGTGCAACTGTACAAATGTGCAATATGTTCATATTGTGCTTAAGTGCTTGTGTTAACAAATTGCTGTTATGCTACATTGATTGCAATATTCTGCAAGTACTGCTTTGCCAACCTATTACCAAAATCAGCACAAATTGTTTTAAAAACCTTGCTGACTCATAAGTACTTGCAATGCTTTCTTGGTGTCTGCTGACCAAGTTCTAGCTGCTTTCTTTGTAATGAAACAGCATGCTATTCCTGTCACAATTTTCTTGCAAGTTTAGCATGGGTAGGGTGTGTTATTGAAACTGTTCATGAGAATGCCCGATGCCAAGCCTCAAGCGAGTTGTTACTCCAAGGCAAGTCTGACATCACCCTATCATTCTGGTTCCAGAACTTCATTGGGAACCGAGGTTGACGTCTTTTTTTTTATTTCTTGCCAACCTCCCTATATAGGTGTCCTCAAAATAGTCTAACGGACACTCAATTTCTTCATACTCTGGATCATCTGGCAGCATTTCAAAAAAACCCTCCACCCTGTGCTCCAGCAGAAAAGCAACTCCAAGGATGCAGCGTACCTTGTGAGCAAATGCTTCTTCTTGTATGTACCACTTCTGCAGCCCCTCCTGTTGCACTCAGCACCACACTGCCTGGCCTAAATGAAAATTACACCCAGTCAGCTCGCGTTGGGTATCATTTCATGGAGAATGTTGATTGATGCCATTTCAAAACCTGTCCTCACAGTACTTGCATTCAGTTTTCCTCCCAGCAAGTTTTCCAAGTGAACAAAAAATTTGTGATATACACCCTTGCTTCGACCAGGCACGAGAGTGTAGACACATGATCTGTTGACACCATGCACTAGGGCATGCACAGTGTATAGCTGGTCATCCTATCGTGGGGCCACCACAAAAGCACCATCACAAAATCAGTGCTTGCTTTCCTTTAGCACTGTCAGGTCTGTATCACTTGAAAGATAACAATATCTGAATCACTAACATGCAGAAATGGCTCACCACTAACAGTAAGAGAGTACTGCATGACATCCACATCATTGGTCCCTCCCTGCTGCCGCTGTTGGTGAACATCTCACAGTAGTGCTTCTTGTGTCGGCAGCAGGTGAGCATGACTGACAGACACCTGTTGTAGACCTTGATGCACAACACTTCTTGTGGCATCCTCTGACTCTGCGGCTCTCTGTTTGATGTTGGCACGAGCCACGATGACCTCAACACGTCCATGCACAGAGGCATGATTACGCTCTGATGGTGGCAAAGTGATGGTGTCACCCAAAGTGTGCAGACGAACATGGCAGGTGCGCAGCTCACATCTCCAAAATACCTTGCCCTGTGCTCCATCTTTCTCCTTGGTATACAAGTAACTGTCCAATACAAGCTTTTGCTTGCCTTTCTGGGTCAGCACATACTCCGTGGCAGAATTTAGGTGAATGAGTGTATAATGTGCTGCCTCACATTAAATACTGCCATGTTAGTGCTGCCGAACACCAACTGATATCAACTGATACAGGATAGCAATTACTACAGTATCCCTTTAAATTTATTTATGTATGTATGTCAGTGTTGGGGGGGGATAACAGATACACACACAGAATTGGAGGAAGTGGAGGAATCGACACCTGTTGTTGGAAGTGAGTGCGTGGCAGAGACGTGTGTGTGAGTACAGAGTATTTTTTAAAATTAAAATAAAAGCACAACGTTGCAGTGACCATCTGTTCGTTGTCACTGGTGAGTTGGTCGGGTTGGTGACTTATTGTCCGCAACCTCTATACCGGCGATGTGATGTCTTTCTGATGAATTGGCCACTACATTTTAACCACGACAATTAACACTGCGACACTGTGTCCATATGCCACAGAAGGGGTCTTTGGAAGCAAGCGACCAGATACTGAGCACACCACAGCTGTCTGCTTACATGTAGTGGAGTTAAAGCACATCTCTTCACATCCTCTCCATTGACCACCACGTGCTTCCTTCCTCTCTCCACCTCCCCCCACCATACTATTTTCTTGCTCTCTACTGTCATATCTGGGAGGTATGGGGACCCTTTGTTGTTGTTTTTTTTTTTTTAAAGAGGTGAAAATTAAATTGCATTTCTTAAATCAAATTCACAGCATTCCGTAAGCCCTGGTCTGGTGGTTCCTTGTTGGGGTATGGGACCGGTCTGTTGCACAATCACTTCCACAATGAGAGCCTTCTTGCTGCATTAGAAAAAAAGTATAGTACCAGGGTTGCCCCTGCTGTACCATTCACAGGTCAGCGTATCTTCTTCAAATGCAAAGAAGCAATGAACAAATTTAAACAAACAAAAAAAAACACATCCAGAGACAGCTAGCCTATCACAACACCTTAACGGCAATAAACTCCATGCACTGCCACATGAATTTCCCAGAAAATGGTTGCACCGTGTGTGTACCAAATGCAACCATGCTTGCTGCTGCTGCTTCACTAGTGAACTCGCTTATCTCTCTCCTCCCCTCAGTTACGGTGGTGATGGGGGAGGGCTTTGCAGCAGGTGGGGCACTAGAGAAATTTTTTTTTTACTTTCTCTTTAAATAAAATCTCAGTAAGGTATGCTGTGTACCTAGATGGGGGCTGGGTTTGCTAATTTGCTCTCAGGCGCACCACCCTCTGAGCTAGATGACTTATTAAAAAACTTACTGGAATTTGCAATTGAGCCACAAACCATGAAAACTGGCAGCAGTTGAGTTGTCTTTTTTGAAAACCTGCACGTTAACTGTTTAAAGGTGTTAGCTGCACCATTTGTCCTTGGCAGCAATTTTTACAGGAATTATCCACTACACATCAATTGTAGAAAGGCTTGGTTGGAACAGCCAGCTCCACTGCTGACTAGAGATGTTGCAAAGCAAGGTCAGGCTGAGACTGTACACAGAAGCAGTGCTGGGCAAAGAGAGAGAGCGAGAAGACAGAGGAGCGGAGCAAGGGCAGGCTGAGAGCAAGTAGTTGATTGCTTTTTATTTAGTTTTCTTACTTAAAACTGCAACTTTCACTCCTGATGGTGAGACAAAGATTGGGTGAAGGCAACCAATTGTGCACAGCATGAAAGCACTGTGGAGACAAGTTTGGTATTAATACCCCAGGATGCCTTTCCTCACCCTGAATGATCCAAGTTATTTAATTATAGACCCCCCAAGCTCAGGATGCTCTCCCTCTCCCTGCCAGATTCCTTTTTTTATTTTATCTTATTAAATCACTTCTCCCAGCATGGGATGCCCTTCCATATCCTTCCAGAATCCCGTTTTTATGGCTGCATAGTGAAAGCTATCCTGACATATTGCTGATATAGGAGGAAGAGAAATAGGGTTCTGGAAGTGCGTAACTGGATACCTAACATATCATTAATTGCAGCAATGCTTGCTCCGCAGGCAGTGGAGTTGAAGTACATCATTAGTGTGCATGAATCAGTCTGCTCTGTCTACCTACCCTGGGGTTGGGGAGGAACTCTTTTACTCATTCCCTGACTCTCTAACCCTGCCCAAGCTCACAAATACATATCTATCTCCCCCCTCCTGATTTCTGCTTATTGTCCAGCCCCAACTTGGACCTTGCTCCTGCTGGCGCTTTTCTTCCCCTTGCTCACTGCTCCTTTTCTATTTTTATTAATTTATCAGTGGGTCTGATTCTCTTCCTGAACCTGCCACCCTCTCACACCAGGCTCCTGCTCACCTCTCCGTACCTACCCCCTACTCCTCTATGCTTATCCTCTAGCTCCCCAGCCTAGTCCTGGCTCAAGCTAGCATCTTTTCTCTTGCTCAGTGACTGGTGGTAGTGGTTCCTGTGACCTCTATTCTGAGCAATTTTTTTTCTTTTCACACGTGCATTCACCCAAATCATGCTTTTTTTAAATAATACTGTGCATGTACAACCTACCCCTTCCCATTTCTAATTCCATGGTGGCACTTAAACCCATGTGGTTTGCCTGTAGGTTGAGGTCAGGGAGATAATGTACTTGTGGGATGTATTGCAGTCTGAGAGATCAGCAGGCATCAAGTTACAGGTATTGAGGAGTGAAGCTGTGACCACTCAGTATCATGACTATCAATGAGGTACAGGTCCTGCAATGAGGTATTTAATATATTTATTTTTATTTATTTAAGAGTTGGTAATTGGGAAAGGCACACTGAGCTGAGGCTTATTTCCAGGTGTGACCCAGAGATAGAACATATACAGGGGTAAAAAGACATTTGATGCAGTACAGAAATTAATACAAGTTAAGAACAAATTACAGAGCAAAGGTATATACATAGGCAACAGAGTAATACATGAACATCTGAAAGAGCTTTTGGTCCCTCACTGCCCTGGGCGAGTGCTCCGCTCATCTGAAGAGGGGTTGCTAGAGATTCCAAGGGTGTGCCTGAAATCTTCTGGGGTGAGGGCATTTGTGTACGCCACCCCTTCCCTTTGGAATTCTCTACCCCGTCGGTTACGTGAGTGCACGACCATGGAGGGGTTTAAGCAAGCACTAAAAACTTATTTGTGGAACCAAGCTTTTGGTGATTAACTAAAGGATGATATCAGTTTGATTATATTGTTTGTTGCTGAGATGTTTGTCTGTTGACACTGTGATTTAATTATTGTTAAGGCACCTTGGTTTTTGAAAGGCGCCGTACAAATAAAGTTCATTATTATTATTATTATTATTATTATATATGTTAATACAATAGAGTATTTATGTATGTACAAAAATATTGCAGGTATGGAGTATCGGCACTGGGTCCAAACAGTGCTGGTCACAATAGCACATGCAAAGTATGTGTGAGAAAAATTGTGCCTTTTTATGGGCGGGGCTTTGCCCCCCTCTCCACCTGGACTTAAAGATTCTCACTCTGGGGGAGGAGCAGATCATGGGGCAAATTAAATTTCTGGGGCCACAGAATACTGTTTCCATGGCCCCTTGAAAAAAAAAAGTCCCAAAACAGGCAAAATGACTGGAGACCAGGATTAGAACCCTGGTCTCCAATAGTGCTGGCTGAGCTGCTGTATGCCCCAGCCCTCCACACCATGGGAGCAGCTCAGCCAGTTGCTGGATCCCTGTTGCCCTTGTCCTTTCTACAGGACTATGGACAGTGACCAGGGGAGCACTTATAGCAAGTACTGTAAATCCCTGGTCACTGTCCGTATGAGCACTTAGCAAACTAGCACCATATAGTGCAGTGCTATTCTGGTAGTGCTCATCTAACCGGGTACCTGGAGGATCAGTGCATGGCCAGACAATGACAGTGGGGAATTCGCAGTTAAGAGAACTAAACATCTTAGTGGCAGACAGACCAGGGAGAAGCTAAACAATTCAAATGGGGGTCAGACCAGGGAAACTGGGACTCCTTGGGTTGGCAAGGATGATGTGCTTAAGAAAGAAGAGGAGACTGGATTGGGGGGAGAGGGGATGAGGAAAGGCAAGAGCATGTATTGGCTGGAACAGCTTGGAGCAGGGATTTAAGGGCAGAGAAAGTGAGGGAATCGTGAGTGCCAAAGGAAGTTGATTCCGGAGGCGAGGGAGATGGTAGGTAAATGCCGCCTGCCCAGCCCATGTGCGAGGGTGAGGAAGGGAGAACATTCAAGCATTCCTAGAATGAAGGAACTATGTGGCGGAGCTAGCTGGTGACAGGTATGAGTTGAGGTAGGGGGGTAGTGTCCCAAACCAAAATTTGCTGATGAAGATGAGGCTTTGTATCTGACTCCCGAAGGGTAGAGGCATTAGGGAGAGGGAGGAGTAGAGAGTACAGTGGTGAGTGAGGGAGGGGGGAGGTGGCAAAATGGCAAAATGAGTTGAGTAGGGTATCAAGTCTTGCTAGGGATATAGCAGGAGCAGAGCCATAGACAGTGTCTGCATAGTCTATTACTGGTTTTGGTGACTAAGTCTTGGTGATTGGACAAAGGGAGGGATTTTTTGTGTCAGTAGAAGGCACCGAGTTTAGTGCAAAGTTTGGAGCAAATGGAGTCTATATGGATTGAGAAATTAAGGCTGCTATCCAGTCAGACCCCTACTTATTTTAATGAGTTTCTGTTTCTAAGGGTGGACTATTCAAAGTGGTAAATGTTGGGAGGTTAAGGGACTTGGAGAGTCTTTGCCTCATTCCAAAGAACATTGCTATTGTTTCTCTGGAATTTAGTTTAAGCTGGTTTTGATGGAACCATTGCTACACTGCAGGGAGGGAGTTATGTCTGCAGCAGAGGGACCGGGGAGGTTTATCATGGTGTCATCCATGTACATATGGATTTTAGAAGGGGAGCAGATAGAAGGGAGGTAGCTCATGAATGTTGAAAATAGGATGGAACCCAGAATGGAACCATGGGGGATGCTGGCTAGAATTGGAAGAGGGGGGAGAAGTTGTTTCCTACTAGTACAGATTGCTGTCTGTGTTGAAGGTATGACTTGAACTAATCAATAGCAGTGGGAGCCAAACCAGAGGAATGGGGTTTTTGGATTAGAAGATGGTGGAAGGCAGAGTCAAAGGCCTTTGCCAGGTCCACGAAAATAGTGGCAGTGGCATGACCTTTCTCCATGGCTGTTTGGATTGAGCCGGTGACACGGATCAAGGAGGAGGAGGTAGTGGAGTGTTGCTTCCTGAAATTAGACTGGAAGGGAGGGAGAGATGTTTCAAGAGCCTCGAGTAGCTAAGAGACTCCTGGAGTCTGGTGAGAGCAGGTAGGAGCGAGACGGGACTATAGTTGCCACGCAAGGTGGCATGCCCACTTGTATGGAGGTGGAGCACTTTGGCTAAATTTCCAAGCCTGGGGGATGGTACTGGCAGTAAGGGAAAGGTTATGTAGATGAGTAAGGGGGCAGAAATAGCAGGTGCTGTTATTTGAAGAACCTTGGGATGGAGGCCGTCTGGGCTTGTTTTAGTAGGGCTGAGTGACATAAGTGCCTTGTAAACCTCTTGGGAGGAGATGGGGGAAGGAAAAACCAGGCCCTGCAGTGCCAACAGCAAGGGTGGGAGGAGAGCCTGTGGGGGAAGGTGTGGGATGATCAGGGAGGGCACAGGTTGTAAAGAATGTGTTGAAGGTATTGACAATTTAAGCAGTCAGAAGATGTCAATCCTTCATGTTTTATGAGATATTTAATATGAACCCTGAGTTGAGTGGGAGTGCAGTGCTTGATTGACACAAACAAGTGCTTGATTTTCACAGAGAGAGTGGTGGACACTTGGAATGCTTTGCAAGAATAGGTACAGTGGGCAGCTGTAAGAGAAGCTGGGATAGGTATAGGGGGAGGGTAAGAGTCATGGGCAAGGCCACTGATTTACGGTGATTAAAACAATTAAATTCCGTTTTCAAGACTTAAGATTCCGGAATTTCACTGGTGATTGTTACTCTAATTTCCGGATCTTACCGGGATTCTGTTATCATTCTTTTAGGATGTATATAAATAATCAGAATTAAAGAAGGCTTAATATACAGAGCATTAAATAAAGCAAACTGAAAACAGTACAGGAAGGAATTAAGAGAAAAACAGACTTTTTTGTAGATTTACTGATCTGATAGAAAATGCCAGATTCCATGAAATCTTCATTTTTACCGGTTTTCAGGCAGCCCTAATTCTGGAATTTTACCAGATTTTCCGGTAAAACCGAAAAACAGTGGCCTTGGTCATGGGTAGGGAGGATGGGAGGAGTGGGGAGAGGGGGCAGGGACAGTAGCTCAAGCTGTGGACCCTGCAACACAAGCAGACTTGATAGATCAAATGGCCTTCTTCTGCCGGCTTCTTCGTATGTTCCTATGTATGTTCATTGCTGTTATTTCAGAAATCCATCCTTCAGCTTGGCTGATTGTGAGTGAAAATTGGGCTGCAGAAGAAAGACTGATTTTATTCAGTGGCAGTGGGTCCTGTGGGAAAAAAAGATACACAGTATTTTATCTTTTGTGAATAACTTGTCATATTTATAGTACATATAGGCCCATACAGTGCCCTGTTTGTGTAGAAATATGAGGGGGTCAGATGGTGAAACTTTAACTGCCAGTCTGATGACAAATGTTAAAAACTGATCTGCTGTCATTTGTTTCGTTGTACACGATGAATGGTGTGTGCTCTTTGCAATATGAGTTCAATAGGATTGTAAATTGGGGGGGGGTGCTGTATTTGGGAGCTTTCTCTTCAATATTGCTTTACCATGGATGCCACTTGAAATCGAGACTGCAGGATGTTTGGGGCCTGAAATTAATCATTATGAGGAAAAAAAATACATGCAAAGGTTTAGTTTTTTTCTGATTAAAAATAACGTGTGGTGCAAAATAAGAGGGAATGTGATTTTAATGGAAATGGGTTACAGTTCTTTTTTGTGTTTGCTTGCGCGCATGCGCAAGAAACATGTTGTGGCAGCTTAGGAGAGAAGCGGGTTGTAGAGGTGCGGCACTGTTGCGGCCAATGCCGCCAGTGCTTTTGTGGGCTTGGCTGTGTGTCACCAATAGTAGCACAGGCTGGCAGTGACACTAGGTTTGCAAGCCTGCCACCAACTTGAAAGAATTTGGCTGCAGCAATCAGAGCGAGCCCAGTCATTGCAGCGTCAGCCTCTTGCTCCCTTCTGAATAGTTTGTGTGCAGATGAGAAGCTGACGCTGCGATGCTGGGCCTCCTTGATAGTTGCGGCAAATGGTATTTTGTGGCATAATGTTATTTTGTTTAGGCACACTTCACTTCCACTCATCTTATTACCACTTCCACTGTTATTAATAAGTGGCAAGAATAGTGCCACATCTACAGAATAAAAAGTAAAGATTAAGAAAAAATTACTTTCAGTCTCCTGGTCGAGGGACACTGTCTGACACTGCATGTGTTACAGAGAATGTCTATGTTTACAAGCAGACTCAATTAGTCTGAACCAGGGGTAGTCTCAATTACAGGTTGCCATTAGTGCATATGCTAGTCTACATCCAGTCTGTTTTCTTTTTGTTTGTTTTCAGTTTGTATCTTTGGCGGCCCGCTCGCCAACCATCCTATAACAGTGTTTGTTTACATGTGGGCGAGACACCACATTATGTTTTACATTATTTGATATGCACTTTGCTCACACAGGAGTAATTCTCATGACCAAATGCTGTGGGTGTGATGAGCAGTTGCCACAGGAGACTGACACTGTACTAGAGTATTTGGAAAATGTAGTTATTTAGTTCGTAAGTAATTAAGTGCCGATAAAGTGAAATCCTGGTGTGATTTGAATGGTTTTGTTACCAGCATGAAATTTTGAATTGATTTCCATCAGTGTTTCGACTACCCTGTATTATTTCAGTATGCTTCCAGTTTTTATCTCATCCTGATGTTCTACATCGCTAAAAAAAATCATAAACTGAACTAGTATGCAATCGACAATGGCTAAAAGATATAAAAAAATATGATTTGTAGCAGTCCTAAAGTCGTGACTGTTGCTAGCATTCCCATCCATAAGGTGACACCTCTATTTATAGTTCAATTTCATCACCCAAAAATCTGCCCTCCCATACACTTATGCTACCTTTTGTGTTATACAGTGCACCCGTGTTCATTTTTTTTCAGATACCTTATTTTATTTAATTTGCCATGTCTGTGTATATTGTGGCACTAACCCTTCAACAGCACACTGTGATATTTTTGCCTTTTTAATTTGCTGGTAGAACTAACACATTTTTGTTGACTCTGTCCGTCCACATTGAGCATTCATCTTCAATACTTGTTCATGTCTAGGATCTTGCTCCACAAATTTAGACCAAACCATTATCACTGAGAAAAAAAAATCTCTCAAACTTGTTATCCTCGTCACATTGTCAGTGGTATCCTGATTTGAAGGATTATGCATCTCTTTTTTTTGGGGGGGGGATCAAGGACATTGCAGTCGAGGTTACACCAATGTTTTTTTTTTTTGAGAAAGGCAATAGCCACTCAGCTGCTTCTACTGGATTTGGTAATTGCTGCAACCCGATGTTTAGCCATGCTCTTTGCTTCTCGATTACCATACGCTCATTCCATAGTGGCATGTAACATCAATGAATTTTGCCAAATAGGGGCTAATCAGGGTAGGAGAGTGCCTGACTTAACATAGGAGAGTAGTCTCAAATGAATGATATCGCTCCATTAGCAGGAATCTACATAAAGTGACAGACACTGGTAATGGTTGCAAATATGAAAAGTTGACTCATAACTTGGGCAATGGAAAATGAAACATAAATTGAGCTTAAAAATACACCGGCTAGAAAAATGGTCTACGTAATCAAAACATACAGCACTGGTTGATTGTCCTCCCATTGCACCCTCACCCCCTTTAGTTGGACTGTTGCTTGCAGGACCTAGCTGAATGATCTCTCAGTTCAGTGTGTCTGACATCTGCTGGGCCCTGTATCTTGGGGCGAGTGGGTGGATTTCAATAAGGAATGACATCTAAGTGTAAAAATGTTTAAAAAATAAACATCTTATAAGGTTCTTAGTGCTCAGAGGGGATCTCGGTCAGATATTTGAAGGCTCAGAAGCTGAAGTGTGACTGTAATTGAGCATACTTAGTTGTATCCACTTACCATGTCAGAGAACAAATATTGTCTTCTGCAATTCGATTGGTCAAGTGGTTTACAGGTAATGTTGGTAGGGGAGGCTGTCCACTTGTGGTCCCCTCATTTGCATTGACTTTTTCTGTGGGTAGTGGTGTTTATGTGCCACAGCTATGCATTAACTCTACTGTTTTTGTACATGACTGGGTCTTTAGACTTAGCATCATAAAAGTTTCTAATATACCGAAATCATGATGATACCGTAAATATAAGTCTTATTGCAGTTTTGCCCCTCCCCCATTACCCCCCCCCACACACACACACACATACACTAATTATCTATGATTGGCTTAAATCCATGATGGAGCAGCTCCCCTCAAACCTCACCCAAGATCAAAGGACTCTCCAGAGAGTAATGCATTATCCGACCTTGCGGTATGCTCTACCCCCCCCCACAAAAAAAAAATCACTGATCTTCCAAAAGGAAAATAAATTGCTGGTGAACAAGTGGTAATCTGCCTTCCCATCCCTACTTGATAAATCATAATCACTCTGCACCCGTCTTCCATTTCCCAGTACAGATCATAGGTGGGAACGTTGGTAACGAGCTGTGTGGTTGCAAGGATGGGAGGGCATGTCGTCAGTCCACCACAATTGAGCTTTTTTTCATGTTATTTATTGATTCTAAAGAAGTTTGGAAATAGGGATTGCATTCAGGGGTGGGAATGCTACTGCAGGAACCATAGCTACATTAATGTCGATCAAGATATTGGGTATTTGTTGCGCGGGGGAGGGTTCTGCCACACTATACCACCATAGTGTGTTGATTTATTCTCTTATGCTGCTTTAGAAAGCATGAATGCATCAGACTTAGGAAAAAAATACTGTTGTATTTGCTATTTGGTTGTGTGGATGGGAGGAGGGGTAGAATGCATCACTGTAATGAACTAACAATACGTTAATGTATGTAAAGTAAACAGAACCCCTCAGAAAATAGCCCTTATGTGCTGAGCAGGTTAGTGATTAATAGGTAGGAAATACAGTGGAAAAAAAAACCATGGACACTAAGCCAAATAAGTTTTTATTTACTTTTGCTGCACTCGCCCGAACGCCTGCAGAAACACTCGGCACTTGTCAAACAATCACAAAGACGGAGGAGAGAGAGAGGCACCAGATGCACCCAGTTGTAGTGATTAGCAGTGAAATAATGTTCTGTTATTTCTACTCCTGAATGAATAACTTATGTTGGATGCATATATCACAGGGGATCCCGTTTCCCTGATACCAGCACACCCTGCACACTGAGAAAGAAAGAGAGAAAGACCACAACCTGTCACAGAATTCTTCATTGTGGCTTTCTCACTTATCTCTTTCCTGTCCCGCATCACTGCTGTGGGAGTCCCAACCCCTTGGTTCATCTGGCTGCTTAGTTTAAGGCTTTCAAGCCCATAGGGTGGGTGATCAGCCAGCATTAAACTTTTATTTGTGAGCTACCAAGCAGAGCAGCTGCGTACCATTCAAACTACTTTTTTTTCCCTAATCTCTCTGCTCTCCAGAGCGCATTCCAGTCTACAGAGCAGCAGACTTATCTTGGGCAGGACAGGTGGACTAAATAATTAAAACTGAAATACATTAAACACATTCTTCCAGTAAAATCTGTAAAAATCCTAATGACAACACACACACACACAACTGCAATGTCTACAGATCTCCACAAAAAAAACCCCACTTAATTATTTTTAATATGTAACTCCTCACAGTAAGGGCAGACACTGCACAGTCCACATTTACATTGGTTAAAACACAGATGGTTAATGAATGTTTCTACTTTCAACAAAGTATATGAAGGTGTCTTGTAACATGGCAATAATCAGAATGCTGGACTGGGCACCAGCGATTGGTGAAACGGCATCACGGGGTCCAAGTTGGAGCGGGTATTAATCCACGATAGATGCCATCCACAAAATGGTAGTACCAAAGTGAGCCAGACCCATAGCTTAGCAGCACTGGGCACAGGTGGGGAGTGAGTTGTAGACAGGCAAGTGTGGCAGAGGGAGAGGGAGATGAGCTACACGCAGAGCGCAGCAGAGCGGAAGGCAGCACACTGGAGAGGCACTAGCAGCACAAGACGCAGTGGCTGACATCGGACGAGTGTGCGAGAGGGAAGGGGAAGTGACCCAGCCGGCATATAAATTTGGGACCGATCGCACACCGTGGTGAGTGAGCAGTGCACCGGAGACCTCCAACGCCTGGCATGAAAGAAATAGCCGCGCAGATCGGCAGATGTTCCAGACTGCCATGTGAGGCGCACTGTTTGCTGTGATTAGACGTTATGAATATTTTGACCGCATCAGCATGTTAATGCTGTTTTGTCACAACATTTCAAAGTGCAGTAAAAATGTATCCCCAGAACTGCGACCCCCTGTGTAATGCTGTTCAACGCACACGGAATAGGCTCCTGGCGACTCTGTCCTCCCACGGCCCATGTTACAAGCACATTAAGCCACTCCGGCGGTGGCATCTTATGTGATTGATGCATGGTTGGGCAGTTGTTTGCCCTCAGCCTCTGGCCTCGGGCCACAACCCTCCCAAACATGCATCAATCCAGCATTAGATGCCACCTTCGTCGTGGCTTAATGCTTACTTCAGGATTTGCATTCGGCATACTATAATATTCAGGAAGAGGGGGTCACCTGATGGACCTATAATTCTTTACTACCTATGTTACACACACACACACACACACAAAATCAGCTAAAATCTAGTGTAAGTGACAGGAAATAATCTCATTAAAAAATCTCCCGGTATCACCCAAAAGATTTTTAATTTTTAAATGTGCTTTCCAGGTTAGTCAAGTACAAAAAAGTATAAAATATATTTTGAGCAAATTAAGTCCATTCCACAGCAATACCAGAGTGTGCAAGCCTACAGAAACTCTGAACCTTTGTTTTGAAGCTGCTATGCTTACCAAGCCATCACCGCTTTTCTATAGGTGGAGTCTATCTTCAACGTTCTATGCCATAATTTAATAGCATTTTCAAGTATCCACACTACTCTCAGTCTCACCCAGATTCGGTGCAGAAACCTATATTCAGCTAAAATCCATTGTAAGTTTATTTATTTATTTATTTAAGTGTTTTACCAGGAAGGCATACTGAGCAGAGTACTGCTCAATTACAGATGCGTCCTGGGGGAGGGGAGAACATAGGAAGACAGTTTTACACACTATAGACAAGAAAATACATAGTAGGAGAAATACTAACATTTGGATCTGATGACAAATCATCCTTAAAAATCTCCTGGCATCACCAGAATGCTACTTAATTTTCAAATCTGCTTTCTGGCTTAATCAAATTGAAAAAAGTATGAAATATATGTTGGGCAAAATAAGTCCAGTCAGCAGCAATACCAGTGCCTACAAACGTATAGAAACTCTTAACATTTGAAGTTGCTATATGCTTACCAAGCCACCACCACGTTTCTTCAGGTGGAGTTCATCTTTGATGTCACAATATAGCTTGAGCCATCTGTGAAAATCCTTTTAGCTTTTAGCTAAATTCTAAAGATTAAATAACAGACTAAGGTTAAGTGACTGGGAGTGCCTTTGATCTTTTTGTATTATGGACTCTCCATGGAGAAAATTGCTGGCCCTTAATAAGGGCAGCAACTTCAAAGGTTTAAAGTTTGTAGACACTTGCAGACTAATATCGCTGTGTAAAAGAGTTATTTTGACCAACATATGTTTTACTTTGTTCTACTTGACTAAGCCAGAAAGCATGTTTGAAAATTAAGAGACAATTGGGTGAACTTTTAGACAACTGTGGAAATGGAGCTCACAGTATGGGACAGTAATACAGCAATAAGTCTCACATTACAAATTTAATTGTGTGTCCCATGTTGCTACCCACTGAACTCTCCATGGAAGTCAGCTTGATGGCTCGGGTCAGCACAGAACTTGAGCACTGCGCATCCCAACTATGAGACCCTGGAGTGAAAACTGTAAAAACTAATGGGCGCAGTGACCAATTCCTGCACAGTAAATAATGTAGGCTCTTCCTGGTCTGAGCCCCCATCCTGACTGGCACCCGCCCGACACAGAACATTTTTTTACAAATACCTGATTAATTTAAAATTAATAATGCCCTCCCTGGGCTGAGAGGTCCCCAGTTGCTGAATCCCTTTGGCTTACAAATGTCCCCATTTCTTGTGTCCCATCCTGGCTGGCATTCAGTGTAAACTGAGCCATGTAACTGAAGGATTTTATTTGCCAGCTCTTTTACTGGACTGCATTTAATACGAAGTAAAATGAAAAATACGTACAGCTTTTTTTTGTAGATCTAATCTCCTGCCCCCCACTCCATGCCAGCAACCTGTGCTAAGTCCCTCTCAGTGCAGGAATTTTAAGAATACTCTCCAGGGTTGAGACCCACTCGGAGCTGAAATGTTTAATTCAAGCCCCTCCATGGCTCTTTGGAGCTCAGACCCACTATGGGTGAGAAATTAAAAAAAATCTCCTGCTCATTAGTTATTTTTTAAATTAATAATGCCTCCCAGGGCTGAGACCCAATCCACAGAGCAGGGATTTTAACATTAATAATGCTGTCCTAGGCTGACGCAGATCAGAGCGGGGATTTTACCATCATTTAAGAATATCCTCTAGGGCTAAGACCCACAAAACGTGGGGAAACAAAATGTCCCAGCACAGGACTTTTTTTTATAATTAACTGTCTTAAAATGAATAATGCCCTCCTTGGCTGACACCAGCTGCAAGCAGTAAGGGAAAGTTTCACTTAATGGAAACCTTTCTGGAGCTCGGTTCTGCTATTTATGGGAAATAAATTAACTCCTGGGTGGAAAAAGAATAATGCAGTATGTTCTAGTAATGCTGCAGGGGTACAGATAATGGCAGCAGATCCTGGCAAATATGAAGACGTGAGAAATCTGCAAATCCAAATGGAGTTTATTAGCTAAAACGTGTATTACGAATGGAAGCCCCTCTGTGTCCTCATACAATCTCATACAGTCTAAACAAATAAATTCTGGGTTGATTGTTCCAAAAGTTGTGCTTTCTGTCTTGGCTGGCACTCATTTGTACTAAACTGAGCCCCATAAGTGAAATATCATTTGCAGGTGCTTCCTCAGCTGAATTCTATACTAAATAAAATAAAGAATATATACAGCCCCTACTCACTGTTTTGCCAGTCCAGTCTCCTGCCCCTCCCCCCCATGCTGGCAACCTCTGCTGAGTCCTGCTCAAAGTGGGGATTTTAACTTGAAGAATACCCTCCAGGGCTAAGACCTGCTCCGAGCCGGGATGTTTAACTGAAACCCCTTTATGGCTCTCAGGGGACTTAGGCTAAAAAAAAAAATAGAATAAAAAAAATTATAAAATAAATAAATAAATAATTTCTGTCCTGACTGGTTCCCAACCCACTGAAGAAAGTTTTACTATTAACTATTTGTACATTAATAATGCCTCCCTGGCCAGAGACCTGCTCCAAGGAGTGTCGAGTTTAACATTTACAATGCCCTCTTGGGCTGAAGTCAGGTCAGACCAAGGATTTTAACATAATTTAAGAATGCCCTCCAGGGCTGACACATGCCATAGGTGATTAAAAAAAGTAATGTCCCATGTGGGACTTTTTTTCACCATAAACTATTTTAAAAGCCCACCTGGGGGCGGAAACCTGCTCCAAGTGGGGAGGGAATGTCCGAGGCACAGTCCAGCTACTGTCAGAAAACAAAGAAAAAAACAAATAATACAGGAGCTGCAACTATTAGAAAAATCCAAATGAAGTTTATTAGCTCAAAATTGTATGAGGAACAGAAAATACAGTTTTGAGATAAAGTCTGTGTTGACTCTTCTAAATGTTTTGGATTCTGAATGCATGCTGCTTACCACTGTGCATAGTTCTTGTTTTAAACAGTAATGGGTTTCATGGTTGTGCAGAAAAAAAATCTCAAATAATCCCTGCAGCAGACAATATTGAGACAGTCGCATATCTGCTTCAGTGATTATTCCAGGTGTTTGGACATATTCATGACATAAATGGTGCTTTAAAAAAAATTAAAACTACAAAATAAAGTGAAGTTGTAAGTGTTCAGATAACAAAAGTGAAAGCACCTCCTCTACATAAGTGTGTCAACTCCCAATCACTTTAACTTGTTTCTTATGTCACAGGGACAAGAGCCCTACGTTATGTGTATGTGAGGGGGACACAAACAAAAAGAACAAAATCCAATCCCTCCCTTTCTCTCTTGCCCTTTCTCGCCCTCTCTCTGTATTGATAGGGGCAAGAAAGAACTTAATTTCCTCTTTCTTTGTCTCTTGCTCTCTGTTTCTCTCTGTAGCCAGCGTTCTGTAGTTACTACGGGCCAGCACTATGAGTTAAAATAACATTTATTTTCACCTTTCAGTGTACACCACTTATTTTTAAAACTTTTACAACTGGCAGTGGAATGGATAGGGAGAACTCGATACCATTTAGAGCACCTAGAAAATCAAATGTGGGCAATAAACTTCGGAATTGTGTGCACGCCAGCGGAGCTAGAGGACGAGGGGGACATCAAGCCATTCATCCAAGATTGCCTTGCAGAGCTGACATTTCTATCATTTTTACAAACAAAAATGTAATGCAGGCTGAATTCTTTCAATTTAGCAGTCACTCTGGGAACGTCACTGCCATGATTCAGTGAGTACTGCCTACTTTTCTCTGGTGCTGTAAACAGTAAATAAAATAATATATTTTTTTGGTCAGCAGAATTTTGCATGACAGGACTGAATGCTCAACCATTTAATTGAAAAAGACAATAACATTTATTAAAAAAAAAAGAGTGCTCAACTATGATAAGAAATGCACACAGAAACAAGCACACATATCAGGAATTGGAAACTATATCAGTAGACATGACCCTGTCATGTGAGAACCATACTACAACTGGCTCTATCTTCAATAAAGTACTCCAGAGATTCAATGCATTCTGAGACATGATGCTTCTTTGCAAAAAGTTATAAAGCCTTCACTACAGGTAAAACACAAGATAGACACCTACTCAGTAAAAGCTGTAATCTACATTCTTTACAGATCATGTTGTTGGTTCTCTAAATATTTTATTTAAAACACTGGGCGGTGTATGTTATAATAGCTGACAGATATGACTAGCCCAATCTACTGTAAGCTCTTGCAAATAGTTTGAAGCAGCAGTACTATGAAATCAGGAAGTGACCAATCAAAATTCTGTTTTTCAGCTGTAAGCATGTGGCCAAAGTTCCAGTTTCCATACCTGTAAATATTTTTTTCCAGTCTTCTTTAGTTTTTTAGATATTTGCAATTTATTTGAAGTGTTGTAGTGCTACAACAAATATGGCAGCTGATTAATTTCAGCTGCGCTTTTTCTTCAGGTTGCATCACGTCTTTTGACAACAGCAGAGGGACCCTCTGCTGACCATTCGTGATCTTCCTGCAAGTCATTCACATGTGCAGTTGGCAGCAGAGGGGGTTCCAGTACAACATGCTGGGTGGCAGACATGTAAACAAAAGCAGAAAATAACTGAGCAAATTACTCGGGGATAGTACAATGCCGGTGAGCAAGAGTACCAGGTATATGATTAGCAGGGCACAGGGAATAAACTGTCGAAAAAGCGCAAATTTTTTTTTTGTAGTACTGCTGCTTTAATAAAATTAAATATCTAGCTTATACGTGCTAATGTTAATAATAACATTCTTCTGAGAAGGAACTAGAAGGGAAAGGATCAGATTTGTTACAGTACAGTAGCTTCTTGTTGTTTTTACATTGTTTCTTGTGGATTTTACTTGGTAGGTTATTTCTTTTCTTTCTTGCTACTTCTAAGGGGCTATGGGGCTGTTGGAATTTTGAAACCTGTTTTGGTAGCTATAAGTGGGCTCATTTGTGTGATGTTTCACTGTGTAGCAGGCTGCATTTGTAGAGGCCTATTTCTTTTGATTTAAAACCTATTTGGTGTGATTTAACTGGGGCTGTTTCTTTGAATCAGAGACCTATATCTTCTAATTTCAAGCCTATTTTGATGTGTTATTGGTGAAGCTGTTTGAATTGGAGACCTGTTTCTTTTGGTAGCAAACCCATTTTGGGGCTTTGAGTAGAATTGTGATTCATTTTTGCTGGCTTCACTAGCTGCAAAGGTTAGTGCATAGTGGGGGAAGGGTGCTAATGGTCTGACCAGGGGCCAAAGCTACTTGATTGTTTCTGGAAGACTTGGGTTGGTCTCACCCCACCCTCCCCTGGTCCATGATTTCCCTTATACCAGGTGTTCTACATCACTTCCTCAAATGGGCAAAGGATATGCACCTGTCATAGCAGAAGCAGACATCCAGGAAAGGAACAGCAGCGAGTGAAGAGGTGACTGCTATCTCAGTGGAAGGGAAGTAACTGCAAATCTAGGAGCTTTTATTATTACTTCTTTGCAATGCTATTGCATTGTGGAAAGGAGGAGTAGGAGTTTGAAGAAGGTTGTGCAATAGCTACTTAAAGTCTCTTTTTGAGTTTGGATAGGAAGGTTAGGAATATAAGAAGCAGTTGCTCTATCTATCTAAACGTGTACAACAAAGGGGGTAAGGGAAATTAAGAAAATAATGTTTTGCACTGATAGAGGGGGGAGAGGGAAGACTTGGGGGAGTGTTTGGTATCCTGCATCTGAAAGGGTGGGGGGTCACTGGTGGGCAATGACAGCAATGGGTAGGTTGGTAGGCTGCATCAACTGCAGTGCACCAATCTTTCTAAAAATTGCCTGGCGTGTGGGAGGATGTTTAGTGTGCAACCACATAGAGAAACTCAGAAAGGAGATTGAGGGTCTGCAGGAGGAACTAAGACAGGCAAGGCAGACTGGGGGTGGCTTTAGCCCAATACTGGAGGGAGGAAGAATGGGAGATGAGGGAGGGCGATTTAAGCCAACAGTGGTGAAGAGAGGGTCAGAAGAAGGGAAGCAGGGACAAGGGGGCCCAGGCCTGGAAGAACGATTGCCGGGGAAACCAGGTCAGCAGACAAAAGACAAATGGAAGGAGGAGATAGGGACTTGTGAGGGGAAGCGAAGAAGTGGCAAAAGTCATGCAGTGGAAAGGAGAGAACAGGTTACTATGAAGAGAGAGGGAGCGGACATTTGTGAAGGGCCTTCAGAAAATAGTTTTGCACTGGTAGAGAGGAAGAAGGTGGAGGAGGGAAATGATGAAATTAGAGGAATAATTGATAAATGCCTGGACCAAACCAGAGCGGAGGGAAGTTCTGCTGGGAGAATTGCAAAAGGGGCAAAGGGGGAAATAATGTGCAGGGAAGAAGAGAGCTGGAAATGAGGAGGGAGATGAATGGAAACAAGCAGGAGTAAGAGTGGTGGAATCTTAGTGCTGGGGACTCCAATACTAAGAGGAGTCAGGTGGGTAGCAAGGGGGAGAGGCTTAGTCGCATTTGGGTAGAGGCCATGCCAGGAATGACAGCAGAAAGGGTGGGACAATCTGTTCTGAAATATGCTAGAAGGGGTAGGGACACACCTCATTTAATTATACATCTTGGGACAAATGACCTGACTGACAAGACAGTAGATATAGTCCAGAGGAGGTTTGAGGAACTAGGACAATTATGTGAGGGGGCAGGAAGATCAGTAACTTTTTCGGAGATACTTCCAGTGCCCAAGGCAAGCACAACAAGAAAGCTGAGAATAGAGGAATTTAATGGATGGCAAAGAACCTGGTGTTGTGCTAAAGGGTACGGGCTGTTGGGAGGTGGGGAGGACCTGGGAGGACAGTAGTCTCTTTGACAAGGACAGACTACACTTTAGTGAGGAGGGAAAGAAAGTGTTGAAACAGAGGATGAAGGAGTACATGGAGGAAGTTGGAATTTAAACTAGGAGCGGGGTGGCAATTGGGCAAGAGACATGCAGAGACCACAGGTTGGGAAACCATATGAGCTTACCCCCATAACAGTGACAAAGGACAAATGGCAAGTACTATTGGTGATGCTAGTAAAAGAGGGCAGGATGGGGGGGAAGTGTGGAAGGTGGTTACCCTTAATGCTAGGAGCCTTGAGAGGAAAACTGCAGAGTTACAGGTGCTCATGGCAGAGGGAGAGGTGGACATTACAGCCATCACAGAAACCTGGGCCACACAATACAATGACTGGGACCTGTCTGTACCAGGGTACAGGTTATTTCATAGGGACAGGGTGATTGGGAAAGAAGGGGGTGTGGCACTATATGTGAAGGAAGGATGGAAGTGTGTAAGGGAGGAAGGGGAGGAGGGCAGTACGGAGTCAATTTGGATGCAAACCAGGATTCCAAGAACAGGATTCTTAGAATGGGAGTGGTATACAGGCCACCAACTCAGACGGAGGAGTTAGACAGGGAACTAGCGGGGCAGATCAGGAGGACCTGCGAGAACGGTAGCGTGGTGATTGTGGGGGACTACAACATACCAGGAGTGGACTGGAGTACCCCAACAACCAGGAACAGAAGGGAGCAGGTACTGCTGGATGCCTTCCAGGACAGCTTCCTGCTGAAAATGGTCAGTGAACCAACCAGGTTAGGGAATACCCTTGACCTTTTGCTGGTAATCGGGGACTTTGTGAGAGATCTTACAGTGGAGGAACCACTGTCAGGGAGTGACCACCACTCAGTATGGCTCACATTGGATATGGGCAAGGAAGGAGTGGAATCTGGCACAAGAGTGCTGGACTTCAGGAGGGCCGACTTTGGGAGGATGGAGGAAGTGGTAAAAGGGTACCTGGCCAGAATTCAATCTAGTATGGACACTAACCAGAGGTGGGAGCTCATAAAGCTGGGGATAGTGGAGGCAACCAAAACCTGCTGCAAGGCCCAGAGCAAGAAGGCTAGGGTTAAGAAACTGAGCTGGTTTAGCAAGGAGGTCATGGAAAAGGTAAGGAGGAAAAGAGCTGCCTTTAGGAAGTACAAGAAAACAGGGAGAGGGGAGGACAGGGAGGAGTACTCAATGGAATCGAAGGAGGTGAGAAGGGCAGTAAGGGGAGCCAAGGCATCTATGGAACTCAGGCTGGCACAAGGCATCAAGAAGGGGGAGAAGGACTTCTTTAGGTGTCAGCATGGCACAGTTGGTAGCACATCCACCTCTGGACCAGAAGGTCACGGGTTCTCGTCCCACACCGGGATTGGACTTGCACCTAAAAATTCGCTGGCATCCGAGTGCAGTATTGGGGGGTGCTGTACTGCTGGGGTGTGCTGTCCTTCGGATGAGACGTTAAACCGAGGTCCCTTCTACCCATCCCGGTGTTGTCCAGGTGGAAGTAAAAGAACCCAGGGCACTCTTCGCAAAGAGTAGGGAACATTCCCGGTGTCCTGGCCAACATTCCCCTTCTCATAAACCGGTTCATGCAATTATCCAGGCTGTGTGTGGGTGATGATGTGCGATATGGCCGCCACCACATTCAGTCACTTCACTACCAGTCTAGTATTGCTTGTAAAGTGCTTTGGATGTATGAAAAGCGCTATATAAATACTGATTCTTCTTCTTCTTTAGGTACATCAGGGAGAAAAGGAGCTGTAAGGACCACATAGTAAGGATTAGGAAGGAGGGAGGTTGGGTGGAAGCAGGGTGCGATAAGGCAGAAGCACTAAATGAGTACTTCTGTTCAGTATTTACCAAAGAGAAGAGGGGGGTGACAGCCAAGGGGGAAGAAATGGCAGAAACGGGGGGGGGAAGGGGTGACAGATGGGGAAATGATGGAGGGCAGAGTTTGGGAGGGTTTGAAGGCACTGAGGGTGGATAAGACACCAGGCCCAGATGGCATCTGCCCCAGGGTACTGAAGGGGCTGGCAGAGGTCCTTGCAGGACCTTTGGCAGACCTAGTTAATGCCTCACTACATTCAGGGTGTGTACTTCAGGACTGGAGGATGGCTCATGTGGTGCCCCTCCACAAGAGTGGCCTCAAGGATGAACCGGAAACTACAGACCAGTGAGCCTCACATCCATTGTGGGTAAGCTAATGGAGATCATCCTGAAGGAAAGGCTGGTGGCCTCCCAGAGGCCAAAAGTACTACAGGACAGCAGACAGCATGGCTTCATAGGGGCAGATCCTGCCAAACCAACCTGGTGGAGTTCTATGACTGGGTAACCAGGCAACTGGACAGGGACCATGCAGTGGATGTCCTGTATCTGACTTCAGTAAGGATTCAGACTCGTGCCATGGAAGGCTGGCAGTGCAGGCACAGGGGCAGGTGCAAAGCTGGTGAGATGTGGGTAGGGAACTGGCTTCAGGGAAGGCAACAGACGGTGGTGGTGGATGGGAAGCCTCACACCCAAGGGTAGTGATGAGTGATATTTCACAGGGCTCGGTGTTGGGACCAGTGTTGTTTGGGACATTCATTGCAGACATATCATTGGACATCAAGAGCAAGATCAGTCTGTTTCTATAATGATACCAAGGTAGAGCAGGTGGATGTCCTAGGGGGATGGAAGGGTTGCAAGATGATCTGGCAAAGCTTGAAACCTGGTCAGACACCTGGCAACTTGGGTTTAATGCCAAAAAGTGCAAGGTGCTGCATTTTGGGATGAAGAACCCAAGGAGGAGTTACCAGCTGGGGGGAGTGCAGCTAGCCCAGACAGAGGAGGAGAAGGATCTGGGGGTGCTCATTATAGAGTCAATGAACAACTCGGCACAATGTAGGAAGGCAGCTGTAAAGGCCAACAACATGCTGGGTTGTATTGCAAGGGGTATATCCTCGAGAAGAAGGAGGTGATTTTGCCACTGTATAGGTCATTAGTTAGACCGCACCTGAGTATCAAGGCAGTACTGGCACCCGATTGAAGAGGGACATTGGTTACTGGAGGGGTGCAGCAGGGTGACAAAGATGATCAAGGGGCTGGGGGACTTATATGAGAGGAGGCTGAAGGAGTTGAACATGTACTCACTGGAGGAGAGGAGGGATAGGGGGACATGATTGAAACCTTTAAGTACATGAAAGGAATAAACAAGACGGGTACAGAGGGGCTGTTCAAAGTAAGGGAGGGGAAGGACACCAGGAGCCATGATATGAGACTGGAGGGAGAAAGGTTCAGGAGGGAGATGAGGAGACACTTTTTTACAGAGTGGGTGGTGGCTGGGTGGAATGTGTTACCTGCAGAAGTGGTATCCAGTAGAACAGTGGACTGCTTCAAAAGGGGATGGCACAGGACAAGGGGGAGGGTCAATGAAGGGGAAGGGTGGAAGGGAGGGGCAGCTGCAGAATAAGGGGTGCTAGCTGCACATTCGAGCAGACTTGATAGACCTCTAGGCCTTTATGTGCTGGCAAATTTTGAATGTTCGTATAATGCTAATACATAGGCTTCAAAAATAGGGTATAAATGACAAGCAGTGGGATAGGAGGACACTATAGGTAAGATGGGGGCAACTGAAATATGTGTATACTGCTCATCCAAGGTATAGTTTCAATGCCCTTATCAACAATTAACTAACTTGATAAGAACAAAAAAATGATAAGAAACAGGGCTACGATCTGGAAGACAGAATCAAACATATGATAAAAGACACAAACTGGGCATAATGAATATTATTCCACCACAGCTACATGCTATATTAATGGGAGATAATAATTATACTGTACAATTAAAGACAATAATCTATCATTCAGCAAGGAAGAGACAAATGAAAATAGTTATTCAAACCTGAACTGTACAAAGATGCGACAGTGTACTGGCAAAACATGTCCTTTTTAGAAAATGTTTGACAAAATCACCCCCACCTTCCCAGCAACGAGGTCCCACCAGGATCCCTGTATTGAATTATTAATATATAGTTGAATCAATAATCTAACAGTTGCTTACTGTCTGAAAACATATTTTAGCTAACACTAATATATCATGTAGGAAGAATAATATTTGTTATGCCCACTTTGTGTCTTTTATCATATTTGTGTTTCTGTCTTCCAGATCACAACCTTGTATTTAATAAATTCTCTTTGCTCATAGTGGAATCAGTGATCTAACAGTCCCTTACTATCTGAAAAAATATTTTAGCTAACACTACATTCATTACAGCCCACCACCTAACTACAGAAGTCACAACCCCTGAAAGCCCAACAGCTTACACTTTAATGTGGCGGACCTACAGTAAATGCAAGGGTTGGTGGGTAGAGGGCATAAAATGAATGACTACAATTTAGACAGAAACAAAATGAGTGAATCGCCTCTAGCTATTCAATTGAACTGAATTCTGGATGTCTTATTTTAAGAGAGAAATCAGTGATTACTGAAGCCTAAAACATTTCAAGGAGCAGATGAAACTCCTAATTAGTAAAAGTTGGCAATTAAAAAACAATTACGTACTACTGTAATTTAAATTACCATCTCTTGTGAAATCTTTACAGACCTAGTAAAAAGTCCCATTCATTTTTATGTTTGCTTGCACGCATGTGCAAGAAACACAGTGCCATCATGTGAGTTTTCGTAGGTGTGCCACCCCCGCTTCCAATGCCCTGCTCCTTTCTGTAGGCACGGCTGCACCGCTCCAATGAATGTCGGAGCTGTCTATGTCAGAAGTTCAGATGCAGTGGCGTACAGTTTAAAGTAAACCACCACTACAATCAGCGGTGGTAAGGTATAGGCAATTTGCATACTGCCATCAGCATACAATTTACATACTGCCGTTGGAAGGCAATTTGCATACTGCCTTTGGCAGTATGCAAATTGCTTACACATCAGCACTGCATCTGAACTGCTGTCATAGACAGCTCGTTTCCAGTTCCCTCTATATGGAGACCCATTGAAAAATGCAGCTTCAGCGGTCAGCTCTGTCTGCAGCTCTCAGCTTGATCAGCTAGCCATGAGACAGCATGATGTCAGAGCCTCCGTACTGACTGATTCATTCAGCTGTCAAACGAGTGGTGCCATTCACTTTCACCCTTCTAGTGGGTATAGCAGTTCAAAGTAAATATTCAGTAAACTTATTCTTTATTATTTTATTTATTTAGATGTCAATTTTCAAAACAGGATTGAATTACAGGATGTGTAGAGGTATTTGCATTTACATTGGTAGCATTGTTGATGGCAGACTACCGTAATTCAACAGTAGATGCCAATGGTCCAGTGGCAGACAGTCGACTGTCCATCATAGTAATCCCATTTAATTCACAATTTTCATCTCCCCTTACTACACCCCATTCCTGCTAGACCTGCTTTGTTTTACTTATGTGTAGCTGGCCGTTAGACCTGCAAGTGATTTATCTCTTCCATCATCTTTCTGCCCATAACAGAAAAATCTCTAGCTGTGCTCGTGCTGCTCTGCCCATCTGATCGTGGAAAAACTTAAAAAAAAGGTTTTCTTTGGCATAACATATTGTTAGTGGTGGGTCCCCTATTTGGAACTTAATTTTCCATCTCAGGACCTGTAATTATGTTACGCATGTCCTGGGCATTTGGGACTCAGGGGCATGATCTGACATTGTTGTCGCCATTCATCCCAGTGCAAGACATGCATATTTGCAAGTACGCTGTACTTGAGTAATCACACTGTCATCCTGTTTTTGCCCTATTTTAATATGGCATTCATCTAAAGTGGAAAGGAATGTGCTAATTGATTGCTTTTTTTGCAAATATATTTCCAGGAGCCCAGTATAGTGCATACAAAATATGGAGAGATCTCCACTGTATAATTTTGTACTGTAAGTCTGACCTTATATCGTTCTGGACTGTAGGATCTCGCCTTCTTTGATATACCATTCTGATAGTTTTTATTTTACCACTACACCAAGTCCTTATGGTTGCTTACAGTGTAATTTTACACCTATCCAGTTCATATTCAAGTGATTATGCAGTGATCGGTTTATCAAAGTCTACACCTTACTGCTTGCAGCCATTAGTTTATTGGATTTGGCCACCAAATATGTATCATGACACAGTGTTTTTTTCCTGTTTCCATCACTGCTTCTACTTTATTATTGGTGGATGTCAGGGTCTCTCATTTTTTTATTTTGCAGACACCCTGTTCCTATTTAATTGTAGCTGTCTTGATGATAAGTGGATTTTTTTTGTGCCACTGTTTAACTTTACTGCCTATCCCTGCACATCAAGTTTTGTGTTTTTCCTTTTTTTTGTTTCCTTTTGAGCTGCATTTTCTTGTGTGTTGTTGGTGCTTGTCATGGACTGATAAAATATTTTTATGAAAACCGCATTTGTTTAGTAAAGATTATGATTTACCCTGTCCTCAGAGTTTCATTATTCTTGCATTTTGCAGGATTTAGCTGGGAAATGTTTTCACAGAACCTGCCTTTTGTTGAAGAAAGTAAGAGTTTCCTGAAGTAGTGTTTCTACATATTAATTATCCGTATTTAATATTCATTCTTTTGGAGTGTTTATAAATAATGGAATATTGACACGCTGAGTATCGTCTTGTGTGGGTTTACATATTCATTTGCCATATTAATTGTAATCAACCCCACCCCCCTGTAAAAAAAATCATGAGGCACAGGATGCATCTTTGGCCATATTCATGATGACATCCTATGCCTTTTCCTAAGTAAAGTTTTTTATTTTATTACTTTTGTTGTTGTGTTGCAGTTGGAGCATTCAATGCAGTAACCCCACACCACCAAGTATACTAGTGTTACGACTGCAACTTCGGTAACATGTAAAAATATTTATTCCAGACCCCAATACAATTGGCTGAATCTGGACTGCACAGTGATTACCTGACCAACACAGCTGATTATGCCGGTACATCCAATATAGTCAGATCGTCCTGTCAGAGTGGTACCTATAGGTATGGTATCGATATGAAATTCTGCTGCACACACCTGTTCAGTGTGTTTAGATGAACAGACTGTTTTGATTAGACCTGATTTATAACTGCAATATTATTTTTTGTTAGTTGTTTAACCAGGACTAGCACACTAAGCTGAAAGTTCTTTTACAGGTGCGACCTGGGAGCACAGGGAAGTTAAGTGACTTGCTCAGGGTCACACAGTCTGCAAGTGGAAGCTGTGGGATTCAAACCCAGATCTGGTCTGCTGGATGTCACCAGATTTGCAGCTCAGAGCCTTAGACCACTATGCCTCCCAAACTGTCTATTGGTCTGTCTAATCTCATAAGTTTAATCATGTAATATTTCTGATATCTGAGCATGGTACATCTTCAATGACTGTACTCTGTGGTCTTGATTTTACAGATCGGAACTTATAAGAGTGAACAGGTTGAATTTTCACCACTCCCCATGTGTACTTTTTGTATGATGTCTTGTTTTGCTGACTAGTATATAAAAACACAAAAGCCAACAAAAATGATTGCTGTACCTATTCCATCAATATTTACAAAGGGCGCTGTTCAATTATGTTTTCCATATTGAATAGTTTAATAAAATAAGAAAATAGAATCCTTATTCAGAGGCACCTGCATTAAGTCATGCATAATTAATTCATTAATGTAATCATTTATAAATCTATTTACCTCAGTCCCACTTTCCAACTAAACAAGGATTATGGTATTTAGCTGATATTGTGCAGAGGGTACTGAGTACTGCGTCAAACAATACCTCTAAACACCATTCGAACAGGAATGCACATGATTCAATATGTGATCACTGTGCAGAGTCACCATCTAATTAAGAATTATGCAGTAACCTACATGTCTCACCCTTATATCATGTTTATCTGGGAGGAGTGTGATCACCTCAAAGTATTTGCTAGCACAGCATGACCCATATTTAAACCTCCGTGTATTTCCAATGAGTTTGGTGGTAGACTTTGCTAGGAAGTAGGGTATGGTGAGTTGGCATGGAATGAACCTCATAAATAACCCATTAACTAAAACAGTGTCACAATCTATTCATATTTGTATAAAATATTGAAATACATGTTTTGCTTTTGTGTCCTCAATACTCATATCCAAGGTAAAACACTTGTAACAGAAGATATGTTGAGTGCAGTACCAGTCATATAAAAATTACAGTAGAATACCACAAACAACTAATAAGGAGTAACAGTCAAATTAATTGTACTGTGAAATGCAAGCTCAGGGCTGGCAACATAAAGATAACACAGATATTCAATAAGGCTGAAAAATGGCACATCAATTTTCAATTTCACACACTTACCAAGATAATATATTCAAGCTGCTTAACAGAGTCAGGAAAGGCAGCTCCCAAAAAATGAAAAATTAAAAAAAAGCAACCAACCAAAGAAACAAAAAAAAACATCGGCTGCAATAGGAAGTCACTTAAACATTGTCACAAACATCAGCTTCTTTTACTATAACATACTCTAGTCAACTCCCAGTGAGCCTGTATTAATTACCATTCCTATTCTGCATCTGTCTAACTCCTGCACGTCCAGTGCTAATACCAGCAAGCAAACATTCGGCATTGACAAATGCTTGTTATATATGCACTTATGCCAAAATGTGAATGGTAGGTTTAAATACTGTACCAAGATGGCAGTCATAAACTTTTGGGAAAATAAATCGAGGGTGCATTGATATTGGATGGCATTGTGCCTTGATTGCTGGAAGATTTGCTGAGTCATGTTTTTTTTCCATCCTACATGGCTTTGAAACCTTCGTGGCCCATCAGGGAACAGGAAATACCCCACCCATTTTATAATTTGGGATAAATCCCATAAATGCTAATAGATCAAACCCACAATTATTTTAACACTGTTGGTGTAGGGCATGTGCTGTATGCTGTATACCCTTTGAAGCTAGTGAGCCTGCATATTGTATGTGAGGGCATGAATTTGACCTCTGAGCCCTGCCTCCAGGTATCAGGAAGCAGGAAGAGAGCACTGTCGTTCTTAGAGGGGCACTCGAGAACTACAAATCTGCTGATTTTTATTGATTTTACATTTGGCTGATTGTGCTTATGTGCCTGGGCCACGAATGAGTGGCAGACGCACAGAGAGCCTGTAATAAGCTTAAATAATTTTATTTTTTAATTGCAATGCTTTGAAAGCAGCTGTGACCCCACACCACTCCGGTCACTCAGCAAGCATTTAACTCGGCCCTTCTGTGAGCAGGGTGAATGTGGGCAGGGTGCATGACGTCGTGAAGGGAAACGCGTGCAGAGACATGCGTGTCTGCGCATATCTGCTGTGTCAGTTGAGTAAGCTGAATCAGCTGGGACATGAAGCTTTACAATACCTCAGCAGAATAAAGAAATTATAAGGTACTTATGAAGATGAAACTGTGTGTGAAATGCAGGATGTATGCTGAAGGGGATGAAATAAAGAGGTTTGAATGTGATAAATGTGTTCTTGTAAAGACTCTACAGGCCAAAATTGTATTATTACAGCATAGGGTTCAGGTACAAGCGAATATAAGCAGACTAGAAACTTTTATTGATAATATGGTGGAAAAAACTGTTGAGCTAGAACCGAGGTCTTCATCCATTAATGATGAGGAAGTAGTAGATGATGCCTGGTGCAAAGTAACTAATACTAAACATAAACATGTATTTGTCAATGCCGAATGTTGTCGTGCTAGCATTGGCTTTGGTAGTGCAGTGCGGAAACACATTTTGGGCAGGATGTGAAAAATGACAGCTGTACTGTTCATAAGGAGGTGTGAAAAATGGCAGTGTTGAAAATGTGGCATGTAAATATTGCAAATTTGCGAAGTTACAAGGGTGCGTGGGAAATGCACAACGCACGCTTGTAACACAGTCATTTTATGGACTTTCGGCACCAAATTTTCAACATAGGCATTTTAGCACCTTTGCTCATGTACAGTGTCACTGTCATTTCCTCTGACTGTCATGAAAAGTGATTTCCTTCGCATAGTGACCACGCTGCCCCGCGCCGACGTGCGAAAATACATTTTGGGCAGGATATGATAATGACAGCTGCAACGTTCATCAGGAGGTGTGGAAAATGCCAATGGTGAAAATCCAAGAGTGAAAATATTACAAATGCACAACATTAAAGCGTACAAACTGCACATACGCATGGCCCAGAACTCAGTCACTTTGGCGGATTATCGCCAACAAATTTTCAATATAGGCATTTTAGGACCTCTGCTCATGAACAGTGTCACTGTCATTTTCTTAATCTGCCCCAAACACTGACTTCCCACAGCGACCGCGCTATTGTGCGCCAGAAGTGCGGAAACACATTTAGGCCAGGATGTGAAAAATGACAGCTGTACTGTTCACAAGGAGGTTTAGAAAAATTACAATGTTGAAAATCTGGTGTGAAAATATTGCGAATTCGCAAAGTTATGAGTGTGCGTAGCAACTGCACTACGCACGCTCGTAACACAGTCATTTTATGAAGTATCGTCACCAAATTTTCAACATAGGCATTTTAGGACCTCTGCTCATGAACAGTGCCACTGTCATTTTCATAATCTGCCCAAACACTGATTTCCCACAGTGACCACTCTATTGCGCGCCGGAAGTGCGGAAACACATTTCGGCCAGGATATGAAAAATGGCAGCTGTACTGTTCACAAGGAGGTTTAGAAAAATGTCAATGTGGAAAATCTGGCATGAAGATATTGCAAATTCGCAAAGTTACAAGCAACTGTGCAACGCACGTTGTAAAACAGCCATTTTTGGGATTTTTTCCATGGAATTAGCAACATAGGCTTTTTGAGAGCCCACCTCATGAACACTGCCACTGTGTTTACGTTAATCAGTCCCAAAAGGTGATTCCATGCAGTGACTGCGAAATCACCTTTTGGGACTGATTAATGTCATAACAGTGCCAGAATTCATTAGGAGGGGTCCCAAAAACCCCATGCTGAAAATTTGGTGCAAAAATTCCGAAAAATGCCAGAGATATGCATCAAAGTTGAAAAAAAAAACTATCTATTCCATTATACAGTTTACCGGCATTTCCTCAGTTCGTGGTTGGTTTTGAAGAGTGCAGATGTGTTCCCGGTCCACCGAAGATCATCGTGCCAAGCTCCAGAGGTAAGTATGGGGTATGGGGGGTATGAGGAGGCAGGGTGCGCAGTTGGTGGGTGCGGGTGGTGGGAGGGGGTAGGGAGACTATGAGGGACCATTTTCTGTTTACAGTTGTAAAAAAAACCCATTGGGGACAGTTTTCTTTTTTACAGGTGTTTTTTTTGGGGGGGGTACAGTAGCCAATGGGGGATTGGGCACCCCCATCAGCACATAGAGAGTGGGGAACACTAGCCGAGGGGGATTGGGCACCCCCTCAGCACAGAAGAAGGGGGGACATCATGATGATGGGGAGTGGGCTCCCCCGTCGGCACATTAAAGTGGAAAAAGGGGAGATGGATGCAGATGGGGATTGGGCATCACCGCGGCAAACAACGGAAGCAGGGAGGGCGATGAGCTGAGGGGATTGGGCACCTCGGCATGCAAAGGGGACACATTACGTTGATGGGGAGTGGGCTCCCCCATCGGCACATACGTGAGGGGCAGGGTAAGCCGACCGGGGGATTGGGCACCCCCGAAGTCGGCAGTATAGCGGTCACTGTGCCGCCATGTTTGTAGCTGGCGAAGCACGTAGGAATGTCTGCTGAGTGTGATGAGCTTTGTTCGCATTGCAGTGGACCTTTCCTTAGATGTGCTCACCTGGGTGGTGTGGCGCCGGCATGCAGGCTGATTGGGGATTGAGGGACGCACCTACTGGTGCATGCCCTGCATTCGCCCAACAGTGACCGCTCCTCCAAATCTCCACTACCGCAAGATGTTGTCTGCACAAACATGCCAACATAAAAAGGAAGAAGAAATATAGGAGGTTCATCAAATGTGTTAACCCCAAATAGATATAGTGCTCTAAATCCGGATGAGAATTTGAATGATGTAAGTGGCCAAGTAACCCAGGGGGCATCAACATCTCATGTAATTAATCATAGAAATGAGCTAGATCCTGACCTAGTTGACCAAGCCAGTAACAACAGCCATAAGATACCACTAGATGATGCAACTGTACCTTGGGACGTCCTTGTTATAGGAGACTCAATGCTGCACTACACAGATCACATAATATGCAGACAGAAATTTGCAAACCACAGTAAGTGTGTTACCAGGAGCAAGAATCAGTGACATAAAACAACTGTTATCAGGTTTACAAGAGCACACTACTAAACCTCTGGCTTTAATTCATGCAGGTGTAAGTGATGTAGGAAGATGCTGCCTAATAGATGATCAGAGGGATTTTGAACAAGTCAGGAAAGACTTGACAAAAAACGGCAGTGATCTTATCGTATCTGGGTTACTACCAGTACCTAGAGCACCTTATACTAAGAACAGAGACATTCAAACCTTGAATGGCTGGTTAAAATGAAGGTGCTATAGAGAAGGGTACATATACATAGAGCATGGGGAAACATTTAACAACCAGATGCTGTTTGCCAGGGATGGATTGCACCTCAATAGGCAAGGAAAGCGCATCTTAGCCAATAAACTATGCCACACTATCGATATGGGTTTAAACTTCAGGGCTGGGGAACAAGGGACTCTCAGACCAATTTATAATGGCAGAGAGAATGTTGCACCACTAATATGGAATTTTTGTTATAAACGCTTCGAGTTTGAATAATAAAACAGATTAACTCCTCTATACGTTGTGTAATTCCAACATTCATATTTGTGCCATTATGGAAACCTGGTGGAAAGAGGAGGATCCTTGGGATAAGAACATACCTGGATACACCCTGTACCACAAGGACAGGAAACATACCAAAGGGGGTGGGGTGGCTCTCTATATTAGGGATAGTATAGTCACAGAATCTATTATTACACCTCAGTGGGATAGGTTGGAGACCCTGTGGGTTAAAATTTCTCTACCACTATCCGCTAATATAAACTTAGGGCTGGTTTACAGACCCCCATCCATTTTACAACAGGATGGAACACAATTGTTGGAATTTATTAATATTAGTATGACTGAGAACTGCATACTAATTGGTGACTTTAACTTCCCTGTGATTAACTGGGACTCCCTCCAAGCAAGCAATGCAGAGGAATCACGTTTTCTTGAAGCTATTTTATTGGCAGGCATGACTCAGCATGTTACTACAAATACCAGGGGAGTTCATATATTGGATTTAGTCCTAAGAAATCTTATGGATAATATCCACGATTGTAAAGTCATACCCCCTTTAGGCTCTAGTGACCATGCTATGGTTGGTTTTAGTTATAAGGGAAGGTTGGGAAACAGCCAGGGGGGTACACTAGTCTACAAATATTATAAAGCAGACTTTGCCAGTATGAGATCAGAACTGGTTTCATGGAATTGGGAGAAAGATTTTGAAAATCTAACCTTGGAACACATGTGGGAACTTATGACAAACAAAATTGTTTCCCTTATGCAAACATATACACCAGGGGTTCACAAATATGCAAGGGTTAATAAAAAATGGCCACAATGGATTACACCTAGTGTGAGGAAATCTATAAAAAAGAAGAATAACGCATATAGCATAGCAAAAAAAAGTGGAAGTAAGAAATGCTGGGACATTTATAAAAGGCTCCTAAAAATGTCAAAAATCAAGCATCAGAAGGGCAAAAGAAGAACATGAAATCAGGCTTGCCAACAGGGTTCAGGATAATTACAAATCCTTTTACACCTACATTAACAACAGGAGGGGTGTAAGTAAAACTATTGGATCTTTAAGGGGTTCATCTGGTAATATGATTATTGATAACATCGAGATGGCTGAACACTATAACAACTTTTTTGTCTCTGTTTTCAATAAAAAGACATCCCCGAGGTTAAATCATTGTGACCAACCTACTTCTGCAGTGCCTCTCATCACAAGGGACGATGTGCTCAAAAGACTTTTGTGCATTAATCAAAACAAATCGCAAGGTCTGGATGGATTATATCCTAGAGTTATTAAAGAACTGGCAGAATTATTGGTTGACCCTATTATAGCTATTTATTTAAAATCATTACAGGAGGGTAAGGTTATAGAGGCCTGGAGACAGGCTATAGTGGTGCCAATCCATAAAAAGGGTACTAAACACAAGGTTGAAAACTATAGGCCCATTAGCCTGACGGCAATCTTACATAAAATTTTGGAGAGTATCATTAAAGATCGTATTATAAATCATCTGAGGCCAACAGGTGCAATAGACAGTACTCAGCATGGATTTGCACAAGGCAGGTCATGCCAGACCAACCTGTTGGAGTTTTACGGTAGGGTCAGCAAAGCTCTAGATGACAGGCATTCTGCAGATGTCATCTTTTTGGACTTCTGCAAAGCATTTGATAAAGTCCCACATGGGCAACTTATAGATGCCCTGATAACACACGAAATCGCTGGTGAGTTAACCCGATGGATTGAAGCGTTGCTTTCAGGACGAAAACAAAGAGTCGGCATTAGAGGGGCATATTCTGGTTGGGCAGAGGTGACCAGTGGGGTACCAGAGGGTTCCGTACTTGACCCTGTCTGATAAATATCTATATCTCATCCATAAGTACTACCTTAGATGTCTGGACATCACAGTTTGCTGATGACACAAGGATAGGTCATATTGTGGACACTAGTGATGATGTAGTTGTCTTACAGCAGGCATTATTAGATCTGGAGACTTGGGCAGAGGAGAAAAAAACTAACCTTTAATACTGATAAGTGCAGTGTAATGCACTTTGGGAAGAGAAATGTACAGGCAAATTATACACTATGTGGACAGGTTCTAAATAAAGTTCATGATGAGAGAGACCTGGGTGTCAGAATTACTAACTATCTCAGCTTCAAGTCCCAATGCAATCAGATTATCAATAAAGCTAGTAGAATATCATACTACATAAGTAAACACATTAAGAGTAGGAGTAAGGATGTTCTCATCCTTCTTAACACATCCTTGGTTAGGACGCATGTGGAGTATTGTGCTCAGTTCTGGTCTCCTGGTGGTAAAGGGGACATTCATGCTGCAGAGAGGATACAGCGCAGGGCAACACATAGGATTAAGGAGGTAAAGGGGCTAGATTATAAAACTAGACTCGATACCCTAGGACTGTATTCCTTGGAATACAGGAGACTGAGAGGAGATATGTGTTTAGTATACAAAGCAACAACGGACGTGCAATTAAGCGAGATCCTGGACTTAGAGTTTAAACATACAATTTTTATGTTGGCGTGCTTGTGCAGCCAACATCTTGGGACAGTGCAGCTTTGGAGGCGCGGTCGCTCTTCGGCGAATGCAGGGCATGCACCAGTAAGTCGTCCGCATTCCCAATCAGCACCACCATGACGGTGCCACACCATGCATACATAATGTGGTGAGCATATGTAAGAAAAGGTACGCTGCAATCCGAGCAAAGCTCATCAGATGCAGCGGTCCTTTCGTTTGTCGTCGCCACCATTATGTACATGGCAGCACACTGGCTGCCAAACTGCAGACTCTGGGGTGCCAATCTCTGTCGGCTGCCCCTGCTCCCTGTGAATGTGCCGATGGGGAGCCCACTCCCTGTCAGCATAAAGCATCCCCCATTTGTGATATGCCGAGGTGCCCAACCCTAGGCTCTACCCGCCTCTTTTCTTGTGGTGCCGATGGGAGCCCACTCGTCAGCAGAAATAACCAATACCCCCGTAGTTGTTTGCTGATGAGGGTGCCCAATCCCCATTGGCTACAGACCCCCCAAAACAGTTAGGTGGCACACTGGGAGCCCACCCCAGCATGCCAAACTCCTGCAAAGAAAAAAACTGTCCCGCGATGTTTATGGTTTTTTCCTCTTTGAACTGTGAAAGGAAAACTGTCCCTCGTAGTCTCGTGCCCTCCCCCACTCGCATCTACCCACTGCACACCCTGCCCCCACCCCCCATACTTACCTCCGAGTCGGCGCGGACGATCATCGGTGAACCAGGAACACGCCTGCACTATTCAAAGCCGACTGAACTGAGGAAAAGCTGTATAATGGAATGAATAGGGTTTTTCAACTTTGCTGCATATCTCAGGCATTTTTGCAAATTTGGCCCCAAATTTTCAACATGGGGTTTTTGGGACCCCTTCTCATGAATTCTTGCACTGTCATGGTGTTATTCGGTCCCAAAAGGTGATTTCGCAGTCACTGCGCGGAATCACCTTTTGGGACCACGTAACGAAATGACAGTGCCACTGTTCATGAGGGGGGCTCTCAAAAACCCTATGTTGCAAATTTGGTGGGAAAAATCCAAAACATGACTGCTTTACAAGTGTGCATAGCAACTGCACAACGCACGCTCGTAAGTTAGCGAATTCACAATATTTTTACACCAGATTCTCAACATTGGCATTTTACTACACCTTCATGTGAACCGCACAGCTGTCATTTTTCACATCCTTGCTGAAATGTATTTTTGCACTTTCGACGCAGAATAGCGTAGTTGCTGTGCAAAATCAGTGTTTGGGACACATTACAAAAATGACAGTGATACTGTTCATGAGCAGAGGTCCTACAATGCCTGTGTTGAAAATTTGGTGACAATACTCAGTAAAATGACTGTTTTACGAGCATGCATAGCAACTGTGCAATGCATGCTCATAAGTTAGCGAATTCGCAATATTTTCATGCCAGATTCTTAATATTTGCATTTTGCTACACCTTCTTGTGAACCATATAGCTGTCATTTTTCATATCCTTGCCAAAATGTGTTTTCGCACTTTCAGCGCAGAATAGTGCGTTCGCTGTGCGAAATCAGTGTTCGGGACACATTACAAAAATGACAGTGACACTGTTCATGAGCAGAGGTCCTAAAATGCCTGTGTTGAAAATTTGGTGACAATACTCCATAAAGTGATCAGATATGCTGTTGCTATGCTGTACAGTTTGCACGCACTGCTAGCAAACTTTCAATATTACTCAAGATTTTCAACAGTGCCATTGTCTTCTGCACGCATAATGAACAGTACAGCTGTCATTTTCCACATCCTGACCAAAATCTGTTTTTGCAGTTTCATCACAGAATAACATGGTAGCTGTGGAATGCCCGTGTTCGAGACACATGATGAAAGTGACAGTGACACTGTTAATTAGCAGATGCCCTAAAATGCTTATGTTGAAAATTTGGGAACGAAAGTCAATAAAATTAGTGTTTTATGAGTGTGTGTTGCACAGTTTGCATGCACGCTCATGACTTTGTGAATTTGTAATACTTTCACTCCAGCAGTTCATCATTGGCATTTTTCCATACCTCCTTATGAACACTACAGCTGCCTGAAATGTGTTTTCGCACGTCTGGCACAGAATTGCACAGCCACTGTGCAAAATCAGTTTTTGGAACAGTTTGAGGAAATGACAGTGACACTATTCATAAGCAGAGGGCCTAAAATGCCTATGTTGAAAATTTGGTGCCGAAACTCCATACGACTGTGTTGCAAGCGTGCATTGCGCAGTTTCCACGCACCCTTGTAACTTCGTCAATCTGCAATATTTTCATGCCACATTTTCACCACTGGCATATGTGCACATCTCCTTATCAACAGTCCAGCTGCCATTTTTCACAGCCTGCCCAAAACGTGTTTCCACAGCTGTGGCGCACAATGGTGTGCTCGCTGTGCAAAATCACCTTTTCAGACACATTCACAAAATCACAGCACTGTGCGTCTCTAGCTCCGCCACTCCCACTGCCAATGCCAGCGCGACAACATTCGGCATTGACAAATGCTTGTTAGTACTAGATCGCACCCTTTACAAATTGAATCTGCTAGGTTCAATACTGCTAGAAGGATGCATTGGTCTTCCATCAGAGTGGTAAAAATCTGGAATGAGCTCCCATTGGATGTACTAACCAGTAGTAGTATGCTTTGCTTTAAGTCCTGACTGGATGCACACCTGGCATCTAACAATATTTTGGGTTATAGTAGATGAGTCGGCGAGCTATAATGGACTTCGCTCTAACAAAAGCTCTGAATAACCTATGACACCTATGATGATCAGGTAACTGACAGTGAGACACTATGTCAAATGCCTTAGAGAAGTCTAAATACACAGTACCACATCAACAGGTATGTTTCTGTCAAGGGCTTTACTAACTAGTTAAAGAGGGATTAACTCACAACAGGGAGTGGTTTTACTGAGCATTAAGCACTATGTTGTTTCCACAAGTCACCTTACTCCAGGCACCTCCCACATGAAGCACAAATGCCCTAAAATCCACTTTGTTATAATAGCTCTTCTTCTCCTCCATTCCCCGGGGGACATTAACACCAACCCAGGTCCCTCTGTGTCTAACATCCATGGTATTCCTGACCCCCCCCCCCCTTCTGCTAGAGCTCCCTTTGCTCTACCAAATGGGCTAAAAATCTTTCTTTCAAACATCTGTAATCTGGCACCAAAAATTGCATTACTTCAAACCATGGTATTTGCTTATCCCCCTGACACACTTATTATCTCAGAAACCCGGCTGACTGATAGTATATTGGATCAGGAAGTCTCCATCCCTGGTTATTCTCTAACCTGCCAGGATAGGGACAGTAGAGGAGATGGTCTGGCCATATACATCTCCTCCTCCTTACAGTTTACTACCATGCTATCCACTACACTCTCTTCCTTATATAAGGCCATCATTATAAACATCTCTCTGCCATTCACAGCTCCTTTATACATAGCAGACACCTACTGTCATCCTGGACTACCACCCAAAACTGCTACTGACCTAATTTCCATTACAGTCTCCCAAGCCCAAGCTGGTGAATTGTACATCATGGGTGATTTTAATCTAAATTGGCTATCTGCAACCTACCTGTTCTGATATACCAGCCCTTAATCTCACTCAGCTGATGCAGGAGCAAACTCGCTTGAACACCAAAACTAACAAGCACTCCCTTCTAGATCTAGCCCTCACTACACACACACATAGAGATGTTAAGTTTGGATTACTGCCAGATGCCCTAAGTGGCCACCATTTGATTTACCTGGTACGTAAGATCCATAGACCAAGAGCACCCCATAAAATTCTGCTCACTCGTACCTATAATTCACTTGACCTGCCCCCCTGCCCCATCACCTCTCGCATGCAGACTGGATGCCGACTACCTCAGCCACCAATATAGACGAAGCCCTGAATTCCTTCAATACCCAGTTTCTCAACACTTGGAATCGCCATGCCCTGCTGCGTAAGACCAGAGTAAGAGGGAATCACCTGCCGTGGGTTACCCAGAACTCTTGGCTTGCTAAAGAGCACGTGACCATGCCTGGCATAAACACAAATCCACTAAGCTCCCGCACGACCACCAACACTACCGCATGCTTCGCAATGCATGCACAAAGGCTATCCACCTCGCCAAATCTGACCACTTCTGGACCAACTTCCAAGCTAATATAAACAACCCTTTAAAATTCTGGAAGGTGGTACATGCACTCTTCTCTCCCTCAGTTCCCCCACCTACCCCTATGATCAAGCAAAATAACAAACTCATCTCTGATCATATGTCAGTAGCTGAATGCTTTAACACCCAATTTACTACTTGTGCCTCTGGCCTTTTAGCTTCCATCCCTCCAACTACACCCTGCTCCCCTTCCTCCTCCAATGTCGGCCCCTTTTCCACCCCATCCTCTCCCCCCTTTTCCTCATTTTCCTTTTCTCCAGTTACTCCTGCTGATTCCCTAAATGCTCTCCTTGCTATCAACACCTCCAGGGGCAGTCTCCCACACCCTCCTGCTGATTAGTCTCTCCTGAGCTGGCCTCACTCCCGCTGCCACTAGTTGGTTCAAGGCCTATCTGACTGTCAGTTCACAATCATTTTGCATAGCTGACTCCATCTCCCCTCCTCTCCCCATAAGCACTGGAGTCCCACAGGGATCAGTGCTTGGCCTCCTCCTTTTCTCTGTTTTTATGAATGACCTCCCAAAGGTTTACTCATCTGCATGCATACATATGTATGCGGATGATACTGTTATATACACATCTGGCAAATCTATTAGTGAAGTGACCACCAGATTCCAGCAAGACTTCAATAAGATACAGCTCTGGTTTAGATCACACCAGCTTTTTCTGAATGCCAAGAAGACTGTCTCCATGACCTTTGGCACTAGACAGAGACTCTCAAGGCTCTCATGCCCGCCTTCCACACCCTTGATGGGACTGCTCTTGAGTACACCTCCTCATTTTGATACCTTGGGGTATGGCTGAACCAACACCTCAACTTCTCTGTTCTTATCGATGCCATTCTGAAAAAACTGCACCCCAAGCTAGTTGCATTGTACAGAAACTGTAAGTACATCCTGCTTACAGCAAGTCGTGAGATTATACAGAAGATGATCCTCCCTATTTTTGACTACTGTGACATAGTCTACAGTGCTGTTCCACTGTCCGCCCTAACCAGACTGGATACCCTGTTTAATTCTTTCTGTCGCTTTGCTCTTTACTCTCTTCCTCTCACTCACCACTGTGACCTCTATTGCACCTTGTCCTTTCCCTCACTTACTAACAGGTGTACCCTCCACTGTGCAAAATTCACCTCTAATTCTGGCTTGGTTCTCTCCCTCCCTCCCTACCTAGCTACCACTCAGTCTATTCCAGCTCCTCCCCCCCAACTCTCTCCGATCAGGTGATACAAGGTCGCTTGCAATCCCTCACTGTAATACTAAAGCGGGACAAAATGGCTTCTCCCACCGCCGCTCTAAGCTGTGGAACTCACTTCCCTCCCTAGATTCATCACTCATCCTCCACATCATCCCTAACTGCCACCTTACAATAACTACCTATCAACTGCTCTTGCCAGTGCCACCCCCGAATACTGGCTGTCTAGCTGCATCACTCCTCCTTCTTCCCTATCTTCTTTTCTTGACTTAGTTGTTGTGGTTTTATCCTTCAATTACTTAAGCTCTTATGTTACTGTAATACATGTAGTGTAGACTACTTGCATCCAGCCTGCACTTGTTCTGTTAAAGCGCACTTGCTGTAAATAACCTATGTGTACCTATAAATGGCTGTCCTAGTTTCACTGCTGTAATTGTCAATGTTTGCTATGCTGTACTGTACTGTGTTCTCCTGCAATAGCCTTTGGATACCTGTAATTGTCTGTTTAAGCTTCATTGCTGTAACTGTCAGTGATTGTATGCTTACATGTCTATATTCCCTATCTGTACCCCCTTCCCCAGGACATTCCATGAGACAAGCAACTTGTTGTTCAGTGTACTTTTTCTGATAAAACATTTCAGTAATTAAATAAAATTAAATAAATAATCCATGCCTGGGGTGGGTTGTGAGGCATGATGCCGCAGGCCAAGTGCCTTCAACCACCCAGGTGTGGATTAATGCTCAGTAAACCCATACCCTGGAGTGGGTTAATCCTCTTATAACATGGACAATGTTATGTTAGAGGTTTATCTAAAGGAATATTAAAATGAATCTCTTTGAACATGGATTTGTAATAAAATAGTCCTTCCACCTAATGAATATTATCTACTGCGGGTGCTGTAGTTGTAAAGAAAAAACACCAGTGCCTTTGTGCTGCATAGAATGAGCGGGTGCTATAATAAACGTTGAAGACAAAATCACAATAAATAAGCACTCAAATAAGCCAAAAATAAAACACGCAGAGATTCAAGGCATCAGAGCAGTGAAAGACCGCAGCACACTACCCCAGTGCTACGTGTCCACTCAGAGACACTTCATCAGGAAGCAGGGATCTGGTGCTCAAGGTCCTTCTTTTATTTGAAAAAAACCTTAAAGTGTTAAACCACATATTTTTAACATATTTCTTTTATATGTGTATATATAGAGCAACTCAGTATCCCCAAATACCAGACACCCTGTATGAAATAGTGATAAAATAGCTACTTTATAAATAAAAAGACAAAAATCCATATTACAATCCTTTTGCACAACATTTTTGTGTGGGAGATCAAATAGATATGCCAAAGGTGTAAAAAGAACTAACCAACTATATATATATATATATATATATATATATATATATATATATATATATATGTAGGTAGGGTTACTTATTTCACTTAGAAAGCTTACAAATTTACTATTTATGTTGATAAAAGTATCAGAAACAAAAACAAAATTAGATCTTTAGTTAGAGTCCCACCAGAGCCACTGACTAAAGTTACATATTCAAAATAAAGTATATATCAGTGTTTCCTTATGATGGATAACATTATAGCAAGGGATTCCAATATTAATGAGACTAAAACTGAAAATATTTCCAAAATCAATACACCATATTGTGTTTCAAATCAACCTTTTTAAAGAAAAAAATATACTATTTCAAACAGTTTTTATAATCTTAGAAAACGTATTTTTTTACCTGGATTTAAGTTTTTATCCTTTGTACTTCTAATAATCAAAAGATTTTAAATAAACATCAAGAATTTCCAAAACATACTGATATTCCCAATCTGCAGTATCTACATAATCCAAGGGAGACAAAATTCAAAAAGCCTCAAAATCAGAGAAATGGGATAATATCCAGACAGTCATTGAGCCCAAAAGGGGTTAAAGTTTTAAAAGTATAACTCCATCTCGACTCTTCTGTAGCAGTAATTTAAGTCTATCACTGCCTCCTTTTAGAGGTTTTATATGTTTCAGACCCATAAAAGAAAAGTCAGTAGGGTCATTTTTATGATGCATGGCAAAATGAACCCCAATTGGTGTATCTGGTTCTGTTTTAGGAATTGCATGGATAGGCTCCTGCATATGTTTCTTTAAAGGTCTTTTTGTGCATCCAATATAAAGTTTAGGACAGTACATTGAATTACATATACAACATAACTCGTTGTACATGTAGTAAATTCCCTAATCGAGATATTTTTATTAAGGTCTGGATGCTGAAAGGTGCTTCCCTGGATACAATAACAATAGATATTATATCTGCCACAACAAAAATTACCAGATGGAGTAGGTGGTAAACATGTAGGATGAATTTCCTGTGTCGGTTTTGAGTACAGACTATGGGTCAGTATATCCCCTAGATTTTTTACTTTTTTATATACAATCAAGGGATTTTTGCCCAAACGTATCAAATTATGATACCCTTTTAAAATGGGCCAGACATTTTTGACTATCTTTGATGCTTCTGGAGCTATAGAATTATATTCAGTAACAAAAGCTACTGACTAGTTTGTATCAATTATTTTATTTTTTGGAATCAAAAGATCCTGCCTCACTATATTCCTTGCTTTATTTAGGGCCATTTGTAAAGTTCCCTCAGAATAGCCCCTTTGTAGAAGCCGTTGTTTTAATTCTAATGCTTGTTTCTCAAAATCTGCATAACATGAACAATTCTGTCTTAAACGGACAAATTGTCCATAAGGGATTGCTCTTTTAGTATGATCTGGATGGGCACTTTTTGCATGTAGTAGCATACTGCCAGATGTAGGTTTTCTAAAGTTTTCCAACCTAATACATTGTCCATCTATTCCCTGAAGTTTAAGATCCAAAAAGGAAATAGACTGTAAATCCATATTTGAGGTCAATTGTAGCCCCAAATCATTTTCATTCAAAAAATCAATGAAAGATGAAGCAGAAATAAGATCCCCCCTCCAGATGACCAGAATATCATCCAGAAAAGGCCCCCACAGATAAATATTGGGGAGAAAGGGGTTTCTGCCTGGGTCAAACACCGTGGTCCCCTTCCACCATGCCAAAAATAAATTGGCATATGAGGGGGCCACGGTGGTCCCCATGGCAGTCCCCCTTGTTTGCAGATAGAATTTTTTATCGAAACTAAAATAGTTACAAGTCAGAACCAAAGACAACGCATCCATAATAAACTCTTTTAGAAAATGTGCTGCTTTGTCATTATTGTTAAGATGATAATCTATGACATTAATCCCCAGATCATGTTGGATATTAGTACAAAGGCTGACTACATCAATAGTCAGCCATAAAAAATCATAGGACCAGACCAGCCTCTCTAATTTTTGAAGAATATCCATAAATTCCCTAATGTAAGACGGTTGGTCTATTACCAACTGTTTTAGAAAATGATCAATAAAAATGGATAAATTCTCAGTAAGAGATCCATTGCTGGAAATAATAGGTCTGCTGGGGGGCTGGTATGGTCCTTGTGTATTTTTGCCAATATATAAATGGTGGGGATAATAGGAAAATCCACTTTCATAAATTTAAGTTCTTTTTCAGTTATTTCTCCACATTTCAAAGCAGTATCCAAAAATACATCAAGCCTCTTTTTCGTATTCACTGGTGGGTCAGTAGACAATCTACGATAGTTGTCCTGATCATCTAGCTGATGATAAATTTCAGCTTCATAATAATTTTTTTCCATAATGACAATTTTTCCACCTTTGTCTGCTCATTTAAATTCAATATGATCCATGATTTTAAGTTCAGTTAATGCTATAATTTCATTTTGTGTCAGATTCGATTTATGTCTTGCCCATTTTTTGCAAATATTTTATCAAATTCCTGCATCACCAAAGTCTGATATGTAATCAATGCAGGAGAGTTAATATTTGTAGGATTAAAAATAGATTTTAGACCAAAATAAGTAGTATGAAGAGGGCTGTTAATATTATTTAATTCTAGGTCCAAGGCAACCAACTGAGTAAGATCTTAATCAGAATTTGAGTCATTAAAGGGTGAACCAACATTAGAACTATCTGTAGTAGGAATAACATCCTCATTTAAATCCAGTTCAGTGGATGAATCCATTAATGTCTGTAAGGTAATAGCATCATTTGAACACATAGGGATTTTCTGTTTATTAAATCCCCCCAATTTTTCTGGTCTGGAGAAAAAAGTACTTTAAATTCAATTTCATGAAGAATAATTTCAGATTGCAAAAGAGTTTAAATTAATTTACTTTATTTATTTATTAGCTTTTGGTAACCGGGTAAGTGCGCTAGGCAACAATCCTGCCTATTTTCAGGCACAACTCGGGAGAGCACTAGACAAAAGTACAGATAATCACAGTAGTACAACTTAATTAATAAGAACAACATAAGATTTCAAGCAATACTGTAACAGAATACATGCTAGGAAAGATCATTAGGGTCAGGGATAAAAGTAAGACCACAATTAAGGACCTTAATCTGTGTTGATGTTAGAATAGTATTCCTAAAATTTACTATTTGGGTGTTCTGTTCCTGAGGTTCTTGATCAAGGTTATCTCTATATTTATAACCTCCCCTTCTGCCACATCTTGCTTTCCATTTTTTCTTTGATTTTTCTCCTCGGTCTCCTGTCGGTTTTGTTTTGGTAAAAAAAACCTTACTTGTTTATTCTGTAGTTTTGAAGTACCAAAAGGGTTTTGTGTGGTGTTTTAACCTCTATTATTGCTTCTGCTTTTCTTTCTTCCCCTAGAGTGTGAGTGTGTCCTGGATCTACCTATATTTGGAGATTTGTTAGGTCGTTGCCAATAAAAAATTTGATTATTTTCATAGTCCTTGGTACCTCTTATAAGTTTGGTTTGTTTTCGTTCCACAATTTCTTTTTCATGTAGGGCCAGCTTCTTGCTTAAACTTGTTTCATATGTTTTAAATAGAATGTTATCCTTTAATAATAAGATTTGTGTTTTAACATCTTCATTCTCTTTAATTAGATCCCATAAATCTCTTCATCTTGATCAATTAGAATGTCAACAAGAGTATTTGAGCAAGTACTTAATGCTGTTTCCCATTGTGTTTGATAAATTGGTTTGTAAAATTCTCCAGCTGGTTCTTTTTCAACATGGAGGCCATGTGGTGCCTACATCTTTTCTTTATAAGTTGTTAGAGATGTTTTGTTATAATAAACATTAATTTCCTTTATCTTTAGCTTCTCATATTTATGGAACAAGTCTTTGAAAACTAAATCAGCATCAGTTTGCTCACCACCAATGTTGTGCTGTCCAAGATTTAGTCGATGACCTCCCACACAAAAATGTTGTGCAAAAGGATTTTGATATGGATTTTTGTCATTTTATTTATAAAGTAGCTATTTTATCACTATTTCATAAAGGGGTGTCTGGTATTTGGGGATACTGAGCTGCTATATATATATATATATATATATATAAGAAATATGTTAAAAATATGTGGTTTAACACTCTAAGGTTTTTTTGAAATAAAAGAAGGACCTTGAACACCAGATCCCTGCCTCCTGATGAAGTGTCCCAGAGTGGACATGTAGCGCTGGGGTAGTATGTTGTGGTCTTTCACAGCTCTGATGCCTTGAATCTCTACATGTTTATTCTTGGCTTATTTGAGTGCTTATTTATTGTGGTTTTGCTGTAGTTGTAGTTGTCCACTAGGTGGATTTGTTGTTAGGAGGAAATAAGTGCTGTTAAAGATGTGAAATTCACCATTCTCAGGTGAAATTCCACCATTTAGGGTGATACTATGATGTTTTTAGGCAAAATTCCACCGTTTGAAGCGAAATTTGCCTTATCTTTTAACATGTGTCTATAGTGGAGTGATTTGACTAAGTCAGTTTACATTGTTGTCTGTCAGGATTTTGTGGTTCAGCAAGGCAACTGTGGGTATACTGGGGATTGAATGGTCAGGTGACTCATTTGGAAGAATCAGAATACAGGATTTTCAGAACCCATGTTATAACAGGAATTAATTAGACTGGTGGTACATGATCTAGATTTTTGGAAGCCATGCTGAGTTGCAGTCCATAAATCTCTGGCTGACATAAATATTTCAGTTCCTATTTGATGATATACTCAGTTATTTTTCAGTGACGGATGTGAGGCTAACTGGACTATAGTTTGCAGTTTTACTTCTGTTACCCCGTTTACAGTCACATGGTGCAAACATGTGTACAAGCAGGATCCTATTGAAAGTAAGATATTGCATCTCAGCTGGACTGGGTAATTGCTTTGTAAAAATGCGTAAAAGCAGGACCCAACTGATAATGAGATACTGTATCTTAGCTGGGCAATCCTGAGTAAATACACTGTAAAAATTGGTAACAGCAGGATCCCACCGAAAATGACATAGTGCATCTTGGCTGGCTATCCTGAGTAAATAAATTACAAAAAATGTATAAAAGCAGGACCCCACTGAAAATGAGGTATTTATCTCAGTTGATCTATCCTGAGAAAATACATTGAAAAAATGGGTAAATACAGGACCGAACTGAAAATTAGATACTGCGGGCTGGATATTCAAACTGCGCTATTCTGTGGTGCAAGCCCTTGCACTGCACAAAATAGTTGCGCTGGGGTATGGCCAGGGCGATATTCAAAGGAGTTGCGCTATTGAGCAACTCCTTTGAATATCTCCACCCCCGGCCACAGCCACTGTGCATGACACAGTGGAACTTGCGCCACTGCAAGTGGTCAGAGTGGAGCATTCAAGTTGCAGTGGCGCAAGTACCATTGCGCCATGTGCAAATTTCCCATATTCAAAAGGTGACATGCAAATGGGGCCATAATTCATGCAAGGCGAGGGGGGCCATTGCATCATTTATATTCCCATTTGCATGCGCCATATTAGCATGCAGGTGTGCCGATCCCCGAGGACTTACGCCTGGCGCCCTGCCAGACAGCAGCCATCGGGGACCAATGCCCCATGCAGCCTGATCGTAGGCATAAGTGTAAAAATCCCCCTCCCCCTGACTGGCCCGATCACGGACATAAGTTTACATAAACCCCACCCCCACCTAGCGATCGTGAGCAAAAGTGTAAAATCAAACCACCCCACCAGCCCAATCACGGGCAAAAGTGTAAAATCAAACCCCTCCACAAGCCCGATCGCGGGCAAAAGTGTAAAATAAAACCCACCACCCACCAGCCCGATTGTGGGCTGCAAAGTGTTCAAACCCCTCCCCAAGAACATATCCCTGGTGGTCCAGTGGACTTCGAAGCCCAATTGTGGGCTGCAAAGTGTTCAAACACCCCCCCAGGACCACCTACCCTGATGATCTAGTGTCCCCCACCCCACCAACCATAGCCACACCGCTCCCCCTTCCAGCAGGCGGGTGGCAGCATCACCACCTGCGCCCGCCGCCACCGGCGACTGCCCGATGAGGGCCCTGCGCCATTAGTGCAGAGCAAGAGCCAATGGGCATGCAGCCGCATACCGTACAAGGCAGTTCAGATATGCGAATGAATGAATTCATTCATTCACATATCTGACTGCCTTCACCTCAGTATAAGCTGCATGCCATTGGCTCTTGCCTGCACCAATGGCATGCAGCCCTACCGGGCAGTCAGTCGGGCGGGCGTGACGGGCGGTCGGCGGGTGGATGCTGCCGCCCACCGCTGACGGGGAGCAGGGTGGTGGGGCTCGTGGGTGGTGGGTGGGGCCACTAGATCACCAGGGTAGGTGGTCCTTGGGGGGTGTTTGAACACTTTGCAGCCCGCGATCGGGCTTCTAGGTTCACTGGACCACCAGGGATATGTTCTTTGGGGAGGTGTTTGAACACTTTTGCAGCCCGCGATCGGGCTGGTGGGGGTGGGTTTTATTGTATACCTTTGCCCGTGATCGGGCTGGTGGGGGGTTGATTTACACTTTGCCCATGATCGAGCTAATGGGGAGTGGGGGCTTATGTAAACTTATGCCTGTGATAGGGCCATCGGGGAGGGTGTGCTATATGCCCGCGATTGGGCTGCAGGGGGGCACAGGGAGTAATGAGGGCACCCACAGGTGGCAGCTACTGTGTTGGCGCCTGCAATGCGGCAGCTCACCTGTGGGTGGCCCTCGACTTCTCCTTTTTTTTTGCTCAAAGTTGTGCAGGCGCAGGTTGGGGGTTGCGCCTGCACAACTCTGCACAGCCCGCTGAATATCGGGCTGTGCAGTTTATGCATGGTTCCTCCCCCTCTGGTTCAGCATGCCTTCATTAGCATTGCTCTGTTTCTCAGCTTGACTTGGGGCACGCAACTGCCTCCTGCTGAATATGGCAGAATGGCGCAATTTCGGACTTGTGCAGGTGCAACCCTATTTCGCATGGTGCAACCCTTTTGAATATCCAGCCCTGCATCTCCACTGGGCTATTGCATCTACATACACTGAAACAACTGGTAAAAAAATAAGACCACACTGAGAATTATCTTTTGCATCTTACCTGGCCTACCCTGGGTAAATATATAGTAATAAAGGCTAAAACCAGGAAGGACCACACCGAAAATGAGATACAGTATTGCATCTCATATGCTCTGTCCTAGACAAAAGACAATGTAAAAACATATAATTGCAGAACCTCACTGAAAAGGAAATATTGCATCTCAGCATGTCTGTCCTGGGAAAAGTACACAAAAACACTGCATATAAACAGGACTGAACATGAGATATTGTATCTCAGCTATGGCATCCTGGTAAATGCAGTGTCAAAATGTGTAAATCCAGCACCCTCATTGAAATGACATACTTCATCTTAGTTCACATATAGTGTGTAAATCCATGGTATTACATCTCAGCTGGACTGTATTTTAACCTTTGAGTTTTTTTTCTATTACTCTGATGTAAGTCTGAAATTTTAATATCACACTAATATAACAAATAAATTAAAACCCAGCTCACACTTCAATTCTCTGTCACTTATCAGGTAAATGCATTAGCAGCCATTTTGGCTCTGACCAGAGTTTGTTCATTTTACAAACTGGTCCCCGTTCATTTCAACATTGTGAGCAATCACCAAGACTGATAGATGGCATCAAATGTTTCATTCTGCACTTTAAACGTAGACTTGTTCTCCAGCTGTAATTTATGTAATGTCTTCTTTGTAGTGTCTTTGGAGTCATCGGTTAGCTGAAGAACGACAGCCAAGGTCATTTTTTTCACCATATAGGGGTTTCAGTGCACTTGTGTGACCTCGGTCCAGGTTCACACCACTGTCTGGTGACTGTACAAGGCCCACCAGGTTGAGGGTGATGAGTTTGTTCTTTCTCCTGTGATAGGGTGATTCATCCAAGAAACAAGTAATAATAGCACAGTGCCTCCACCCAGAGAGAATAAGTGGGCCAGACATTGTGTGCAGTACCCCCCATGGGATGCAGTACCTACCAACCTCCCTACACTGGACTGGACCACCCCCAGGGAACCACTAAGACAGTTGTTACCTTCACCAATAAACACTTCAATCAGATGATACAAATTGGACGCACACACAGCAGTGAAATTCAACAAATTGACAGTACTTTATTTAAACGGAAGATGGAAGAAAAGGAGGGGTTAGACAATTGCAAGTCAAATTTAACACACCCACCCTATAGAAATGCCCCATGGGAGAATTTGTACTATGGGCTACTACCACCGTCTCAAGTTCCAGACAGTTGATAAACATCCACCTAATTAAGGGGAATAATGAAGAGAATTATATTACACAGGGTACAGTAACTTTTCAGCTGTACGATAGTAAAACTACAGTTTCAAGTACGACACAAATACAAATGACTCTGGGTACCCAGAAATTACACTAGAGTCCCAGTGCAGGCCTGGTAGCTGCATTGCCTGGATTTTTTCAGTGGTGCAAGTAATGAAATTAGCAAGCTTGCAATTTAATTCTCCCGGCTCCAACAGGCCATAGTGTGCCAGCACAATTTAAGGAACTTGAAATACAACAGGAAAATGCTTGAAACACAACTGTAATCCAAATGCAGTAATGGTAATCAAAAATTGGAAAAGTACAAAGGCCCCAGTCAGCAGTGCCAGCACTCAGGTGACCCATGGATGCAGCAGTTCAATCAATATGGGGAACAGCACATGGCAGCAGGTCAGGCAGCAATCAGGAACAGGCCCCAGTTATATGGAAAATAAATGCTTTGGACTCTTTTAGACATTCTGCAGCAGCACAGCTCTTCTGGCTTACACCTCTCGGAGTACAGCCCTTCTAGCTCAGTTCTCAGTCACAGCAGCACTTCATAGCGGCTTCCCCATTCCCAAGGAGCCCAATCACCAGGAGCTACCCCCACAGTCTGATTCCATTCTGAATTGAGACTACTCATGTACTCAGGGCACACACCCCATGGGTCACTTTTCCCCAATCCTCCCCACTACATAAGGACTTCCTTGGCTCCAGAGCAACTTGGGTAGGATGCAGGTCTCTGTCACGGCTCTGTACAGCTCAGCATCTTTGATATACAGCAATGACCCACAGGTTCACACTCTCAGCAGTTTTCACTCCCGTGTGTGTGTCCAGTTTGTATCACCTGAGGGCTCGCATAATTGTTGGCCTAGCTAAGCCTCTCACTTGGTCTCACTAGCAGCAGGTCTGAAACTCTCCTTGTTCCTCTCAGACTACCATGAGCTCCTCGAGAGGCCAGAATCTCCTTTCTCACAATTCAAGTTTCCCATTGGATAGGCAGGGCTTTCCATCAGTCCTTCTGCCTGTCCTGCCCTCTAACTGGCCTCAGTAGCCCGCCAGTACAGTGGGGAGAGTTCAATTGACTCATCATCTCAACGATCCCTTGCTTTGTTCACTGCGGCTTTCTGTCTCTCTGATTGGATGGCTGCCAGGGTTGAGGGTCATCAAAGTGCTACCCAAATGATCAAAATACTTTTTTTTTAATTTAAAGAGCCACTGAAGGTACTAAACAATCCTTTTTTAGGGAGAAATGTGGAGTGTGAAAGGCAGGGCAGGCAATCCAGGTCAGACTGGAAATCAATTAGGCTGCTCGAATTTTAGAATGTGCTTTGCTGTGTCACCTAGCATGATACTTATTTTTCTCTAATAATGGTAACTAAAAACACAAATCCATTTTGAAAAACACTTTATTTAATTTAATTCAAAACAACAGCACAGTGCAGCTGATCACTTTAGCTGTACTACAGTGCCTTATATTATTTACATGCTAGCTAGTAAGGCGTCTCAGTATGGCATGGTATGGTGTGTTACCATCTGTTGTGGTCAATTTCTCTATCCCAATCCAATCCATAAACAAAAACAGTGCAGAAGATATGTCAGTTAAGCAGATGGTTAAAAAAGCCAAAACATTTTTATACTATTGTAACCCCTAGGTGGCGCTATCCCAAGGGATACTACCCCTGCCTGCATGACTAAGTGCAGGTTGAGGGGTCTGAGTTCTGTGAACAGGTACCTCCATCTGGAGGACAGGGTGAATGGTAGCATAGCTGCTCTGGGTACAGCCCTCCGGGACACTGATACCCCCCCATTCCTCTAGTGGCCTGTACTGATCAGCAATAAGACAATCATAATTATCACAGGTATGCAATGTTAACCCCACTTTTGTCACACTTACCACCAGGGCTGGATCAGCTACAATGGCCCTGGAGACCCACTGCAAAACAAGACCTGTAATGGAGAAAGGCAATAGCAACACAGTATCCCCACCACAAAGGTACACAGCAGCCAGTGTAAATGCAAAAAGATTTAGATCTGATTTATTGGGAGATGTGAACAAGGGAGGGGCAGTAATCTGGTGTTTGATTCTGGATCTGATTTAATCAGGCTAAGCATGCATGCCTCCAAGAGTCCCTCTAACACAGTCACACACACTCTGGGTACCCAGTTGGTCTGCAGGCTTCCCAGAAGTATTGCCCGGGGTAGGCCAGCATTACAGCTGTTGTTGGAGCCCTTAGAAAGGAAAAACAGAACATGCACTTTAACCCACAATTTGTATTCCGGAGCCGGAGGGTTCAGTTCGTAAGGATCAATCAAAACAATTAAATCAGGTGACACACTTCGATTTGAGCTTTGTTGCAGGGAGCTACCCTGATGTTTACTCATGCTACCCAGACCAGGATGCAGGATTGACGAAATGGAGACCTCAGGATGAAGTGCTGGTTTGCCAGGAGAAGCAGAGCCCACACGATGCACCGTGGTGTCATTCCTCTTTATTGATGTTGAGCAGGGAGCTGAATCCCCAGGCAGGTCTCTCGCCAGGTATAACTCTGCAGTATGAACGGCATTCTAGGCTGAGATGGTGAGGCCCAGACCAGGTGAAAACATTCAGATACAGTCCGGTAACTTGCTGGATGCATCCTCCAGTTAGCGTGACACAATCAGCAAGGTGGGGAAACAAACTGCGACCCACTTTCCACATTCAGAACAATTATAGTAAAGGCAGGTAGATACCACAGTTCAGATGACAGTCTGGTTGCAATGAACAGTGTCTCTGTGCAAACCGTACAGTCTGCGGTTGTCTCAAGTCCTGACAGGCCGATCGCACCAAGGTAAATCTTCGGTACACACCAGACGAATTTCACTTTGTCACAATTCAGGATTCTGGTCACAATCACAGCTAATTTGGATAAAGTCCGAGATATTAATGCAGACTTCTTCAGTTGAGAAGATGGTAGCAGGCAGGCCAGATACAGCCTTTCCATCGATTCCCCCATGCTACTAGGCAGGAGCAGCTGCTCGAATTACTTGAGCTGTTCACTCTCTCAACTCCAACTATACACTGACTTACTGCTGCAGGCAGCTCTGGGACTTTTCAGTGATCCAAAGGGTTCAGTTGGTTGATCCATCTGTCTGTCACAGTTATAGCTCCCCCTCTAGGTTCATTTAAGCACCAAAGGGCAAAAACTACAATTCCTAGAGAAATTCACTCCCACAAGACCTCTGGGGACAGGCTCCATTTTAGGGTCCCCAAAGGTACTGATTGGTCCAAACTGGCAGTCCAGAACCAAGATGGTGGTGATTAGCAGAAAGTCCAAGCTGCAAAGGAAGGCAGGTTAGACAAACTACGATACTATTATTATTAAAGCAGATACTCAGCAGACAATCACAGATCCTTGTAAAGCTCCCTCTGCACAATTAACGATGGCAGAATGAAGTGGCTGTATTGCAGCCCAGGCGGGACTCGAGCCTGAAACTACCTGGCCCCAACCCAGATTAATTATACACTACAAAAATGACAGCGCTTAAAGAGACAGGCACAGAGGCTAATATTGCACTCACATGCAAGCACTTTTAAATGTTAGAACACAGAGCACCAACCTGCCAGTGGGCATTAGGTATGCCCAGGAACCCAGGAAGAAAATTTAGGAACCCCCATTTGTTGGGGAGGGGGGGGGTTACACTATTCTTAATACAGTTCTTTTGTCTTTTATCTCCATACCCCTCAACCACTTATTGCAACCAGATGCCATTTGGTCAGGTACTGTCAGATTCAGTATAAGAACGATATTTTACCTTTTTTTTCACTTTACTTTATTTCTCTTTATTCAAATATGACTTTTAAACTAAATTTTATAACAATGACATATTGGGTACATATCAGGTGAACATGCAATGCTACTAGTAGTGCTACCTCTGAGCTGCCCACAATTCCAAGCCAATTCAAGTAGAAGCCACAGCATACAAACAAGGTTGGCTTTTGTTAATACACTTTTTGTGTTTGCTTGCATGCATGTGCAAGAGACACATTGCGTCAGCTTTCTTTACAAAGGGGTTGTGGAGGCATGGCAGTGTTGTGCCGAATGGCAGCAGCCCATTCAGGGTCTGGTCTCTGCCTGCCAATAGAGAAGCATGCCCTGGATCACCACAGTTAACAAGCAGGCCACTACATCAAAGGAATTGAACTGCTGCAATCAGGGAGCGCCCCATCAGTACGCAATCAGCTGTTTGGTACGCTCCTTGACTGCAGCAGCCAATTACACAGCTCCATGGTGACAGGCGATGGCTTCTCCAACGGCCTCACAAAGCCGATGGAAAGCCACTGACCACCATTCAGTGTGCCTTCCTGCTGAAAAAGCAGACGGGGTAGCCCACTCCCTGTTGGCATAATGCTCCCCCCACTAATTTCTTAGGTTCCAACAGGGGTGCCCAATCCCCCTGTCGGCATGCCCTTTTCTTCTTAATTTTGCTGACGGGGGGAGCCCACTCCCCGTCAGCATAATGCTTCCCCCCTTCAATTACTTCTATGCCGAGGGGGGTGCCCAATCCCCCTCGGCTCTTGTTTCCCCTCCCGACCCCAGCATGTGATAGGTGTTGACGGGGGTGCCCAATCCCCCATCAGCTACAGCACCCCCCAAACAGTCAGGTGGCATGCTGGGAGCCCACCCAGCGTGCCCAAACAAAATGTCCCTGTAAAAAAGAAAACCTTCCCGCAATGTTTTTTTAAAAATTTTAAATAAACCTGTAAAGTAAAAAATGGTCCCTCGTGGATTCCTCCCCCAACCCGTGCCCACCTTCTGTGTACCCCACCTCCCCACACCCCCCTCATCCCATACTTACCTCCGGAGTCCAGTGTGACGATCTTCGGTGGACCGGGAACACGTCTGCACTCTTCAAAGCCGACCTCGAACTGAGGACGTGCCGGTAAGCTGTATAATGGAATAAATATGTTTTTTTTCAAATTTGATGCATATCTCAGGCATTTTTTGGAATTTTTCCAACAAATTTTCAACAACGTTTTTTTGGTACCCCACCTCATGAATTCTGTCACTGTCATTTTGTTAATCGGCCCCGAAAGGTGATTTCGTGGTCACTGAGTGGAATCACCTTTTGGGACCGATTTACAAAATGACAGTGTCCCATTTTGTGAGGTAAGCCCCTAAAAACCCTATGTTGAAAATTTGGTGAAAAAATTCCCAAAAATTACTGTTTTACTAGCATGCATTGCTCTGTTCCTACACACTCTCGTAAATTCGTGAATTTTCAATATTTTCACTCCAAATTTTCAACATTGCCATTTTATCACACCTCCTTATGAACAGTACAACTGTCATTTTTCACATTTCACCCGATATGTGTTTTCGGACATGTAGCGTACAATGGCGTGGTCAGTGTGTGAAATCAATGTTCAGGACAGATTAAGAAAATCACAGTGACGCTGTTCATGAGCAGAGGTCTTAAACTGGCTATGTTGAAAATTTGGTGAAAAAATTCCTAAAAATGACTGTGTTACGAGTATACATTGTGTAATTTCCATGCACCCTCGTACGATCACAAATTTGTAATCTTTTCAGTCCAGATTTTCAACATTGGCATTTTTCCACACCTTCTTATGAACAGTACAGCTGTCATTTTTCACAACCTGGCAGAAATGTGTTTTCGCACTTCCGGCGCAGAATAGCACGGTTGCTATGGAAAATCAGTGTTCGGGATAGATTAAGAACATCACAGTGACATTGTTCATGAGCGAAGGTCCCAAAATGCCTGTTTTGAAACTCTGCTGTAAAAAATTCCCAAACTGATTACATTACGTGTGTACTTTGTGCAGTTTCTACGCACACTCATGACTTCACCATTTTTTTTTTATATATTTTTTCTAGATTTTCAACATTGCCATTTTTTTACACCTCCTCATGAATTGTACAGCTGTCATTTTTCACATCCTGTTCGAAATGGGTTTTCACACCTGTGGCGCCAAATGCTGCACTCGCTGTGCAAAATCACCTTTCGGCTAACAAACTGATAGTGTCTCTGTTCATGCAGTGGGATCACAAAGAGCCCATGTTGAAAACTTGGAGGAAAAATACCAAGAAATGCCTAGGGTGTTAGGGTTTTCAACCATAATGCCCTACAGGTGTCAGGGATGCGACTTGGGATTGTCAACAGTAATGCTCATGCCATTCTACCCCCACCCACACCCTGCAGCAAGTGACAGGCTTCAAGGTGTGCCTTGGACTCTTTGGCCCCAGAATCCATCCCATTATCCTATACTGCACCCAATTCGGCATATTTCCTTATGGAATGAGATGAGTAAAGCCTGAATGCCCAAGGCACACCTCGACACTTGTCAGTGTCTGCAGGGTAGGGTGAAGGGAAATGTCGTAACCGTTATGGGCAGTGACCCAAAGGCACACTCCAGTGCCTGTCCATCTCTGCAGGATGGGGGTGGGTTTGGCGTCATTTCAGTACTTCACTGCCATTCCTATACTGCATGGGCCCAATTCTCATAGGGGCCTGCGTCTGGCACAAGCTGCAGCAAGCAGCACCTTGCACCAGTGCCTGGTGCAGCAGGGACCCTGCACTTGATTCAGGTGCAGGAGGGGTCCTAGCGGCTAAGTTCCCATGCTAGCACTGACTGGAACCCTGCGGCAAACCCCTGGCACACTGCACAGGTCTACTGCAGGCCACAAGAGACTAACACAGGACCCCCTGTCCCACTAGCTAATGGGCAAGTGGATCCAACCTGGTGTGTCGAAGTCCCCCCACCATGTTTGGTGCAATTGGTGCCAGGCCATGGAGGTGAGTGGTGGGATGTGCTGGGCACTGGGGAGCAGTCTGGACTGGTGTAAGGAGGGTTTGGATACCACCTGCTGGGGAATGGGTGGGCACTGTACTACCATACATTTGTGCTGCAATAGCACTGATGGGGCAGGCATTGGTGATTGGGAGAGCCACATCAGGACGGGAGTACCAACATGGTACATACGTGGCATCGGGGAGCTGTGAGGAGTGCCATTGGTCCACTAGGACGGGGGCCACACATACAGGGCTACACACTCTGTGGTGTATGGTGGGTGGACCTTCACCCATGGTGTGCTGCACACAGGAATGTCACCCAGGGGAGAATGTCTAAATCCCCATACAGCTGCCCTGGCTGGTCTAAGGACACTTAGAAATTCTCCTGCCAGATGATGTCTGTCAATCGCAGGATGCAGTTTGCATCAGAAGCAGTCCCCCTACTGCCATGCCACAGCGCATTGCAGGTGCAAGCCCTGTTTGGAGCAGGTGGACTATGGTCAGCGCAGGCCACCTTTCTGAATCACATGGAGGGCAATCATAGATGCAAAGTGCACCTTGGACCATATCTGTTCACTGCAGGCACCTTGCGTCCTACACAGGGCTTTGAGAATTGGGGCCCCATCTATCTAACTCCTGCACTTCTACTACTAATGCCAGCAAGCAACCATCTGGCATTGACAAATACTTGTGTAGTAAGCTGTGGCCAATATGAGGCTCATAGGTGACCAGCGAGAAGCTCATTAATTAGGAACAGACTGCATCTCTTTTTTAATGTCTTTATACGTGACATTGCAGAGGGACTGGAAGGAAAAGTATGCATCTTTGCAGATGACACAAACATCTGCAGCAGTGTTGATACACAAGGAGGTGTAGAAAGGATGAGAACGGACTTGGCAAGGTTGGAGGAATTGACAGAAGTATGGTAGCTTGGATTCAATGCAAGGAACTGCAAAGTAATACACCTGGAAAACAAAAACCCAGGGCAAGATTATACAATTGGGGGGGTAGTAACAACAAGAAAAATGGAAAGGGACCTGGGAGTAATCCTATCAGATGACCTTAAGGTTAGAGAGCAATTTGAGAAGGCAGTAGGAAGGGCTGGGGGGATACTGGGATGTATAGGGAGAGGCATCACCAGCAGAAAACAGGAACTTGTTATCCCTCTGTACAGGCACTTGGTGATAGCTCCATCTGGAGTACTGCATCCAGTTCTGGAGACCCCATCTCCACAAGGACATAGACAGGATGGAGGCTGTCCAGAGGAGGACAACTAAAATGGTGCAGGATCTGCAAGAGAAGCCATATGAGAAGAGACTTAAGGAGCTTAATATTTCTTTTTTTTTCATTTTTATTTTTATTAAATGGGTTAGACCATTGAGTAAAACTCATTTAAAATGGTGACCCTTGGTCGTACAAAGTTTGGTTACAACAAATATATAAAACAGAAAAAGAAACAAAACATTCATACAAACTAAAAGAAACAATACAACTTATTTAACCACAACAATTCTTCCTTTGCCCTGAAAGTGTTTCCAAATACCAGGTTTTAACAGCATTGCATGAAGGTGTTCTTTGTCCACACAATCGAAATCTTACAGGAATCATATTCCAAAATCTAGGAACAAACTGACTAAAAAAAAATCAGAATGTTTAGTTTTCAGTCTAGGTATAACCAGCTCCCTATATATAATATGTATACCCTTGAGGAAAGGAGAGAGAGGGGGTACATGATAGAAACTTTTAAGTACCTCAGAGGAATCAACAAAATCCAAGAGGGTAGCATCTTTCAGAAAAAGAGATGAGCAAAAACAAGGGGACACAATTTGAAGATAGAGGGGGGACAGCTCAGAGGCAATGTGAGGAAGTATTTTTTCACAGAGAGGGTGGTGGACCATGGAGCAGCCTTCCTGAGGAGAATGGGCCCTAAAGCTGTGGGAGAATGTATGGACAGACATAAGTCAATTCTTGTGGGGGTAGAAAGAAATAGGCTGTTGGTTAACTAGGATCTGCAGTTTATCCTGAATGTAGGGAAATGGGCAGACTAAGCGGGCCAAGCAGTCCTTATCTGCTGTCAAAGTCTATGTTTCTATCTCTCCTGTCTGTAAGCTCAGCCCAGGCTAATTACAAAGACTTTATCACACTTCTTATGAGTCTTTCTTAAACATGTTTTGTCTGTTTACAGGAGTGCATCTGATTTAAGGTCAAAATCAAAAGCTAATAGTTATAGTAGCAGAGTCCCCACCACGCACATACACATACACATGCCCAGAAAAGCTGCTTAAAAGCTTGCAAGTCATTCAAATCAATTCCATTTTCTTTCTTAGTTGGGGTTCAGTGCCAACAACTGTAAAATCATGTACATAGGGCATAGGAACACTGATACTCAGTATAGGATGACAGGAGGTACTGATACTCACTAGACATGAAAGGGTCCTCGAGGTTATTATATAAGAGGATCTCAACATGACAGTACAGTGTGACAAGGCTATGGGCAGGGCAAATTGGATTCTGGGGTGCACAAGGAGTGTCATCTCCAGTAGGAGGAGGAGGCATGCTGTGCTGCCATGATATCACTCCCTGGTATATCCCCAGCTGGAGTACTGTGTCCAGTTTTAGAGCCCACGCTTCAGAAAGGACATAAGGTGCAGATTTTCCAGAGGAGGGCAGGGTTTTCACAGGAATCCCTACAAGGCAAGGCTGAAGAATCTCAACATGTAAACTCTGGAAGAGAGGAGGACAAGAGGTGACATGATCAAGAACTGCAAAGTACCTCACAGGGGTAAACCAGGTACAATTGGGGAGTTTCCTTTAAATGAGAATGACTACCCAAACCAAGGGCCATACAATGAAGTTGGGAGGGAGGAGTTCAGGATAGATGTGAAGAAATATTTCTTTACTGAAAGGGTGGTAGACACCTTGAACAGACTGCCGGGAGAAGTGGTGGAAGCTAAAATGGTAAGAGGCATGAAGCATGCATGGGATAAACATAGGAGTATATTAGTAAAAGGGGAAGGACGGGGTCAACAGAGATCAATAGGGCTATGGAGGTGGAGTAGATTCAAGTTCATTGCAGGAAAAATCCATTGAGCAAGCTCATTCACAAGGAGGTCCTGATGGATGCAGGCAGAATAAGACATGCAATAACATATACAGGCAGGAGTTACAAGTAGGTAGAGAACACCTGGGCAGATTGGGTGGGCTGAGCGGTCCTGTTCTGCTGACAAATTCTATGTTTGCTTGCATGCATGTGCAAGAAACGTAGTGCCACCATATGAATTTTCATAAGTGTGCCACCCCGCTTCCAGTGCCCTGCTCCTTCTTGCAGGTGCGGCCTCACTGCACCAATAAATGTCCAAGCTGTCTATGACAGCAATTCAGATGCAGTGGCATACAGGCGAAAGCAAAAGACCGCTACAATCAGCGGTTGTAACGTGTCGGCAATTTGCATACTGTCGTCGGCAGGCAATTTACATACTGCCGTCAGCAGTATGCAGATTGCCTACATGTCAGCACTGCATCTGAGCAACTGTTATAGATAGCTCCATTTTTTTCTTGCCCCTCCCAACAAACACCCACATAGCACTCTGGGAGCCCATCCCACCATGCTCATGCACTCCCCCCTGCACACTGTATGGCCAACGGGGGTGCCCAGTCCCCTGTCAGCTCCACTGCCCCCCCAAACAGACTTCCAGGCGCCATGCTGGGAGCCCACCCCAGCATGGCAAAAGTCTCTATGGCCAACGGGGGTGCCCAATCCTCCATCGGCTCCACTGCCCCCCCAAACAAGCTTCCAGCTGCCTAGCTGGGAGCCCACCCCAGTGTGACAAAAGTCCTGCTTTGTCTTCCTAAAAAAGAAAAAAAAATAACACCTGTAAAAAAAAAATGGTCCCTCATTGACCATCTTCCCCCTTCCCCCAACCCACACCCACCCTCTGCGCACCCACCTCCCCACAAACCTCCTGACCCCATACTTACCTCCGGAGCCCAGCGAGATGATCTTCGGTGGACTGAGAACACATCTGCACTCTTCAAAATCAACTGCAAACTGAAGAAATGATGGTAAGCTGTATAATGGCATATACTGTATGTTTTTTTTCAACTTTAGTGCATATCTCGGCCATTTTTGAGAATTATTTTTCCAAATTTTCAACATGGGGTTTTTGGGGCTCTACCTCATGAATTCAGTCACTGTCATTTTGTTATTCGGTCCCGAAAGGTGATTTTGTGATCACTGCATGAAACCACCTTTTTTGGACTGATTAATGAAATGACAGTGTCACAGTTCATGAGGTAGGCCCCCAAATACCACATGTTGAAAGTTTGATGAAAAAATTCCCCAAAATGACTGTTTTAAGAGCGTGCGTTGCACAGTTCCTAATCACGCTTGTAACTCTGAGAATTTTTAATATTTTCACTCCAGATTTTCAACATGTACAATTTACCACACCTCCTTATGAAAAGTACAGCTGTCATTTTTCATACCTCACCCAAAATATGTTTTCACACATGTATCGCACATTGGTGTAGTCGGTGTGCAAAATCAATGTTTGGGACACATTACGAAGATCACTGTTCATGAGCAGAGGTGGTAAAATGGCTATGTTTAAAATTTGATGACAAATGTCCATAAAATGACTGTGTTACAAGCATCCATTGTGCAATTTTCACACACCCTCGTAAGTTCACGAACTTGTGAACAGTACAGCAGTCATTTTTCACACCTAGCCGAAATGTGCTTTCGCAATTCTGGCGCAGAATAGTACGTTTGCTGTAGGAAATTAGTGTTCAGGACAGATTAAGAAAATCACAGTGACACTGTTCATGAGCGGAGGTCCCAAATGCCTATGTTGAAAATCTGCTGTAAAAAATCCACAAACTAATTACAATACGGGTGTGCATTGCGCAGTTTCTATGCATGCTCATGACTTCACCAATTTTTGTATATTTTCACTCCAGATTTTCAACAGTGCCATTTTTTACACCTTTTCATTAACAGTACACCTGTCACTTTTCACATCCTAAAAAAATGTGTCTTCGCACCTGTGATGCCAAATGGCACAGTCACTCTGCAAAATCACCTTTCGCCTAAAGAACTGATAGTGTCACTGTTCATGTGGTGGGGTCACAAAAAGCTCATTTGGAAAACTTGGAGTAAAAATACCAAGAAACGCCCAGGGCATTAGAGTTTTTGACCATAATGCCCTACCCTGTAGGGACTGACAGGTGTCAGGGGTGTGACTTAGGATTGTCGACAATAATGCTCATGCCATTCCACCCCCACCCCCACCGTGCAGCCAGTAATAGGCATCGAGGTGCAGCTGGGACTGTTTGCTCCCAAAGTTCACCCCATTCTCCTATACTGCACCCATTTCAGTGTATTTCTTTATGGAATGAGGTAAATGTAAAGCCCAAACACCCCAAGGCACACCTCAGCACTTGTCAGTGTCTGAAGGGTAGGGTGAGGTGAAATGTCATGACCATCATGGGCGACAGCCCAGAGGCACACCCCAATGCCTGTCCATCTCTGCAGGGTGAGGGTGGAGTGGGCATCAGTTCAATACTTCAATGCCATTCCTATACTGCATCTCTCTCTAACTCCTGCACTTCAACAGCTAATGCCAGCAAGCAAACATTCAGCATTGACAAATGTTTGTTTTGAACTGTGGCTTCTATTCAAGGACAGCTTCTAATTGAGGACAGATTTGAATTGATGAAATACAGCACTTGAATCGGTGGAGAAAATGTACTCTGTTTACATTAGTGTGCATTAGAAATATTTCTTATAGCTCGCCAAGCTGCAAAAGATTTAAATTTATTACTCTTTCTGCCTCAAATTGTTCTTCAGTGCTATTTATCTCTCATGCTGCCTACTATTAGGTATGGCCAGAGATCCATATCGTAGACAGCACTGCACAAAAGCAAAGAAGCTAACAAGCACTTCTAAAAAAATATTTATGTCCAAGACTGAAACAGTAAGAAAAAAAAATGCACTGCAGTTTTTTCCTGACCGTAATATGTTTGTGTTATTTGAGACATAAGGTGCCCTGAGCCTCTGAGGAAGGGCACCATAAAAGTACTACTACTACTACTACTATAGAAGCTACAAACATGTGAAACTTTCAGTAGCAGGCCTTAGAGTCTATCCAGTCTGTTCCATCCAGAGCTCATGCATTTGTGTTATATGGTGCTCTGCCTGTCCTCCCCTAATAGTCATACCCTCCCTTTAACTTTATCCCACCCCCTTTTAAATCTCCCACATTTTCTGGTTTATTACCTTTTCCAGTAACCTGTTCCATGCTGGCACCACTCTCTCCTTGAAGAAGTGCCTTCTGGCCTCCTTCTGGAACCTTCCTCCTGCCAGACTGCAACGGTGTCCCCTCGTGTTCTTGTTATTGCTGATCCTACAAAGATCCCCAAAGTTGACCACATTTATACTTTTGAGGAGCTTGAAGGTCTCTGTTACGTCCCCTCATTCCCTTCTATCCTTGAGTGAGTATATGTTATGGTTCCCCAGCTTCTGCACATTCAAGAAACTCTTCTGGCTTTGAATTATTTTCTCTGTACCGCCTCAAGCAGGTTGATGTCATTTTCATGGCTGTGGGCATAGCCCAGCAGCCATTTTGCATTCAGAAAAGGGCTGATGTCATTTTTGCTACCATACAACATGATAAACTATTAAAAATAGATTCCTCCACTGAAGTCTCATTACTAATCTGCCTGTGTGTGTATTTATTTATTTATTTAGTTTTTGTTTACCGGGTAAGTGCACTAGACAACAAGCATCATCCATTTTCAGGCACAACCCAGGAGAGTTACAGATAAGATCAGCACATCATATCATAACATGAGAGGTCACATTTAGCAAACAACACAAACAAAAATCAGTGGGGTTACAGGCTTGTCACATTGCATACAATGAGTGGACCAGAGAACAAGAATTATATAGAGTACAAAGATGCAAAACAGGCATTTGTTACAGAAGAGAGAACCTATCCCATGTAAGTACTGAGGGCACATAAAGGGCAACAGAAAGGAGACCATCCCCCAGAGGACTAATGGGGAGAGGGAGGCAAACACCCCCGCATTATGGATCTTAGGGCAGTGAGCTGGAGCAGGAGAGCCCTAGAAGTGCTGAAGGGCCAAGGGGATAGTCAAGGGCCAGTATAGGAAGATGTAGAGCACTATTTTTCCTCTGGCTTGGGGAATTTATTGAGCCCACAGAAAGTTAACTCATTGTCTTCTAGCAGTCATTCTGTGTCAGATTACCAATGGGTAGAACAGACATCATAGAAAACTACTGGAAGTAGAATGGATTAAACATTTCCTGGAGCTTTCTGCATAACAAATAAACTTTGTTGTGCCTTCAGCCCCTATGACACCTCATTAAACCATTTGACACCACCATCCTAAGAGCAGTCATTCTGCTGCTTTGCAGGACATTCCATAGCAAATAGTCCCAGGGAAATGGGCAGACTAGGTGGGCCAAGCGGTCCTTATCTGCCATCAAATTCTACATTTCTATGTTTCCAAATAATACACCAACTTCATTTTCTCAGGCAGGCAGTTCTGGGCTACTGTTTATATTCTACTGAATGTTTTTAACTTGCAATTTGTGACTATAGATGTTTACAACTGAATGATAGTAACCACATTTGCTTCACTTGCAAATAGGTAGGCATGTGTGTGTTTAATTTTTGTTTGACTTAGGTTACACATAGAATCTGATCAGTTCATAACATGCTGTATTGTGATTAAATGAACTGATAAATAGGGGCTTTGGTTTATTTTACAAATTCATTTTTCCTGACCATGGATATACTAAAACAAAAATTTCCCAACAGAATGTTTAAAAATAAGGAGTTTAGCAGTAATTTAGTTGATGTGGTATAAAGAGCTACTCCCTGAAATTACCTGGTTTTGGGGCTGCACAAGCAGAATGGGGCTTCATGGATGGGGAGATCATGGCAGCAGAAGAGGCATAATGGCATTAAAAGCTTAATAGTGTGGATGTAGAGGCACCAATATTTAAGCATGACTTTGGTAGAGGACTAAGTGTGACTTGGGGGGGGGGGATCATCAGGAATTGAGTGAGTCTTGGTATCTTTAGCATAATGGTTTTCTGAACTTCGGCCTTCAATGGGTTAGACTCTGCATCCATCTGTACAGTATGTCACTAAGCCACATGCAGTGGGGTATGGGTAAAAAAAGATCACAAGGCCTTGACCAGAGCTGTAAAATCTAGACTGGGCACAGCTTGTGCAAATATTGCTGATCCACTCACTCCAGATGATCAGGTATGGCTTTTGCCTATCTGGTCTAGTCCTGACAATTCCATTTTCAACCATGCCAAGGAAGGGTTGGAAAACAGCTTTCCAGGAGCAGACCAAATATGTAAAAGTCAGACTGAACAGTGCAGCCAGAGTGATTGGATAAGCAGTAATTGTTCAAGTTGCACCCAGTATGGCCAGTTTGGATTTTTACAGAACTGTCATGGTTCAGGTTTGTCAGTCCAGTTTTTAATCAATCAACCAATCAATCACTCAATCTATCAATCAAACTTTATTTTATACTGAAAGGTATGTGAGCAAAAATGCCTGTTTACACAGATGTCCAGTTAAGCATAAAAAGAGAACAGAACACCAGGTCAAACAATGACATAGTAAAATACAATATAAACTGGTCAAACATAAACAGGTCTAATACAGAGATCTTGAGGGATGTACAGAAGAAAGGGGAAGCAAATAAATAACAGTGACAAATTTACAGCATGGGATATAGTTGGAGGTACAATTCAGGAACATGAACAGTTGGGTGATGCATTGAAAAGAAGAAGTGCAAGTTCTGCAGCACCCAGATCCTGCATGTGGACGAGCATTCCTGTGGTGTGATCTGCCTAAGTCCCAAACACTGGCTCAAGGACTGTGCACCCTGTCAATCCTTCAACCAGGCCACATGTATTAGGCACCAGATAAAGCCTGAAGACCACATGCTGGAGAAGTACTTAGCTTTGATGGAAAAGGAGCTGTAGAATCTGAGGGAAAAATCTTCTCCAATGCCAGAACCCAAAAAGAAGAAACAGAAAAAGGAGAGGCACTGACACTTGAGTGGCCTCCACTTTGGTAAATACCCCTACTGCCAGGTCTCTTGGCGGATCAGACCACGAACTCCCTGCCTGCTTTACTCACGGTGCAGTCGGGACTCTTCTTGGACAACAGAACCCCTATTGTGCTCCTTAGGCTCATATCTTCTTCAGGGTCTATTGCCAGCAGCCAGGTTGATAAGTTACTCCCTGGCCCCACCGAGGAGCACACGGTCAAAGCCGGTAAGGTGGACTCCAGCTCCGCTGCTGTTTGCATGGTCCAGGCCGATAAATTGGATGTTAGCTCTTCTGACATCTGCACAGCCATGGCTGGTAAGTCACTCCCCAGTTGCTCTGGGGACCGCACAGCTGAGGCTGTCCTGTCGGGGTTGCAGGATATTCCCGACGTCGAGTTGAGCCAGCTGCCAAACACGCAATAGCCTTTAGAGGGTTCCTTACTCCCAGTGACCCAACCAGACTCTCCAGGCTTCCCTTAAGATCAAGAGCTGGAGGTGGGTACTAATCTGGAGGTTCCTCCTCCTTTGCTGGGTCAGTATCTTCCTAGTTTATCCACTGAGCCCTGTTGTTAATCCCTCTGGGGACCTTCCTTCATGACCTCCTCAGCCCAAGCCCCTTTGAGCATCCAGGTTCCGCCATCTTGGATGCTGGCTCCTCAGACAACAGCAGGTCTTCTGTCAGGTTCTACTCACACCCTGATGACAAGTGACCCTTCGCCAGGTGACCCTTCACTGGCTTAGGGTACGTCTTGTACTCCAGCCATTCCTCAAACACTAGATGGCCTTCTGTCAGGCCCCCAGGTGCCAAATCTTCTGGTGCCAGACATTCTTGTGCCTGATCCAGTTCCAGCCCCTTTGAATGTCCGTATGGGGCCAATGCCTGGTCCTTCTGGACCTCCTGCTGGGCCTTTGGCCCAACCTCCTGCCAGGCCATTAACTCCACCTCCAGCTGGACCTATGGGCAATGTTCCAGGCTATCTGCCTCCACAATACCCCATGTACCCTTCACCAGGGTATCCAATGCCTGGTCATCAGCTCCTTTATGTACTGGGATACCAGATGCCGGGCTATGTCTAAACAAGGGTATGCTCCTTCTTGCTTTCCCTACTCCTATCAGACTCTTGGATATCCTCAATATCAGATGCTGGGCAATCCATTATACCAGCGTCCTCCTCCATCACCTCCTCCTCAGCCTCAGCCTCTGCCTCCACAGTAGCTTCAGGTTGATATCCAGGTAATGTTTCAGACCCTGATTCAGGAGGCCAGGACTCAACTAGCCTCAGAGCTTGACTGTCAGAAACCAGTGGCAGCCTCTACTCCTGCCTCCTTTCCGACCCCTAAATGAGTCTCTCCTGTGGATTCCCACCTTTCTAGAGAAGGCTCCTCTAGACACCAGGTCAGGGATAAAACCCAGGACACTCCTCTAAAAAGGGTTCAGACCCCCAGCAGGCACTCTTCAGACTCTGACTTGTCCTCCAGCTCTGGTACACATACACCTATACATCTTCAGCCTAAGGAGTCCCCGAAGTCCTCTCTGGAGGACCCTTCCTTTGCAGAACTCCTCATAACTATGTGAAATGCCTGTGGCTGGGCTATCCAGGACCATGATCCAAAGTGGAAAAGGCTTGCGGAGCATCTAGACATGACTGATACAGCTCCTATGCCAACACTGCCTTGGACTGGGCCCCATGAAGACCTGACATCCACTATCTGGCAACAGTCTTCCTCCATTCCAGCTGTTTCAAAAAAGGCAGACATGATGTACCACCCTCCAGTTGGGGTCACATACCTTACTGGCCATCCTAATGAAGACTCGGTTGTTATCATGGCTGCCCATGACCAGTCCTCTAAACCTAAACATTTGATCATGTCTCCTCCTGATAAGGAGTCTAAGCAGCAGGACAATTTCAGTCACAAGATCCATTCCTCCTCCACTTGTGCCCTCAGGTCCCTTAATTACGTGGCTCATATGGTTTCCTCTGACAAACTGGTAGTAACTGAGCCCACTCACCAAATAGCAAAAAGCTTTTTTTTATTATTCTTGCTTTCATCTCATAGGTTGTTTCAAGAAATTAAAATAGTGCTAGGAATACAGTGTGTGTAGCTCAAACATTTTAGAAAAATTTCTTCATCAGTGAACATCACTGTCTGCACAGCATCAGTTAAAATAATTGTATTTCATTTTCATTAGATACATAGATACATAGACAGTGTCGGCAGATAAGGGCCTATGGCCCACCCAGTCTGCCCATTTGAGCTTGTAAGTTCAGTTTGTTTTCCTAGAAGTCTGTTTCCCCTTACCCCTGACCTCTAGAATTCCTTATGTCTATCCCATGCATTCTTAAATCCCGTGATTGTTTCTGCCCCCACCACTTCCTCTGGCAGGGTGTTCCACTTGTCCACCACCCGTTCTGTGAAGAAATTCTTTCTCATGTTTCCTCTGAATCGTCCTCCTCCAACTTCATCCCATGCCCTCTAGTCCTGGAACATCTTTTTCGCTTAAAAATAGTGTTTTCCTGCACCCTGTTCCTCCCTGTAAGATACTTGTATGTCTCTATCATATCCCCTCTCTCCATCCTCTCCTCCAGGGAGTACATGTTCAGTTCCTTCAACCTGTCTTCATAGGACTTGTGATGCAATCCATGCACCATCTTTGTTGCCCTCCTCTGAACCTTCTCTACCCTGTCTATGTCCTTACGTAGGTATGGTCTCCAGAACTGTACACTGTACTCCAGGTGGGGCCTCACTAGTGTCTTGTATAGTGGAATTATGACCTCCCTTTTCCTGCTGGTGATGCCCCTGCCTATACATCCCAGCATCCTATTTGCTTTACCTGCTGCCTTGTCACACTGTTTCCCTACCTTGAGGTCATCAGAGATGACAACCCCAAGATCCCTTTCCTGCTTGGTGCATGCAATATCCTCACCCCCCAACTGATATATTGTGCCAGGGTTTTTGTGCCCCATATGCATTATCTTGCACTTCTTTGCATTGAATTTCAACTGCCAAACCCTGACCATTTTTCAAGTTTCTGCAGGTCGCTTCTCATTCTGTCTACACCTCTGGTGTGTCTACTCTGTTACAGAGCTTTGTGTCATCAGCGAACAGTGAAATTCTGCCTTCTAGATCCTGCGCAATGTCACTGATGAAGATGTTGAATAGGACCCGTCCCAGCACTGATCCCTGTGGTACCCCACTGGTCACTCTTCCCTCTGTGGAGTGACAGCCATTTACCACCACCTCTGTGTCCTGCCACCCAGCCAGTTACCTACCCACCACACTACTGTCCTGCCCACACCCATATTCCCCAGTTTGTGTAATAGTCTTCTATGTGGCACAGTGTCAAAGGCCTTGCTGAAGTCCAGATAGGCCATGTCCACTGCCCTCCCTGATCCACCTCCTAGTCACCCAGTCAAAAATTCAATGAGGTTGGTCTGACATGACCTCCCCTGGTGAGACCATGCTGCCTTGGGTCCTGTAGTCCATTGACAACCAGATGTTCCACCAATCTCTCCTTCAGTAGTGCTTCCATGATCTTCCCACTACCGAGGTGAGGCTGACTGGTCTGTAGTTCCCTGCTTCCTCTTTGTTTCCACTTTTGTATAAGGGGACTACATCTGCTGTCCTCCAGTCTTTGGGTACCTCCCTGTTTCCAGTGATCGGCTAAACAGGATAGCCAGAGGTTCAGCCACCACCTCTCTTAGTTCTTTAAGGACCCTGGGGTGCACCCTGCCTGGCCCCATTGCTTTATCAATTTTATTACTTCCACCTTCAGGACCCTTTCTCGTGAAAAGGGACTTGTGTCCATTTCTGCACCATTCTCACCCCTTGTACTCCCTTCAGACCCATTACCCCCCTCTTCCTCAGTAAAGACTGAGCAGAAATACCTGTTCAATCTGTCAGCTTTACTGTTGTCATCCTCCATGCGGCTCCCATCCTCCCCCCTTCAGTCTCACTATCCCTCCCTTTGTCTTTCTTTTTTCACTTATGTACCTGTAAAAGGTTTTGTCCCCTTTACCCACTGATTTTGCAATGTGTTCTTCTGTCTGAGCTTTGGCTTCCCTTACTGACCTCCCTGCCTCCCTTTGCTTCTCCTGGTACTTCTCCCTATCCCCTTCTGCCTGTGTCTTTTTGTATTGCCTGAATGCAATCTTTTTGGCTTTCACTTTCTTTGATACCTCTTTGGAAAACCATAATGGTCTCCTCTTCCTTTTCCTCTTGCTAACCTGCTTAATGCATAATTCTGTTGTTCTTGTAATCCCCATTTTAAATACTGCCCACTGTTCCTCAACCCCTGATTCCTGTCCCATTCCCCTTAATGCCTCTCTCAAGTATCTCCCCATTTTCCCAAAGTCTGCCCCCCTAAAATCCAGGATACGTGTTTTTGTGTGGTTTGGTTCTGCTCTTTCTGTGATTTCAAACCACAATGACTGGTGGTCACTGTTACCCCATCACACAGGTGCTCCCCCACTGTTACCCCATCACACTGTCCCTGTTTGTGAGCACAAGGTCCAGTATTGCCTTCTGCGAGTTGGTTCCATGACCAGTTGCTTGAGGAAGGCACCCTGAAGGGAGTCCAGGATAAATCTGCTCCTAGTTGATGCTGCTGCTGGGATGCTCCAGTCCACGCCTGGAATATTGAAGTCTCCAACCAGTACTACCTCACCCTTGTCTGCCATCCTTTGGATGGCTAGCATCAGCTCCCTATCTGTTTCTTCCTCCTGGGCTGGTGGTCTATAGACCACACCTGTGCAGATGGCTGGCCCCATTTTCCTTTCCAGCTTAACCCACAGTATCTCTCCCCCATTTTGTTCCTCCTGGATCTCTGTGGCCCTTATGTCATTTTTCACATACGGTGCCACTCCTCCTCCCTTCCTGCCTGCTCTGTCTCTTCTGAATATGTTGTAGCCAGGTATGGCCATCTCCCAGTCGTGGTTATCATTACACCAGGTTTCAGTGATGGCCACAATGTCCAGGTCTGACTGTACCACGACAGCCTCCAGATCTTCCATTATTTTAGAAAAACAGCCTGTATTGCTTTCATTGTCAATAAATTAAATCTCCACACAGACTATATTCTCACTCACTATTTTTCATCAAAAACACAAGTTGTCTCCACTTATGTATCACTATTTTTGTGGACGCATTTCTAAAAGTGAAAACAAAACACCATTAACCCTAGTTCTTCAGGAAAGTGTCTCATTCTAACATCCATTATATCTCTTACCTCTGTACAGTATATTGTTAATTGCAAGTACTCCTGAAATTATTATACACTACAAAGTCACAAGCTAGCATTTATAAACTCAGAACAACGGTAATTCATGCACCTGCTATCTACTTGTCATTTTTAACCACAGAGTACCCTATTTAAAACAACAGAGAAGGACAACATTTGAATTCTCTACAGGTTCTTAATCAAACCACAGCTTCATTTATATTTTATGTCATGCAACCACACTGGAAATATCTTTTTCTACATGTTTTTAAATTCCTCATACCTGTTCTGCATTAAGTTCTCTTTTAATTTCATTCAATCACTCTGTAAAATAAAAATTGACCAAATAATCCTGTGTTCTATCAGGTGCCTCTTGCTAACTTAAAGGATACCTAAACAACATTTTGACATCAAACTTTTCAAAAATCTGACTCCGTAGGTGACTAAAGGAAAGGCTGCTGTATTCATTAATGCTAAAACTACCTTTACATAATTTACCTAACTGTGGTTCCAGAGCATTTGAAAATGATAAAATCAGCCTTCCAATTTCAAAAAAATGAATGGCCGCCAAATCTGTTATGTGATGACATCATTGGAGCCAAAGTCAGAGAGATACATGGCTCTCTATAGTGCTAACTAGTTCTTATTTCTCTTTGTATAGAATTGTTTCACCCAAATGGTCAAAACCATACGCATTATTTTATATAATACACATGTTAGGCTATGGTTCTGTTCATTTTGTTTAACATGCTGAAAATGTGTTTTAATCCAACCGACTTTCTCTGTGGCAAATCACAGTGCAGTACAAATTTTGAATAAACTGGTGGTCTAGTGGTTATGGGTGGATCCAGGATGCTACAATGGATGTGCTGGGGTAGTGTGCATGCTTAATATGCTCTTTTTAACATTTTTATTAAACCTTTATATTTTCTGCTATTATTCTTTTCTAGTACGTTTTTGACAGAACCTACACATGTAATCCATAGTTTGAATGCAAACATTTGTACATTCAATAAATCAGACTTCTTCAACAAAGTGAAATACAGCAGCAGCAAGCAAGTACATTACTAAGGTGGTGGGGGGGTTCCACCACTTTTTTGTAGCAAAATTCTTGTGCAGTCCAATGTTAGAGTTCATACTTTCTTGAAACTCAAATATATGCTTGTCTCATTTTCTTTCTCCATGGGAAATAATAATAATAATAAGAATCAGCATTTATTTGGTTTTCATACACATTGCATCCCAAAGTGCTTTACAAGCAATATTAGGCTGGGAGTGAAGTGACTGAACATGTAGTGGCAGCCATTTCATACATTAATATCCACACACAGCCTTGGACAATTGCATGAACTTATTTTATAGGAAGGGGAATGTTGGCCAGAACAATGGGATTAGGTAGTGATCAAGGTGCTGGCAGCCCCACATCTCATTTCTCACAGTAATCTGCTCATATTTCTCACCTTCTGCCTCCTTCCTTCCTTCCCTGAATATAGCAGTGCCTTGCAAGAGTGGCCTTCTCAGTCCCCCTCTGGTATTCATTCTTCACTGTTACTCCTCACACTAAAAACTGGTGAGCTCATCAGCCTTCTGCATCATGAATGCAAGTAGTACAGTCCCCGTTTTATTTTGACATATCAAATATAAACATATCTTTCCACTAAGTCAGACTCATAGCAGCAGGGAACAAAGGGAATGATTGGCTTTCCTATCCTTAAAAGATATAGGCTACCTTTGATTAGGTACTATTAAATGATGGGTGCGCACATCATTATGCACGTCATTTAATAGTGCCTAGTCATAGGTGGCTTAGATCTTATATGGGTAGGAAAGCCTATTTTTCCCTTGTGCCATGCTGCTATCAGCCTGGCTTACCAGAAGATCATGTTTATTATTAATATGTAAATATAACATGGGAGACTGTACTAAACACATTCATGATGTGGAAGGGTAGTGAACTCACCAGTTTCTGGTGTGGGGAGCAGGTGAGAAGAATGAATGCCAGAGAGGGACTGAAGAGGCCACTCCAGCAGGGTACAGCTATATTCAGGTTAGTTGAAGACGTGAAGAAGGATGCTAAGCAGATCACCTTGAGATCTGAAATGTGGGGCTGTCAGCATCATGATCACTTCCTGACTATGGATGAGTAGCCAGTGATGACAAATACTCAGAGTGGCAGGGCTGCACCTAAACTGTTACTTGAATTCAGTGTAGGGAGATTACCCTTGGGTGGGGGGATGTTGATATTTGTTAGGAGAGTATTAAGGGAGTTGTGTCTAGCTCATTCAAGATTTGGACGGGTGGTAGCCTGCCAACTCGCATAGTGGAATACAGCACAGAAAAGTACTGGAGAATAATTGCTGGGAAGTGTCTTGCAGGGTTCTGCAGATCACAGGTAAAGGAGTAGACTGACACTGGAAGTCAGGTGGATTCACTCAAGGTATTAGTATTCCTCTCCTGCTAATAATATTGTTATCCATTCTAAGTGCAACCCTTATGAGGGCATGAACAGCAGTTTTTCTGGTGAGTCATGATGCTTATTGCTTGGCCCTCCAGGAAGACCTAGTTGTTGGTTAATGAGGTGGGAAAAAAACACAACAGGGAACTGTACATACTACATTCACTGTGCAGAAGGGTGGTGATCCACTCTGTTTACTGTGGGAGCAGAAGTCAAACATTGAGAATGTGGACTGGAGAGTGATTTGGGAGGCATTTTTAACAGTGCCAGCTGATGATGATTAACAAGAGAGCATGAGCTTTGGAACTGAATAAGACAGGTATTTTGCTGTGTGACCCTGAGCAAGTCCCTAAACTTCCTTATGCTCCCAGGCCATACCTGTAAACAAGCTTTCAGCTTAGTGCATCTTTCCTGGTTAACAAAAAACAAAATTCAGTGCATCATATAACTAGATCATCAGGTATTTGAAGTGTTTTACTGTAATGCAGTTTGCCAAAGAAAAAGTCAGCTGGATTGCAAGACATTTTCCGCAAGTTGAAGTAAACAAAATGAACAAAATCATAGCCTAACATGTGTACTGATCAAAATAATCCACAAGTTAATACATGGTGTTGATCATTCTGATACTACAATTCAAAATAAAGAGGGAAAGAAGAACTAGTTATCATTATAGATATATATGTGGATCTCTGCCTCTGGCTCGTATGATGTCATCATGACTCTTCACTTAACACACTTGGCAGACATCTTAGGGAGAAACCAAGGCTGTTTTTTAAAAGTGAAAGGCTGATATTTTCATTTTTCAGAAGCTATGAAACTGCATTTATGTTATTTACATACATGCAGTTTTAGCATAAATGTAAACAGCAGCCATTACTTTACCTCAATATAAAGCCAAATTTTGGAATTTGCAGTTTTAAAAAAACTGCTTGTTTAGGTACCCTTTAATGAAAGCTGCAATTTAAGCATTCTTTTTTGATTCAGTCCTTTTAGCATTTTGTTAGTCTATTCATTCTTGTCTGTGTCACTAGAATAATGGGTCCACAATTGTAATACTCACTCTTAATGTAACTTGAAAGTGTCTCAGGCGCTGTCCTGACCTCCGCTTTCTCAAACAATGGAGGTACACCACTGAGAGCATACGCAGTTTAAAAAGACTGCTTTCCCTCTGGGAATCGGGTGCAGGAGGGAGCACATGGTCACATGATCAAAGTGCTCACCCTGTGTGCCAGACCTGTTCTGCAGTACCTAGCAAAAGACAACAGCTAGGCACATTGGTGCCGGAACGGTTTGAAAAGGGTAGGGCCAAGGAAGTAAGGGGTAAATTCTCCCCTATTAAATACATTAACATGATTGTAAAAAGTGATAGGGCCACTTATGAAAGTGGTAGGGCCATGGCCCTAGTGCCCCCCCGTGCCGGCACCAAATGTACTTGTGTTTTTCAATGAGCAATATTGTTTGTCTGAACATCCATGATATCACCTATTATGGGTCTTATTGTATTTCTGCAAAATACAGCTTTAAATCTCTTTCTACAACTCTAAAAAAATATACAAAAAAATCAGTTGGTACGCATCAATGTGTTAGAAATGAGAGCAGTGCTGTATGCCCTCCAGGCCTTCCAGCCTCTTCTATATCCAGTCTGGGGACACTCCTGGTTCAGACTGACAATTTGTCTGGGGTCTGGTACCTGAACAAACAAGGAGGTACTCGCTTGTACCCTCTATGCCGGGAGGTGATGCGAGTGTGGTACTGGGCAGTCCTGCATGACCTCCGCCTGACTGCTGTCCATGTGCCGGGCATCAGCAACATTTTGGCAGACAATCTCAACCACACTACTGTCAGGGCTCATGAGTGGAAGCTAAATCAAGAGGTTCTCAAAAGTTTATTTGACCTGTGGGGTCAGCCAGAGATAGACCTCTTTGTCCCCTATCCAACACAAAACTACCCAATTTTTACTCACTCATTCCCAGGCATTGTGTTTTCTGGTGAGATGCACTGTCTCGTTGTTGGACAGGGAGGTTCTTCTATGCCTTTCCTCCCTTCCCAGTGCTTCAGAGGCTTCTCCTGAAGCTACGGGTGGAAGGATTTCACATGATTCTAATAGCCCGTCTTTGGCCTCATCAGATATGGTTCCCTCTGTTTCAACAGCTATCGATGGAACCCCCAGTACCTCTGCCTCTCCTCCATGATCTTCTGACTCAGGAGCAGGGCAGACTGGTGCATCCAGGCCTCAAATCCCTCCACCTGCATGTGTGGCACTTGTGGACATATGTAGAATAAATCCCATTGTTATTTTTTTTTTACAAAAATTGTCAATAGAGCAGATGCATTTGTAAAAAATGAATTATTTTTATTTATTGAATTTTGTTGACCCAGTAGGCCCACTGAAACTAGAAGTCCCTTTTTCAGGGGTGACAGGGGGAAGGGGATACAGATGGTAACCAACTGAAATTGAACCAGATTAAGCTGTTGGTGGTATTTTTAGTGAATGGTGGAAATTTGGCCATCTTTTCAGGATGGCCAGACCAGCTGAGATGCCTGAAGGTATGGATGTTGAGGTATCTGGGGAGAAGACCTCCTCCTCTGTCCTTTCTACACAAGAGGCCATTGAATTGGCATTTGCCACTGCCGAGTTTTCTGATGAAGGAAAGAATTCTGATGGGAATCAACAGATAGACTCCTCTGAGGATGAGGTTTCAACAAAGACTGGTCCTGAAAACAGTTTGTCAGGTACAGAAACTGACCGTGACCACTTGTGATTGCTTCGGGCAGAAAGAAAGAAATATGAAAAAAACTACAAGACCTGGAATCTGAATTACAGACTCTGTTGAAACAAATCTGACAGCTCTGCTGCTTCAGCTGTCAGACTCAGGGTGAGTCATACCTCAGGAATTCTGGCTCCCATGGCAGCAACTTCCCCAGTAGCGGTGGTTTCGGACTCTGAGCCAGGCGAAGGTAAACAAGTGGCTGGCAGTGAAAACTGTGTGAAAACCGTGTGCCAACAGCCATCTCACTCGGCGCCTTCTGTTCCAACTATGTCTGTATCTCTAACTGCACCAAAATTGGTGAAACAGCGACTGGGCCTGGGAAGCAGGCCCACACCTCCACTGGAACACTTCCTAACAGTACCATTGAATCTAAAATGGTGGTTAACACAGAGACTGTTTTTTTCTTCTCGGACAGACAACAAGCTAAACTCCAGAATAAGCATGGTTCTGAATAAGTTCTGGACTCTGAAACTGATTTTAATTACTGGTCTCCCAACCTTGCCCTGGAAAATGCAGGCTAGATCCAGGGAACAAATGGAAGTGGGTTGCCTAACACTGCAGATCCTACTTTTCAAGACATGCTTAAGACACCACTACAGAAGTGGCCACCAACACTGAACCACACACAAGCTCCAATGCACTCTGGGGTAATTCTTCTTTAAATGTTACTACTACTGATATGTCTGATACTGTATCCGATAGGCCTATTGATTCTGTTTCCTCTAGGTAATCTCCCCATGTAGTTATTCCCCCAGAAGTTCCTCCAGATGATAATGCCCCATCATGGTTTGGCCCTAGTGAGGAACTCTTGCAAAACCATCAGGACAGGCCTAACCTAGACCCTATGTTCAAACTTTCAGATTTATTTTCGAACAAGAGTGAGCCAGCCCTCCGGTGCAATGCTATTAGAGTTTTGTACAAGGGCGGCCTAGAAACCGCCCTGGATAGGGTTTACATAGCCAGAACCTTATTGAAACAATCCATGAAGTTCTTCTCATCTGAGATATTTTCCCTTATTACCCTGGCAATAGTAATTACGATGTTAGTTTTAAGAACATTTCTAATTTGGACCGATTCTAGACTTAATATCAGTCCCTAAAACACACCCCTGTTTGGATACTATTTCATGTCATCCCTTTGAAAAAAAACGTTGTTAAACACATTACTGTGATGTTTAAAAATGAAGGCATGAATGTTAAAGACATCCTTTTTTTGGCTGAGACATTGTTGTGAAATTTTGGGGAAACCAGTTCCTACTTTTGATAGTGAACAGATCTGGGACGGAGGTTGGAAGGTTAAAGTAAAACTCTTTTCTACAAATAATGGTCCAGTACACCTTTTTTTGGGGGAAAGATCGGGGTTCCATTTTTTATAATGGACAACCCAGTTCTTGCTTCAGATGTGGTTCCCAAACATACTCAAGCTCTGCATGTAATGTATCTCATTGTAGCCACTGTTTAGAGTATGGGCAAGTAGCTGCTAATTGTTGAAACCTTTTTAAATGTAACCTTTGTGAGCGTACAGGGCCTGCCTATGGACGCTGCCCCTGGGCTTCTCAAAACAGGGATGACTGTCCTTCCCATGAAGATTTGATTAGCCATGCATAACACCAACAGGCTAAATTCCTTGCAGAGCAACCTATCAGGTCAGATACTGTCATCTCCAGCCCAGGTGAGACTCCTCCTGTGTCAGATCCTTTTACACAAGTGGTCGTTACACCTCAGGGGGTAGTCCCCTCCTCCCCTCCACTTCTCACCAAATGTCTGTCCCTGAAAACATGAAACACAGGACCCCAATTCAGTCAGATGAAGTAAACCCAGACCTCACAATCATGCCCCTCCCCTGGAGAAAAGGATTTGTCTTTTAAAACTGTAGGGCAAAAAAAAAAAGGTCTAGGCAGGGAAAACCAGCCCCTCCAAAGGTTAAAGAGACTATAGAGGACCCCAACCCTACAGACTAGAAAAAGGGCAATAAGTATGCCCCACTATCTTCAGACAGAATGGAAGGGGTTTCTGAGGATGAAGGTACAGATACTTCCTCTATCACCTCTAACACTGATACAGAGAGGGGGAGGATTCTATTGCTAAAAGGACCTGGCAGCATTGCACTTCTAGAATCCCATAGTTCCTTTTTGGTTACTTTTCAGCACTGTCCTTTCAGTCCCCAGCCTAAATGCATAGCCTTGCAATAAGCACACTTAATATTAACAGTATTAAGAGTGGAAAAAATGATTAGGTGGTTTCATTAATTTAAATAATTACTTTAATTTAATAATTTTGATAATTACTGCTCTATGTAAATACTATGTAAGTGTGAATTCATTTTGTATATTTTGTTTACCCAGTTATGATGTAACTGAGTATTCCTTTGTATGTATTGCTAACCTCTCCTTTTCAGGTCCATCTTAAAAATGAGCTTGCTGAATGATGTTCACCTGGTTAAATAAAGATTTTGATTGATTGACTGATCAATTTCTCTCCATAGACTTAAGAGTGATACCATTTGTATTCAAGCTACATGTCTGAAAACGCACCTAGAGCTTTAACAAGCCTCAAAGACTTGGACCTCATGGCCATCGTTTTGGTCTACAGGTACTGACACATGTGATGGGCTTGGCATTCAGTTTTCCAACCCCCAGCTCCAAGTCTCTAGACTTACTGATATCCACCAGGTAGGGCCTTACCTTAGTCTTGGATATTGTCTATTTTTCAAAGAGGTTTCACTTAATAGCTACTTATGCCCCCCAGTCTAAGGCCCAGAGAGTTGCCTTGTTTCAGGAAATACAGCCTTTCCTTCATACATCCCATTTAGTAATCTGGTTGGGAGATTTTAACTGCTGCTTAACACATGCAGACAGAGGCCTCCAGACTAAGAAATTATTTAATGATTCTATTGCATTACAGCACATTCGTAATACAGCAGGGCTTCTGGATACCTATGGGAAACTATATCTAAAAGGTGGTTATACCTATTTTAGGGGCCCCCTTAAAACCCACATTGACTTCATTTTTGTATCCCCAGTACTAGATATTTTTCTTAATTTAGTTGTTTAACCAGGTATAGCACACTAAGCTGAAAGTTTTTTACAGGAGCGACCTGGGAGCACAAGGAGGTTAAGTGATTTGCTCAGGGTCACACAGTATGCAAATGGAAGCTGTAGGATTCAAACCCAGGTCTGGTCTGCTGGATGTCACCAGATTTTCAACTCAGAGCCTTAGACCACTGCGCTATACTGCCTCCTAAGATATTTCAGGTCATGTAGCCATAACGATGCAGGTCTCCTGGGACAAGGCTTCCTGTTGTAAGAAAAAACAATGGATACTTAATAAATCCCTACTAGCAGGCTCCAAAATACAGAAAAAATGGAAACAAGATTCAGCTGCAGGACTATCAGTTGTAGAGTGTTATGAAAACATTTGACAATGGTGGGAGGACACAAAAGATTCCTGGCGAACCCTTTTTCAACAGAGGTCCCACTATGTTGCCAATAAGGAATATCTGAAATACATGCAATTACAACAATTACAGCACCTTATTTCTCAGTCTGACCAGACACAGCATGATTACAGCTCACAAATTAATAACATTAAGAAAACAAATGGCGGAATACAGTATGATCGTGCAAAATCCCTTGATCAAGAACTAATATTTGGAACTCAAGTCCAAAAAGGTTCCATGGATCCATACATGGAATTCAAAAAGAGGGTGGGTGGATAATAGAATCATTAGTGAACTCCTCTCCACCACTGGACAACTGATGCATACAGGTGGGTGAAGTGGACAAAATTTGCTCCGAAAAGCAATTTGTGGAGTAATGAGGAATCCGCAAAGTAATCCACAACGTGAAGTGGAGTACTTCACGTCATAATGAGGACCATGAAGTCCATTGATAACAATTACTTTGCATTACTCTGCCTTCCCCCAATCACTTCTAAGTCAATTTTAATGTGAAGTACATAGTAATCAATGTACTTCACATCACTTCACCTTGTTATTGAGCTCCAAGGCGAATGTTGCAGTGATTCATGGGATTGCAGGTCACATGGGCTCTAGATTGTTCTGCACAACCTCAGTTCTGTGTGTGTGTGTGTGGTTATGTAGTGGTAGATGGAGACAGTTTCCTCTCAGTGCTCTGTGTTTCAGATCCTCTAAAAGCTGTTAAAAAAGCCTTTTTGAGCCTTTTTTTTGCTCAAATTTTAGTACATCAATTGTAGGAAACCCTCCTTGCTCATATCATCGAGTGTTTATTGTTTGTGTGTGGATTTTGCATGTTAATTTAGAACATTCAGTCCGTGTACTGACAGACACTTGAAGTTTGCTTTGGGGAGGGGCGTATCCATGGTTGAGGTAGGTTAAAACTGGGAGAAAAAGGCAGTCTTTCTGTTTTGGTTATATTTTTCTGTATAACTGTGTTAATGTACACACAGTAATATTTTCAATAATTTTGGGATTTTATTTTGCTGATTGTTGTAGTGCAGCAGTGCATAATTTCAGTTTGTTTAAATTATTTAGTTATATTACTGAAGTTTTCAATTTGCTACGCATTACTTGTAGAGTGTGTGTGTGAGGTGTGAGTGTGTGTGCAATGCATGTCATCAAGTCAGACACATTTTATTGTGCCATAGAGTAATTGCAGCAGTGTGAACCTGCTAGCCACTGCACCTGCGGGATTTTGTACTCTTTGTGGCATCTTGGTTTTGGACTGTTATTCCAGTGCTCTGCACCCCCCCCCCAACCAGTGAAAAGTATTGTTTTCCAGACTGGATTGTGACTTGTGAGCACTGGTTAAGGTGTTGTTGTGACTTTGCATCTGCATCTCTTCTTGATTGTGTAGTGCAAACTTAATCTGTCTGTGCTTTTGCATCTGTTTAGTGCCCAATCTCCATCTGCAAGCCACAGTTGGGGTTTTTTTGGCTTCACATCTACTGGTCCAGATTGAAAGTTCAGAAATCTAAATTTGTTAAGAATTTTCTTGGTAATCTCCCAAAATGCCTGCAAAGAGATGAGCAAGCGAAGCTGTTTCTGGCTATGGCACTGCTGCTAGTGGCAAGATTATCAATGGGTGTAGTAGTATGCAGAAGTGCATAGCTGATGTCAGTAAAGGGATTTCTCCATCAATGTTTTTTTACAGTGCAATCTGTAGCTTCTCCCATAGTTGGAGGAAATTATGTTTTCCCAGCTGGTGGTATAAGTGCAATTTCTGCTGGCATGAGTATTGCTGCCTCTAGTTCCTGTTCTAACCATTTCAAAAAATATAGTTGAGTCTAAAGCTATGACTGACAGTGTACATGATGTCATACTCCCCATTAATATCCCCATGGTCGCTGAACATGATTATGATCCTGGCAACGATAACTCAAAATGTCACATTTCTTCCAGCACTGTTGAGGTCATGCCTTTGCCATCCAATGATTCAAAGTGTGGTGCAAAAATATCAGGCGACGATGATGATGATGATGCTGTGGTTGGAACATGTTCTCCACATGACAGCATCCAAGCAGAAGATGTGGATGTGGATGATGTTGATGAATATGATAATGATGTCAATGACCCCTTTTGGGAACCAGAGATAAAGAAAGTCAAGGTGGCTGTGTCTGGGTATGTTGGCGTTAAATCCCCTCCTCCTTAGAAAAGTTGTGATTTAGTGGTTCCTGTTGATGATAATGATGATGACCCAGTAATAATCATAGGTAGTCGTGGTGATCAGTTGGAGTCCAAGTATGTCCAGCCTGCAAAATCATGTAGCACACCCCCCATTTCAGGGGTTAATGAACTGGAGTTCAATAAGCAGCATCAGGGACATGTTAAAAGTAGGGGATCACAGTCCCTTGTTTGGGATTTTTTTTGTCCAAGATGCAAATGATGCATCAGTTGCAATCTGACAGCTTTGCCATGCGTGTGTGAGTCAAGGTAAAAAGGGAAGACATGGGGGGCCAGCATAGACATCTTAAGAACAGGTACATGGCACTGTGGACCCAGCACCAGATGGCAGCTAATGCCATAATGGGATGTTCACCCTCATCATCAACCTTACTGAGGATGTTATCCCCTTCCATGAGTGTAAGACCAAGTAGTAATGTCTGCAGTAGTGATGCAATAACACCAGAGGATTACTACAGGCATGATGAGGGGGAGGATTATGATTTGGAAATCTTGTCAAGTGGTGATCAGAATAGCAGTGGTGGTCAATGCAGTATGTCTAGTGCAAGTGATACATCAACCCCTGTATGTAAAATGGGGAAAATAACTTCATTTGTGGACTTGTCACCTGTGCACCCCTCTTCATCACACATCCACCCCCACCCCCCCGCTATTCGCAGAGCTGAGCCGTTTGTCACACCCCATGCAAAACTTGTAAGTCAGCCCATATTGGAGAGTGTTTTTGCCCATAACCTCCTGCCTGCCTCCCTGCCTGAAGCATTTGACCTACATTGTGTAATACATGTAATGTGTATGGGCTGCCTTTGAATTCTCACTCCACCTTAAAGCAGAATAAGGCAGAGTGCACAACACAAGGTCATAATTACAATACGAAGTGGCTAAGTGAGGGTTAAAAATGGGCACTCCGTATAGTAGAATATTAATGCAAAGTGGCCACTTCACAACCACTTCATGGGTGGAATTTTACTTTGCTGCATCTCTAATGGTGCATACCCTCCCAGGAGCTTCTGAAAACAGTAGAACAGCATATTTATTTATTTATTTATTTATTTAAACAGCAGTTTGGAAAATCTTTGAGCCATAGGCTCATTTACAAAGGTACCTTGTCACAATAAGACAAATGAAAATACACAGTATAACAATACAACACAGTATAACAGTAACTTAAGACATAGATACAAACAAGCTGGTACAGGTAGGACTGATGCAAACAATACCAGAGTTATGTTGTCCTTAGCAGCTTAGTAGTAAGCTTTGTCATAAGTATTGAGTATGGCTTTGACTAGTGGCAATTATAGCTTCGGGTGTTAATAAGGTGGTTACGTAAGGAAGTTCTGAAGCACGATATAGTTGGAGCTTCGGAGATGGAGGGGGGCAGTGTGTTGAACCAGGAGGGGACCCTAAAGCTGAAGGCTCTTTGGCCATGAGAGGTCCTAGCTCTAGGGATAACAAGAGAGGTTTTCCCAGATGTCCGAGTATGAACTAGTGGGACAGAGCGGCGGATGGTGGTGGTCAATCCAGGCAGGGATAGCTCAAGAAGGGTCTTTTTTGTAAGGGTACAGGTCAGATATTTATGGCGCTCGTCAAGATCAAGTACCAGCACTTTAGCGTACAGTAGACAGGTGTGTGTTAGCCTAGGTGCCCCAGTAATTAACCTGCAGGCCTTATTCAGAGTAGTGCGAGAATTTTATGGAGTGCGGTCTGATCAGCAGCACCATACACCAGCAGTCAATAGTCCACTAGAGACAGGATAGAGGAGGTGACTGCAAGTCGAAGAGCCTCCTGGGGGAGGCAGTGTTTATACCGATGTAAGATGCCCAATTGGATATTAGTGGCAGTGGCTAGGGCAGCGATGTGTCCATGGAAGGAGAGGGAGGGGTCAAAATGGATCCCTAGGTATTTATAGGAGCAAACTTGTTCGAGTGGGAAAGAGGACCCAGAGTGATTGAGGAGTTTGAAGTTGCAGGACTTGTTTTGAGGATGAGTGAAGAACATGGTTCTTGTGATTTTAAGATTTATCACCAATCTATGTTCCTTGAACCAGCCCTCGGCTTCAGCGAAGGACTTCTGCAGCGGGTCCTGGAGGGCAATAGGGTTACGAATTGAGGCAAAGATGACTGCATCATCAGCGTACAATAGAATGTTCCCCGAGCAAGAGCGTGAAGGGTGTTAAGGTAAAGGGAGAATAGTAAGGGGCCCAGAATGGAGCCCTGGGAACCCCAGAAAGATGGGACAGATGTCTGAGTAGGTCCCATTCATTTTACACGCTGTGAGCGGTCAGACAGATAACTGGTGCACCGGGAGATAGGCCCAGCAGCAAAACCAGAGAGACTAAGGGCATCAAGAAGGAGAGGGTGGGAGACAGTGTCGAAAGCTTTAGAGAGGTCAATGAAGACCGCACCAGCCAGAGAACCAGTGTCTAAGGAGGAGGGAGAAAGTTGGAGAACCCTAGGAGGGCTGTGTTGGTACTGTGGCCCTCTCAGAAGCCATGCTGCTCAGGACATAGGACATTGTAGGTGGAGAGATAGTCAGAGATTTGAGAGGCCACCACTTTTTCCAAGGCCTTGGAGAGAGGAGAGAGAATGGAGATTGGCCGATAGTTTCCAGCCACAGTCCTATCACCACCTTTAAAGATAGGGGTGACAGTGGCGACTTTCCAGGCAGTTGGAACCTTCCCCAGGCAAAGAGAGTGGTTGATGAGGCACGTGATCGGGATAAGGACTGTGTCTAAGACCAGCCATAGGATACACGGATCCAGGGTGTCACTGCCTGTACTATTACTCTTGAGGGCAGTGACAAGGTGCGGCCTAAGTTCTTGGGCAGAAATACGGCAGAGGAGAAAATAAGGGTGAGAAAGATTTACGGCAGGTGCTGGGGGAGGAGGGTCAAAAAAATTTGTAGGGAGGATAGGGCTAAGGTCAGTGAATGAGGTGTTGAGGTGGTTGGCTATGAGGGCTGGGTCTGAGGAGATCACGCCATTAATGTTGATCTGGGTGGGTGGGGGTGTGCACTCCCATTTAACTGTTTAATGTTATCCCAGAAGGTTCTGGGGTTCCCATGAGGCAGTGAGTAAGGACCGATAGTGCTCAGACTTGGCTTTCTGATGGCCCGAGTGCACTTGTTTCGGCTGCAGCATATAACTGCCTGTCACTGGGCCAGCCAGTCTCAATGGCACAGTGCCATAGGGTTGTCCCTATGTTTGAGTTGGTGGATCAAAGCTGGGGTTCCAGGGGCATTCTGCCTTTTGCGACGGCGGGTCAACATTGGGGCAAGATGTCAGAGCATTATTAAAAGTTCAGGTAAAGAAGGAGAGAGCTGTGTCGATGTCAGGAGTTGCCTGTATAGGAGACCAGTCAATTTGGGACAGAAGTTCCAGTTTTATCAGTCCACCAGGTATTAGACGCTGCTGGCATGTGGACTGTGCTATGGGTTTGGGGACTGAGGATGACCAGTGGAATAGAATGGGAGTGATCACTGAAGAGTCTGGGAGGACTTGTACATTGGGATCCGATTGGGTGGTTGGTGAGTACCACATCAACAGGGTACTGGAGCCCTCTTGGGGTTAGTCCTGGTAGGGTGGGTAACTAGTTGTGTTAGGTCTATTGCAGAAAAGGAGTCTCGGGTAGAGGAGGAGGAGGAGGGGCTGAGCCAGTTGACATTTAAGTCACCCACCAGAATTTGGTCAGCGGAAGGAGGTAGTGAGGAAAGGTATTCTGTAAGAGAGGCAATGGCCTGCATTTGGTCCCTGGGGGGCACGCATGCAGTAGTCAGATAAAGGGGTCCCTTTAAAGGGTCAGGGGTTAGTTTCAGTGTAAGTGCCTGGGCCCTGGAGTCAAGGATGGGAGCAGGCAGGGCTAGTACGGGGAGAGATTCCTTGACATAAATAGCGCAGCTGCCGCCCCATCTCCCAACACGGTCAGACCGGAAGGAGGTGAAACCAGGAAGGGAGACTAGGGAGTCAGGGGAGGATTTTGACAGCCAAGTCTCAACCAGAGCGATGACATCAGGGTTAATTGATGTGACCAGGCATTGTAGTGAGTCAAACTTTTTTAGGAGGCTACAGATATTCTTGGAGACCATGCATAGGCCTGTGGTGCTAGTCGGGGAGCTCCTGGGAACCGGGCCAGGGTTTGGATGAATGTTTCCTGACAGGAGTAGTAGCATGACTAACACCCTGGCTGGAAGATGGTGAGAGGTTTTTCTACGATTGAAATGGGGGGGCTAAGGAGCAGGGGTGGGCAGGGTGGTACAGGAAGGAAGGCAAGAATAAGAAGACACCCAGATGTGCCTGAGGTGAGGAGGAAGCTAGGGGAGGGCAGGCAGGACCCGAGACACAGAAGATCCCAAGGGGCAGGAGAGCAGGTTCAGGAGCAAGGGAGGGAGGGGTGCCAGGGCACAGTCACGGAGTAGCAGGCGGTAAGTGGGCAGAGTGCACTGCTAGTGGGGATAGGCACAGGCAGAGCGGGAGGGGCAGGGCCACATTGTGGTGAGCAAGATCCAAAGGGAAGTAGTACTGTACAGGTAGGAGTAGGAAGTAGCGAGGGAGCATAGATCCCTCTAGTGGCCAGCAGGTATAACCTGCAAATGGGAAAGTGGGGAGATAGGTTCTGGGCAACAGGACATGATGTCACCGAATGTGATGTCACGGGGTGGATCCTTAAATTGACAGCCGCTCCTGGGTGGGTGGGTGGTTGGGGCAGGCTAGCACCCTCCTGCAGGCGTCCAGACGAAGAGAAGAGGCTCTCTTTACCTCGAAAGTTATCAGGCTGGAGATTCGGCTTCCTCAGCTCCTCAGGTAAGCTGCTTGTGTTGCTTGTGTTGCTTGTTTGTCCCAAGTGCCTAGCTTGGGGGGGGGGCTGCCTATGTAGTGGAGAAAACAAAGCCTCTCATTACTATGCAGCGGGAGAATATGTTGTGACTTTCACAAAGGAGCTCCACTCTAAGCAAACAGGGCTATTCCAAAATGAGGTCACACTAGGACCCAGCTATCCTAATACCTCCAGTTACAAGCACAATTAGATCCAATACCACAGTATTCAACAAGTCTGCTCTATATTAGCTGCTTAGTATATCTGGCTTTAAGGTATAATCAGCAATTAGATCCAATACCACCATATTAAACAAGTCTGCTCTATATTAGCTGCTTAGTATATCTGGCTTTAAGGTATAATCAGCAATTAGATCCAATACCACCATATTAAACAAGTCTGCTCTATATTAGCTGCTTAGTATATCTGGCTTTAAGGTATAATCAGCAATTAGATCCAATACCACAATATTAAACAAGTCAGCTCTATATTAGCTGCTTGGTGTATCTGGCTTTAAAGTATAATCAGCAAGGCAACTCTAAGGCACCCAGTGAGTCCCTAGCTTTACACTTCAGCATAAGTAGCACAAAGAGAAGCAAATAACAAGCCCACCCAGTGGTGAACAGGGAACAAAGTTCATAAAATATAAGTGTTCATCAGGTAGCACCCTCCTGCAGGCGTCCAGACGAAGAGAAGAGGCTCTCTTTACCTTAAAAGTTATCAGGCTTGAGATTCGGCTTCCTCAGCTCCTCAGGTGAGCTGCTTGTGTTGCTTGCTTGTCCCAAGTGCCTATCTTGGGGCTGCCTCGAAAGTTATCAGGCTGGAGATTCGGCTTCCTCAGCTCCTCAGGTGAGCTGCTTGTGTTGCTTGTGTTGCTTGTTTGTCCCGAGTGCCTAGCTTGGGGCTGCCTCGAAAGTTATCAGGCTGAGATCTGGCTTCCTCAGCTCCTCAGGTGAGCTGCTTGTGTTGCTTGCTTGTCCCGAGTGCCTAGCTTGGGGGTTGCCTCGAAAGTTAGCAGGCTGGAGATTCGGCTTCCTCAGCTCCTCAGGTGAGCTGCTTGTGTTGCTTGAGGAGCTACTTGGTCCCCCCCTGTTCGAACCCGATCCACATGACATTCTTGCAACTTTGGGTCTGCCCCAGGTTTTAGAATTGGATGCACAGTACCTGACACAAGATATCTCTCTCTCTTGGTGAAGAACAATGTGCTATCACCCAACTGTCAAACCTCTCTGCCCCCAGGACTGATGGTCTGGGGTCAGATTTATATAAAACCTTTTGTGAAGCTCTAGTTCCGGCATTAGTTATATTTATTATTTATATATTACAATCTGCCAGATACCCTGCATCAATGCAGGAAGCACTTTTGGTCTTATTACATAAAAAAGGGCCTAGACAAGATCTTGGTAATTGGCATCCAATCAGTCTACTCAATTCAGATTTAAAAATTTCGAGCAAGATACTATTGGCTAGATTATCCAGGTTAGCCAAGTACCTTATTAGTCTTCCCCAAACTTGTGCGATGGCAGGCCGAAAGCAATATGATAATTTGATATTATTAAGGGAACTATTTTTTAGAGAGGAGAAAGAAAATTCCCAAATTCTCCACCCATAAAAATATTAGCTTATGCTGATTTGGTTTTAACTTTATCAAACTGCCTGTTCAACAGATGTCTTAACAGACTTACAAGTGCAATTTTCTGAATTCCCTGGTTCTAGGATTAACTTTAAAAAAAGTAAAGGAGAAATTTTGGGTTGGACTCCTTTACCACCCACTGGGAGATTGGCAGGAATCAGTGATGAAAGTGAACAGGAATGCTCAGGAACTCCGTTCCTGTACCTTTTTTGTAGCAGGAATGGAGTTCCTATAATCCTTCCCACAGACACTGGAATTTAAATTCTTAAACCAGCAACTTAATGACAGTTTCTGGGCCTTTGACCTGGAATCAGGGTTTCCATAACAACATTTGACTTGTACAACAATGCTATTTTCCTAGAAATACTTCAAAATATCTCTTACTGAATCTACTAGTGTTGAAACAGATAGATGTGTCTTGACACGACTATCCTTCAGATTGAGGATCTTCATTTTGCATTTCATATTTGCCAGTGCCTGAGTTCCTGTACTTCTTATCTACCACTTGCACCACTGGCAGGGATAGAAGTCACTGGAGACCCTGTACCAACCTTAGGCATAGAATTTGGGCCTGGAAACATTCCTAAAGCTAACTGGGATAGGAAAATGGTGCTGGCTAATAGTATGGTGGGTGGCTGGAAAGGACAACACATTTCCAAGAAAAGAAGAGTACTGTTAATTAAAACCATATTAGTTCTCATATTTTTGTACTTGAGGTAAATTTTCCCTCGCCCACAAGAAGTCATAACAGGGCTGTATAGTATTTTCTTTCAGACGTTTTGAGGATCAAGATTGAACCCAATAAAAAGGCAGTTTATGTATTGTAGTATTTCACAAGGGGGCATTGGTATGATGCACCCAGTAGCCTTTTATTTTAGTACACTTTTTGGTTATAATTTTAGCCTTGCTTTGAGACTGGGTATAAAGAGGTGGGGATATCTGGTTGACACATGGTTCCATCTTTGCCTCCTTTTGTGGGAGGCTAAGACCCCCAGATTACTGACCAAAGCAATGGCTATCCCACAGTATGGTTCAGATAGTATTAAGCTGGCAATTGAATGGGATCTTCCCCCTACATATCTCCAGACATTAGATAGAAAGCAAATTTATTCGGCTATTTTGCAAAATGAAAGTGAGGTGGAGATAGTCTTCCCAAGTTGTCCCACTTTGCAAGTAACAAAAGTTTTAAAACAATTAGTAAATCCCAGAATTCCCCCTTTGTGTGGGACTGTACTTGGCTCTGTAAATATGGCTTACTGAATGTAAGGGTAAATAATAAACACAAGCAGACCTTGGAGAGATACTGCCCAAGGGAAAATTGTTATCAAACACTAGAAATGCAACAACATCTGTTTTTAGAGTGCCATTACTTTCCGTCTTTTTGGGTTCTCCTTGCTCAGGCTTGGAAGGAACCTTTGTTTTTGAATCTTGATTATCAGACTCTTATTTATGGTCCTATGAGAAGAATCTTTGGTAGATACCATATTGATACTGTATACATTTGTTTTGTAATCATTTGATTTTGTATTTGGCAAGTCAGTTACAAGTGGGTCTTGCAACAAAAAAACTGTTTCTCATTTAGAACTCCTCTCAAACATATAGATGTCTCTAAAGAAAACAAAACAACTGGATATGTTACGATTTAGCAAGGAAAAAGTACACCATTTATGGATTGTGATAATTGGTTTGTATAATATTTGTATCTTACTTTTTTTTTTCTGTTAATATGATTGTGATATATGATTTTCTGACTTCAGTCTTGCTTTGTAAGAAGGCTTTATGTTTGCCTTGTTATGTATATTGTTTGTTTGTAATGAAGTCCAAACTTTCAATAAAATTCCCCTACTCTTTGCAGGGGGTGCTAGACATAGAAACATAGAAACATAGAATTTGATGGCAGATAAAGACCGCTTGGCCCACCCAGTCTGTCTGTTTCCCTACCTAATGGATAAGCTGCAGATCATAGTTAACCAACAGCCTACTTCTTTCTACCCCCATCCCCTAGAATTGCCTTATGACTGTCCCATGCATGCTTGAATTCCACCACTGTTTTTGACTCCACAACCTCCTCCGGAAGGCCGTTCCATGCATCCACAACCCTCTCTGTGAAAAAATACTTACTTACATTACCTCTGAGCTGCCCCCCCATCTTCAAATTGTGCCTGCTTGTTCTTACACACCTCTTTTTTTGAAAGATGCTACCCTCTTGGACTTTGTTGATTCCCTTGAGGTACCTGAACGTTTCTATCATGTCCCCCTCTCCCTTCTTTCCTAGAGGCTATACATATTAAGCTCCTTTAGTCTTTCTTCATATGTCTTCTGGTGCAGACCCTGCACCATTTTAATTGTCCTCCTCTGGACAGCTTCCATCTTGTCTACGGCCTTGTGGAGATTGGGTCTCCAGAACTGTACACAGTACTCCAGATGGGGTCTCACCAGCTGTCTGTACAGAGGTGTAACAACTTCCTGTTTTCTACTGGTGATGCCTCTCCCTATGCATCCCAGTAACACCCCAGCCCTCCTTACTGCCCTCTCACATTGCTTGCCCACCATTAAGTCATCTGATATGACTACCCCCGGTCCCTTTCCATTTTTGTTGTTGTTAGTATCTCACCCCTCATTGTGTACTCTTCCCCTGGTTTTTGTTTCCCAGGTGCATTACCTTGCACTTCTTAAAATTGAATCTAAGCTGCCATACATTTGACCATTCCTCGAACCTTGCCAAGTCTGCTGCAGGAGTTGGAGAATCCAGCGTCATGGCAGCGGATAGTAAAGGAGGACGTGCTTGCCTTATCGCAGTGCAAGCAGTTGTGTGTGGTGATGGTACTGATACAGCTGGGATGCACTGCACTGGTGGCCAGCATATTGTTTTGAATCCCTCACCTCTTGGAGTGGAGAATATGAGTGCAGTAGACACTGCATCTGGGGTGACTTTGGATGGATCCCCTTGCCCAGCAGTATATCTTTAGATGCAAAGATGGGCTGATTTAGCTGATGATGTAAACTTGCTACAGCAATTACAGGAAAAGCAGCACCAGATTTCCATGGCAGAGTCGGAGCTTAAACTCCTTCAAAAGAAATCCGAGGATGACTGGAAAAGAAAAAGGCTCCTACCTACCTCACCGGATGCTACTCCCGAAACTTCTTCAAAGGTTTTTGTTGTTTATGTGGCTCAGATGGATAAGGAGAATTCATGTCAGATGCTTGATCTTGAGACAGCTTCACGGCAGATCCAGGACGCTGCTTGGTCCCCTGAGAAAGCATTATCTGGGGCTGGCTGGATCCAAAAGGAAACAGGAAGTTGGGTCCCAGACCCCGAGATACCGCTCCCTGGGACTTCATCAGCACCTACGGTTCATGGGGATTACTCTTTTCTACATTCTATACTATTGCCCACTACTACAGAGACTTCTGGGGTTTCTATGGAACATGTTCCCCAGCAATTGATTGAATTGGATACAGGATTGAATAACACTGTAGGAGACATGCCAGCTGCTGCAACACAGTTGGAGCACAGGACACGGGCCTGGACAGGTAACCCTTCATTCTCTCCTTTGGAAGGGACCTCACAGGATGAATTTTTTGATGCCACTTCTGAGTCTCATAGAGACTAACAAACCAAGACTGTTAATGTTCCTAATGGTATAACTGCACCCCAGGTTACTGTAGGGCATATTTCTGACCCGGCTCAGGGTACTAGCCCAACATTCGCTAGCTTGTCTAATAGACCTGTTGCCCTAGCAAAAAGAAGAAATGCTGTTCGGTTCAAGTTTCTCGGTGCTATTGATACAATGCCTGATAAATTTTATGTGGGAAAAGTGTTATTAAAACAAATGCTTGGGTTTTCTCCGGTGGAAGTTTATACTTTGATCCATACGCCGCGAGATAATACATTTGACATTAGCTTCAGGACTCCAGATGTGTTAGATAGATTCTGGATGAAATATGCCTTTGTGAAAACAAATCCAGCCTGGATGCATTTCTAAGCTAGTCTTTTCACAAAACAATCCTTTAAAGTTATCACTATTTTATTTCGTAATGAGTAGATTAATGTGATATATATCTCCTATTGGTTGGAGAGAAAATGCAAAATTCAGGGCAATCCTGAACCTGTTTTAGACACAGAAGGTTTTTGGAATGGTGGATGGAGGCATAAGATTAACCTCTTTCAAATGGATGAAGGTTTGCAGCATCTCCCTAGCCGTTTCTTCCTCGACAAAGATAAGAGCTTTATCTTTCATCCGGGGCAGCCTAGACACTGTTATAAATGTGGTTTGGGTAGACATTTGAGCAGAACTTGTGATATTATAAAGTGTGCCCAATGTGGAGAAGTAGGACACCCTTTGTATGACTGCCATAATCCCCCTAAATGTAGTCTCTATGAAGAGGGTCATCCATTTTCTGATTGTCCTTGGGCTGTCTACAATACTACATGTAGTGACTTTGTGATTCAGGACTTCTACATCTCTATGGCTTTCAAAGTCACGCATCATCCCACTTAACCCCCCCCCTTTTTGCATCAAAGCCCACTAGCTAGGCCTGACATTTTGTCCCGAATTTCCACAGTACCACCAGCTTGAGACACAGCATGGGACATCCCTATTGGGAGTCCATATTCCCCCCATCTTGTCTGACACCCCTATTTCTGAGAATGTAACCAATGCGATGGTTATGTCCCCCTCCCAACCTAAGGAAGATTCCTTCACCATTGCACAATCCAGGAGAAGTAGCCTTAGGAACCAGGGACTTGCAAAACCAACCTCCTCTTCTTACTGTGTTACGACATAGAACTCAAATGCTGTTTTACAGGAAGATGACATTGATGCTGGAACTGAATCAGATTCCACATCAATACAGGCCTCACAGCCTGAAGGTGGTTCTGATATTGAACAGACTTCAGGGAAGACGACTTCTTTGCCCAGATGAACTAGACGGGGTTCCCAAAAGAGGGTAAAGAAAAAATGATGTTGTTAGTTTGTTATTGATTTATGAACTTGACTCTTTATGATCTGTCTCCTCTCAGAATGTTAGCAGTATTCAGTCAAAGAGAAAAAGGTTACTTACTTATGCCCTCTTTGAAAATATGTATAATGACATCATCTTCTTTCAGGACACTAGGCTGCATAGTATTCAACTTATGGAACAGGCTACAACTGACTGTAGATGGGGAAAATCCTTTTGGTCATTGGGGGAAGATCAATGTAGTGGGGTGGGCATCTGCATAAATAACCTGGCAGCTAAAATCATACATACTATTGACATTATTCCTGGGAGAGCCTTCTTTCTAGATATTTCCTTTTATGACATGCATTTTCATTTTATTAAGGACTACGCCCCCTCACCAAACTAAAGTAGGCAGAATTTAATTCTTTTGTCTCATACAACCCTATCTCTTTACTACTTGGCATGTATTTTTGGGGGGTGAGTTTAATTGCAGTAGGTACCTTAAAGATAGAGGGCTACAAACTGCTAAGATGTACTGTGATTCCAACTGCTTGAATGATCTAATTTCTCAGACAGGGCTGGTGGATGCCTTTGCACTAGGAGGTCAACCAGGGAAGCCCTTTTTTCCGTGGAACCTTGCCAATATGGATGGATTTATAGTTTATTTCCCCCCCCCATTAGCTATTAAACATACTAAAGTTCTGCCTGTGGCTTCTTCTGACCATGCTTTATTACATTTAAAACTGACAAATTGTGATGGTGTGCATCATGGGCCTGGATATTAAAGACTGAACCTGGAACTTTTAACTATTCCCCCGGTATTGGAGGGCTGCGCCCATCTGATCCGTGTGAGACAATCAGTGAAATTTCGATATGATTCCTCCATTGGTTGGTGGGAGGATATTAAAAAGGATATCCAGGATTATTTTATGCACATAGGACGAATTGATGGGAAGACCAAAACAGACCTGTATAGTTCTTATCGGTTGCAACTCCAGTATGTTTTGTCTCAACAAAATTTGGGAGATACCACCTTATCTGACACCCTGGTGGATATTAAACAAAAAATGATGGACCTACAATACAATAGATTAAAATCACTGGAGTTTGAACAAAGATTTGGCACTCAGGGCAAACAAAGTTTCATTAATCCATTTCAATTTTGGTCTGTGCAAACATTACAAAAAGATTTAACTTATGTAACTATGCCACAAGGTGCAGTTTTAACTACAGAACCTGATATACTGCATGCAGTGCGCAACCATATCACTTCATTGTTTAAACTGATTCTCTTGACTCAGGCTTATTACCATGGTTGCAATGCTGTAATTTGCCATAGTTGTCTTCCTAGGATGCATTAGGTTTATTGCGTCCAATCTCTACACAAGAAGTGCTTACTGTTTTATCGCTGTTAAAAGATGGTTCAGCCCTGGGACAAGATGGCCTTCCCTATGAATTATATAAGATTTTGATTCCTCTATTGCTAGAATAATTTGTTGACCTTCTGATTGATATGTTGAGCTCTACTACACTTTCTGATAGTTTGAGTGTCGGTTTGGTTATTCTTCTATATACAGTAAATCTGGGGATTGATCTCAATTACAAAATTGACAGTCCATTACATTACTGAACCCGGTTTTCAAAATTCTTATGAAAATCTTAAATATTAGATCAATGGTTTGTGCTGACAGCATGATACGCTTCCCAAATGTGTGGGATCCCTGGTAGAAAAATCACAGATAGTCTTCTTGTATTAAGAGAAATTATGGAAAAAGGTTGGGCTGGTGAATAAACTGGTTTTTTAATAAGCATTGATCAAGCTAAAGCATTTGACAGGGGGCATCTCTTAATTATAGACTTGTTTAACTGCATATGGCATTCCATAACAATTTATTTCCTGGATATAGACATGTTATTCCTCGGCAATGACCCAGTCTTACTGCAGTGGGTGGTTAGGACATAAGCATAAGGTTAATACAGTAGACAAGTGCAGTAAAAGGTTAATATACGAGTGCAGTAGGGCTGTCCCTTAAGCCCCCTGCTGTATGTCTTTACTATGGACCCTCTCATAAGGCTTATTAATAAATCTGCAGAGATAACTGGGATTTTATTCTCAAGTACGGATAATGAAATTAAAAGTGTAGCTTATGCAGATGATGTCTGCATTGTTGTTGCAGAGGAAAAATCAAGTCTTTGTGTAGGTGAGGTGTTATCTGACTTTTCCAACCTTATGGGAGCCCGAGTGAATTATGGATAGAGTAAATGTTTGCTTATTGGAGATTTTGAGTATGATGCACAACATGTCATTCAGATCCCTATTGTACATGACACTTGCCTTATTTTAGGTATTCATTTTGGGAAAGGGGATATTGGTCTCCTCAGTTGGACTATAAAACTTTGGGAAGCACAGGAACTAGTTGTGCAGTGGAACAAATGGAGAATGTTGAAACTTATAAGGATCTATTTGATCAAGACGTTTCTCTTGTGTACATTCCTACATTTAAGTGTGGTATCTTGTTTACTTCCTTAGTTAGAAACCAAAATCTATAGTTGTTTCTTAACCTGTATTTGGATAAAAGATTAAATCCTATCAAACTGAGTATTTTATTCTGGGATAAATCCCAAGGAGGTCATAAGACCACTTCTCATGGAACAGGATAAGTTATTGGTTCCCTGAGTTAAAGATTCTTTGGAAAGTACTGTATCCTCCTCTTTTGGGAAATACTTATGACCATTCCATGATAAAGGTCCTTGACTTATTGTACCTTCCTGACACTTTTAGACCATGTTTTGGGAAAATTAAATGATGGAGTCTTACCAAAGATCAGGTTTTGTGGTTCCATAGGGAAGAGATTTACTCTGCTATTTGAGATAAATATTTTATGGAATTCACATATTTTGAGACAAAATCTCAAATAGAAAAAAATGATTGGATGTATGCTACTTTCCACTCGTATCCCACATCAGATGTGGGATGTTCTATGGCTTTCTCTCCATGAGAAGCTTAATGTCAAGGGAAATTTGAAACATAAGGGAATTGAAGGATGATATTGCCCTAGACATACTTGCACATTGCAAATACAATTTATTAACCACCTGTGTTTTGAATGCCCCTTTATTACATTATTTTGGGACAAAGTATGACATGTATGGCCTACTTCTTTTCATAACTGGATATGGAGATTTTGTGGCTTGGTATTTTACCATTTTTGTGGATGAAACACGATAAAACAACATTATGGCTTTTTTTGGTATGTTTTAAATTCCGTATTTGGTATGTCAGATGCAGACTTATGATTCAACAAATATAATTCTCTGTGGAACAATTGTTTTTATGGTCAAAACTGTTATTAAGAAATGTAAGGCTCAAGAATGGCATTTGGTTTCTCCACAAGTTTTTCACAAATGGTGGGATAGTATTTCATGGCTCCTCTAATGGCTCCATGCACCCATAATGGTATGCTTTACTTCTGTTTCTGCCTTGCATGCAGCGTAAGTATATGATTTAGACTACTGTTCAATGGATAGCTCCCCAGGTCTTCTGGATGGGTGGAAAGGTGATTTTTTGCCGTGTAGTATTTATTCATGATTTTTTGTTTTAGGGAATTTTCTTAGATTCCGTGTTTGTAGTATTTGAGACTCATAATCTCTGAATGTGTTTTGGAGCTGGGACTCTGTACAATTGTATTTGCTGAGAAAGATTAATTTCTTCTTGTTTATTTTCCTTTAATTTGTTCCTCTATAATTTAGTGTTCCTTTTGTATGTTCTATTATGTTTTGAAGGTACAATTTTTAATTTTATATTAGATGTCGAATTATACTTTTTTCTGTATTTTCTAACTTCGAGGCCTTGTACAACACTGTTATGTATGTACTTTGCTTTTACATTAGGTTACAAGTTCCCCTACTCCTATAGTGGGAAGGGGAAAGGCCTGTTCATGATATGTAGAACTTAATTTTGGGGTTGATGTATGATGTAATACTTATTTTTGCTTCCATTTTTCCTTTTTTTATGATTCTGTATGTAATACTGTTATTTTGACTGTATTTTGTCTTTAAAGTCTAGTTACAATTCTACGGGGGGGGGAGTTTGCTGTCAGCAACTACTATTAGGTTCCAATACTGTGAAACTGACATTTTACTATAGATGTATGATGGAATACTTCTTCGTGTTTATTTATTTTCTTTTGTATTCTGATTTTGTGTGATGTAACACATTCATTTTTCTATTTTGCTTTGCTGCTGTAATAGACAATTTCCATACTCTTTAGTAGGGAAGGGGGGAGGTTTATTTTTTTCTATATTAGCTGAGTTTGGTTTGTATATTGTAATTTCCATTTTCTGATTACTGTATGACGGAATTATTTTTTGCTTTAATGTATATTCTTTTGGTTTTTTACTTTATTCTTTGCGTGAATTAATACTATCTCTATGTATTTGTTTGTGATGTTATAATAAAATATTCCCCTACACTTTTCGAGAAGTGCCATGAGATCTTTAACGCCCACCTGAACAACCACCAGAACAGGTTATAATAGTGAGACTTTTTGAAATGTTATTTGACTTACCATACTCGAGCTTGACTACCCACTTAATCAGTCTCCTGCTTATTTCTGTCCTTGTAATATCTAATTCCTGTTGCTCCATATCAAGGGGTTGTTGATTTTCATATTGTATGTGCCTGGGGTGGAGCAGCAATAAAATATAAACTACACAATATCCCTCAATAACATACCTAGTCTAGTTTACTTTTACCTAACACCCATTTTAGGCCTTGTACAGTAAGTGCTTCCTTCAAGAGAACAACTTGTAATGAAATGTGAAAGATTTACACTGAAATGTGGGTATATACACTTTTATATTTTACTAATTATATGTGTGTGTGTACTGTATAGCAGTCTCTAAAGAAATACATTAAACACATCAAATGTCTTCCTAAACATGTCTCAACATTGTGTTTATCTTCCACCTTGTCACAACATACAGTTGTCTCAGCAGTGTTTGCAATTAAGGTACAGTACCTGTATGTATAGGATTGCCCGGTTCTGTTGAGTTGATTGCTATAATAGTGCATAGAATAAAATGTGAAACATATAAGTAACTGTAATACAGATGGTGGCATTATTTTTACATTTGCCCTTTCTCAATGTACTGTACTTTGATTCAGTTAGCGTATGCAACAGCAGTTCATGTCTATGTTTAAGCCCATGAAACACCCTTATCGAGTTAATGCATTTACAGCCATAGTGGCTCTGCCAGAGCTTGAGTTATAGGTGTTACAGTATGCACACAGTACTGCACGTGCGGCCACACCATTGGCCTGTACAGTGGTAGTATGAAACATGCATCTTTGTGTTCAATGCTTCCCTTTCCATATCAAGATGAAACCATACTGACTGGTGATCACTTGTTCCCAGGGACTCAGTAATGCTGATGCTTCTAACATGGTAACCCTTTGTCAGCACTCTGCCCAAAATGGCCCTGTTCCAAGATGACTTAGTCACCTCTTGGTTAAGAATAGTGTTGTACAAAATTGAAATATTTTGCCTGGTGAAATATTTCATGTAATTCCGCAATTATGCAAAATTTTTCACCTAGTCGAAACAAAATTTCACCAGGTTTTCAGATTTCACATAGTAGCGAAATTTCACGTAAAATGCTTTAATTGGCCAATTTCACCCATTAATGCTAACAAATTTCATCTTGTGGCATAATTTCACGAGCATAACTTTTGATTTCATCGGTGTTATGTTGCTCCAAAAGTGGAATTTGCAAGGCATTGTGGGTAAATATGTCAAATATCACGTGTAGCTTGATTATAGCTCATTCTGCTCCATGTTGAATCAGAGAACAGTCTGTTGTGGTGCATCAGAGCCAATAAAGCCTTTTAAAACCTCTTTAAAACTTGTTTTTGAGAGCTAATTGTTCCAAAATATACAGGGCCAGATATTCAGACTGAGCCTGGCAGGGGAGCAAGCCAGGGTGCAGCACAACTGGGCTGTGCCGTGGCCAGGACCAGGCAATATTCAAGGGTGCTGTGCCATAGCTCAGCACCATTGAATATGGCAAGTGAGGCACACAGACAGCACATGGTGCAGTGGCACTGCACCAGCGCAAGCCACAGAGAGGGAGCATGGGGATGCACCAGCGCAAGTGTAGTTACGCTAGGCGCATCACTCGTGATATTCAGCCAGGGGCATGAAAATGAGGCCATAACCCATGCAAGGCACAAATGGGGCCATTAGCATATCATTATGGCCCCATTTTCATGGCTTGAACAGGGCTGCCCGGCGACTTGTGCCTGGCACCCTGCTCAGCATGACATGTGTGGTTGGGATCCCGGGCAACCCCCGCCTGTAACCGCAAATGCGGAAATGTCTGAGGCATACTCCCTGGTAGTCTAGTGGCCACCCTCCCTCCCGAGTCCCCAATCACCAGAATATGGCTGCCAAGTTATGCCCTGGTAGTCTAGTGGAACATCCCCCTGCCCATCACAATTCCCTGGTGCTCTAGTGGTGTCCCCACCCCTTCCACCCACACAGCACCTTGCCACCCACTCCCCCGTCATTTTTTATTTATTTTTATTTATTTAGCTTTTGTTGACCGGTAAGTGCATAGACAAATCCTGCCTATTGTCAGGCACGACCCGGGGGAGGGGGATACAGATGAATGTCAACTGATCTTGAACCAGATTAAGCTGTTGGAGGTATTTTTTATGAAAGGAGGAAATTTTGATCTTTGCACAGGGGAAATTCCCCTGCTCTTTTCGAGAAGTGCCATGGGATCTTTAACATTCACCTGAACTACCAGCAGAACAGACAGATGGGACCTTGGTTTAAAATCTCATGCGAAAGATGGTGCATCAGGACTGCAGTACCCCACTCATGCTGCACTACAGTGTCAGTATTGGCATATTAACCCAAGTGCCTGGGGTCCGGATAGAACCCACAGCCAGCTGATCTCCCGGCCTCAGAGGTGAGTGTGCTACCTGCTGAGCCACTGATACTGACATTGGCGGGCAGCTGCAACCTGCCCGCATACCATCCAGCCGCCCGCCGAATGACAGGTACAGTATGGGCTTGCAGGGCATACTGTACAAGACAGTCCCAAATATGTAGGAAGTCATTCACATATTTGGGACTATCCTAATAATATGCCCTGCTAGCCGATGGTCACTGTGGACCAATGGGCTTATGCATATTGTACCTGTCATTCGACGGTAGCCAAGTGGTATGTGGGCAGGTTGCAGCTGCACCGATAGGGATGGGCGGGGTGGGCAAGGGTGCTGTGTGGATGTGGAGGGGTGGGGTGCCACTAGATCACCATGGAATTGTGTTCTGGCACAATGCTGTGATCACAGCAGCGGGTGAGGGGGGGTTCCACTAGACTACCAGGGCATAACTTGGTGGCCGTATTTTGGTGATTGGGAACATGGGAGGGAGGGGGCCACTAGACTATCAGGGATGTGAGTGTGCTTGTGGAAAGTGTTCTGGGTGGGCGGGTGGCCACCCATGGCTGGTGGGTGCTGTGTTGCACCCTGCAATATGGCAGCCCACCTGTGGGAGGCCAGGAGTTGCTCCACTTTTACATGGGCTCAACTTTGAGCCCCCCTATGCAGTGCAATGCAGGGGAGCACTGGCATATGTACTGCATATCTTAGGCTGAATATAGGGATGTGCCGCATATGCATGGTGGGCACGCCTGAATCTGGCAGCATACACTTACAGTGCACCCCGGTACATCGGGAGTTGTGCTTCACCAGGCAGCCTTCTCAATATCTTGCCAGGGTGCACTACAGGGTTGTGCCAGTGCAGCCCTGTTGCAACAGGCGTAACCCCTTTGAATATCCAAGCCCCAGTTTTTTCCTAGTGCTGCTAGGGAACGTTTTCTAATTTTGTGGATTTTTGCATAATACTTAGTTCAATTAGCTTTTACTTTTGTCTGTGTCTTTGAAGGAGTTGAGTGGGCTAGGGTAGGAGTGTAAACAAGTGCAGACAATTTCTAGCCTTTTACAAACAGATTACTCACAAATTGTGAGTTATTTTTAACTGTTATTTCTTATTAATTTTATTATATCATGAAAATGTTTTCTCTGAAAGATTACTCCATCATGTCTGAGAGATCCTGCCACTCTTAGCCTATGTTATATATACCATTCTTCCACTTTTAGTTGTGATAGTGAATTCCATATTGCATTAACTCTTTGTGTATGCCAATGATTTCTTTTAGATGTTTTGTTCACTTCACCCTTATATGTATAATTGTGTGACCTTGTATTTAAGTCATTCGTATTTTGTTTTTGGAGCCCTAGTGTATAATCAAGGATTTCATTTGAACATGCCCTGAATGCCAGACATAAGTCTTCTCTTATCCTCCTATAATCCATAGAGTACAGATTCAATTTTATGTTTCCCTTCAACAGTGTACCGTGCACAAAACTGTGTGCAGTGTTCCAGATGTGGTCTAATCAAGGACATATGCAATGGCGCAATCACCTCCATACTCCAACTTTTTATGTTTTTCATAATACAGTGATAGATACCATAACATTTTTTAACATCATATTCCTATGTTTGTCAAACTTAAGATCAGGTGTAATATAGACACCAAGGTCCCTTTCATTTTATGTTACTTTTAGTGTGGTATCATTTAATTTATATTCAGAACATGGGTTATTCTTGTCAAAGTGCATAATCTTACATTTTGACTCATTAAAAACCAGTTTGTGCTCTGTTGCCCAAGCTGCTAGTTTGTCCAAGTTAGTCTGGAATAAAGATGCAGTATTGTGGTTGGTAACATTACCTCTGACTTTACAGTCATCGGCGTATTTACTCATCCAAGTACCTGATGTTGACTGCATAGAACTAATCATTATATTGAACAGAGTAGGTCCAAGGACTGAGCCCTTGGGCACTCCACTGGTCGCCCATCCCCAGTCAGATGCGTATCCCTTTAATATAACCCTTTGTCTCCTATTACACAACCATAAATTAATTCAGTCAATTATATTAGAGTGTATGTTATATATTCTTAATTTTTCAATTAATATATTGTGAGAGACCTTATCAAAGGCCTTAGAAAAATCAAGATAGGCCGCATCCACTGATATTCCTACATCTAGGGCTGCACTCACAGGCTCAAAGAAACCAGTTAGGTTTGTAACACATGATCTCCCCTGACAGAAACCATGTTGTGAGAGATCTAATTGTCCCTCCTGTTTATGGTGATCAACAATAAGTTTCTGAATGAGTCTTTCAAGCACTTTACCAAGTACGGAAGTTAAACTTATTGGTCTGTAATCTTGCTTGTTTTGTTTCTTTCCTCCTTTAAAAATAGGGATGAGTGTAGCCTCGTTCCATTCTTTGATTGTTTTCCCCTCTAACATGGAGGTATTAAATAATTTAGTAATTGGCCCAACAAGTTCTAAGACTAGTTTTCTTAGGAATAAAGGACTAAGTCCATCAGGCCCAGGAGAACCAGTAATGTTAATGTTATGGATCACATTAATTATTTCAGTTGTTGTAAAGGTAACAGACGGTTGTGAGACAGGTTCTGCTATCCCAGATTTGACTTCCTCTGGATAAAAAAATATTGATTAAACGGGCTTGCCATATCCTTTTCATTATTAATTTCTCCATTTTGTGTTATTAAAGGGCCTACGTTATTATTATTCCTGAGAGAACCTATATAATTAAAGAATTGTTTTTTATTATCCATTATTTCATTTATTAATTTTCTTTCAACTTCCTGTTTGGCCTGTCTAATCATTTTTTTACAGCTTTTAACTGAATTTTTATATTTATGTAAATTAGACTCATTAATTTTCTTTTTATATTTTTTAATAAATTATTCTTTTTTGTAATTGTTTTTGTATTCTATTGTTCCACCAAACAGGAAGCCTTTCAGTGTTATCATATTTTCTTCTATCAGGAACCCACTTATTTATGTAAGTCTGTATTTTATCATTTATTATATTCCATGTATTTTCTAAATTATGCCACCCTAGATCTTTTTCCCAGTCCCAGTTATTTAAGAATATTTTTATTTTATCATAATCGCTTTATAATAGTTTTTAAATGTGGTTACCCCTTTAGTGTTCTTGTTTTTTTTTGTAGTTGTATATTCATTTGAACCATCATATGGTCACTTACACCTAGGTCTAGTAGTAGAATACGTTTATCCTTATCAGCTTCAAAGTTGGTGAAGATTAAATCAAGTATGTTGTAGCCTCTTGTTGCTTTTTGAACCTTCTGTTCTAAATTATTCTGTCGTATTATATCTGTAAATTTAATTTTCAACCATAGCTTTACCAACCATAGACACCCAATCTATATGTGGAAAGTTGAAATCTCCCATAAGGATGATGTCACCCTGTATTTCCATACTTTCTATTTCATTCAGGAAATCCATGGTTTCATCAGTTTTTAAATTGGAGGATCTGTATCCAAGTCCAATGGTTAAGTTACTTGACTTAAGTGCTACTTTTGCCCATACCAGCTCATTTTCCTTATTCATCTCCTTTTCCAGATTACGTTTAATAGGTTTTAGACTATCTTTTATATATAAGGCAATCCCACCACCTTTTCTGATGCTTCTATGTTTATCAATACATGTATAACCTGGAATGGAGGTGCCCCAATCATCTTGTGTAAACCATGTTTCTGTGATACCACATATATCAATATTGTTATTTACCATAAGGTTTGATAATTCATATATTTTATTTTTCAAACTCTGGGTGTTAGTTAATAGCACTTTAAGATTGTTATTTCTAATACTACCATTTACATTTATTTGTCTTGCATTTATTGGTCTTCTTGATTATCTTTCAGGTTTTGTTTGCAAGGCTCATATATGCTTACAATCAGTTAGCTTATTCTGTCCCTCCCCCCAACGTATCAGTTTAAACATTGATATATTCATTTAGTCTTTTTCCTAGTTTAACTGTACCCTTTTTATTAAGATGTAATCCAACTCTACAATAAAAAAGATTGCCTCAGTCAAACTCCTCCCAGTGGTTAATACATTTTATTTCTTGCCTAAGACACCAGTGTCTCATCCAGTTATTAATCTCTTTAAGTTTACCATTAAGGTAAGGAGTGTATTTAGGTGTAGGGAGGATTTCAGAAAAGGATATTCTGTAACCTAATTCTAAGATTTTATTAGACAAGGCCACTTAATCCTGTTTTATTTTGAAAATAGTGTCGTGCTTAATGTTATTTATTCCAACATGCACAATCACCAAGGCTCCTTCTTCATAATGTTTTAATAGATCAGAAACCATTGTTGTTATGTCAGATACTTTACATCCACTAAAGCTGATGAGAGATCTATTTTCTTTATCCTTCTCACAAATTGATATACCTAAGTATTTGACCATTGAATCTCCAATGATCAACACCTGTTTAGATGTTTTCATCATCTGGGTATTTCCTTCTCCTATATTCACTGATGATGACTCTTTGAGTTGCATGCAATTTTCTTTCTCTATAACTTTGTTTTTGAAATCCGTTAGTATAGGGGATAATTAATCTGTTTGTTCCTGTATAGTCTCATATCTATTGTATAATGGTAAATCAAAATATTCTGCCCTTCTCCCTTTTTTCTTTGCTGCCTTATTACTTTGAACCAAAAACCATTGTTAATCAGCATCTGAAATTTCCTCTTCTCTGTCTCTTTTATTGTGTTTATATCCAGGTCTATTCAGCATATTTTTATTAAATGTAATTGGAAATAACAAGTCTGTATTTGGCCTACTTTTTTCGATGAAAGGGGAAGCCACATCAACAGTGTAATCAACTTCTTGGTTAACCTGCTGCAAAAGATCTTTATCCTGTGTTTGACTGGTTGTAATAGTTACATTTTCTCTTTCCTTACACCTATTATGCATTTGTTTTTGGCTTTCTTCAATGATTGCAAATCTACCTTTAAATGCTTCCATCTTACATACTAACATACTAACATACTATTTGCCAGCAGATTAGGCCTTATGGTCTATCAAGTCTGCTCGAACCTAGATCCTTAGTTGGGTGCAGAGACCCTCCCATCCCTTGTGCTCCAGAAACCCCTATCATCCATCCCCACCCCCCCCGGGACAGGCCATCATCTGATACATCCACTTTCTGTGTCTGTCCCACCCTCTCTTAAAGCCCTCCACTGTGGATCTCTGAACCAGCTCACCAGGCAGAGCATTCCAAGGGTCCACCACCCTCTCAGTGAAAACCTCCTCCTCTTTTCCCCCTCACCCTTCCACCTTCCAACTTCAAACCATGCCCTCTGGTGATGCCTCCCTGCTTTAGTCTAAAGATCCCTCCATGTTTACCCTATTTATTCCCTTGAGGTACTTGAGACCTCAATCATGTCCCCCTGTCTCTCCTCTCCTCCAATGAAAACAGGCAGAGCTCCTCAAGTCTGTCCTCATAAGTCAAATCCCTAGCCCTCGTATCATCTTTGTTGCCTACTCTGTACCCTCTCCAGGAGCTGTATGTCCCTCTTCAAGTGTGGTCTCAGTACTGTACACAGTACTCAAGGTGTGGTCTAACCAGTCCATTGTACAGCGGCAGAATCACTTCCTTGCTCCTTGAGGTGATCCCCTTGTGATGCATCCCAACATCCTGTTTGCCTTGCTAGCTGCTCTCCTGCACTGCTCCGAGTTATTCATACATGTATCCACCATGACCCCTAGGTCTTTTCCCCTGTTGAGGCTTCCAGCACCTCCTCCCAGGGTGTACCTGTGTTTAGGGTTTCCCCGACCAAGATGCAACACCTTGCACTTGGTGATATTGAAATTAATTTCCATGTGTGAGCCCAGCTTTCCAGGGTGTCCAGGTCCCTTGCAGGCCAACCTCCCTCTTCTCCTCAACTACTGCTCCCATCTTGGGTCATCCGCGAAGAGACTCATTTCACACCTATACCATCCCTGATGTCTGATATGTATGCATTAAACAGGATTGGACCCAGGACCGAGCCCTGTGGTACCCCACTACCAACCTCTGTAGGGTTCGAGAGCTCCCCACAGACCACTACTCTCTGAGTGCGTCCAGCTATCCAGTTTTCAATCCATCTGACCATCAAAGGGCCTACTCCTAACCCCATCAGTTTCTCCAACAGACCATTGTGGGGGACAGAGTCAAATGCCTTGCTGATGTCTTATTCTCTAAATTTTCTGTAAGCCTGCATTTACTACACTTTGATACTTGTGGGATTTCCTTCCCTTTTGTTATCGAATACATGTTGCATTTTGGGCATTTAATACCCACATCACCATCTATAGCCATTATTTTATCTGCCATATTATCCCCAATGTTAGGGATTTAGGAGGAAAATATTAGAGTCAGAGGACTCACCGATCTGTATCTTAGGGATTGTAACCTGCTCTCCTTACCTGCCTTCCCTGGCCAAACTCACAAAACCTGCATGAGATGCACAGGTCTTTGCACTCGCCTTCGTGTGTGGTGACCACATGCTCTGCCTGTGATCGCTCCGCTTACATGGAATGCCTCCTTTGTAGCCGCCGATCCTGGAAGTCTCTGCGGGTAATGTGATTACCCTTTTGTGAGTCAGGGAACAAGTCTTCCAAAAATAGATGTATTTAAAAACCAAATAGTCTGTACAACACAGTTCTGTGTCTGCAGGACTTGCTACTCAAAACTGGAGGCAGTGGTGGATGAGCAGGAGGGGAGGGTGGCCCTACAGGGGGACCTGGAGGCTCTGGAAAGATGGTCTAGAAAGTGGAAGCTGAGGTTCAATGCAGGGAAATGCAAGGTACTCCACCTGGGGGCCAGAAACCTGGGCCAAGTGTACACCCTGAGGGGGGAAATGATACAAGTCTCGATGGCTGAGAGGGACCTGGGGGTGGTGGTGGATGCCAAGATGAACAACTCGGAGACTTGTAGGAGGGCAGCAGCCAAGGCCAACAGGATGCTGGGATGCATCACTAGGGGGATCACCTCCAGAAGGAGGGAAATGATACTCCCTCTGTATAACTGCTTGGTGAGGCTGCACCTTGAGTACTGCATGCAGTTTTGGAGGCCACACTTAAAGAGGGACATTAAACTCCTAGAGAGGATCCAGAGGAGGGCAACCAAAATGATTTGGGGATTGGGGGACAGGACCTATGAGGAGAGGCTCGAAGAGCTAAATATGTACACACTGGAAGAGAGAAGGGACCAGGGGGACATGATAGAGGTCTTCAGGTACATGAAAAGGGTAAATAAGGGAGGTATAGTCAGGGTGCTTCGAAGGAAGGAGGAGGGGGCCACTAGAGGGCATGGCTGGAAGCTGGAGGGGGGAAGATTCAGGGGAGAAAGGAGGAGGTGCTACTTCACTGAGAGGGTGGTGGAGCCATGGAATGCACTGCCTAGGGGGCTGGTGGAGGCAGAGATGGTGGAGGGGTTCAAGAGGGGGTGGGACAGGTACAGGGGAAGGGTTCTGGAAGCAAAATCCAATGCAGCGAGAATATCCAGAACTGGGAAGGGAGAAGCCAGAGAAGGCATGGGGGGCAGCAAGGTCAGCACCCAGGGTGGGGGCTGAACAAACAAGCAGACATGAAAGACCGTTAGGCCTATTCTGCTGGCATTTCAGTATGTTAGTACTAAAGCAAATTAAAATATAATAGACTCAGCAAGATCCCTTCGTTTAGTTGTGTGCCAGTAGTTCTGAATGCAGCAAAGAACTACAGTACCCAGCACTAACAGTACACTGGTTTACAAAAGTAAGGTTTGAGTTCTACTAAAAGAGCAGCTCAACAGTTGCAAGCTATCCCTGCTAGTACTGTCACACACCCAAGGGTGTCACACAGCATGTAGTCAGGGAAAGTGTTTGCAGCCTAAATGGAGTGCCTCCTTTGTAGCCGCTGAACCCAGAAGTCTCTGCGGGTCACATGATCACCCTTTTGTGAGTCGGGGAACAAGTCTCCCAAAAATAGATGCATTTAAAACCAAAACGTCTCTGCAACAATGCTCTGTATCTGCAGGGCTCGCTACTAAAGCCAATTAAAATCTGATAGACTCAGAAAGATCCCTTCATTTAGTTGTGTGCCAGTAGTTCTGAATGCAGCAAAGAACTACAGTACCCAGCACTAACAGTACACTGGTTTACAAAAGTAAGGTTCAAGTTCTACTAAAACAGCAGATCAACAGTTGCAAGCTATTCCTGCTAGTACTGTCACACACCCGAGGCTGTCACACAGTGTGTAGTCAGTGAAGTGTTTTGCGCCCCTGTATTTTATTGCTGGAGCATGCTTCTGCACATTGCACAGTGTTCCTCTTTTATTTGACTTACCTCACCTTTGCTCTGTTACAGCATTGTTTGCTTAACACCTGACACATGCAGTATAAAAAACTACATTTTAATATAGTAGTTTTCAAGAGATTGCTTGCTGATCCCGCCCATCCAGACCACTACCATATTGTGGTACCCACCTTTGTCGATGTTATATGGTTGTCTCTGCCTTTATATAATAAAAAGAAGATGTTGGTATTAACTAACTAATAACACATTACAATACTTTAGTTGTCCAGACACATGTGATCTGCCTTTAAAGTCGGTCACTTGTGCCCTTTTTCCCTGTGTGTGTTGCTTTAATTCCTGTTTGGAGAAAGAAAAAAATTACCTTTTTGTTTTACTAGAATAGGCTATCCACCATATACAGTATTAGTTATACTCTAAGATCTGCTACCTGTCCTGATTGTGTTTGGACTTGTAAGGAAGCCAGTACCGTAGGTGTGATGTGTTAGTCACACAGTTAGTAATACTTCCTTTCTTGACATACTCCCAGAGAAAGGCAAAGCTTTGAAGTAGCAGCCAGTAAAAATGCCTGCTAAGAGATGGCCAAGTACAGGGGAGAAACCTGCCTGGGGGGATGAGGGAGCTAAGAAGTCTGCTGAAAAGAGCACAGCTTCAGTTCCAGTTCTCCATAGGAGCGAAAGCACACGTATGTCTGCATCAGTGTCTTCTGCTGTGGCCTCTGGTGGTACAGCAGGTACCAGCAAAGGAGTTGTTGGCAGTACTGGCATACCTGTGTCTTACATTTCTAAGGCTCAAACTGTTGCATCCATGCTGGTGGGGGATGATGACAGTGAGAAGAAGGGAAGCACTACACCAGCACAGGAACAGTGGTTCAGGAGGAGGGAGATAAGTCTGTTGGTGTGACTGTCCCTGTTCCTGCTGGAGTTGGTGATGATAGCATTCAACCAGAGTCTGATAATCCTGTAGATAGGGATAGTCAGCCCCCTGAGATGGTTGTAGAGAAAGAAAATGGTGCCGTGCTGTAAGAAGACAGTGATGGAGAGGAGGAGGACAAGGACATCATTGCTGTTGTTGGTGATGATGATTATGACTGGGGTGATCCCACATGGGAGCCTGAGTTAAAATAGGTCAAGGGTGATGTAGGCCATACATGCAGAGCCCATGGGTCAGTCTGTCAACAAGCCTATTAGCAAACCTCCAAGCAGTCAAGTCATCCCCCCTCCCAAAAGTATTCCTATGGAAGTGAGGAGAGCAGCCCAAAAAACACACACTTCCACGCCTGTTTCTGAACTATCCCAGTCCCAGAAACATCTGAAGTCCAGAGGTCAACATTCCTTAGTTTGGGACTTTTATGTGCTTGATTCTGCTGATGAGACCATAGTGAAATGCCAACTTTGTCAAGCACATGTTAGCTGGGGGGAAAAAGGGAAGCCACATAGGCACCGGTAGCCAACAGGCCCACCTGAAAAACAAGCACCCACTGAGATTGCAGCAACACCAGAAGGATGCCAGAGCTGTTGGTGGCATCTTCCTCAGCAAGTTAAATGTAGTAGAACAAGAAGAGCGGGGGATGGGCAGAGTGGGTTGGCGATGGAGGAGGAGGGTGAGCAATCCTTTGCTCTCTTGAGTAGTAGACATAGCAGTGGTAGTGCCAGTCCCAGTCCCTTGAGTCATAAAAGTACACCACCACACCCACAAGCAACCAAAATAACTGGTTTCATGCTGTCTACACAGCCCCAAGAGTCAAGTGTCACCCCTTAAAGAAAATCATTGCTGCCACAAGTACAGCATTCTGGTCAAACAGCCCCAAAGATGCAGCCGACTCTGAAGACCATCCTTGAGCGGCAGACAAAGTACCTCCCCAATCATGCTGCTGCATGAGAGTTAAATGTTGCCACTGCTGAAATGCTGGCCATCGATCTGTTGCCATTCTTGTTTATGGAGATTGCTGGTTTCCGCAGGTTGACGGGCCACGCCTGTCCCAAATGGCAAGTTCCATTGCGAACATATTTTACTAAGCGTGCCATGCCAGAGCTGAACAGTAGAGTGGCTGATTCCATTAGACATGCATTGAAGCATAGTGCAACACAATATATCTATCTTAGCATGGATAAGTGGACCAGTGGACAAACAGCAACAAGCTAGGATCTATGCATAATAGCACACTGGGCACAGTTGCTGGGGGTGGTACTTGATTCTGGGCCTGGCAAAATCTCCATAAAGCAAAATTGTGGTGGTAGCAACACACCTGGTATTTGGCAGCATGGGATCCTGAGTATGACAAGTGTTACTGGTTCTCTCACAACTGAGAAAATGCCTAATGTTTTGCTGTCGGAGATTGATGGGTGGCTACACACACAGTCACTCATAGCAGGATTCATCGCAAATGATAATGGCTCCAATGTAATGAAGTGCATTAGCAATGATGTTTTTTTCAGGGTGCCCTACCTGGCACACTGCCTTAATCTTGTTGTTCAGCAGTTTCTCAACCATGTGTGCATTAAGGAAACAGTGACTATCACCCATCGCATATGTGTCCACTTTGCACATTCTACAAAGGCCCGTGACCATCTATGTGAGCTGCAGCTCAATAACCATCTGCCTCAGCACATGATGAAACTTGATGTTGTGACCAGGTAGAACTCCACACTGTACATGCTTGTCTGGCTGTATGAACAGCATAGGGCTGTGTCACAATACCTGCTGGTGCACACCATCTGGGACAGTGCTGGAATGTCCATCACTCTAAGAACAGAGCAGTGGGGCCAAATGGATGGGCTAATATGCATTATCTGTCCATTTGAACATGCTACACAGGTGGTGAGTGGGGACACTGCTTGTATTAGTCAATCCATACCCTTCATATGTGTGTGCTGAGGCAGACACTAGTTAATGTGCAACACCAGATGGAGGCAAATGGGGATCATGGCTGTTGTGAACTAGTGGATTACATGCTCCACATGCTGGACACAAATTCCAATGTATCTGGCACTTTACAGTTGGGTGACTTTGTAATCACCACCAGGCTGGATCCACTCTACAAATGTGACCTGCCTTCTATAACTGAATGAGATCATCAGCAGGTACAAAAGTTGACAGGGAACCTCATTAGAATGGTAAATGCTGTGCACATGAAAAAGGCATGCACAGCGGTGAAAATGGGTGTTCCTACCACCACCAGCAACTTACAGGCAACCCAATCAGAGAAAATGGGCAAGGCACAGCAGAAAATAGCAAGCAATCCCATTTGGGATGTTCTCTTTCAGGTGGGAGTGGAAGATATAGAGGAAAAGGAGGAGGAGGAGACAGATGAGGCAACTGGACTCATGGCAGCAGAATGAATAGTGGAGGCCTACATGGGGGACCCAAAGCACCTTGCCATTACTGATAAGCAACTGCTGTACTGGAACAGCAAAATGACTGACTGGCCAGCACTAACATCAGTAGCTGTGAAATAGCTGAGCTGCCCATCATCCAGTGTCAGTGTGGAATGAGTGTTCAGTGCTGCTGGGGCCATTGTGAGTGACCGTAGGACCAGTTTGTCACCCAAGAATGTGTCCATACTAACATTCATCAAAATGAATGAAAGACACATTACACGCAACACAGTGATGTCAGTGGTGTTGCCACAGGAACTGTCTTGGTGATGAGGATGATGACAATCCCTTGACAAAAGCATCCAGCAGCAGCAAGGTGGATGAAGCAGCAAAGGTGAGAGAATTCCCACCTGTTGAGAACTCCACTCTTGAAGACTTTGAGGAGTGCTTCTTGGATGATGTGGAAGTGGAAAAAGGCTGAGTTTACTCGAAGGCCACCCCCCAACCACTTTCAGCTCAGTATAGTGTTATAACTTATTTTTAGCTCTGTACCATTGGATTGGTTATGGTTATGTGTTATCTGCTGCAGTGTGAATTAGTTTGATTTGATCACCCTTTGCTGTAACTCATTGTTTGGTCCACACCAGTCCCCCAGCCTATAAAAAGCAGCAGCAATGAAATTATCATAGCCATAAAGATTTTGCATGATTACAGCTATAATGTTTTGCTGCTAAAAATATCTAGATAAACATTTTACTTTTCATGTTGACTATCAACCCCATCTTACAGCAACTTATGTTGTCTTGATGTCCTTAAAAGTGCCCATGCTGGCACATGCAACACACCCCCACCTGACACACCCGTGCACTCCATGCGACAAAAAAAAAAATTTTCTGCCACTTACTATCTGTGACATGTTGAAGACCCCAGGCTCCTAGTATAAGCAGCATATGAATGTAACATGCTCATTCAACAGTTAACACCACAAGTTAAACAAATTTAGAAAAATGGTGAATGGTGGCCATCTTTGATACTGCAAGTCATTAATTATGAATGTAATCATGAAAAGGCATAACAACTTACAACATCCAATTCCCCCAAAAAGGTTGCTTATGCTATACTACCAGGTTAACGTTCTTGCACCAAAAACGTGATGGTTCCTAGGGGGTCAGGGCAGGGGGAGGTGCTTACTGTCCTCAGTTTGGATTCCAAATTTTCATGATTACTGCAGCTATGCCACCTCAAATGATTAGACAAGACATTAGCCCCCTCCACCTAATTATTTACTAAACACCTTCTCATCTATCCATTTCCACATATAGTTCCTCCCAGTATGTGGGTGGTGTTTACTCATTAATGGTGTGGACACCAGTGGCCAACACTGCAGTTCAAGCAACACCCCCTGTCTTCTACACAACACAGCTCCTGCAGGGCCTGAATGGATGTAGTCATCACACAGAGATAGGATGAAATCTCAACAGAGGAAAATGACCTAAGCAAGACCAAAGATAAGAAAAAATGACGAATACTCATCAATCTGCATACCTGGTTTTAGCAAGCAAATTAAAACAAGCAGAGAAAACAATGTATACTTACCATACCCCGTGATGTCATTAAACTGCAGAAATTGCCCCCGGAAGGAACATGCTGGCTGGGGCACATGATCCCAGACCATGATGAAGCATAGTAGCAAGCATTCCCTTTCCCCTATCAGTACTGCATACCTGGAAATAAGAAAAAAAGAAGAACAAATTTTGAGGATTGTAAAAAGTTCCAGCCCCACCTGCCCAACACCGACATCCCCCCTTCCCATACACAGAAGACCATAAAATGAATAAATACATACATCAGGGACTGTGAAAGTGGAACCATAAATCCCCCAGATCTGGTTGAGCAGCAGCAGCAGTAGCAGCAGCAGGAGTGAGAGTTAATTTTGCCAGAATTCCTGATGTTGACTAAAGCAAAAAAGAATACAATTACTATCAAACTCAGATATCCAGATGCCAGTAACAGACGTACTCCACTACCCTGCTAGTAATGAAAAATTAAATACTTACAATCCACATTGGGAAATGTGGTGTGTTCCAACATCCCTAGATCCTAATCCCAGCCTGGCATGATGATGTCATCCACAGCACACTGAAAAATAATATAAGAGCAGTACAAACATATTAGAACTCAAGACGCCACAATACCAACCCACCAACACCCTTGTCTTGCACAGGATAAAAAATAAAGACAGATACTTACATGCACAGCAGCAGCAGTATGGACTCTGTGAAGATGATTCACCATCAACCATCCAAATCAGTACTTCTCATGACAGCTTGGCAAGTATTACTCAGAGACAGCAGCAGGCAGTGTTGGGTAAGTTACTTTTCCTATTACTTTCTGTTACTTTTGGAAACTTGTTCCAGAAAGCTCTGTGCAGTCACTAGCAAGGATGGCGAAGTACTAGAAAAAAGTAATACACCTTACAGTTATAATTACTTGTGTCTTTTTATGCAAAAGTAATACGTAACTGTAACTGATTACGTTTATTTGAAAGTAACTAGTAACTAACCTATTACTTTCAAATAAATGTCATTTGTTATAGTTATTTAATATTTTCATATTGTTTTGGTATAAAAAGAAATAAGTAACTGTAACTGTCAAGTGTATTACTTTTTTTTAGTACTTCCTCATCCTTGCTAGTGGCTGCACAGAGCTTCCGGGATCAAGTTTCTAAAAGAAATAGAAAGTAATAGAAAAAGTAACTTTCCCAACACTGGCAGCAGGCAGCAAGCTACAGTGCCCCAAAATGTCATTCACTCCCTACCGCAAGGCAAGTTACAACCATAGAGTCAGTCAGCACAACCAATCAGGACAGCAGCATAGGGAAATGATAATTCTACATTTCTATTTCAATCAATTGAAAAAGCAGCAGCAGGAGAAAACAATTGCAAGTAGAAATAGCGTTGTGTAGGAGGAATTGATTTTATCTGCTTGGCACCCCTTTTCAGGTCCCTGAGGTGGTGGCACAGCATTTAACATCAGGAATGATACCAGATTTCAGTCTCAATTTGATGTAACATTTTTTTGGAAACATTTCTGAACTTGTAGGCCCTGTTTGGCACCAGCAACACCAAGATTCAGGTTGAAATCATTGGTAAATGGGGCACAAAACAGAAATTTAATGTCTGGGTGATGGTGGTGGGGGGGGCACCACATCACATCATGACTCAGACCATATTTCTGTCTCAACTTTATGTACCATTTTTCCTATAACATTTCTGGACGTGTACAGCCTGTTCTGCATTCACAGAAGCAAGATTCAGCATTAAATCAATGTAAACAGTGGACCAAAGAACATGTTTTGGTTCGGGTGGTTGCTTTGGCAGCATATAACAACATGGCTGAGACTTGATTTCTGTCTGAATTTACTGTAACATTTTTTTGGAAACATTTCTGGACTTGTAGGCCCTGTTGGGCACTAGCAACATTAAGATATAGGCTGAAATCATTGGTAAACAGGGCCCAAAACAATCGCAATTTATTGTCTCGGTGGTGGTGAGGGGTGCACCACATCACATCATGACTCCGACCATATTTCTGTCTCGACTTTATGTACTATTTTTCCTGTGTAAGTCATGTACTTACGTGCTTATGTTACTGTTTCTATGACTGTTGTGTAAGTATTCAGACTGATGCTGCACACAGCCAAAGCAACTGCCACCAGCCCTTACCATATACAACAGACAACAACATCACATAGCTTTGGGAAAAATGTTTGTTCATACGAACAATTTACTATACTTGACATTTTTGGATAGGAGGAAACATATAACTAAGGAGTAACATAAAAAAGTAGAAAGGTACGCAGTTTACAGGCTAGTACTACAAGTTGGAGCTGGGGGGACATGCAGGGTCAGACTCAGTCAGGGTAAGGGCATTCATATTAAACAGAGGGGAAAGGGAGGTAGCATAAACATTACATAAAACATAACAAATTAGAAATAAAAAAACTGGGCAAGAACAAAGAGGTCATAGAAAAAAAAGAGGAAAAGAAAGAGATTTTTTTTTACTTTTTTAATTTTTTTGGTGTTTTTTAGAGGGGTGCAGAGGAAGAAGACCGAAACTTGAAGAAGACAAATGAAAGGAAAAAAAATTAGATGCACTACTCACTTCCACCAAATTTGCTACTGCTGCTGCCACCACCACCACCTCCTCCACCACCATGACGCAGCTACACTAAGAGGTTCAAGACCTTCTTTTGGTCGTCCTTTATTTTGTCAAGGTTCCCCCTGACCTTCTGATGGAACTCGTCCAACTGCTGCTGGAGTCCTTGCACCTTTGTGCACACTGCCACCACCTCTTGGTGCATGGTCTCCAGGTTCTCCATGCTGACAACCTGATCTGCTGGGGGATCTGCTGCAGGCTGGGAGGATGCCACTGCAGAATCAGGTGCAGCACGCCAGCATCACTGCTGATGGGTGGGGGGCGTATCACTCCTCCTCCTGGACTCCAGCTGCTGTCTTCTGTTGCAACTACTGCAGTGCCCCCTAAGCCGCCGTATGCCTTCCTCCTGGTTGGCCCAATTGCTGCCTCCTGCTGCAGCTTCCTGCTGCTTGGAGAGACACTCTTCAGTGTGGTTGTGCTGCAGGTGGCTCCTTTGTCCACTCATCCCAAAGTGGGACCTCTTCCCCCCTCCTTACTTCTTTTCCACAAAGGTTGCAGATGACAATATTGTCATCTGAAACCTTTGTGGAAAAAAGGACCACACTAAAGAGACCTTGGGTGGGGGCCCTCTACTACTGTTGCTGGCGGGGGGGGTGGTCACAGGCTGCACATGCTCTTGAGTTAGGACAACAGGCTTCTGCTGCTCTTTCTGGGTGAGGGGCACATGCTGCTGGAGGGTGCAAAGTGGTCCTGCTGCTGCTGGTGGGAGGGGACCTGCTGCTGCTGGGGGGACAATGGGCACATGCTCCTCTTGGGGGGACTGCTTGGAAAACGCTCTGCCTGTTAAGGTGAACAGTAGAGCCTCCAGGTGAGCCTCCTAACATTCTCCCCCTTTGTTGTACTGCTCCCAGTCCCAGTCCCTTTTTCTATTAAAAAAAAAAGTTTTCTTAATAGAAAACTGAAGAAAATAAATGAAAAAGAAAGAAAGATACAGGGAGGGAGTCAAACACACACACACGCACGCGCGCGCACACACACACACACACACACACACACACACACACACACACACATACACTAAAAAGATAAAAAAATAACACCAAATAAAAAGCCCTAACAGAAAATATTTACTTTTCAAAATAAAGTGGGGAAGAGATTACAAACAAACATACACAAACACTATATTTTTGGGAAAACAAGCTCTCCTGCTCACTCTGTCTCTCTTCTACTAGGCTGCAAAAACTCGAAAGGAAGTAGATTTAGTCTGGCTTCCTGCCTAAGTACAGTCACCCATGTGACCAGCAGTCTGCTTGAGAGAGTAAGACATGTGACAAGCATTTTTTTCCCAGTTTCGCCTGATACTAACATAAGGTGAAATGTACTGGTGAAAGCTAAATTTACCAGTGAAACTGAAGGCAAAATTTCACCTTAAGGGCTCAATTTCGTGAAATGTTTTGTGTGGTGAAATTGGCGAATTCGCCGGAATTTCACCAGCAAAATTAAATTTCGCTGCATCCCTAGTTAAGAACCCATCTTGGACTGCATCCAGGATTGTTTAGTTCTTGCTGCTGCTCGCATGTAGGGTGCTCCAGCACACATCAGGCAGCTTGAAGTTGCCCAGCATCACCACCTCTTTTTGCTCTGAAGCCTTTCTGATCTTGCCATCCAACCACTGGTCTGTTGTTTCACTCTTATTTGATGGCCTACACACCACCTCCACCAATATTCTTCTCCTTGTCCATCTTTGAACCTTCACCTGATTGATTCAGTGCCCACTTCCCATATCTTCCCTTGTGGCAATGATCCCTTCTAAAATGTAAAGCACCATCCCCCCTTCCCCCTGCCTTGTCTTTCCCATAGAGGATGAACCTCAAAATATCATGCAGTCTTGATTTAATGAACCCCCATAATATGAACTTCCATATCTAATGGACTGGTAGTGCCTCCAAAGTGAACACACTGTGAATGTTTTAATCCCAGTTTTATGGACTTCCTATTATCTGAACTAATTTCATGTCTCCCAAGTAGCCTGGATAATTGAGATTGTATTGTAGAAAGAGATATGAGTCATGGTTCAGGAGTGCCCACATCTCAATGACTGTCACCAGATCCACTTTGCTGTATGTCACCATGGCTTGGTGGTGATCCATCTTAATGTATTTCCAAGGCTTCTGATGTTAATAGATACCACCCTCCAAGATGCCTACAGTATCTCCTTCCCTTCCCTTTCCTGATGTTTCCCCACCTCTTCTGCTGTCTCACTGAATTCTCCCTTTCCCCTAGTCTATCCCTTCCTTGCCCTCTATTTGGTATCCCCTCCATCCTTTCCTCTTCTCCATGCCACCTCCCTTTTATGGCTGTGGGCAGAGCTTACAGCCATCTTGCCATCTATAGCTGGAAAAATGAAGTACCGTGGAACACATTTTTGGAGTTTTCAATGTTTCCTTCCACAACTATAAATCACTATGCCAGCTGAAATAAAATACTCCCTTCTTTCTGTTTAGAATGTAGGAGATACCACTCCAAATGGCTTATCAGATGGCCATTAAGAAACTGAAATAGCTTGTTAAATATTGGTTGCCTGTTAAACTGGGGATTTGTTTACCCCCTTCAAAATGCAACAACGTGCACATTTAAATACTTAGCATTTGAACATTTTCTTGCTACTAGCTTCAGTTGGGCAGGTATTGTCTTTCAAGAAAAATTCATACCTCATAAATGTCACCCTTTCCCAGCAATGAATCTAAAAAGATTGACACTGTTTTTTTAACCTCTTAACACAATATCTGATTAGCTCTGTCTCAGGCATATGCCAGATCTTCTGTGAACTATTGTATCCAGGCTAAATATATAGCAATCAGCAGGCATTTTTTCTGTGCTTTTTGGACAAAAAAATATATTGAGCTACAGCAAACACACATACACACACACACACACACACACACACACACACACACACATATACTGTACACACCATGGTCATAACATGGTCATAACATTTGCAATAAATACTGCAATCTAATATGTCGTAAAACAATAAAGAAACTGTTTGTTTATGTCAGTAAACACAGTGAAGTTCAGTTTACAGTAGATTTATTTTAACTATTTCTTATCCTATATTTTGTAACCTGGATAGTGCAGGGGAGATGTCATATCTCATTCTCACAGGGATCTTCATTTTACACATATTTGCATTGTATTTACTCAGAATGTCCCATATTAAATGCAATATCTTGTTTTCAGTGGGGTCATGATTTTACCATTTTTATAATGTATCTATTCAGAGTAGCCTAGTCCAGATGTAAAATATATTGTTTTCAGTGTGTTCTGATTTTACACAATGGAGCATAATATTGTGTAGATGTAGAGCCCCACTGAAAATAAGATGCCATTTCTTCTGTGAACTATCCAGGCTAACTATATAGCAATCAGCAGGCATATTCCAGGAAAACACATTGTAAAAATGTGTAAAAGGAAGGCCACATTGAAACTGCCTCTCAGCAGATCTGCATTGTGGAAATACATTAGAAATAATAGGTAAAAGCATCCCAAAGCTCTCCACAGCCATATCGGCTCTGACCAGAGTTTGTTGCATAATGCAGTCACATTCTCCTCCTCAGCCTCCATAATCTTACCTCCCGAACCTCCATTACCTGTTGTGCCCCTACTCTGGGGGCAGGCCTGCTAACTTCTCCTTTGGAAACCTTTAGGTTCTGTGTCCCATAGTAGCTTCCCCCACCCACATAGTTTAAATGTAAGGTGTACTTGCTATATTCTACAATATTGTCCTTAAGTGTCATGGTACCTCACGACTCCCACCTAAGGTTTTGCCTGTCTGGCGAGAACAGCGATTTTCTCATACCGCACTCTGCCACAGTTCCCTATGCAACTGAAACCCTCCTCTTTGCACTATTCTCTGCACCAGTTGTTGAAGTCAGAGATTCCAGGCTTCCTAATTGAACTGGCTCTAGGCACTGGCAGCACTTCTGAGTATGCTAGAATTTGCCTTCTCTATATCTGCCCAAGCACCCTGAACCTGTCCTGGACTACCCCATCTCACATCCTGCCAGGTTATTGGTACCCAGGTGTATGACTACATGACATTTACTCCCTACCCCCAGAGTGAGCAGATGTATGGTGGCAGTTACATAAAAGTTGACCACAGTATTGTTGCAACAGCAGAAAAAATACTGCAGATTTACTGCTACTGCAGAAAAAAACTGCAATGTTATTCAATGCGTCTTTTTACAGTGGAAGCACCAAACTGTGGTATTTTCTTTTTCTGCAGTTGCAGCAAATACCATGGTACCAATCATCTTTTATATAAGTACTACTGTACCATCAGAATGATCCTTTCAACCATCACACATGGGAGGCACACCACAAACCTTTTATATGGGGCCACCTTACCCTGTGGCCGCCTTACTCCTTTTACTATGGAACCTTCCTATAGAGGACTCTGCAACTCCCTTTCCACTTTTGTTCCCCAGCCCATGATGTTTTATTGTGAGTTTCCATGTCTCTTCCTCCTGCTACTTTCCCACTGACTTTATTATCCCCTTCCCTGACATTATCCTCTTGTGCTACTGATACACATTTCTCTATCTCCCCCTCATGTTCACATCCTTGACCCAAACCTAATGTGCCTGTGAAGTATGGTTTTACACAATCCTTCCTCCCTCGACCACCACCATTGTGAGGGGTTAGCTGCTCCTCCCTCCGCTTCCTTTATATCTCCAGGGTTTTGGCCCTGTCTCACCCAATCATCCCTCTCCATTTTAGTCAATACTATGCTGATGCCCCTTTATTTTCCAGTCTTTGGACTACCACTTGTTCCCCCCTCTATGGCATCCATGCCACATGCCATGCATTTATCCCTACTCTCTTGTCACCCTCCATTACCCCGTTTTTGACCACACCTTCCATTACTGTCCTGGTCTTCAACACAAAATATTCACCCATCCCTTTCCTTGACGCTTCTCACTTTTTTGTATGCTTGACATTTCCCACATTAGTTCTCATCCTCGCTTCCTGCCTCTCCTGAATCCCCTGAGCCCTCTGTCCTCTAATATCTCCCCATCCTTAATTTCAGAAACTTCCCTGTCCATGATATACTGTTCTCCCCACTATTACCCATTCTCTCCTCCATATTTTCCTTTCCCATCTTTTCACCCCTTCAGCATCCCTTGAAACTGGCTACACTTCAATTCACACTGGACAATTCACTCCCAGACAATTTGCTCTGGACAAGTCACTCCCATGACCATAGGGTCCCTGACAAATTCATTCCCTGACAATTTGCTCCCATGATATATATTATTATATTACTTCCAGGTGGGCACCATTTGACCCACTAGATGACCCAATATGCTCAAGGTCTATTAAACTAGTGTTTCTGCTGTCATTCTTGTTCAAGTCAAGTCGAGTATGATATATCAGGGACAGATTCTGTGAACGGAATATAAAAAGGGATATATCTTTTGAGACAAAGGTGAGTAATAAATAGGCAACTTGCCAAATAATGCTCCAAAAATTACCTATGAGACCTAAAGAAAAGAACAAACAGTTCCTGAAAATAACCTAGCTGTCTGTTTTTCTCAGTAAGTCAGCTACTAACTGATACTGTAGATTGCGTACCATAGCAGGGCCCCTGTACACTCTTTCTCCTCTCCCACTCTGCTGCAACTACAGTTTGATTTTTGTTGTTGTTTTATTGGAAGTTTATTGGGACAATTATATCATACATCACAGCAAATTAATGAGCAGCAGAATGGATACAATGTACTACACACCAAAGTACCATTAGGGTACTCATACATATGTCTAGAGCTGACTGATGTGGCATAGTGCTCATGCCTACAAATTTTAGAAAATAACAAAAAACTTCCAAGGGCCATCCCTTGAAACTGATGAAAACATATTGCCATCCCAGAAATAGATAGTGGCTTGCCATGTCTATTGCTACTGAACAAAAGAACGGTCAACCACCATGTAGTATTGAGTCTGGGTTTGCCACTGCACTTGTTGGGACAGCTGGTGGCCATTTATAGCTGCAGTTAAATACTCCATGTAATAAGTCTCCAGCAGGATGGCTTGCCAGGACTCCACTGTGGGTGGGGTAGCCTACATCTATAGGTGGGTGATAGCTTTCTTCGTCGCAAGTATATGCAAGTCAGTGAATGTCTACTAAGGCAGCAGACATGAGGGGGGACAGAAAGAAGGACCATCATGGGTGCAACTAAAAGATCTAGTGTCAGATGCAGCATCTTCCATGGTTATCACTGGTTTTCTATTTTTTAAGTATTGTCCATAGATCCAGAGTTTCTTCCTACTCATCTTAATATTACTTTTACTTGCTGGTGGTGGCTTGGGCTTTCACACAGCTTTCAATTTTTGGATACCATGAGGGTGCTCCCCTTTGAACTTTTACAGACCATGTATGACCTAATGGGTCGCAATCACCTCAGATACCTTCAGGTTTGGATGTACCTTCTTAATAAAATGGCAGACCAGAGCCAGCACCACTACTCCTTAGTCTGTTGACAGGGTCAACAACTGAACTGATTTTTTTTTTAATTGGACTGATTTGACTAAAAAGTAAATATCTAGCCCCCCAAAATCAAACATTTCTCTAAAACTTTAAATAAATCCTGTCATAAAAGTATTTAGACGTGAATACTTTTTTACAAGATTTGTGGTCAGTTTTCTTCAACAAACCACAGTAGCTCCACAGAGTTCTGGAAGACTGCAATTAGCCACACGGTGTGTAGGCTGGGTTTGATAGGCAACCACCTGGTGTCAATAAGCAGTGGCAGAATAATTTCCCACAGAAGAACTGTTTCAACAGATTCTCGGGCACTTCTGCAAAAAGGGGCAAAGTACGACAGTATTCTGTTAGTTACAACATTGAATCAATGAAAAAGGTAGACTTCGGACACACTGTAGTTCCAAAAGAGACTTCCAGCCACCAAGACTTTATGGATGCCCATACTGGTGTGTCAGGGGCAGTAGGAATCAAGTGGATGTATTTTCACAAGACTGACTGGGAAATGAACTAGGACAAAGTCCTGGTGATGGCAAGAGGCTGCAGCATTCTTTGGCACCTAAAAAAGCTAAACAAACACTAAAACAGGAAAAATAATTCCCCCATGAGACAAAAGCAAAGGTCAATGTAAAATTAAATCAGCTAAATCAATTACCAAACCCTAAGGTTTGGAGTCTGATGAGGATTGGATAAGGAAGGTGGGGGAGTTGAGATGGGTAGGGGAGTTTTAAGGATGAAGGGGGATGAAATGTAGAAGTGCTTGATGGGAGGGTTGCTTGTGCTCTGAGACCACATAAAAAAAAAAAAACTCCTGCTAACTCACTCTCATCAGAGTACAGAAACTTTAAATGCGATAAACGGCACTTGTCTGTGAACTGAATGTTTATTTTAGCAAAATTAAAAAACAAAAAAAACAAATGGCTCAGCTGTGTATGGCAAACACTGCCCATGAACGTTTCAGTTATTTAATGCACAGGCTCTCCATTTTTGCTACAAGCAAGTGGCAAAGATTGCCCTATATTTCAAATTGACATATGACATGTTAGATCTTTTATAGTGAGTTAATAAAGTATCTGCAACACACATATTCCTTAAAAAAAAAAAAAAAAAAAAGACAGTGAGCAAAGGTACCTCAATAGCATGAATCACTACAGATATGTTGCGGTCATATCAATAACACGAACTACTGGGAAAATGGCTAAAATATCAAATTCTTTTATAGACTAGCAGTGATAAAAGTATCAATGAACTCCACTAAACTTTTTTGTACAAGAAGACGTGGCTGAATTGTACCTAAATGAGACAGTCAAAACCTGGAGATATTTGAATGCTGTTAAATCATTGGAATGCCATCAATTTACATGTCCTTCTTCTGAGGCTGTACTCATTAAACTCTCTGCCAGGCTTTTGTGCCTTTACCTGACCCTGGCCATTCCACAGAGGTACAGCATTACCCAGATTAATGACCGTTCCAAGGGTATGTTGGAGGTTTGGCCAGGATATGCACTATTTGGAAAGCCACATACCCAATTCTCAGGGCAGCAAGTACCACCATTGTAGAATGTTGTCCCATACCCAGTCTTGCTTTTTGCAATGCAAAATTCCTGGTGATTTTTTTCTGTAACAACCTCTTCCAGTGGGGATATGGCAATGTTGTCTATGGGCTGCTGTATCCCAGCATCCCTTTGTACTGCATTGCAAAACAGGGAATTCACTTTCCAGGAAGCCTGGTGATAAAATCCACTCTGCCCATCTGACCGCCCCTACTCCCATTAAGGTGATGGGTGTAAGAAAATGGCTAGGGATATTGTATCCCACAGGTGTGCAAGGTATATAGGCTGGCATCACTCTGCAGAGCTTCTGAGGCCAGAATAGTGCAATCCCTGAGTGTGGTTATTCCCATATTGAACAATACTTACTGCCGAAATGGAATTTGTAGCCACTCCCTTGCTAGGGATGCAATTGCATGGCTTAAGGGGAGACATTACAATAAAATGTATATTTTAACAGAATTTGGGGGTATCCTACCTGTTTATTTAGTGCTGGTCATGTTAATAATTAACCTTTTATTTATATATCATACTTTTTGCTAACTTTGAAATGACTAACAGCCTGTATTGTACAGTACAAATCACATGAAACTGTCCCTCCAATGAATTTTTTTAGCATTTCTGACTGAGTTGCATAAGTGTTGCTGGATCCAGTACAAGTCCTTTCACAAACTTTCTTAAGAGTTAAAACTTGGTTTTCCATTGCACTGTGACTGGACTGCTGATGCAATCCAAATGAGTTGCAAAAACATTTTACAAACATTACTCTTGAGCTGGTTAAGCATTGAAAAACAATGCAATATGAGCTGCCAATGAATTGCCAACTGTAAAAATCGATGCTAAACCAACTCATTGGTGGAACAGTTTACTGCGACTTGTACTGTACTATTTGGCAACTTTGAAATAACCAGCTGCCAATCAAATAAAGAATTGAACTGAACTGCTGGTCCTGTTACCCACCTTTTCAAGCCTTCTTTTAGTCATATAAATGCTGGAGATAATATATGTTGCACAAGGGCTGATCACTGTATCAAAATGCTGCACTGGTTACAGTCACATTAATCTGCATTACAAAGACTTGAGACACATGCAGTACATAGAAGTCACTCTGATATCTCTCCTAATAATAATTATTACCCAAAAGTACTGTACATGTATCAGTGCTACATGGCCCACCTTCTATTTCTTAGACTCTGTAGAAAAGTGTTCTAGCTGCTCTGGCTCCAAAGTCCACTGGGAATTAGAGGCCAAAAAAAGAGGTGTGCAAGAACAAGGGGGCACAATTTGAAGATAGAAGGGGGGCGGCTCAGAGGTAATTTAAGGAAGTATTTTTTCACAGAGAGGGTTGTGGATGCATGGAACGGCCTTCCGGAGGAGGTTGTGGAGTCAAAAACAGTGGTGGAATTCAAGTATGCATGGGACAGTCATAAGGCAATTCTAGGGGGTGGGGGTAGGAAGAAGTAGGCAGCTGGTTAACTAGGATCTGCAGCTTATCCATTAGGTAGGGAAATGGGCAGACTGGGTGGGCCAAGCAGTCCTTATCTGCTGTCAAAATCTATGTTTCTATGTTTCTATGTAAAAATCTGTTCTGTGGAATCCATAGAATGGTGTCCCATCTCTGTTATCACACTAGTATTGCACTGGACTTCTGCTCTTTGTGAAATGAACAAAGAGCCCTCAGACCACTCACCATGCTGTTGCTCTGGGGCCTCTTGCAAAGGAGAACCTCTATCTCTTTATCCACAAAGCACCCCTTGCCACAGAGTCCCCAGGAACAGAAGCACCTAAAATGACTCCTATCCCATTTATTTATACGATCTAGACCCCTCTCACCTAAAACATAGGGTCATAACCCTTTCTGTGCTGACACTAAACTAAACAGCTCCCTAGGGCTTAATGACAACTGTCTCCCCCTAATAGATGTAGAAGGATGATCAGGAACTGGAACATTCAATTTGCTGTCAAGCATGCCAAGGGGTATGCTAATGGCTCGAAACAGTTACACTAAATCAATTAAAAAGTAAACCATAAAATAATAATGAGAAGTCAAAAATGTTTTAGTCTAACAATGCTGCAGCATGAGAATGCAATCCAGTGCCTGGAATTCTTCATTAGTCTGAAAAATCCCTCCCCCCAGTTATATTAACTAATGGTAACCCAAGTCCTAGTCATGCTGTGGAGTTTCTAATGTATCTTGTTAAGGGTAGCAGAGTGAAATGACCCAATCAGAGATTTTAGAACATGTTCATATTTTCTCTGAGTCCCTCAAAGAAGGATATGTGTTACACTTTTCAAAGTACATATCATGTGAGATGCTACGTCAATAATTTGTGTCTCTCACATTTTGGGCCTTCCCAGCTATAGCATGACTCATCCATTTGGGATCCCTGAAGAATTACTGTATAGCGGAAAGGAAAGAAATTACACAAGGATACCTCATACATTATTAGGTTAAGCTGATTGCTTGTTTTTTCCTGTCATGAAAACAAACTATTTTGCCATTCTGATTGACAAAATGTCAAAATATAATAGACCAAAAAGAGAAAAATACAGTGTGATTAACACTACAAAAATAATGGTATAGGAATTTGGAAAACTTTTCTTATTTTCCTTCTGAAACTTGGTCTGAGCATCAGTCAGCATTTTAGAAAATGCAAATGGGAAGTGCTTTGTTTCCAGAAAGGTGCAAAAGTTGCATTAGTCTACCTGAGCTGGTACCACATGTGGTCATTGACAACAAATGGTGACACAAGCCTCACTGATATAAGAGACAGGGTAAATGTAAATCCATGAATTCACACAAAGTCCCATGCACATAAGCCATCCCAGCCAGTGCGGTTAAAAGAATGAAATACTAGAGTAACACAATGAACCACACTGTCCACAAAAGTGAATCAAAACTGGCCAAAAAGCACTATAATTCACTATTTATTTAGAGTCAGTAAGCTAAAGAAAGTGCAGCACTGAGCTATCTCCAGTGCTTTGGGACTGTAGCATGGCCCTCGTCTGGGGGCATGACTGCATGTTGTGGTATCATCCTTTAAATAGAGGTATTCAATACATATGTATGAGGTGACGTCATCCATTGGTAGCCAAACGGTAGATGCATCAATAAACAGACAAAAGTCAAACAGTGACACAAATTAATCCATCTTGTTTCAATAAAGTGGCCAAGTGAAAAAAATAGAAAGAATATGTGCATGTGAAAAATGGAGTTAGAAGGTACAGAGTGCTAAGGGACATGAAGCACAAAAGCACATGTAAGAAACAAGTAGGAAGAGACTACAATAGCTCCAGAGTTAGTTCAAGTTCACTGGTGAATCGATGGAAGGAGTTGCAAGGGGGAAAATTATTTTAACATAAACCCATGTGACATGTTGAGAGGAGGTAAAAAAAGGAATACATAACTTACATCCAGAAATAACATCATTCAGTACAAGTGAGCGACTAGTGGGGAGTGTGTGTCAATGGGAGGGGACCAGGAACTCCAAAAATATGGCTCAGACCTGGAGAGCTATGGCAAATGCCGGAATCATAGATCTGATTCTAAATAAAAAAGGAAACATATATATATATATATATACACACATATATATGTATTATTTATTATTTTATTGTTTATTCAAGTCTAGGATTACAAAGTATCTTTGAGCCGAGGCTCTTTTACAAAGGTTCCACGTCAGGGTGTACAGTCTTGGAGTTTCAATATCAGTATAAAGCAATCACTAACAAAGGATGTTTTGACATGATTAATACAAGGTTTCTTACAAGTGAACAAACAAAAAAGGGTACATAGAGGTCAGGAGAGGCGTGGAGAAGGAAACATTGAAAGCTGGAGGGACACGGGGGTGAGGAGATGGGGGAGGTGAGAGGGGTTAGTATGCGGCAGCCAGAGGCAGCCTTGTCAAGAGGAGGATAGGATAAGAGCATAAGTTGGGCAGAGGAGGCATAAGTGCTGGGAGGTGGGGTAAATGGGGAGTCAGTTTGAGGAGGGATTGGTCAATAGCAGTCGCAGGAGTTAGAGGCCAGAAAAGCTTGGCGGAATTTGGTCTTGAAGGTGCCCATAGTTGCTAGGGAGTGATGTCACTATTGAGATTATTTATCCAGCTAGGTGCCCTATATGCAAAGGACCTTTGGCCTTGGGAAATGCGACAGTGTGGGATTTGCTGCAGGTGAGGTTTGGATCTCCTGGTGTTGCAGTTGTTGGTCTTGAGATTGATGAGAGAGCAGACACCAGGAGGGGCATTGCCCATCATTATTCTTTTCGCTGTGATGCAGGTTTGATATTAAAGGTGATTATTTAGCGGTAGTCACCCCAATAGAGAGTAGAGGTCGCAGGTATGGGTGAGATGGTCAGATCCAGTGGCGAGACGGCAGGCCTTATTGAGGGTGATAGAAATCTGTTTAAGGGAGGAGGCGGTGGCCGAGCCATAGATAATTAATCCATGAATGATGATGCTAATGATGGAACTCTGGACGGCAGCTGTTAAAGCTTCAGTGGTTAGGAGTTTCCTGTGTCGGAACAGCAGACCCATCCTGATGTTAGCTGCTTTAGCACCAGTATTTATGTGCGCAGTGTAGGAGAGGTGGGAGTTGATGGTGATGCCAAGATATTTAAAGGACTGTACTTAGTCGAGTGTGAATCCTTGCTTAGTTTTGATGGTGAGGTGGAACTGTTTGAATTTGTGATGAGAGCTGCTGAAAATCGTGGATTTTGTTTTTTTCTGGTTTAGGATCAGTTTGTGTTTTAGGAACCGGCTTTCAACTGAAGTGAAACCATGCTGAAGGTTATTTTGCAGTTGTTAAGGATCCTGGTGGGAGGCAAGGATGACTGCATCATCCACATAGAGAATGATTTGCTGAGGAAAGGACTCAGGAAGCGAGTTTAGAAACAAGCTGAAAAGGAGGGGGCCTAAGATGGAGCCCTGTGGGACACCTTAGTGGTCTGGTCTGGGATTTGAGATGGTGTTGGAAATTCTAACTCTTTGGGTCCGGTTGTCTAGGTAGCTTTTGAACCAAGTTACTGAGTTAGGAGAGAGACCCACATTCTGGAGCTGGGCAAGCAGGAGGCCATGGTGGACAGTGTCGAAGGCCTTTGTTAGGTCAATGAAAGTTGCACCGGTTAGATGGCCTTTGTCCAAGGAGTGATGGATGGTGCCGGTAAATTTGAGTAGTGCAGTGGAGGTGCTGTGATTCTTTCTGAAATCGTGTAGCTGACTGCTCAGCAGGTTGTGTTTGTCAAGGTAATCTGTCAGCTGGTCAGTGACAATATGCTCCAGGGCCTTTGAGAGAGGGGGGATGATGGAGATGGGTCGGAAGTTCTCAGGTGCAGTTTTGGCACCACTTTTATGGATAGGGGTTACAGTGGCTAGTTTCCATTTTTTGAGGAACTGGCTAAGGTTGAGAAGAGATTGAAGATCTTTGTCAGTGGATGAAACAATTCATCAAGAGTGACGGATAGAAGTATGAGGTCCAGGGAATCACTGCTGGTTCTGGACTTGCTGATTGCTTTAGTTACGTAGTCACGCACCTGGTGCATCTTAACTGCTTTAAAGTAGAAGGGGGTGACTAGTCGGGGTAGCGGAAGCAGGGTGGAAAGGACCAGCCATTTCATTGTAAAAGTCAGGAGGGAGTACTGAGCTAAGGTCAGTGAAGGTGTTATTGAAGGTATCAGCTATGAGTTTGGGGTCAAGCGTTATAGCTCCGTTAACGCTGAGAACCGAAGGGGTGTATCTTGTCTGCTGCCCAGTGACTTCTTTTATGTTTTTCTAGAAATCTCTTCCCTTTTCCTAGGAGTTAGTTAGGGTGTTCTTGAAATAGGCTGATTTCTTATCCCGAATTGCTTTGGTGCAGTCATTTCTTGCATGTTTGTAGTTGGTGATGTCAGTGTGTTTCCCAGAGGCTCTGGCGAGCACCCAGAATTGGTCTCTTTCCTGTAGTTGCCTAAGAAGGTCTTCGGTGATCCAGGGGTTACAGAGAGTGTTATAACCTTCCGCCTTTTGATAGGAGCAAATATGTTGCATGCTTCATTAAAGATATTGATAAAATGGTCCAGAGCCGTGTTCACATTTATAGCTGAGAGGGCCAGATTCCAGTCTTGTTGGAGGAGGTGAGCTTTGAGATAAATTAATTTTCCACGGGGTAGAACCCTACTAGTGACAGTTTTAGGAGGTGGTTTGATGAATTTATTAGACTAGAGGCAGCTGACTGGGGAGTGGTCACTGAGTGTGTCCGGGAGGACAGTGGTTTTAGAGATTCGGGTAGGGTGGCTGGTTAGGATCCAGTCCAGGAGGGTGCTGCAGCCTGTTTTATAGTTTTTTCTGGTCGGTGACTCTACCATCTGGGAGAGGTTTGCAGCTGCAGTGGAGTCCCTAAATGCTCCTGCTTCAACAGCAGGCCAGTTTATATGAAAGTCTCCAAGCAGTATAGATTCTGTATCAGGTGTGAGTGAGTGGATGAAATCCAGGACCGCTGAGAGACCATTACATTGCTCTTTCAGAGGTATGTACACTGTAACAACAGTGAGGGCTTTGTTGTGGGCACCAAGGAGGAGTCTGATGGGGAGAATCTGCACCGTAGGCAGCAGTGGGGCAGTGTTGATTGGGTGCCCCAGGATTGAGTCTTCGAGGTATAGGGAGCAACCGCCACCCCTTTTAGAGATCCGGTCAAGCCTGAAAACATTGTAACCTGGGAGGGCGATAGCCTGATCAGGGACTGATGGGGAGAGCCAGGTTTCAACTACTGCTAGGATGTCCGACCTGTGTTGGCTGGTAAAGATTTGAAGGGCATCAATTTTGGGAAGGAGGCTGCATATATTGAATGTTATAATTGAGATGGTGCCTGGGGTTTGTTCTGGCTGGCAACCTTAGTGGGGGCTGGGCCAGGATTTGGGTGGATATTTCCGGAGATCGTCAGGCAGAGGAGGAGGACTAGCTTGAGCATGTGTAGTCGTAGGTTACTGGTTCTGCATCTCCTTTTTCTGGTCGGGTGTGAGCATGACTTAGGGGGAGAGTGGAGGTCCAGAGACAAAGGAGTTGGGGGGTCATGGAGGTAAGCCCTGCACAAGCAGGGTTGAAGGAACAGGTCGCCTGAGGTTGGCGGGGACTGGAGTTGAAAGATGGGATCGAGAGAAAGAGTCCCTTGGTGGTGATATGTGGTGATATGTGGGGTCAAGTAAGAAGCTGTGGGGATGGAAGGAGAAGCAGGCTGTGGGGGGTGGAGTAGAGGAATAAGAGGAGCAAGGAGGAGGAGGAGGAGAAGGGGAAGCAGCGTACTGTGGAGACTCATAGTTGTAAGGGGGAGGGTAGCAGGAAGGTGGGGCAGTCAAATTGGGAGAAGAGTGGGAGTGTGTAAAGAGGTCAGTAATATGAGGAGAGAAGCCTGAGGAGGGCAGGTTCCCTGTGATTTAGAGTGGCAGCTGTGCAAGGACTGGTCAGTGAGTGCAGGAGTTAAGAATAGGGCTAGAGGGAAGGTTAGTGGGGAGTGGAAGGGAGTAAATTGTCAGAAAAACCAATGAGAAAGGTCGAGGAGGTGGGGTTTCAAGAGGGGGTGTGGGAAGGGTCTATTTAATTAAGGCAGGAGGTGGGGGGGACAGGCGTAAAATTTTGGCTGCTTCCACTCACACTCAATATATATATATTCTTTGCAAAAAACTTTGTTAATGCATCAGTTAGGGTGAATATCACAGTGACAAAAACAGGGAAATGAGGCATTGGGGTTTACAACTCTAACACCCCAACCCCAGGGTTCCCACCCCTACCACCCCATCCCCCCACCCTCCACACACCAACACGCATCGGGGTGTACCATTGGGTCATCAGGCCCAACTCTCACCCCATTCCACATATAAACAAGCTTATATGCTACAGTATAGGACAATGAGGTGAGAGTTAGGCCTGACGATCCAATGGCACATCCCAACACCTGTTGGTGTGTAGAGGGTGGGGGATGGGGTTGGATGGTAGGGGTGAAAACCCTGGGAGTGGGGCATTAGTTGATGGAAATCCTAATGCCTCATTTCCCTGCTTTTGTCACTATGGTATTCACCCTAACTATTGCATTAGCAAAGTTTTTTGCAAAGAATTTCCCTTCTTGTTTAGATAGTATAATTGCATTCTCCTTTGGACCCTGCACTCCCATCCCTCCATCCAGCTAGTACAACAGTATCCATATGTCATGGTGAGAGTGCAGGTTCTGAACCCTCCATCAAGCTAGTACAACACTGTCCAGATGTCACGGTGGGAGCGCAGGGTCCTTTGGACCCTGCATTTTCATCCCTCCATTGAAATAGTATAATGTGGGAGCTCCATTAGGCAGTGGAGACTAAAACACAATCGTTTTTGCTATTCAGGAAATAAACAAGGAAACCAGTATAAGTTAGACAGATAAATTTCAGATGGGCAGATTTCAAGACCATAAGAGAGGACATTAAAAAATGGAAATGGGAACCAGAATTCCAAAATAAAAATGTAAATGAACTATGGAACATATTATCAGATGAAATTCAAGAGGCAACAGTTTTACACATACCCAAGAAGAAAAGAACTGGTAACAAAGAGATCATTCCAGGTTGGCTAAACAGGAACATTAAAAAAATGATAACGCTGAAAAAATAAAAAATATAAGGAATTCAAGCATGATCCAAATCAGGAAACCAATAAATGTTATAGGGAAATGGTAGCTAAGGTAAAAAAGGAAATTAAAAGGACTAAATTAAACTCTGCAGTGACATTAGCATCTAAGGTAACAAATAATTATAATTTTTTTATACGTACATAAACAGCAAAAAAAAAGTTTCACACAAAATTGGACCATTTACTAATAAGGATGGAGAGTCGGCAATAATAAGGAAACAGCAGACCTACAAAACAAGTATTTAATTTCAGTATATAATAAGGATGACGAGGTCAAGGCAAAAGTAATTATAGAAACCACTCCAGGGCAAATTAAAATCTGTCCAAATGAAGTCCAAGAAAGGTTACAGCAACTAGATATTAATAAATCATCAGGCCCCGATAATATTCACGCAAGAGTTCTCAAGGAACTGGCCATGGACATAGCACCCCCACTAGCATATATTTATCAAAAATCACTGGACAACAGAGTGGTGCCATAGGGTTGGAGAGAGGCAGCAGTGGTTCCATTGTATAGAAAAGGAGCTAAGTCAAGACCGGAGAATTTTAGGCCTGTGAGTCTGACTTCAGTGGTGGGGAAGATTCTGGAAGGAATTTTGAAGAGTAATATACTGTCACATTTAGAAGATCATAATCTTATAGATCCAGTACAACACGGATTCACTAAATCAAGCTCTTGTCAAACAAATATGCTTACTTTCTATGAGAGGGTGAGCAGGGCACTAGATGGCGGGAGTACGGTGGATGTGGTGTGTTTGGACTTCTCTAAAGCCTTTGATAAACTTCCCCATAGAGAATTAGTAAGAACACTTAGAAAGTTCAAAATAAATCATAATACAGTGAGGTGGATTGAAGAGTGGCTGGGGGTAGAAGACAGAGGGTGACGGTGAATGGCATGATGTTGAATTAGGCAGAGGTGGGCAGCAGGGTTCCCCAAGACACCGTACTGTGCCCCTGTCTCTTCAATATATACAGTATATATATATATATATATATATACGTCACTACAAACCAATTGTACTAATGTATGGATATATATATATCTTCACTACAAACCAGTTGTACTAATGTATGGATATCCAAATTTGCAGACGACTGCAGAATAGGGGCAGTAGTAGACAGCTTTACTGACATACAAAATTTACAACGCACGTTGGACTACATATTCGAATAGACTACATTAAACAAATTGGAGTTAAACTTAGGAAAATGTATGGCAATACATATGGGTAAAAAAATTAACATCACCATTACAATTTAGGAGGCTTCAAAATGAAAGATTCACTAGAGGAGAGAGACTTGGGAGTCACCATAACAGCAGATATGAAATTTGATGTTCACTGTCAGAAGATAGTCAAAAAAGCAAATCAGGTACTAAATTGTATTCTTAGGCATATTACTAGTAGAGAAAGTGAGGTTATCATACCACTGTATAAGTCATTGGTGAGGACACACCTTGGGTATTGTGCCCTGGTTTGGTCACCATATGAAAAACAGGATATCATTAAAATAGAAAAATTTAAAAAAAGAGTAAATAAAGCAGTGAAATCGCTCCAGAATACCGCATATGAGCACAGGCTAAAACATCTTAAGTTGTATACATTGCAATCTAGAATGGTAAGGGGAGATATGTGTATGCTGTACCAGTCCCTACATGACAACACCTTATGGGGAGAATTGGGGTTAGTACTAAAAAAAATGTACATACTCCAAGAGGTCACTCACTGAAGCTTAGCATTGGTGGTGGAATAAACTGAACAGGAAGCACTAGTTTAGCCAGAGGGTGGTAAATTTATGGAATGAGCTGCTAGTGGAAGTAGTGACAAGTGATAAAATGGAAGCTTTTAAAATAAGATTAGACAATTATTGCAAAAACAAAACTACAGTGATTTAAGGAAAACCTGGCAAGCACTATGGATGAAAGTCTACTATAGCTTGAAACTACCTATGTAACCTATGTGGTATTCACCCTAATTGATGCATTAACAAAGTTTTTTGCAAAGAATTTCCCTTCTTTTTCAGATAGTATAATTGTATCTTCATTTTGCTGTGGGAGAGCAGGGTCTGATCCCTCCATCCAAATAGTACAACAGGACCCTGCGCTCCCATCCGTACATCCAGATAGTACAACAGTATCCATATGTCACAATCTGTCCATCAGGATAGTACAATTGTGTACCTTCTTCCTGTTATATAACCATTATTTGTTAATAAGAAATATCAGTAATAGTCACATTAATAAAAAAATGTGGAAGAAGTTAGCTAAAAAATAGGAATTTTGCTGGTGCTTAAATTAGGAAAAAAGTGTAACTCACTAGATTTGAACTCAGCATGGTTTCAAACTGCAGCTCTGGTGCTACCCATCATACCACTGCAGCACTGCCATTGATTTCTGCTTTTCTATGTATTAGTATCTGTCACTGTGGAAGCGGAAATATGTTCAAAATAAACAGAATGGTTTCGAAAGCAGACCATATCTTTGGAAAACATGTGAAAATAGAAGAAAATGGTTGAAAAAGCATCTTTTTTTGCAAAAACAACACAAAAATGTTTGAAAATGCTCCCTCACGTATGAAAATGGAACACTTCAATTTCCACAGACAGTACTTGATAACATGCAAAAACTGGAGAAAATGGTCGAAAAGGCACTTTTTATTTGTGGAAACAATACAAATATGTTCGAAAAATGCTCCCTGGCTTAGAAAAATGGGATGCTTCAATTTCCACAAACAATATTTCATAACATGCAAAAATTGGAGGAAATGGTTGAAAAACACCTTTTTTTCTGACAATATGAAAATATTTGAAAAAGCTCCCTCGCTTTCGAAAATGGGACACTTCCATTTCCACAAAGAGTACTTCATTTTTGGAAAAGAATGCTCCATTTTCACAAAAAAATGCCCCACGTTTGAAAAAATGCCCCATTTATGAACAAAAATGCCTAATTTTCACAAAAAATGCCCCATTTTCAAACAGAATGCCTTATTTTCACAAAAATGCCCCATTTGCTAACAAAAATGCCCCATTTTTGTACACAATACCCCATTTTCGAACAAAAATGTCCAATTTTTGGAAAACATGCCCAATTTTCAAACAAAAATATCAAATTTTTGCAAAAAATTCACAATTTTCACACAAAAATTACAAATTATTTGAACAAAAATGCCCGATTTTTGAGAAAAAGAACATTTTTGAAGAAATTGAATTTCATGCTGAACACTGAACTTTTCCCATAGGAAATAATGGGAAATTGAAAGTTTAATAACTTTTGAACGGATTAATATTTTTTCACCAAACCTAAAAGGCACTTCTGTGAACCAAATCCTTCGTACCCTGAACATTTCAGCCTACAACATAAAGCCATTTCTGAGATCCAGGATGACAAAAATTGTTAAAAATCCAGATTTTTCTGTTTTTCCAACACTTTATATCTCTGAAACCCCTCAACAGATTCCCACCACATTTGGCAGGTCAAGAGAGCTTCCCTTAGAGATTATGCATTCCCAATTTTATACAAATCTGTTGAACAGCTCCAATGGCATTAACCCTCAAAGTTTTACTTTAACATAGAAGTGCACATTCACCTTAACTATACTGATGTGACCATAGTTAGTATATATATATATATATATATATATATATATCCTGATGAAAGCTGCACTGTGGCAGTTGATAAATAGTGTTGTCAGAGAAACACGGAGGGGTGAGGAGTAATCAATATATATATATATATATATATATATATATGTATGTATTATACATATATATATATAGTATATATATATATATATAGCAGCTCACAAAATGCTGGTGCTAATGATTCATATTAGCTCCAATATATCCAATATATCAAAGAAGTGAGAAGATGGTGGACGATGGAAAGGAAAAAGGGGGTTTAAGAGAGGGAAAGAAAGGGAATGAGCAGAGGGCAAAGGGCGCTAACTAATGTAAATGCAATGGTAGTGTGTTTTTTTTTTGGTTGGGTGAGAGGGCAGAGAAATACTGAAAGAAAAGAATATTGCATCCTGGAATGAAAATAAGAGGAATTGATAGTGGAATCAGGTCACTTCAAAAATAATGCATTCAGGCCACATGTTACATTCTGAAAAAGGAAATAAATTTGTACATTAATAAAAGTAGCATGGGGAAACAACTGCATCAAACAGCTGGAATCTTTCCTAGGTCCATGAAAGACATATGTCTTGGATCTCTGTTATGGTGTGCAGCAAAGTGCTCACCTAATAGTGTCAGGGGTGGCAGCAAGAACAGAGCGGACGTGCTCCGAAATCTTTTTGCATAGAGGATGTATTGTCCTGCCCACATAGATGTTTTATTGTTTCCCATAATAACTGGATGGAAAAGCAGCTGCTAGAGGATTTGTTAACAAATGATGTCAAATGGCAGCTGTGCCTTGGAAGTGTTCAGTTGAGCTATACCAAGATGTGATGTCAGTGGACATCCAGACAGAGTTATTGCACCATGTAAAGCCATTTAGCTGTGACATAACATCCATTAAGTCCTTGTTGTGACCCCAAAGGCCATGAACCATACTTTGAAGACAATGGTCAATGAATATTGACATGTTCTCAGTGAAAGAATCTTGCCCAGAAATTTTCAGGTGATGGGGAGGGGGGAGGCTGAATCTGTCTTTGAGGACTTTGGGTAACACATAAACTGTTGGCACAACTGGATGCTGTGTCACCATAATGTCCCTTTGTGCTGTAGTGATCCAACCTTGGTAATTTCTATAGAACAGGAATGAATGTATTTTCTTAGAGTGTTTGTGTTGGATCGCTTGACAGTTTCCTGTAATCAGATCTGACTGGACGTTGTCTTAAAATTTTGTTTGCATATTTGGTTTAGTCCATAACCATGACCAGTCTTCCTTTATCAGCAGGTTTTATTTTGAGCTTATCGTTGGCCACCAATTCATGTAGCGCTGACTTCTGAGATGCTGAAGTTGTGTGACAAACTGGTGGTCATCAGGAAGATAGCTGGTTTTCAACCTCTTTCAGTAAAAGTCTCGGGTATGTCAGCAGAGGTACTGAAATTGCATCTGAGTGGTACAAAGTTGATGGTTTTCTAAACATAGTTTTTCTTGTTGTCAGAACATTTGGATCACCCAGGACATTTCACAGAAATGTACCTTCATTTAGTCCTGCAGTCATCTCGAATATCTCAGGATCTGCTGAATCAAATACATTCTCTTTCGTAAGGCTCAGTAATGCCTGTAAGGCTGGATCTATTGCACTGATGGGTGAAACTGTATGTGGTTGTCCCATTGTGTTGTCCCTTGAAAAAAAACTATTTTTTAAGTTCAATTTATGAAAGAACTTTCTGACATTGATGTATACTTCTACACTAACACATAGTGTAGGAATAAAATTCATACCTTTACTTAAGACTTTCAGCTTATCTTCGGTTAGTTTTCTAGATGAGATGTTTAGAACTGGGTATAATTCTGCCGGTTCCACTGGGGTCCTCTGTTTTCTACTGTACAGTACCTCTGCTCCTCCTGCCCCATCTTGTCTCTCTTTTGGCTTTGTTTTTTTTTTTCTTGATGTTTGATGTTTAGTTCTGTTCTAAAAAAGGAAAAGATTTATCACTATGCTGATTTTGTTCTTCATCTCTAGAGGAATAGGGGCCTTGAGTACAGGAAAGTGATCTGCCACATAGAAAGTTTCTGCCTGGTCTGGATTTGAATCTTGTGCACCCTCCGCTATATGCCCTTTGGGATCTTTCACAGTACTATATCTGGTTACTTTTATAATCCTGACAGTCTTTGTTTAGTTTCTTTCCTTTTGTTTTTGCAGTCTGTGTCTAGTGGGCAGTGAGTTTCTTTTGTAAATTCATTTCATAGTTTCTGAACTCAGAAATGTCCTTAAGTGTCAGAAGCTTCACTTTGATGGTCTCTATTTCATCAGACAGTACTTTGCAGATTTCTTTGTCTTGATCAATTAATATTTTTATGAGTCTCTGAACAAGATGAAAGAGCTGTATACCATCTGTTTTTGTAAATATCAGAGACAGAACCACCCATAGGCGTCTTTTCTATCCTTAGACCTCTCTGGGCCCACCATTTTCCTGGCACTCACACAGAGATTCCCTGCTTGAAGTCTGCATCTCACTGATGCTGCTGCACTTTCCTAGCAGGTCAGTCCAGTTGAACTGCCTTTCAGTACTGTTGTGGCATGAGATATTTGGCTCATCTGCCTACATTCCCAATGTACTGTGACAGCGTTCAAGTTTGAAAAAAGAAGAGGCAGCTTGTTGGTTGGGCCTATAGTGAGAACAGGGGCTGAAACTCAAAGCAATGTTGCTTATAAATTGGCAGTTAGAACATGTTATACACATAAAGACTTACAGCTGAAAGCAATTCAGATATGGCCACTGCCAGCATGGAGAAAAAAAGGCACCAGAATGCCAAGCAGACACAAATTCAGAAAAAGTCCCATTCATGTGATCAAACCCAGCCAGTGCAGTTAGAAGAATGAAATACCAGAGCAGCACAGGGAACTGCACTCTGTCCACAAAAGTAAATCAAAATTGCTAAAAAATTACTGTAACTCAAAGTTTATTTGGCGCCAGTAAACAAAAGAAAGCAGAGCACCAAACTAGCCCTGGCACTTCGGATCTGTAGTGTGACCCTTCATGGAAGGAGCTTGGGGAAGGGGATTATTTTAATGTCGTAAACCCATGTGACATGCTGAGTGGGGGTAAAAAAAGAAATACCTAATTTAAACCCCCAAATTCCCCCCCTTTCCATTCCTTCCATCTATTCACCAATGAACTTGAACTAACTCTAGAGCTTCTGTAGTGTCTTCCTACTCATTTTTCACATGTGCTTTTGTGGTTTGTGTCCATTTGCACTTTGCATCTTTTAATAAACTCTGTTTTGCACATGCACACATTTTTTTTCTGTTTTTTTACTTGGGCACATTATTGAAATAAGATGTATTAATACATGTCATTGTTTGATTTGTGCATATCTATGGATGCATCTCCCATTTGGCCACCAATGTATGATGTTGCCTTATATATGTATTAGATACCTGTCAATACATACTGTAGCAATGCCCTTTGACAAAGGGTCACACTGCAGACTCAAAATGCTAGGGCTAGTGCAACACTGTACATGCTTTTGTTTGCTGCTTCTAAATAAGCTCTGGGTTATTGTACTCTTTTGGCAATTCCGATGCACCTTTGCAGACAGAATGCAGTTTCCCTGTGCTGTTCTAAGTGTAAAGCCAGCTTGTAGGCCTCTATCCTTATGGACAAGGAAGATATAGTGAGGTATGATTTTCTTTGATTTTCTTACATTGCTGGATACAACTCAAAAAGCTAACATAGCACATACAAGAGCAAAGAGGATACAGAGACAAGGAATGTGAGACTTACAGTGTCAGTATGTTTTTTTTTTCAAGGATTTCTTTATCTTTTAGAAAACAGTGAGAGAAATTTACTGCAGGTAAGAATGTACAGCCTGTTGCAGGCTGAGTGAGGGGGTTTCTATGTGTAAAGGAGGTGACTGTTTGGTTGAAAGCTGATCAGGATTATTAGATATGTGAGTGAGGTATAAGACAGGGTTGCTTAGAATCTGCTGAACGGAATTGGATTTGTCAGATCCTGAGCTGATTTTCAGATTCAGTTAATTAAGATTTTAATAATCAAAATCCTAATATCTAAATACAAAATCAGATTCAGATTTTGGAATCCAAATCTGAAATCCAAATCCAAAATCCACGTTTTGCACAGCAGCTGAGACAGGAAACAGAATACTGTACTTCCTACCTGGCTGTCCATGCTGTTGTTGCAGTTCTCTGTGGTCTTCATGTGAAGCGATAGTGTGAAATGCCTGTTCTTCACATTTAGGGTGAATCTTGGTTCTTTTGCCTGTTGGATGAGCCCTTTCTCTAGCAGTTTTTCAAAGGTATGTCCAATCCTTCCTCTGTCCCTCTGTGGTGGTTTGGTGTAACCCAAAGAAACAAAGCATTGTTGGCATTTTTGTTGCATTGCATCTGTGTCTGCTTGCAGCAGCCCAGCCCATGTTCAGTGTACATTTGCTTGTAAGTGAAACTCAGTTTAAAAAAAAAACACTTTTTGGGGGGGAAAAAAAGTAGTTTGGGTTCATTTGCTGTCAGAGATTGTGTCTTAAAGAGACAGTGTTAAAAATATCTTGTACTTAAAAACCAGCATTTCTGATTTTCTCATTCTCCGTCCTGTATTTTGCTCCTGCATAAATATGTGTGGAGGAGGCAGAAGCAGTAGAGCAGCTAGTAAGGGTAAATGTTGCTACGCTGAGGTGGTGGCTATTAGCAGTGGCACCGGTGCTTTGGAGGCTGGTGGTACCACTGTTGAGGGACCTGATGTGGGGGAGGTTTCACCTTGCAGTGGGGGTGTTGGTCCTACTTCTGCTGGGGGTGTGAGCAGCAGTGCAGGATGTCTTGTTTCTCTGGGAAAGGTGCACAAGTTACCTGTTGAAAAAAACTGTATCTTCCATTTCGATTATGACAAGGTTGGAAATTTCTGTAGGAGGAGATAGTGGTGGTTCTAGTTCTGGTGGTTCTGTTGGTGACAAACCAGTTTCTGAGGGTGGTTCTGAGGAGGACTATGTTGTTAAAAATTAAGAAACCAGCAATTGTGACCCAGACTGGGAGTGCCACCTATGGCATGCATGTAGTGCAGAAGTGAGTAACTGCTGGCTCCTCAGGACTAACACCTCCACTTGTAGTGCTGCAGTAGTTGTGCCAAGTCAGAGTCAGAACCAGAGGTAGTTCAACAACTAAGGCCTGTATCAGAAGAACCAGTGCCGGTATCAGTATCAGTTGCAATTCTGGAAGCCGTGGAAGTGGTGGAGGAGCAGCACACAGAAATTGCTGATCCTGTTGCTGTTGAAGAAGTCAGTAATCCTGAAAATGAACCTGAACCAGCATCTGACGATGGTGATGTTGAATATCATGTTCCGTCATCACCACTGGATGATGAGGAGGAGGATCTGGCAGCTAGGGCTAAAGGTGCTGAACAGAAAAGAGGAAGTTGGCATGGAAATCTGCATCCATGGAGAAGTCTCGTAGGAAAAAGTCTGTCAAAGGCAGATCAACTTCTACCCAAGAAGGACAAAGTGGTGGTGGTGCCACATCATCTGTTAGTGGTGCTGGTAATGATGGTGAGGTTGACCATCATTCCCTGACCCCAATGTCTCAGTTGCCTATATAAGCCAAAAAATCCAAAGGCTCTGGCATTTGGACATATTTTGAGATTTGTCCTGGTGACTTCACACATGCCTGCTGCTTGGTGTGTTTAATAAAAATCTATAGGAGTCATGCACCAGCCCTTGGTGCCTCCAGCATGCATACCCACTTGTGCACTAATCACCATCTTGAGTTGGCTGCAATTACTAATCTTCATGGCCAGGAGTGCCAGCAGACAGGATTGGCCAGGATTTTCCTTCAGTAGACAGCCAGACACCAGTTGGTCAGAGGAGGGCATTCTTTCAGTCAGAGGAACCAAGCATTCTTTCATCTTCTGATGTTCCCATTCTCCCCCAGTGGCAGTTGAACTTGCAGCAATCTTTGGAATACATAGGTAAATTTGCACCAGGGCACACTAAGGCAAAGGAGATTAACAGGGCAGTGACTGCATTGTTGATTAATAACATGCTGCACTTCTCATTTGTTTCCAGCCCAGCATTCTGCAGATTGATGCATATGATGGAGCCTCAGTACTTCATTCACATATCTGGACTGAGTAGTACAGTATGGGCTGCATGCCCATTGTCTCACGCTGTGAACCAATGGGCGTGCAGCCCAACCAAGCTGTCAGTCGGCGGGTGGCAGGCAGTTGGGGTGCTGCCGCCCGCCGGCTGACGGGGGGGAGTGGGGCAGTGGGGCTCAGTGGGCAGGTGGGGAAGGGGGTACACTAGACCACCAGGGTTGTAGGGGTATTTGATGAGTTACAGATGCCCACAATCAGACAGCAATCGGTCCACTGGACCACCAGGGATATTGGACGGGGAATTTTTTCTTTCACATGAATGCCCACGATGGGGCTGCAGGGGGTGTCGGTCCTCGATGGCTGCTGCCTGGCAGGGTGCCAGGCGCAAGTCGTCGGGGATCGGTGCACCTGCATGCTAATAGCATGCAAATGGGGCATAATGAGATGCAAATGGCTCCCTGTGCACCTTGCATAAATTATGGCCCCATTTGCATGTCCCCTTTTGAATATCGCAGGTGCTGTGCATGGCGCAATGGCACTTGCGCTAGCGCATCTCCATGCTCCACTCTGGCCACTTGCACTGGCGCAGTGCCACTGTGCCATGCACAGTGGGGGTGGCCAGGGTGCGATATTCCAAGCTGCTGTGCCATAGTGCAGCTCCATTGAATATCACCCAGGCCACACCCCGGCGCAACAATGTTGAGCTGCGCCCAGGTTTGCTCCACAGCCTCGCGCAGTTTGAATATCCGGGCCATTGTAACTAGAATAAAACAGCAGATAGGTAGGTGTCGAGTTCCTTTGTATGTGCCCCCAGGACATCCCCTTAAAGAGAACCTTTCTCACAGTTTCTTGCTACTAAAACATAGACACAGGGAGCTCCCTTAGCTCAATGGTAGCTCCTCCACAATGTCTTAATTTTTTTTCTAGTATCCCTCAAGGGAAAGGAAGAGTATATTAATGTTCCCCAGGTGCTGGCTGCACAATCCCTTTCCACTTTGTGATAGCCAGATCAGCTCCAGCACTCCAAACTTTCATGGCACAAAGGCATCTTTGTAGGTAGAGTGATTCCTCTATTTTAAATTTGTTGGACCGAGTGATGCCAGAGTACAAAGTTCAAATAAGGCTGTTGTTATTTGAATCCTAGTATTAAGTGATCATAAAACCCAATTTAACTCTGTGAAATAAGCTTTGAAAAATATGCTGCATTCAAGTGAATGGCTTGCATCACCATACTGTACCCATGAAGATACCGTCATGCCACCAAACATGGGGGGGGGGGCAAGCAGACTATCAGGAAGTGGAAAGGGAATGTGCAGCCAGCAACCCAGGGGTAAATTTTGATCCCTTCTATTCCTCTGGAGGATACTAGACACATATTTTAAGCATCACAGAGGACCTACCATTGAGGTAAGGGAGCTCCCTGTTTTGGCATTTTCAGTACAAAGAAAGGTGCTCATTAAAATTGCTGAGCTAACCAAGTGTCACAACTTTTGAATTCTCATAGCAATTCACAACTTGCAATGAGCAAAAATATTTTTTCTTGGGTGTTCCCGGGAATTAGTAACTTGGGATATGTGACTATTTGTCATGAGATTTTGGTGTCATAATCTTTTGTTCATTTACATAAGAATCACTTTGTGAATGACAAACAATGATTTACAGTGCAGCTACTTACTGACTCATGAAGGTGATCATTTTGACTTCAACAGGCTGGTACTGTACCACTTAACTGTGTGCTGACAAAATATTTTGTCTTTTTTTTTTATAGCTGGTTTGCCTGACTGGGGGTCAGTGTATTGAATGTTGTGCTGCTAGGTTACCATTACAGAAATTGTGGTCGGGAACCGGCATCTGCTAATGGGACACTTCTGTGTGGCTCCAAAACAAAGTTCATAGACTGGCAGGAGTCCAAAAGTGCATAGCTTTATGTAAGGTCAAAAAGAGCACTATTGAAAGGAACAGAATCCAGAAATCACTCACAATGGGCCCTATGCACTATGCCAATGCACCAGGTAAACCGGGCACATTGGCATAGGTAAGTTGGAATGCTGCAGAGTGGTGGTCATGTGGCATTCATGACTGGGGCATGCAGCTGGCATGCACCTGATCCCCTGGCTGCGCAGACAGCAATGCGCTGGGGGCAGATGGGGGGGGGGTCATGTCAGGGCGTGGCTGCAGTAAACGCCATTCACAATGGTGCATGGTGCCAGGCATGGGGGTGCAGGTTACAGGACTCTGCCAAAACAAGGTGCACACCCCCATGGACATCCCCCACGGTCACAGCAGGAACAGATTCCAACCCCCATTGCTGCTCCTGCTACAGGGCCGATGTGTGAGGCCAGGGGCAGCCATCTGGGAGTGTGCCTGGCCAATGATTTACTTCAACATATTTACTTGGCCTCTTGTGCACTGTGCCGTGCATATGCATGACACATGCACTAATGCCTCAGGGGTGCGAGAGACCCACTCTGGGGCCAGGTCGGGCATCCCATTGGATGCCTGTCTGGGACTGTGACTCTGCCCCTGGCTTCCCTGCAGAGTCCTGCATGATGGGGAGAGGAGCTGTGGACAGATGGCTGGCATTGGTGAATGCTGGTATGGGCACACCTCTCCGTGGGGCACAGGGTCGCGGGTGGGGTTCACGATTTTTCTGCATAACCCCAACCACTTCATGCATAGCACCCAATAGTAGTAGTAGTATAGCATACTTTTATTCCTAAACCATGAAAGGGAATTAACTCAGTTGGACAAAGCTCATTTTCAATGAAATCCCAAAATACATTCATCCATGTTGCTATTCAGTCACCACATCATTAATAAATTAATAAGCACAATACATAAAGCTAGTAAATTAGTACATTCAATAAAAAGAAAGCACAAAGTGTCCCTTCAATAGTTAATACACATTATACTATGCCAATAATGTGTGCTTATTTAGGATAGGTTATATTCTCAAGTAACATCTGTAAGGCAACAAGGCAAGATGGCATTTCCTGATCATGTTGCTAACACCCCGCAACTCTATTGGAACTGAATTCCATGTTATTACCCCTCTATACAAAATTGAGGGCCTCCTTGTTTCTAACTTGTTCAGTGCCTTGATATATTGAAAGGCGCTATATAAATAAAATTATTATTATTATTATTAAGTTATAGCCGATGACATTAAACTCTATTCCCTATGTAGAGTACAGACACTGTTTAATTGGCCTAATTTTAAAGAGCTACTGATGCCTCAAAAAAAACATTTTTGAGAAACATAATAATTAGGTACAATTAAACTTGCGTTCCTTATATATTCTACATATTTCTCTTACCCATTATTTATTATTGAGTACATTTGCAAGACTGCATGATCGTTATCCTTTACAGTTCCCTTAGAGTTCATCTGCCTCTATAGCTTACTCCCTACTTCAGGTCATAATCATCTGTTGTGACATCACAATGTGTTGCTATAAGAATAACTGATGTCACAAGCAGTGCATTATGACCTTAGGTAGGGAGAAAGCAACAAGGATAGATGAACTCTTCAGGAACAAAGATTTTGTTTTAAGACAAATTACCTCAGTAATAAATAATGGGGAGGAGGAATACAGAACTAACGTGAAACACAAGCTGAACTGTGTCTAAATATTATGGTTTGTTAAAATTTTCCTGAAGGCGTCAGCTGCTCTTTAAATAAATCCATAAGATATTTAGGAACAGTTTCTTTGTAAACTTTAAACATATACTGTGAGATATGAAAATCTCTCCTTGTTTGCAATCTCTTCCAATTCATCATGTGGTAGAGTTGGCAGTGATGGATTCTAAATGGGGCATCCAACACATAGTGGGCTAGTTTGTTCAACACCACATCCAACTCATCCAGACACATTTTTGAAGCTCCGGAGTATAAAACATCCCCGTAGTCCAAGACTGGGATGATCATTGTATTGATTCTCCCCAGTCTTGTCTCTGATGTCATAAAATGTTTCAATTGATACAGTACCCCTATTTTTATGTTTGCTTGCGCGCATGTGCAAGAAACGTTATGTGGCAGCTTAAGAGAGAAGTGGGTTGTGGAGGCGTGGCAGTGTGGCAGCGAACAGAGGCATTGCATTTGGGGGCTTGGCAGTGGTGCACCAATGGAGGCACAGTGTGCTGATGACACTGGCTTCCAAAAGTGCCACCAACTTGTAACGTTTTTACCGCAGCAATCAGGGGCTGCCTCATCATTGCAGTGTCAGCCATTCCGCTGCAAGGAGGAAGCAACCTGTCATTGCTGGCCGGAACGTTGCTACTGTAATATTGTTTGTGAACATGGCAGCGGCTTGCCGCCGGGTTCATAAACAATATTGATCAGTCCCCACTGCTGAGGGGGTGCTCAATCCCCTCAGCAGCATGTGCCCCCACAACAGTCTTTGTTTGCCGATGGGGGCCCCAATCCCCGTTGGCTTCAGTCCCCATCCCAGTTTAAGTTGCTGACGGGGGAACCCACTCCCCATTGGCATAATGTCCCCCCCAAACAAAAAGTAGGTTTGTGCCGAAGGGGGAGCCCAATCCTCCATTGATTACAGCCGCCCCCCCCAAAAAAACATTCGGTTGGCATGCTGAGAGCTCACCTCAGCATTCCAAATGTCCCTGTTGAAAAAGAAAACTGTCCCGCAATGTTTTTTTTCTTTTGTTTTACCTGTAAATCAGAAAACGGTCCCTCATTGAGTCCGGTGGCCCTGCCCCCACCCACCCACCCTCTGCACACCCTGCCTCCCCACACCCCCCTCACCCCATACTTACCTCCGGAGCCCAGCGCAATGATCTTCGGTGGACTGGGTACACGTCTGCACTCTTGAAAGCAGACCGCAAACTGAAGAAATGCCGGTAAGCTGTATAATAGCATAAACAGGGTTTTTTCAACTTTGGTGCATATCTCAGGCATTTTTGGGAATATTGGCACCAAATTTTCAACATGGGGTTATTGGGACCCCTCCTCATGAATTCAGCCACTGTCATGGCATTATTCAGTCCTGAAAGGTGATTTTTCGGTCATTGGGTGGAATCGCCTTTCGGGACTGATTAACGAAATGACAGTGCCAGTATTCATGAGGTGGCCTCTTAAAAAGTCTATGTTGCAAATTTGGTGGAAAAAATCCAAGAAATGTCAGTTTTACGAGCGTGCGTTGCACAGTTGCTATGCACGCTCATAACTTCGCGAATTTGCAATATTTTCACTCCAGATTTTCAGCATTGCCATTTTTCTGCACCTCCTTATGAACAGTACAGCTGCCATTTTTCACATCCTGGCCGGAATGTGTTTTTGCACTTCCAGTGCAGAATAGCATGGTTGCTGTGGGAAATCAGTTTTCGGGACACATTAAGAAAATCACAGTGACACTGTTCATGAGTAGAGGTCCTACAATGCCTGTGTTGAAAATTTGGTGGCGAAAGTCCATAAAATGACTGTGTAACATGCATGCGTTGTGCAGTTTCCACATATGCTCAGATGTGCAAGCATTTTTAATATTCTCACTGTAGATTTTCAACATTGCCATCTCTTCACACCTCCCTATGGATAGTACAGCTGTCATTCTTCACATCCTGCCTGATCTATGTTTTCATACATGTGGTGCAGAATGGCACTGTCACTGTTGGAAGTCAATGTTCGGGACAGATTGAGAAAATCACACACTCACTCTTCATGAGAAGAGGTCCCAAATGCTTTCGTGAGGCGGGGTCACAAAAAGGCCATGTTGAAAATTTGTAGTGTAAATACCAACAAACGCCCGAGGTGTTAGGGCTTCTAACCATAATGTCCTAGCCTGTACAGACTGACAGGCATCAGGTTATGCCTTTGGATTGCAGACTGTACTGCTCATGCCATTCCACCCCCAACCCCCAGCCACTGACAGGCATCGAGATGTACCTTGGACTCTTTGGCTCCGGACTTCACCCCATTCTCCTATGCTGCACCCATTTCAGCATATGTCCTTATGGAATGGGGTGACTGTAAAGCCAAACACCCTAAGGCACACCTCAACACGAGTCAGTGTCTGCAGAATAGGGAGAGGTGACATGGCATGACTGTCATGGGAGATGAACCAAACACTTACCCCAATGCCTGTTCGCCTCTACAGGATGGAGGTGGGGTTGACGTGAACTTCAATACTTTACTGCCATTCCTATTCTGCATCTGTCTAACTCCTGCATTTCCAATGCTAATACCAGCAAGCAAACATTCGGTATTGACAAATGCTTGTTTTTATTTATGTTATTGGTGTTCTCCCCATTTTAATGTACTGTCCATCCACATACCAAGATATTTATACCTCATAACCTGTTGGATGTTTACTTCATCAAATGTTTGAATAGGTAAGGTATCTTTACCTTCTGAATTAGCCATTCTATTGAATAGTACTGTTTGAGTTTTATTAGTATTTAATTTTATAAATGAATCTTGAAAAAATCTTCAGTTTGTGCAAATGCAAACTGTAACTTACTTTGGATATATAATCCACGGCGTTCCCTTCAACATAAATCACAGTATCATTGGCATATAGGTGACATTTAATGTCCACATCATTGAGCCGAAGCCCATTGATGTCGACATTAAACAGTAAGGGCCCCAAAACTGAGCCCTTGGGAATGCTTAATTTTATGGCAGCTGGAGAGGATTTATAAGGACCCAGTTCCACAAGCTTTTTTCGGTCCTGTAAGTATGATGTAAACCATTTAAGTGCAATACCTCACAGTACATCACTAGTGAAGCAGAGTGTTTGTATCAAAAGTCCAAAGTCTGTGAAAGTCTGTCAAAAAATACAGCAAGTCATTGTAATGGCTGGTCTGAATACTTGCAGCAAGTAGTGAGGGTCCCACCCTCTGACGTCGCCTGATTCATTTCGCATGCTAGTGCTTTATCGAAGGCTTTCATGGACTTTGGACTTTTGATACAAGGACTCCGCTTCACTAATGATGTACTGTGATGTATTGTGTGTAATTTCTAGATTCTGTTCATCTCAGTATTGCTGTTTTGCACCTTATATAAAGCTCTGCACTTTTGGAATCCTGTCAGTCCATGAACTTTGTTCTGAAGCTACACAGAAGTGTTCCATTAGCAGGTGCCAGTTCCTGACTGCAATTTCTGTATTTATTATTAACTAGGCACTGCTCATCTCTGGATGTGGTCACGAACCATACTTCGAATAGGTAATCATTAGTAATATTTTGTACACACACACACACACACACACACACACACACACACACATTATGTACTACTGCTCTTAATTCCTTGTCTCTGACCATCTAAGATGAACATTACATTCATATATGGCTGGTGTTGTCACTCATGCAACTTGATGGATATCTCATCTCTTTGAAGATCACACTGTCATCCATCTACAGTTCTAAGGAGAGTGTTTCCATTTTACACACAATGTTTTTCTGTACTGTAACTGTGCTGAGCTGCAATATCTTTAACATCTGCTGCTCACTTTCTGCCACATAGTCAGAACATCAGAATTTGCCATGCTGTTCAACAAAGGCAGCCAGCTGCCATCCTGCTAGCCACTTTCAACAACGTGGTCTCTGACCTCTGACACCAGCATAGAAGCCATGTCTAGAAAGCCATCAGCTACCATCCAGTAGCACCAGCCAGTAGCAACCAGCCGGTAGCCACCAGTCAGCAGCAAGGAGCCACCAGCAACCCTGTCTCTAGTGCCATCTTAGGACCTGTGTTCAGGAAGTTACCAGCTAACCTTCAGTAGCACCAGTCAGCAACAATCGGTCAGAAGCCAGCAGCCACCAGCCAATAGCCATAAGCCAGCAGCCAGTAGCCACCAGCAACCTGGTATCTCTGGTGTCAGCATTGGACCATGTGTCCAGAAAATCACCAGCCAACAGCCAGTAGCCACCAACAACCCAGACTCTAGTGCCAGTGTAGGACCAAAGTCCAGGAAGCCATCATCCAGTAGCACCAGCCAGCAGCAACTACCAAGTAGCCACCAGCCCACACCCAGCATCCAATAGTCACCAGCCACCAGTCTGCAGCCAGTGGCCAGCAGCAACCTGATCTCTGGTGCCAATTTTGAACTCATGTCCAGAAAGCCACCAGCCAGCAGCCAGTAGCCAACAACCACCAGCCATTAGCCACCAGCAACCCAGTCTCTGGTGCCAGTGTAGGATTCAAGTGCAGGAAGTCACCAGCCATCATCCAATAGAACCAACCAGTAGCAACCAGTCAGCAGCCACCAGCCAGAACCCAGCATCCAGTAGTCACCAGACACCAGTTATTAGCCACCAGCCATTAGCCATCAGCCACCATCCAGTAGCACAAGCAATTCTGTCTCTGGTGCCAGCATAGAACCCTTGTCCAGGAAGTCAGAAGCCAGCCAGTAGTCACCAACAACCCTGACTCTGGCACTAGTGTAGAACCCGTGTCCAGGAAGCCACCAGCCATTATCCAGTAGCACCAGCCAGCAGCCAGTATCCACCAGCAACCCAGTATCTGGTGTCAGTGTAGAACCCACATCCAGGAAACCACCAGCCACATTGCAGTAGCACCAGCCAGCAGTCAGTAGCCACTAGCCAGCAGCCAGTAGCCACCAGCAAACCAGTCTTTGGTGCCAGCGTTGGACCCATGTCCAGGAAGTCACTAGCCAGTATCCATCAGCCAGGAGCACCAGTCAAGTCTAGCCACCAGCCAGCCAAAGTCATCCACCAGCCAGAAAACTGTAACCTAGACTCTTGGACCAAAGTAGCAGCTGGTTAATCCCAGTCATCAACCAGCCAATCCCAGTCACCAGCCAGAAAAACTGTAACCCAGATTCTTAGGATAATGTGCAGCATGTTAATGGTGACCACCAGCTAGACAAAGCTAGCCACAGCTAGACAAAGCCAGCTACAAGGGCTGATCCCCAGGCCCAGCAGTAGCATGATCACTTACAATGCCAGGGACCCAGTTTCAGAAGTGAACTCAGGGCATCAGAGGGCTGGGCCAGGCAAAAAGGTTCAATCTTCCAGAGGACTGCTCTTCTCCAGGAGGGGGAAGGTCTTGCAGAGCTCGGCATTTGCCTGACCCCTAGCAAAAGCTATGAGAAGGCATCTGGAACTGCCTAGAAGGCAAGGGGGTCATTACAGATGCCAATGTATGATGTGCAGGAGTGCACAGCACAAGTCACACCACTCAGCAGAACCAGAAAATGGGATAACAGCTACTGGCAGTAGGATGGCACCAGGACAACTGCAGGTCTCACACCCACCCAGTCAGGCTCAACAGACCAGGAACTAGATCTGGTTCCCAACAGGGGATTGGAGGACCCCACTGACCACCTGGTGGGGGCAAGCTCTGAAGGAAGATTGAATGGCAGGTATGTCCCGGTGGACATCAGAGAGATGGAACTGGGGTGTCCTGACAGATGGGGGTTGTCCAGTATGAGGGTAGAAACAGAGAATAAAAAAAGCCAGCCACCAATCAGTCACCAGTCACCCGTCAGCCAAAGCCAGCCATTAGCCAGACAAACTGTTACCTGGACTCTTAGGCCAGTGTAGCAGCCAGCCACCAGCCAGGCATACTGTAACCTGGACCTTTGGGCCAGCATAGCAGCCAGTCAATGCCAGCCACCAGCCAGCCAAAGCCAACCACCAGCCAACCAAACTGGCCATCAGCCAGCGAAAGCCAGCCACCAGCCAGAAAACTTTGACCCACACTCTTGTGCCAGCGTAGCAACTGGTTAATGCTGGCTACCAGCTAGCCAAAACCAAAAAGAACTTCTTTACAGCAACTCAGTCTCTTGTGCCATGCTGGTCGCAAACAAACAGCCCACCAATGCACAAGTGAACTTCCTTTGAATTCAGCAACTCAGTGTCTCTTGTGCCAGAGTAACACCCATTGCAAAGAGACACAAAGCACCCAAGCCTCCAGTGACCAGCACCAAAGCTTCCTAATCTACTAGTGCAAAGAGATCTGACCTCTTGTTCTAGTGTAGCAAGCAGCAGAGCCAGTCAGCCATCTCCAAAGCCAACTCCAGCACTGTAAGGTGAACCCTGAGGGCCTTCTTTGTTCACTGTGATGGTGAGTGTGACAGTCGCATCACAAGCACACATTATTACTAAACTCTGTTTCCCTTGCAGATCCCAAGGTTGTTATTGCTCCTAGGCTAACAGTGTCTTTCTATGACCCCTTAGGTCTCCCTGTCCTGCAGGTATAACCACTGACTGCAGTAACACCAGCCAGTATCCTCCAGCACCAGAGCCTCCTCAAGTACCAGGGTATACCTGAGGCAGTCTTTATCCACTGTGATAGTGAGTGTGTCAGACATTGAGCTGGCACACTTGCCTACTAATGACCATTTCCCTTCACAGGTATGACGTGGCAGTACTCCGTACAGCTGATACACCCAGACTAGCACTGTCTTTTTATGTCACCTTGTCTCTCCTTGTCCTGCAGGTGTGGCCATCTCCAGTACGGCACCAGCACCAAGGCTCCTCCAGCACTGTAAACTCAGTCTCTTGTGCCAGTGTAGTTCCCACCAGCCTCCCCCAGCACTATGGTATGGTGTAGAAAAGCACACAAGGCAAGCACTCTAGCTGAATTTGAATTAATTTATTGATAACAGTCAAAGTGCACTATGCATAATACAGAAAATAAATGAAGTGCTGTAGGTTGACCACCAACTAACAAGCCCTGGCACTTCAAGGTAAAAATCTCTTCCTTAGGGGTGATGCTACTGTGATAAAAGGTTGACTATTCATATGCTGAATAATATCTGTAAACCATCAGTGATAATGACTAGCAATTGATAAAAGGTATTTAAAAACAAGTGTCTCCATGTGGTCTGGCACCGGAAAAATCACATGAGATTCTGGTAGCAGCAAGGGACTTTAATACAACAAGAAAGTTCTGGTGGTTAAAAAATGAATTGGTGTATCACATAAGGCTAACTGAATTAAACTAAATAGGGGTATGATAATCACTAGGGGGCCACAAAATTCACTTCACCAAAAACCCGAATAGTATCACAGGTTAATTAATGACCAGCTAAAAGGCAGAACTGCTGCTAACCCGATGATGATGATGATGATGATGATGATGGGAGCTGCAATGCAAGTACACTGGATAAACAAATTTTCTTTATCTGTCAAAAAATAAAAATCAGTCGAACTATTAATTTCATAGTACAAGTCAACACTATGACCTCATGGTTAGATGCTGCTCCCCATAGTGACATAATGGAACCTGCAAAAATCCCCATGGGAGTGCGATCAGTTGGAGAGCCTTACAACATTCATATCAAAAAGGGAATAATCAAAAAGTGAAAATTAATTAAGAAGCTAAAAGTTGAGGTAATGGGCGAAGTACATAAAAACCTACATCATAATGGAGGTGGGGGTGGGGTTGGGGGGAGAATTCATGAAAAGTCATATATGAGGTGCAGCATCTAGGGCAGCATGTACCCTGAAGGACACCTACATCCACTGCGATGGTGAGTATCAGAAACAGTGTGCCAGTGTACATAGGGTACTAATGTCTGTTTTCCTCTGCAAGTATTTTAGGGTAGTACTGCAGAATGTTGGTGCATAAAGACCAAAAGTATATTTTCTTTTCTCTTTGTGTCTCCCTGTCCTGCAAACACCAGCCAGCATCACTGAACACCACAGAACCATCTCAACTACCAGGGTATTCCTGACACAGTCTTTATCCACTGTAATAGTGAGTGTCTGAAACACACTCAATCAATCAATTAATCAATCAATATCTTTATTTATCCAGGAGGGCACCATTGAGCAGGGCTCATTTGCAAGATGGACCTGGTCATACAAAAATCATGGTACAGTAACATGGTAAAACATAATGCAATATTATACAGAGAAGAAAAATATACATATGTACATCAACATTTGAGTGAGAGTGCCTTTACAACAGATAGGCTCATAACTGGGTATAGCCGGAATGTTCACTTAAAAGGAGAGAAAAAGACAAGAAGAGGGATACCAGCTTAGGAAGAAATGAAGGGTTGGAATAGCTAGCTGGCATACTTCAGGGAAGGGGGTTGAACTTGGCCATGGCTAAAAAGAGGCACAGAAGCCGGTAATTTGGTAGGGAGAGAGAGGCAGGGGCAGGGCGGGAGGCAGGATGGGCAGGAGGGAAACTGGAAAATAGGTGAGCTAGCTATGTGGGGAACATTTGCAGGATTCCTTCATGGAGCGGTCATAGAGTGACTTGAAAATATTCAGGCTAACAGGACAGCTCAGCTTCAAGTTTTTTTGCGTATTGTTTCACAAGGAAGGCAACAAGAAACTTATGGCAGCTCTGTTGAAATGAGATTTGACCTTAGGTAATTGCAAGGCAATTAGGGAATAGCTTCTTAGAGCATAGGCACCTATCACACTCAGAGGAATACAATCAGAGAAGTATAGGGGGAGCTTGTTGGTAACCACTCTGAAAGCCCATAGAGCAGCATTTCTATGTCTCCTATAATGAAGAGAAGTCTAGCCAACTGCAGTGTACAAAGAGCAATGGTGTGTGGAAAGTGGAAGGCCCGTTATGAACCTGATTGTTTTGTGGTATAGGGTGTCCAACTTAGCCAGGGCAGAGGCAGTACAATGGCTACAGAGAAGGTCCACGTAATCTATTAATGAAAGGAATGCGGCTTGAACCAACTGCTGCTTGGCATCCCTAGTAAGGAAGTGGTTAATTCTGTAGAATAGTCCTAGTCTTTGTCTTAGATTCTTCTGTAGTTCTTCGAGATGTTAAGAGAAGGAGAGTTTGTGATCGAGCCATACACCCAGATATTTGAATTTTGGCACATACTCTAGATTTTCTCAAAGTACTGTGGTAATCTGAGGGATAGCTCCAATGCAAACGGGGTTCGCTGCATAGGAGGAAGGGGAAAAGAGCATCGCTTTTGTTTTTTTCACATTAAGCAGAAGCTTTTTGCTTATGAGCTGGTATTGCAATAGGTTAAATTCAGCTTGAAGGTCTTCACAGGCTGCTTCTGGCATAGGATGACTCAAATAAAGTACTGTGTCATCAGTGAACAATTGGATATTGGCTTTATTGATGTTGTCATCGATGTTGTTAATGTAAACCTCAAACAACAGGGGACCAAGAATAGACCCCTGAGGCACACCTCTCTGTAGGGGTTTAAGTGGTGAAAGATCATCTTCAGCCTTAACCTGCTGTTTCTGTTCCCAAGGTAGTCAGCAAACCATCACATAGAGTTAGGGTCCAGACCTAGGTTACATAGGGAGGAAAGAAGCAGGCTATGGTCGACTGTGTCAAAGGCCTTACTTAGATCCAAAAAAATGGCACAGACAAAATTCTTATTGTCAAGGTCAAGGAGCCAATCATTAGTGACTTTTGCTAGGGCAGTTATGGTGCTGTGCTTTGCTCTGAATCCAGACTGCACTGGGTTTAACAGACTCCTGGATTCAAGGTACGCCCTTAACTGACTACTCACTATCTTTTCCAATAATTTGGACAGAATGGGGAGGAGGGAGATCAGTCTATAATTATTAAGGTCGCATGGGTCATCTGATTTGAGCAGAGGGATGACATGGGCTACTTTCCATTGTGAAGGGAGGCTCCCCTGGGATTGTGACAAGTTGAAGAGGTGCGTGATTGGCACTGCCAACACATGGTATGCACATTTCAGAAAGTAAGGCTCTATAGAGTCTGAACCTGCATCCTTCTTGATATCCAACTGCAGCAATAGATCTTCAACCTCTTTCAGAGAAGCAGGCAGGAAGGAGAAGGCCTCTTTGGTAGCAGGAGACTTGTGAAACAATAATCCCTGCTGAGTGTGGATGGCATTAGCAGGGGATGTGTCAAATGCTAGCCCAGCAGTTGCGAAATGATTATTGAGGGCTTCCAATATCTCCGATCGGTCTGAAATGATTTTACTACTGGATATCATTTTTGATGGGAGGGAATTTCCAGGTGAATGACCAGACATGTCCTTTGTTATTTTCCAAAATTTTGAAAGATTCCTTGAGGCAGAGTCTAGCTCAGTGCGATAGAAATCGGCCTTGGCTGCTCTGACCAACTTGGTGCACTTATTACGTGCCTTCCTAAACTGACACCAATCCAAGTTATTCTTGGTTATGCATGCTTTTTTCCAAAGTGTACCCCTATCTAGCATGGAAGCTTTGAGTTCTGGTGAAAACCAGCGGCAAGTGTTGCTCCTTAGATGTACCTTTACCATGGGGACATGCCTGTTTAAGGCCGCAGTTAGTATTTTGTGAAAGATAGTATATGCCTCATTAACCATTTTGGCTAAGTAGAAATCCTGCCTTCGCAGGGAATGTTTGAATTTGTCAAGGCAGGCAAACTAGTCAAAGTTGCGTTTACACCTCTTGATTGAGAACTTTGCTGCAAACTGTGGATTATGCACAGATCTGATGCTGGCGATGAAACAATGATCGCTGATGTCAGAGAAAAATGTTCCGACATGGGAGAACAGGTGTGGTTTGTTAACCAAAATTACATCTACAAGGGTGCTGTTACTAGGGTTCTTTTTATTTGGGTGAGTGGGTTCACCAATGAGTTGCACCAGCCCCAAGGTGTCACAAAAGGATTTCAAGGGAGCCGAGGCTTTTGATAACTAGTCGTAGTTCAGATCGTCAAGAACATAAACCTATTCAGCATTCAGCTGCCATGCTGACCACTAGAGCCATAGACATTTTTCTTTTTCCTTTTCCTCCCTCTGCCACCCAAATACGTGAGCAACATGGGCTCCCCGAAGCCCTGGTCACCTCCCATGCACTGAACCGCCTCCGGGCCTGTAATGCTATTAACTTGTACCATCCTGTAAAGTCATGGACAAATATGCAACTCTAAATCCTATGTCATTAAAGGCTGTAATTAATGTCATGTAATCCTATGTGAATACTTGGAATTGTATTTATTGCACCCACCTCATGTTTGTAAGTTTATTCTTTTGCCTTCCTTACATTGTTTAACTCATCTTTAAGTTATGTGTGTATAACTGTCATTTTACAAATGTAGATCCACCTTGTAAATGAGCTTGCTCAACGGTGTCCGCCTGGATAAATAGAGATTTTCATTGATTGATTGATTGATTAATACTTTCCAGCATACTAAGCCCCAGGGCAGAGCTCATATGTGACAAGAGATGTGGCCCTGCAGACAGGGGCCTGTGACAGCCTATTATACAGAGTGTGCAAGAAGGTGATAGTTCAACCTTTAGGGACAAGCATTCAAATTCATTAGGGGAGGAGGAGGAGGAGGAGGATTCTAGACATGATACAGAGAATTTGTCCCTGACATAAAGCGCCACTCCTCCGCCTCTCGATTGCCTATCAGCTCGGAAGAGCAAATAACCTGGGATGTTGATTTCCCTGTCAGGAGTGGTTGGTCTAAGCCAGGTCTCAGTGATCACCAGAACATCACGTGGGGTGTGGCTAACCCAAGCCTGGATCGTGGTGATCTTTTTCCAAAGGCTGCAGACACTGACATGCAGGAATAACATTCCTTTAATTCCAGCAAGGTCAGAGGGAGAAGCAAGGGTATCTAGAGGCCCCAGGTTGAGCTCGACATTGCCTGAGCACAATAGCAATAGCAGCAAAATCCATTTTAAGGCAGCGAAAGTTAATTTGTAGTCTTTGTTCTTTGTGCATCTGGGAGGGCGGTGAAGTTGAACATAGTTATCGCCACACCTGGTGCTATACTGACCTAGGGTTGCAGCCACTAGAATCCTGACAGAAACATGCCAGGAGAAGAAAGTATCGAGATGGGAGGGAGGAGTACTCTGCAATGGCAATTCAGGAGATGACCCACTTCCAGGCAAATACAGCTGTATGATCCAGTAATCATGTAGAAATTCATGAGAGGTGTTGTTGAGCACATAACAGGGAGAGGCGCAAACCTCATCCCCACCCTGGAAAGAATGTGAGGTCTGATAGAGAGAGCAAGGCGCTAGCAAGACAAGGGACATACAGAGGAGCCAGCTGTTCCCTCCCATGATAAGGTCTTCCGATATGCCACAGAATAAGGCAATGAATGTCCTAGACCTAGTAACCTGTGGTTGTGCTGAAACTGACAAACACCCAGGATAGACTAAAAAGATAGGGGATGGACCTCTGCAGGGAGATTAATGTGAAAAAGACAGCAGATAGTTAAAATTAAAGTGGGAGGGGTGCCAGAGGACATCGAAGACGAGAAGAGGCAGGATGAAGCATATTTAATAAATGGAGGAGGAGGATGGGTGGGTGGTAAAGCTGCGGCTTTATCCGCACTTTGTGAGGGAGCGAGTCTGGGCTGGAGGTCTCTGGCGGAAGCTAGGTCAGAGTCAACCACCCAGTGTCCGAGGATGCCTCAGCTGGTGAGCTGGGGAGCTCTGGGTGGCTTCTCGTGGCTGAGGGAAAAGAAAAAAAAGGGACGATTATGTACTGGCTGTGGACAAAGGGAACAACAGAAGCCAGCGGGAGTCCAATCTGCACCACAATAGGAGTGCTTGGGGATGGTGCCCAGTTGTCTGAGATTCAGCTGAACACTTACACAGGAAGGGCTGTAAGCACAATTAACACTCAGGCAAAGTAACTAGTAGAACTGTAATTAATAACAAAACATTTGGAGAACAGTAAAATTAAGAAAATACAGCGCTTTTCAGAGTCAGTACATCAAGCAAGACTAGAAGCAGACTGCTGGCCAATCGGAACAGAGCAGGTAGCAAATAATGAAGTTTAGGACTTTTGTAATTGGGGTAGGAAATACATGAGGGAGGGGAAAAGGGACGGAGGGGTGGAGAGAAGGAGATAAGTAGATGAAGAAAGGCAAAGTGACTAAGAAGGGAAAACAGATGCTGGAGGATAGTAGGGAAAGTGGGATCTACTGGGGGGCTGTTGGGGTGATTGACAGAATGAAGGAAGTATCTGGAAGGCAACTGAGGCAGCACACCTGACTACTAATGACCATTTCCCTCCACAGGTATGACATGGCAGTATTCCATACTGTTGATGCACCCAGACTAACTTTGTCTTTTCCTGTCCCCTTGTCACTCCTTGTCTTGCAGATATGGCCATCTCCAGCGGGGCACCAGAAACAAAACTCCTACTGCATCAAAGCCTCCTCCTCTAGCACTGCAAACCCAGTCTCTTGTGCCAGCATAGTTCCCAGCACAGTCAGACAGCCTCCCCCAGTACTAGGGTAGGGTGTACCCTGAAGGGCACCTCCACCCACTACGAGGGTGAGTGTTGCAAAGAGTGAGCCAGCACACTTAGCTAATAGTTTCCATTTCCATACACAGGTATTTTATTTTTATTTAAAATTTGGTAACCCAGAATGGCACACTGAGCCAAGACTTGTTTCCAGGTGCGACCCGGGTAAGGGGCCTCAAAGTGAGACATTAAAGTAAGCATGACTACAAACAAGAAACAAATTGATTACAGAATTAATATACAGTTTAAAGGTCAGCTAACAGCAGGACCTGAAACACAGAGGTTCAATATGTTAACAAATCATCACAAATCATGTAAGTTTAAGAATCGAAAAATAATTTCTCATATGTCAGCCGCAGGCTGAGGGGAAGTTTTTTGCAGGGTAGGTGGGCTAGGGATTAGCTGAGGTGAGACAGGAGAGACTAGAGGTGGGGAGGGAAATTGTGGCAGTGGGTGGGGGTGTTACCTCATGACTTACAGCCAGGCTGTTATTACCTCCTGACTAAAACTGTTCACGTTTCATAGGTTTCATAGGTTTATCAGAGCTGTAAAACTTACTGTACAGTATGCCCATAATGCTCTCTATAATATTAACTTGAAAGCCCACTAGTTCTGTAATGTATATCCAACTTTGATTTAAAGCTATCTATGGATGAGCTCCCCACTATTTCCATAGGTAAAGCGTTCCAGATAGGTACCACCCTCTGATTGAACAACTTTTGTCTCTTTAGCGAATTACAAGTCTCCCCCATTAGTTGAAGAGTATGTGCTCTTGTACTGTAGATTTGGTCCCTAAGGGTCAGACCCAGTCTTTCCCATAAATCGCAGTCTTTCTGGGCTTTGTATAAGAACATACCCCCCACCCAAGTTCTCCTGTACTCTAAGGCTTAGTTTAGTTTAGTTTTTTTTTTTTTTTTTGACTAGCTAAATGCACTAGACAAATCCTGCCTATTTTCAGGCATGACCCGGGGGAGGGGGATACAGATGAATGTCAACTGACCTTGAACCAAATTAAGCTGTTGGTGGTATTTTTAGTGAATGAGTGAAGTTGAATGAGGGAATTTTCAGTGAGTGAAGGAGAACAGGGCCAGCTCTCTCAGTCTAGAATCATAATCCATCCCATTAAGATCAGAAATAGTTCTTGTTGCTCTCTTCTGTACCTCTCTAGCATGTCAATCTCTGTTTTCTTATATGGTGTCCATACTTCAATTTTCAATTACGTTGAATTCAATTCTTTATTTAACCAGGCGAAACACCACTGAGGTGTACTCATTTGCAAGGTGGACCTGTTACAGTTATCAGTTGGTTAAGAAACTATACAGTAAGAGTAAAACTACACCAACAGATACTAAGATAAGTAATATAATACAAGGAGTGCAGAGTTATGTACAACACTGTTCAGGAAAACAATAGGGCAAGCACCCCTTACAAACTCAGTAGCAATAGAAACATACATTGGTCAGAAACAGTGTACTGTAGATATGTTGTTGATAGATATGCTTAACACAGAAGAGGTACAGTAGGTTCTTTGCACAATATATGCGGTGAGATATAAATAACTATACATGATAGCTTAACAACTTGCCCTTGGGACCCTGGATGCCAGCAAGCATGGCTAGGTTAATGGGGGAAGAGGAGGACATAGGGAAAGAATAGTCGGGGAGAGTAGTAGAGATAGAATGTGGGAGAGGAGTGAAGTAGGAGGTGGGGCTGGTCAAGGGAGGGAGGAAGGGCTGGGCAGTGGGTGGAAGGCCAATTATGGATACAGTTCATAGTGTGATTGAGCATAGTACTCTGTGGTCAGGCTCACCAATGCGCAATACAGAGGTATAAAACACATCCCTCTTCCTACTTGAACTGTGTCTGATTATACAGTTAAGAACTCTGTTTGCTTTCTGGGCTAGATATTTACAATGCTTCTTAAACTGTAGGTCATTTGTTACGGTGATACCCAGATCTTTCTCATCTGTTACACACCTAAGAATAGTATTACCCAAGTAATATGTAATATTTGGATTTTTCTTACCCATGTGCATCATCGTGCACTCCTTCAAGTTAAGATAAAATTTGTGTGTATTACACAATTCTTGAATATGGATAATGCATCTTGAAGAATGTTTGTGTCCGCAGGACTGTTTACCTCAACTACCAGTCTGCAGTCATCCACAAACTTTGTTAACCAAAATTTTTCACGATTGTATTGCAGGGAGGTGATGTATATATTAAATAGACACGAATCCAGGACTGACTCCTGTGGGGCCCCACTCGACACTTCCGTCCAGTCCAAGTACGCACCCCTTATACTAACCCTCTGTTTTCTGTCAGACAGCCAGGAGTTGATCCATGAAGTGATATTTCCATGAATTCCTAGTTTAATGAGATCCTGCACTAGTTCCTGGTAAGGTAGTTTGTCAAAAGCTTTGGTGAAATCCCAAAAAACAGTGTCTATTGAACTTCCATCATCCAAGATCTTACTCACCCTATCATAAAATTCTAGCATGTTTGTTTAACATGATCTGCCTTTTGTGAAGCCATTCTGTGTTTTGTCATTTAAATTATTACAGTTTAAGTAATTTATTATATAGTCCTTTATAATCTCCTCCAGAATCTTACACAGGGCTGACGTCAAATTAACTGGACGATAGTTTTACTGGGTATTTCTTACATCCTTTTTGTACAATGGGATCACTGTGGCTATTATCCAGGGATCAGCTACTTCTCCTGAGTCTAAAGAGGTCTGAAAGATAAAAGTTAGGGGGGGGGGCCGTGACTTCATTGGCCAGTTCCTTAATAACTCTAGGGTGAAAACCATCTGGGCCCGGGGATTTATTTGGGCTTATTTTGCTTAGTCTGTCCCTAATATCTTTTTGGTCCAATTGGATTGGGCTTTTTGTAACTCTTAGCTGATTTACCCCACTGTCCTGTATTAGTTTTGCATTAAAAACAGTAGTAAAATACTTATTTTGAATATTTGCCATTTGTTATTTGAGGATACTATTGAGCCATCCTGATCCATTAGCGACCCAATTGCATTTTGTGTACCCTTTGTGTTATTTACACGTGAGTAAAATGCTTTATAGTTATCCTTGGTTTTACTTGCCAGTTTCATCTCATACTCTGCCTTTGCTTTCTTGATTTTCTTCTTTCCTTTCCTTTATAAATTTACTGGATTTACTGGACTTTGTTGGACAAAAGAAGGCTCAAGGCCCATCATGATTGTCCCCCACAGGTGTGGGACATCAGTTTGAAAAAAATTGTTGAAGTAGCCATGTATCAAGTTTCAGTTTAAAGGTTTCAAAGTTAGTGAGGTTAACCATTTCCTGTGGTAATACATTCCATTTATTTGCTGCTCTAATACAGAAGAAATGATCTCGCTTATTGATGTTAGCCTATTTGACTGATAGTTGCTTATTGTGAAGTCTACCAACAGTACATTTGGTGGCAAATGAAAGTCCACATTACAGATGTAAGCAAAATATCTCCTCTATGTCTTCTGAGATGCAAGGGATATGATCCTGTAGCCTTAAGTCTGGTATTATAATCAAGTGATTTCAGTTTGGGAATCCTTTTTGTAAGTCTCCTCTGGATCTGTTCCAGACAGTTGATGTCTCTTAAGATGAGGGTTCCAAAATGGGGAACCATAATCAATGTGGGGTCTAATGTATGCCCTGTATAGTGGAACAAGACATATTTAGTAAAAAATGTTTTTTTAACTTGGTTCCTGATGATATTAGCTGTATGTGTTACTTTATTACAGTGATTAAGGGGATTCAGTTTATTATTAATAAGGATACCTAAATCACATTCGCAGGTGGAAGACTGGAGTAGGGAATAGTTTAAATAATACTTATTTTGTGGGTTATTTTTCCTAAATGAAGAACTGTACATTTCCCAACATTGAATGCCATGGCATTTGATATTGCCCATTGTTCGATAGAACTTAGATCTTGTTCTAGTAATAATCTACTGGTAGTATTGTCCACTCTGCCACCAAGTTTAGTGTCATTCACGCATTTAGAGATGTGGTTACTGGTATAGATTGACATATCACTTACGAAGATATTAAAAAGTGTTGGGCCGAGCACTGAACCCTGAGGTACACCATTGGTCATTCGGCCAATTTTTGACATACAGCCATTTATTCTCACTGATTGGGTTCTATTTGCAAGCCAATTAGATATCCAGTTAACTAAACTAGTGGTAAAACCAAATGAGTAGAGTTTGTTAATTAATGCAGAGTAAGAGACTTTGTCAAAGGCTTTACTATAGTCAAGCAAAATGACATCAGTTGCAATATTGTTATCAAGATACCTAGTAATAATAATATAAAAGGCTATAAGGTTGGTTGTACATGAGTGTCCAGCTTTAAACCCGTTTTGGGTTATTCCATCCTTCCTCATTTTTATTGTACTTTGTAACCCTGTACAGCCTATGTTTCTTGTTTATCAACCTCTTGATTCTGTGTGTCAGCCAACATGGTGATTTTCCCCTTTTACTATAGTTGATCCTAATTGATATATTGTTCTTAGTTATTTGGTCCAGTTTACTTGTAAATGTGTCCCACATATTTGCCAATGTTTCATTTTTTAGATCCTGATGCCAATCCCATACAATCAATCCTGTCCTCATTTTGGCAAAGTCTGCCTTTCCAAGATCAAATGTGGTTTCCCCAGTACTAGCTGAGTTACCTTCCTTTATTGTGAAGGTTACCATCTTATGGTTACTACCACCAAGTGGTACGGTAACCTGGCAATCATGGATGGAGTCTCCCATGTTTGTTAAAATAAAATAGAGGGTTTTATCACCTCTAGTCCTTTGTTTAACTGACAGTTTCAGGTCCACTTGGTCAAAAATATCCAGGTCGGTGTGTTCCACTCAGCATGAACTTTGCAAATTTTCCAATGTGATTCCTGGCAGGTTATAGTTTCCCAGTAAAACCTGTTAGCTGGGTTTAGGCCCTGGATATAATTTTGCAGAGCTATGTCATCCTCTGGTTTTATAGATGGGGGTCTGTTAATGACTCCTAAAGTTATTTTAGGGGATTTCAGAGGTGTTATTTTAATCCATACTTGTTCTAGGTCATTTGAGTCCATGGTTATCTCTTCTGTCTATATAGCCGGAGATACATAGACTGCCATCCCTTCACCTTTTCCATACTCCCTGGATTTACAATATAAGGGGGGAATGGGAAATTATTTAACCAGGAAAGGCACACTAAGCCAAAGCTTGTTTCCAGGTGTGATCTGAGAGCACAAAGAAGTTAAGTGAGTTGCTCAGGGCACACAATAAGCATTGGGGCAGTGGGATTCAAACCCAGCTCTCCAGGTTTGCAGCTCAGAGCCCTAAACCTCTGCACTATACAGCCTCCCATTATAAGTTAAAGCCTTATATGGTATGTTCCCATTCGTCATTTTTATCCCACCAAGTTTCAGTAATTGCACATATTTGTATCTTTTGGGATGTCAAAATGTATTTAAGTTCTTCAAATTTATTTACAGTGCTTCTAGCATTTAATAAGACTCCCTTCCACCCTATTTTAGTTATTTGGTGAGTTAGCCCAGGGTGTGCGTTTGTTTAACTAGCTGAGGTTGCCCCCATAACCCCCAGTTCATTAGTTTAAATGAAACTTTATTTGTTCATTAAATCTCTGGGCGTGTATTCTGGTGCCAAATTTGTTAAGGTGCAACCTGTCTGATCGAAATAATCTTTGATCCTTAAAGTATCCAAGTTGTCTATAAACCCATGCCCTATCTGTGTACACCATTTTCTTAGACAGCCATTTACAGAATTTACATCCCTGTTTTGTTATAATGATGTCCATGTACAGGTAATAGCCCAGATATGATTAAATCTCCACCAATGCTCTTAATTCTGGATGCTATATTTTCATAATCACTGTACATATCATGTAACCTTCTTTTACCAATATCGTTCACCCCAGCATGGATAACTACCAGAGGACCTACCATTTTTTCCATCAGACCATCTAGTAATTCTCTCACATCACATATTTTGGCTCCAGGTAGAGTATGACTGTTGTATGCTCCTTTCATCCTCTACATACTGTTGTATCCATACCCCTAGTTATAGAGTCGCCTATTATTAATATGTCTCTACCTTATGTGATTATAAGAGTAAATCCATATTTTCTTCCCTAGTACCTGCCTATGGTTTATTTCCATCATTCCTTTCTGAATCTGATTTTGTTTCAGTGCCTTCAACCCCCTTTTTAGGGTTCTCACATATTACTGTTTTCTTAAAACCACCACCATTTTTATACCATCACTGCCAACCTTTGTGGGGTTTTTTTCTCATTCGCAGCCATGTTACTAAAATCCATAAAAATATTACTGTCAATGTCAGGTTGTTGGCCCAGGAGCCCAAAACTATTCTAAAGTTCTATTGGGGCACTATTGTAAACCTGTCGTCCCCTCCTTTTTTGGTTCTGGTTTGAACTAAACTCCATTCTTCAATAATGGGTTTTGGCTGCTCTAAGTTTCCCATTTCTTTTGTCCTGTCCTGTTGTAAGTAGTTTGTTTGTCCCATATTGTCTTCTAAGGGAGGAGAAGGTGCAATTTCTTTGGCAACACTATCAATTAACTCCTCTTGAAGGCCTATTTCTGACTTCACCGTGAACCTTTTGGTAAGGAACTCTATTTCCTCCTGCAACATTGAAATAAGTAAGCATTTATTGCATTTAAAATTTGGTATTGGCTCATCCCTAGTATACATATCACATGAACCACAAATATTCTAATAACCCTCCATTTTTGATGATTATAAATCAATGTTTGTCATATACAAAAATCAGCTCCCTAACAAATATAGTCCTCGGTGACAAAAATCACTTTTCTTTTACCTTAGCGAAACTATGGTTTCTTGCCCTGGTACCTTGTCATCCCCAGTGGACACAGCAGGCACACACAGAGATGCACGTGTCTCTGTGCACACCTCCACACGTGGTGCCACACACACACCCTGCCCAGGCTCACCCCACTTGCTTGGGGCACTCAGCTAAATAGCCCTAAATGTCCCTTTGTGTCTCCTTGTTCCACAGTTAAACCTGTCTTGAGTAGAACACCATTACCAAGCCTCCTCCAGCACAAAAAAAATGCTCCAGCACCAAAGCCTCCTTCCCAGCACCAAGGCCACCTCCTCCAGGACCATGACCAAAGCCTCCTTCTTCAGCACTGCAACTTGCTGTCTTGTACCAGAATATTGTAGATCCCAGCACTGCCAGCAAGGTTTTATTGACAGTGAAATAAAGGATGAACCAACTTATCATCCTACAGCACCATGGCCTAGGTTCAACAGTAGGAAAAAGGAATGGCTGACATCATATTACAGTGACATGGCCTGCTTCTTCTAAACTACAGCACCATCTAGAATGCTATTTAACCTCGACATGTCATCCAAATCACGAACTTGTTCTTCTGAATCTGACAAGACCATCGGTGCCACAGTATCATCAACAGTATCATAAACAAACATCACAAGATCAAGAAAGCAGATGATATCAAAAAGCAGGCAGCATTCACATTACATATGATGCTGTGGGACAGGGGTTCTGTTCCATTGACAATAATGCTGAAGACTGCAATGATATCACAACAGAAGAAGGTTGAGGTCATAGAACACAGACCAGACAAAGATCACAGCACATTGATGCCTTTGGCTGCTGCTGGGGTCTGTCCTAAATAATGTATGGGTATTATTTCAGCTACAGTAAATGCAATATTACAAGATGATCCCGACCGCAGAATTAATCAAATCATTACAGAGAGGACTGATCGACTCACTTTGACAATGAAAATAAGATAGATCACTAATCTCAGAGGAGACTCACTTGAACAATGAAGGTGAGGTAGGTCAGTCACTAATCTCAGAGTATAAGTGCAAAACAATAATTATTAAAAAGGTGTTCGTCTTTTCTTTCTTTCTTTCTTTCTTTCTTTCTTTCTTTCTTTCTTTCTTTCCTTCCTTCCGTGTTTCTTTTTTCTTTCTCTCTTTCTTTCTTTCTTTCTTTCTTTCTTTCTTTCTTTCTTTCTTTCTTTCTTTCTTTCTTCCCTTTAGGCAGAGCCTATTTACAAAGGGTTTAGAGTCAGCAACAACAGCCAACAACAAGTACAGGGCAATTGCATGTATGCAGTACAACTCAATGCAATATAGAAATAACACAATACTATATAATACAACATAGTAAGATTACAGTTTAGCAACAGTAAACACTTATTGTAACATGCACGGAACAGTTATACAATTACTTGTCTAACTGATTGTTTGCAGTGTGCTCATGTTGTCTATTATTCACAGAACTTCATAAAAGGGTAACTGTATATTGCATGGTTAACCCTTAATTTATTTAACACATTGCTTAATTGGCTTTGTTTGACTGTTTATGGTGTTGTACTGGTACTAGAGTACTTTCATATAGGTTTAAAATTAGGATTTTCAGATTTCTGAATCCAGTTCTGATACCGACTCTCATCAGCCTATTGGATTCAGATTGAAGTGGATTCAGATGCATCAGAAATCCCAAACAGTCCAGCTGGATCAGATGTCAGTGAATCCGAGCACCCCTAGTATAAAACAAAGGGACATAAGCATACAATTCTGTATTAACCTCCTGGAGAGGGTCCAGAGGAGGGCAACCAAAATGATTTGGGGCTTGGGGGACAGGACCTATGAGGAGAGGCTCGAAGAGCTAAATATGTACACATTGGAAGAGAGAAGGGACCGCGGGGACATGATAGAGGTCTTTAGGTACAGGAAGAGGGTAAATAGGGGAGGAACAGTTGGGGTGCTTTGAAGGAAGGAGGAAGGGGCCACTAGAGGGCATGGCTGGAAGCTGGAGGGGGGAAGATTCAGGGGAGAAAGGAGGAGGTGCTACTTCACTGAGAGGGTGGTGGAGCCATGGAATGCACTGCCTAGGGGGCTGGTGGAGGCAGAGACAGTGGAGGGGCTCAAGAGGGGGTGGGACAGGTACAGGGGAAGGGTTCTGGAAGCAAAATCCAATGCAGCAAGAATATCCGGAACTGGGAAGGGAGAAGCCAGAGAAGGCGAGGGGGACAGCAAGGTCAGCACCCAGGTTGGGGACTGACCAAACGAGCAGACACGAAAGACCGTTAGGCCTATTCTGCTGGCATTTTAGTATGTTAGTATAATAAAAACACCAACAGAACCATCTGGAAATAGTTCTAGAGATGCTTGATCATGAGGCAAATTAATTGGGTTGGAGTTGAACTGAAGGAAATGGGCCAGGGAGGCAACTACTTTCTCATACTGGATAGTGCGGGCATATTTTAAATTCTGGAACCATTGCTATGAATGGGTTGTTCTGAAACTGCTGCAAGTTGGTTGTAGCACTCAATACAAGAACTGATTAACTCAAGGGGAGACTAGCAATGCTTAAGGATAAGGGGGTGGAATTGGCTCGGTCATGGGAGGGGGGACCAGAAAGAAAGGTGCAGGTGTTAGAGAACAGGACTGGATTAATACGATCCCGATACAGATACTTGCCTTGAGATTAGCTGATGCTGACTGTCAAATTGATGTTTTGTCTCTGTTGTACTTGAATTAATATCCATTACTTCTGGCATTGTATGTCTAGCCAATCATTGTTCTTCCGCCTCAGAAAATTTTTCCACCTTTGTTTTCTTGTACATATGTTGGATGTGATTATTTCTCTCTTTATGCTACAGTATATCCTTATTTTATTGAATCTCTCGTATAACTGTATGATATGTACCTGTGTTTGTTAAATCTGGATGTTTGTGAAAACAGGCATTTCTGGTCACATACTCTCCAGTATTAAAATAAAAATTGAACTGAATTGAATTGAATTGACCTTATGTGGGCAAGAAATAAGCAAAGGCTTCCAACAGTGGTGATCTAAAATAAGTATCAGCCACAGGCTGGGAAGTTAAAGCGTGACCACAGAGTGGTGGGAGCTACTGCTGGGGGTCGAATGAAGTGGCTCCCATAGTAGAAAAAGAACTTGAGATGGAAGCAGCATAAAGTAGCAGGATAGCAATAATGGTATGGGACTTTACTGTCAGATACGTCAGTAAAGTGGGTGGAGTGCTTGGACACCAGAGCCATATGGACTACATAGTTTCTTGCATACTTGGTGTATAGGTTGCACACATTGGAAGTTCTGATATTTGCATTCGTACTCACTGAAAACCTGAAACAACAGTAGAAGCCTGAGATAGCCCTGGTGTCCTGAAGGACATTTGTTTTCTTGCAATCAGTGAAAACACAGCAGTAAAACCACATTTATACCAACTGATGCTGAAGATTTAATTCCAGATGGATTATACAATTGAGCCATGAAGGGGAACCCCAGATCCAACACCAGCACATGGTAAAAATCCCATTTAAGGAAAAAGCTTTTGCAACAATATTGTGTTAAAAATATGCTTTAACACTGCTAATATCAGAACCTTAACCAGAACTGAGTTCAAACTTTCACCATGTTCCACATCTGTGTTGTGGTTGACTGTGGACACTTGTTTTACAAGATTGAGCACATTGTTTGCACTGTGAACACTTTATTAAAATTAAATGGATGAACAAAGATTGGTTCTTTCTGTGTGCTGATAGACTAGTCTACTTTGTGTAGCTTTTCTTCCCAGAGTTTCAGCAAGGTTTGAAGCAAACATTCAGAGCATTGTACTATTGTTTCTCTGTTGCAGTCAGCACAATTGGTTCTGACTGAGACTTCAAGGCTTGTCTGGGTCTGAACACATCTTGGTGGGGTGCATTACTTCAAATTGGCAGAGAGCTCAGTGCTAAACTCCAGTGCAGCTGTGTATGGGGATGGGGGGGGAGGCTGCATTCGAAGGAGGAAGTGCTTTCCCATCTGGAATGGAAACACTGTGGCAAAGCATCAAGATAGTAGTTGGTAGGGGGACTGAGTTTTATTCCCAGTCTGGAATATTTTCTTTTCTCACTACGCTGTATATAGTTAGCGTGCATGTCTCTCCAGAAACCTCTCTCACCATGTGAAATGGTAACACAGAGGCATAGCACTAGGATAGTAGTTGGTAGGGGGACTGGGTTTTATTTTCCAGTCTGGAATATTTTTTTCTTTTTCACTACACTTTATTTAGTTAGCATGCAATAATCTCCAGAAACCTTGTGAAATGGATTTTCAAAGGGAGACTCAGGGCTTACGTCAAGCCCTGCATCAAACCAGTTTTGGGGCACAGCTGCGCCCAACACCTTTGCCACAACATCTGACACAATTACAACAGTTTTACCACTGTACGGCAGCTTACACTAAATGTTTGGCACAAGCCCTGTGAAATGGGTATAGAAACATAGAAACATAGAAGTTGACGGCAGATAAGGACCGCAAGGCCCATCCAGTCTGCCCATTTCTTTTTCTATCTTATAAATGTGCCATCGGCCTTTGCTATGTCAGTGACCTATCTATTCATAGTCATTTGTATTGCTCCCTTATGCCTATCCCATGCCTGTTTGAAGCCCTGCACTGTATTCATAGCCACTACTTCTTGTGGTAAGCCATTCCATGCATCTACCACCCTTTCTGTGAAAAAGAATTTCCTCACATTCCCCCTTAATCGGCCTCCCTCTAATCTCATGCTGTGTCCTCTTGTCCTGCTATTTTTCTTATATTTAAACATGTTAGACTCTTTCACCTTGTTTATGCCCTTAAGGTGTTTAAATGTCTCGATCATACCTGGGTACCTGGGACTGACACAAGCTAGACCAGCAAACAGCTGATTTAACTTGCGGCAATTGGCACACAGGATAGAAGATCTCAATTGCCAGTTGAGAGACTGCTACAAGCTCCAAGCGCCAAATGATCGGCACAAGAGGGGCTTGCAGCATTCTTAGGGCTTTGAAAATCCAGCCCTCTGTCTCACCATGTGGAGCAATAGCACAGTGGCAGAGCACCAGGAAAGAAGTTAGGAGGGGACAGGGTTCAATTCCAAGTGTAAACATTTTGACTTTCTTAAAGCAATTTATGTTGTTAGCATGCGTCTGTGTCTAAAAGCCTTCTTTTCCTCTGTTTGAAATGACAGCACATTGGCAAATACCTAGGGCAGTAATTGGGAGGGGCCTAGGTCTGCTTTTCAGTTAGGAATATTTTATCTTTCTTACTACAATTTATGTTGTTAGCATGCATCTGTGTCTAGAAACCTACTGTCTCACAATGTGAAACAACAGCACAGTGGCTGAGTACCAGGATAGAAATTGGGAGAGGGGCTGGTTTGGATTTCCAGTGGGGAACATTTTTTCTTTCTCACTACAATTAATGTTGTTAGCATGGATCCCTCTCTAGATATCTGCTGTCTCGCCATGTGGAACAATGGAACAGTGGCAGAGCACCAGAACAGTAGTTAGAAGGGGGCCTAAGTTTGATTCTCAATTGTGAACATTTTTATCTTTCTCACTACAGATTTTATTGTTAGCTGCATTTCTGTCTAGAAACCTTCAGTCTTACTCTGTGAAACAATAGAACAGTGGTAGAACACCAGGGCCATTGTTGGGAGAGGGCCTGAGTTCAGTTCCCAGTTGAGAAGAGTTTTTATTTCTCATTACAGTTTATGTTGTTTGTATGCTTGTCTCTCTGGAAATATTCTGTCTGACCATGTAGAACAAGAGCAAAGTAGCAGAACACTGGAATAGTAGTTGCTAGTGGGCCAGGGTTTGATTCCCAGTTGTGAACACTTTTTCTTTCTCAGTATAATTTATGTTGATAGTATACATGTCTCTCTAGACACCTTCTGTCTCACCAAGTGGAATAATAGTACAATGGATGAGCACCAGGACAGCAGTTTGATGGGGGCCTGGGTTTGAGCCCTAATTGTGAACATTTTTTTATCATTTTCACTACAATTTATCTTGTTAACCAGTACCTCTCTCTCTATAAACCTCCTGTCTCACCATGTGGAACAATGGCCCAGTGGCAGAGCACCAGGACATTAGTTGGTAGGAGTCTTGGGTTTGATTCCATGTTGGGAGCATTTTTCTTTCTTACTAAAATGTATGTTATGAGCATGCATTTCTATCTAGAATCCTTCTTTCTCACCATGTTGAATAATAATGCAGTGGCAAAGCAAGAGGACAGTAGTTCGGAGGAAGCCTGAGTTTGATTCCCAGTGGAGAAAATGTTTTCTTTCTCACTACTGCACATTTTATGTAGTTAGCATAATGATTGCATAGTGGCAGAGCTCCAGGACAGTTGTTGGGAGGGAGACCTGGGTTGGATTCCCAGTAGTGACAATGTTTTCTTTCTCACTACAATATGTTGTCAGCATGCATCTATCTTTTTGGAAACCTTCTTTGTTACTATGTGGAATGATAGCACAGTGACAAAGAACTAGGACAGTAGCTTGGGGGGGGCTAAGTTTGAGTCCCAGTGGGGAGCATTCTTTCTTTCTCATTACAGTTTATCTTGTTAGTACGCATCTCTCTCTAGAAACTATCTGTCCCCCCATGTGGAACAATAGCACAGTGCCAGAGCACCAGGACCCTGTTTGTGATGGGGCCTGGGTTCAGTTCCTAGTAGGAAATATTTCTTTCTTTCTCACTATAATTTACATATGTTAGCATGTATCTCTGTCCATAGGCCTTATTTCCCCCATGTGAAGGATAGCAGAGTGGTAGACCACCACAACAGTAGCTGTAGGGCCTGGGTTCAATTCCAAGTGGAGAACAGCTTTTCTTTTTCACTATAGTTTATGTTTTTAGCATGCATCTACTGTAAAATAGAAATTTGTAGATGTCACTTTTGATATCAGTGATAGGTCTTGTGGGTTGGAATAGATTTTCAGACCATAGAACTGTTAATAAACCAGGAAGGAAGGAAGAACATAAAAAATGTAAGTGTCCAACTCTGTCGAGATTAATGATTCACAAGAAGGAGTAATGGTGGCTTATCAGTCATAGCTTATGAGACCTTTTTTTTGTTTGTTTTTAGAAATGATCATGCTGACTCCAGAAGCAGTAGTGCAGGAACTGATCAGGGTAAAAGTTCAGAGTTTATTTATTGCAGCATGAGGCATTTGTGAATAGTGCTGGAGGCACCAAAGAAATGCTTCTCTCCTCTTTGGCAGCTCTCCGCTGGTCCCTCACCACAGTTAGAGTCCTTGGGAGGGGGAAGGCAGGGAGAATTAGAAAGGGTGGTGGCAATTCATCTGGACTCTGTAGAACTGATGGTAAGCACCCATGCTTTGTGGCAGTTACAATCTGTTCATCTAAGTACTTCACATTCAGATTTAGCTATTAGAAAAGAGGATCTGTAATGCAAAAAGTACCTACAGTCCATTTAAACAATTGCTTCTATCTATCATAGGCTAACAACAAAAATCTGTCTAGACATATGGTTACATTTAAATAAGCATATTTTTAACCCCAAAGCAACTTTCAACCTTTCTGTTTTCCTCTATAGTATTTACCACCCGTGGTGATATTGATTGGTCATAGCAAAAAGAAATCTGAGGTAATGATTAAGGTGTGATATAAATACCTCAGCATAACTACCTGCATGGGCAAGTTGGTGGAGGCATCCAGACAGTTATAGCTTAGTTTAGGCAATTGTTTGATGACCACATATCCTGGGTGCATAGCCACTCCTCATGCATTGTGCCCCCTGTTCAGGATGCACAAATGGGGGACACGCAGACCCAATGCACCCAATCCCCCATGTCCGTGGACTGCACCATGCAGGGGGCATTCTGGGGGAGTGCCAGCACTACATGGTATGCACTAAACCACGTAGTGTTGGCCACTTGGGTGAAGAGATGGGTGCAGGTTATGGCATCTCGGACCCTGCCATAACCAACTGCATGCCCCCACGGACACCAACTGCCAGACACTGGGGGACAAGAACAGTGCTCTCTGTGCTGCCTAGCCAGCTAGACAGACAGAAAGGGCAGGGGCAGTGGGATGGGTGAGTGCTCTAAACATAGGTGTAGTGGCGGCATCGGGATGTTGCTGGGGGGGCCGGACTGTGGCACATGCCCACCTACGGGGGGTGCAGGGGCATGGCCACATCATGGTTAGGGCACAACTGCCATTGCAGGCTGGAGGTTGGTCTTGATGCTGGGGTCCTGCAGTGTACCAGGAGGATGTTGTTTGCTGAGGGCTGGGTCGGTGAACTGACTGGCCATAGGGGCCATGCTGTGCAGGTCTGGGTGTCTGCAGTGGGCATGTACTACCCGGAACCATGCCTCACTGTGTGAGGGATCCACTGTTGGACCTGGGTTGGGGATCCCATTGGATGCCTGCCTGGGTCCGCTACTCTGCCCCTGGCCACCCTGTGGAGTCCTGTGTGCTGGGGGGGGAGTAGCCACAGATAGGTGGCTGGTGTTAGTGACTGACGGTATGGGTGTACCTGTCCATGGGTGCGTAGAGCCATGGGAGGGATACGTGACTTTTTCATGCACCCCTGCCCACTTCATGCATAGCACCCAATATGCACACACGTAATATGCTTGTAAATCAGGATATGTGAATAAATAAAGAAGGGGTTAGTGGGGATTAGAAGTGAGGTTCTAGGGAAGGAAGAAAAGGTTATGTAATAGGAGTAGCAGTGTACTGTATAAATCCTGGCTGTTTTTCTTGCTCCTGTTCAGGCCCAGCCTATCTTCAGAGGGACTAGGATTCTGTCACCCTCCTAGACACTGTGAAATCAAATATTTGCACCTGGAATTTGTGACTATTGCCCTTTCAGACTCAGCACAAAATAAAGTAGAAAACTCCAATCTAGTGACTGGAGAACCTCAAAAGGTTCAGAGAAGCAAAAAAAGGTTTGATAGTTATCCAAACCTTATGTTTTATGGTAACTATGTAAAAAAATAATTTTAAACAGCTTGTAATCAACATGTCTGTAGAAAAAGGCAATTAAACCACTGTTTAGTAGTAATAAACAGCATGATTAGTGAAATGAGATGAGAAGGAGTGAATGATGCAATTGTGGATGTGCCTACTGGAAGTGCCAGAGCTGTAATATGTACATGGTGAACCTCACAACTGGCACTCACCTCCAAGATGATAATGATGATTATTTTGTCCCAAAGGCAGGCAAGTCCCAGAACTCTGACCAGTCTTTACAGCTTAGTAGTTACAGCACCAGTGTGAACCAGAATAATAGACATTAGCAGACCTGTGTGTGTATTAAAATCTGACAGACGCCCACCACATGCATACAGTCTGTGTGATTTCGTCAAAACAAAAGGCAAGCAAATCCCAGAACTCTCTCTAACCACTCTTCTGTTTCTGACATTTAAGAAAGTAATACTGTGTATAATAGTTAATAAGAGTAGCGACTTCTATTTCTCAACAGGCACCACTGTGAATGTCTTTCATTTAAGATTAATAAACAAGGAGGAACACAACACCATAAAGGAGAATCAGAAACAGCATTAGCCAGTCAGACAGCCAGTCAGCCAGCTACCACTTCACGACTGCTACTACCCTTACCTACTACAATCAGGGGAAAAGCAGAACTACTGTACCAGCACTGAGATCAATATGGTTAAGGCACATTTACCAAAAAATGACTGCTTAGAAAAGAGTGTGAAAGTGACTGTGATGACAAGCAAGCCCCAGATCTTCAGTTTGTAACCAGTCTCTTGAGTCAGATTTTTGTAGAAGGGGATAGTGTGTTTGTTTGTATAGCTAGTTTTATTTCTCAGCCACAGACACCACTTTTGTTTAACAATAGCTCTTGGTATGGAATGCAACGCAACACTATCTGGAAGCAACGTGAGAGAAAAGCACCACACAGTCCAAAAGTCACCACTTCACCACTACTAATACCACAACTGTCGGGGGACCGAGCTAGCAGCATTTAAATAAATCTGGTTTAGGCACATTTTGCTAAATGACTTCCTTAGAATGAGAAACTAACTGTCTGAGAAGAGGGACTTGTCTTCCACAGTTGCTACTAGCACAATGTCATGTACTGGCTGCACCTCCCACCCACCCTCAGGACAACAATGATTTGGTCCAAAGGCATTCAAGTCCCAGATCTCTATTTTTTTTCCTGTCTCCTGAGTCTGATTTTTATGGAAGGGGATAGTGCGTTTGTTTGTATAGCTAGTTTTATTTTCTCAGTCACATGCACCACTTTTGTTTAGCAATGGCTCTTGGTAATGGAAGGCAATGTGAATCTACCACTATTAGGAACAACGTGAGAGAAGAGCACTAGGCAGTCTGAAAGTCATCACTTCACCATAGCTACTCCCACTACTATCAGGGGAAAATACATAGCTATCAGCATTTAAATCAAGTTGGTTGAGATGCATTTAGCTAAATGAGCTTCTTTGAATGAAAAAGCAACTGTGTGAGAAGAGGGACTTGTCTGGCACAGTTGCTACCAGTACAATGTCATCAAATGTCATGTACTGGCTGCACCTCCCACGCACCCCCAGGACGATGATGATTTGGTCAAAAAAAGGCAGGGAAGTGCCAGATCTCTAGTTTTAACCAGTCCAGTCTGAAAATTAAAAGCTGATGTTATTGTCACTTAAAGAGCTACTGACACCTCAAAGAAAACTTTAAAAAACATTAGTAATTGGTACAATTCTGATTGATTTCCATTTATATTTTATATATTTCCCCTCCTCATAATTTATTACTAAGGAAATGTGTATGAATATATGATTGTTGCCCCTTAGAGTTTATTTTGAGTTCATCTGCCTCTATAGCATCTGTCTATTCCCAAGTCATAATCCTGTGTTGTGACATCACAGTCTGTTGCCATGGGAGTAACTGTGAGGTCACAAGCAGTGCTCTATGACTTCAGGTAGGGAGAAAGCAGCAGAAAGCAGCAGGAATAGATGAACTCTTCAGGAGCGGAAATCCTGTTTTCATGCAGATGATCTCAGAAAAAAATAATGGGGAGGAGACATACAGAACTAATGGAAAATAAAAGCTCTACTTTGTCTAAATATTATGTTTTGTTAAAGTTCACCTAAATGCATCATCAGCTCTTTAATCCACAGATGCAACACAGGCACTGTTGTCAGTGTCATCTTTTTCAAGATTATCATCACAAATGTAGACAAAGTTTGGCAAGTTTACCTCCAAGAACATTAGTTTTTCTACATTGTCTGGTGTTAATTTTGTTCATTTATCAGTCACAACATCCCCAGCAGAGCTAAATAAACATTTGGAACAGACACTGGAGGGTGGACATCCAATATACTTACAAGCCAGAGTAGGCAGCTTTGTCCAGCATGATTTTTTCCTTTTCCAGTAAACCATAGGGTCGTCCTTAATACTAATGTTAGGCTCAGACAGATAAGCATCTACCATGCCTTCTACTGAGCATGCATCTACATTTTTTGGAATTTCAGTGTCCCACAGCTGGCACCAAATTTCATCCTCCTCATTGTCTGGGTCTGTACTGTTTTTTGGAACAGTCTTTTGAATTTGAGGTGGTGTCATTGTAGTACTGCTTCCTAGTGAAACCACTTCTACTGCATCAATCAAAAGTTGCCAGTAGTTCAACTCCTCCATAGCCTCAGAAACAACATCAGGAAGGTGTCGGTTCCAGAAACGTGGATCTAGCAATGTTGCTAAGATATATTCTTTGCTCCGTGTCATGGCTGATAATTTGTCATCATTGCTAAGTCTGGTAAGCATGTTACCAACTAGAGATTGATTCATATCTAAGTTGTTCCTCATTTTCTCCAACCTTTTTTTGAGAAATAGAATGAGTGGAATAACTTGGCTAAGGGATGCCTTCTCTGCACTGACCTCTTTTGTAGCACTCATAAATGGTTTCAGAATGTGACACAATTGTTCCAGCAGAGGCCTTTGAGTAGAATCAAGTACAAAGCCCTCCCCAATATTACTGTAACATGATTTACTCAATGATAGCTACCTTTTGTTCAAGGATTCATTCATTCATAAAGTAAGTTGAATTCTACCTGGTTGGTACGTCCTGAACAAGCTGGTGGTGAGGAAGACCTTTCTTCTTCTGGATATCAGCAATGATGTCACAGACTTCTACTCAATGGTTGAAGTGGCCACACATTTTGCACACTGTTCCCACAGTGGTTCATACTTGCTTGCCGGTCATTGTCCAGGAAGCTTCAAATTATTGGGTTAAGACAATGTGCAAAACAACGTACATGTACATAGTTGCCATCATGAAGTGCTTTTTTAATATTTGAACCATTGTCAGCAACAACAAAAACAACTTTCAAACCCTGTGATGTGACCCAAGCACTAATTATTCTTTCCAGTTCTTGCTGAATGTGCTGTGTTGTGTGATGTGTCTTGAAAATGAGATACATGGAGAACTGCCATTTTCTGAAACGTGACGGTTTTTTTTGAGCTGTAAGAGATAGTAGTGGTCGTAGTACTGGTTGAAGTGGTAGGAGTAGCAAACAGAGTGGTGTGTGAGTATGATAAGTTACACAATAGGCAATGGTTTGAGTGCTGGTACACACGTTGGTAGTAAAGTGAACAACCTTGTCCTCAGTCTCTTGGAGAGCATGCCTTACTTGAAGTACTAAACTGTCATACATCCTGGGCACAGCAGTTACTGAAAAGCATTTTCTAGTTGGCATTAAATATCATGGGCCTAAGTATTAAATAAACCTCTCCAAACCCATGTCTTCCACAATAGAGTATGGCTGCAAATCAAGAATAATAATTTCTATTATTTTACGATTCATTGTCACTGTTATCAGATGGTTTCATTAATATTTAGACTTTCTTTCAAAAACCTCTTTCAAATTCAATTGTCTCTTATCAGGGGTAAAGTTAGATTTGGCTGGGGTTTTTGTACTACATACCCTGCCTGGTAAAACAGAGGATCTTACAGAATTATTTTGAGGCAAAAGTGGAGTTTTAGGTCTTGGCTGGCGATTATCATCTCCTACAATCTCAGCAGAATGCTCCTGTTCACAGAGAGCCCTACTACATTTCCAGGCACCAATGTTTGGCTGTGTGTTTGAACCATATAACATGATAGGGTGAATTCGCATAAGATATCACATTGTTGTGGTACCAAGATTACCGTTATTTTTCCCCGTACCAACACAAGTATTACAATGCACACATATAGCTTGGCAAGTATCCTTGGTGTTTATGTAAAAATGATTCCAAGCAGTAGAGGTGCACTGTCTATGTCTAATAACGATTTCAGTAGGGGTCGAATGGCTGGGTTTAACTGGAGAAGACATATCAGTGGAGGATGCAGGTTCATCGGGTGAGACAATCATAGAATCCTTTGCATCAGCACCATTGCCATCACTACCGTTAGACTTTGTTTCACTTTCTTTGGCTTGTGTCCTTGAAATTTTATTTGTCCCTTTTGACACTGTGTTAGTACTCTCTTCATCCACATTGTCACTGTCAGAATGAGAAATAGGTAAAATTAGACTCACAAGCTTGTCCATCTGATCAGAATCACCATGACCACGGTTATCATCATCATCATCATCATCAGATTCACTAGAGCTAGCACTGCAACTTGGAGATTGAGTTATTTGACATGCATGTGTTGCAAATTAAGCAACTCCACTGCGAGTTGTACCTGTTAGTGCCTTAACTTTATGTATAATAGGAATACTCTTTGTCTTTGCAATGTTCTCAAATGACTTGCTAGTAGATTCCTTGAATTCTTTCAAAACTTTGTTTCCTATGACACTACTGAACCCTCCTGACATAGACAGTCCAACACCAGTTGCCGAGGTTTCAGCATTTTGAGAGTTAGTCGGCATATCAATAGTGGTAGCATTATTTAGTTCAGCCCCTTCAATAGACTCTGGTGTTTGTACTTCAGTTTTTGATGGGCCACTCCTTTCTGGACTACTGAATAAACGTTTATGTTTATTTCCTTGTTTGCCCCAGGAGTTTTACAATTTTCTTTGAGTACTCATAATTCCTGTCTTTCTTGAGTGACTTGTTCAGGGTCACAGTCACAAAGATAGTATTCAAGTGGTGCTTGCTGTCAGATTTTATTGGATTTAAATTCAGACCCGGGTTTGCTATATTGTTCTGGTTTACACTGGTGCTCTGATCTCTACTATAAGGGCTGGTGCTGCTACCTACAGGCAACGCTAGAGTTCAAATTAAAGATTCAAGGGTCTGAAGCCTGGCCTAACCCTTTGCAGCTCAGTCCTTTTCCTTCCAAAGCAAGGATTATTTATTTTTACTTATTTTGTTTTTAATTTTAGTCCACACGATGGAAGGCTATCTGAGCCTAAGCTTGTAGGTGTGCCCCATGCAGTACAGGGAGGAGGAGGGCTGACTGACTTGTTCAAGGTCACAGATAGAGTACGAAAGTTGCAATGTGGCTGGAATTTCAGATGCAGGCCTGCTATCACACTGGACTTCTAAACTATACGGGCTGGTGCTACACATATACAATGCTAGAGTTCAAATTGAAAATTCAGGGGTCAAAACCTGGTCTAACCCTCTATGGCAGTCCTTCCAAAGCAAGGATTATTTGTTTTTATTTGTTTTATAGTCCACAGAATGCCCACTGAGCCAAAACGTGTTCTCCAGTCCACAGAATGCCCACTGAGCCAAAACGTGTTCTCCAGTCCACAGAATGCCCACTGAGACAAAACGTGTTCTCCAGTCCACAGAATGCCCACTGAGCGAAAACGTGTTCTCCAGTCCACAGCATGCCCTCTGAGCCAAAACGTGTTCTTCAGTCCACAGAATGCCTACTGAGCCAAAACGTGTTCTCCAGTCCACAACATGCCCTCTGAGCCAAAACGTGTTCTCCAGTCCACAGAATGCCCACTGAGCCAAAACGTGTTCTCCAGTCCACAGCATGCCCACTGAGCCAAAACATGTTCTTCAGTCCACAGAATGCCCACTGATCCAAAACGTGTTCTCCAGTCCACAGAATGCCCACTGAGCCAAAACGTGTTCTCCAGTCCACAGAATGCCCACTGAGACAAAACGTGTTCTCCAGTCCACAGAACGCCCACTGAGCCAAAACGTGTTCTCCAGTCCACAGCATGCCCTCTGAGCCAAAACGTGTTCTTCAGTCCACAGAATGCCTACTGAGCCAAAACGTGTTCTCCAGTCCACAACATGCCCTCTGAGCCAAAACGTGTTCTCCAGTCCACAGAATGCCCACTGAGCCAAAACGTGTTCTCCAGTCCACAGCATGCCCACTGAGCCAAAACATGTTCTTCAGTCCACAGAATGCCCACTGAGCCAAAACGTGTTCTCCAGTCCACAGAATGCTCACTGAGCCAAAACGTGTTCTCCAGTCCACAGAATGCCCACTGAGACAAAACGTGTTCTCCAGTCCACAGAATGCCCACTGAGCCAAAACGTGTTCTCCAGTCCACAGCATGCCCTCTGAGCCAAAACGTGTTTCCAGTCCACAGAATGCCTACTGAGCCAAAACGTGTTCTCCAGTCCACAACATGCCCTCTGAGCCAAAACGTGTTCTCCAGTCCACAGAATGCCCACTGAGCCAAAACGTGTTCTCCAGTCCACAGCTTGCCCTCTGAGCCAAAACGTGTTCTTCAGTCCACAGAATGCCCACTGAGCCAAAACGTGTTCTCCAGTCCACAGCATGCCCTCTGAGCCAAAGCTTGTCATTGAGCCCACAGAGCACAGGGTGGAGGAGAGCTGACTGACTTGTTCAGGGTCACACAGACAGTGTGAAAGTGGCACTGGTGGCTGTCAGATGTTACTGAATTTCAGCCACAGGTCTGCTGTATTATTTTGGTTCACACTGGACCTCTCAACTATAAGGGCTGGTGCAACCCACAGACAATGCTGGAGTTCAAATTGATGATTCAGGGGTCACAAACCTGGCCTTACCTAGTATGACAAAGTTCTTCCAAAGCAAGGAATATTTATTTATTTATTTATGTATTATTTTTTATTTAGAGTCCATGTGATGGAAGGCCCACTGAGCCGAAGCTTGTGTGTATGCCCCACAGAGCACAGGGAGGAGGAGTACTGACTGACTTGTTCAGGGTCACACAGACTTTATGCAAGTGGCACTAGTGGTTGTCAGATTTAACTGAATTTCAGACACAAGTCTACTATATTATTCTGGTTCACACTGGACCTCTAAACTATAAGGACTGATGCAACCCACAGATAATGCTAGAGTTCAAATTGAAGATTCAGGGGGTCACAAACCTGGCCTAACCCTGTACAACACAGTCCTTCCAAAGCAAGCTTTATTTTTTTTTTTTATTTATTGTCCATGGAAGGCCCACAGAGCCAAAGCTTGTAGGTGTGCCCCATGGAGCACAGGGAGGAGTCTGACTGACATGTTTGGAGTCACACAGACAGTGTACAAGTGGCACTGCTGGCTGTCAGATTTAACTGAATTTTCAGACACAGGTCTGCTATATTCTTCTGGTTCACACTGGACCTCTAAACTGTAAGGGCTGGTGCTAGACAGAGCTACCCACAGTGGCACTGGCACAGACAATGCTGGAGTTCAAATTGAAGATCCATGGGGTCACATGTCACAAACCTGGCCTAACCCCCATGACACAGTCCTTCCAAAGCAAGGATTATTTTGTTTTGCCTTTTCTTTTTGCAGGACAGAAAAAAAACTGCAGACTGCCTGCCTGCTGCTGCAGTCAGTAAGGCTCACTTGCCTCTCTCCTCCCTTCTTCCACTCTCTGTTTTTTCCTCACAGATTTTCTCTTCAGTTCTATCTACTTCTTAATATTTTTTATTTTTATAATCAATAGTTTATTGAGATTTTACACAAATACAGTACAATTTAAACAGCAACATAGTACCATTTCAGATCCTGGTCATGGCCACATGTTCCTGAAAGTGCATAAAAAAAAATGTGACTGAGATTCTGGCAAAATGATACAAAGAATCAAGTGATACACAAGAAAAATACCCCCATGACAAGATAAAAAGCACACCACTTCAGCTCATGCCCATATCACGGGGCCAGTCAAACACAGACTGCCAAAGTTGCCCATCTCTAAACACCCATCTCAAAACTATCCATAAATCTCGAGCACTAAACATTTAAACAATCCATAACTAATGTAACATAGAAACATAGACTTTGACGGCAGATAAGGATCACTTGGCCCACCCAGTCTGCCCATTTTCCTACCTACTGGATAAGCTGCAGATTCTAGTTAACCAACAGCCTACTTCCTGCAACCCCCACTATAATTGTCTTATGTCTGTCCCATGCATGTTTGAATTCCCCCACTGTTTTAGACCCAATGACCTCTTCAGGAAGGCGGTTCCATGTATCCACCACTCCCTCCATGAAAAATAATTTCCTCACATTACCCCTGAGCCATCCCCCCTCTATCTTTAAATTATGCCCTCTTGTTCTTACACATCTCTTTTTCTGAAAGATGCTACCCTTCTGGACTTTGTTGATTCCCTTGAGGTACTTGAAAGTTTCTATCATGTCCCCCAAGTCCCTCCTTTCATCAAGAGTATACATATTAAGCTTTCTCAATCTCTCTTCATATGGTTTCTGCTGCAGACCCTGCACCATTTTAGTTGCCCTCCTCTGGACTGCTTCCATCCTGTCTATGTCCTTGTGTAGATGAGGTCTCCAAAACTGCACACAGTACTCCAGATGGAGTCTCACCAACTGTCTGTATAGAGGGATAATCACTTCCTGTTTTCTACTTGTGATGCCCCTTCCTATGCATCCCAGTATCACCCTGTCTCTCCTTACCGACATTTCACATTGCTTACCCACCTTTAGGTCATCTGATATGACTACCCCCAGGTTCCTTTCCATTTTTGCTGTTGTTAGTACCACCCCTGCTATTGTGTACTCTTCTCCTGGGTTTTTGTTTCCCAGGTGCATTACTTTGCACTTCTTTGCATTGAATCTAAGTTGCCATATGTCTGACCATTCCTCCAACCTTGCCAAGTCCTTTTTCATCTTTTCTATCCCCTCTTGTGTAACAACTCTGTTACAGATCTTTGTGACATCTGCAAAGAAGCATACCTTTCCCTCCAGACCCTCTGCAATGTCACCTATAAAGATGTTAAAGAGGACTGGACCCAGTACTGAGCCCTGAGGTACTCCACTAGTGACCCCCCTTTCTTCGGAATTTGCTCCATTCACTATTATCTTCTGTGTCCTGTTGTGCAGCCAGTTTGCTACCCAGGCTACCACCCTGGGACCCACTCCCAGGCTGGCTAACTTGATTATTAATCTTTTGTGCGGGACTGTGTCAAATGCCTTGCTAAAGTCTAGGTAGGTCATATCCACAGCCCCTCCCTGGTCTATTACTTTGGTCACCCAGTCAAAGAAATCAATTAGATTCATTTGACATGACCTTCCTGCTGTAAATCCATGCTGCTTGGGTCCTGTGCCCTGCTGGCCTCTAGGTTCTCAATAGTTATTTCATTCAGAAGTGATTCCATCATTTTCTCTACCACTGAGGTTAAACTTACAGGTCTGTAGTTTCCTACTTCTTCCTTGCTCCCACTTTTGTGAAGGAGAATCACATCTGCCCTCCTCCAGTCCTCAGGTACCATCCCATCCTGCCATGATTTGTTAAAAAGCATGGTCAGTGGTGTCACTAGGTCCTCCCTTAGTTCTTTTAGGATTCTGGAGTGAATCCCGTCGGGCCCCATTGCTTTGTCCACCCTGAGTTTTAAGAGTTCTTTCAGGACTCTTTCTTCTGTGAATGGACTGGTGTCAATCCCCCTACCCAGAGTGCTTCTATTGTCTGGTTTAGGTAACTCCTCCTCATCTTCCTTTGTGAATACTGAGCAAAAGTATTCATTCAGTATCTCTGCCTTTTCACTGTCTCCCTCTGCCCACTTCTCCTCTCCTTTATTAATCTTCACTATCCCTCAATCAACAATCAACAAAATACATCAATAACCAGAAAAGGAATACAAGGATAAAACTTGATGTAAAAGAAACACATAAACACATATGCCACCTGGGAGACAATGGGGAAGAGGGGAAGAGGGAAAGGCTACCCCAAAAACCATGCAGTCCACACTCACTCTGAGGACTGCAAGAGACAACAAGCCTATTAAACATTAACTCAGCTAAAGGAACACTGAGGGAAAATACAGGCCAAATCCCTGTCTAGTGGTACCCCAGACTGAGAGAGAAAAGGGCCTCAGATTTGTTGGAAGTGATTAATCCCATCCGCTGCTATAAATGATAATCTTACACAGTCGGCAAGTTTAAACATACCATGCAACTACTCCCCCTTTGAAGAGATGGCCGAGGTTCATCATTGCCATAACAAAAGCCTCTTTGCTTCCATAATAGCAGCCATAAACCATTCATGAAGGCATGGGATCATGTTGTCTAAAACAAAAGCCACGCGGCAAGGGCATGCGGTGCAATAATATTGGGTAAAACACTGACAAGAGACAAACAGTGCACACCCTTACAAACAATTCCTTGTTTTTTAGAGGGGCTTTGTCCCCAGCACACTCGATGTATGGGACTTTGCCCCCGTTCCCCAGGATTTATATTATAAACTCGAGGAGAGGATGTGTGACTTAGGGGATGGGGAGAAACTTGGGAAGGGAAAAACATTTTTTTTAAGGCCACAAAAGTTGTAGCATGGGAGACCCAGGGGAGCTAAACCGTGGTACCAGGTCTTCCAAGTGCTGGTGTCTTAGCCACTCAGCCATGAAAGCTGCTCCACCAGGCACCCAGCACATGGTAACTTGGTTCCTCTTAAGAAAAGTGTACAGCGACAGGGGGAGCGGTAATTCCCTACTGCTGTTATACCCCTGCTGCTGTAAATCCATACACTCTCTACACTGTGTGGTTAATATTGTGCTGTCTTTCTTGTGCAATACTGACCCAGCACCTTCATGAAGAGGCTGAGAAGGGGTAGGAAGCATTACCTAAAACAGCCAAAGAAGCCAGCCCTGTAGGCGCTGAGGTTGAGAGTGCTGGATACACCCTCGCACCACACTGTCGGCCCGGCCGAGGCAGACTCGGGCCGTCAGGAGTCGGCAGGGGAAGGAGGGATTAGCGTCCCCACGGATGCTGTCCTCCTTGAGAGGATATCAGGGTGTTTAATACACCTGACGTCCAGGAGAGCCGGTGGTGCTAATTGACCAGGGCAAATGGCGGCTTCCATTGAGGGAGCCGGGGAGGGGAGGATGCCATCAGGCACTTGGCAGGTGTGCATACGCACGTTCCACCCGAGTCCGTCGTCCTCAGTGGGAGGGAGAGGGACAGGGAGGGACAAGAAAAAGCAGAAAAAAACCCTAGGCGCTCCTGGGTGACGGCTACTCCAGCCTTCCAGTTTGCATCACGGGCAGACCCCGCTGTGCAGGTGCTTCATGGAGGAAGAGGCAGGTAGGAGCCACCAAGAGGCACTCTAGGGGCAGACTCTGTGAGGAATGGGAGAAATTGAGCAACCTGATTGAGAGGAATGGCGAGGGTGAACAGGAGGGAAAAAAGTAATTAAAAAAAAACAAAAAAAAAAACCAAAGAGGCATCATTCAGAATAGGCAAACCCAGAACCTGTTCAATAAAGGAAAACACCTCTTCCCAACCCTCCTGAATACTAGAGAATTCCCAAAATAAATGAAGATGGGTACCCTTCGCAGTACTACACCTCCAGCAGTAAGAACTCCACGTTAAAATCATCTTATGCAAAAGTGCTGGGGTGCGGTACCAGAGATGGAGAGTTTTCAATTGCATTAGCCTACCAGCTTTATCTTTGCATGCCTTATATGAATTGTACCACAACAGGGCCATTCCTCATCATTAAGGGGGATCCCCAACAGCCTGTCCCGACGAATTGTCAAACGAGACTTGTCAGGGGTATAGCCCTCAAGAAGAGATTTGTAAATGTGTCCTATGTGGGGGGGGGGTGAGGCTAAGGGCCCCATCTCCTAGGATCCCAAAAACTTCTTCCCACTTATCCCTGGCAGGGGAGCTGGAGCTGCATACCCACTTAAGTAGATATGAGATGATGGAGCTGCAGATTATGCCAGTGATGAGACGCTAGGAGAAGGGCATCCCACTGGAAGTCAGGAAAGGACTTCAGATATCTAGTACTGGGAGAGAAAAGGTTCCCCACCCAGACCAGTCCACCCCTCTTCCACAATGGCCAAAACAAAAGAAGCTTCCCCAATTTGTAACCAGGAGTTAAACCACAAAAGCCATCTGTAGATAGGAACATCCAGTCAAGGTCCAAGAAGTCCCCTGGCTGTCTTCCACATATGTAGGACAAACTCTTGAGTGGGAGTACATCACCTCCATTGCATCGTATCCCACAGAACTCCTTCAGGGGCACCCCCCACCCAAGTCAAACTCCAGATCCAATCAGCAGACGGCCATCTGGACCTGATTAGCATGAAGCCATAGCCAAATTTGCCCCAATCTAGATGTCAGATAATAATCCTTAAACCACAAGGCATGAAAGCCACCCTTGGCCTGTGGGGCAACCAAATGTACAGCAGAAAACCGAGCTTTACCACCCTCCCACAGAAACTCAGAGACAATAGCAGACAACTGTCTCCATAAAGATTCAGGCAATTCTAAAGTCAAATAATGAATCACATACAAAAGTTTAGGGAGGACCATCATTTGAAGGGATTGGATTTTCCCCCAAAAAGACAACCATAAATGTAGCCACCGAGAAGCATTCTCCTGAAACTTTTGCAACAATGGGGAAAAATTCATTGATGGACATTGCTTCCAATCCAAAGAGATATAAACCCCTAAATATTTAATAGGTTGAGAAGCCCAATTCAACCCTGTGTTCTTCAACATTTGATCTGTACAAAGAGAATATAAAGGGAGGAGCTGTATTTTACTCCAATTATTATGAAGTCTGGAAAGCCCCAGAGAATTGGTCAAGAAGAGAAAATAGAGCCGGTATCAAGGTGGCAGGGTGTTGAATAGTCAGCAAAATATCATCCACAAAAAGCATAACCCTATAGGCAAGGCCCCTAGAATTCTGCAGCCGCAGAATTTTGTGCGGAACTTGCAATCTACCGCAGAACTTCTGCAGTGCCGCAGAATTCACTCTTCTTGGTGATTTTCTATTAATATTTCTGTTTATCCATAGAATCTGGTTCCCTTCCCCTCTTTTTATATCCCAAACCCCCCCTATATGTTCAGAATGTGATGTTATCATTGCTATAACATCATACATTAGCTAATGAAATGACTGCCACTTATCTCCCACAGCTCCCACTGCCAGAAACTGTGGCACAGCACATCAGGCATGGTGATATTTGCTCAACCTGCACTACAGCCTAATACAATTTTCAGTCTTACATTATTGCCCTAGGGCCAACTTAAACAAAACCTTGTCAATAGCACAGACCTGTTAAGTCCATACCTCACTTTGTACAAACTTATTTGTGCCTTTAAGGTATAGAGATGCCATCTGATATGAATAACTGGTAAAATGAATTTAACTGTCATTTTTAAGAAAAATAAAATAATTATGCCCAGAAAAGTGGAATATGATAATGTGTAGACCTGTTGAAAGAATAGACCTGTTAAATAATTGCACCATACGCATTTTTGCTAGGGTTATTGATTACATATTGTCATTGGTTGACAGAATCACCTAAAGGTTATGGAGAAATGTTGTGTGCAGGGACAGCTGTTGGGCCAGAGGGCAACATGCTGTGTTTCCATACTGGCAACTCAGGTTCAGAGATTAGCTCTGGGAGCTGGCTGGGCAGCACAAGGATTGGTGGAACACATCACTGCTCGGAGACTGGGAAGGTATGGTGCAGTGTTCTGTTACACGGTGGACACATTGCGATGGGCTGGAGAGCTCTATCTCACAATCGGTTAACATGCATGTCATGGCCTGATGGAGTTATGTAGTATGTCAGGGGAAACAGGTTGACATGAAAAATGAGTTTTGCAATAACTCCTCTATTCTGTTTATTCCATTTCCAATGGGACCCATATGAATGAGGATTCAATTTCATGGAAATTAAAAAAAAAAGATATATATATATATATATTATATATGTGTATATAACATATATATATATATATCTACATGTACAGTATCTCCGTCTCACTACACACACACACACACACACGTATTTGTATGTATGTTACAGATTGCCTATAAATATATAAGTGATACACAGTGGGAACCTCATGAGTGGTGCAGAAAGCACATACAAATATATAAGTGATAGACAGTAGAGACCTCATTAGTGGGATACATAACATGCGTATAGAAATACCTTATTTATCACATAAAGTCCCCCTCTGCATATATCATTTATGCAATAGGCTAGGACCTTAAGGGAGAGACATTTGTTTTCCTTTCTTAGGCATAAAATTATTTCTATAAGTCTGTTAATTTTTGAACTAGTGTTACTGTGCTTTCCACCATCCTGATTACTATAACCACTGCCATGAAAGTGAAATCAGGATGACAAACTGATGCTCTGATGTGGTAGTTTGTTAGTGCCGCAGAACTTCCGAAGAAATTACAAACCACCACCGAAGAAGTTCTGCGGCAAATGGTAGTCTTGCTGCAGAACTTGGTCCCACTGTGCCGCAGAAAAGTAGGGGCCTTGCCTATAGGCATTACCACCCCACCTTGATACCCTGCACGGCCAGAGAATCCTGCAATTTCTGAGCCAAAGTTTTGATAACAAACACAAACAGAGCCGGGGACAGTGGACAGCCCTGCCTAGTGCCATGACCTAACAAAAATGGTGAAGAACACCAGGCATTAGTAAGAACAGCGGCCTGAGGCAAGAAATAAATTAATTGAATCCAATGAATGAAGTCTTCACCAAAGCCAAATTTTCAGAGCACTGTGATTAAATAAGGCCACCAAACAGAGTCAAAGGCTTTTGCAGTGTCTAAAGCTACAGCTGCCACAGTGCCTGGCAAGAAGGACGAAGCCCACATCAGATTAACCAGCCTGCAAAGATGATCCCATCATGGCCAGGAACAAACCCCGCTTGGTCAGGGTACACAAGCAATGGCAGTACTTTAATCAAATGAGTTGCCAAAACCCTGGATAGGATTTTATAATCCACATTAAGAAGTGGTATGACATGGTAACTAGCACACTGATGCGGGTCCTTGCCTTTCTTCAACAACACTGTGATGAAAGCCTCATTCATTGTAGCTGGCAGCTCTCCCTGGCTCCAAGTGTCACTAAACACAGCAGCCAAGAGGGGGCTTATTTGGTCCCCAACCACTTTATACATCTCCACAGGGAACCCACTGGAGCATAGAGATTTTCCCCCAGGAAGTTAAGCAATTGCAGTCTATATGTCTGAAGAAGTAATGGGCTCCTTGAGGCCCCTCCACTGCTCCTCTGTGAGCTGAGTCAACATAATAGAGGCTAAAAAGCCCTGTATGTCCTTGGAAGGCAAAGCAGAAGGTGTCCGAGAACACATAAGTTGGAATATAACTGTCTAAAAGTGGCATTGATTACTGCAGGATTAGTGACTACCAAGGTCACACGCTGAACCCTGGGGATTCTGATCACCACCTCAAACTGTTTGAGGTGATAGGCTAAAAGGCATCCAGCCTTCTCCCCACCCTCCCAATAAGCCTGCGGAGTTTGGTAGAGACCAAACTCAGCCTGCTGTGTGTTTAAAGTGTTGGTCTGATACAGAACCCACCTAAGGGCTTGTAACAGGGGAGGATCAGATTGTCCCTTTTTGTGCCTCTGTTCAAGGGACTGTAACTGCCTCTCCAATGACTGAAGCCTACACCCCCTCTCCTTCTTATCAGCAGAAGCATATGCTATTATTCTGCCTCTCAAGTGAACCTTTAATCCCTCCCAAACCCATAGTGTAGCCATGTCCCCAGTATAATTAATCTACAAATAATCGCATACCTCCTTCCAAAGCCAAGTTTGGAACTTATCATCACCAAGCAAGTTGACGTTGCACCACCATAGTTTATCCACACCCTCTAACCCTGCCTGATGAAAAGTAAATGTAATAGGGGCATTGTCTGAAATAGTGGTAGTCTCAGTATGGGTAGATAAAGCCCACTTAATCATTGGAGAGGAGGCTAACAACAAATCAGTCCCTATGTAGGTCTAGTGCCAAGCCAAATTATAGGCATAATACCTGTCTGTAGGGTGACCCAGGCACCAGAGATCCTGTAGCACATGGTCAGCCATCATCCTGAGCAAAGCTCGGGACCAAGGGGTGCCCAAATGAGCGGGAGTACCGCTGCGATCACATACAACATCTGGCACTTCATTCATATTACCACAGAGAAGGATCATCCCATGCCCAGTGTCCAAAAGAACCTGAGATACATGATGAAGAAAGGGGGCTCCATCTTCATTGGGACCATTCACCACTACAAGGGTCAACGGGGAGCCATGCAAAGTGCCAGACACTAAAAGCCAGCATCCCTGTGGATCCTTATGGATCTGAAGTGTAACCCAGTTGACATCCAGTGTACACAAAATCATCACCCCTCTCCCTCTTCGAGGTAAAATAGGCATCAAAAACCTGTCACTTCCACCCTTTCTTGAACTTCTCTTCCTCCTGCCCAAGCAAATGAGTTTCCTGCAAGAATATAATCTGACCCCTCAACTTTCTAAGATGGTCTAAAACCGATGTATGCTTGATCCCCCAGACGTTCCATGAGATGACTTTATAAGTCATACAGGCCAAGGCAAGAAACCCTCCACCTTGGCAGCCTCCCCCCTCCCAATCCAGGCAGTGGTAACCAGCCAACCGGGCTGTAAATAAGTAATAAAACATGTGAATGTAGCTGTTTTTAAGTGAACTGCAATCGCACAATTTGTGAATTTATGTAATTGAATATGTTTATTGTATTTGTACCTATATGTATGTATGTTTTTATGTTTTATACTGATGGATGCAATTGTAAATGAGAGACTTTCTCTCAGTTTTGCTTTCCAATAAATTGATTGATTGATTGATTGAAACCAAACAGAACAACTAGTAACAGTGCAAACATAAAAAATGCATCCAGGAGAAACCCTGACATAAACCATGATAATGACCAACAAGTATAAGTGGCAGTGTGCGGGGCCACTGGGCTTGCCCGTTCACTAACCAATAATAAGAAGCACCCCATGCCCCCCCCCCACCCTTACTGCAGATAATTGCAACCCGGAATCAAATAAGGTTTCAACAAATGTCCCACACTATGTCAAAGAATACAAGGACAGCTAGAATCATATATTGATGTGCCAGAACAGAAAAAAGGAAAAACCAAAGTAAGCCTCACCACAGTGTAATAATCATTAAAGAAAGGCCAGCTGTGGGCCCAGGAGCCCAGCCATGCATGTGGGGAACCAAGAATCCAGAACAAGAAAAGACTAGCAAAAAAACAAAAAGTCCCAGAATGGCAGAACAGAACAGGAAGAGAACAACTCAACACGCAAAAGAAAACAAACATTTGAAGAAAAGTAACCTGATGGGAGAGTAAGAGATCCATGCAGACAGCCTGCAAACAAAAACTGAAAGAACCATGAGCCAATTGCAAGGTGCTATCAACAGACACCATTGCCCCCACCGATACCCATACCAACCAAATCCCCAAACACCCACAGGCATCAAGGACTCAAAGGCAGCTGGCAATTATTTAATCACCACAATGCCCCAAATCCCCGGCAAAAGAAACAGCCACCTTCAAAGCAATGACCATGAGAAAGAGCTACATAATAGCTGGGGCAGGGGAAATAACTGACTCGAGAAAAACACAGGTAAAGAGAGAAGAAAACAAGCATTTGTCAGTGCCGAATGTTGTCTCGGCATTGGCATTGGTAGTGCAGGAGTTAGAGATGCATAATAGGAATGGCAGTGAAGTATTGAACTGACACCAACCTCACCCCACCCTGCAGAGACTGGCAAGCGTTGGGGTGTGCCTTTGGGTTGTCAGCTATGATGCTCATGACATTTCACCTCACCCTACCCTGTAGACACTGACAAGTGTCGTGGTGTGCTTTGGGGTCTTTGGGCCTTATACTTACCCCACTCCATAAGGCAATATGCTGAGATGGGTGCAGTATAGGAGAATGAGGTGAACTTTGGAGCCAAACACTCCAAGGCACACCTCGATGCCTGTTACTGGCTGCAGGGTGGGGGTGGAATAGCATGAGCATTACAGCCGATGACCCCAAGTCACACCCCTGACGGCTGTCAGTCCCTACAGGGTGGGGTATTACAGTTGGAAACCCTAACTCCATAGGCGTTTGTTGATATTTTCACTCTAAATTTTCAACATGGGCTTTTTGTGACCCCACCTCATGAAGAGCAGCACTATGAGTTTGTTAGCCGAAAGGTGATTTTGCACAATGACTGTACCATTTGGCGCCACAGGTACAAAAACACATTTTCACCAGGATGTGGAAAATTACAACTGTATTGTTCATGAGGAGGTGTAAAAAATGGCAACGTTTTAAATCTGGAGTGAAAATATGAAAACTGAAATCATGAGCATGCATAGAAACTGCGCAATGCATGTCCGTAACCCAATTATTTTTGTGTTTTTTTAGCCATATTTTCAACATAGCTATTTTGGGACCTTCCCTCATGAACAGTGACACTGTGATTTTGTTAATCTGCCCCAAAAGTTGATTTACCACAACGACCATGCCATTGTGTGCCACAGGTGCGAAAACACATTTTGGGCAGGATGTGAAAAATGACAGCAGTACTGTTCATAAGAAGGTGTGAATAAATTCCGGTGTTGAAAATCTGGCATGAAAATATTACAAATTTGCGAAGTTACAAGGGTACATGGAAACTGCACAATGCATGCTTGTAACACAGTCATGTTATGGATTTTCATCACCAGATTTTCAACATAGGCATTTTAGGACCTCTGCCCATGAACAGTGTCACTGTCATTTTCTTAATCTGTCCCTAAAACTGATTCCCCACAGCGACCGTGCCATTCTGTGCCGGAAGTGCGAAAACACATATTGGCCCGGATATGTAAAATGACAGCTATACTGTTCATACGGAGGTGTGGAAAAATGGCAACGTTGAAAATCTGGACTGAAAATATTACAAATTCATGAAGTTATGTATATGCGTGAAAACTGCGCAATGTACACTCGTAAAACAGTCATTTTTTGGAATTTTTCCACCAAATTTGCAACATAGGCTTTTTGAGAGCCCACCTCATGAACAGTGACACTGTCATTTCGTTAATTGGTCCCGAAAGGTGATTCCACGCAGTGACCACAAAATCACCTTTTGGGACTGAATAACACCATGACAGTGACTGAATTCATGAGGAGGGGTCCCAATAAGCCCATGTTGAAAATTTGGTGTCAAAATTCCAAAAAACGCGTGAGATATGCACCAAAGTTGGAAAAACCCTATTTATGCCATTATACAGCTTACCGGCATTTCTTTAGTTCGTGGTCAGATTTGAAGAGTGCAGACGTGTTCCCGGTTCACCGAAGACCACTGCGCCATGCTTAAGAGGTAAGTATGGGGTGAGGGGGGTCTGGGGAGGCAGGGTGCACAGAGGTGGGCTGGGTTGGGGAGGGCCACGGACTCAACGAGGGACTGTTTTCTGGTTTACAGGTTTTAAAAAAAAGGAAAACATTGCAGGACTTTTTTTTTACAGGGGCATTTGGCATGCTGGGGTGGGCTCCCAGTGTGCTGCCTGAGTGTTTTTGGGGGGCTGTAGCTGACGAGGATTGGCACCCCATCAGCACATACTGAGTGGGGGAGGGACAAGAGCCAAGGGGGATTGGGCACCCCCCAGCACACAAGAAATGGTGGGGGGTGACATTATGCCAATGGGGAGTGGGCTTCCCCATTGGCAGATTGAACTGGGAATGGGGGACTGAAGCCGATGGGGATTGGGCCCCCATTGGCAAAGAAAGACTGTGAGGGCCGCATGATGCCGAGAGGATTGGGCACCCTCAGCACACAATTGAAATGGGAGGGGCCATTATGCTGATGGAGTGGGGTTCCCCGTCAGCAATGAACTGGTGGGCGCCATGTTTGGTGGAATGCTTCACCTGGGCCAGACGCGTTGGGGAGGCGTGTTATTGTGGCTGCATGACGAGCTTGCCTCTCATTGCAGCTGTACTTTTGTTAGTTCTGGTGGCCATGCTACGTATTTCTGGTGCAGCGCCTGCATGCTGGCTTATTGGGGAATGAGGGATGCACCTACTGATGTGTGCCCTGCATTCACCCACAGTGATCACACCTCCAAATCTGCTACTACTGCAATATGTTGGCTGGTGCACACGCGTGAGCCAACATAAAAAGAAGCCCCATTCCATTCAAGGGAATGAAAAGAAAGCCGCCCAAAAGAAAAGTAGTAAAAACTAAAATGCCATGGCTCCCCCCAAGACATAGAAAACAAACTGGCTCAGGATAACAGATGCCTCTAAATAATGTGTATACCCAGCAAAAGGATATCTCAGGAGCTGTTCTGGGCTCGAGAGCAGAAACTCCTTCAGCCCACAGACTGTCATGTATAATTCATGTCTGTCACAGATGTCAGTCAAGGAGGCCCTATGACAGTCATCCATTACTGTAGGCAGAGATTGAGGCTGCAGTGCTGGCTGGATCTGTTGTGGCTTCAGCTCCAGTCAAGGGCAGGCACCATTAGATGAGACCAGTGTAGCAAAATTAGCTGGGTCCAATAAAAACTGTTGGGTTTCCTTAGGGCACGTAAAGGTTCAACACGATTGCCCACATACAGTAGATCGCAAGGTAGTAGGTGGGCCAAGATAACACTGCAGGCCCCACTCCCTAAATAAGTCCTGGACTCTGTCAAAAGCCTTCTGCTTTTCCAGCACTCTCTGTGGAAAGTCTGGCTGAAAGGAGAGCTTCATCCTATGCCATGTAAGGGTCTTTATCGACTGAGCCCACTGTAAGATCCGCTCCTGGTCCTGATATTGTAGTAGCCTAAACACCAAAGGATGTGGTCGAGCAGAGAAATTAACAGGAGGAGGACCTGAAGGAATCCAGTGGGCCTGATCAATTTCCACTGGTCCGGTCCAGGAACAATTAAGAACCAGAGGCAATAAATTTTGCAAGAAAGCAGTCAAATTAGCTCATTTATACCCCTCTGGCAAGTGAAACAAATGCAAATTGTTTCTCTGTTTCCTCATTTCCTGGTCATCTATGTGGTCCCACAATTGCTACACCTCTTTTTACACCAAAGCCAAATGGCGCTCTGGGGGATAGGTCCAGTCCTCCAACTGTCCAATGTGGGACTCAGCACATTCCACCCACAAACCTAATGCATCCACTGAAACTTTCACTGCATCCAAAGTAAGTGGGATATTATTCAGATCTGCATGAATCCCACTCATAAAAGCTTTGATCTCATGCAATTTCCAAGCAAGCAGCCCTGACTCAGTCTCTTACTCAAAGCGAGGCTCTGCCATACCTGTTGCGTCGTTAAGAGAACTGCCAGGAGAAGCAGGGAGTTTATGTTTTTTGGCAGCTAAAGCCTCCTAGTTTTCTGCTTCTTTCATTGCAGACAAGGCCAGAGAGGGATCTAAAACAGTAAACAGAATAGCACCACTTTCAAGGGCACAAAGCATTAAATTATTCAACAAATGGGCAGAGCCTCAGAAGTTAGGCTGTGTCTAGCTCAACTGCATCACGTGATCCCCTTAATATTTTTTCTTAGATACTTTTTTTATATTCTCGAGGGTGAGAGTCATGACAAGATGACCCTAGCTTCTTTTATAGCTGCTGTGCTGCTGACAACGAACAACACAGAGAGGTGCAGAAGAGCTGCTGCTTCTCTTTCTTTCTGCCGTGCACTGAGCAGATCGCTAGGAAACAGCCAACACATAATGTTCACTCTCCTGGACCAGCCCATCAGGTGCCACCAGAAGAAACATGGGGATGTTCCTTGTTCCAGAGCTCCAGTGAGGAGCCACGGCTCTCTGTCTGCTCTCTTCTATAGCTTTCTCCCACTCACGCACCACGCATTAGTCCCGCTCTGCCTTCTGACTTCTTGTGTTGGCCCCAACTGAATCAAGTGGCAAACAAGCATTTATCCAAACTCTTCCAAACAGTAAAACTGTTCAGAAGCTGTTCACTTCTCATTGCTGCTGCAGGTTGGTGGGGCGGAATTTTGCTGAACCAGTTCACCCACCCTTACTCCAAACCACAGACACACAGATTGGGTCACTCTCAGAGTAGGAGCAGTGCCATCGAGTGTGAGATCTTATTCCCAAAAACTAGTATGTTCTTTAAAATGCTACTTATATGATTTATTATTGCCCTTGCTGCATCAGATTGTAAGGATTGTGACATCTATAATATATTTTATAAGTGTATTCTATATTTGTACTATATGCACTGAACTGTTCTGACATTTCATCTATCATTGGGAAGTCTAAGCTCCACCAGCATATAACTAAAACTTGCTCTGTGACACTGTGTCTTTAAATTTTACCTACAGTACTTATAGGCTGGTTTATCCTCTGTGAGCCTACTCCCTGATGAAGGCTCTGACTGAGTTTCAGGGCACATGGTGAGAGGTAGCTGGCAGGAGATACACCTGTCTGTGGTCTTTTATCTTTCATTTTGTGGCTTATCTAACTATCAAGGCGACCATTCAAGCTATTTGCACTGTTTTGCACCAATGTTATTTTGGACTGTGGACTGTGGCTATTTACATTGAAGAAAATCAACTATTTGCATTGAACAGTCTTGCCTGGAGCCTATTTATTACTCCTGTGAGTGCACAGCGCCTCTGTGTGGCCCCAACCATAGAAATGGTGTTGGCCTGATGATGGTGCAAGTATATGACCAGTGACGTTGCACTCAAACAAATAAAGCAATGCTTGCAAACCCCAAATGCAAATGATCATAAGCCACAGAGTGGAAAATTGTAAATCCTGGCCAGATAACCAAGCCCAATAAATGTTTTCAAACTAAGGGACACAAAGGAGCATGGTTCTCTCAGGCCAGGGGATTTCCATCAATGCACAGAAGTGATGCCACAGTTCACAGTAAGTCTCTTTTCTGACTGTTTTCAGATTCTTTTTTTCTTTAGTGGCACAGGTCTAAAGGGTTGGTGGTCAGATGGTTGTTGTCACTGGTGCCAGTCAGGCCTCTCCTGACCTCCATATGCAGCAGATGATCTCCTCCTCTTCCTGCACATGGCAGCTCTGCCTGTGAAACTTGCACCTAACTGCTCAACACACCGCGTTCTTGCTTACTGTCCCCAGTGTGTGGCAATAACTGGCACCAAGATGTGGTAAAGCACAGGTGGCTACCCAAATGAGCTGACGTCACAGCTTTGCTTCTGGACTGCAGCAAAGCAAGTCTCTCATTTGGTTGCTGTGACCTTCTGTTTCAATATTCATGCAAGTGAGCATGAGATCACACCCTTTTTCCAGCAGGTTCTGCTGTTCACTCTCTTCATGTCTCTCACAGGCATGTGGTCTGTGTTTGCAGCAGATGCACAGTTTCAGCTGTGTCTCAGCACACAGGCACCAACCTGCTTCTCTCTGCACATAACTACATGCTGAATGGGTCCTGGGAGAGCCCTTGTTGTTCACTATAGAATGTAAGCTCACTATTCATCCACTGAGCTGTTAATCATGCTATGAGCAGGCTGGAGGTCTGTTTCTCAACAGAATTGACCCAGAAGGTCACACCAGAACTTTTGCAGTCCTCCTGATTCTCAGAAGCTCCTTGTGGCTCCCTTTCCAGGTTCTGTAGCCTTATTGGTTGATGGCTCATCCCTGACCCCTGTTGCTGTAGTGATGGGGTCAGAATGCCTGCTGTTTTGACTCTGCGCCATTCAGGAGTCGCTGTTTCAATGGTATATGAGAATGCACAGATATGGTGCCCTTTCTGACTGTGGAGCAATCGTCTCAAATGTGATGAATCTGAATGGACTCCAGCCTTTATATCAAATTGTGTGGCCCCCCACATTGTTTGCATGGTTCCTACTTTTTGTCCAGTTCCATCGGGGAATGACTGTGGTGTACACCTGTATGTGCAAATAAACCTTTTCTGCCTACCGACTGGCAGAGACTCACACACCCAGCCTCTATAAATGCAAAAATGTGTTTATTGATTGCATAGTCTAAACACAGAGACTCTCAGCAGTGAGTGAGGAGACCATACATCATGTGCTCCCCAGGGCTGCAAACATTGCAAACTCCGCAAAACACTTATGAATGTAGTGCAAAAATGCAGTACAAATTGCATATAAATCCTAAAATATGCCGTGTCTGTATCAAAAGAAGCCTCTCACCCAGCTGGCAGTTTGCTTTGCCTCAGCACTTCGTTCCATGAGCTTCATCAGGGGGTGTCGTGGAGCAGAGCTGGACTGGAAGTGTGATTCCTGACCAGCCAGTAGACAGAAAAGACTGTTTTATGTGCATACAGTTTACATTGGGTGTATGGGTGTAGTGCTTGCCTCTGAGTGCACCGATCAATTTTTTGCTTTGGAATGTGTTCATTTACAATGGCATCTGGGAAGATATTTTAAATTAGAATGTTGTAATTGAATAGTCATGACAGAAAAAGCAAATTCTATACAATATGATGCAAGATTTATACATAATAAATATACAGGACAATTCAATGGAAGTTACTCGGAACACTTGCATAACCCCTAACCTAGTAAGAGAGAGAGAGATGTGGAGAAACATGGGGCAGTGGAGATTCTGTATTGATTTTAAATATTTTCTAATCAGAAGTTACTCTTTTTCACATAAATGGTGCTTCTTATCTTCAGTAGCTGCACCTTTGCTTTGTCACAGACAGTTTAAAATGACGTTAAAATGTGTGCAGCTTGAGGAGTTCTCAATTTCCAGTGTTGCTTATTGGCTGATGCAGGTCATTTGGCTCACAAACAACTTTAACATGCTCACTGGGTGCTTCCTTTAAAAAGTTCTACATCATGATGTTGAAGTGTTGAAATGCCAAAAGAAATCTGGGTTCCTTTTGACCTGCTTTGCTAGTGTCCAAAACATTGGATTTTGGCACATTCACCAAAGACAGATTTGGTATCAGCTCATCCTTATCTCTGATTCCCCTGGTAAGAGAAGCTTTTGTTCTTTTTAACTTTAGCTAGTTTCTTATCCAATTGCGTTTCAGATTTATGAGATGTAACATTAGTGGAACCCACAAATGGCCTATTTCAGCAAGTAGCCATTACATTAGAACGCAGTTTTATCGCTGAGGCAGATAATTTACGGTATGTATTTCTGGGTACTGGATATTGCCTTTTCTAATGCATCAGTCTCTGGCAAGCCCATTATAAATACAGCAGTTCACTTTCTACTGGTAACTCAATTGATACTTTCCAGACATTCAGGCATAAATTCTGAGAATATTATAGCTGTTGAAAAGTTAAGATTTTTTTATATTGCTGCTTCTCTGAGCATTCTTCTTAAACTCAATTTTCACCTGAAGAGTGGTGTTACAGTATCATGCAGCCAAATCCCAGGCACAGCTTTAAAAGAAGACATTGTATTTTGAATGTGACTGTTTATCACTAAATAATTGTCAATCACTTCCCCGGTAAGGTTAACTATTACCAGACACTGCTTGCCCAGCATGCTATGAAGTCTTTGACAGTGCACCTTTAGTTACTCCAGTGATGTATATGTTGCCAGTGAGGTAGCCTTCTGACTGTGCATTGTATCTAAATAATTGTCAGTCACTTCCCCAGTAAGGTTAGCTATTACCAGACACTGCTTGCCCAGCACACTATGAAGTCTTTGACAGTGCACCTTTAGTTACTCCAGTGATGTATAAGTTGCCAGTGAGGTAGCCTTCTGACTGTGCATTGTATCTAAAGGAACTTATAATGATGTGTTTATCTGTCTATACATCTCTGCTACTGTCCCCACCACTTATAGTGGGCTGATTGGTGTATCAGGCATCTGCCCGGTATAATGTTCAGTTGGTATATCCCTGGTATAGTAATAATAACCCTTGAGTACCCATTTAATATTGATAAGTACTAACAATACTGTAGACTGTGTTTAACTTAGTAAATACTGTATTAATTGCTTTCTGCTGTTTGAGAACCTGTTCGATCAAGCTCCCAGCTCATTTCTTGGCTTAGTATTTTTCTATAACAAGGTACAGGAGGAAAGTATTTTGCAGACAAAAAGGTGGTGAAGAACAAGGGGGCATGGTAAGAAACTGGAGGGGGGTAGATTCAGGAGAGATGTGAGGAAGTACTTCTTCACATAAAGAGTGGTGGATTCCTGGAACAGTCTGCCAGTGGAGGTGGTGGAGTTCAAGAATGCATAGGAAAGGCATAAGGGAATCTTAGGGAAAGGGAAGGGAAGGGGGTTGGGTGAATGGGCGGAAGATCTAGTAGGCTCTGTAGTGATGCAGTAGGCAGGGAAAAGTGGACCGACAAGGTGGGGCAAGCTGTCCTTTCCTGCCGGCAAATTCTATGTTTCTGTTTCTATAAAAACAAAGTTCTACTTGATTAGGAAGTATTGTTATTTTCTCTTTCATCACCCTGCTCCTCTGATTTGACTGACTCTGATAAAAGTGGCTCTAGAAGTGAACCACTAATGATATGTTGAACCACAGTGACACTATTCATCTTGCCATTATGAGAATGAGGAATTTTGAAACTGTGTACTGCTAATGAGGGCATTATGACTCTGGTCTCGATGCACTAAGATACACTGAAACTGGACACCGACAGCCCTGTGGAAATGAACACTCTAATTAGTGCTGACAATGTCATTTAACACCCACTGGCTGTGTTACTTTGTCAGATCTGCCCAAAATAGTTGGCAGCTCTCATATGCTATAAATGATCATTTTTACCTTATCAATTAAGGGACTTGCAAATGGCAAACAGAAAATACCCAAAATAACTGACTGCCTGAGATAACTGAGGGTGGTATATGTGGAGTGGAGTGTACTGCCTTTACTGCATGGTTGATATTGAGAGGGAGATAGTTTCCAATCTGTCATACAGTAGTCAACCATTTTAAAGCAGCAGTGTATGATGCGGCAAAAATTTTGACCAGTACTTTTTTATTCCATTTTAGACTGCCCCTTACGTCCTGTCTTGTACAATATTTTTTCTTGCTTTGCGTCTACATTAGTTCTTTTTACATTTGGAATATTAATATGAGTGGTCTTTTCAAAATGGCTTGTACTAGGTCACCATTGGTATTTTTAGGTAGTTTGTCTGCCTAGTTTCCCATTAAGTCAGTAACAGAGTCTGCTGCATTCAACTTCATTTTGGTCAGAGGAATAGTGATGTTTAACAATAGTTGTTCAAAAACAACAGAGAATACTGATGAAAACCTGGACTGGGCTTTATTAAAAGAACATACAAACATAGGAAGGAGTTAGCAGAAGAAAGCCATTTGGTCTATCAAGTCTGCTTGCATTGCAGGGTTTATAGCTTAGGCTACTGTCCCTGCCCTCCATCCCTCCCCACTCCTCCCAGTCTCCCTACCCATGATCCTTACTTTCCGCCATACCTATCCCAGCCTCGCTTAAAGCTGCCCACTGTCTTCAATGAGATTACCTCTCCTGGCAGCGCATTCCAAGTGTAAGTGCTTCCTGACTTCTCTCCTAAACCTTCCAGCCTCCAGCTTAAGACTGCACCCCCTCGTGTTATGGTTGACACTCAGCATAAAGAGTCTCTCCTTATCAACCTTATTTATCGCTTTCAAGTACTTGAAGGCCCCAATCATGTCCCTCTCTCTCTCTCTCTCTCCTGTCTTCCAGGGAGTACATGTTCATTGCCCTCAACCTCTCCTCGTATGCCTTACCCTGCTGACCCACTGTGATCTTTGTAGCCCTCCACTGGACCTTCTCCAGCAGGTTAATAGAAACATAGAAACATAGACTTTGACGGCAGATAAGGACCGCTTGGCCCATCTAGTCTGCCCATTTCCCTACCTACAGGATAGGCTGTAGATCCTAGTTAACCAACAGCCTATTTCTTCCTACCCCCACAAGAATTGCCTTATGTCTGTCCCATGCATTCTTGAATTCTCCCACAGTTTTAGACCCCACAACCTCCTCAGGAAGGCTGTTTCATGCATCCACTACCCTCTCTGTGAAATAATACTTCCTCACATTGCCTCTGAACCGTCCCCTTCTATCTTTAAATTGTGTCACCTTGTTCTTGCCGTCTCTTTTCTGAAAGATGCTACCCTCTTGGACTTTGTTGATTCCACTGAGGTACTTAAAAGTTTCTATCATGTCCCCCTCTCCTTCTTTCCTCAAGGGTATACATATAAAGCTCCTTTAGTCTCTCCTCATACGGCTTCTCTTGCAGACCCTGCACCATTTTAGTTGCCCTCCTCTGGACTGCCTCTATCCTGTCTATGTCCTTGCGAAGATGGGGTCTCCAGAACTGGATGCAGTACTCAAGATGGGGTATCACCAACTGTCTGTACAGAGGGATAACAACTTCCTGTTTTCTGCTGCTGATGCCTCTCCCTATGCATCCCAGTATACCACCAGCCCTCCCTACTGCCTTCTCACATTGCTTGCCCACCTTTAGGTCATCTGATATGACTACCCCCAGGTCCCTTTCCTTTTTTGTTGTTGTTATTTCTTACTTTGTACTCACCCCTGGGTTCTTGTTTCCCCAGGTGCATTATCTTGCACTTCTTAGCACTGAATCTAAGCTGCCATACATTTGACCATTCCTCTAACCTTGACAAGTCCCTTCTCATTCTTTCCATCCCACCCTGTGCATCAACTCTGTTGCAGATCTTTGTGTCATCTGCAAAGAGACATACTTTTCCTTCCAGTCCTTCTGCAATGTCGCTTATAAAGACATTGAAGAGGACTGGTCCTAATACTGAACCCTGCGGTACCCCACTAGTAACCCTCCTTTCTTCTGAGTGGACTCCATTTACTATTATCTCTGCATCCTATTCTCCAGCCAATTCTTTACCCAGGCTGTCATCTTGGGACCCACTCCCAGGCTGGCTAACTTGTATATTAATCTTTTGTGTGGGACTGTGTCAAATGCCTTGCTACAAAGTCTAGGTAGGCCATGTCCACAGCCCTCCTGATCTACTACTTTGGTCACCCAGTCAAAGAAATCTATCAGATTGTCTGGCATGACCTTCCCGCTGTGAATCCATGCTGCCTAGGGTCCTGTGCCCCTCTGGCCTCTAGATACTCGACAATTCTTTCCTTCAGAAGTGATTCCATCATTTTCCCTATCACTGAGGTTAAACTAACAGGTCTATGGTTCCTGCTTCTGCCTTGCTCCCACTTTTGTGAAGGGAATCACATCTGCCCTCCTCCAGTCCTCGGGTACCACCCCATCCTCCCATGATTTGTTGAAAAGGGTAGTCAGTGGTGTCACTATTTCTACCCTTAGCTCTTTTAGAATTCTGGGATAGATCCCATCAGGCCCCACTGCTTTGTCCACCTTCAGTTTTAAGAGTTCTTTCAGAATCCTTTCTTCTGTAAATGGGCTAGTATCAACTTCTGCATCAGAGTGTTTCTACTGTTTGTTTATGTACCTCCCCTCTTCATTTGTAAATACTGAGCAAAATATTTGTTTAGTATCTCTGCCTTTTCTCAGTCTCCTCTCTGCCCACCCTCCTCCCCTTTTAAGCCTCACTGTCCCTCCTTGGTCTTCCTTCGCCCCTGATGTACCTATAAAGGTTTTATCCCCTTCTTAACTGAGTTGGCTATCTTTTCCTTGGTTTGGGCCTTTGCTGTTCTGACTGCCTTCCCAGCCTCCTTTTGCTTTAACTGATACAGTTCTCTGTCCTGCTCCTTCTGCGATTCCTTGTACTTCCTGAATGCTTTCTTTTCTCTTGAACCTTCACTGCCACTTCCTTTGAGAACCATAGTGGTTTCTTACATCATTTTGTTTGTTTATTTGCTTCACACAAAGGCTTGTTACCTCTGTGATGGCAGTTTTATTATTCCCATTGTTCTTCCACCCCTCCTTCCTGCTCATTTGCTAGTGCATTCCTTGAGGCACTCACCCATTTTGGCAAAAGTCAGCCTCCTAAAGTCCAGTACTTTTGTCTTTGTATGGCTTGACTCTATTGCTGTGTTTATTGTGAACCATACTGTTCGATGGTCGCTAGTTCCCAGATGGCTACCACTTCTACATCTGTGATCCTCTCTCCATCTCCATTTGAGAGAATCAAGTCTAATATTGCTCCCTCTCGAGTGGGCTCCAGTACTAGTTGTCTAAGGCATGCCCCCTGTAGGGCATCTAGAATAACTGCACTCTTCGAAGTGGCAGCTGCAACTGCACTCCAGTTAACATCTGGCATATTCAGATCACCCATTAGCAATATCTCCCCTTTTTCTGCCATTCTAAGTATACTTTCTATCATTTCCTTGTCCATTTCCTCCCCCTGAGAAGAGGGTCTGTATACAACCCCTGTGCGGATTGTGGTGCCATAAGGGCATAGTCCCGCACATGCATGCATCATGGCCATGCAGCTTGAACATAAGGTGCGTAGAGGTGCATGAATTCAACCTGCGTGTAGTTTCATCACAGCAGCACTAGGTTCCACCACTTCAGAGTGCCGGCAGCAGTATTCCCGGTCATTATGGTGCCAAGTGGGAAAGTCCTCTTTTTTTGCGGAGGGCTATGCCCCCTGCACCCCCACCCCGTTCTAAGGATACTAACTCCGGGGGGGGGGGTGGACATTGGGGAGGGGGCAGCGAATATGGCATTTGGTGCTGTAATGACCTGGGCACTGTAATGCCAGTGCTCTAATGGCCAGAAAGGGCAGCACTATGCATGGGCAGAGGGTTGTGGCCACATAATGGTGTGTGCACACCACACATATGTGCATGTATGATCATTACATTACCCAGACACAGCACTACATCAGATGGAGGGCTGCTGTTAACTGCAACTGCACAGGACTGGCATGCAGGGTATTCAGTGTGCAAGACAAACTGCAGAGACTGTAAGGAGCATACAAATATATGAAAAATGCTAGCAGACACAGGTCCTAAGGTCCAGTGAGTCTGCTCGAGTGTGCAGCTAGCAGTGTATTACTATGCAGCTGCCCTCCCCCCCATATGGAAGTGACTTTTCCCCTTATATGAACATACGCATGGACAAAGACCATAATGGACCATCACTGCTGATGACCTACAGTGTCACAGATTATCACAAATGGCAGGGTTTCATGGAACTAGTGCTAGATAGGCATGAATGTAGTACCAACACGAACATACAGTAGACCAGTAAGGGACATGGGAAAGCCCCCCCAAACACGAGTGAACTTGCCGCTCCTGATGGTACAGGCTCAGCATGTACATAGCATGGTACAGGATGCCCCCCACCCCTGCACAGCCAGCTGCTCAATGACAGTGCCCATGCCCACCCACACCACAACCATTGGCATGTCAATTGTTGTCAGTGGCATGCACCCGCTGACTGGAATAATGACACGGACAGGGGAGTGATGGGACATATTTTCTGAACAATTGTTTAATGCCCATGGCACAGCCACCATATGTATTCAGAGTGTACAAAATTGAACCTGTCACTCGACAGGCACACAGTAAACATGCAGTAAGAAACTGGAAGGTGTAATAGTCACTTGCAGAACAATAGTGGCTACATGGATGCTCTGGGGGCACTGACTGCCAGCTAGTCACTATCCTCCTCCTGGGAGTCCTCAATGAACCCCATTGACATTGTCGACATTTATCCCCTCTCCACCAGCACTAGGTGCTGCAAAGGTCCTCAATAACCATGGAATGAGAGGAACACTGGGAACACTCGTGAGCAGGAAGCACATGCAGTGTGTCTTCTGTACACAGTGGACGCAGAGTCCCCACTGTTCCTAGTCATCCCCCCACACAGCACATACCTTGGAAAGCCCAGCCAGAGACCAGTAGCCCTCTAAATCATTCTTATAGATAGATGTCCCTTAAATTATTGCTGGGTCCAAGATACCTTAAGTGCCTGATCTGTTTTCTGTTTTGAGTATGCGTACACCACACAGGTGTACCACTGTGCATGCAGGAATCTGACACTTTACTGATCCTGTTATTCTTCCATGCATAGATGACAGTGGTTATCCACTATGCCCATACCTGATCACACCCTACCTGGAGGTGGAAGATGCCAAGGAGGAGGCATACAAAGAGGCCCACAAGATGGTATGGTCAGTGGTAGAGAGGACAATATGACTGCTGAAAATGAGGTTCTGATGCCTGGATCTGACAGGTGCATAATGTTGCTTGCCTCTGGGAAGGCATGCAGAGTGTTCATCACACATGCCATGCTGCACAACATGGCAGTGCAGTGTCAGCTACCCATGCTGTGGGATGTACAGGGCATTGTCCTTCTGGGTGATGAGGGAAGGGGGGCCTTCCAGGGGAGGGGCGCCAAGTCCCTATCCAAACAGGCCGCATGTCACTGACCCATGCAGGGGTCCTTCAGTGATTAGGGGCAGTGAGATGGCATTGCACAGTGATGAGAAAACACCATAAATGGCATTTCACCCACCGGGGGGAATTTAATATCCATGCTTGGTGATATCTGTGGTGGTGGTATCTGTGGTATGAGGATGTGTGGGAGTGTATGGGTATCACATCAATTTAGAGATTGAATAATGGTGATGACAATTCGACCAATGTCTACTGGGCAAAAGCAATTACGGTGAATGTGGAAGTATGGCGATGGTAACATCGGTGATACTGGATTCCCCCCCACCTCCTTGAGGTGCTATGACCTCGCAGTAGGTTATTTTAGTAACAGGGGTGCAGTGCCCCCACAGTAAAAAAATAGCTGTCGTTATTGTATTCACCGCATGTACCATTGCTGTTCTAGCCATCACTGAAGTGTCCGCTGCCACACTCATCATCACCGTAGTTCCATCGCTAAATTGACATGGAACCAGAGTGTATGCAGCGGTGTGGTTATCCGTGGTGGGTGGATTATGTAAAGGTGTATGTGTGTGTATGGGTTATCCTTCTGGGTTACTTTGTGTCAGTTGCTAGATGTTGCACGCACCACTTTTATATTGTCGGTTGCACCCAAACTGTGTAGATTACCTTGTGCTGAGATGCTGAATATTTGCTGTCACCATTCATCATAGACTCTGCCACCTGTCAGGCTGTGTGTCTGCCTCCAGTTATGGTTGTCTGTCCTCACGCTCCTCAGGGACACAGGGGATGGCAGACGTGTGGTGTGGTGTGGTGTATCGGAACCCTGAGGGGGCCTCGGGGAATTTGGTTGTGGCCATGGCCATCCCTAAAACAATGTACTCTGTCAGCCTCCCCAGCAGCACCCCATCCTGTCTATCCCCCAGTGCATCCCCCTCACCTCTACCACCAGTTCCTTGAGTGCATGTTTTCCTTTTGTGCTTGGAGGCAGTCACACTCCAGCTGCCGTACCTTGGGGCAGTATGTGTGTGGTATGTATATCCCAGGTGGCTGTCCTCCCTTTCCTGCATGTAGGGCAGACAGATGTGGCCTCATCTCCACTGTCAGTGTTGTGTTGCGTGTTCCCCCTCAGCCTCCCTGTTATCGGCTGATCCTCAATGCTGGTGGGGGGGGGGTGCCTCTGTCCTACGTGTGGCTGATGGTGCTGGCAGGCCATACAAGCTGCTGTAGGACATGTGGGTTGATGACAATGTAATCTGTGGCATGTAGGACATGCTATGGAAGTTGGACCTGGGTGGGACTGTGGCAGGGGTCCACCCAGGGGTGGTTGGGGTTGACTGTCAGAGGGGGTGTCCATTCCCTCTTCATCCACCTGGGTCCCCTCATCTGTGTCCATATGGGGGGGGGGCTCTGAAACCTGATCCTCCTCTGCTGTGCACACAGGAATCTGCAGTGTACATGAGTGCAAGAAAACAGACATGTGTTATGGGCTATGCTACTGCTGTGGGCGTCTCTTGGTGTGCTGTGGAACACCTAAGGTACCATCTACCTGCACTGTCCTCCTGTCCCTGGCTGCCTGTTCATGACTCCTGACACATGGTGTTCACGACAGGGGTTACATCATACCTGATAGGGTGTCCATGCCCTCCTTCTCACCATTAAGGGACACCTTGGAGAGGGTGTCTGCTACCATCCTCTCTAAGGGATCAGGCTGTACTCCTGTGTGGGTGGCCCTCTGCCCATCATGATCTGTTAGCGCTTGACAGCTGATGTCATGACCTGCCACTTGTGTTATGTTATAAATATTGATAGTTGATGAACCAGATATAGGGCCATATCAAACAGTTAGATGTTAATATTTAATAAGAACATGTGGCCCAGATATTCAAACTGTGCCATTCTGTGGCACAAGCCTCGCTGCTCAAAAAGTTGCGGGGTGGGGCCAGGCGATATTCAACTGAGGCTGCGCTTAAGCGCAACTTTGAATATCTCCCCTGGCCACACCCACTGTGCATGGTGCAGTGGAACTGCGCCACCACAAGTAGTCAGAGTGGAGCATTGAGATGCGGTGGCGCAAGTTCCATCGCGCTATGCACAGCACCTGCTATATTCAAAAGGTGATATGCAAATGGGGCCATAATCTATGCAAGGTGCAGGGGGGGCCATTTGCATCTGATTATGGCTCCATTTGCATGCCATTAGCATGCAGGTGCGCCAATCCCCGACGATTTGCGCCTGGAGCCCTGCCAGGCAGCAGCCATCAGGACCGACGCCCCTGCAGCCCGATCGCGGGCATAACGTTATACTCCCCCCCCCGCAGCCCGATCGCGGGCATAATTATACTCCCCAGCAGCCCAATCGGCGGGCATACTATTAGTGTCCCCCACCCCCAATAGCCCGATCAGCGGGAATAACCAAACGTCCCCCACCCGGTAGCCTGATTGCAGGCATGAGTTATTCCCAGTAGCCGATCGCGGGCATAAGGTTATTCACCCCAGTAGCGATCAGCGGGCATTAAGTTACTCTCCCAAAGTCAAGATCCCTGGTGGTCAGTGGACTGCGAGAAGCCAGATCGGCGGGCGGCATCCTCAATCCCCCCCGTCACAATCCCTGGTGATCTAGTGGCCCCCCACCACCTCGCTCCCCGGTCAGCCAGCCGGGCGGCGGCACCACCGCCTGCGGCCCGCCGCCTGCCGACTGACAGCTCAGTAGGGCTGCACACCCACTGGTTCAGGCATGAGCCAATGGCGTGCAGCCCACATACCTCTGCTAGCAGTCCAGGTATGTGAATGAATTCATTCACATATCTGGACTGCTCTGTCAGTGGCTTGCACGCCCATTGGCTCATGCTCTGAACCAATGGGCGTGCAGCCCTACCCTAGCTCAGTAGGTGGGCGGCAGGGTTGCTGGCCAGGGTGAGGTGCTGCTGCCCGCTGGCTGACAGGGGTGGGGGACCGTGGTGGGGCTCCATGGGTGGGTGGGGGCCACTAGATCACCAGGGATTGTGGACATGGCGGGGGTTGAGGATGCCGCCCGATCTGGCTTCTCACGGTCCACTGGACCACCAGGGATCTTGGACTTTGGGGAGATAACTTAATGCCCATGATCGGGCTACTGGGGAGAATAACCTTATGCCCGTGATCGGGCTAACCTTATACCCACAATCGCTACTGGGGATGATAATGTTATGCCCGCGTTCAAGCTGCTGGGGACACTTCAGCCCACGATCGGGCATGGGGGCACCACCAGGTGTGGCAGGAACAGGTGGAGGCCACCCACAGGTGGCAGCTGCAGTGTTGCACCCTGCAATGCGGCAGCTCACCTGTGGGTGGCCTGACAATCCTTTCTTTTTAGGCGTAAAGTTGTGCAGGCGCAGGTAGGTTGCGCTGCATAACTCTGCAAGCCCAGCTGAATGATCGGGCTGTGCAGTTTGTGCATGGGCACGCCCCCACCTGTGCTCAGCATACATCACTGATGCGCCCAAGATTGTCGGATTTTCGCAGGCGCACTTTTCCCTTTTAAATATCGCACCGGGGCGCATCAGTGGGTTGTGCATGGTGCAACACTGTTGTGCCATGCGCAACCCTTTTGAATATCTGGGCTGTGGAGTTTTAAACCCCTATGTTATGATCTTCATAATTAATTCTTATTCTAGATTCTTTCACTGTTGACATTGGCTTATGCAGTCACACATGTGGTTAATGCCTTAGGCCCTGCCCTGTTGCAAGCTGTCTGTATTTCAAGTCAATGTCAGGCCTTTGTCTTGATCTGCACCTTCATTGACCCATGCACCATAGTCCTCCCTGTTTTTCTCCCCCCCCCCCTGCATTTCCTTATACCCCCTGAATCCAGTATACCTTATTGGTGGTCAAAAAATATCACAGACTACAGTACATGGTGAATATTTTCTACAAAAAGGAAACACCTACCACATGGTTGGGGCAATAACTGCAAGGCACATATAAATACACACGTTACAGCCACAGCAACTATACTGACAATGTTGAACTGTTCACTAAGCCAAAAAATGGACAGATGAATATGATACGTAACTTTAATTCCTGTTCAACATAAGTAGTAGTATATATGATTAAATGTGAATGTAATGCTATTTACATACGGTGAACAAAACAGGAACAGAAAATCAGGATTGCAGACAAAGTGAGAGCTATTAGGAATAATGACCCTACTTATGCATTTATGAGACACATCAACTGCCATCTAGATGGTCTAAACACAGATACAAGTTAAATACAATGTGAGTTGGGGAGACTGGGAGAATAAACATAATCAGATGGAAAACGTTTTAAGTTTTGAGATAGGGGCCAGATCTTGGCAAGGGATCAGTGATACATTGGGGTTAGTACACTTTTTGTAGTCTCACTCTAATTGCCCTTGGCTGGTCTCATATTGGACTTCTTGATGGGTTTATGTTCCCCAACATCTCACTCTCAAAAGATGGTTAACCATTATACAACCTAACATTGATTATGACTGTATTGCTCATTGATGTGTTAGCTATGGTATCAAGTATGCTATTGTTGAAGAATCTCTTAAAATAATTGTTCACTTTTCAGAGGCAGCTGCAATATAGGGTGCTAGCTATGCATTCGAGCTTACTTGATAGACCGTGAGGCCTGTTTCTGCTGGCAATTTTCGTATGTTCGTATTATGTAAGGACGGTAACATAACATCAACCCTTCCCTTCAATCTCCTCTCATCCTTGTACTGTATATATATATTTTTCCTTCATCCACCCTTCCCTTCACCCCCACTACCCCTTTATTTCACCCATGTCATATATGGGTATTTTGTATATATTAAATCTTTGGGGGGTTGGGGTATGCATAACTTCTTAAGGTTAAAGAGTATTAATGATTCAAATGCAAACAATCACCATGGACACGAATTCTTTCATATGTCAGGTATTCACTGTATCTCACAAGTGCACTAGAAAATAGGTATCGGTAGTACACTGAATCATACAGATGCACCGTTAATAAAATAGAAGGATGGCTTTTTGCAGCAAAAAGTTGTGAAGCTGGAAGTAGAGACAGAGGTTCTGTTCTTGATTCAGTTGCATTCGTTTTTGCATTCTTTGATATGTTTTAAGTATTGATAGTTGATGAACCAGATATAGGGCCATAGCATACTGTTAGAAGATAAAAAATCAGTGTCAGTGGCTTAGCAAGTTGCACACTCGCCTCTGAGGCTGGAAGATCAGAAGGCTGTAGGTTCTATCCCCACTCCAGGCACTTGGGTTAAATACTGACACTGTAGTGCAGCATGAGGTGCCATCTTTTGGATGAGATATCAAACTGAGGTCCCATCTGCCTGTTCTGGTGGTAGTTCAGGTGGATATTAAAGATCCCATGGCACTTCTCAAAAAGAGTAGGGGAATTTTATTGAAAGAAAGGGCTACAAACAAAATATAAACATTCAACGTCACCAAGCAACACAAAGAAAAGTGTAGGAATTAGTATCAGTGGTCTGATATGTTTGCCCGACTTTCATAAGCCCAACACTCAATATCCTGAGTCCTATTTCCTGACTGAATCAAAATACCAATGCTTACGTTGCCGATTGCCGAAATCCCGAATCTAAAAATACCGACTTGCCATGTCTGTGCAGTGCTCTAGCAATGTCTCCCATCAATTGCTCCCTCAACTCAATTCAAGTTCACTCTGAGCATGATAATAATAATAAGCATCTCTGCCACATCAAATTCAGCAAATTAAGCAAACCCAGCAAATAACAGTTTTGATATTTGTATTTTTCTTTACCTTACCCAAGTCCTAAAGTCCGATGCGGAAGACCAATAAGGGCTCAGTAAACAGATTTGCAGAATTTCGTGTAAGCTGTTTAAGTTTGTGGCTTTTGTTTTTGATTATTTTGTCCACGACGTCAGCGTCTCGCTGAACTGCCATCAGCAGCCCAACTTTGGCTTGTCTACTACGCCCGTAGGTGAGGTAAACTGATTTGCAGAATTTGATTAAACATTCATTACTTTTTTAAGTTTGTGGTGTTTAGTGTGACTCTGACCATTCGTTACTTTCTAAGCAGTTGGTATTGCAACATTCACAAGACTGGGGCTCAGTAAGGGCTCAATAAACACATTTGCAGAATTTGATGTAAGCTGTTTAGGTTTGTGGCTTTACTTTTAACTTTTTTTGTCCATGTCATCAGCGTCTCGCTGAACTGCCATCAGCAGCCCAACTTTGGTGAGAAATAGATTTGCAGAATTTGATGATGCATTAATTACTTTTTGAAGTTTGTGGCTCTTAGTTGTTTTTAGTGCTACTTTGTTTTTAGTGCTATGTTCATTAATTTCTAAGCAGGGTAAGGGCACGGCTCAGTAAGGGCTTGGAAATTTGGTGTTTTATTTAGCAATAGGGATTCCAACATTTGGGCTCATGATGTGTAGGTTTTCCCAACTCTGTAATTACTGGCATAGTTAGAAGGCAATATGCTTTTGTCGGGACTTCAACATTTGGTCTATTGTACGGAGTTTTTTTTTTGAGCATGTCAGCTTTATGGAGGAGGGCAAATGGATGTCGAGACTTTCAGAGTCAGGCAAACGTACGGATCCCATATCAACAGAGATTTATAAGCATAATATTTACAATTATCCTGACATTGACTCATGGAGGTTTAGCCCATTGTTCATTGTGAATCTGCAACAGTTTAACCTTCTCTGGGCCATATTTTCTACAGTCAGCAATCCGCACATTCTGGAGAGAGATTTGAATATTCCTCAGAATTTCTATACAATGAACAAACTTTTGCTGAGTAACACAAACACAATGAGATTGCCATTTGTAATATCTAATTATAGATAAAACAATGTACAATGTTTCTGAATAATATTTACCCCCACCCTCCATTATAAACACCATATATTAATGTCAAGTATGCCAGTGAAGAAAAGAGAGGCTCTTCCCATTCTTTTGACAAATATATACAAAATGGTTGGACATATGCACGTTCCAAAAATACATGAGCCTGGGTTTCTAGTATTTGTACACAGGAGTCTCTTATACAATATTTATCTTGTAACTGTTTGTGTTTATTGTTGCTCCTAACACTTAGCTTACCACAGAGACACAGCCAAATTCAGGTAGCCTCCTAGATGTTAGCATGGTAATATTAGATTAGAGCTTATTCTGGGGACAATCAGGAAAAAGAGATATTTTCCTTATAGTTTTTCCTGAAGAATTTGTGAGTATAAACTTTTTCTGTCATTAGTTTGTATCTGGGTGCTGGTAATGCCACACTTAATACAATTTTTAATCTGCTCTAGACCATAGTTGGATAAGCTAGGGATCGTATGAAGCATTCCTGTCTTGCCCTGGGAACAAACTGTTAAACAGGGACTCACCCAGGTCAAGAGATGAGATTTCCATATCTTATTTCCTGGTTTTAAAGCAAGACCAATATTATATGATAGAAATATACTACTAAAGAAGGCAACAGGATTTATCGGTTCCGGGTGGTCAGGGTGCCAGCAATGTGGCACCGGCAAGCAGAGCACCAGCATGAGGTCACCAGGCACAACAGCGGCGAACCATAAGGCCACAGGGGACTGGGAGCACCATCCAACACAGAGCAGCCTGGCAGTGCAACACACTGCACACCTGCTGACCCACCCACTGAATGCAGATGGGTCCACTGGAGGTGCATCAACACTGTTGTGCACCACAGCGATCAGAGCGTCAATGGCAGCTGTCACACACATGGATCCACTGTGTATGGGAACAGAGCAGGACGATCATGTGTGCTACCATGTGGGAGGGCTGGTGCAGCACTGTGGACACCATGTAATGGACACACTGTTGCGAATGAGGCCGCCAAGGGATATGGGCATGCTGCCCAGGGATGTGGAGATAGCACACACTGTGATGGGTAGGGAGCAGGTGCCCATGGCCGGCAACAGTGATGTGAGCTGTGGACTGCCCCTCCAACTGGGTTTCCCTGGCATGCCCCCACCTATCTACACTCCCTTTGAGTGGCACTGCCATTCCCCCATCTGTTGTGCCGCTCTGGTGTCCATCGGCAGTGCTGGCCTGCTGGTGTATGCACCACTGTCCAAGTGTCCTTGTGGGTGCTGTCGCTTATCCACAGCATGCATGTGCATTGCTACAGACATGCATCAGGGCTGCACCAGTTCACCTGCTGGTTTCTTGTTGGTCACTGTGGTGTTGGCCTTTTCTGGTGCATGCCTGCTGTGTGCATGCCTCTATTGACTGGTGCTCTGAATGCCTGGGGTGCCTTTACCCACAGGGTGCATGGTGCACGGTGCACGGTGCACAAGTTCATTGGTGCTCTGATTGCAGGGGCGCTCTCGGTGATGTGGTGCTGTTGCTGATGCTGTCATTGCGGCACCCATATGCCGGCACCCTGACCACCTGGAATCCTGCCACACAGGGTCTGGAAGAAGACACTGAACAAGGAAATATAAATAGTCTGGGGGGGGGAGCATAGCTTACATATAAAAACACAGGCAGAAGTAGGGTCTTGATTAAAAGAACCCTCTTGTTTTTTAGATCTGCTGCCCCTTCCATGAGGATACTAATCTGTTTGCTCTTTGAAAACACAAGTCCCAGTTATGTTTGGACATATCTTCTCCTCCAAATTCTACACCTAAAATGGGAATTGTACCTCTAGTAACAGGTACCCCTGCAAAATTTGCAGCATCAGGAATAGGGGTGCTACACAATGCAACTCCCAAACTTTTTGTGTAATTAATTTTGGACCCAGATTGTTCAGCAAAATTATAACAAATCTCAGTCAGGGCAGTAGTATTTGTAGATGTGGCAAGGCAAAGAATCAGATCTTCAGCATATACTAGTATTTTAATAGGTGCAGAAGTTAAGCTTACTGCTAAACCATGTATTAAATCATGATGGGCTATACTCTTTAAAAAAAATGTCTATGCTGAAAACATGAGAAAGAGGGCTAGGGAGACAACCCTGTCTGACACCTCTTTTTTATCTAATTTCTTTCCCTGTCCAGCCATTAATGTTTGGAATAATTGCAGCATTCCTATACATAGTGTTTATCCAGTTGACAAAAATGTCAGGTATTTCAAAAGCCCTAATTATTTTGAATAGGTGTTCATGAGAGACTCTATCAAAGGCTTTTTCTTGGTCAATTCTCAGAACATAACCCTGCAGCTTGTTTTCTGAGGCTTTTTGAAAAATCTCTTTTAGCATAATCAGATTATCGTACTGATACCTGTTAGGTATTGCACAAGTCTGATAAGGGCTAATTAATGTCAGCAAATGCAGTAAGTCTACTTAATAATACTTTACTTAATATCTTCAGATCAGTATTAAGCATTCTCCATGGTCTCCAATTTTTTAGTTCCTCTCGAGCGCTTTTCTTAAAAAGTAAAATTAGTAACGCCTGATCCATAGATTTAGATAAGCCCTCATCCTGTAACATATTATTAAAAACTAACTCTAGGGCATGTGCAAGTTCTTCAGAGAATGTTTTATACAATTCAGCTCCTATACCATCTGTACCAGGGGCTGAGTTATTTTAAGTGTGGCAATTGCTGCCTTAATTTCCACAGCAGTGATAGGAGAGGATAAAAAGCCCTCATCATCTGCTTGTATTTGTAGAAGGTCCTATGTGTCCAAATTAAGGTTACTTATCAAAACTCACCAAACAGGGAATATAAATATGTATCTACATGATTCAGTATGCCTTCTGGGAAGTGATAACATGGCCTGAATCAGAAACTAGTTTAGTAATAACCCTATGTTCTATTCTGTTATTACACTCTTTAAATGGGTCCATGGAAACCTTTTCCATATTAATACCAAATCTGAGCTCCTGCTCAAGAGATTTTGCCCTATCATATTGCATATTGAACATTTGCTTTTTATTAACATGATTTGGGGCCCATAATTCATTTTATTAATTTCAGAAAGGGAAATCAGTTTCTGTAGCTGATCTCTTAGTTGCAAATATTTGCGGTAGACCCTATTTGCAGCCATCTTAGCTTTTGTCTGAAAAAGTTCTTGCCATGATAATTTTGTTTTCTCCCACCAATATGCAGCACTATCATACATCCCTGCAACTGACAATCTTGCTTGCCAGTCCCTTTTCCATGCTAGTCTAACTTTTTCAGCTTCAAGGAGGGAACTATTGAGCTGCCACATATTCTTTTTAAATCTGGGGGACTGGTCCCAGTGCATGCTGACAGTGATGGAACTATGGTCTGAACATTCTCGAGCTTGCAGTTTAGTGTTTGTGAGTTTTAAAACAGTAGATCCAAATATAAAATCAATTCTGGTGGACAGGGAAACTCTGAAGTACAGTATGTGCTGCTACCTATGGGAAATGAAGACCTACAAGCATCCCTTAAGTTTGCAGTTGAGGTTATGCTTTGAAGGGCTAAGATGTCACAAAAGAGTTTGTCCATCCTAAGTCCTCTATCTGTCTTCTCTATTCCGCAGTTAAAGTCCCCAGCCCAAATAACCAATCTGGATGTATGTAAATGAGGTTGAATCTGTTTAAACAAGGAGCCTCTACGGAGGCATAGATAGTGAGTAACCTGAATCGTTCAGAATAGAAAGTAAAGTCCAAAAGCAGGGCCCTTCCTGGTAAGATATCTACTAATCTGGAAACGTTGAGTTCTGCATTATTTAAATAGTATGCCCACCCCATCACAAAGTTCCTCTCCAATAGACTAAAAAGAGGGCCCTTTAGTCCAGTATTTAGAGGCTTGTTGTAACTCAAATTGTGTTTTAAGTCTGATATCCTGGATACAATATATGTCACTTTTAAATTCCTGTAACATACCAAGAACAGTTATAATTTTTTTGTGACTTTTAATATTAACATTTATGGTAGTTACAGTGAGGGAACCCATTAAAAGGAAAAAAAAAAAAGTAGAAATTCAGACTGAATCAAGGGATCTTAAGGAACCTTCTTCACTTAGTGTGATGAGAAGTGTGATCATTCCCCCCCCCCATCTCTATGTCTGAAGTAACCTCTGTGGCTGTGGAAGCTATATAGGAGGAATCCTGATTCCTCATGCCCTGAATCCTCACACTGTTTGTCAGAGGAAAAGTGCAGCATATTTGTTACTTGTATTCCAGGAATCTACAGATTTTTCCTCTCCTCTCCTCTTGAGCTACCTCTTCTCTTGGCTTGGTGACCAGAGCTTTCCCAAGTCTGTTTATTTTCTCAGTGGTTGCCTTTTTAAAGGGTTGGTCCTGACTGGGGGGGAATTTCCCTGTCTACGGGATTGTCAGGGGAAATGGCCTCTGGGGCAGCATTAGCAGTAGACTCAGGAACAATTTCATTAACAGCAGGCTCGTCAATCAGAGTAATGGAGTTTTGTTCCACTGTTTCTTGCCTAGAGGGCCTAGTATTCTCCTGGGAAGGGGGAACAGGGGCTGGGGTAGGTGCAGCTGCTGGCTTTAGGTTAGCAACTCTTTGTGCCTGCATTTGTTGGGATTTATTAATTAATCCTTCATGAGAAGGGCAGTCATTCCTATTGTGGGAGGCCCAGGGACATTTACCATAACAATGACCATTGTTCTCACAGAAGTTACATTTAAATAGGTTCACACAGTTGGCAGAGACATGTCCATAATCTAGGCAATGGCTACACCTAGGGGTGTCGCAGGCAGAGCACAACTGAGTACGGGACCCACACTTAAAACTAGACTTGGGTTGTCCAATATAAATAACACACCTCTGTCCTTCCCAAGATAAAAAGTGCTAGGTAAATGCACAGAACCATTGTTTGTAGCGACCAGTTTCACCTTAATTTTCCATCCCAAATTCCAGATTTCTTCACTATCCTGATTGGGGTTAGGGGCTGTCTAGCACTTCACATCTCTGGCAAAGCCAAAAAAGGATGTCCTCAACATTGATACCCTTGTTACAAAACATAATAGTGATGTTTTTAATAGCAGGTTTCGTAAGAGGGCTAGCCATGTAAGGGACCCAGATTGGGCTATTCTTCAAAGTATGGTACTGGGACCAAAATCTATCTAAGCCTGACACAGTTTTAAAACTTACATCAAAGTTCCAATTCTCTAGATGATTAAGTGCAAAAATCTCTGATGAAAAAAACTTCATTGAGGCTTTTAAAAGTTATTTTGCTATATATAGTTTATCTGGAGGATTTTCTAGCCCACCTTTAAATACTAAAATAACTGAATTTTTACATGGGGCTGGTTCTCCCTTGTTTTGAAACAAATCTGCTAAATGAAACATTGGGTTTAGCCAAGTCCTTCTAAAAGTATCCTGTAAAATAGGGTCTGAGGGACCCATTCTGTTTTCATTAGAGTCTGAGGCCTCCAGGCCAGATCCAGAAGTGGAGGTCTTTTGTGAAGTAGTATCCAGCTGTAAACTTTCATCAGGGCCCATAGGAGTCTCAAGTATGGGCACAGTTTTATCTAGTATTAAGTCATTATTTATTTCATTAGCTGAAATAGGTACAGAACTTGGTGAGATAGCTACCTGTTCATGTTCTGCAGTTGCTTGCTCCTGATAACGTTGGACATCCAGGTCTTCTGGGTCAGGAAGCCACTGGCTTGAATCCAGCCTACATTCTCTAAAATGTGAGAGGGTGACCAGGCTCCTTCTGCTGTATCCAGGTTAGTGTTGGGGGCTTAAATAGTGAGGGAGTTGTGCTCAGTATTTTTGGGGGATGAGGCGTTCTGAGACACTTCATGAACTGTAGCTGCAGGAGGAGCAGGAGAAATACTGATTTGAGTCTGGACTCCCTTAGTAACTGACAAAGTTTTTGCTTTAGCAGCAGCCCCAGAGGGGAGTTGAACACCAAGTCTTCACCCTTTGCCAGTTACAGGGCCAGGCAGTAGTTTTTTCAAAAGTTTGTTCTGCTTTTGGCACTCAACCGAAGGTTGATAGGAACTGCCAGCCAAAACAGATCTTTGACAGGTTTGTGAGTGTTGCTGATTTTCAGCCACCTTTGATGTGGCCACATCACTGCACAGCTGTTTGGAAGGGAGTGAGTCAGCAGACTGAGCTGTCTGAGGCGCGGCATGCAGAGCTGACAGTTCAGCCTGCAGGGCTTCTTTCTGAGCTTTACACTACAATTCTTCCTCTGTTAGTTGCAGCAATAAACGTTCCTTGTCCAAAATGACAGCATTAACAGTTACTTTAGTGGTTTGTACCTGGACCTTTGTTGCATTCTCTGTATCCTTTTGAAACCATTCCATATCTGTTTCAAAGAGTTCTTCTGGAATGTTAGTTTCTCTAGCTTCAGCCTCTAGTATAGAAGAGGCAGAGAGTATACTTCTGGTATCCAGAAGCTCACAATCCTGACATCCAGTGCCCCGGCCAGCATTGCCCAATGCATGAGGAATCCCGACGGTAATTAACCCAAAGCTATTCCTCCTGATGGGGTAAGGTAGTGGATGTCATGGAATGCTACCTTACCCCTTCTGCTGTAGGTGAAAGGATATCTGGATGGGGCTGTTGGCCAATCTGCTCCGGCAGTGTGGAGGGGTGAACCACTGGTAGCTCAGCTAGTGTGCTGTTTGGGACCCAGGTTCTGGTCTGGTTTGCTTCCTTTTATGGACTTCACCCCCTGTAAATAATATATTTTTTCTTCGGGGTCCGCTCCCCCTCAGAGTTAGATATTTTAGTTATGGGGGTGTGGGGGAATTGTGGGGTGAACCCCCGAATTGCTTTTTGTGTTTTTCAATCAGATGCCCGACATTGTATTATTGGACATCTGATTGATTTGGGAACATGTATTTCGGGCCAGTAAACTCGGTATCCTGAGACTCCGGATATCAAGTTTAGGGATAACATAATATATTCGGGCAGAGGAGGAAGCTAACTCCCCTGCCTTTGCAGCACATGTCCTTCCTCCTGGAACCACAGAAGCGACCATCTTGGATGATGGCCAAGAATTCCCCCTACTGATGGAGTAGGACATTTTTATTGAAAAAACATACAAAAAAACACAACCAAACAGTATCACAGCACACAAAATCATAACAAAAAAAATGAAAACAAAAGCATGTATTACATCATACATTGTAGCAAAAAGTAATCAAAACAACTTGCCTCCACCTTAAATCATAAAAACAGAAAGATAAAAATGACTGAGTAGTGAATATCATACTTTCAAGCAAACCATTTTGCATATTATCCCCAAACAAAAAAATACAGAACCCCCCACAACAAAAGAGTAGGGGAATTTTGTTTAATCAAAGTAAAATAGAACAAAATAACATCAGTGTTAACCAAGTAAGGACCTTAAGCAGATCATGAGCATACAAAAAAAATATATATATGTATGAGAAAAGCATATTGTTAGTACCATAAGATAGTTATTGAAAAATAAATCCAACAATGCAATCCTCAAAAAGGCTCTATAAACTATACCCCCTTCTTAGGTTATTGGCGCATCAATGTCGGTCACCCATGGCAGACCTTTCCATAGTTCCAGCAGTATAACCCTAGAAACCTTTTTCTGTTCAGTTTTATATAAATTAACAAGGTCTGATTCGATTTTACTATACAGTTCAAGCTGACTGCTTTCTTTCTGTTGTAGCGCAAACCCACATCTGGTGGTCCAGATATTCCATTTTAGGATGACCATTATTAATTGTAATGTACCCTTATTCCATTTTTCAACCTTCCTTATTAAACATACAATACATTAAATGTTCATATTTCAGAGTTTTAAATGCTGGTTCATTCCACTTTTGTGCTAGAAAATCCCCAAATCCTACGATAAAGGAACATGTAAATAATAAATGCTGCATAGTCTCCTCCTCTTGTATACACACAGGCCTACTGCAATATCTCTCCTCCAGTCTTTCATGCTTATGATTGGCTTTAATATTTACCTTTCATGGCAAGCTATCCAATGAAAGTCCCACACCTTTTCAGGTATTCTAGAGTTATTTAAAAATTGTGTCAAGGTTTCCATATGTTCCTCAGAACACTTAGAAAATATTATCTCCTCAAAGCAAACACTTGATAATAAAGAAAAATAAAGCCTTTTCCTTGACAGTGTAGTAACCTGATGCACAGTTATCTGCCATTGTTTTATCCGTAAAAAGCTACATCGGAGAGACTCTGGTAACATGGCTGATCTTTTCCGTACTTTCAGGGTTTGTGAGTGCCACATGGCCATCAAATTAGAAACCTTATTAAGCAGCAAAGGCTCCCATCCTACAGTCTGCTGTATTAAAAGAGGTTTGATGTTAGCACACAAAAAAAAACTATTAAAAAATAAAATAGGGTTAATCATATTCAGTCCCCCCTGTTTTAGCAGTAGGTATAAAATGTTCCTCTTTACTGGATTTAACCTACTCCCCCAACATGCCTGAAATAATATGCTAAGTAGCTCCATCTCTCTATGCTTTGGAGGTGGGAATATATAGCTAGTAAATAAAAAAACTGGAACTAAAAAAGTTTTTATTAAATACATTCTTTTCTTTTTACTTATTTTACTCTGATTCCATAATGCTACCTTCTGCTTTCCTATGTCTAGCTTTTTAGCCCAATTTAGATCATCCAAATCCCCTTTCCCAAACCATATACCTCAGATATTCAGTGGCTCATGCGGTATAGTAATTCCCTCAATACTTCCTTCATGCTGTATAGCACCATTTAAATTTTGCCCAATATATTTATCAATATTTAAAGATGCCCCAGACAATTGTCAAAAATGTCTACATAATTCTAGAGCAATACTCAACGAATGCTGATTTTGAACCAGGAGAGTCATGTCATCAGTGTAAGCCATAACTGTGTATGGTAGATTCTCTTTCTCATTCTGAAGTGGTAAAATTAGGTGACTTTCATTAATTTTCCTTAATAGAGGATCTATAAAAAAACTATATAATATCAGACTTACAGGACAGCCTTGCCTAATACCTCTTTTAAGATGTACCAGAGGACCTTTCCAACCTTGCACTATTAGGATCACTGTGGCTGTTTTGTATACACTCTGCAGCTATTCTATAAATACCCTGGGAATCTGACAGAGCTTCTTAACTTCCCACAAAAATGAGTGATTCACCCTGTCAAAAGCCTTCTGTTGTTCTAGAGAGACAAGATAACCATCCATGCTTCCTTTTTGTCTTAACTCTACTATTTTTCTCAGGAGTAATAGATGATCTTGGATTTTCCTACCTGGAAGTGCATAAGATTGTGCTTTTGAAATAACATGTTGTGCTACCAAACCAGCCTGTTTGCCAAGATTTTTATGAGCAATTTAAAATCAGAGTTTAACACGCAGATTGGTCTCCAATTCTTCAATAACTTCCTGTCCCCTTTTTTGTATATAAATGTTAGCATACCTAAGTTCATTTGCAGAGGGATTTTCTTGTTAGTAAGTATATAATTAAAAACAGACATTATCTCTAATGCTAGTTCTGTGCCTATCAACTTGAGTAACTCATTAGGGAGTCCATCATGTCCTGCTGCTTTCCCTCTTGCTAATGTAGAACATGCTTCTTGTACTTCTATAAGTTTTATAGGCCTAATCATTTATAGCAGAATTTCTGGGTCAACAGCTGGAATGGCTAAGTATGAGAAATAAGTTACAAGATGCCCTTTATCCATATCCAGTGGACCATACATTTGGGCTGTATATGTACTAACTATATTTATCAAGTCTTCTTTAGATGTATAACTGATCCTGTCCTTCCCTACTAGGGAAGACATTTCTTTTGCATGCAGTTTAGCATTATAACATGCAAAAGGACACATTTCATCAAACTTTCCTTTCACACCACATTGTTGCTGATGATGCAGTATCCTGGCTTTGTGGCCATGGAATTCCTGCATCCGTTGTTCTACTTTATTCATTTGTATTACCAAACTCTGCCCTGTGTCATGCATCACCAAAAGTAATTGTTGTAGAATTTTCTGCTGTTGTAAATAAGTGAAATATTGCATTTTTTTGTTTATCATTACTAATATTTTTACACATCACCTATAAATCTCTTTTTGTATCCTCTCACCAGAGGCTAGGATTGTCAAAGAGAAAAATAAAACTGATTTTCTTGCTAATATAAAATTCAGAAGTGTTTGTAAAGTGTAGCCATCAGACAGTATGGAGGTGTTCATTTTCCAGAAGTCTGGACCTCTCTGCACTTCCTCCTGCGTACCTATTTTAATCCCCACTATTTTATGGTCTGAACATTCCACTGGATGCATAGTTGCTGAGATTACTGTCAGCTACTGAGATATCAATATATAATCAATCCTGGAGACTAGCGGCCCTTTTCAAAATGTAGGGGTGACTAAATTAGTGTGTGTAAAAAAAGAATCCTTTAATTTTGCTTTATGTACTATTTGGGCTAAGAGACTGGACTCACAATAGGTTTTAAGAGTTGTAGCTTTTAGAGGGCAGTTTAAATCTCCAGAGAACACTATATGGTGAGCAGAAAATAAAAAAGGTTGAATTAAATTCAAAATTTCACAGCGCTCAGCTTTTGTTTGTGGTGCGTATAGATTAATTAACCTAAATAAAGTAGCCTGTATTAATATATCCATGATCAGAACTCTACCTGGGACTAGATCATAGAGCTTTAAAATCTGGGTTTCAGGTAACTTAAACAATATTCCCAGGCCTGAACAGGTGTATTGTCCTATAGACCAATAAGAAGGCCCTGCATACCATCTCTTAGAGGCTGTTATTGTTTCCTTCATCAAATGGAACCTAACATCCTGTAGAAAATAAATGCTGAAAGATAAGTGAGTTAGAAAAGAAAACACCATCTTTCTTTTACTACCCCTCTTTATGTTATTCACATTTATAATGTAACAGGAAAAAGGAATAGTCATTGATGCCTATGTTTATTTATATTTCCTCCTCCTAGCAGACTGTTTTTTCACTTTTGCCTTCCTTTTCTGAGGCTCTTTTATTTTTTCCTGTTTTTTTCTGTGTCTGTGGTGGCTTCAAGCACAGAAGATGCCACTGAGGAATCATCAGAATCATCCTCTGTATCTTCAGTTTGTAACACATCAAATTTGTTTAATAAAGGCACTGTGTGTGACTGTTTTTGTAACATAGAAACCCTTGTGCTATGCCTAATGGTGATGACTTTAATTCCTGAGTCAGGAATAATCAGTGGAGGAAGTGGAGGAGGGGGCATCAGGCCTCCACTGAGGTTGGTTCCAGAGGTCGAAGGATATTCTCTGGTAGCAACTTGCATAGTATCTGAAATGTGTACAGTGTCCTGATTCTGTTGTTCTAGAGAAGTTCCTTCTGGCAATCTGGTGCTACTAGAATTCAACAAGGAATCAGGGGGGTTGAGAAAGAGGGAGCCATGTGGGGGTCTGCAGTCAGAGCCCTAGTGTGAGCTTTCTGTCTATCTAAGCTCACTTTTTTCCTTTGCATAAGAGTGATCAATAAACACTGCTCATTCCCAGCAGCTTGGTCGGGTATGTTATAGGCTGCCCATTGACAATTTTAGAAGGTATGGCCAGTCTCATCGGAGAGATTACACTTACATTCATTGGTACACTGAGAACTCATATGGCCTAACTCCCCACAAACATTACACCTTATTTGATCACATATGCTGCTTAAGTTAGCTACTGAGCCACATTTGTAGCACATTTTAGGCTGCCCATCATAAAAAAGAATACCTTGATCCCTTCCTAAAAAGAAAGAGTTAGGTAAATGGATAATACCAGTTGCAGTGGTTTTTAAATGAACCTTAACCTTCCCTCCCCCAGTCCATATGTTCTCAGAGTCAAGCATAGCCACTGGTTCTTCCAGTATAGTACACCTCTGTTTCAGCCAATATGTCATATCATTAACACTAGCCCCCTCATTTTGAAACAAAACAGTAATGGTTGTCTGTGCTGGTTTTGTTAGAGGTATTGCCATGAAAGAGGCCAACAGAGCAGTTTTCTTCAGAGTACTGTATTTAATCCAAAACCTTTCCAAGCCATTAAGGGATTTAAAGCTCACATCAAATGTGGTCTCTCCAGAGACATGAATGAGCGCGTGTATTTCATTAGAAAAGTACTTCATTGAATCCTTTAAGAGAGTCTTAGCCACAAACATTCGTTCGGGAGGCTCTGGCATACCACCAGGATAGGATAATCGAACCACATTGTGCCTTTTAGCAGGTTGTATGGGAAACTTAAACAATGAAGAAAATGACCTGGGAACATCTTCACTTATATTTAAAGGCAAATTTGGTGATGTATTAGATTTAGTGGGGCGTCCCCCAGATTGTACCTCCCGATCAGCAGGCATAGCAATGATGTGGTATTTGTAGGATTGGGTTCTGTGTCAGCGCTAATTCTGAAGGAACCTCCAAGTCCTGTGTATTTAAATGAACAGAGCTCTGATTATTTATAACAGTCATTTCTGGCATTTGTATTGGGGAAGATCCGGAGACCCACTGACCTGTTTGCAGATCCTGCTCCCACCCTGCATTTTTTTAATTTACTATACTTTATTAAGTTCCAGTGAGTCAGGTGATACAAAGTAACAGTGAGATTTGAATCATACAAACTACAAATTACAGATTACCTTATTGCATCAGCTGACACCAAAAAAGACATCACAGAGTTTACATATTTTACTATTGCCATCATCTACCCCCCCCCCACCCTCAACCAAACCCTTGCCAAGTCTTATTTCTTGTAAAGGGGAGACCAGAACTATCAGACCCAAAGGAGTCTGTAGGAAAGATTAGGGTTTCCATATGGACAATAATGCTTAAAGAGGACCCCATATGCCCAGAAAGGATATAGTCCTGTTCCGCATAGATGCAATATGCTTCTCTAACTGTAGAGCCACCAGTATTTCTCTGTGCCATTCTAACATTGGGGATAACACTTCTGCTTTTCAGTATCTCATGATTATCTACTTAGCCACTGAGGCAATAAGAGACAGATGGACCTTCTTAATTCTTGGGGTACCATGGGGAAAAGATTGAGTAAACATGTTTCTGGGGTAAATAGGGTATTCAACCCTAATAGTGGATCCAGTGTTCTTTGGATAGAGCACCAGAAGACCTGTACCTTCAAACAGGTCCATAACATATGGTACAGGGTATCCGAGGCTTCTCCACACCTAGGACAGCTCGGCGTGGGGATCCTGTTAAATTTGCAAAGTTTGACTGGGGTACAATATAAATTATGCATGATGTTAAACTGCACCAGCCAGAGCCTGTCTTGCTAAATAAACCTATAGTTATTTTGCCAGAGTTTCCTCCAAGTCTCCGTAGTTTCAGGCAGTGCCAGCGCATGAGTCCAATAATAACAAACACCTAAGGGCAACGAAGGGTCAGACCCTTGCAAGTATTTATATACCATGGATACTGAATGTGGCTGATCCATGATCTGTAAAATTGCGGATAATTCAGGATTGAAGGGAGTATGAATAGAAGTTTCTCTCATAAAACAGGAGACAGCCTCCCTTGTCTGGATCAACTTAAATTTGCAATCATCTGGTAAATTGTAACGTGCCTGGAAATGTGGGACGGAAACCAACTTTCCGTCTTCTAAGAAATCAGAAAGCTTACAAGTAAACAATTTGTCCCAGAAGGAGGGCAATATAGGTTTATTTGCAATTTTAGAGTTAGAATTACTAAGAATTGGCTGAGTTAAAGACTGTCACCAAGTCCACGAGAAGTGGTTTTGAATCTGGTGTAGTGCTGTGAGAGACCACCCAATCGGGGTTCTCCTTAATGGTTTGGGAATGTGTGGGGGGGATACATACAAGACAGCCGGCAGTAAACGTGAATATTTTGAAGCTAGAAGCTTCTCTATTTCCAACCATAGTGGAAGATAACACAACAATCTGGTGGTATGAACATCCTTGACCCAGAAAGCAAGCTTACTTAGATGATGAGTTCCATAATATGAAAAGAAGGAAGGGGCTGCCAGGCCTCCCTGGGACTTAGGAGCTGTCAATTTAGTATAGGCCCACCTAACCCCTTTCCCCTTCCAAAGAAAAGCATTAAGCATTGCCTGAAGCTTAGAGAACCAGATCCAGGGAAGGAAACATCCCAACATACACATAGGGTACATAATTTTGGGGGGGCACATTCATTTTAACAGTATTAATCCTTCCCCAAAAGGAAAGAGGAAGGATACCCCATCTATCCATGTCTATTTCCAAAGTCCTTAATAAGTTTGTTAAATTCTCCCTAACCATGGTTGCCAAGTCCCTAGACACCTTAATACCTAAATACGTAATGGATTTGCCCTCCCAAGATAAATTATATGCCATCAGGTCAGCCTTGGTAATTTTATTATTTAATGGAAAAAATTGGGTTTTAGAAAAGTTCAGTTTGTAATATGATAGTTTAGAGAAGGTGTCAATTTCCTTCAAGAGGGCTGGTATAGAAGTTTTGGGATTCCTAATGTGTAATAATAAATCAGCCTCATATGCCGAAATGGTATATCTATTGTCCCCTATTCTGATACCTTTAATTTTGTGGGAAATCAGTAACCTATGGATTAGAGGTTCCAAATAAAAATTAAACAGAAGGGGGTATAGTGGCATCCCTGTCTGGTGCCCCGTTGGAGGGGGAAAGAACTGGAGAGCATCCTGTTGCACCATACTCTTGCTGTGGGGGCAGAGTATAATAAACAAATCCATTTAATAAAGCTATCAGGTAATCTGAAACTTACCAGAGTCAAGAAAAGAAAATCCCAGGAGACCCGGTCATATGCCTTCTCAGCATCCAGGGAAATAAGCACGCCCGGGTCATCTGAGTCCCTGGATGCCAAGATAAGGTGTAACAATTTCCACATGTGGTCTCATGAGGATTTTCCAACCATAAATCCCACCTGCTCATTACTAAAAAGGCTACCGAATTTAGGGGCAAGCCTTTTAGCTAAAATCTTTGCTAGGATTTTAATGTCTGAATTAAGCAATGAGATGGGCTGGTAATTCTCAGGGTATAGAGGGTATTTCCCAGGTTTTGGGATAAGGGTAATAAGTTCTTTTTGGAAGGTGGGTGACCCTAGTGACAGGATGTCACTACATGTACACGTGCATGGGGGGGGGAGCAAGCACAGAGAGCGTGGCCTGGGAGTGGACAGACGGGATGTTGGGGTGGCATTGCAGTTGGTTGCTGAGCTGCGCCGTGGCATCGGGGGTTGGTCTCCGCTTGCGGTGCTGGAGTTCCTGGTTCGGGTTGGGGTCTGGTCGCTACTATGCTTTTCTTGCGCCCGGCCCAAAACTTATCATTTTTTTGCTTTTGCCTCCCCCTCAACATGTACTCCCCTGGAGTTGAGAATCTTTAAGTAGGGAGTGTAGGTAGTGGAGCCCTCACGTGAGGTGGGAGTGGAGGCAACTCCCCTGGCTAAGTGTTTTCAGTCGGCACCATTCTTCGCACCCGAGGATGTTAGGGTGGTAAAATTGTTTTCACTCCTGACATCATGAGGTACATAATGCTAGTCGCCGCTTGGCACTCACCATTATCACATAGATCCCAGCAGGACTTGTATAAATTGTTAGATAAGCCATCAGGCCCGGGCGATTTGTCCAAAGATAGTTGCTTTATAGCTAACTGTATCTCTCTAATATTAATGCGGGCTCCTAGGGGGCCAGACTCCATAGGGGATACTTGAGGGAGCTCCACTGAACTGAGATACTGAGTAATCTCTACCTCTGATGGTTGTGTATGGGAATCTATTGAATACGGCTTCTGGTAAAAGGCTCCAAATGCTTCTGCTATATCTTTGGAGTCAGTAATTACAGGTCTATCCTTTACAGAACGGAGACCCGGTACAAACCGTGAGACTTCTGCTTGTCTAAGCCTAATTGCAAGTAATTTGCCTGATTTTTCTCCTGCTTCAAGATAGTTGAGCCTAGCACAACAAAGGGAAAGCTCTGCCTTCTGGGTCATCAGGTCTGCATATTGGACTTGGAGTTTGTGTAATTTGGCCCACTCATCTCCAGCAGAGGTCTGGGTTAAGGTCCTGTCAAGGGCAGAAATGGAGCCGAGTAAGGACTCCACCTGTGCTTTATGTTGATGTGATCTAATAGCTGCCAGACGAATACATTCACCCCTTAGGGAGCATTTCAGTGCTGCCCAGACAAGACCGATATTATCTACAGACCCTTTATTAACCACTAGAAATGAAGAGATAAACTTTTTAATATGCTCTAGGGTTGCTGGCTTTTGGAGCATCTGGGAGTTTAGCCACCATAAAGAATGCTGTTTGAGACCAGGCCCCAACAAGTATGTTAAACTTATAGGGGAAAGGTCAGACATGACCCTTGCATTGATGTTTGAATCAATCACTCCTGGGAGGGCAGATGAACTGGTTAGAAAGTAATCTATTCTGGAGTACGAACGATGGGGGTGGGAGAAAAAAGTGTATTGCCATTCCTCTGGGTTCAAGATTCTCCAGATATGTAAAAGACCTGCCCCTGCATGAGATCTTTCAGTGCTCTTTGCGCCGGGGAGAGGCCACATTTTCTACCATCTGATCTATCAAGATGGACTTGAGGGACAACATTCCAATCACCACCCAGAATTATCAGTTTAGCGGGGTCAGAGGATACTAAGCCCACCAAGTGTGTAAAAAAATGAGGGGAATCTATAGTTGGGCCATAGATTGCACCTAGCAACACTGGGAAGGATTCCAGAGATCCATGTAATAAAATGTAGCGGCCATTTGGATCCCAAACTTCTTTTTCCAACCTAAATGGGACGGCCCTTGCTACCAAAATTGCCACCCCACCACGTTTAGTGGAACTCCCAGCCCGAAAGCTTGCCCCACCCAGGTTCTTCATAATAGGGAGACAGCCTCTCTCCAGAGGTGTGTTTCTTGTATGAAGGCTATACCTGCTCTAAGATGAGACAAATGCTTCAATATCATTTGCCTCTTACACCTATCCTGGGCCCCTTTAACATTCTAGCTTATGAAATTGTATGGTTCTCCCATACTGTTGTGATATAAGATGGTAAAAGGGTGAGCATCTGACTAGGTCAGAAACAATCCCCACTAATCCCTTCTGAGGACACTTAGAGCAAGAATGATAACACTTGGCAATTCCCCCCTCCCACCTTGTAAAGCAGAACAGTAGAACAGTAGAAAAGATTGAATTTTAACCCTTTGAAAATCCTCTCCCCTCTCCCCCAACCAAAAAAGATAACCTTTTAAACATACCCTCTATTAAATCTAACCAACTACCCCCAGTTCTAAACAACCGCACTACTACTATACACCGCCAGGTGATGTTTCAATGCAGAACAAAAGAAGTCAATCCACTACCCTCAGTCCTCCCCCTCCCCCCCATAAACTTAATAAGTGCAACTATAAGTGAATAATAAAGAACATGGACAGGTGAAAACAAGGATTACTAGGGGGTTCCCCCTTCACTGTATCGAATTTAAGCCAAAAATAAATCAAGAACGTTATCTCCCTTGAGATAACTGAAATCGTTGAGGACCAAACTGAAGATACTAGAATAAAGTAACTTCAGAGCTATGAGAGTGATATATATGGAAGACTGTTCATGTAGACTGGTATTAAGGGCATCGACTTAAAAACAAAGCTCATAGGCTCAGATCATTAGGAAGCAATAGTCAAAAAATAACTTTGAAACCAGCATACTGGCTTCATGACTGAGCCCTGAATATTATGCTAAATAGAAAGAAAAATAGAAGCCAGATAGAGCTCCTTTAAGATATAATTGTGTTTTCAGCAAGGGTGAACTTCTGTCCAAAAAATAGAATAAACCATCTGGTTGCCCTGCTTGATAATTAAGTCATAATTGAGGACAATCCACCATTCGGCTAAATCGTTACACACTTATTTCTTGGAAAACACCTGGAGATATAGGTTCAAACAAAGCAAATTAATTATGCCATTTCGCATGCAACGGAAAAACATTTTTCTGCATGGCTCTCCAGAGAATCGAATTTCCAAAAACCGCCACTGTGTGTCACTGTATACCTATATTTCAGCTGCATGGTCAGTCTTGAACAAATGAGGCACATCATCATTTCACAAAAGACAAAGATCACAGAAAGTCCCATCTAACAGAGCATCTTCAGCACAAGGTTAGAACAATTGCCAAATTCAAGTCACTTGAATAAATCTGGGAGCAAGGACTTCAACTCCTGAGCTGCAAATTCCGGGGTCTCAAAAGAGAGCCACGATCACCTAACTTGACTTGCAAAATCACTGGGTATTTCACTCGCAATGGTTTTCCAGCTGCAATCAGTTTGGTGACTGTAGGATGGAGCTCTTGTCATTTGATTCACACGGAGTGAGGTAAATTCTGAGCTACACAAATCTTCCTGCCCTCCCACTGAACCTCCTGTAAATCTCGAATTTTGGCTAAGATGTGCTGTTTATCCAAAAAATTAAGTAGCTTAAAGATGATAGATCTTGGTGGGGAGCCCGGTGGTGGAGGGGGTCGCAGAGTGCAATGAGCTCTCTCGATTACATATGTCGCTCCATTCGGCAATGGCCCGGCTATCTTTTCACAAAGTTTTTGTATAAATTGGATAGGTGAGCCACTCTCCTCTTTTTCTGGTATGCCTATTATTAGGAGGTTATTGCGCCAACTGCACCCCTCAAAATCTTCTAGCTTTTCTTCCAGCCTCTTAATGCACTTGTTGGTACTGACCATCTCCTGCTCGGGTTTCCCTTGTTTTCTTTCAGCTGAGGTGACTCTAGCTTCTATATCCCCCACCCATATTTGCAGGGACGCCACCAAAGCTTTAATCAGCTGCAGGTCTGCCATTATAGTCGACATTGCATCTTGCATAGGTTGCATTAGTTCAACAAATCTTTCCTCTGACAGGGGCATTTGGGCAGCCGGTGGTTTAATTGAAGTAGAGGCCTGTTGTTTGGCCCACTTAGTTGCCTTATCTTTTTCTGGAGTAGGAGGAGGCGAGTGCCGAGGCGGCACCTTCTTCATGTAAATCTCCATTTGTGATGCTCTGATCGATGCTATTAGCGCCTACAACTTCTAGCTTTCTCCTTCACAGGGAAATCAGTCACCCAGAGAGATGATTTAACAGGAATATTTGCCGAGAGGGAGCGGAGCAGTGGAGGCTAGCTGCTGCTTCTTAGTCTGCCATCACATCACCCTCCCAACCTGCATTTTGTACGGCAGCATCCACTGGCCAGGCTTTCTCTGATTTGCTTTCCATTTCTGCAGCGCGTCTTAGGCCGGGTGTTCATCCACCTGAAATAGCCATTCCCAACACTATAGCTGTTAACTCTGGCCTCTGTGCTTCTTGGTGTTCCTCTCGCTCTACAGCTACCGCCCAGCTTTCTGACTATCCCTTTAATGCTCCTACATCATTTGCCTTCAGCTGTTTACTCATGACAATGTTCTTTTCCTTGTCAGCATTAATGTCTCGGAGCTTCTTCTGAAACTGCATACATTTAAACAGATAGCCTTTTTCCTCATTTTCCAACTGTTTAATTATATCTGCAGTTTCTGGATTAAGTGCTTCAGACTCACCTGGAGTGTCCATTGGATCTGCATTTCCATCATTATGATCCAAGAAGCTGACTGCAGGTAACTCAGTTAAGGGAGCCATTTTTAAGGGGTCAGAATCAGGGTAGATTTTATCTTCAGTAGAAATCTTTGTAGTAACAACAGAAACAGGATCAATCTGAGCAAGTTCAACTTTAGCCAGTTCATTATTTTGTATCTCACACTCCATCTCCTCCTCCTCTTCTCCAGCAGCCTGCTGGGCAGCCATCTGGGAAGACTTGCTCACCGGAAGCAAGGCCCCCTGGAGGCAGAGTAGGGAAATTTCCCCAGTGTCCTGGACGACCAGGGAAACTGTTCATTTAATTTTTCAGAGTCGGGATTCGTGCTGGGGGTGGGGGGACCACTGGACTACCAGGGAAACTGTTCATTTAATTTTTCATGGACTGGGATTCATGCTGGGGGTGGGGGACCACTGGACTACCAGAAACTCCTCATTTAATTTTCACAGACTCAGGATTCATGCTGGGGTGGGGCCACTGGACTACCAGGAAACTGTTCATTTAATTTTCACGAGTCGGGATCCATGCTGGAGGGTGGGGGGACCACTAGACTACCAGGGAAACATATTATTTATTATTTAAACTGGGGGTCAGGATACATGCTGGGGGGGGGGGAACACTGGACTACCAGGGAGTGGAACCAACACAGGTGGGAACAAGGACCATGACGGCTGAGAAGGGCTGCCTGGCCCAGCCTGTCTGCCCAGGTCCCTGTTTACTGAATGGCTGTGCATCACAGCCCAGTGACCCTACAGCTGACATCCCACCGCCCCCAGCAGATTTGCCTTATGCCTGCCCCATGCATACTTGTGTTCCACCCACACCTGCTATGCTGCCCATGTTGGTGTGGGGTGTGACATCATCCAGGGCACGTGGGGCCACTGGTAGTGTGTGTGTGTGTGTGTGTGTGTGTGTGTGTATATATATATATATATATATATATATATATATTCATGTATCTCTGTATCTATCTATAATTATAGATTACTACAGATCTACATATATATATATATATATATATATATATATATATATATATATCTATATATATATATGTAGATATATATATATATATATATATATATATATACATATGTAGATCATTTTGTACTGCTTGCAGTGCTGCATAGGTATGTTGTATGCACTGCTTGTACTTGCCAGCATACAGTTCCTGCTGCTTCCAGCCTGTGCTTCTGTTCCAACCAACAGGGGATGCTGTGGGCATGCCTTGGCCAGCAGCATCCAGCCTGTACTTCCATTCCGACCAAAAGGGGGAGCTTTGTGCTCCATGCAGTAGCACCGGGCAAACTGCATGGTAGTGTATGCTAAGCAGCACTTAATGAGATGCAAATGTACCTGTTTGCCTACGGATTACCTAAGTAGGCTCATTTATATGGGAGCTTTGAATATAGCTCCCATTTGCATCAGGCTAATGTGTTAGCACTGTGCAATCAGGTTAGCCCCGGGCAAACCTCAATTCAGCATAGCACAGTTCTGCAGTGTGTGGCTTACATTGTTGTTTGCAGTCATACCTCTCAACTGTCCCTGATTTTCAGATGTCCCTGATTTTACCTCAGTGTTTTACTCTGTCCCTCCTAAAAGTTGTGTTTCTATGACCAAACAGTGCAGGTTGTACGCATAAAATAATGGGAAACATTAATGTTACAGTCATGTTCTTCCTTAGAAAAGGCATTTTACACTACACCACTTATCCTACCAGCTTCCTGAGTGGATAGCACCAATTTTTAAGATGTGTCCCTGATTTTAAACCTTTGTCCCTGATTTTTTTTAAGCCTTGTCCCTGATTGATGAGGCAGGGGGTTGAGAGGTGTGTTTGCAGTAGCTGTGAGACATCTCTGTGCAATCACACACAATGTACTCCATCTGCAACACTGGCTTGCTACAGAGTCTAATGAGCTGCAATTGCAGTTTGCACTTCCCCGTTGCTTTATTCAGAGCTGTCTTATTCCTGGGCTATTTTTGCCCTGCACTCCCAGACCAGTTTGCTCGGCTTCCTTAGACTGCTATATTCAGCAGGATTAGCACTGGGCTATTTCCTTTTGAATATAGCTTGCTTTGTGCTCTGGGCTAAGTTTGCCCACCGGGCAGTGCTAATTTAGCCCCAGGACAAAGTTTTGAATTTCTGGCCCTACAACTGAATATTTTGACTATAATACATTCAGATCTGGGAAATTAACATTTGGCCCAGACAATGTTCAAAAAAATGTATTTATATTTGGTTTGTTTGGCATCTCCCATATGTGTATTTTTTCCATTTTACATGACAGATGGCTGACAATAGTATTGCAAAAGCGGCATCGATAACCCAAGCACCGACAACTGCAAAACTGTTTTTCGAAGCATATGAAGCTGTACCTTTGAAAAGCAAAAGAAGACAAATAATTAACTATAATGCATGGTAAGTGCCTATTAACCACCATAATCAGCAGTCACACAGCTTTGTTATGCATTGTTTAGAATTTTAAAAGTTATTAACCACACTTCAGAACTTCCAAACAGTGGCATAACAAAAAAGAATGTACCAATACAAGTGAATGGGGCAAACAGTGTTTTTTTGACCATACACTATAAAAGATGATGGCTGGGGATGGGCAACAACCAGCAGCACAAATCACCTCTCATGGTTATAGAGGCTACAGCAAACCTCTAGGCTTGCGCTCTGAAGGTTTACCATGTTGCCCTAGCAACCACTCGAGGTGATTACAGTGTGGTTATCACCTGATCCCCAGCCATTATCCTCTATATTGCCTTATTTAAACAGCATTTTAACTTTTCCTACAAGTGTACATTAATGACTATACAGTGTAATTGTTTGATGTTATTTACTAATTATACAGTTTGTAAATGTCCATGTGCATCATGTTTTAAATGTGTTAACTGGCTGTACTATAAAAATGTATTGTGTTTGATGCCATCACCACTGATGATGTGCCCCCTGACATGAAATGTTAGGTTTGTCGCTGTCTTTTAAATGTCCTGACCATCTCTTGTGCTTGGCTCCTGTGAGTTTTACTATGTTTTTATTTGGATAAATTAATGATTTTTGCAACTTATGGTCAATTTCTGAATATGTCTCTCACAGGTTTTATTTCCATTCTTGTCTGGACTTTGTTGAGTGCCTTTATTTATTTATTTTGTTTATTAACTGGGTGTTATAGGCACCTCAGAACCCTAAAGTGGCTGTTGCTGCATGTGACAGAGCTGCACTCAACCTAACAAATGGTATACCACTCAGGGACATACATCTATCTCCTCCCCTTCATTCTGCATAGTATGTTGCATCAACATCCTTTTTTTCTATTCTTTGTCTTTTCATTTCTCTGCCTAGGTAGGTTGACCACCTACCTAAGTACCCTCTGCTCTCAATATGCTTTATCCTAGCATTAAACTTTCACTTTCTGTCCCTTTGTTGTTCTGGAGAAAAGTGCTTATGATGCATTAAAGTACAAGGTGTTTCAGTGAAATAAAAAAAAAAGAAATTGTTTAGCACATGCTTTATAAGGGGCTTGTATTGCCTTCACAAATATCAAAAAGCTGCTAGATGAGGAAGCGTGGAATGATTCAGGGACTCAGCTGGAGAAGGAACCGGCGACTGAGGATATGCTATTGTTACCCATATTTCCTGGATGTCACTGGTTGAAGGACAAAGAAGTTAACATGGATTTGGAGAATTAGACCTCAGGTAAGACTGTGACTGGCAATATAATGTTGGGGTTGAGGACTTCAAGCAAGTTGAAAGAAGTCTGTATGGCTGAAGGGACTTTCTCATGTTCTTTACCACCTGTACAGTCTAACCATCTTGCTGATACAGATTGGGGTGTGTTATAGGCTGAAGATCTAGATATTACTAGACTGATGCAGTATGTAAGAATCAATGAGGGTATCCAGATAAATGGTGGTGTAGGGGCAAAACAATATTAGTGGTACAAATTGAAAAAGGGTGCCTTGTACCACATGAGGCCCAACCCTCATACTAAAAAGGTAGATGCCCAGATAGTGATGCCTGAGACCTAAAAACAAAAAGTGATGGAGGCTGCTCACTTTAGTCTGTATGGGCATCTGAGTCATGGTGGGGTACTAGCTCATTTAACCCCATACTATCATTGGCCTGGAATGTACCGACAGGTGGCTGCTTATGTTCAGGCCTGTTCCATGTACAACTAGAGAGAGGTACCTGCTGAGGACAATAGAGTAACTAGTACCCGGTGTGTGGAAAAAGTGTCCCAAAGGATCAAGGTCATAAAAGCAAAAAATTGGCACTCTTGAAAAAGCTCCCATGCAGGTCACAAGGTACCAGATGGTAACAGACAGCTGAAAATAGCACAATGAGTAAAAGGAAGATGTTTACTAATGTTTACTAAAACACCCAAGAGGTTATAGAATTTAGGAACTTGCTGTTAATGTTGCATGGAATTCAGCATGGGAGGTTCCTTGGTTTCCTGTAGGTTTCTATAGAGACCCTCATGGAGACAAAGATGGCCAAGGGTTTGGGGTGATAGGATATAATAGGTTGCAGTAGGAGAGTAGAAGTTGCTATTGCTCCTTTCATGTTCCCGCACACACTTTTTGCAGATAGATGGGCCAAGTTAGTTGTAGGCACGAGGCCAGATGCGACTATGCAATGGTCCCTTTCTGTAGGTCAAAGTGTATCATGTTTGGTCAGGGGGTGGGCCTGGTGGTGAAGAAAGATGTACCCAAGAGAAGACAAGGAGTCTGATGTGGTACATGTGTTTTATTTTGATGGAAAACCTACAGAGGAGGAACTAGGTGAGAAAAGGATCAGAACTTGTTTTGAGGTAACACCATGTGTGTTTATCCTCAGGTGTATGAAATTTGAAAGAAATGAATGACCCAAGGGATATGATGGATTCAGGTATGGGGTTGAACCTAGGACTGGGCCCCTGCTTAGAACCGACATGTCTGGTGGGGTTGGAGCAGGAAATGACTCACCCTAGAGAAATTCTGTCTAAGATACTGGACTTTACAGTCATCCAAGGTTTGCTGGTCAGAAATCAAGAAGCCAGCACAAAAATGCTGAATTTGTTTCTTCTTCTTTTTACTAGACATGTTGATGCTGATGTACAGTGATGAAACGTAAAATTGTATACTGTATATAAGTACTATGATGATGATTTTTAGTACCATGCGAGCCTCAGGGTAATTATTTTAAGAGTACTGCAGCTATTGAAGAGGCTATTTCTTAATATTTAGGCAATACTGATGCTTCAGTTATTTAAGGGAGAGACCATGGGGTGGAGCTTCTGTAGAGGGTGGGTGGAGGCTCCACACAGCCCTAGTGCTGGTTGTATAGAATTGTTACTTTACTGAAAAACAGTTGTTTGAAGATCCCTGGTTTTCTCTTAACCATGGTAGTGTGTGATAGAGCTGTGCTCTACCTAACAAATGGTATAGCACTTAGGGACATATTTCTGTCTTCTCCCCCTTCATTCTGCATAGTCTGTTACAACAACATCCTTTTTTTCTATTCTTTGTCTTTTCATTTTTCTGCCTAGGTAGGTTGGCCACCTGCCTCCTGCTCTCTCTATCCTTTATCCTAGTGTTTAACTTTCACTTTCTGTCCCTTTGTTGTTCTGGAGAAAAGTACTTATAATGCATAAAAGTGCAAGGTGCTTATGTAAAATAACAAAAAAGAAATTATTTAGCACATGCTTCATAAGGGGCTTGTATTGCCTTCACAAATACCAAAGAACAGCTAGATTTAATGTGTAGAATGCACAAAGCAATAATGCCAAGCTGTTTGCTGGAGGTTGAATAATGTTCTCATAGGCTTTAGGAAAATAAATGTGTTTGTATATGCACACCTGTAGGACTTTAAAGTGCCTGCAATGCTGAATTTATGTTTAAAGCAGAAAATGATTTAAGAAATTATAAGGTGCCTAAATATACGGGTTAATAAAATGTATAGTAAGGCAAAGCGCAAAGATAGCTAAATGTATATATTTACAACGTAAACACCAGTAAAGACAAAGCATGCATTGAGTGCCTTTTGTGCCTTGGTTCTAAAGGAATATAAAGTACTGCTAGCTTACTTGATGGCTGATAAAGTGCTTGCAGTGCTTAATTACATGAAAATGTAGAGTTAAAGTGTACCGGTCTGTTTACTTTCTGTTTTTGAATATAAATATTGACAAGTTTGTATGCTTGAGAGCCCCATTTGACTAAATAGTGGCAGAAAGCAAACAGAGAGAGAGAGAGAGAGACTTGCTTAATGAAAATGAGCATATTTACTCCTCTATTACCTTTACTACAAAAAGAAGGACCCTGGCAGTGTTTGTTCCAGGGAAGGCTCATTTTTTGTATAAGTTAACCTTCCCCCCATTACAAAAAACAGGCTCAGTAAAAGCAAACTGTAACCAAGGGAAAGACTTGAAGTAAAATTACTGCGATATTGTAAGTTGTTTAAATACCTGAGAAAAAGCAATAGGAAGGGCTCTCTGTTTCGTTTTCTTGTTTCTCTTTCCTCCACCCTTCTAGGCCAGAACTGGGCCTACCTGTTGCCTGGAGGTGAATGAGCTCTCACTATAGGGGAGCAGCACCCTCTTCAGATTCTATTTATAGTAGTAAACCTGTCATTCATTGTGGAAATAGGAGGGATTAAGCACATATTAAGTGCTTGTTGCACATTCTTGGGTCTATAACTATTGTTCTTTCAAGATTGTGCTAAATGTGCTGAAGTGGTCCTATGTAGTAATAAAAGCTGGTTATTATGGTTGGTCATCCTGACACATTTGTCTTAGAAATAGTTATTTCCCTGTATTTGATAAGGGTCAGATCAGGTGACCAGACCTTTTTGTATAAAAGCCCACCACAGGGGGCTAGAGATTCAGATATGGAGATCAGTTGAACACTGACCATTGGTGGAGAAAGACCTCATGAGTGTGCTTGAACAAACACTGGTAGATTGACTGATTTCAGGCTGAAGCTAAACCACTGGTTGCTGAGTATGACTAACCTCATTTTGCTTTTTGTATGTACTGTTTTTATTATTTTTCAATTTTCTGAATAAAATAAAATGATAAAAGTAAATAGTGTTTTTAATGCACCTAATTCTTGGTCTGCTGTGTTATCCTTCACTCACTCCCATTTGCACTGCAATTTGCATGTTACTTTAATGACAAGCCCTGCCCAGGGTCACCTCCGATTTAGCCCTTTCACTCACTGAGCAACATAACATTAAGATGTCAGCAAAAAATCAAGTAGCTGACAACATGCACAATGTGGCAGGAGAAGATACTCATTTTAAAAATCATTGTTTAGTCACAGAGGTGATAATAACCCAATCTTAAATAAAGTGGGAGCACAAGTCCCAGAAAACTCCAGTTCAGTGAGTTTTGATGAAATCATTAACAATTCAAAAATAAAAAACTAGCCTTGAAATTGTACAGTGTTTATTGGCTAAAATCTACTACTGTATGAATGCTTATTTATCAGTGAACAGATACTCTACTAAATCTCACACAAACTTCTTCCATTTCCCTTCTTGTATTTATATACCTGTTTTTGTATGGTTCTCTACTGCATCTAACATCTTGTCTTATATTGTATTGTCTCCTTAAATGGCACTACTTGTTTTTGCATGATAACTGCTGTTGTACTCTTTTAGAATTTATTAGAGCCACAATAATTAAAATCATTGAAAGTTGTGATAGATTAAGTAGATTATGAATAGAACAAAGTATCTCTTGCAAAAAGAACCATACAGAATCTAAGAATGAATTGAGATCTATTTTAAAAAGTTCTAACAACTCTCTTTCTATGAAAAGCTCAGGATTGAGTAACACAGATGGAAAAAGTAATACATCAAGTTTTTTAGACATTTCTTTTTTTACTGTTGTTTGTTTAAGCTCCCAGGTGTGCTGGGGCAGAAACTCTGTCTTGTACCACCCATCCACCCAGTCCATCTCCAAGACCCCCTATAGAGTACCCCCCATGGCAGGACCTTGAAGGGAGCTACATCCCTCCCAGGAGCAGAATCCAAATCTAGGGAGGCCAGGTCAGTGGACCAATGGAATGGGGATGGGACTTCATGGAGCCCCCAGCAACCATATTTCCTCTTTTCTGTGTCCCTCCTGGCATAAGTCATAGCATGCACATGTGGGGAAACATGCATGCCATGCTGCCGGCTGCTTGTCTCCCTGCCTGCATCATCCCCCAGCCCCCACTTGAGGGCAGTCGATGGGTGGGACAATGATCTCTCCTTCCCCAAAAGAGGACAGCAGTCCTCTGGACACTCAATCTTCTCTCATCCCTGCCAACCCTCAATGGCCCAGGCTTGTTCCCGAACCCAGGTCACCAGTGTAGTGCAAGGTAAGACTTCCAGTGCCTCAGCCCTCAGTGCACCGGGCACACATTTTTTAAACATTTGAACTGGTCCATTGCGACAACCCCCCCCTCCCCCCGAGATGGAGTTAGAGTCTGGTTTGAATCAGTACAGAAGAATGACGAGACATGTGGGTTGGACGAGGAGGACTAAGAAGGGGCTATGGCAGAGAACAGTAGAGAAGGAGATGTCACTGCAAGAACCATCAACAACGGAATTAAATTTGGTGAACATGTCCATGTATGAGCTATCAGATATTGAGATGAAAGTATTGAATAAGGGGTCTTTCATTGATTCTTAATAGCAATTCTAGTCATTTTGAAACAGTTAAAGATGTGTATAAATAGTAAATTTACTAGAAAACTTTCCCTTAGATCTTTTTACAAGTAAAGTAGAAAACAGCCAACATGGTATTGATGCATACTGTATAAGCCAACATGATAAAAGGACCACAAGTTATTAGATTTAAACCAACGTCAAAGTTTTGTCCTTTGCCAACACCAGCTATTGAAGTATTTGAAAATAAATGTGAAAAAGATTTAGAAACTGTGTTTAATAAATGCCAAAAAGGAGGTTATCATAAGCACATGTCAGAAGAGCAGTTGTGGTTTAGGGAGTTGGGGAGAGTTTTTAGACAGGTGGCATGCTCTGTAACCTTTTTGGAGGTGTTGCCTGTCAGTGACAAAGGGAGGACAGGGTACTCCGCATCATGAGATTCAATGCATGGCTGAAGGACTGGGCGGATTAGAGAGATTTGGCTTCATTGGGAACTGGGGGTCCACCTGGAGGGATACAGGCCTATACAGGCAATGGCCTGCATCTATCCGGGGGTGACCAGGATTTTCAGTGAGAGGTTTAAATGTTTCATCAGGAAGCATTTAAGCTAGCCAAGGAGGTGGGTGGCGGGAGCAAGCAGGGTGAAGAAAACAGCCCCCCCACAGAATAAAACAGTCAGTAGGGAGGACCCTAAGTTTGAGAAATCACCAAAGATACCTAAGACCAGAATAGGTAAAATGGCAGAAATAAGGCAAAATGGGAGTAAGGACAGGAGGGATATTAAGGAAAGACAGGGTGTGAGGAGGGAAGCCATTAGGACAGGAGGCAGCAAGAACTGAAAGGTCATGTGCACGAATGCCCACAGCTTAGCAAATAAAATCCCAGACCTATTGGCCTTGATTGCTGAGGTGGACCTAGACATTGTCGCTGTCACCGAGACATGGTTCACAGAGAACCATGACTGGCATGTAGCCATTCCAGGTTATACTCTATTCAAGAGTGACAGGGAGGGTAAAAAGGGAGGAGGAGGAGGAGTGACTATCTATGTCAGGGAAGGAATTAAACAACTGAGGTACACTGAATGCAGGAAGAAATGGAGGCACTGTGGATCACCATGGAGACAGGAAATAGCATGGCCACTCACACTGGAGTTATCTACAGACCTCCTGCACAAAGGGAAGAGCTAGACAGGGCACTTGTGGAAGTCATCTACAGAATGACAGCTGAAGGGGAAGTGCTGCTGGTGTGAGACTTCAGTGTACCGGATGTCGATTGGAGCAATCATGCTTCAGTCACAGCCAGGAGCAGAGATATCATGGATGCCTGGCAGAGGTCATGTCTCAGACAGCTAGTAATAGAGCGTATCTGAGAGGGAGTGATCTTGGACCTGGTACTCACCAACAGGGACAGAATTACAGATGTAAAGATGGGTAGTCACCTGGGCTCAAGTGATCACAGTACAGTATGGTTCAATGTGAGAACAGCGGAGGAGTCAAACCACACGGAAGCAAGAACCCTGGATTTCAGGTGAGCTAACTTTACAGAGATGGGGGAATGTCTTAAGAAACTGCTGGCAGGGAGGGAGAAACAGTTTAGAGGAACAATGGGCGTAACTTAAGAGAGCCATGGTGGAGGCAACAAGTCTTTGCATTAGGCAAGTTAGCAAAACAATGAGAAAGATAAAACCTCTATGTTTCTCAAAGGAAGTGGCCGAGAAAGTAATGGAGACAAGGGTGGCATTCAGGAGGTACAAGGAATCACAGAGGGAGGAAGACAGGGAATTGTATCTGGAAAAGAAGAGGGAGGCAGGGAAAACAGCCATGAGTGCCAAGGCGCAAATTGAAGAAAAAATAGCCCAGGCAATAACAAAAGGGGACAAGAACTTATTTTAAGTACATCAGTGAAAAAAAAAAGACTAAGGGTGGGATTGTGAGACTGAAAAAGAAAGGAGGAGAGTGTGCAGAGGGAGAACAAGAAAATGCAGAAATACTGAACAAATGTTTTTTTTCAGTATTCACAGAAGAAGGGGAATGGAAAGGACCACAGTCAGGAGTTAAAAGCACCACTGGAAGGGAGGTGTATACTAGCCCATTTATGGAGGGCAGAGTCCTAAAGGAAGTCGCAAAGATGAAAGTAGACAAGGCAATGGGGCCAGGTGGGATACATCCCAGAGTATTATGAGAACTCAGGTAGATGTTGGCAGCACTACTGACATCCCTATTCAACAGATCACTAGAAACAGGTGTGATGCCAAAGTACTGGAGGAGGGGGAATGTAGTCCCGCTCCACAAAAGTGGGAGCAGGGAGGAGGCTGGCAATTACAGGCCAGTCAGCCTGACCTCGGTGGTGGGGAAACTAATGGAATCACTGCTAAAAGAAAAGTTTGTGATATGTCTTGAATCTAACAGATCACAGTATCCTAGGCAGCATGGATTCACAGTGGGAAGGTCTTGCCAAACTAATCTGATAGATTTCTTTGACTGGGTGACTAGGGAAGTTGATCAAAGAAGGGTGGTGGATGTGGCCTACCCAGATTTCAGCGCGGTCTTCAACACCATCTCACGTAGGAAGCTTATAAACAAGCTGGCCAGCCTGGGGTGGGTGCCAGGGTGGTAAACTGGGTCTGAAATCAGCTGAGCGGTACCACACAGAGGGTGGTGGTGAATGATGTCCAATCTGAAGGGAGGGGGCTGACCAGCGAGGCCCCACAGGGACCAGTGCTAGGACCAGTCCTCTTTAATGTCTTCGTAAGTGACATTGCAGAAGGGCTGGAAGGGAAGGTATGTCTCTCTGTGCAGATTACATGAAGATCTGCAACAAGGTTGACACTTTAGGAGGGGTGGAGAAAATGAGAAGGGGACTAAGCAGGCTCAAGGAGTGGTCAAAGATGTGACAGTAAAGATCCAATGCAAAAAAGTGCAAGATTATGCACTTGGGGCATATAAATGCAAGGAAGTAGTACATGTTGGGGGTGGGGAGTAATTGTATCTGATGACCTAAAGGATAACAAACAATGTGAGAAGGTTGTGAGGCAAGCAAGTGGAATGCTGGGGTGCATAGGAAGAGGTATTTCTAGCGTAAGGGAGAGGTGGTGTTGCCACTGTACGGAACATTAGTGAGGCTTCATCTCGAGTACTGTGTCCAGTTCTGGAGGCCGCATCTCTGGAAGGACATAAGCAGAGTAGAAGCAGTTCAGAGAAAGGCAGCAAAAATGGTGCAGGGACTGCACCACACATCATATCTTTTTATTTATTTATTTTATTAAAGTCTCAGAATTACAATTCCTTTGAGCCTGGGGTTCATTTACAAAGGCTCCACTTCATAACAGGAGGAAACAGAGGGAGAAACAAGAGCGTCAAATACATTGTACAAGATAAAAATATTGCACACACACAGAACATTCAGTACATCAGAACATAAATTGTAGTAACCAGAGTATCTTAGGTTAAAAATTACAGTCACATTATAGGTTACATAATAGCAGCCAGAATGTAACCTTGTCATAAGTACCACAGGCTGTGGCATTGTCAGGGGAGAGGGGGAGTCATGATGCTCAACCAGGGAAGGACAGATTATAGTCAGCCAGAGGTAGGCATTGTCCATTGGATGGAACAGGTGTACCCAGGCCCAGGGTAAGAGGGTGGAGATAAGAAGGGGCAACAGGGAGAGGTGCACATATCAGTGAAGGTGGTGGGTGGGAGGAGTGGTACTCAGAGACAGAGCAGAGGCGGGGAGAAGAGGCAGTGAGAGGTGAGAAAGAGAGAGGGTACGGGAGTGCAGGGGGGAAGGGTTGGGAAGACAGCTGGAGGAGGGATGTTGTGGGAGAAGGAGGATGGGTTGGGCACAGGGTGTGGGCGGAGGTGCAGGGTAAAACTAGGCAGGGCAGTCACAACTGCTTAGTTTCAATGGATGTCACAGTTTGGGTTTAAAGGAACTGACTGTGGTGCATACTATGAGGTCTGGTGGGAGGTTGTTAAGCATGCTGGGAGCCCTGAACATAAAGGTTCGCTGTGGCAAAAATGGACTTGGAAGGTAGGATTGGATGTGCTTCTGGTGTGGTGGAGGTTATATGTCCTGGTAATGAATGGCAGGAGTGAGGGTGGGGCCAACCCAAGACAGATCTTCTTAGCAAACAGACAGGTTTAATCGGTGATCCTGTCCTGTAGGTTCAGCCAGTACACAGAGGCGTAAAGGTCGCAGATGTGTGTGTAGCAGTGTGCCCCAGTGACTAGATGGCAGACTTTGTTTAGGGCCACATTTAGCCTTCGGAGGGTGGTGTTGGTGGCTGACCCATAGACTATGAGTCTGAAGTTGATTATAGAAAGAATGGAGCTAGTAATGGCCAGCTGGATGGCTTCCTGGAACATGCTGTTCCTGTGTTTGTAGAGAACCCCTAGTCTGGTGCTAACATCCCTTGAAATTATATTTACATGTTCAATGAAGGACAGGTCACTGTCCAGGGTTACGCCTAAGTATTTGAAATTGTGTACCTGTTCTAGGTGAGAGCTAAGGTTGTTTGTAATCATCAGCTGGGTATTTTTGTACTTGTTATGTGAGCTAGCAAAGAGCATCACTTTGGTTTTCTTATAACTCATGATTAATTTATGTTTGGTGAACCACTTCTCTACTGCAGAGAAGCTAATCTGCAGGCTGCTGACAAGGGGTGAAGGACTAGGTTGGCTAATGAAGAGCACTGCGTTGTTTACATATAGGAGCAGCTTGGAGGGGCTGACCTGGGGGAAGGTGTTAAGGAAGATGCTGAAAAGGAGTGGGCCCAGGATAGACCCTTGTGGAACTCCAGAGCGCGTAGTGTGACTGGCGGAGAGGGTATTGAGAATTTTTACTCTTTGGGATCTGTCATCTAGGTAGCTCTTAAACCAAGATGTGACATCCTGTGGCAGTCCAAGGGTGGGTGGACACTTAAGAAGGAGAACGTGATTAACAGTGTTGAATGCCTTTGTGAGGTCAATATAGATTACCCCTACAAGGTATCTGCGGACCAGTGCTTTTTGGATGTAATCAGTATACTCGAGCAGGGCCATTGTGGTGCTATGCCCCTTGCAGAAGCCATGCTGCTGGGTGCACTGTAAGCTGTAGGTGGAAAGGTACTGTGTTAGCTGGTCGATCAGCAACAATCCTCTCATATGAGGAGAGACTAGAGGACCTCAATATGTACTTTCTGGTAGAGAGGAGAGAGAGAGCGGGGAGATATGATAGAGACCTTCAAATACCTCAAAGGAATAAATAAGGTGCAAGATGGTAGCATATTTCAGAAAAGAAGATGTTCAAAAACAAGGGGCCATGATATGAGACTAGAGTGGGGTAGTCTCAGGGGTAATGTGAAGAAGTATTTTTTCATGGAATGGGTGGTGGATACATGGAGCAGCCCACCAGCAGAGGTTGCAGCAGTAAAAATGGTAGGGGAATTAAAAAATGCATGGGATAGACATAAGGGAAACCTAGTGATAAGAAAGAGAGAGTTAGCTGCAGATCACTTAGGATCTGCAGTATATGAAATAGGCAGGGGAAATGGGCAGACTAGTTGCGTCAAGCGAACCTTATCTGCCATTAAATTCTATGTTTCTATGAAAGATGAACATTTGGTATTAAAACCACTGAAGATAATAATTTGGATGCCCTGAAACCTGCTTATAAAGGTGTGGCACTGGTAATTTTAGATATCATAATAATAATAATCATCATCTTTAATTTTAGTGCGCCTTTCAAAATTCAAGGCACAGTGCAAATTAAACAATTAAAACCAATATTACTCCACAATAATAAATATACAGTACTAGGCAAATTAAAACCTATTTTCCACACTACCATAAGCCCTACTCCATAGATATGTCTTTAAAGCCTGTTTAAATCCCCCCAGGGTTGTGCACTCCCTTATCCAACGGGGTAGAGAATTCCAGAGGGTTGGAACCATAAACATAAATGCCTGTGCCACAGAAGATTTTAAGGGAACCCTCGGAATCTCCAGCAACCCCTCGTCAGCCGAGTGGAGCGGACGCACAGGGTGGTAATGAACCAAAAGCTCTTTCAGGTAGTCAGGGCCCAGTCCGTGTAGGGCTTTATTTGTCAGTAATCTGACTTTGAAGGTGATCCGCCACTGAACTGGCAGCCAGTGCAGATCCTGCAGCACTGGTGTGATATGAGAGGACTGAGAAGTCCCCGTCAACAACCGGGCTGTAGAATTCTGCACCAGCTGCAAGCAGCGGATATCAACCCCCGAAAGCCCAAAGTACAAGGAGTTACAATAATCCAGACGCGAGGTCACAAAGGCGTGGATCAATGTTGGAAGGTCACTGGATGGAACAAGGTGCTTGATCCTAGCGATGTTCCTCAGATGGTAAAAGGATAACTTAATGACAGCCGACACCGAGAACGAAGTGTCAGCCCTTCATCCAGTATCATCCCCAAGTCATACACCTGCTCAGAGAAAAGGGGCTCAGAATCCCCCAGGAATATTCCTGAGGGTTGACCTGCCCCAGACCCCCCTATCCAGCGACCTGGATCCACAACCATCACCTCAGTCTTTCCAAGTTTCAACTTCAGCCAGCTGGACTTCATCCAGTCTTGGATTTCAATGAGGCAGTCATTAAATACCGAGAGTGCTCCATCCTGGTTGGGTGCAAAAGACAGGTAGAGCTGGGTATCATCAGCATAGCAATGAATCCTCAGCCCATACCGTCTTACAATGTCTCCGAGGGGCAGCATGTACACCACAAACAATATGAGGGACAGCACCGAGCCCTGGGGCACCCCACATGACCGAGAGACAGGTTCAGAAGAAAATAAACCCTGACACCACCCTCTGAGTTCTACCAGTGAGGAAAGATGTAAACCATCTGTGGACCAAACCAGAAAGCCCACAGATGAATCTCAGGTGCTCGAGCAGTAGCCCATGGTCCACGGTGTCAAAAGCTGATGACAGATCAAGAAGTACCAAAATGGACTGTTTTCTCTGGTCTCTCACCATCAGGAGATCATTGAGCACCAGAACCAGTGCAGTCTCGGTACTATGCCTCTTTCAGAAACCAGGCTGGAGAGGTTCATAGATGCTATGGATGGTCAAATGGTTCTCCAGCTGTACAGTCACTACTTTCTCAATCACCTTCCCCACAAAGGGAAGGTTAGAGATTGGTCTGTAGTTTGCAAGAGAGTCTGGGTCCAATGAAGCTTTCTTCAACAAACGTGTCACCACTGCCTCCTTCAATGAGCAGGGGTACTCACCAGAATCAAGGGAGCACCAGACTATCTGTGCCAGAACCAGACTGATAACATCCCAACAGCCCATAATCATGGCTGTCGGGCCTGGGTCTAAACTACAGCATGTCGGGTGCATATCCTGGGACAATCCACATAACATCCATGATTTCTGCCCGGTCGAAGGAACTCCAGGAAAAAGGAGAGATAGTGGCCAAGCATCGACCATCAGTAACTCCAATAGAGTGTGCTACACAGTTCTCCGACCTGATGTCGGCCACCTTATCAGCAAAGAACCGAGCAAGCTCTTCACACTGCAATTGTGAAAAAGCTCTTCGAACTTGCAGACAGGCTGGGTTGCACAGCCTGTCTATCGTTCGAAAGAGCTGAGCTGGTTGGTTCTGAGCAGCAGCAATCTCCCCGGACAGGAACTCTGCCTTCTTACGGGAGATTGTTGACTGATAGAGTCGATAGTGCTCTAACAGTCTAAGGTGATCAGCATCTAAGCCGGATTTCCACCAGCATCACTCTAACCTATGTCCTAGTCACCGCAACTCCTTCATGGTCCCATCAAACCATGTAGACCAAGGGCAAAGGGAGAGAGGACATACACGGATTGGAGCAATGGAATCCAGTGCTGATATAATGGCCCGATTATAGGCCAGAACCAGAGCCTCCGGATCCATGCATGGCGTAGGAAATTTTGATAGATCAAGTACTGCTGCTAGGCCATCAGGAATCACATCCCGTAAAGGGCGGTACTTGACCATCTCCACAGGGGTTTGCCTAAGAGGAGGGGTGCAACAATTTAATCGCACAGTGTAGTGGTCGGACCATCCGACAGATTCCAGCCCCACATCAGAGGCCTCGATCCCCAGGAGGAAAACCAGGTCAAGAGAATGGCTGTGTTTGTGAGTAGCAGAGGTAACCACCTGTGTAAGGCCCAGTGAAATCATCAACTAGAGGAAGTGTTGTCCGAATTGCGAGAGTTCATCGTCGATCCAGGCATTAAAGTCACCCAGGACCATCAGCCTAAGCGACTCAAAAGCCAGGTTGACCATGAAGTCCGCCACTCCCTTAAGCAATAGATTCTCATCTCCGGGTGGACGATAGATGAGAGCCATCCTATAACCCACACCTGCTACTACGGCACATTCAAATGACCTGGCTTCCTCAACTGGTACACTTGTGAGATTCAATTTGGTCTTGAAACAGACTCCAACCCCCAGTCCGTCTGGTGAATTACAGAATACCGGCCGGGATTGCAGCCTCAAATATGGGGCCCGCATTACCATCCAGCCAGGTTTCGGTGATGCACACCAGATCTGTTGTCCCGACAAGATCTGCAATAATTGCAGTCTTATTCTTAACCGATCTGGCATTACATAACACGGCCCAAGTTGGACAGAACTCCTGGGCCGCCCTGACCTCCTGCCCACCACTAGTTGGGGTGCCCTTGGGTATGGGGACAATGCAAGATGGCCCATGCTCTAGACACCATTTCACCCCAGGGCGTCTCTTGGGCTTAACAACCCCAAAGTGAATGCCCGCTCTTTCAGCCTCACTGTTCACCCCCACCCCCCTCCTGTGGGCAATACCCAAAGCCCGACAAGCTGATAGGTGGAAAAGAGCAATGATGGGGAGAAAGGGAAGAGGGCACAAAGTTCGGAGGCTGAGCAGCACACAACTTGGGGGGTAAAACAATAACGTAAATACCTGGCCCAAGACATGAAGCAAAGACCAAATTCAATTCAGAATAAAACTGCTGCCCACTAATTCAAAACAATAAAAAGTACAACCCCTCAAATTACACAAAATATATATTAATTCCCACCCACGACTTACAGTAACCGACAACTAAATTAAATAACTAATTTTATTAACTAAATACTAAAATAAGTAAAACATTTAAACAACATACAGATTCTCTCATGACCTGGTACCACTTAAACAAGCACTGTCACTGCTTAACACAAACAATAAATATATAATAGAATAAAACTGAAACACAGATCTAAAGAAAAAATGTAGAAAGGCTGCCCTCCAGATAATATCTCTCACATAAGTCTGGGAATGGTAGATTTCTCAAATGTTGAAGGCACTCTCACTGCCAACAAAGTTTCCAAAGAAATAAAATAAAATTCAGAGTACTTGCAGTCAGAGGGATCCAGTCCAACCATAGACTCATCAAACGGACGACCTTTGCACAATTCAGATTCTGAAACTTCACAATACCATCCCCAAAGTTATTAGAGACATCCAAAAAAGCTGAAAAGTTCCAGAAAACTTCCAAGCTTCCAAATTCTGATCCAGATCCGGGAAACCATCCACCAAGCCGCCGGTTCCTGCCAAAATTCAAGAGGCAGCTATCCAGGCTATGATAGTGGCCCACCACCATGACTCCAGGCTAAGTCAGTCCCCTGACTGACTACACCGGGAGTCTAGGGAATCTGGTCAATGGGCTAGCCCTCCAGCCAACCCTGCTCCCAACCCCTGTGTGGGTCACTAACCCTCTAGTACCTCAAGAAATCAGCAGGACCCAGCTATACGAATCCAAAAGCGCAGTCAAAGCAGATCACTAAACCATGACTTTCACCCCAGCTCTCCAGAAGAATAAGGACTGCAGGATCCTTTATAATCCCGGCAGACTTAGTGAGCCCCAGAGCAGTGTATTCAAACTCCTTGATGAACTAATACCCAGTGGCTCTTCACTTCTCCAGCTCCCCTTCAGTATAATTAATCCTCCAGAAACACTGGGGAAAGTCGCGCTAAAACATAACACTGAGTCCCCACATTGAAAGGCAGCCGTTGTGTAACAGGACCAGCTAGATTCTTACAATAATCCAAATAAACATTAAATCATCCAGCACCTTGGAATCTCATAAGAAGTAGGTCCAACCGCAAGTACTCAGATCACTAACAATAAAATCGATGGCGAGAAACATAAACGGGAAGTGTTTAGATGCTCCACGGCTTCCAACGGCCACCCGAATTAGTTCTGGCACACGAACGTACTCTAAACTTTTGAAACTCTGCACTTAAAGCAATGAAAGTGCTTTTTAAACAAACAACAAAAATGGCAAACAAAGCAAAAAACGACAAGCAGACCGCAGTAGGTCCAACGGCTAGCCCAGCGTGGACGCCATCTTCCAATATGACCAAATACCTAGGGAAAATTAATGAGTAGTTAGCTAATGCAATTTTTTATATCAAAAACTCAGTTCAAATCCTTTGCAAATGTTGCAGATCAACCTAGTGATACAGACAAGGGTACAGGCTGTTCACATAACTAAACAAATAAGTGCATTTTGCTCGTACAACAACCAGTACACACAACAATATATGTGATTCTAAAGATACACAAATGTATATTCAATTCTGGGGTGGAGCTACTTTCTGCCCACTTCCCTGTTTGAAATAAGTAGTGGAGTTTCATATAATGAGATTGCTGATTAAAAGAATTTCTTGTTAGAAAGTAATATTTTTCACCATAACCCTGATCTAGAGTTTCGTAATTCATACTTAAAAACAAAATAGAGCCTTTTAGAAATGTGTAAGTTAAATCTTTTTCATGATCAGCACATTATACTCTTGACGAGTGCCTATCCTTTGAAATGCATGTAACTGAAGTTATTAAGACAACTAATCAAAAACTAGGCCTCCTATATTGCACTGCCCCTACCTCACTCCTCAAGCTAGGAAGACTATTGCATCGGCTACCCTTCTCCCCGACCTATTCTACGGGGCTCCCATAATTCACTCCATCAAGTCCTCTTCTCTGGCCAAACTCAAGCAGGCCTTTCACAGAGTCGCATGTTTTGTTGCCAAGGCACCTGCGTGGGCCCACTACTGTGACGTGCTCAACATCATAGGCTGGCTGGCCTTTGAGGCAAAAATGGACTTCCCTGTGCTATGCACGGTCTTCAAACTCATCCACCTTCCTTCACCACCCATCCTCTCCAATCTCCTCACTTTGAAACCCCCCAGGACCCTCCTATCCTCCCACCTCCCATACCCAAAACCTGACCAGCCATTGGTAGGAGATCTTTCTCCTCAGCAGCACCGCAACAATGGAATAACCTCCCTCATAGTCTTCTCTTGTGCTTATCTCTTCCCTTTTCAAGAGGTACTTCAAGGAAATCTTCTTTCCTCCTTCCATCTGTAACCATACCTCTCAACTGTCCCTGATTTTCAGGGATGCCCCTGATTTTGCCTCAAAATTTTACTTTGTCCCTACTAAAATTGTGTTTCAGTGACCAAGCAGTGGGGGTCATAAGCATAAAATAATGTAAAAATTCAAATGATAGACTTGTTCTTCCTTAGAAAATGCATTTTACACTAAGCCCCTTATTCTACCAGCTTCCTGAGTAGATATCACCAGTTTTGAAGATGTGTCCCTGATTTTGATGCGTTGTCCCTGATTTTTTTAAGACTTGTCCCTGATTTGTGAGGCAGGACAATGAGAGGTATGTCTGCAACTGTATCTAATCCTCACCCATTCTAACTGCATCTTATCCCCTCCCCTCCCCCTCTACTTCTCTTCTCGCCCTTCTCTACATGATGCTGTATCCTTACCACTCCTCCCTCCCTCCCTCCCCTGACCTCTCCTTTTCTCCACTTCGTTACCAAATACTTATGTAATATATTGAATTATATTGTACTATAATGTATTTAAGTCTATATACTGCCTTAAGTCTTAATGTTAACCTTGCATCTGCACCCAAATAAGGACTGTTAATGGAACTCTTAACACACTGATTTGTTTCCTTGTTCCCACCGGACTACCACTATTGTATTCTCACACTTGTTCCTATTTTACCTTCTGTAAACTGATATTTATTCTGTTATATTTAGAATGCCTATATTCCACTGGTCACCCCTGAAAAAGGGACTTGTCAGTCCCAGTGAACCCACCTGGTCATCAAAATTCAAATAAATAAATACAGATTACGTTGGCAGAAAGCAGTAAAGCACTGGTAACTAGATATTGTTATGTAGAGGAGTAAGATATGAATGTAGATGTGAGCTTGTGTACTCTGTCCAAGTAATATCTGTACTATAGTGAGTTAAACTCCACACCTGAAATGTTTGACTATTATAGGTTCAAATTTGGCAGAATTAACGTCTACTGTAAACCATGTTTAAAAAATGTGTTCTTATTTGTTTATATTCTGAATCTCTTATATATGTTTTTTCCTGTTTTACTTATCAGACCAATGACCATAGTATTGTAAATGCAACATGAATAATCTAAACACTAACAACTGCAAAACAGCATTTCAAATCACATGAAATCGCACTTTTGGAAAGCAAAAGAAGATAAATAATTAATTATTGTCTTGTTTAAGCAGCATTTCAGCTTTTTCTACAAGTATAAATGATTTATTGTAACATAGAAACATAGAAACATAGAATTTGACGGCAGATAAGGTCTGCTTGGCCCACCTAGTCTGCCCATTTTCCTACCTAACAGATAAGCTGCAGATCCTAGTTAACCAACAGCTTACTTCCTCCTACCCCCCACTAGGACTGCCTTATGTCTGTCCCATGCATTCTTGAATTTCCCCACTGTTCTTGACTCCACAACCTCCTCAGGGAGGCTGTTCCATGCATCCACAACCCTCTCCATGAAAAAATACTTCCTCACATTACCTCTGAACCGTCCCCCCTCTATCTTCAAATTGTGCCCCCTTGTTCTTGCACATCTCTTTTTCTGAAAGATGCTACCCTCTTGGACTTTGTTGATTCCCTTGAGGTACTTGAAAGTTTCTATCATGTCCCCTCTCTCCCTTCTTTCCTCAAGGGTATATATATTAAGCTCCTTTAGTCTTTCTCCATTATGTCTTCTGGTGCAGACCCTGCACCATTTGGTGCCCTCCTCTGGACAGCCTCCACTCTGTCTATGTCTTTGCGGAGATGGGGTCTCCAGAACTGCATACAGTACTCAGATGGGGTCTCACCAACTGTCTGTACAGAGGGATAACAACTTCCTGTTTTCTACTATTGATGCCTCTTCCTGCATCCCAGTATCCCCAGCCTTCCTTACTGCCTTCTCACATTGCTTGCCCACCTTAGGTCATCTGATATAATTACCCCCAGGTCCCTTTCCATTTTTACTGTTACCAGTATCTCACCCCCCCATTGTGTACTCTTCCCCTGGGTTTTTGTTTCCCATGTGCATTACCTTGCACTTCTTTGCATTGAATCTGAACTGCCATACATTTGACCATTCCTCCAACCTTGCCAAGTCCCTTCTCATCCTTTCCACTCCATCGTGTGTATCAACCCTGTTGCAGATCTTTGTGTCATCTGCAAAGAGACATACTTTTCCTTCCAGTTCCTCTGCAATGTCACTTGTAAAGACATTAAAAAGGACCGGTCCCAGTACTGAACCCTGTGGTACCCCGCTAGTAACCCTCCTTTCTTCACTGTGCACTCCATTTACTACTACTACCCTTTGCGTCCTGTTGTCTAGCCAATTTTTTATCCAGGCTACCACCTTGGGGCCCACTCCAAGGCTGGCTAACTTGTGTATTAATCTTTTGTGTGGGACTGTATCAAATGCCTTGCTAAAATCTAGGTAGGCCATGTCCACAGCCCCTCCCTGGTCTACTACTTTGGTCACCCAGTCAAAGAAATCTATTAGATTCATCTGACACGACCTTCCCATTGTGAATCCATGCTGCCTTGGGTCCTATGTCCCACTGGCCTCTAGGTACTTAACAATTCTTTCCTTCAGAAGTGATTCCATCATTTTTCCTACCACTGAGGTCAAACTAACTGGTCTGTAGTTTTCTGCCTCTGTCCTGCTCCCACTTTTGTGAAGAGGAATCACATCTGCCCTCCTCCAGTCCTCAGGTACCAACCCATCCTCCCATGATTTGTTAAAGAGAGTAGTCAGCGGTGTCACTAGTTCTACCCTTAGTTCTTTTAGAATTCTTGGGTGAATCCCATCAGGCCCCATTGCTTTGTCCACCTTCAATTTTATTAGTTCTTTCAGAACCCTTTCTTCTGTAAATGGACTGGTATCGACCCCCATCTTCAGAGTGTTTCTCTTGTTTGGTTTAGGTACCTCCCCCTCCTCTTCCTTTGTGAATACTGAGCAGAAATATTCGTTCAGTATCCCTGCTTTTTCACTGTCCCCTCTACCCACATTCCCTCCCTTTTTAAGCCTCAGTATCCCTCCTTTGGTCTTTCTTAGCTCCTAATGTGCCTATAAAGGTCTTATCCCCCTCTTAACAGAACTGGCTATCCTTTCCTCGGTTTGGGCCTTTGCTATTCTAACTGCCTTCCCAGCCTCTTTCTGCTTTTAACTGATAAAGTTCTCTGTCCTGCTCCTTCTGTGTTTCCTTATATTTCCTGAATGCTATCCTTTTCTCCTTAACCTTCCCTGCCACCTTTTGAGAACCATAGTGTTTTTTCCTTCATTGTGTTTTATTGATTTGCTTTACACAAAGGCTTGTTGCCTCTGTGATGGCTGTTTGATTACTCCCATTGTTCCTCCACCCTCCTTCTTGCCTGTTTACTAGTGCTTTTCTAAGGCACTCTCTCATTTTCCCAAAGTCAGCCCTCATAAAGTCCAATACTCTTGGTTTTGTATGGCTTGATTGTATGACTGTGTTTATCGTGAACCACACTGTTTGGCGGTCGCTTGTTCCCAGATGGCTACCTACCTCTAAATCTGAGATTCTTTCTCCGTCCCCATTTGAGAGTACCAGGTCTAAGATTGCTCCCTCCTGAGTGGGTTCCAATACTAGCTGTCTGAGGCATGCCCCCTGTAGGGCATCAAGAATGACCCTGCTCTTGGATGTGCCTGCAGCAAAGGTGCTCCAGTTAACATCTGGCATATTGAGGTCCCCCATCAACAATATCTCCCCTTTTTCTGCCATTCTAAGGAAGCCTTCTATCATTTCATTGTCCATCCCCTTCCCCTGAGATGGGGGTCTGTATACAACCCCCGTGCGGATTGTGGTGCCATTTCCTGTCTCCAGGGTGAGCCAGAGTGCCTCATCTGCTCCCTGTTTACTCTTTAGTTCTGTTGCTTTGATCCCTTCCTTTACATAGAGAGCTACTCCTCCTCCTCTTTTACCCTCCCTGTCCCTCCTGTAGATTGTGTATCCTGGTATGTTGACATCCCAGTCATGGTTCTCTGTGTACCATGTTTCTGTGACTGCCACAATATCCAGGCAACCTCTTCCATCAAGGCCACTAGTTCAGGAGCTTGTTACACAGACTACGGGCATTGGTACTCATCACCCTCCACTTTTGATAGCCTTCCCTTTTAGCCCCATTCCTGTCCTTAGTGCCTTTGCCTTTTTTCTTTACCTCTATCCTGCTCCCTAATAACTTCTCTACCTTGGTGTTTACCTCACTAATTACCATGTTTTGTGGGGGGAGACTGGTATTTCCCTGCTACTTTTCAGTGCCTCCCCCCTTGGCTAGTTTAAATGCTTGCCAATGAAGCATTTAAACCTCTCACCTAGGATCCTGGTCCCCCTGGACAGATGCAGACCATCACACCAGTATAGGTCTGCATCCCTCCAGGTGGTTCCCCAGTCCCCAATGAAGCCAAAACTCTGAGCTCCACACCAGTTTTCAACCACTCATTGAATTCCTGGTGAGGAGTGCCCTAAATCACCCCTTGCCATAGACAGGCAGCACCTCCGTGAAGGTTACCGTATGCGCTTACTTGTCTAAGGCCCCTTCCCAACTCTAAAAACTCCTCTTAAACTGCTCTGATCCCATTCCTAGCCAAGTCATTTGTCCCTAGGTGGACAATGACATCCAGCTCCCTCCCTTGTGCAGCTCCTCCCATGATCCTGAGGATTCACTTCCTGTCCCTCCAAGCCGTGGCACCAGGAAGGCACCTTACCTCCCTCTCCCCTTCCTCCCCCATTTCTACCCCCTAATGATTGAGTCCCCACCAGGGTTGTTTCCTTCCCTGTGAGGTCCATGCCACCCTCCTGTGGGTCTCCTTTGTGAAGGTTCCCAGCATCCTCCTTGGTCTCCACTACAGGTGCCTCCATGGAGGAACCACTATCCACTAGAAGAGTGAATGGTTTGTGGAGGTACAGCTGGAGGATGCAACTCTGTTCCACCACCCTCTCCCTCTCTGAGGCCACTCTGGTCAGCCTCTCCTCTTTCTTGGCAACCTCTGAGGTACTGGCAGTGACCCTGGTGGTCCCTGGGTGGGGAGGAGGTTCTCACGAATCCTAGCCAGGTCAGCCTGGAGATGGGCAACCTCCTCTCTCAGACCAGAGGTGCCTGAAAATAGGGCAGCATCGCAGCCTCCAGAATGTCTCCCAGAACACTGCCGCCCCACAGCCATTGCACTGCACCACTCCTATCATGTCTTATTTTGTGTCCCCTCTCCTGTTTCTCTGTATGCTTACTCTTTCCTCTCCTTACAACTCTCACCCTTCCTGTTCTGGGACAGCAACTTCCTATCTTCTTTAGTAGCTTTCTTCTTCCTTGCTCAATGTCTGACCACCAACAGCTGGGGGGGAGAGTGAGCTACTTTTTTCCTTTAGGTTTGACAAAACCAATGTTTCTCTATGATTCTTCCCTTCCTACTACCAAACAGGAAGTTCCTGTTGACAGTCAGATCCAGTGGCTATAAAAGTAGAACTGGCTTAGGGTGGAATGGAAGGCAATTAGTAAGAAAAAAGGCTAGCAACAGGAAGTTGTAATTTGACTCGCCTGCTTTTATAGTGTCTAAGCCACACCCCAGTTAAGCTCTCTTTCCTCCTACTGGTTTAGCAAAGTCAACTGATACAATACCCTTCCCTTGTACTGTGTCATGTCATCACTACCAGCCACAGAAAACCATAGGAGTATCTGACAGTGTGCCTTCTTGTTAAAACCCTGCCCAGCCCTTCGAATATAGACCCATTATAGTCAGTATGACATGTATGAAATGCAAAGGCAATACACAAAAAGAGCAGTATGTAGAATGCATAAACACAATTGGAAGGCTTATGGTTACCAGTTTGCTAGCTTTTGCAAGTCTGTCCTGTGCATACAGTATGTGAGTATTCTATAGGATAAAAACAAGTGAAAAGCATCATAGCTATGCAAATCCTTCAGGGGAGCTATATTAGAAATCTTTTCAACAGGCAACATATTCATCTGGCCATGTCCCTACTAGAGCTTACCACAATCAACACAAACATAAACTAAAATGTTAAGATACAGTAATCTTTAAAATTTGCAGAAAGAGTAAAACATGACAACAATCATGCACTACCATTAATCAGAGCTCAAATGATGCTAAGAGATGCCTAAGTAATTCTCATTTTGCATTGTATTTTATCATTCTATTTACTGGGTTTTAGGCACATACGGATCTCTGCTTGATTACCAACAGAGGACAACAGTGAACAATCAGCTCATGTCATCACTGCCAACGACAGAATACCATTGCAGTATCTGACAATGATTGAATGACATGAAAAGTATTTGACCTGTTAAAAACCCACCCTACCCTTTCGTTTAAAGATCCATTACAGTTGGCATGACATGCTTGAGATGCAATGGCAGTTTGCAAATAGGACTATGTAGAATGCATAAATAATACTGGCAGGCTGATAATTTCCAGTTAGTTTAATTTTGTAACTTTCTAGTGCAAATGTATCTATTCTAAAGGATAAAAACAAAGTGCCACGCAATGTGGAGTTGCAAATCCTTCAGGGATGCACTGTTTAAGAGCTCCCTTCAGCAGGATTACATTCTGCTAGCCATGTCCCTACTCAGACCTCGTAGCCAACTCTCACACACTAAACATAACAATAATCTTTAAAATCTGCACAAAAGTGTGTACGTAATTGTAGTGGGTGGATGCAATTGCTTGCTGCCTAAAAAAAGCGCAAAACCAAACTTAAAATGGGAAAAGGGTACATCATATAAGACATAAGATAATAGGCGATCTGTAATAGAATAAAACAGTATAGTGTGGGCAAAAATGTTCTCCAACGTTCACTGCTGCTTTAACCCCCCCCCCAATATCATTATTACACCACAAGAAAAATAAACATATGCAAGATATCAACAGTTTGAAAATATTGCTTTTGTACTTTCCTAGATTTGGTCTCTTCAGTCTCAGGATCTGGTCCTTGCTAAATCTCAGGGTGGGCAAACTGACCTTTTTTTCCATTGGGCACCAAATATTACACTCCCCAAATATATTGTACATTACTTTCACAGAGTGGGAATGAGATCCAAGAACCTATCCAAGCTGCCCCTTATGCTCTTATACTGGGTCATCTCAGACTTCACCTATCAGCAGAAAAAATCATCCAAGCTAGCTGGGCTCAGCTCTGCTCCAATTAATGTGTCACTTTATTGTCTCAGGCTTTCACAGGGTAGAAATACTAGGTGCTACATATATAGACTAATGTATGAGAAATGCTTCACAACAAGGCTGTTCTTTAGTCAAGGGGCTGTGATGATATCAAAGACCTTAAGAGTGAAGCTTGAGAGGTCTCTGATGTCACCACAACCCTGAGATGGAAACACTTAACAAGTTGTAAATGGTGGCACATTTTTCTTTTTAGGGCTGCAGTGGGCAGAACCCAGCAATCCTTTTGCGATTGTTTAGAAAAAGGACCATTCCTTCCAAATGAGCAGCGTGTTGGATTGCATCACAGTTGCCTTCACGTCTGTGAAGCAGTCTGCCCATGTTGTCCCTACTGAGAGCATCACTGCATCACTGCAGTATTTCACAGTGTGTGACCCTGAAGGACAGCTGTACAGTCTGAGCAGGGCAAAGTAAGCCCTCTGTGTGGAGGCAGTGGGACAGCCGGAGGGCTTTGGGCAGCAACAGTCTTTTCTGTGGGATAGTAACCTGTCCAGGTGCTTCTGAGCTGCTTGGGTTCCCTCTTCCAACTGACTCCCAGCAGTCCAGGGATGGAGGGTTGTGGTCAGGGCTGGAGAGTTGAGGGTTCCAAGCTAGGATCTACAGGATCCAGGTGAGTGGGGCACTCTTTAGCCGGAAGTCATCTGGGCACTCTGGGGCACTTACTGAGATGGACCGCATCAGCACACGATCATGTGTGCCCTGCTAGAGAAAACAGTGGGCTTCCACTTCATGACCACATTATCACAACCTGAGAGGCTGAGATGAGAGATCCAGTTGTCTGCCAGGCCCTCTCAGAATTGCACCATGCTCCAGTCTGATGATGGTCGGTCAGCTGTTGGAGTGGTCTCCAGGTGCTGAAACAATTACAGAAGTCAAAGAATGCATTGTGAAGTGGTGCACTAGTCTCTTTGGTGTTACAGTAGCTGTACACTGAAGAGGATGTGCTACTTATGAAGATTTTGGGAATGAGAAGGAGTTAGCAGTTAGATTGCTAAAGCTGTTTGAGGAGTGGCAATGGATCGTGCAACGTAAGTTAAAAAAACAAACTGCTGATCCCTCCCACTGCATGCTATCACTTCTGTCTGCTCAACCTCAAGTTAAGTGCCTCCTGAGCAGGATAAGTGACATGCTTTTAGAAAATCTCCCTCTCCATCCTGCTATGTGCTATTCCACCCTCCACATTCCTGGCCCCCCGTTAAGTGCCCTAAAAAGATTAGCTGCCCACCAGCCCCAAACAAACCCTCCCACTTCCTCCTTCTGTCTGCTACCCCCCCCCCCATCACTAGACCACTGATTAAGAATTCACTGAGTGGGCTTGCATAAAAACTCAAGTGCCTATTGCTCTTCATGAGGGCTCACTTATCAGCCTGATGTGCGAGTTCTCCTGGTGATGACTGCAGTTGCACAGTCTTCGGCCTGCTGAGTTGGCTGCCCTGGTGCTGCCCACAGGGGCTCATTTTTCTGCACCTGCTAAGCAGGCTCTCCTGGTGCTGCCCATGGTGGCTCACTCAATGGCCCACCAAGTATGGCCTCCTTGTGGTTCCCATGGAGGCTTATTGTCTTGCACTTGACAAGCTGGATCTCCTACATGCTACCCCCCCACCCCACCACCACCACCAGACTCCTGATTAAATGCCTACCAAGCAGGCTTGTGTAAAAGCTTAATTACATGTATTTGCCTGTGGCGACTCACTCTATGAATCACTGAGTGGGTTCTCCTGGTGCCATCCACAAGTGCTTCTTCTTTGGCCCACTAAGCAGGCTCCTTTGGTGCTGCCACTGAAGGCTTGTTGTTCTGCATCCATTGAGCAGGTTCTCCTGGTGCAACCTACATTGGCTCACTGTTCTGTATCCACTGAGTAGGCTTTCCTGGTGCCACCCATGGTAGCTCTATGGCCTGCCAAGCCAGCTCTCTTGCAGCCACCCGTGGCAGCTCTCTTTTAGATTTATTAGTGTTGCTTTGCTTGGGGGATCAGGTAGTATCCTTCAGCATAGGCACAGATGGACAGAAACAGAGACCAATCCTTCCCAATTGCCAAAGTAACGATTCATTTAAGAGTGCTTGTCTATGTGAAGCAGTGAAACGTATTCTTTTTACAGAGGAAGCCTGTGAAGGGTAAGAAAAATCCTAAATGACTGGATTTCACTTTTCTTAAAATACTGCTTGAAGGTCTGTTTTCATGGTATTTTGGGATGTCTTACTGCTATGCATAGGCAAGCAATCCCTCACTCAGTGTATTGTGATGAGAGAGAAAGGATGTGCTGGGTAGCTGTTACTCTGCAGTCAAAGTTACATTGCAATCATCAAAACTTAGCAAAATAAACTATGCCTTACTATAAAAAATAATTACCTTTCTTTTGCAACTAGGTGGGGACAGAAAAAAGAGGTGATGGGAAAACAATAAAAGAATACTGTGGTGATTCTGAGACTCAATGAGGACTGTGGTCAGACTGGCAGGTGCTGCTGCAGGTCAGGCCCACCCCACCACAGATCCTAAAGAAGCTTTTTGGGGGCACAGGAACAAAAAAAAGCCTTTTGTCAATTAAAATCTATAACTTAAATAAAAATAAAACTTTTTTCCAGAAAGTTAGTTGTTTGCGAAGGAGATGGGATGGAGTTGCAAGTGCATAAGTTTGATTGCCTGGTATGGGCACTAGCAGGTATGCCCTTCCTATCAGCAACCACAGCCTTAGTCTTTTGGAGGACTGTTCTTTTTTATTTTAAGCCAAAAAGTCAGAAATTCCAGTAAGAATGCCTTTTTCTGGGTCTGAACCATAGCTAGGCACAGCACCAGTGACAAGGGTTATTTGTTATTGTTAAACTGAAAAAGTAAGAAGCACAAGTAAAATGAAGTTATTTTTACTTGTACAGAAGTCAGAATGCCCTGTATGGGTGATAGCTGATAGGATCTGACAGTCAGGACCAGAAGCCTCAATCTTTAAAGGGACTTTTTTATTTCAAGCTAAATAATGTAAGCCATACAAATGTGAGAACCCAGGTGAGTACCTGTAGTGATTTGCATATACATCCCATGATACTTTGCATTATGGGGGTATGTGTGATTTTGTATTTCTTTGAAACTTGGCTTCCCGGCCAATGCTCTTTGGGGTATCCGTCGCCTCAGTGCTTACGCACTGAGGTTCTTTGTCTCTTGAGTACCCAGGGCTGAGTCTGGATCTTAGCAAAATTACTTGTACACAAGTGAGAGTGCCATGGTATGGGAGATAGACAGTAGTCTCTGCAACAAAACGACAGAAGCTGCATTCTTTCAGAGGACTGTTTTTTTTTTTTTCATTCTAGGCCAGCAAAGTAAGAAGCACAACTGAGAGTTGCTTGCTCTGGCTTTTAAAAGTTAAGAACTCTGCATTTAGGAAGTGGGGCAGAACATGTTTAAATCACTAGGTCCTTTAGGTAGCATTAAACAAATAAGGCACCAGAATAACACTGAAAAATGATAGCACTTTTTTAATTCTGTTTTCTTGTGAAATTCATTGCAAGAAATCAGTGAAATTTTGTACAGGGTTGATATTCAGTAGTAGATAACTGCTTATATTGGTTCTATGTCATAACGGCAAATACATAACAGCGCCGTACCTATGGGTGAGTGCACAATGCTGAAAACACAAATGGTAACCATGCACTACGCCGAATATAAAATTGGCACCCATACCACTACACATAATTCTATGTTCTATGTGCCCCCCGCACCTCCCCTTCTAAAAATAATCAACTCTGAGAGGGGCCTGACAGTGGGGCAAGGAGCTGACATGCACCACAAAAATTACAACACCCAACATATTCCCCACCCAAAAACAGTTGTGCACCAAACAGTAGCACACCAACCCAAGATCAAACCCAGGTCCTTCCACACTGGATGCATACATTGCCTTTAGAAGCCCACATGGCCCGCGTGGCACTGCCTCCCTGCCCTACCTCCTATATCCTGCTTCCCGTGATGTCCCTCCTACCAGTGCTGTATCCTACAGTTGCCGTTTCAGCCCTTCTACCCTCATCATTTCCACAGTCACTCTCCTGCCACAATTGCTGTACAGACAATTGGTTAAACTGAGTCACTCAAAGTGAGTCGCTCAATTTGACAGTGCCCATATCACTGGATATCGCTTCACTTATATCATGGCTTCTGTTCTTTAGGAGTATTTTACTTGCAGGTCAAACTACATGGCACAGATTGGGTGCCCTGTGCAACAGGCTCTGCAGCTTCACACTTAAGAGTGACTCAAGGGCTACCACTGCCTGGTTTACAAAATACATTGCTGGTAGCTGGCCCAGTTGCATAGATGGGTGAGGCACCAGATGGCTGAGGCACTAGGTGCCTCACCTACTGCCATGGTGACCCAGGGATTCTATAGTGTTCTGTGTAGATGATTCATACTGAGACTAGTGCTAAAAAGGTGAGCTACATTAAGAACAAGTTATCATGGAGCCAGGTGTGGTGGGGATACTTAAAGTAAAGGTGTAACATTCTTTACTGGGCTTCATATCCCATTACCCTGCATGGCAATAGTCCTTCCATGTCAAAATTATAAATTTTACTGCTGCCTTGTAAGTGAAGGAAGGGACTGAACTCTGACCAAACTGCCGACCAGTCAATCCCTTCCACTTCTTAGTCTGCAGACCACACATCCGTGCTTGCACATTTTGTGACGACCTACCAGGGACAGCGCGGGGTGCTCCCTATGGAATCCTATGGGGGAAATTTTCAAAGCATTACTATGCATCTTTAAGCTACCTTTGATGCAAATGAAAGCCGCCGCTCAACCAATAGGGCCCCTAGTAGTTGAGTGGTGGCTTTTATTTGCGTCAGAACTAGCTTAAAGATGCACAGTAATGTTTTGAAAATCTCCCTCCAGGATTCAATGTTGCACACCACCGTGGTCTCCCTGGTAGGACGTCACAAAACGTCCAACCTTGGGGCCATGGTCAGTGGACCAGGAAGTGGAAGAGATCAGCTGGCTGTCAGTTCAACCAGAGTTACGATCCCTTCCTTTACAGGAAAACAGTAAAATTTATAATTTTCACAAGAAGGAACTATCACTGCATCAGGGTAACATTCTATTAAGCCCAAAAACTGCAAGTAAAAATCTTACACCTTGAACAAAAGTGTGCTGTACGTCCAAAATAAGCTCCAAAATGTATCACACAGCATCCAAAACCCCAGAGCTTCTGGGGGCTTGGCGGCCCAGCGCTTGCGTTAACCCACTACAGAAGTTCACAAATGGGAAGTCTGAGGGTTTTGAAACACAAAAATGAAAGCAGTTCTTCAGCATTGACCCTGTATATAGATAGGTTTTCATGGATTTTATTGGGTAATGCTTTACAAAGCCACTACAGCAAATTTCCTACCTCAGGATTCTCTGGTCTGACCCCCAACATTTGAAACAGAGGGTCAACCTGATCCACACTTGACTGGTGCTAATGCAATTTTCCTTCAGCAAAATTACTCAAATTATCCTGCAAAATATCAGAGCTCCAATGGAAGAAAATACATTTATTTGTAATTATAGCCCATTAGGGCTCCTTCAATTTACTGCTGTACGTTTTTGATTATGGGTTGTCCTGGCTATTATGCCGCTCTTTTCCTCTCCCCAATCCTTTAGTTAGCCCCTGGTGCTCTGACATCACTCGCTGTGCAACTGTATTGTATGTGGTGCTTGCTGCTTCCATGATCCCCTCAGGGAGCCCATTGATTCCCCTTACCTGCCACAGTTACTTTTAAGCCCATTTCGGGCATTGGCCTTTGGCCACAGTGTGGCTTTTCCTTTGTGGCCCCCATCCTGTGCGTTTACTCTCCCTGTCCCTTCTTACCAAGCCCCTCAGGGCATTTACACTCAGCCATATGGGTTAACTAGTGGTTTCTGCCCTCTCCTGCTGGCTGCCCACCCTCTTAACAAGTCCTTTGTATTCTCTTCACATAGCTGCTGTGTGGCTGATTGGTAGAGGGAGGCATAGTTGCCCTAGCCTCCTACACCTCCTGAAAATCTCCTTCTTTTTCCTACCACACAGAGCAGGCCACAGCCTGAACTCCATGCAGGCTGGGAGTTGAAAGTGCCTGCTGGCACTGTTGCTCTAGCGCAGTAGTGCAAACTGATGGGTACATAGCCACAGCATTTCTGATTGGTGGTTTTCTGACCAGCTCACCAGCCTGCTACATACAGTCAAAGCCCAGGGGACCCCCACCCCCCACTAGATGCCAGGGAAAGGTTAAATATAATAAAAAAACACCACCTTTTGACACTGGCCATGATGGAGTTAGCCCACTGCACCACAAGGACTATGCCTTTAAGCCACTGGCATCATGCGACAACTCAAGACCTCCTGAATCACTGGTGTCCCCTTTTTAAATATTGTAGGGACCACTAGCCCAAAAGCATCCCCACTAGCCAATCAGGGCTACTACTTAAATCTGCTGGCTACCAGCAGACCACCTAAGGGTGCCAAGGGTGTTTTGCTGAGCCTCCAATATCACTTTATTCTCTTTTTAGCTGTCTATATTTTTATTGTCTGTCTCTATTTTCCTTACTTTAAACTTAAGTGAATCTTTTCCTCTAAAACTCCATTTCTTTACTCCTATGCTGTACTGCACCCTTTTTCTATCTCTCCACTCTCTGTCTCTACTCTCACTACTATAATCTAACTAACCTATTTTCCCTTTATTTCTACAGGTCTGGCAAGACTGTATACCAATCATATAAGTATCTAAGTTTAATTCTAATCCCCTAATCTCTCCTCTAGGACCTCTGACCCTTTCTGTCTCCTCAACCTTCTCTGTTCTTCCCTTTCAGGTCCTACCAGAATACCCTCAACTTAGGACACCCCAACTCTAGACTCCCTAACCATGATGGAGCAGGTAAATCCTAGTTACCTAACTGCCCTGTAGTGTAAGTAGCAAATAACAAGGTGCCCACACCTTTGTAATGTGAAGCAACATTACTTATTTAGTTTTGTGAACTGGAAATGAGAGCTATTTTCAGTCTTGTCCCCACCAGGTGTTTGTTGGTCTACACTGATGAGGTTCCAACCTTACTTACTTATTAGTTTAGATAGAAGGCTCCAAGGTGGTAAAGCTGCAGGCACATACAGTATAGAGAATAATGACCCCCTCTCCATCGATGTCTTCTGCAGCCATTAGACTCCTCTCACCCAACCCCGCCAAGCCCTTACTTACTGATTGGGGGTCCAACACTGTAATCTACTCTGGACCACAAACACGTTTTCCCTCTTCAGAGCCTGCAAACTGAGGAAACAGGTATGTGACTCAATGTATTTCAATGGGGGTTTGAACTTGGTGCCAAAACTTGGCCATTTTTGCACATTTTTGCCACAAACTTTCATTGTGTCTTCTTTGGGACCCCACCTCATTAGGCAGATCTGTCCTGAAAGATGACTTTGTGGTGTTTGTTCAAAATCACCTTTCGGGCAGGATTTGAAAAATTGTTCTGCTCTTGTTCATGAGGTGGGGCCATAATAAGGCTATGTTGAAAATTCCTTGTAGAAATATTAAAAAACAACAAAGTTATAAGCCTACGTTGCATTTTTCAAATGCAGGCTTGTAACTTTGGTAATTTTTTTAAATATTTATCCCCTAAATTCACAACATAGCCATATCTTTACAGCACCTCATGAGTGTGACAGCTGTCATTTTTCAAATCCTGCCTAAAATGTTTCTTTACATCCCGAAAGATGATTTTGCGGTCCCTGCGCAACATTACCTTTTGATCAGGAGTTGACATTTTTTTCTGCCCTTGTTCATGAGGTGGGCTTCATAAGAAGTCTGTGTTCTAAATTTGCTGTAAAATATTTAAAAAAAAATATGAGGCTATGTTGCATTTTGCAAACGCAGTCTTGTAAAGTTTTGTAATATTCGATATTTTTACCCCAAATTTTCAACATAGACATTGCTTTACAGCACCTCATGAATGTGACAGCTGTCATATTTCAACTCCTGCCCAAAATATGTTTTTGTGCCCCAAAAGTTAATTTTGCAGTCCCTGCGTGAAGTCACCTTTAGGCTAGGGGTTGAACATTTTCTGTCCTTTCATGAGGCAGGGTCATAACAAGGCTATGTTGAAAATCTGGTGCAAAAATATTAAAAACCAACAAATGTATGACCCCATGTTACATTTTGCAAATGCAGGCTCATAACATTGGTAATTTTCACAATTTTTATCTCAAATTCCTCACCTGTAGCCCTATTGACTCTGACCAGAGACTGTCTATAGTATGTATGTAGTGTCAAGCTCCTGGCAACAAAAAAATCAGGAAGGAACAGAAAGCCAGGCTACAGACACCACAAACTGAAAAAAAAATACAAAAGCCCTGGAATGGTTAAAAAGTATGTAATACAAAAAAAGATATCACCATGGTAGCACCCCTCTATGCCCATCTATGTTTCATGCACATAGAAACATAGACTTTGATGGCAGATAAGAATCGTTTGGCCCACCCAGTCTGCCCATTTCCCTACCTATTGGATAAGTTGCAGATCCTAGTTAACCAAAAGCCTACTTCTTCCCAATCCCCACCAGAATTGCCTTATGTCTGTCCCACGCATTCTTGAATTCCCCCACCATTTTTTACCCCACAGTCTCCTCAGGAAGGCTGTTCCATGCGTCCGCCATCCTCTCCATGAAAAAATACTTCCTCACATTGCCCTTGAGCCATCCCCCCTCTATCTTCAAATTGTGCCCCCTTGTACTTGCACATATCTTTTTCTGCAAGATGCTACCCTCCTGGATTTTGTTAATTCCCTTGAGGTACTTGCAAGTTTCTATCATGTCACCCCTCTCCTTCCTTTTCTTGAGGGTATACATATTAAGCTCCTTTAGACTCTGTTTGTATGGCTTCTGGTGCAGACCCCGGACCATTTTATTTGCCCTCCTCTGGACAGCCTCCATCCTGTCTATGTCCTTGTGGAAACAGGGTCTCCAGAACTTCATTCAGTACTCCAGATGGGATCTCACCAACTGTCTACCGGTGATGCCTCTTCCTATACATCCTAGTATCCCCCAGCCCTCCTTATTGCCTTCTCACATTGCATGCTTACCTTTATGTCATTTGATATGACTACTCTCAGGCCCCTTTCCATTTATGTTGTTGTTAGTACCTCCCCCCCATTGTGTACTCTTCCCCTGGGTTTTTGTTTCCCAGGTGCATTACTTTGCACTTCTTTGCATTGAATCTAAGCTGCCCTATGTTTGACCATTTCTCCAACCTTTCCAAGTCCCTTCTCATCCTTTCCACCCACCTCTTGTGTATCAACCCTGTTGCAGATCTTTGTGTCATCTGTAGAGAGGCATACTTTTCCTTCCAGTCCCTCTGCAATGTCACCTATAAAGACATTAAAAAGGACTGGACCCAGTACTGAACCCTGCAGTACCCCACTAGTAACCCTCCTTTCTTTGGAGTGGACTCTGTTTACTGTTATCCTCTGTGTCCTGTTGTCCAACCAATTTTGTACCCAGGCTACCACCCAGGGACTCACTTCCAGGCTGGCTAATTTGTTTATTAATCTTTTGTGTGGGACTGTGTCAAATATGTTGCTAAAGTCTAGGTAGGCAATGTCCACAGCCCCTCCCTGGTCTTTTACTTTGGTCACCCAGTCAAAGAAATCTATTAGATTTGTCTGCTATGACCATCCCACTGTGAATCCATGTTGCCTTGGGTTCTGTGCCCCGCTGTCCTCTAGGTACTCAACAGTTCTTTCTTTCGGAAGTGATTCCATCATTTTCCCTACCACTGAGGTCAAATTAACAGGTCTGTAGTTTCCTGCCTCTGCTTTGCTCCCACGTTTATGAAGGGGAATCACATCCCCCTCCTCCAGTCCTTAGGTACCACACCATGCTCCCATGATTTTTTAAAAAGGGTAGTCAGTGGAGTCACTAGTTCCTGCCTTAGTTCTTTTAAAATTCTGGGGTGAATCCCATCGGGCCCATTGCTTTGTCCACCTTCAGTTTTAGGATTTCTTTCAGAACCCTTTCTTCTGTGAATGGACTAGTATCAACCCCCCCATATCCAGAGTGTTTCTATTGATTGGATTAGGTACCTTCCCCTCCTCTTCATTTGTGAATACTGAATAGAAGTATTCATTCAGTATCCCTGCTTTTTTACTGTCACCCTCTGCCCACCCACCCTTCCCTTTATTAAGCCTCACTATCCCTCCCTTGGTCTTTCTTCACTCCCTAATGTACCTGTAAAATGTTTTATCCTCCTTCTTAACCATGTTGGCTATCTTTTACTTGGTTTGGGCCTTTGCTATTCTGACTGCCTTTCCCGCTTCCTTCTGCTTTAACTGGTGCAGTTCTTTGTTCTGCTTCTTTTGTGTTTCCTTATACTTCTTGAATGCTATCTTTTTCTCCCTAACCTTCCCCGCCACCTCTTTTGAGAACCATAGTGTTTTTTCCCTTCATTTTAATTTGCTTATTTGCTTCACACAAAGGCTTGTTGCCTCTGTGATGGCAGTTTTGATGTTTCCCCATTGTCCCTCAATGTATTTCAATGGGGTTTTGAACTTGGTTTGCTAGTGCTTTTCTGAGACACTCTCCCATTTTGACAAAGTCAGCCCTCCTAAAATCGAGTACCCTCACTTTTGTATGGCTTGACTCTACGGCTGTTTATCATGATGCTGCAGCAAAGGTGCTCCATTTAAGATCTGGAATATTCAGGTCCCCCATCAACAATATCTCCCTTTTTTCTTCAATCTTTAGTTTGCTTTCAATCATTTCCTTACCATCACCTCCCCCTGTGAAGTGGGTCTGTATACAACACCCATGCGGATTGCGTTGCCATTTCCTGTCTCCAGGGTAACCCACAGTACCTCCTCTCCTCCCTGTTTACCCTTTAGTTCCATTGCTTTGATCCCTTCCCTTATGTAGAGAGCTCCTCCTCCTCCTCTTCTACCCTCTCTGTCCCTCCTGTAGACTGTGTAACCTGGCATGTTGACATCTCAGTCATGGTTCTTTGTATACCATGTTTCTGTGACTGCCACGATATCCAGGCATCCCTCTTCAATCAAGGCCACTGGTTCAGGGAGCTTGTTACCCAGACTATGGATGTTGGTACTCATTGCCCTCCATTTTTTGATGGACTTATCCCTTTTAGCCCCATCCCTGTCTTTAGTGCCTTGTCTATTTCTTTATTTACCCCTGCCTTTCTCCCTATCGACTTCTCTATCTTGGTGTTTACTTCACTGAGTACCCTATTTTATTTGGGGTGGGGCTGGGATTTCCCTGCTTCTTTTCAGTGCCTCTTCCCTTGGCTAGTTTAGATGCTTGCCAATGAAGCATTTAAACCTATCACCTAGGATCCTAGTTCATCTCTTGGATGATGCAGACCATCACACCAGTATAGGCCTGCATCTATCTAGGTGGACCTCCAGTCCCCAATGAAGCCAAAACCCTGAGCTCTGCACCAGTTTTTCAACTATTGATTGAATTCCATGGTATGGTGCACCCTAGCCTCACCTATGCCATAGACAGGCATCACTTCCAAGAAGGTTACTGTGCATGCTACTTGTCTAAGGCCCCTCCCCAACTGCACAAACTCCTCCTGCACAGCTCTGATCCCATTCTCAGCCAGGTCATTTGTCCCGAGGTGGACAATGACATCTAGCTCCCTCCCCCGTGCAGCTGCTCTCACAATCCTGAAGATTCACTCCCTGTCCCTCAAAGCCATGGCACCAGGCAGGCACCTTACCTCCCTCTCCCCTCCCTCCCTCACTCCCCCAGTTCTACCCTCCTAACAATTGAGTCCATCACCAGAAATTGTTTCCTCCCCTGTGGGGTCCCATGCCACCCTTCTGTGGGTCTCCTTTGTGAAGGTTCCTAGCATCCTCCTTGGTCTCAACTGCAGGTGCCTCCATAGAGGAACCATGCTCTGCCAGAACAACATATGAATTGTGCAGAGGTACAACTTGAGGGATACACCTTTGTTCCTCCACCCTCATCCTCCCTGAGCCCACTGTGGTCCAACCTCTCCTCTTTCTTGGCAACATCTGAGGCAGCAGCATCAGCCCTGGTGGCTACTGGGTGGGAGAGGAGGTCCCCCAAATCCTGGTCAACTCAGGCTGGAGACCAGCAACCTCCTCCCTCAGCCCAGAGAGGTGTCTGCAGATGGGACAATACCGCATCCTCCAGAAAGTCTCCTGGAAGATTGCCACTCCACAGCCACTGCACTGCACCACTCCCATCATATCTTATTTGTAGCCCCTTGACTTTTGTTTTGTATGCTTACTCTTTCCTCTCTCCATTGACTCTTTTTTTTCTCTCTACTTTCCTACTGCCTCCATGCCTTTACAGTTCCTGCCATTCCTATTCTTGGACAAGAAGTTCCTGTATTTCTCAGTAGTCTCCTTCTTACTTGCTCAGAGACAGACCTCCAGCAGTTAGGGGGTGAGGGAGAGTTATTCTTTTCCTTCTATGATGGTGGTGTCTTTTCTGCCTCCATGATCACTCCCCTCCTTCTCCCATACAGGAAGTTCCTGTTGTCAGTCAAATCCAGTGCCTATAAAAGTGGAACTGGCTAAGCGTGAGGGAGGGAGGAGGGGAGAGAGGGAGGGCTATGTAGTCCCAATAGAGGAATTCTAGCAGCTGCCTCCTTCCTCTTGCTGCTCTCTGTCAAAAGCTAACTAGGAAAGTTTTAAATACAGACACCTGGCTTTCTGTTGCCTAAGCCACATACCCTAATTTACAGCTCTTTTCTTCATCTAGCTAACAGCACAGATATCAGCTCCCATCCCCCAACTCAGACAAGCACACTAACTCGTTTTTTTTTTGTTTCTTTTTTACCCCAATTGAAGGCCCCGTAGTAGAGTTCTAGTTCTTTAGTCCCAGTAGAAGAGTTCTAGCAACTGCCTCCTTCCTCTTGCTGCTCTCTGTCAAAAGCTCACATACAGTGTGCTTTATCACGGTGTAAATGTCAAAGTGCTGGTGTTTGCTTTAATACTGTGTCCTTAAAGAGAAATGCAACATATTTAAAGTGCACTTGCATATTAACCTAAAATCACAACATGCCTGTAAATACATATTTATAAGGCACTGCCCAAATGACCAATAGCACAGATGAGAGCAAAATATAATTGTCTAAAGTGCTAATGAGGAACAGGAATGAGGAGTGGGAAACACTTGTGGACAGGATGAGCAGGAGAGGACAAAAAGGGAATAAGAATTGATAATCCTGGTTGGCATCTCATAGATACATATTGATTACTCAGAGAATTAATTTTTACCCTCATGGCAGTTAACTATTAAGTATTCTTAAAAAGCAATTTATACACATATCAACAGAGTCACAGGAATCACTTGCAGTAAGTCAAAATGTAATATGCCCTCTAGTAGAGAGGCATGACGAGAATCACTGTAGGCCACAGCTGTAGCATGTTATGGTATAACAATCAGCACTATTTCAGATTGAATCTAACTTATTGAAAAAGAATGCAAGTACTGTATAATAATCAAACTATTCATATGATAATAAATTCTGTCTACACATTTGCATCCAGCAAAGTAAAGGCCAGCTACATTTCATAAAAAGGTTATGTGCAAAAAGACAAAGTCCACACACTAAGTATGAAATATGCCATGGGCTGACATGACATAAAAAATCATTTATTTTTATCTGCAGGTTTTGACCTCTTTGACCTCATGAGTGGCAGAGCTATGAGTAAGCTCTATAGAGGTCAAGCCCTGCAGATAAAAATAATAAGTTGCATATTATCTGTGCCTGCAGTCCTCCTACTTATGGCCTAAAAGGGTTGGATGAGCTACTTGACCAAATCGCTTTTCACTCAGGGAATAACGAAGTTCTTGTACTAGGTGACTTTAATGTTAACTGGCTGGGAAACACACACATGACAGCCCTGTCCAGACTACAAAGTTTCAACCTACACCAGCTTATCTCTTTACCCACTAGGACCGCTCCGCAATCCAACACCAGCACCCTGCTGGACTGGATTATGATGAACCATCCCGAGAACGTCGTTGATGCAGGTGTCCTACCTGATGCCATCACTGACCACTTTCTGCATCTGGGGTAGAGGCAGGCCTGAACCAATGAAGCTCTGCCTTATTACCTACCGTAATTATGCAAACTTTGAACCACAGGGCTTCTCGTTTGATGTTGCCCGCACTGACTGTTCAGCTCTTTATAGCGCATCGGATGCTCAGACTGCTCTAAATCTCTTTTTGGCCAAATTCCTAGCACTACAAGAAAACCACTGTCATCTCATTACCAGATGGGTAAGAAATAGGCAGACCTGATGGCTAAAATCCGACCTTCTCTCTAAATTACAACAGAGGGACAAAAGCTGGTTTCGTTACAAGACATCTGGTCTTCTAGCAGATTTTAATATCCACAGAGCACTGAGAAACTTCTGTAAGAAAGAAATTAAACAAGTGAAAAGCTCATACTGCAAGGACCTATTAATAGACTCCCAGGTGGACCCTAAAATTCTGGTCTCTTATTAAGTTCTTCATGGGATCCAATCAGTCCCCTGCACCTAATGACAAGTCTCTAAATGGTATCCATTGTAACAATCCCCTCACTATTGCTAACTTTTTTAACGTACAATTTGCTGACCCAACTCAGTACACCTTCACTTTCTCTACCTCATCAAATCCTGTCACATCAGCCAACCCCATCCCCACCGGGCCCACTTTCTACTTCAAGTCTGTCTTAAAAAGTGAGGTTCTTAGACTGCTATGAAACATCTCAGAGTATGCTGCCATTGGGTCTGATAACTTGGAACCCAAGCTCCTGAAACTAGCTGCACCTCACATAGCTGCTCCCCTAGCCAAGATTTTTACTCTCTCCCTGTGTCAAAGTTCTGTCCCAGATATCTGGAAGATGGCTACAATTACCCCTGTATTTAAAAAAGGTGATCCTCTTGACCCATCAAACTACAGACCCATCATCCTCCTATCAGTTCTCAGTAAAATCCTTGAGAAACTAGTTGCCACCCAAACAACTGACTTTCTACTGAAACACGACCTCTTAACTGTTAGCCAACATGGTTACCACAAGGGACATAGTACCACTACTGCACTACTCAAACTCATGTCTGATACCCTAGTGGTCATCGACTCTGGCAGGCTCACTGGGGACATTTTCATTGGCATGATTAAGGTGTTTGATCTAGTTGACCATTGCATCCTCACTGCCACCTTAATTGCTCTAGGTTCCTCACCAAATGTTGTGAACTGGTTTGATAGTTATCTGATGGATAGGTCTCAATATAGAAACATAGAAACATAGACTTTGATGGCAGATAAGGACCGCTTGGCCCATCTAGTCTCCCCATTTCCCTACCTAGAGGATAGGCCGCAGATCCTAGTTAACCAACAGCCTATTTCTTCCTACCCCCGACAAGAATTGCCTTATGTCTGTCCCATGCATTCTTGAATTCTCCCACTGTTTTAGACCCCACAACCTCCTCAGGAAGGCTGTTCCATGCATCCACTACCCTCTCTGTGAAACAATACTTCCTCACATTGCCCCTGAACTGCCCCCCCTCTATCTTTAAATTGTGTCCCCTTGTTCTTGCACGTCTCTTTTTCTGAAAGATGCTACCCTCTTGGACTTTGTTGATTCCACTGAGGTACTTAAAAGTTTCTATCATGTCCCTCCTCTCCCTTCTTTCCTCAAGGGTATACATATTAAGCTCCTTTAGTCTCTCCTCATATGGCCTCTTGTGCAGACCCTGCACCATTTTAGTTGCCCTCCTCTGGACTGCCTCTATCCTGTCTATGTCCTTTCGGAGATGGGGTCTCCAGAACTGGACACAGTACTCCAGATGGGGTGTCACCAACAGTCTGTACAGAGGGATAACAACTTCCTGTTTTCTGCTGCTGATGCCTCTCCCTATGCATCCCAGTGTACCTCCAGCCCTCCCTACTGCCTTCTCACATTGCTTGCTAACCTTAAGGTCATCTGATATGATTACCCCAGGTCCTTTCCTTTTTGTTGTTGTTACTCCTCCCCCATTGTGTATTCTTCCCTAGGTTTTGTTTCCAGGTGCATTATTTTGCATTTCTTTGCATTGAATCCTAGCTGCCATACTTCTGACCATTCCTCCAACCTTGCCAAGTCCCTTCTCATCCTTTCCATGCCTCCTTGTGTATCAACCCTGTTGCAGATCTTTGTGTCATCTGCAAAGAGGCATACTTTTCCTTCAGTCCCTCTGCAATGTCACTTATGAAGACATTAAAAGGACGGACCAATACTGAACCCTATGTTCCCCACTAGTAACCCCTTTTTCTTCAGAGAGGACTCCATTTACAATTACCTACTGTGTCCTGTTGTGCAGCCAATGTTTATCAGGCTACCACCTGGGACCCACTCCCAGGCTGGTTAATTTGACTATTAATCTTTTGTGTGGGACTGTGTCAAATGCCTTGCTAAAGTCTAGGTAGGCCATGTCCACAGCCTCTCCCTGGTCTACTACTTTGGTCACCCAGTCAAAGACATCTATTAGATTCATCTGACATGACCTTCCCGCTGTGAACCCATGCTGCCTTGGGTCCTGTGCCCCACTGGCCTCTAGGTACTCAACTATTCTTTCCTTCAGAAGTGACTCCATCACTTTCCCTACCACAGAGGTCAGACTGACAGGTCTGTAGTTTCCTGCCTCTGTCTTGGTCCCACTTTTGTGAAAGGGAATCACATCTGCCTTTCTCCAGTCCTCGGGTACCACACCATCCTCCGATGATTTATTAAAAAGAGTAGCCAGTGGTTTAACTAGTTTCCCCCTTAATTCTTTTAGAATTCTGGGGTGAATTCCATCAGCCCCCATTGTTTTGTCCACCTTCAGTTTTAGGAGTTCTTGCAGAAGCCTTTCTTCTGTGAAAGGACTGGGATCGACCCCTATCAAGAATTAGCTGTTGGTGGATTAGGCACTTCCTCCTCTTTTTGTGAATACTGTGCAGAAATATTCATTCAGTATCCCTGCTTTTCACTGTCCCCCTCTGCCCACCCACCGTTCATTCTATTCAGCCTCACTATCCCTCCCTTTGTCTTTCTACGCTCGCTGATGTACCTATAAAAGGTTTTATCCCCCTTCTTACCCGAGTTGGCTATCTTTTCCTCAGTTTGGGCCTTTGCTATTCTGACTTCCCTCCCTGCTTCCTTCTGCCTTAAGTGGTACAGCTCTCTGTCCTGCTCCTTCTGTGTTTCCTTATACTTACAGAATGCTATCTTTTTCTTCCTGACTTTCACAGCCACCTCTTTTGAGAACCATAGTGGCTTTTTCTTTCGTTTTGATTTGTTTATTTGCTTCACACAAAGGCTTGTTGCCTCTGTGGCAGAGTTTTGATGATTCCCCATTGTTGCTCCACACCTCCTTCTAGCCTGTTTGCTAGTGCTTTTCTGAGGCACTCTCCCATCTTGCCAAGTCAGCCCTCCTGAAGTCCAGTACTCTCACTTTTGGTGGCTTGACTCTGTAGCTGAGTTTAACGTGAACCACACTGTTTGATGGTCACTTGTTCCCAGATGGCAACCCAATTCTAGATCTGAGATCCTCTCACTGCCCCCGTTTGAGAGTATGAGGTCTAAGATTGCTCCCTCATGAGTGGGTTCCGAAACTAGCTCTGAGGCCTGCCACCTGTAGGGCATCAAGAATGGCCCTGCTCTTGGATGTGGCTGCAGTAATATATGAAATTTAACCCCAACCTCTCTGACAAGGTCACAATCAACATTGGTGTTCCACAAGGGTCTATCCTAGGTCATCTGCTTTCCTCAATTTTCATCAATAACATCACCACAAACCTCCACAGTACTTCTTCCCTATTATATGGGATGACATTGTACTGTATACCAATTCCAATCGTATTGCGGACATTAACCTTCAGCTCTCTAGTGACTTTCAATTTATCCAACAGTGGCTCGCCAATCACAAACTTGTTTTAAATAAATCTAAGACCCAAGCTATGTTATTTGGCTTCAGTCTCAAACTCAAACATTCCCAGACACACTTTAGCGTCTCCTCCCTTGATGGCACATCCGTAGGGGTGGTAAATTCCTTCAAATATCTGGGTGTCACTCTTGATCCATCTCTGAGCTTCGATCTCCACATCCAAACTACCTGTAAGCAGGTTAACTCCAAACTTGGCATCGCCTACTGTACTAGTTACGCAATCACCCTCTCTGCCAGGCTTGCCATTGCCCGTGGGATATTACTTCCCTCTCTATCCTATGGGGTTGTTGCGTATGTGTCTGCTTGCAATTCAAGTCTTTGAAAGTGGGATGTCACCTATAATAACATCTGCCACGTTGCATCCTGCTCCTCCCAGCTGAAACATCACTGTCTTCTCTAAGCAGATCTAGGATGGCTTCCACCCCAAGAACTAAAGTCTTATACACTCGGGTCCATTACTTATAACATTATCATATCCCAGATACCTAAACCCCTGGCCTGTCTCTTTCGATACCAGAAAACCAGCTATGGTCTTCTCTCTGCTGAAAATGTCCCAGTTCACATCCCGAGACACCGCATCACAAAAGATGGTAGTGCCTTTGCCTGTCATGTGCCTGATTTCTGAAACTCACTCCCTCTAACTCTACACCAAACTGCATCCCACATCTCTTTTAAGAGAGAGCTACACTGCTATCTCATCTCCTCCTACAAATGCTCTTGTTTCAAACCACCCTAGCCCTTTACTCTCTACCTCCTCTCTTCCCTCTGTGGTTTCTTGGGTGCCTGGGGCCCACTCCAACATGAAGCACTTCCTCTCACTTTCACTTCCTAAACTTTTAGCATTCATCTTATCATTTCCTACTGCACCTTTCTGCAAAACTTGTTTGCTTTCTCTTCTTAAGCAACACAGCTTCATTCTTCCATCACCTGCTGTACCCTACTGGGTAACCTGTACTTATTCTATACCTAATTTACGCCCCTCCCACCTATTGCCTTCCTACTCCCTACACTTTCTCTCTTGTTCCCCCTTAACCTATTACTGCCTGGCTGCTACTGCTCTCACAGCACTTTATTGAACATTGCTGAGTCACTTTAATTGACCTGAATGTATTGTCACTTGTAAATTTTAATGCTGCATTTTTCTTACTACCTCAATCATGCTGCATTTTTCTTACTACCTCAATCTTAGTCATGTTCTGCTGTTAATGCTTCATACATCTACAAGTAACTTGGTTGAACATTGCTTAGTCACTTTATTTGACCTGATTGTAATTGTCACATGTTAAATTCTACTGCTGTGTTGTTCTTACTAACTTCAATTTTTGTCATTTTCTGCTGTTAATGCCTCAAACATCTATATGTAACCTGTATTTTGTTCCAAAATGTTCTCTTTAAGTTTGTCTCTGTACTCTCCCGGGTCATGCCTGAAAATTGTCATTTTTTGTCTGGTGCACCTACCCGGTAAACAAAAACAAAAGAAAAAATAAAATAAATGTGCTTTTAGTCAGCCTATGGCATGCAGTATGTCATTTATACAATGACAGTGCCTCTCCAGCAAGATTAATTCTTTCAGCAAAGATTTTACTCTTTCTGTTTGATTTCATGGCTCTGTTTTATTCAATCATTGTATAATTCTAAATATTTCACAAAAAAAGGACCAGTTTGAAAAATAGTTATTTAGACCAGAAGGTGATAACAATTTCAATTTATACCACCAAAAATATTCTCTTTGCAGCAGTCTTTAGTCCAGATCACCACTTCTTTTACTCTAAAATACTGTTTCAATGCCTTGAAATTTAAACAACTGTTCAGACCAATATCTAGCAATGTGTGCAGCTAAAGCATTGTCTTTTCCAGTTTTTCAGTGCTGTACAAGTCCTCCCCCAAATGCACGTTTAGTTTGTGAGTAGTTGTGCCAACAACACAAAAGGCTATGCAAGTACATATTGCCAGATAAACAAAAGCATTAGTAGTACATGTGCTAATGTCTCGTATTTGATATGACTCACCCATTGTCGGCTGTACAAATGTGTTAGCAGCTTGTATGTGGGTACAAGCCATACACATTTAAAAGTTCCTTTTGGCATGGGGGAGCTGCCACAATATGGGTACTAAAACCTCAACCTTGCCTTATACATCCTGGAACTGGCCAGGAGGCAATGTAGTATCCTGTCACTCTTCCTGAAAAAAGGGGATTAATAGCCATTGAAATTGCCTCATTTATTGCAGTTACTCTGCTGCAGTATGCTGCCATTTTGTGTGGCATCCTGCCCAGTTCACTGTACCTGGGCCAGAGGGACAGGTTTTACCAGTTCTTAGGGCATGGGGCCCATCCTATTGGCCATCCCTCACAGGTGTCTGTATCTGTGAAGACTGGTGAATATAACGGGTCCATGTTTGACCAGGGCAAAGCCAGGAGGATCACATTTTCTTTGCCAAACTGTAGGGCTGGTCTGCAAAGGAATCTAAGGCACTAACAGCTAAACAGGTGAACAGCTTATTTCTAAGTGTCAGTGATATACTGGCACATTGCTCAAATGTTAAAGAGGCCTTTGTGTCTGCACCCATGTACCACAGTTCTGAAAAGGACGGTTTTGTAGCAAATCATCTATGGTAAGGCACAGTTGTTACAAACTGTTCAAGTGCTGTTCCATTCAGATCGGTATAAGTTTGAGACACAGTGGGCCCAATTCCAAAAGGTGTTACGCCTTGCACAAGGCAATTGATGCTGAATCTCATGGTGCAAATTGCACCTTACAGCAGGCATAATGCCAGTTGCAATTCTAAAAGGCGCCTTGCGCCATACCATATACAGGTTGCACCACATGTGGGTTACGCCACCCACTATGCCACAACCCGCAGCGGCATGGCATAAGGTTGGATTATGGCAACAACTGCACCCTATTCCAGCAGGGCATCTGCCGTAACCCACTTATGCCATTCCAGAACAGTGAATTGTGTAGCAGGGTTAGACCAGCTAGGAGGTGGTCTAAGGGGCATCTGTCCTGGCACAGCGATGTATGCCCCCCACAGCACTGCAGAAAGTAACTGCTGTGCTTCCTATGCCCTCCCCCCTGTCATGCCCCCACTTCCGAATGACGGGGACCCCTTGGGTCCATTTCTGTTGCTGCCCTCCCAGCACATGTGCCAACCAGCCAGCCCCCCAATGCTCCCAGGTGCATGCTGTTGTGTTCTGGGGTGGGGGGACTGGGGGGCAGTAAAATGTATGCCAGGACTTGCGGCACCCAGGTCCGGTGCACCATGCCTTTGGTGCTAGCCTGTGGCTGCCGGAAGTCATGGGCATAGGTGCTGGGGACCCTGCTTGTCCTGGAATATGGTGCAGGGTCCCTGGCATAGCACCACATGGTGCAACTTGCATATGCCTGCGAGCTGCACCATGAATTTCAGAATCAGACCCAGTGGCTGTAAGTCACCTAAGCACTTAGCCAATGCATTGCTTGCATCTCTGATTCCCTTATGCTTATGTTACTAGTCTCTTTTGATGTTTCTATATATTTTGTTTTGGATGTTTCAATCTGGTCACAGGGTCATTAAATAACTTTTTGTGAAGCAACTAGCAATACAATCAAGTCAGCTGTTGTATTTACCAGCTATACTATTACACAGCTATCTGAAAATATATGTGGAGTATAAAGTCGGTACTTTTACTGCAGTTCAATACAATGCAACAGGCCACTAGGCCATTATGTTTACCTAATAGCCTTTCTTGTAACTCAAAAGCTGATCAACAGCCTTTTTGTTACATGTTTGAAATGATGTTAAACTGAGATGAATTGTTATGTATCATTTGTATTGTTCATAACAATTATTGTATAAAGTTAACCAATGGCTAGCATGGCACTCTATTACACATGCAAGAGAAATAGATTGAATGTTGTTACCAAGAACAGTTTCTGATGTTAAATCTATGAAATGCTGCTAACCTGAAGCGAACTTCTGTGCATCATTTCTACAGCTCATAAAACTGATTGCAAAAATGAGTCAACAGTTAGCACAGTACTTTATTATACTAACAAGATACACTATTGATACCAAAAGCAATTTCTGATATGCAATAATTTGAAGCTATGGGCAACAGAGTACAACGAACAGGACTTTGCCCAAGTTGCTTCTCCATCGTATCTCATCTGCAGCCTAGACTCTTCATCCTTTCTGCCAACTTTCATGGCTGGGAGCCTGCCTCTAACATGGACTGTCTTCACCATTTGCATCTCCACCAACGTGGATTGCCATTCTGGATCGAATCTTCATTCTTGTTTTCATCGTCCTGCATTTCTTACCTGCAACAAGTCTGGATTGTCCTGCCTCGCTCATCTCATCTGGATGCATGTCCCTCCATTCTGCTGTTGTACATATGTATTCTCCTCCTGCTACCTGATGCCTTGACTTTTCTAGACAGACCTCCTCCTGCTGAGTGGTCTCCAATTCTCCTCACCGCAGCCATTCTTCCAGCCTCACCATCCAAGCAGTAGAGAGACTATTTTGCCTGGTCCATAGCCCTAGTTCACATCGCTGTGTCCACTGTCTGCTCCTCTACCTAATACACATTGCCGCTCCCTTCGAGACTAGGGTCTTTTCACTCCTCCAGCCTTCCACCTCTCAGCTCTGCCTGCAACTTCGTCTGTGGAACCAGGACCTCATAGATTGGTTTGCCTTGTTCCTGCCAGTTTACCCCTTCCATTCCGTTATGGGACCCTTCTGCTATGAATGACTCCACTTTGTCATCCCGTACTTCCGTGGACCTTCATTCTCTATCCCCCTTGACCTCCTTTCCCTCATCATTTGGATCTTGCTGGTTTGTTCAATCCCTCTCTCAGTTCAGGTCGGCTGCCTCATGGACTTCCTTACTGCAGGTTCTCCATTCGGCTGCTGTACAAATGTATTTTCTTTTGCAGATATAGAACCCCATCCTTCATCACCCAGCACCTTCCATCATTTCTCTGGTTGCTTCCAGCCTTCATCAGATGTGGGATTCCCGTTGCTCATAGTGCTTTGCTTGGCTCCTTGGCCTTCCATGGATCATCACCTGATGCCTTGCTTCAAATTTCTTGCACTTCACTGCTGTTCACCTTGGAACTGACTTCATCCTGTTCCACCCTGCTCTGGATGTCATTCGGCTCATCTGGCCCATAGCTTCTTCTGCTCATTCCTTCAGTTACTCAGCATCCACTCCATACTTCCTTCACATTTGCCTGGCCTCCTTCTTCTCTTTGCCTAGCTGGCTTGGGGCTTCGTACTGTTTGCTGTGGCTCTCTTTGGGCCTTGTACCTCACTTCTGACCAGTACTTCTACCAAGCCATCTGCTTCCATATGATCCATCCCCTAGTTCTACTCCTACCCTTTTAACAGTACCTTCTGCTACTCATTCAGTCATTCATTCATTAATCTGGAGTAATACTTCTGCCAGCAAACATTCCATGGCTCACATGCCCCACAGACTCTTACATTATTATTGAAATCTCACACCGCCCATTCAGTTCTTCACAGTCATTCATGGAATCCCAGTCGCCTGGACAGTAGTAAGATCTCCTCCATCTCTATTGGATATACCCTCCGATTCCTGTCCATCCAATCACCATCATTCCTCGGATGCCTCTTCTCATTGGCCACCCTCATACATGGAAAGGACTTAAATCTTTCTGTTCTATTCAGACTTCATAATCTGCATCACCTCTACAGATACTGGGAATCGAAAGATAACCCATTCAACTATGGACTTCATCCATTTTACCTTATGCCACCTCTTAGTTCAACTAGGACACTGATGACCACGTTACGTGACTCCTACTTCCCAACAGTCATTGCTAGTTTTAGGAATTGCATAGATATCATTCAGAATATTCATTGTGGGATCTCCATGGCCTAACTGATTCCTGACTCCAAGCCATCCCCACTTTCGATTTCACTCCTGGACATTGGTATTCCTTATATTATTATTGGCACCTGTTCACCTGTTCTTTCTGCCAGGTTAATCATTCTTCCAGTGGCCCATTCAGCCTCTTCTTCTCAAAGTACCTTCATTAATCTCTACAGTAAAGACTATCACCGAGAACTGGCTCTCCTGATTTCTATCTGGCAATTTGTAACAGCAAAGTCAAATTCACCAACTCAGCCTTGCATCCCAATTGGCATTTATGTGCTGTTACACTAAATCCTGTGGCATCCTGCTTTTATAGATCTCATTACCAATCCAGCCTACAGACTCTTCCTCTCATCTGCCTCAGGCTCTTCTCATGTGCTTCAGCATCAGGATTACCCATAAACTTAACCACCACAGTGCATCTCCTTAATGTTCACACCACTGGAATACCCATACGTACTTCAGACAGCAAACCAGGAAAGTATTAAGCATAAAGTCATGAACATCATGTCCAAAGAAGCCATCACTTCTTATACCGCATTTCCAATCATTCCTTATAAACACTTGTTTACCATTTGAATGGCTCCACAAATTATCTTCTGGGTTTTACTAATCAGATGTTTAAATGCCTTGGGGGCACCCGAAGTCATGACCGAGCAGGTCCAGACAGCGCTGCTGTTAGAACAAAGGGATTGCAATATTGGTGCCTTTTTCCCTTCCTATTGGGACTTTAAAATGCCGGGGCAGCAGTGGAGATATTTTTTTCCCCCTCAAATTAGCCTGACTCTCTGCTGCCTTAAATCTAGAGGCTGCAAGTTTCCTTAAATATATAGAGCAAAGGCTGCATTTTGGAGTGTTTGTAGTGTGTACATTAAGAGTTAGTTTTCTCCATGAAATATGACCTGCTTTCTGCTGCCTCGGTATACCTCTGTCTGCAGTTCCTTAATCAAATTGAGATACCGGGCTGCACATTTAGAGTGTTTGAACTAACTACCTAAAGAGATCATTTCTCCCCCCTTTAAATTGACCTGCTTTCTACTACCCAGCTATACTGGAGACTGCAGTCCTTAATTTCAAATAGAGAACACAGGCTGCATTTAGACTTAGCTGTTTGAGAATTTAAATCTGAATCCCTCTCTGCACAACTTTGAAAATAGTGGGCTGGCCTAAGAAAAACAAAAGGAAAAAATAATAAAAAAATGGAGCACTCCAGCAGTGTCCTGCCCCTCCAGTACCTTATTTAATCCTGTTTCACTTTCCTCTCCACAGTGCTGGCAACGAATTCCAGGAGGTCATGTGGGCTTGCTACTGCCTTCCCCCACAAGCAGGAGCCATCTAGTGAAGGTACAGAGGCGTTTAAATGCCTTGGGGGTGCCCAAAGTCATGACCGAGCAGATCCAGACAGCGCTGCTGTTAGAGCCCCCGCCGATGCTGCGCATTGGCTGCCCCACCACCCCCACCACCACCACCCTTGGCAAACAATGAAATATATAGTGTGGATCACGTGGCTGAAATAACCAGTCAGCCTATTTTCCCACTTGCAGCTTATACAACTTCACCACTAGAGGCCACTAAACACAGATATCTCCCAAAATCCTAGGTTAAAGAAATATGAATCTTCACCTCATAGAAATAGTCCTTCTCACCTCTCTGATCACACAAATAGCACTTCCTATCTCCACTAGCACTACATTTCCAGAGGGCTGGTCTAGAAGTGTATATCTCCTTCTATGCTCCCTCAACATGGACCACTTGGGCAACTATTGTGCCAAAACATATACCCACCCAGGCAGACTAACAAACCCCTATGCTCACATACTTGGCTGCACTGCCACCAAGGCGCCACATGAGGTACTCCCTCTTACCCTAGTCCGCAGCTACATGTTGGGGAAAATATTCCCTGAGTCTCCCACTCTTGTAGTCCACCTTCTACACTCCCTCTCTATTCCAGTCATCACTACTATAACAAATATCCCCACAGCTGCCCGAAATAAAACAAAATTACTCCGGCAGGCACTATTTTGGATTACACTCCTCCTTTTCCTCCTATCCAGGAATGTTCATCCAAACCCGGGTCCTCCCTCCTATAGATCTACTTCAAATGGGGAAGCAGGGCAGCCTAAAGCTGGCATCCCTTAACATCTGCAGCCTTCAGAGGAAGTTCACATCCCTCCAGGGCTGGATTGCGCAACACTCCCCAGATGTCCTTGCCCTATCTGAGACCTGGCTCTCAGAAAATGTCACTAGTGGTTCCATAGCCCTCAAGGACTACACCATACATTGAGCTGACAGGCTAAGCAAGAGGGGTGGAGTCTGTGCCATCTATACCAGATCCTTCCTGCATGCCCTCCAAATCCCCATTCCGCAACCCTTCTATGGAGCACAAACCTTAGCAGTTAAGATAAGTTTTGGCAATCCAGGTAAATCACTATATGTTTTGGTGGTATACATTCCCCCTAGAAACCAAAAGCCTGCTTTTGACTAAGTATTGGCCAGTATTGCCCACCTTCTGCCCAAGTGCGAAGTCATCTTACTAGGAGATTTCAATGTAAACTGGTTATCTGCTATGTCCTCCTCTTACAAAGAAGCAGTGCTCGCTCATGACCTCACTCAAATGGTCCCGTCCCTGACCAGGTTAGACCCAAAATTTGGAACATCTACCCTTATCGACCTTATCCTCACCAACCATCCAACAAACCTTTCCCATATCAAGGTGCTCCCAGACTCAATAAGCGACCACTCCCCAGTTACCTGTTGGTGACCTAATAAAATTCCCCCTAACCCCCCCTAAAACCACAGTGCAAAGATGCCTAAGGAAAGGGGTCCTCCCATGTCTAAAAACCTACCTTGCCTCCATTGACTGGTCTCCTATCCACACTGTTCAAACAGTTGATACTGCCCTCACCTATTTTATTTCCTCCTTTAACTCTGCTTGTGACATTTTTGGCCCCTACTCTAGACATATTGTAAAACCTGGGACACCCCCTGGATTTCCCAGTCACTACTTGACAACATGAGAAAGAGGGACAACCTATGGCACAAGATCTTTGCCTCACAACTCCCCCAAGACAGGCAAAATTACAGAGAGGCTTGAAATAGCTGCAGTTGGGCTAGCCGACAAGCCAAAGCCATGTTTTACAACCACGCCCTTACCTCCTCCTGGGGCTCTGGTAGCAATTTCTGGGAAACATTAAGGAATTAAGTGGAAAAACTGTATCCCCTACCCCTATGCAGCTTTAAATCGATGGGGTTACCTCCCAGGACCCAAAATCTATCACTGAAGCACTAAATGCCACCTTCTCAGACCTCAGTCACATCCTCCCATCAAACTTATTTGACCCGATCAGAAACCACCCTATAAACCCCCCCACAAATGTCAACCAACTTCCTTTCTGACTACGAACCATCTCCTGCAATGAGGCAAAATGCTACCTAGGCACCCTGGAAAATGCTCGCTATAGTAGTGACGGCCTGGACCTCAAGCTAGTCTGGCTAACAATGGACGTGAATTGCCCCATCTCACCAAAATATTTAACTTATCCTTATGTCACAGCCAGTTCCCTACTTCCTGGAAAAGAGCAGTTATAACACCCATATTAAAGAGTGGTGACCCCATGTCTGCCAGCAACTATAGGCCAATATCCATATTGCCCCCTCTCTCAAAGGCCCTTGAGAAAATAGTGGCTGACCAGCTCATGGACTACCTGATGAAACACAATCTGCTCTTTTAAGAACAACACAGTTTCAGGAGGGGTTATAGCACCTCCATGGCACTCATCGAATTTACTTCCTATATACACGAGGCCCTGGATCAAGGTGCAGTAGTGGGGGTTCTCCACATCGATCTGACCAAAGCTTTTGACACGGTCAGTCATGAGCTTCTTCTCCACACTCTTCCATCCCTAAATATTGCCCCTGAAGTCACTGCCTGGCTCAATGACTATCTCAAAGACAGGGCCCCACAGGCTAAAATTACTGAGACCACATCCTAGAAAAATAGTCCACTCAGGAGTTCCACAAGGGTCCATACTAGTCCCATTGCTTTTCACCCTCTTTCTGAATTCTCTCCCCAACTCCTGTAGTGGGAAGCTTCTGCTTTATGCTGATGATGCTGTAGTCTTCTGGAAACATCAGCATCTCATCACCTTACAATCCGCCCTATAGACCTTCTTTGAAGAGCTTAAAACCTGGTTCACTAAACACCGACTAATACTTAACTATAAGAAGACAAAAGCTATGATCTTCACACATCGCCATAACCCACACTGTAATACGCCTCTAACCATCACAAACTCCCATGGCTTAGCCCTGGAACAGGTTAACATTTTTCAAATACCTGGACATCTGGTTAGTCTCCTCCCTTACCTATCATGTTCACATCAAACAAGTATCCTCCTCGGTCAATGCCAGGTTAGGGATCCTATACAGACATAGGCATTGCATTCCCCTGCAGGCAATGCACCTAGCAGTGTCCTCCTCAATACTTCCCTTGGTTAACTACAGCATAGTAATTTATGGGTCTGCTCATCTCACTGCCCTGCATAGCATCAACCTCGCCCGCAACAAAGCCTGCCACCTTGTCTCAAACTGTAACAGGCTAACCCATATGTGTGATCTTTACAAATTCACTGGTTGGCTCAACTTCCAAGATAGGGTAAAGTACCACACCTGCCTACTAGCAAGGAACATACTAAACAAACAAGCTCTGACAGGCCTCCATCCTCTTATTCAAACAGCCTCACACAGGAGGGCACTAAGACACTCTGCACACCCACCCTTACTAGTACCACACTGTAGAACCTCCCTTGGGCAACGGTCCTTCTGTTATCATGCCCCACTGTTGCTAAACAACCTACTGCCCACAATCTCCCTTACATCCAGTTTCAGGCTATTTAAAGCTGGTCTTAGGACACTCCTCAATTAAGCAACCTGTGACTGTAGATAATGTTAAAACTGAGTTCCAATGCCACATGGATAGTGGCCCCCCTACCCCCAGTACATCTGTCCTAGTCCCCATAGCTAATTGTTCTAAATCTTACATTAATCATATCCTGACTCAGGGCCTATTTTTGTAAGACCCTCCGAAACTATATTACTGTCATGTGAGTCATAAATGTAGACCTGGGACCTCTTTTTTAAGACCCCAGATGATGTAACCCTACATTAACACTGCACCAAATGTTTAAATCCTCTATCAATGTTTTATGTTTTCAACTGTGCCATATGTTTTAAGTTTTTACTGTTGCCCAGTGTATATCAGTTGTACCCAATGTATTAAGTTTGTGATCCACAGTGTATGTCTTTTCTGATGTGGAACCTTTGCAAAGGAGTCGATGACTCAAAGGATTGTAATTCCGATATCTTTCAATAAATAAATAAATAATCACTTATGGCATTACTCTTACCAGGCACTCAAACTCCTCTACTCATTTTCCTCTGGGATACTTACCTAGGGACTTTCACTTACTAATCGATTCTCTACCTTCAGACTACCTCAAATATCAAACCTTACATGAATTGAACCAGTCACTCATAACTTTACTAATCATTATAACTATCACAGTGTTCTGTTTGGTCTTATACCAATCTCATCTTGTGCTCCCACCTCATAACCTCCATACAATTCCTTGGTCATTAATCCTTTGTCATTTCGGAAATATGGTCTACATTAGTCCTTCTTTAACTGGATCTGCTTTACAGATAGAACTTTACCATCTCTACAGAAAGATGTACCCTTCATCTTCAGGATCATCATTCAAGCTATATCATCCTTGGATCGAGAACAAACCATTATCTACATGGCACTCAAAGAATCTTCTACAAATTATATTCTATGAATGTTTCCTTAGAGATTCCTTGTTCAATACAGAATTCCTAGCCTCCAGACCATACTCTTACATTCGAGCCTCTTACAAGTTGAATCATTCACTAAGGACTTCTTCTATCATTGCAGTTCCACCATTCCCAGTTTAGTACCTTATCGATCCACTCATGATCCCTCTGCCTATTACAATTCAGTTGGACAAACATCATACATCATCTCAGATACTTGAACTTCCTTCAGCCTGCTTGACTTGGATTAACTTTATACTCAGGATCCTATCGCTCATTTAGAATGGATCTCTTCTTCAACCTTAGGATCATCATGTAGTCGGCATCATCCACAGATCAAAGATAGGTTATCGTCTCCCCAAGCACCTCACCAACCTCGAATTAGCTATGGTTACTAGAACCTATATCTTTCATTATTTAGTATGCCTAGAAGGATGAGCAGACCTCTGGCCATGGGTCCTCAGAGGTTTCCTCCACCTGGGGGGGGTTTCCTCTCCTAAGTGCCAGTGGGTCATACTCTCCATGAGTTGGAGGAGGTTTCTTTTTGGGCCTTCTATTCGCTATAAATTACTAACTACCTACCCACTACTACTCAAGGGTGAGAATAGAGTAAAGCTACAAAAAGGACCACAGAGTTACAGAAGCATATATACCTCATCTCTCCTCATTGCTGTTCCACAAACACTGAATTAGAGGGCTTGCCCGAGGTTCAATGTGGGGAATAACTCCTCCCACAGCCTCTACAAAAGACCTCTGCTGACATGCCTCATTTGCTTAGGGAGTGTTTTCATCCTCCACCATTCCCTCTTCCTCCATCTCTGGTGCTCTTTTTATGCTTGCTCCTGGGCCTTCTATTCCCTACAAATTACTAACTACCTACCTACTACTTCTTAAGGGTGGGAATAGAGTAAAGCCACAAAAAGTACCACAAAGTTACACAAGCATATATACTTTATCTCTCCTCATTGCTATTCCACAAACATTGAAGTATTTTTATTTGAACTATTTAAAAGGATATACCCTTGACATTTCAGTGTATGTCGTTAGTACCCCCTTTTTTCAACTTTCCAGAAGATTCTTTTCAGTGCCTCAGAAGGCATTTTTTTGCAGGCTGACTTATTTCTTTGGATCTTAATTACCTTCAGTCCTGGTCTTTGGAATTGCACAAAGGATCCCACAGCTACACTCTCAGAGTTGCATACTAACAGCAACAGATCTGACATTTTCCTTTTAATTTTTTTGTTCAGCATTCATTTTTGCGTTTGCTGTGCTTGCACACCAAACGTCTTGGGATGAGTACTATTGGACTTGGGAGATGTGTCACTGCTGAGCCCATTGCCATTACAAGTGCAAGAGGCTTGACAGTCAGCACCAATAATCACACACTGTGGTCCTGACATCACTCAGACTGCAACTTCTTGTACTTCAAGGAACCAAACCGCTCCAATCAGAGAGGGCTTCAGTCCTTTGATGTGCAAGAAGCCATGTCAGCAAACAGCTGATTGGCATTTATCTAGAGGAGCTGAGATGTCTCCTCCACTTCCCCCCACTACAAACTGTTTTACTAAGGCATGAAGCTATGTCAGCAAACAGCTGATCGATCAGCTTTCAAAACAGTTGCAGCTGCACACCGGAAGTTTTCTATGTAGGTTACCAGTGTGCAGCTGCTATACCAACCCTGTAACAACAAAAAACATCCATTGATGTCTGTTGCTGGCACCCCTGTAACTCTCTCCCCACCTTGCCCTCCCTCCCTCTCGTGCTGACCACCAATGGGGGTGCCCAATCCCCCAGTCTTCATTGCTGGTGCCCCTGTAACTGTCACCCCCACCTGACCCTCCCACTGAGCACACACACACACACACACACACATACACACACACACCCCTCCAAACATTACACTGACACTCTGGGTGCCCAATCCCCCAGTGTCAAAACCTGTAATAAAGAAAACCTTCCCTCATCATTTTTTTTAAGCCTGCAACTAAGAAAACTGTCCATTGGTGTCTACTGTGCCACTGTAACTGTCCTCCCCCACCATTTATCACACTGATACTGGGGGTGCCTGATCACTCAGTGTCCTCTGCTGGCGCCCTTGTAACTGTCACCCCCATCCGACCCTCCCATTTAACACGCACCACCCCACACCCCCAAACATAACACTGACACTGGAGGTGCCCAATCCCCTAGTGTCAAAACCTGAAATAAAGAAAATCTTCCCTCGCATTTTCTTTTATGGAATACCCTGTAAATAAGAAAATGGTCCATCGATGTCTGTTGCAGCCCAATGCAACTGCATACACCTCCACACCATTCATCACACTGACACTGGGAGTGCCTAGTCTCCCAGTGTCCACTGCTGGTGCCCCTGTAACTGTCACCCTCATCTGACCCTCCCACTCAGCACCCACCACCCACCACCCACCACTCCAAACATAACATTGACACTGGGGGTGCCCAATCCCCCAGTGTCAAAACCTGAAATAAAGAAAACCTTCCCTTGGCATTTCTTCTTCTTTCTTTTTTTAAACCTGTAAAAAAGAAAATGGTCCATCGATCTCTGTTGTGCCATTAGTTCACCCACACTGACCCTCCCATTCAGTACCCACCACCCCTAAGCTCTGACTTACCCAGCGGGGATCTGTTGCTGTAATTTTCTCTGGACCACAGATACGTCTTCACCCTTTAATGCTGGAATGCGAACTAAGGAAATCAGGTATGCTGTTCAATGTATCTCAATGGGGGTTTGAACTTAGCAGCATAACCTGACCATTTATCAATATTTTTGCCCCAAATTTTCAGCATATCTTTTTTAGGATGCCACCTCATGAATAATGCAAGTGTTGTTAACTAAATCTGTCCTGGAAGGTGATTTTTCGTTCGCTGTTGGAAATCACCTTTCGGGCAGAATTTGAAAATGTTCTCTGCCCTTGTTCATGAGGTGGGCACATAAAAAAGCTATGTTGAAAATTTGGTGTAAAAATATTAACAAAAAAATTATGAGCCTACACTGAAATTTGCAAATGCAGGCTCGTAACTTTGGAAAGTTTCAATATTTTGACCCCAAATTTTCAACATAGCAATTTCTTTATAGTACCTCATGAACATGACAGCTGTCATTTTTCAAATCTTGGCCAAAATGTGTTTTCGTGTTTTCATGCTCTGAAAGGTGATTTCGCAGTTGTTGCACAAAATCACCTTTCAGGCAGGAGTTGAATATTTTCTCTGCACTTGTTCATTAGGTGGGATCATAAGAAGGCTATATTGAAAATTTGGGGCAAAATATTAAAAAGCAACAAAGTTATGAGCCTACATTGAAATTTACTAATGCAGGCTTGTAACTTTGATAATTTTCAATATATCAAACCCAAATTTTAAACATAGCCATTTCTTCACAGCACCTCATGAATGTGGCAGCTGACATTTTTTAAATCCTAGCCAAAATGTGCTTTCTTGCCTGTAGTGTGGAATGATGCTTCAGTGATGCAGAATGACATTTTGGCAGGGATTTGAAAATGTTCACCTACTGGGTCCATTAGATGGGGTAATAAGAAAGCTATGCTGAAAATTTGGTGTACAAATACAGTAAAATGCTAAGGATATGACTGAACATTACATTATTTCAGTGTTCACTCATAATGTCTCTGTTTTTGAATGTTTTGGCTCCAAACTTTCAGCATAGCCATTTTTCCACAAAACCTCATAAATATGATGTGTCATTTTTTACATCACAGGTGAGATGTGTTTTCGCACCTCTGGTACAAAATGACATTTCAGCCAATACACCATAAATGTTACATGTCATGTCTATAAGAGGAATCCTAAAACAAGTATCTTCAAAAGTTGAGGTCAAAATTAGAAAAAAAGAAAGAGGTGCATACCACTAGCAAACATTCAGCATTGACAAATGTTTATAATAGCTTGCAAGAGGCTGAAATGGATACATTTGGTAGGCTTTTCCCACACTGCTACTAACACCACACTACAACAAGAGTGGCACATGATGTAAAATGTGTCAGTGTTGTTTTACTACATTTGTGTTTCACGGCATGTTCTAGCACAGTGGTTCTCAAGCCCAAAATTCTGGTTGCCTGAAAAGGCTGTAAAATGCAGTCACCAGAACCTACTGGTGGCCTCACTCCTTATTTTTTACCCCAGACACCCTGATACACATGAAAGTTCCTATAACACATTTCTTTTTACACAGCATACATGAATCAAGTCCCTGGTGTATTCTTACTTGAAGTGTATCTCCCATGTTTATGTAAAGATACAACATTTTGCATTCCATTACATTACCTTTGTGCCATGGTGGCCTCATTTGAGAAACACTGGGCTTGATTTTCAAAAGGTCGGGACTGGAACATAGGGCTTGCAGCAAGGAGAAATGGCGCAAGGGGCTCCTTCAGCCAGTCTCAATTTTGAAAGGGACTGTCCGTCATTGGGGGGACGGCCTGCATCAAACAGGCTTGCATCATCCTTGAGACAGATGCACTGGTATGCCATGGTAGAAGAGGGATTGCGTATGAGCAGGGCTGCAATATCTCTTGCATTTGAATTTTGCAAGCCCCCCCCAAGGGACAGACAGACCCTGCAGTTAGACTAGCCTGGAACTGGTCTAAGCTGCCATGCACCACTGCTACACTCCTCGCTGGTGGGGGCTGACCCTGTGCCCCCATGGGCAAGGTGCCCAGACGGCTCCTGTCACCTGCCAGACCACCACTGGAGTGGCCAGTGATCTGTGGCAGATGAGAGCCTGCAAGCCCCCCATGGTGGTGCCAGTGCATCTAATCTCCCATGGACCAGCACTGTCCCTGCCGTTCCCCCATCCAGACCCATCCCTCCCCCCATGAACCAGGACATCCTCTAGATGACATGCCAGCCACCAGGGTGACTGGCCGGTGTGTTGCCATCACTGGCCACTGATGCTGCAAGCCTGTGACACAGCCTGCAGCACTCCCATCTGTGCAATGTTTGGGCAATGCACAGGTTGGCTGACTGCAAATTTGGGGACTTTAGTGCTGGGACCGTGTTCTTGTAAAATCTGGTGCAGGGACCCTGGGACACCTGAGTTTGATGCAGGTGATGATTCGCCACACAGTGCGCTAATCTAAACTGGCTTTAACCCTTAGGCCGACAACAGAATTAGAACGTATAGGAATTTTTAACTGATATAACAGTCCACTGCTATGCAAGGGTTAAAATTAAGCCTACTTTTCTAGAATCAGGCCTCTGAAAACATGCTGTAGTTCTAAATACCAGCTTGAGTGGCAGTGCTGAGAATCAAACCTACAGGTACATATGATAGTATCAAAAGCATTAGAGCTTGGGACATTAAGTACTTACTATGACAAAAAATAAAATACTGGGTCCGATGTTTGACACAACTGGCACCCTGCAGCAAATGTTGCAGCAATCCTGATTTTCAGATACAGGCTGTGTCAAAATCGGGATGCCATGTGCCAAAACCACCCTGCACCTCCCTTGTGCCAGAACAGGTGGTGGCCAGGATGTAACAAGGCTTGCATCATGGAAGGGGGTGCAGCGTATATAACAATACCACAGATCCTACTTCATCTCCAGCTTTTACCCTCTCTTTCCTACTGCTAGGGTTCTCTTGTGCCTATCCCATGCATTCTTGAATTGCCCTACCACTTTTGCCTGCACCATCTCTGCTGTGAGGCTAGTCCATGCATCCACCACCCATTCCATGAAAAAATACTTCCTCACATTACCCCTGAGTCTACCGCCCAGCCTCATATCATGACCTCTTGTTCTTGAACATCTTTTTTTCTGAAAGACACTACCGTCTTGTATCTTATTTATGCCCTTGAGGTACTTAAAGATCTCTATCATATCCCCTCTCTCTCTCATTCCTCTTTTCCAGAGTATACATATTGAGGTCTCCTAGTCACTCCTGATATGAAAAACAAAACAAATATGTTCAAAACATAACATCAAAATAAAAAAAATAAATAAAAACAACAGGTGCATACCAGCAGCAAATGTTTGGCTTTGACAAATTCTTGTTAACAACAGTTTTAGAGAGAGAACGTTTTTCAGCTTTTGGAAGGGGCCTTATTGCAGGTGCGTATTAGCTTAATCATTATATTCATCTGAATCCTGATCCAGCTATGTGAGAGGACTAGAGCTGAGCTTTATCATCTTTTTATCTTTTTCATTTTGAATCTAGGGGCTCAAAGTCTTCTGAAATGAGCCAGCAATCTACATTACTGGGTAAGTGTAAAACAGTTTATTTCTGTCTTATTGCCTTCTGTATATCAACTAATTCTCAATAGTTACAACTTTTGCAAGTGGGTACAAAGTAAATAAAAATGTTTGTGCTGATATCACTGGCATTCTGTCTGCATGGACCTGATACTTGCATATACTGTGTGAAGAAGTGAAGCATCAGTATTTTGATGAGAAGCCCTTTTGGTACAGCCCTACAAAGAGTAGCAGTAGAATATCATTGCTGGAGTCTCACATGTATAGTAACTGATTAAGGACTGAATATGTTTTTGGTGCAGATGTTTAAACTATTCATGACAGGCATACATGCCTGCCTAAAAAGTATAGGATATGCAAACATTTCCACTTATAAATCAGCACTTCACTCCACATAACAAGACAACAGCAAAGAAAGGTTGAGAAAGCAAGGAAAATGAACAAGAGCGTGCTGCATATCTGATGACTATGTGAATGACATTACTTAAGGTCATGTCATTAGTGCTGGGTGAAATTTCTAGTACTCATACGAAATTGCACGAAGTCGCCAATTTTTCATTTGTGCAATTTTTGTGAAACTGCATCAAAATCCAGCATAATTTCTGTTTCCTTTTTTCCCATTAATGGGCATTCATTCCCAAACTGCAAATTTTTTAAAACGTGAGATCTTAAAAATGCACAATTTCAACAAATACCACAATTTTGCCCCACATTGTGCATTTTTCAAAATGTGACTTCTTAAAGATCTGCAGTTTCAGCACATAGTGCCACATGCTGAGCATAAAGAAACAACACTCCTGAAAGTGCACTTTTTTATCAACCTTAATCTGCAGAAAGCTACATGATGCTGTACACTGTGCTCAGTTCATGAAATTGTGCAAGATTTCACAGCAATTGTGCAATGCTGTATAAAGCGCATGAAACAGATTTTTACAGTTTCACCTAGCACTGCACATCATCCACCAAATATAAACTTTAATTAGTTATGGAAAAATGTAAAATATTTTAAGAACACAAAGGTGGTAAGGACAGGGATGGGGAAAAAAGAGGTAAGGCCATCAAAAAATAAAAGGCAATGAGTACCAGTGCCCGTAGTCTAGGTAACAAGCTCCCTGAACTGGTGGCCTTGATGGAAGAGAGATGCCTGGATATTGTGGCAGTCACAGAAACATGGTACACAGAGAACATACCAGGGTACACAATCTACAGGAAGGACAGGGAGGGTAGAAGAGGAGGAGAAGGAGGAGAAGCTATCTACATAAGGGAAGGGAAGAGATCAAAGCAACAGAACTAAAGGGTAAATAGCGAGGAGAGGAGGCACTGTGGGTTACCCTGGAGACCAGAAATGGCACCACAATCTGCACAGGTGTTGTATACAGACCCCAGTCTCAGGGGAAGGAAATGGACAAGGAAATGATAGAAGGCCTCCTTAGTATGGCAGAAAAAGAGGAGATATTGTTGATGGGGGGACCTGAATATGCCAGATGTTAACTGGAGCACCTTTTCTGCAGCCACATCCTAGACCAGAGTCATTCTCGATGCCCTACAGGGCACATGCCTCAGACAGCTAGTGCTGGAACCCACTTGGGAGGGAGCAATTTTAGATCTGGTACTCTCAAAGGGGGATGGAGAGAGGATCTCAGATTTAGAAATGGGTAGCCATCTGGGAACAAGTGATCACCAAACATACAAAAGTGAGGGTACTGGACTTTAAGAAGGCTGACTTTGTCAAAAGGGGAGAGTGCCTCAGAAAAGCACTAGCAAACAGGCAAGAAAGAGGGGTGGAGGAACAATGGGGAAACATCAAAACTGCAATCACAGAGGCAACAAGCCTTTGTGTGAAGCAAATAAATAAATCAAAATGAAAGAAAAAAACACTATGGTTCTCAAAAGAGGTGGCAGGGAAGGTTAGGGAGTAAAGGATAGCATTCAGGAAGTATAAGGAAACACAGAAGGAGCAGGACAGAGAACTGTACCAGTTAAAGTAGAGGGAGGCGGGAAAGGCAGTCAGAATAGCAAAGGCCCAAACTGAGAAAAAGATAGCCAACTCAGTTAAGAAGGGGGATAAAACCTTTTATAGGTACATTAGAGAGCCAAAAAAGACCATGGGAAGGATATTGAGGCTTAATAAAGGGGAACGGTGGGTGGGCAGAGAGGGACAGTGAAAAAGCAGGGATACTGAATGAATACTTCTGCTCAGTGTTCACAAAAGAAGAGGAGGGGGATGTACCTTATCCAATCAATAGAAGCACTCTGGATAGGGGGATTGATACCAGTCCTTTTACAGAAGAAAGGGTTCTGAAGGAACTCCTAGAACTGAAGGTGGACAAAGCAATGGGGCCTGATGGGTATCATCCCAGAATTCTAAATGAACTAAGGGGAGAACTAGTGACACCACTGACTACCCTTTTTAACAAATCATGGGAGGATGGTGTGGTACCTAAGGACTGGAGGAGGGTGGATGTGATTCCCCTTCACAAAAGTGGGAGCAAAACAGAGGCAGGAAACTACAGACCTGTTAGCTTCACCTCAGTGGTAACAAATCACTTCTGAAAGAAAGAATTGTTGAGTACCTAACATAGTAACATAGAAACAGAATTTGACAGCAGATAAGGACCGCTTGGCCCACCCAGTCTGCCCATTTCCCTACCTAATGGATAAGCTGCAGATCCTAGTTAACCAGCAGCCTACTTCTTTCTACCCCACCCCCTAGAATTGCCTTATGACTGTCCCATGCATGCTTGAATTCAACCACTGTTTTTGACTCCACAACCTCCTCTGGAAGGCCATTCCATGCATCCACAACCCTCTCTGTGAAAAAAATACTTCCTTACATTACCTCTGAGCCGACCACCCCATCTTCAAATTGTGCCCCCTTGTTCTTGCACACCTAGAGGTCAGCGGTACACATGACCCAAGGCAGCATGGATTCATAGCAGGAAGGTAATATCAGATGAATCTAACAGATTTCTGTAACTGGTTGACCAAAGTAGTAGACCAGGGAGGGGCTGTGGACATGGCCTTCCTAGACTTTAGCAAGGCATTTGACACAGTCCCACAAAAAAAATTAATAAACAAATTAGCCAGCCTAGGAGTGTGTGTCCCAGGGTGGTAGCCTGGGTTAAAAATTGTCTGGGCAACAGGACACAGAGGGTAATAGTAAACAGAATCCACTCCGAAGAAAGGGGGTTACTAGCGGGGCACTGCATGGTTCAGTACTGGGTCTGGTCCTTTTTAATGTCTTTATAAGTGACATTGGAGAGGGACTGGAAGGAAAAGTATGCCTCTTTGCAGATGACACAAAGATCTGCAACAGGGTTGATACACGGGGGGGGGGTGGAAAGGATGAGAAGGGACTTGGCAAGATTGGAGGAATGTTCAAAAGTATGGCCACTTAGATTCAGTGCAAAAAAGTGCAAAATAATGCACCCGGGAAACAAAAACCCAGGGGAAGAGTACACAATGGTGGGGGGTATTAACAACAACACAAATGAAAAGGACCTCAAGGTAGTCATATCAGATGACCTAAAGGTAAGCAAGCAATGTGAGAAGGCAGTAAGGATGGCTTGGAGGGATACTGGGATGTATAGGGAGAGGCATCACCAGTAGAAAACAAGAAGTTGTTATCCCTCTGTACAGACAGTTGGTGAGACCCCATCTGGAGTACTGCATGCAGTTCTGGAGACCACATCTCCGCAAGGACATAGACAGGATGGAGGCAGTCCAGAGGAGGGCAACTAAAACGGTACAGGGTCTGCAACAGAAGCCATATGAAGAGAGACTAAAGGATCTTTAATATGTATACTTTTGAGGAAAGGTGGGAGAAGGGGTCATGACAGAAACTTTCAAGTACCTCAAATGAATCAACAAACTCAAAGAGGGTTGCATCTTTCATAAAAAGAGATGTGCTAGAACAACGGGACACAATCTGAAGATAGAGGGGGACTGCTCAGTGGCAATGTGAGGAATTTTTTCTCAGAAAGGGTGGTGGACACATGAAACGGCCTTCCTGAGGAGGCCATGGGGTCAAAAACAGTGGGGAATTCAAGAATGCATGGAACAAACATAAGACAATTCTGGTGGGAGGTAGGAAGAAGTTGACTGTTGGTTAACTGTGATCTGCAGCTTATCCAGTAGGTAGGGAAATGGGCAGACTTGGTGGGCCAAGTGCTCCTTATATGCCATCAAAGTCTATGTTACTATTTTTCTATGTTTCTATGATTTTCAAAAGATTGGGGCGGACTCAGATGCGAATGCATGATCCACCTGCATCTGTTCCCAGCATGTGCCTGATTATACCCAAAGTTTGGCATCCTGATTTCAAAGAATCACATTTGATTTCTACAGCTTCAGAAATCTGTAATCTGTATCCAGTAATGCCAACAAAGTGATGCACGCATAACATTTTGTTGCAAATTCCACATTTTTAGATACAGTTGCATTTGAAGATTGAATGCTGTTATACCATTTCATAGATACTTAAACTGTGTAGATGGATGTCTGTGTTTCAAAAAACTGGCAGATAGATCCTGAACAGATATGTTTTGAAAATCCTATCCAAAAACATTTTGAATTGTTCTGTTTTGTGACTTGAATTCTTTCTATGGATGCAATATCAAGGTGGTATGACAGCAAGGTATCTACAGTAGGTGCAGTGGAGAGGGTTTAAGAAGGTTATAAAAATGAGTGCTGCTGGGCTGTTATCAAACCCCAACTGTTTCTTTTCTAACATAGTGCGGCATTTTTTTTCTCTTCTTTATTTTCACAAGAGTCTTGCCTACTGCCATTTTTCCTTCACCATCCTTCCTCATTTATTGTATTATCAGTGACCTGATCCCTACTCCATCAAAGTAAATACTTTACACAATGTTTAATAACCTTTATTTCTCTAATTTAGGATACTGGCCAAAAAAGGTTTTTGGGAAGGTGTAGGGCTGTTTCAGCAGCAGGAATGAAAACTGTGGTCAACATGTACATGAGGTTGTTTGGGTAGGGTGAATATTGTCTGTTACCTACCTTTCTTTCTTTCTTTCTTTCTTTCTTTCTTTCTTTCTTTCTTTCTTTCTTTCTTTCTTTCTTTCTTTCTTTCTTTCTCTCTTTCTTTCTTTCTTTCTTTCTTTCTTTCCTTTCTGTAGTACATGCATGAGCCTTCTTCTCACAAATCAATATTCCAGTTAAGCACTCAGAGTTCATGCGAGTAATGTCATTCAGATTTCCCACACTCAGTGAATATCATCTTCAAATGTTTCTACACAAATTAATGATATTACTGCATTAATCAGAAACTACCACATTGCTGTTTTGACTTCTCCTCCAAGCCTACTGCCATGCAAATGTACACCTTTGGTCATGTCCTCAAAAGTCCCTAATGATAATGCATCAATCGGAATGCACCACATTTATGCCCTCTGACTGCTCCTCCTGACTCATCTCATTCTGCAGCTGTGCATCTTCATTTTCATTAAGTGTTTCTGCCCTGTTGTGAACTGTCTTTCCACCCACCACAATAGCACTTTCCTCAATGTACAAACTGTCTCATTTTGCATGCAGACTTCATTACTGTTGAATTTCAGAACAATTAATGGTCAAATTCACTCCACAGAATGCTCAAAATATTCTATGGGATAGGGTTACCAGCTGAACAGTGATTTGGAATGTATTCCACTAGTTAATTGTTTGCACAGAACTACATTTTTTATGGTTTGTTTACCCATAATAGCGCATAAGAGATGTAATATTTAGAATATTTAGTAGGTCCTGCAATTCCTATGATTGACACACATTCTCAGATGAGGATTACCTTAGAGTTAGGAAAATGACCTCATGATTAGAGACCAGGATTTTGACATTTTACAAATGTTGTACACTCAGATATCTGGATGCACCTACAGTATAATGACTTCTTTGAATGTCCAGTCTTTTTTGTCTATAATCATATTAAATTCTATAAAGAATAAAATGTTATCAGTAATAAAATAGGAACTGAAGGCATTTTATGTAAGATTCAAACTCTGTGTCATACAACCTGGCTGTTATCATAACAAATCCATATCAAATGTTTCTTACTGTACAACATGTTGAAAAATACAGTCAATTTGTCTGTAATGTCTAGGATGATAATACAGTAATACTTTAACTTATAGCAATAATAACCCTGTTAACTCACAATTAATCATGGCAGATATTCCTATAATAATATTTAAAAATAAACAGATTGTAACAAGTCATGTCAAATAAAAAGTATCTTCATAGCAATTTAATTATAATGTTCTAATATTAAGTAAATTCACTGTTAAGGACTCAAGAATATCTTTTAGCAAAAGGGTCGAAGGCATTTTAATCAGCAGTCATTAGTACTGAAATACATATCCATCAATGCAGTATATAAACTTAATAAAATATGAGAAACATCTAAATTGATAGAGCTGATTCAGCTTTGATTTAATCTGTCTATGCTGTTCATTGCTAAGAGAAATCCTTCAAAGAAGGAATAGCAGAACCCACATTAGGTCATTTGCATATAAATTGCTATTTTAAATGTGTCAGACAAAGAAAGCCTCAAACTCTTCAATTTAATTACCTACAAGTAAGGCTAACTGTATGGTTTAGGGAAAAAAATGTCTGATTTATGCCCAAACATTTTGCCATCAGCAGTTTCAAATAATATGGAATTAATTTAATGAAAACCAATAGAAATTTAAAATTAAACACATGCTGCTGAAAAAGAGAAAATAAACTACTGTATCTGTTTTATAATGTCATATTGGCACCTTGAAATAGTTTTTGTATTGCTTTGACAAGCAAAATAAGTATACAAGAATACTGTATAAGGGTTTTACTCACGTACAGCGGCACCAACCGGGTGCAATGCAGTAATGCTGCAGTACATCACAAAATGCTGCAGTATATTGCAGGAAACAATGTAATTCAATAGTGATGAAGCCCTTTTGTTATGTAATATTTCGTAGCACGTCACTTACCTCAAGTGGCTGCATTGCATCATGGTTGGCGTTACTGTAATTTTATAATGAACCCCATAAAGTAACTTCTAGGAGTATAAGATTATGTACAAATAAGATATAAGATTATAATAGTCACCATTCTTTCCCACTATAGTTTTCACATGAGCTGACACTTACTATATTTGTATAGTTACATCACAGATACTGTAGCTACTGATACTTTTGCATACGGTACAAAGCCTGAAGCAGGAAGATTACAGATTATGAGAAATGAGATTGAAATGTGCACGATGCAATTAAATTTATGATGTTATCATAATATTTTCATGTTGTTGGAGAACACCATTTAATAGACTAGAGTGGAATGAAAACTAAAAATTAAAAACATTTACAAAATAATTGCTTTAAAGCTAGCTACTGTATATATAGTCATCGTTTTCATTTTTAGTCATATAAATTTAAGTTGTATTCACAATATGTTGTTTGTGTTGATGCATATACAATGTGTAGTAAACATGTATACTGTACAATGCATTGGCAGATTCATATCATGACAAGTTTTAAAACAGGTAAAATTGAGTTACAACACTCAGCCATCATATCCCATACTTTAATATTTCATTACTTAATTCACGCTATGTAGTGTAATTATACCTAATCCCCTTTGTAGATATAGTACCAAAAAAAACATATATTCTGCTCCCTCATTAACACTACTAAGGTACTTAAGGAAAGGGCCCTGTGTGGCCCTAAAAGCCCAGGGATCTGATATTCAAAAAAAACACAAAGCGGAGTGCAGAAGTTTGCTCTGCGCCTTGCAATTGCCTGGGAGCCTGAGGATACTTTATTCAATCAGATAGTGCACCAGTGCCATCCGACTGAATATAGAGCCTTGTCAGTGCAGCGCAAAGTCAAGTAGTGCTACCCCAATATGTATCACAATATGCGCTGCTAGAATGGATAGCGCCAGAAAGTTATCTGCAAGTTTCAAAGGGACCCATTCAAATGAGCCCATTGGGCATGCCAAACACTAAGGGGCCATTACCGTGCCCATTATGGGCTCATTTGCATGGGTAGTGTGGCAGGTTAGCATGGTACCTCCTCCCCCATTGCCTGGGCCAAGACACATGTTGAAGCCCCTGGTGCCTAGTGTCCCGTGGCCCTCCGATCACCAGCCTGTATTCAAAACTACAACCTCCCTGGTGATAGCAGTCCCCCCACCAATAGCCAGCCCATGTATGACCTGAAACCCTCCTGGTGCCTAGTGGATCCCCACCACCCTCCGATCACTGGCCAACACAATAAAACAAACCTTCTCTGGTGCCTAGTGTTCCCGCCTGCCCATCAGCCCCTAACAAAGTAATAAAGTTCCCTGGTGCCTAGTGGCCCCACCCCGGTCACTGGTCAGCCACAGAAATACAGTCCCCAGTGTTCCAACCCTCCCCTGTCCTTGCCCGATAAGGTTACTAGACCTCCCTGGTGTCCACTGGTCCCCCCATCACCAGTCCTTGGCCCGGTACCAGACACACCATCCATCTCTTTGCAGATAACCCCAGTAAACTGTACATTGTATTAAAATAACAAACAGTAGTCCCTGCTGCATCCTGGTAGCCCCCCCAGTCACCAGTACTGCCTATGGCCATGTAGTACTCCTGGCATCTATTGCCCCCAACTGTGGCACCATGCACCCACTGAACCCCCCGTCCCCTTACCAGAGTCATTGGTGCTCTGGGAGTGCATACGGCAACTGGTGCAGCCCTCCCCACACCTCCACCATAGGTCAAGGCAGGGACCATGCATCTTATTTATAGGAGAGGGTGGTGCACCCTGTCCCACAAATACGACACGGACTGACTGCTTGGACATATTGCAGTCAGTTGAGAAGGTGTGAGGAGGGCTGTGCTGGTCACCGTAAGCACTCCCACGGCATCAACAACTCTGGTAAAGGGATGGGGGGTTGGGTGGATGTACAGTGCCATGGTGGGGGGGAGCCATGAGACATCATGAAGAACTACATGGCCATGGGTGGTACCGGTGATGAGGGGGTACCAGGATGCACCAGGGACTGCTGTTTGTTATTTACCTGCAATGTACAGCTTATTGGGGGCATCTGCACAGGGATGGATGGTGTGTCTGGTACTGGGCCAGGGACTGGTGATGGGGAGGACCACTGGATTCCAGGGATATCTAGTAACATTAATAGGCGGGGACCGTGGAGGATTGGGACACTGGGCACCTGGAAGACTCTATATCTGTGGTTGACTGGCAATTAGGGGGGCACTAGGCACCAGGGAGCTTTATTACTATGTTATGGGCTGGGGGACAGGAGGGGGGGGGTCCACTAGGCACCAGGAAGATTCTGCATCATACATGGGATAGCAATTGGTAGGAGAGTGGACTACTAGCACTAGGGAGGTTGTGGTTTTGAATACAGGCTAGCAATCAGAGGGAGGGGGGAACCCCAAGGAACCAGGGAACTTTGTTTCAGTGTTCCAGGCTGGCGGGCAGGAAGGACGGGGGAACACTAAGCACCAGGGACTTTTTGTTTTATTTTATGGGCTGGGACCGTGAGGGTTGGGACACTGAGCACCTGGGGGGCTGTACATGTATTAATGTCCAGTGATTGGCAGGGGGGTCCACTGGGAGGGTCAACTAGGCACCAGAGCTAACTGCCTTGTGCACAGGACAGTGTTCGGGGGGGGTGCCATGGACCACAAGGTAGATGAGTGTGCTCCCCCACTGACAACTGAGTACTTTGATGCAGTACATTCAGCAGCCACTAGGTTTGCCCAGAGTAAGTGGGCTTTTTGTTCGGCAGTACTTACACTGTGCAAATGGACCACACTAAGCCACTTTGTGCAGCATGGATGTGCTACATATGGGGTTGCACAGATACTCCTGTGCCCGCCCCCTTCCTTTGCCCATCCACACACATTATGTTTTGCATAGGCGCTAACCCTGTTTTCCCGAGCAACCACCCCTTTTTAATATTGTGCTTCAGCGCAAACCCCCTTTGCATGGGCAAACACCTGTTTGCTCCTGCACAAACATTTGAATATTGGGCCCCAGGCATTTATTTATTTTTTTGAAATGTGGTGACCAGGAGAGGTGCAAACTGAGAAACAGGATAACAGAGGGGCAAATAACTACAATCTTTTCAGTTAACAATAGGGAAAATGAATTATTACAATGAATAAAATGATGGTGATTGTGCAATGAAAATACAGAGTAGAGAGACTCTGAGGAAAGAAAATGTGAAAATTACAAAGCAGCAGTAGCAGAAATCAATGGAATTACAGTGACAAGGACGCATACAACATAAGATGTGAATTTGTAACAGAATGTCAAGGTAAAGAATTGTACAGGTACTGTACAAAACTTATTTGTGTTGGCCAATAAGACACACTGGGCCTCATATTCAGACAATTGTACTGCACTTATGCTAATGCTTGTGCCTGTCCCCACCCATGGTATATTCAAAGGCATTGCGCTGGCGCTATTTCCTTTGAATATAAGGCTAAATATGTGCAGCACAAATGCATTGCCCTGACACAGCACAATGCCTTTGTCAAGCTCTGAATATAGCACTGAGGGTAGTGCTGAACACGGGGGACAATGAAATTGTCTAGCACTGAATATTGCATTGAGTGTAGCACCAAACACAGAGGGTGGCTGTGGATGTGTGAGGAGGGTACCAATGAAAGCCACACAACACAGCAGCTTAAGTATCAAAACTAAACTTTACCATACACAAATGGCAACAGGCTTTACAAAAAACATGAACAAGAACAATAACAAGAACAACAAGGAGGGGAGAAACAAAAGAAAAAGGGGAACTGCTTGTAAGGGAAGGTGGAATAAACAAAACCATAAGGGCAACCACCCACAAGGGGGAAGGGAAACAGAACCATAAAGACAACTGCCCATAAGGGGGATAGGGACTAAACAAAAGCATAAGGGCAACCACCCAGAAGGGGGAGAAGAAACAAAACAATAAAGGCAACCGCCCATAAGGGGGAGAAATAAACAAAAGCATAAGGGCAGCTGCCCATAAGGGGGAGAAGGAAGAAACAAAACCATAAGGAGAACCACCTATGGGGGAGTGGAGTAGACAAAACCAAAAGGGCAAACATACATAAGGGGTTGGAATAAACAAAATCATAAGGGCAAATGCCCAGAAGGGGTAGGAGGGAAGAAACAAAACCATAAGGGCAACTGCCCATAAGAGGGAAGAAACAAGATCATAATGGCAACCCCTCGTAAGGAGGGAAATAAATAAAACCATTAGTGCAATCGCCCGTAAGGTGAGAATAAACAAAACCAGAAGGGTACCACCCCAACCAAAATATCAAAAAAGGCACCCACCTACAGAAAAAAAGAACAATGGCATCTGCCTGCCCATCTAAATATCAAAAAAGGGAACCTATCCATCAAAAAAACCACAAAGGGCACCTGCAGCCTATATAAATGTCCAAATCAAGGGTCAGCAGGAGGTGGTGGTGGTGGCGGCTGCTGCTGCCGCCGAATTTCCCTTGCTGTTGCTGCTGGTAGGCTATGCACTTGCCAGACAAGGATTTTCAGAAGGCGGACCTGGTGCCTTAGTAGGTCATCATGCCCCGTCTTCTGAAGGCATCCTGCAACCATCTGTTGCCCCCCCTCCAAGCACCTACAGAAGAAAATACCCTGACCTCAGCCAGCTTGGCACACAGGACAAGGGACACAAGAGTGGCATAAGGTGCATAATAGATGTACATGCAGCCTACACAAGAGCCACCATGCCACTCATAGATGGAGGGAGTCAAACAGCCCCAATGGAATATGCATGGCATACCAGAGACAGCACTGTGGACCCAAACATTAGAGGACTGCAAATACAAGTCTGCCATGCAGAACAGAGCCATGCAAGGGACAAACAATACTGTCTGGCAAGCCAGATGTTGAACTGCTGCACAAGCAACAGCAGTGTAATGGTCTGAGGTGCTTGGACCAGCAAACACACACCCTGCACCCTGCTTACCAGCCATGCAACACATAGGGCCAACATAGGTGTGCAGGACAACAGACATCCCTGAGCCACCCTTGTCAGCTGCAGGATATGCCCAATCATACACATGTTACAAACAGCATAGTTGTATATGGACAGCACCATTATGCAGCACTGTGTGTAGCAGCTGGGGTAACATGCGAGTGCAGTGGTGTTGTACATAGGGGGGGTGCTGTATGCATTCAACCTTGTCAGCGCAACACAGATTTGGGATGCAGACCAGGCTTAGAGCACCCTCCCCTCCCACAAGATATGGTCACTGCCCTAGGTACAGGGTTGTCACTCATACAAAGCCAGTACAGGATAATGGCCCTGCAAAGACCAAATTGTGTCCGAATGTATGTGGGGGTTTTGTACGGTGGAAGAATCATATCCTGGTCATCACTGTGTTGGTTACACACTACCTACTATGCAACACAATGTTGATAACATATGGTAAACTACATGCAATGTTCACTAATGCCTCCCTCACCATTGACCCATGCCACATAAGCCCAGCTCTGTGGATATGCTATGGCATGACACTCAGGGCATATGGCACTGGAGGTGACACTGCTGCACGCAGACTAACATGGTTGCTGTATGATGCACACAGCATGACACAGTGGTGTACTGGTACCTCCTACCTTCAGAAGATAGATACTCAAACCTAGTCTCAATCATGTGGTACAACAGACCTGACTGACACTGACGGGTGTATCAACCAGGGTTGTGAGCATTACCACCAACTCTCTGGTGCACCAGGTCAGCAACACAGGGGACATGCTACTACATGGTGTAAGGCATGCCACGCACAGTATACAAACACAGGTCTGCATGCCTGCCACAAGGAGGTCCACAACTGTATTCTGTGCAGAGCATGACACACCACAGTGTCACTGGTGGGACAATGCCCCAAGTGCAGGGTGGGTGTCATGAACCACAAATGCATAGATAATACCCCTTCATGAATGCGTGCAGCATGGAAAGTCACACATGGACATCTGACTCCAACCTCAGAAATATGCAGCATAGTAGACATGCAACCCTGATAGCCACATACAATGCAGGCTAATTATTTGGATGCCCTTCTGTGGAATGGCTCTGCTTGGCCCCATCACAGCCTGGTAATTTCTGTGGGTGGTCTTGTCTGCACCCCTGCTGTACACAGGGTCTGGTCTTACCCTACTGGCCGCTGAGCTCTGTGGAGGAGGACAAATGAGGCATGATCAATACCCTGCAGTGGAACACACTGCACAATACCACAAACCCTAAACAGTATACGGACACATAAGCTTTTAACATGTGCCAGCTGCCACATGTGCATGGTGTGGTTGGACAGAACTGTGCAGGCCTAAATATTACCACTGTAAACTGCTGTGTCCCTACACGTATACAGGTGTGCCATGGCCCAGCTGAATCAGGAATGTTACATCCCACTGTTGCAGGTATGGCCTAGCACAGTGTACAACACATTGTGTAGTGCCCCTATCCAACCATCCTCCCCATCCATGACCAACATACCCATACATTCCAGCTGCAGACTATGTATACCTCATAGTATGCAGTATTATGCATGGAGCACAAGGTGCCATACAACAGTGGCACAAGAAGCATACCTGTGCAACAGCAGAGGGAATACATGATTCTGTAGGTGTATGCCAACACAATGGCTGGCACAAATGTGGCATACTCTATCCAGTATAATAGTGCACCATGCATTGCCTGGCATATGCCTGCCAGCAACCCTGCACAACATGGACAGTGTACACATAACAGATGGTGCCTACGTCTAAGTGCTGTTGGTGACACCTAGCATCACAGCTACGTGTAGAACATATGAGACATACTCTTTGGCTGTAACTGACAATAGGCATTTACCTGTCTAGTGTACAATACCCATTAGACAAACATAACTAAGTGAAGTACATACATTAAACAATTATCCACCCTGACACTGCAGTCATGTCATTAAGATAGCACACAGACATGCTACCGTAGCAGCTGCACACCTCAGGGATCAACAGCAGGTCCTGCAATGTACAGGGCACTAGGGTCAGCAGTCATCACAGTGAGCCCATACACCTGAATCTGTAAGCTCAGGCCATACAGTGGAGCAGGTTCCATAAGACAGAGGGGCACAACAGGGACACACAGGCACAGTGCACATACCCTCAGGAACAGTGACCCAGAAGTATATTATCATGGAAGCAGTACTGCACACAGGACACTACCCAATTCACGCATAGGGTAATCTGTACTCAACTGGCCATTGTACAGTGCCATACTCCACCACTGTCTGTAGCTGCTGCAGGTGGCGTGCCTCTCTTTGTTGAAGGGCAGAGAATTGGTGGTGACATTGGTCACCTGTGCATGTGATCCCAGTGCACCTGGCGAGGTGCCAACTCACAGAGGTCCACACCTTGCACCATGGCCTGTCTGAACAAGCCCCATCAGCCATCACCCAGTAGCTGGTCCTCCCTGGCCACCACTAGGTTAACATGATTGGCCAGCTCATGTGTTGACCACCTCTGGTCCCACTGCAGCACAACCATGCTCCTCCTGTCTGACATATTGGCCAAGTATTTGCCCTCTCTTATGATCCAAGCTCATAAAATGTTCTTGGTTTTATGGGTGTGTCCTTTCCATTTGTGCAGTATATTTCACCATTAGCACTGCACTAACGTCAATCAGCACAGCGCAATACATACCTCTGGAGGGAGGGGGGTCTTCATCACACAGCAGCCACTTAGTGGTATGTGCACAGTGCACAAATGTATAGGCCTGCGCAGCTCTACTCAGTGTCATTGCACAATGGCATAGCGTGCATGCCTTCGCAGCATGATGACACTGTCCACATATACACATTGTGCTAGCACAATGTCAGTGCTAGTACTTGGAGGAAAGTTGCAATATTCAGAGTATGCACATTAGCTAATTACGCATTTCAAGAGCAAAACTCACATTAGCGTGTCATTACTGGAATGTATTCATTCATTAGCATGCCAAAATGCGTGTGGAGTATATAAAAGGAGCAAAATACACTACCAAGATTCAACAGTGGAACTGCAGGCAGATAGAGGTAAGTGTTCTGTGGAACGGCTAACAATAAGGACAAAGGGTAAACCTCAGGTCAATTAGAGACTACAGTATATGAACTGGGTAGGAAAATGGGCAGACTGGATGGACCAGGTGGTCCTTATCTGCCGTCAGAATCTATATTTCTATGTTTCTGTGACTGATCAGAACACTGTGTATATGTTGTATCTTGACTAGATTATAGCTGTATATGCTCATGGCTGGGTGAGTGACAGGCAGGAAGCTGAATGTGTATTTGACCAGGACATGCAGGAACATGTTTATGTCCTGGCCTGGGGGACAAGGGGCCTGCACACCTATGCAGTTTAGATCTGTTCTCAGCTGTGTATACAAGGCTCAATGGTTTCTTTCCTCCCCGTTTCATACAGGTACAACAATGGAGGATGACTCTTGGAGGAAGAGGAAGAGGATGTTTTCCAAGGAGGAGGAGGAGGGTCATGCTCTTACACAAGTCTATTTATCCTATACTGTGGTATGTGCTTAGCACTGGTGATGAATGGCCAGTGCACAGAATGTGCAACATGGTCTGTATGACAAAGTGCACTTGGCATGCATGCTGCCATGGTTGGAACAGATATATACATTAATATGCAGTCTCACTCTTTTTTTGTCTCTCATCAGCCCAGTCTATGATGGAGGACAGAGTTCTGGAGGACAGATCTGGACCATTATGTCATGTCCTGCCCCTAAGGGCCACCCATGCCTTGGCAGAAGGTGACAAGGAGAGTGAGGAGGAGGACAAGTAGTTTGCAGAAGATGGTAGCACCTTTGTGGAGGAGTGGAGGATGGAGATGTCTGGCTCATACCAGGAAAGGTTGCCACCCCTACTGGCCCCCCTACACATTGGGCCCATTCCCCCCCAGCACAGCCAACATCATGCTACCCCCAGACCACTGCCCGTGGTACAGCCACAGTTGTGCCACTCATAGATTCCTGGCTCGACCCATGCCCTGCTTCCCGAGGTCAACCCCACCAATCCAGTCAATGCTGTGACACCCCAGGACCCCACCACTGGCATGGCCACCACACAGTCCCTATTCCCATCCCACTGGCCCAACCACTGCTGTACTGCCCTGACTAAAACACATCACAGCACTGACCATGGTGCAGACCCAGACTACACACCGGTCATAGGTGCAGCCTGACTCTGTCTCAATTGGCAGTCCACAGTGACAACAGGAGGCAGTGAACAGCTGACAGTTGCTGCAGTTGGCCATGGGGTGACCAGCACAGCACGTAGCAGGAAGTGGAATGCATACATCGCATGACAGATACCAACATGCAGTGTGCTAAGCAGCATGCAGAAGCATGCCATGAGGAGCACGTGCCTGCCATATGCTAACTGAGGCAGGAACTGTCTGTGAGCATGTCTGCCAGCATGAATTGCCTGTGTGCCACTGTGTGGGAAGCTTCAGCCACAGTGACAGGCACCATGAGGGATGGCCAGAGTCTGGCCAATCCAGTGGGGCTGATTTCACCCCATGGTAGATACAGCTGCATACCAGCATACCCCACAGTGCTGGAAACAGGACCCCAGCACACCCAGGACACCAAGGGCACCATGAATCCCTGGCCATGGCCTGCTCCATGGCAGGGTCAGTACTCCATGAGACCATGGCCATGGGTGGTCAACACTGTCCTCATGCTCATCCCTTATTCCATGAATAGTGAGCCCCTTCTCTTCTCCCCAGTACAGCACACCCATATGATCTTTACCCATGTTGGTGGTAGGAGACGCATTTAGGGTGCATGTCGGTGCCATCTTTTGCCCCACTCACGTTACCATGTGTCACCACCCCTTCCCGACCAGCCTCAATCACCTGCTCTCACCCCTTCCTGGATGGTATGATGTTTATTTTGTTTTGAGCCTCCTTTAAACCCCCAACTTGCTGGCATAATATTTGTTTTGATCACCCTTTAAACCTCCCACCTGGATGGCATGTTATTTGTTTTGATCACCCTTCCCCCCCTGCCTGGATGGCCTTCGATTTGTGATTTCTGTATGGTATTTACTTAATACATTTTCAGAACATATAACAGTCTCCTGTGTGGTTGTTACTCACCTTCTGGATGCAAAGAAGTCTGTCATGAGGCAGTCTCTGTACTCCTGATACCTCCTGGCCATCCTGGGGTTACCATCACTGGTGTGTGCCTGAATAACAACATGAGTGCAGTCAACGGCACCAAATACAGATGGTAAGTGCACAACTCAGAAACACTGCTGCATAGTTTCTGTATGCTCTGCATGTGAGGTGGGGAATACAATAAGCTCCCCAACATGGGCTAGCAGAGTATCTAGGAAATGGTCCAACAGCCATGAGATGGCAGACTGTGAAATACAGGTGGTGTTCCCCACTGGTGTCTGGAAGGTTCTGGTGGCCGGGAAGCACAGGGCAGCCATCGTCTTGAGCTCTACGGACATTGCATGGCTATGCTTCATGTCTGTCCAGAACTGATCATGCAGCAGCGCACACAGCTGCATGATCATGGGCCTGTCGAGCCTGTACTGGCCCGTTATTTGTTCCTCACTAACGACCTCGAATGTGAGTTGCAGATGGTACTGTTTGCAATATAATGCCCCTGGGCCTGGGCCCAGGGGGCGCATTGACCATTTTCTTATCTTGTATGACCAGTAGGGTTACCACCTGTCCCTATTTTCACAGGACAGTCCTGATTTGGGCAGCTGTGGCCTGCAGAAAAACATGAAAATTACTAAATGTCCTGACATTATAGTAGAAAAAATATTTTTAGATTTTCCTCTAAATATTGCAAAAAACTATAATACCTTAACTAAAATACTTAAAATAATAAGAAACACAAGAAACAACTAAAAAACAACAACACTTAGTCTTAGTTCTGATTATTTAGAGAAAACATGTCTGTTGGATTGGTCGAGGTGACATACTGTCCTGCGAAAAATCCAGTTTCAGTAAGAAATGTCCCACTTTGGGCTTCTTAAAAGGTGGTAACCCTAATGACCAGCTGCATCAGGTACACAATGTGAGCCATTTTATTTTCAGCTAGGTGTGCAGGTGTTCTGCTATGCTTCTCCCCACCTCTGGGTTTGCCCCATGTTAAGAGCTGCTTTTTACAGGCGGTATTTGCTCAGTGCTGTTGTGCTGCTGTGTTCTGTTAGTGCAGTACTATATCTCTGAATCTCGCACTGCACATGATATGCACATCACTGGCCCCGTGGTTTCAGCGCTGCATACATTAACTCCACGCTAGAGCGCTCGTGCAAATAACATGCACAATGCAACCTTTTGAATGTGGGAAACAGGCACAAATACATGAGGAGTGAAAGCACAAATAATTTGACTAGGCACAATGCTTTGAATATCTACCCCATTATACCATTTGATAAGTTGTCTGTCAATATAGTGAATTATTAAATAGGGAATCTTGCTATTAGCAAAGAGCATTACAATTAGCTCAGTTAGTCACTTTATCTCCTCAGCAAACATTGTCTCTCTGCCCCCATTCCTGCCCCTTCATATGTACTCCAACCTTTCTCTTCCTACCTCCTCTTGTCCTTTTGAATTCAAGTGGCATGTATCCTTCCTACCCAGGTGGCCCAGCACATTCCTTGTCTTTGTATCTGATTTGCATGAGATATAATGCTCCTACTTCTCACCACATCTATAGCCAGGGCTCCTAGTGCTCTGCAGAACTTTTCCTGATTCTTGTGGCAGGGCTGCTAGATTTCTGCAGCAGCATTTTCTGATTTCTGGGGCATTATATATTCATACCTCTGGTAGAATGTAGTCCTGCTATTGGCTAAAATATGTTGTGATGACATCAATGACATCACATGCCCAGCATAATAAAGTGGCGTCAGGATAAGCATGATGGGCAAGGGAGACTGGAACTATGGAAAAACTATAATTGAATGAAAATTCAATAACAACAATGAATTCTGCAGCTCTGCTATTCAGCAGCATGATGTCAATTCTGTGGAATAGTCTATGTGAAATCACAGAATTCCAGGGGCCCTGTCTATAGCCCTGGTGTATTGTACAGTTCAATATGTACTATTGGCATGCATCACTGTTTGTTATTGTTATTGTTTGGTACTCTGTTGTTTTCTTGTGAAAAGTTTTAATAAAAACTATTAACTGCAAAACAATTAGCACAATTTGAACTCTAATGCTCAGCATTCTTTGAATTTTAAGCTGTTCTCTATTACTAAGAGCATTTTTATATATGGGTGGATTTTTCTAAAGGATTTGCCCACAGATATTTTTAAAATGGACATCTATCTAAACTGTTAAACAATTACATGGTCTGAGACCATGTTTTACATCCCAACATACCCACAATGTCAACAAAATATGAAGCAAATCACATTTGCATCAATTCCTTATCCCAAATCATGACTTTTTATCAACAATGGACACATCTTTTGACAACAGCGGCAAGGCTACTCAGTTGCATCTGGTTAGAGGCAGACAAAGATGCAGCATAAATATGCGTCTGCATGTGATCGTACTGCCCCCCCCCCCCACCACCATATCTCACAGCCAGTCATTTCCTGGTCCCTGGTTTATAACTAAGGCCATAATAACATGCTTATGAGTCTGACATTATGATATGTTGCTTTGGAAATCATTGTGATGTTGCAAACTGAGGATTACTGTATATCTTTTAATTAAAACCACTCTCTAATACAAGCCCCCCTCCCATTGAAGCCAAAGCTCCATTTTGATTTTTGTAAAAGATGCTGCCCTCCAACTGAAGCTGCAACTCTGATTGTGGGGGACTTGTTCCTTGCCACGTGCTCTGGCATCTAGCGTTTGGGTGCTACAGCAGTAAATGCGACAATCCTACAATTAGGGTAAAGGAAAGTAAATGACATTCAGTCGAGCTCCTAATCGCAGCATACTTTGTCCTGAAGTGTACTCATTATGTTTCCATTCTGTTAAAAAAAAAAAAAAACCTTGCTCCCGGTCCTTCTCTTTACCTTATCACTCTCAGGTTGGCTGCTCTCTCTGTCTCTCTCTGTCTCTCTCTACCCCCTCTATGCCTGCAGTTGAATTTTAATAAACCTGTCTGTGTTCTAATATGTTAAAAAATATTCCTTGGGGGTGTGGCTTGCCCTGAACAAGTTGGAAGCTTTGATCTATAGCACCTTAACCCTCAAGGCAATATATCTGACATCATCTGTCAAACACAGTAGTAAACTGAACTTTAAATGGCTCTAGGCATAACATTTACATCAGTGACTCCAACAGTGGAATTAATTTTGTCAGTAACTAGATTTTCTAACTATCTCAGCTCAATCGTCCTGCCAGCTCTGCCTCATGGCTTCAGGCATCATGGCTACGAGCACTCTTACAGCCTGGGACCTGACAACAGAGACTATGTTTGAGCAGCTGATGCAGCAGATGGCATAAGTGACTGCTGCCTCCAATCAAACCACCCAGTCAATCCACAATGTCAAAACCTGGCTTTTTCAGATGGAGCATAAGGTAGCGTCACACAAAGTGGCTATTCAAGATTTAATGGAGTCTCTCCAAGAGCAGGGCTGCATCATCCGTACACTGCAAAGTTTACAAAAGGAAGGTCCTGTCAAACTAATCTCATAGATTTGTTTGACTGGGTAACCAGAGTGGTGGACCAAGGGGGAGCAGTTGATGTTGCCTACCTTGACTTCAGCAAAGCTTTCGATACCGTTCCACATAGAAGATTGATTAATAAGCTGGGTAGGCTCAGGGTGGGGTAAGATGTTGGTCAACTGGGTGGCAAACTGGTTGACGGGCAGAAAACAGAGAGGTGGTAAACGGTATACAGTCAGAAGAGATGCAAGTCACAAGTGGAGTACCTCAGGGATCAGTCCTGGGGCCAGTCCTCTTCAATATCTTCATCAGTGACATTGCAGATGGACTGGAGGGTAAGGTTTGTCTGTTTGTAGATGACTCCAAGATCCACAACAGAGTAGATGATCCAGATGGGGTGGGTAGAATGAGAAGAGATCTGGATAAACTAGCAAAATGCCTGTTGCTAGCCTTGCTTGTAGAGCAGAAAGCAGCTAACTAAAAGAAGCTACATTTCCTTATTAATTTAAAACTTATATCTCAGCAGGAGTCAGTGGCTGTTAAGATTAAGTAGACAGATAACTTTATTAGAAGTAGAAGGGGTCTTATTTAGGGTTAAAAAAAAGAAAGAAAAGAAAGAGTCAGTGTGTGTTCTGTGCTGGGAAGGGTACTGTATCAGCTGACTTTGCTAAACCAGTAGGAGGAAAGAGAGCTTAATTTGGGGGTGTGGTTTAGACACTATAAAAGCAGGTGAGTCAAATTACAACTTCCTGTTGCTAGCCTTTTTTCTTACTAATTGCCCTCCATCCCACCCCTCCACCCATCCACCCAAAGCCAGTTCTACTTTTATAGCCACTGGATTTGACTGTGAACAGGAACTTTCTGTTTGGCAGTAGGAAGGGAAGGATCATAGAGAAACATTGGTTTTGTCAACCCTAAAGGAAAAAAGTAGCTCACTCTCCCCCCCCCAGCTGCTGGTGGTCTGATATTGAGCAAGGAAGAAGGAGGCTACTGAAGAAGATAGGAAGTTGCTGTCCCAGAACAGGAAGGGTGAGAGTTGTAAGGAGAGGAGAGAGTAAGCATTCAGAGAACCAGTAGAGGGGACACAAAATAAGACATGATAGGAGTGGTGCAGTGCAATGGCTGTGGGGCGGCAGTGTTCCGGGAGACATTCTGGAGGCTACGATGCTGCCCTATTTGCAGGCACCTCTCTGGTCTGAGAGAGGAGGTTGCCTGTCTCCAGGCTGACCTGGCTAGGATTCGTGAAACCTCCTCCCCCACCCAGGGACCACCAGGGCCAATGCCAGTACCTCAGAGGTTGCCAAGAAAGAGGAGAGGCTGGACCAGGGTGGGCTCAGGGAGGGAGAGGGTGGTGGAACAGAGTTGCATCCCTCCAGCTGTACCTCTCCACAATTCATTTGCTCTTCTGGTGGATAGTGGTTCCTCTATGGCGGCACCTGCAGTGGAGACCAAGGAGGATGCTGGGAACTTCACAAGGAGACCCACAGGAGGGTGGCATGGGACCCCACAGGGGAAGGAAACAGCTCCTGGTGGGGGACTCAATCATTAGGGGGTAGAAATGGGGGAGGAAGGGGAAGGGAGAGGGAGGTAAGGTGCCTTCCTGGCACCACGGCTTGGAGGGACAGGAAGTGAATCCTCAGGATCGTGGGAGGAGCGGAACAAGGGAGGGAGCTGGATGTCATTGTCCACCTAGGGACAAATGACCTGGCTAGGAATGGGATCAGAGCAGTGCAAGAGGAGTTTGTAGAGTTGGGAAGGGCCTTAGACAAGTAGCATATGGTAACCTTCTGGAGGTGCTGCCTGTCTATGGCAAGGGAGATGCAGGGCACTCCTCACCAGGGAATTCAATGAGTGGTTGAAAACTGTGTGGAGCTCCAGGGTTTAGCTTCATTGGGGACTGGGGAGCCACCTGGAGGATGCAGACCTATATTGGTGCGATGGTCTGCATCTGTCCGGGTGGAACCAGAATCCTAGGAGAAGTTTAAATGCTTCATTGGCAAGCATTTAAACTAGCCAAGGGGGGAGGCACTGAAAAGGAGCAGGGAAATCCCAGCCTTCCCCCAAAAAACATGGCGATTAGTGAGGTAAACACCAAGGTACAGAAGTTATTAGGGAGCAGAACAGATTTAAATGTAAAAAAAGGCAAAGGCAGTAAGGACAGAAATGGGGCTAAAAGGGGAAAAGCTATCAAAAAGTGGAGGGTGATGAGTACCAATGCCCGTAGTCTGTGTAACAAGCTCCCTGAAATAGTGGCCTTGATGGAAGAGGGTTGCCTGGATATTGTGACAGTCACAGAAACATGGTACACAGATAACCATGACTGGGATGTCAACATACCAGGATACACAATCTACAGGAGGGACAGGGAGGGTAAAAGAGGAGGAGTAGCTCTCTATGTAAAGGAAGGGATCAAAGCAACAGAACTAAAGAGTAAACAGGGAGCAGATGAGGCACTATGGGTCACCCTGGAGACAGGAAATGGCACCACAATCTGAATGGGGTTGTATACAGACCCCATCTCAGGGGAGGAATGGACAAGGAAATGATAGAAGGCTTTCTTAGAATGGCAGAAAAAGGGAGATATTGTTGATGGGGGACCTGAATATGCCAGATGTTAACTGGAGCACCTTTGCTGCAGGCACATCCAAGAGCAGGGTCATTCTTGATGCCCTACAGGGGCATGCCTCAGACAGCTAGTATTGGAACCCACTCGGGAGGGAGCAATCTTAGACCTGGTACTCTCAAATGGGGATGGAGAAAGAATCTCAGATTTAGAAGTGGGTAGCCATCTGGGAACAAGCGACCACCAAACAGTGTGGTTCACAATAAACACAGCCATACAATCAAGCCATACAAAAGCAAGAGTACTGGACTTTAGGAGGGCTGACTTTGGGAAAATGAGAGAGTGCCTCAGAAAAGCACTAGCAAACAGGCAAGAAGGAGGGGTGGAGGAACAATGGGGAGTGATCAAAACAGCCATCACAGAGGCAACAAACCTTTGTGTAAAGCAAATCAATAAAACACAACGAAGGAAAAAACCACTATGGTTCTCAAAAGAGGTGGCAGGGAAGGTTAAGGAGAAAAGGTCAGCATTCAGGAAATATAAGGAAACACAGAAGGAGCAGGACAGAGAACGTTATCAGTTAAAGCAGAAAGAGGCTGGGAAGGCAGTCAGAATAGCAAAGGCCCAAACCGAGGAAAGGATAGCCAATTCTGTTAAGAAGGGGGATAAAACCTTTTATAGGTACATTAGGGAGTGAAGAAAGACCAAAGGATGGATACTGAAGCTTAATAAAGGGGAAGGAATGTGGGTAGAGGGTGACAGTGAAAAAGCAGGGATACTGAACGAATATTTCTACTCAGTATTCACAAAGGAAGAGGAGGGGGAGTTACCTAAACCAAACAAGAGAAACACTCTGAAGATGGGGGTCGATACCAGTCCATTTACAGAAGAAAGGGTTCTGAAAGAACTAATAAAATTGAAGGTGGACAAAGCAATGGGGCCTGATGGGATTCATCCAAGAATTCTAAAAGAACTAAGGGTAGAACTAGTGACACCGTTGACTACTCTCTTTAACAAATTATGGGAGGATGGGGTGGTACCTGAGGACTGGAGGAGGGCAGATGTGATTCCTCTTCACAAAAGTGGGAGCAGGACAGAGACAGGAAACTACAGACCAGTTAGTTGACCTCAGTGGTAGGGAAAATGATGGAATCACTTCTGAAGGAAAGAATTGTTGAGTACCTAGAGGCCAGTGGGGCACAGGACCCAAGGCACCATGGATTCACAATGGGAAGGTCATGTCAGATGAATCTAATAGATTTCTTTGACTGGGTGACCAAAGTAGTAGACCAGGGAGGGGCTGTGGACATGGCCTGCCTAGATTTTAGCAAGGGATTTGATACAGTCCCACACAAAAGATTAATACACAAGATAGCCAGCCTTGGAGTGGGTCCCAAGGTGGTAGCCTGGATAAAAAATTGGCTAGATAACAGGACACAAAGGGTAGTAGTAAATGTAGTACACAGTGAAAAAGGAGGGTTACTAGCGGGGTACTGCAGGGTTCAGTACTGGGACTGGTCCTTTTTAATGTCTTTATAAGTGACATTGCAGAGGAACTGGAAGGAAAAGTATGTCTCTTTGCAAAAGACACAAAGATCTGCAACAGGGTTGATACATAAGATGGAGTGGAAAGGATGAGAAGGGACTTGGCAAGGTTGGAGTAATGGTCAAATGTATGGCAACTCAGATTCAATGCAAAGAAGTGCAAGGTAATGCACATGGGAAACAAAAACCCAGGGAAGCATACACAATGGGGGTGAGATACTGACAACAGTAAAAATAGAAAGGGACCTGGGGTAATTATATCAGATGACCTAAAGGTGGGAAAGCAATGTGAGAGGCAGTAAGGAAGGCTGGGGGATACTGGGATGCATGGAAGAGGCATCAATAGTAGAAAACAGGAAGTTGTTATCCCTCTGTACAGACAGTTGGTGAGACCCCATCTGGAGTACTGTGTGCAGTTCTGGAGACCCCATCTCCACAAACACATAGACAGAGTGGAGGCTGTCCAGAGGAGGGCAACCAAAATGGTGCAGGGTCTGCACCAGAAGACATACGAAGAAAGACTAAAGGAGCTTAATATGTATACCCTTGAGGAAAGAGAGAGAGAGGGGACATGATAGAAACTTTCAAGTACCTCAAGGGAATCAACAAAGTCCAAGAGGGTAGCATCTTTCAGAAAAAGAGATGTGCAAGAACAAGGGGGCACAATTTGAAGATGGGGGACAGCTCAGAGGTAATGTGAGGAAGTATTTTTCACAGAGAGGTTGTGGATGCATGGAACAGCCTCCCTGAGGAGGTCGTGGAGTCAAGAACAGTGGGGGAATTCAAGAATGCATGGGACAGGCATAAGGCAGTCCTAGTGGGGGGTAGGAGGAAGTAAGCTGTTGGTTTACTAGGATCTGCAGCTTATCTGTTAGGTAGGAAAATGGGCAGACTAGGTGGGCCAAGCAGTCCTTATCTGCCGTCAAATTCTATGTTTCTATGTATCTATGGAAGAGTGGCAACTGGGGTTTAATGTAAGGAAGTGCAAGATCATGCACATAGGGAAGAGAAACCCTGAATCCACCTATAGGCTGGGAAAGGAGTTGTTGGCAGTCACAAGGGAAGAAAGAGACTTGGTCATCATCATCACTGATGACCTGTAAATCATCCAAGCAGATCACTAAAGCAGTAGGTAAGGCTAAAGGGATGTTGGGGTGTATTAGTAGGGGTATCACAAGTCTGAAGAGGGAGGAAATAATCCCTCTTTACAAGACACTGGTTAGGCCCCATCTGGAGTACTGCGTGCAGTACTGGAGGCCACACCTTCACAAGGACATTAAACAAATTGAGGCAGTCCAGAGAAGGGCAACCAAAATGGTGCAGGGACTGCATCAGAAAACATATGAGGACAGATTAATTGAACTCAATATGTATACCCTAGAGCAAAGGAGGGAGAGAGGTGATATGATTGAAACATTCAAACACCTTAAGGGCATTAACAAGGTGAAAGAATCTAACATGTTTCAATATAAGAAAAATACTAGGACAAGAGGACACAGCATGAGATTAGAGGGAGGCCAATTAAGGGGTAATGTGAGGAAGTTCTTTTTCACAGAAAGGGTGGTGGATGCATGGAACGGCCTACCTCAGGAAGTGGTGGATATGAATACAGTGCAGGGCTTCAAACAGGCATGGGATAGGCATAAGGGAGCAATACAGATGAGTATGAATAGATAGGCCATTGACAGAGCAAAGGCCTATGGAACATTCACAAGGTAGAAAAAGAAATGGTCAGACTGGATGGGTCTTGCTGTCCTTATCTGCCATCAACTTCTGTGTTTCGATGTTTCTAAAGTAAGGTGGATGATCTGGAGAACTGGATCAGGCATACTAATCTCCGGTTCCTGGCTTCCCTGAAGGAGCTGAACACCGGGACGCAGCAGATTTCTTGAATCACGTTCTACCAGCTATGCTTGAGCTGACTGATTAACCCCTGCTGCAGATCGAATGGGTCACTGGTCACTTGCCCATCCACTGAAATCTGGAGACAACCCAAGGCCCATTCTGTCCCACTTCCTGGATTTTAGAAAACAAGATGATCATGGCTAGGGCTCAGGAGATGGGCCAGATTCAGTGTTGGACTGCCGTAGTTACATATACCAGGATTACTCTCGTGATCTATCCAACAGGAGGAGGGCCTATACTGAGGCACAATGTACCATGTACCACCTCAGACTCATTCTCGCTGAGCTACCTGGCTATAATGCGGGAATCCACAATGGAGAACCTATGTTTTTCAACACCCCAGAAAGCTTGGAAGACTTTCTGCATCTCACATGGCCAAGAGATCCATGGCAAATGACTTCTATGGCTGAAAGTAGGAGATGTACTGCTCCTCTGAGTACCCCAAAGTATACTATGGAGACCATGGAACATCAGCCAACAGCAGCTCCAGATATTGGCCTTCTTGAGGGAAATGAATTGTGGTCTGTCCATCCCAGGAACCGAAAAAGAAATGTGGCCTGAAAACACAACAGAAGACAACATCCCACTGAGAAAAAGCATTACTGGAGCCCAGGAGGAGGAGGAGGACCACAAAGACTAAAAGATGACACTTTGGAACCCTATCACTCTCCCAGTAAGTACAACCTACTGTGGCCCACATCACCGGAGGTAAAGTGTTTTCTATCATTGGCTTGCCAGGACATACCTCCAGTGAAGACAAGCTCCTCAGCCCCTGCTACTTTCGACTCCTGGACCACCAGAGTGGCCACTTCGCTGCAGAAGATGACCGAAAGTACAGCACCTACATCCAAGGCCATGGATCGCATGAATGCTGAGGACAAGACAAGAGATTCACCGACCTGCATGACGGAGTGACTTCCAAATGGCCAGGGATGAACTATCAGATAAGTGTGCTGTGCTTTCTCTGTTAATGGGGGGAAGGGTGGGAGGTTAGGCAAGCAGGGGTCTTAATCCTAGAAATGATTCAGAAAGGCCCCAAGTGAAGTGATGATTCAAAGTATGGCTGGGGTACAAGGGGCTCCCTCCTACCATGCCACGCAGTCTAATGCTCCCAGGTCACCCACTCTCTATACAGAGCTCAGCCCTTATATGTAAAAACATTTTCAGAAACAAGGTTTTATACTAAATGGCAACTTCACAAGATGAAGACATACTCAATTGAGGTTTCGGGATGTGAATACTCATTTATGGGTAAACCCCACATGTTTGAACACTGAGACTATGCTAGAAGTGGAATTACCCCTTATCTGAGGTCTCCCATAGTTTGTATATAGGTTTATGATTTATGAGGGAAAGGAGGGTTACTTTTCTGAACACAAGGCTGTTGGTCTTTTCTACAATGAGTAATACTCTCAAGTAATATGTGACGGGGAAGGTATAAAATCCCCTTATCCATTTCTCCCATTATGGTTCCTTCAATTCAGGGGCAGCACCCCCCCCAAGAGAGGGATCTCTCGAGACTGCCCTGCATCAGCTGCTTCAACAGCTCCCTCACAGTCAACAACTACTCAATCAGGGAATAAAGCTGCTGCACCCCTTCCCCGCTAGACCTTTAGTGTATAAGCTGATAAAGGTAGGCGGCTGCTCCAGAGCATCACCTTACAGCATAACTTTAAGCTGAGGAGAACCCAGTAGACCATCCCCACAGACTGTTGTACTGTTACATACTAGGTTGCAGCTAGCGTTGTGTGAAATGGGAAAATTTCGCCTAGCAAAATATTTCGCATAATTGCCGAATTACTCAGAATTTTTCACCTAGATGAAACATAATTTCACCTTGCATGGCAATTTCGCGTAATGCAAAATTTTGCCAAATTTCGCCAATTTCACCGATGTTATCTCAATTTTGCCTGCAAATTTGCAGTGCATTGTGGGTAAATAGCTGAACTATCACATGCAGGCTGTTTCCTGCACAATATATTGTGTGTTGAGTCAGAGAGCAGTTCAGTGTGGTGCATCATAGCCAATAAACCCTTCAAAAACCTCTTTATTTGTTATTTTTGAGAGCTAATTGCTCCCAAACTCTAAATTGTGTTCCTAGTGTTGCTAGTGAACATTTTTTTTTGTTTTGGTATCTTTGGATAGAACTTGGTTAAACTTAAGTAGTGTTTTCATTTTTCTCTGTGTCTGTGTCTGTGAGGGAGTTGAGTGGGGGAGGGTCGACCGTGTGGGGGATATGCGTGTGTGCGTGTGTGTGTGTGTGTGTGTGAAAGCAGAGCAGGTTAATTCCTAATATCTGACAGATTTCTCACAAGTTGTGAATGAGTTTCTGTTATTTCTTTTAAGTCTTAATATTTCTGTTGGTGTGCTACTTTTTTGTAATATTTTTCTTCCATATTGACTCTTTTTTGGGTAACTTTATCTGATCAGTTACTCATTCTGAGTAGTTCTGTTCCTGTTTCCCTTTGTTTAATCACTTTTCTGCTTTAGTTTTGTATTGGAAGTATCAGTGGACATTGAACACTAGCCATATCCAGGTACACTGCATTGTTGAATTGCTCACAGAAATTGATAGTGTGATCTAGCCTCTGCATTGCAGTGTTCCTGTTTTTCTGTTTAATTTGCTTACCATAGTGACCCTTTCCTCCCTGTTACACCACTGGTGTTTGCTACCTGACCCGTACTATATAAACAAGCATTTGTCAATGCCGAATGTTTGCTTGCTGGCATTGGCATTGGTAGTGTAGGAGTTAGAGAGATGCATAATAGGAATGGCAGTGAAGTATTGAACTGAAGCCAACCCCACCACCACCCTGCAGAGAGTGACAGACATTGGGGTGTGCCTTTGGGTTGTCAGGCATAATGGCCATGCCATTTCACCACACCCTATCCTGCAGACAAAAAAGTGTTGCAGTGTGCCTTGGAGTCTTTGGGTCTTATGCTCACCCCATTCCATCAGGAAATACTGTGAGAGGGGTGCAGTATAGGAGAATGGGGTGAACTTTGGGGCCAAAGGGTCCAAGACACACCTCAATGCCTGTCACTGGCTGCAGGGTGTGGGTGGGGGTGGAAAGACAGGAGTATTACAGGCGACAATCCCAAGTCACACCCCTGATGCCTGTCAGTCTCCTCAGGGTGGGGCGTTATGGTTGGAAACCCTAACATCCAAGGCATTCGTTGGTATTTTCACTCCAAATTTTAAACATGAGTTTTTTGTGACCCCCACCTCATGAACAGTGGCAATATCAGTCGTTAGCGGAAAGCTGATTTTGCACAGCGACTATGCCATTTGGCATCACTGGTGCGAAAACACATTTCAAACAGGTTGTGAAAAATGACAGCTGTACTGTTCGTGGGGAGGTGTAAAAACTGGCAAAGTTGAAAATCTGGAGTGAAAATATTTAAAAAAATGGTGAAATCACGAGCGTGTGTAGAAACTGCACAATGCACAACTGTTATGTAATTAGTTTGGGGATTTTTTACATCAGATTGTCAACACAGGCATTTTGGGACCTCCACTCATGAACAGTGTGACTGTGATTTTCTTAATCTGTCCTGAACACTGATTTCCCACAGCGACCACGCATTTCTGTGCCGGAAGTGTGAAAACATATTTCGAACAAGGTGTGAAAAATGACAGCTGTACTGTTCATAAGGAGGTGTGGAAAATTGCCAGTGTTGAAAATCTGGACTGAAAATATTACAAATTCGTGAACTTACAAGGGTGCGTGGAAACTGTGCAATGCACGCTCGTAACACAGTCATTTTATGGACTTTTGCCACCAAATTTTCAACATAGCCATTTTAACACCTCTGCTCATGAACAGTGTCACTGTGATTTTCTTAATCTGTTCCAAACATTGATTTCGCACACCGACGGCGCCATTGTGCACTACATGCACGAAAACACAGTTTGGGAGAGATGTGAAAAATGACAGCTGTACTGCTCATAAGGAGGTGTGGTAAAATGTCAATGTTGAAAATCTGGAGTGAAAATAGTAAAAATACGAGGAAGTTATGAGCGTCGTAGGAACTGCATAACATGCTCATAAAACAGTCATTTTGGAATTATTTCCTGGGAATTTCAACATGGGTTTGGGGTCCTACCTCATGAACTGTGCCACTGTCATTTCGTTACTCAGTCCCGAAAGGTGGTTCCACACAGTGACCATGAAATCACCTTTCGGGACCGAATAACAAAATGTCAGTGAATGGGTTCATGAGGTGGGGCCCCAGAAACCCCATGTTGAAAATTTGGTGAAAAAATTCCCAAAAATGGCCAAGATATGCACCAAAGTTGAAAAAAAAAACATTTATGCCATTATACAGCTTACCGGCATTTCTTCAGTTTGTGGTCGGCTTTGAAGAGTGCAGGCGTGTTCCCAGTCCACGAAGTTCATCACGTTGGGCTCTGGAGGTAAGTATGGGGTGAGGTGGGGTGTGGGGAGGTGGTGCGCAGAGGGTGGGCATGGGTTGGGGAGGGGCAAGCTAGTCAATGAGGGACGTTTTTGTTTATAGGTTGTTTTTTTTTAACAAGATGACGCGGGACTTTTGCCACGCTGGGTTGGGCTCCCAGTCTGGCAGCTGGAAGTGTCTTTGGGGGGGCAGCAGATGGACATTTGCCATGCTGGGGTGGGCTCCCTGCATGGCAGCTGGAAATGTCTTTTGGGGGCAGCAGGCGGACGTTTGCCACGCTGGGGTGGGCTCCCAGTGTGGCACCTGGAAGTGTGTTTGGGGGGGCAGCGGAGCCTATGGGGTATTGGGCACCCCCATCCACCATACGGTGAAGGGGGGAGGAGCACATGAGCACGCTGGGGTGGGCTCCCAGCATTTATGTATGTGTTCGTGGGGGGGGGAAAGAACTGTCTACGACAGTTCAGATGCAGTGCTGATGTAGGCAGTTTGCATACTGCTGACGGCAGTATGCAAATGGACTGCGGCGGTGTTTTCCTTACAACTGTACACCACTGCATCTGAATGGCTGTCATAGACAGCTCAGCCATTCATTGGTGCGGTGCAGCCGCACCTGCAAAAGGGAGCAGGGCATTGGAAGTGGGGGAGGCACACCTACAAAAACTCTTATGGTGGCACTATGTTTCTTGCACATGCGTGCAAACAAACATAAAAACTACATAGTTTTCAAGAGAGTGGTGGTCCTTGCAAGATTGTTGGAGGCGATTTCGTTTGTTCATTTCAAATCTTGTTGTCCCTTCTGTCTGATATAGCTATGAGTCAAAATTGTATTTAGTAAGTACATTACTACCACATTGCAGTATTTGCCTTATCCAGACACCACTTATCCGGACCGTAGATCGTATTGTGACTGTGAGGTGTTCTGTGCAGTTGGTTTTCAATTTAGTTTGCATAAACCTTCCTGTACCTATCCGGTTATTATTAAGTTGTGTAATAACCATTCCATTTAAAAACTGACATTTTATTAAGAACTACTTAAGTATTTTTTCAGAGTTACTGCACATGCTTGTGGTGGTGTTCTCTGCCAGTTTGGTATTTAAAGTCTTTTACTTCTGTCCTTCTGTTACCCCTTGTTGCTTAATTCATGTTTTTGTAATGGAAAAAATAAAATAGTATTTTAACACTCGAATAGGCTACAGTAGCAGTTGTAGGTAGTTGTACAGACTACAGTGCTGCTACCTGTTCTGATTTCTGTTTGCCCTTTGCAGATAGTACTGCAGGTGTTATTCCAACTTATTAAATAGAAATACGTAATCATTTACTTCCAGAGGAATGCAAATGGTACATATAAATATGCCTGCCAAGAGACGTTCCAGTTCAGGGAAAGGTGACCAGGTGGGAGTTGGCTCAAAGAAGTCTGTTGGAAAAAGTAGAAATTCAGTTCCACTTCCAGTAAGCAAATCTATTTCTGAATCAATGCCTTCTGTGGGCTCTGGTGCTGCTGTGGCAGCCAGTGCCAGCAAAAGTGAAGTAAAAAGTGGCTTCAAGTCTGTGACTCAGTTTTTTACTGCCCAATCTATAGCTAGCATGCTTGTTTGGGATGATACTGGGAATAAGGGAGACACTCGCACCAGTGGAGGCACAGAGGTCCAGGAGGAGGTGAAAAAAGTTGTCGATGTGACTGTTGTTCCTGCTCAAGGTGGAGCTGATGGTGATGAGGGTGATACTGTCCAACTTAAGTCTGTTTCTCCTGGAGAAGGAGATAAAAGAGTCAGCCCCACCCCCAACAGTTATGAGATGCCAGAGAAGGGAAACGTTTCTCTGGAAGTAGACAGTGATAGGGAGGAGGAGGAGGATATAATAAGTTTTGGTACAGATGATGACTAGGTGTTGGATCCCCTGTGGGAGCCAGAAGTGAAAAAGCTGAAGGGTGCTGATGTAGCCTATTTAGATGCCAAGCCTGAGGGTGAGGCTATCAGCAAGCCTACAACAAGCAGTCCAATAACCCCCCTCCCAAACCTAGCATGGTGGAAGTCATGCAAGCGGCCCAAAAAGCAAAAACTTCCACACCTTTGGCTCCGCTGTCCAAGTCCCAGTACCATGTCAAATCTAGAGGTGCAAAGTCCCTAGTTTGGGATTTTTTTGTGCTTGATGCAGCTGATGAGATCATAGTGATATGTCACCTGTGTCAAGCATGTGTCTGGAGAAAAGGCAAGCCACATTCACCAGTGGCCAGCATGCCCACTTGAAAAACAAGCAGCCATTGCATTGGCACCAACACCAGAAAGATACCAGAGCTGTTGGTGGGATTTCCCTTGTCAAGCTTAATGTTAGTGACAGCAGTGCAATAGAGCAGGAAGAGGGAGGGCTGATTGGGTCAGTGGAGGAGGAGTGTGAGCAATCCTTTTCTCTCTCGAACAGTGGGCATAGTAGCAATGGAAAAGGCAGCAAACTCCACCCCACTAGCACCACTGTGCCCGGTCAAAACAAGTAGCAGTAGCAAAAAGATAAGACTGGCACCAGTCTTCCAGGTATAAAAACAGCTTTATTTAACAAAATGCCAGAGCACCATGCAGCTCAATTAAAACTTCACCTCTACTGAAACATAGAAACATAGAATTTGACAGCAGATAAGGACCGCTTGGTCCACCCAGTCTGCCCATTTCCCTACCTGATGGATAAGCTGCAGATCCTAGTTAACCAGCAGCCTAGTTCTTCCTACCCCCAACCCCTAGAATTGCCTTATGACTGTCCCATGCATGCTTGAATTCCACCACTGTTTTTGACTCCACAACCTCCTCTGGAAGGCTGTTCCATGCATCCACAACCCTCTCTGTGAAAAAATACTTCCTTAAATTACCTCTGAGCCGCCCCCCTTCTATCTTCAAATTGTGCCCCCTTGTTCTTGCACACCTCTTTTTTTGAAAGATGTTACCCTCTTGGACTTTGTTGATTCCCTTGAGGTACTTGAAAGTTTCTATCATTCCCCCCCTCTCCCTCCTTTCCTCGAGGCTATACATATTAAGCTCCTTAAGTCTACCTTCTACTGGTTTCGCTAAATTGATTTATGTGTACCCATACAGTATTAGTCTGGTTATCTGGATTTATTACAATTAGTTATGGTTAGTGTGTTTTTATTAGGGCACATGTCACTAAATCATGAGGTACACTGTACATTAAAACCTGTATCCATTTAAGGGGCATTACTTGTGGTTAGGCCAGATCCTCCCGATGATGCTCCTTTGAGCGAAACTGGTAGAGGTGAAGTTTTAATTGAACTGCCTGGTGCTCTGGCATTTTGTTAAATAAAGCCATTTTTATACATGGAACACTGGTGCTGGTCTTGTCTTTTTGCTATAGTAGCAGTGGCGCTGCCACTCCCTCGAGTTATAAAAGAAACAGTATCCTGCTGCTGCTGCGGTGGAGGGGCTACGGTTGCCTCCTGGTGCTGGAGAGGGGTCACTGTCTCCTGCTGCTGCTGCAGTGGAGGGGTCATGGTTGCCTCCCGGCACCAGGGAAGGGGCACTGTCTCCTGCTGCTGCTGCAGTGGAGGGGCCACAGTTGCCTTCTTGTGCCAGGGAGGAGGCACTGTCTCCTGCTGCTGCTGTGGTGGAGGGGCCACAATCGCCTGCTGCTGCTGGGGAGGGGGCACAGTTGTTTGCTGCTGGATGCTGGGGCCAACAGCCTCCTGCTGAAGTGGCATTTCATTGTTACTGGACGTCTAAAATGCACACCTGTCAAGGCAGTGTACAGGTGCCCCACTGCCTCTACCCTTTTCCAGTATGCCCACCACCAATTCAAACCAAAAAGAAAGGAAAAAGAAACAGAGATAGAGACTCTGAGAGAGAGACAGCCAGGGGGCAGGGGAATCACACACACACACACACACACACACACACACACACGCACAATCTACAGGTACTAAAATATGACCTACAACAAAGACGAACAAGAAAAAGTTAAAAATAATAGCACACATTAAGTGGTTTATATCAAAGTGCACTCTGCAGTGACAGGGCTCTGACTCTGAGTCTAGATGCCACCTGCTTCCTCTAGTGATATGTAGCACAGGAAATTAACCACTAATTTCCTGCCTGTTTAGACTCAACCATGTGACAACCAACAGAGAAAAGCCCAATTTCACTTAATGTCACCTTATAGAAGTGCAAGGCGAAATTCAAGCCAAAATTGGACAGCGAAATTTCGCCAAAAGGCCATAATTATGCGAAATGTTTTGCAGAGTGAAACTGGCGATTTCGCTGAAGTTTCACCAGTGAAATAAAATTTTGCTGCATCTCTAGTTGTAGTAAAAGCAGCACTTGGGGGAGCAAGCTCTAGACAGCAAATGGGACAACTGGTATTAGCACTCTGCTGTATGCCTCATAGGGACAGGGGCCATACTGGCTTTCTCCTCTTGTACTAATATTTCTGTTGCAAGATGGCGGCTGAGCTGAGCCAGCCTGAATACTGATTCTCACAATTCGTTGTTTTGTTAATTTAAAAAAAAATTTAGTTGATTTTGAGTTTTTTTTTGTATATTTTTAGTTTTGACTGCAGTAGCGTGAGTTTCGGGATGCTCTGTTGGTTTGGCGATTGGCGGTTTTGCGGAGCATTTCTCGGAGTCCCGTTTGGTCGTTTTTTGGAGCCCCGCTTTTATTGTTTGGAGTCCTGGAGTTCTGCATTTGTTTTTTGGAGTCCTGCATTTGTTTTGCACTCTGGCGTTCTCCGTGGTGACTTTTCAATATTCCTTGGTGTTCTCGACCTCCCGACTTCAGTGTGAGAGGCTGTGGAGTCGGGAGCTATTGGCAGGGATACAAAAGTAAGAACAGTAAGACTCCGCTGAAAGTTTTTATATTGTTTGCTCCAGTAAGTTTGTTTGACTTTTTATGTTTGTAAACTCTGCCTGGACTTTCGAGCTGTGGTACTGAGGAGGGGGAGCAACTGTGGAGAAGATTTTATTTGGACATTGATTTTGTACTGTCCTTAGTGACACTGTTCTGTTTTAGTGATTTGAGAGTCTCCTTGGTCACAGCATGACGGGCTGTGGTGACGGGAAAGATTGAAGGAGGCTTTATTAAACTGGGATTTGAAACGTTTGGACATTGAGTGGATTCAAGGAAAGGAGCGTGTTTTTTGTTGCTTTCTTTGCTCCCTGTTTTGAACTCAGTGGACCGCAGGACTTAAAGTTGAATTCTTGGTTGGGGAGCTCTGATCGTGGAGTGTCGGGGAAGGAAGAGAGAGGAAGAAGGACCTGAGTGGTTGTCCCAGTTGTCCCAGAGGTGGGTGTGGGGTGCTGCTGTCTGTACCTGGGAGGGCCGGGGAGTGCCTGCCGGTGGGTTGGTGTTCTCGGGGGCCTCCAGGTGGTGCTGGAATAGCCTGGCAGAGGCCGGGCTGTTTCTGGCATCCTAAGTAGGGGAGGACAGTTTGCATATCCACGTCCTCCTGGGGTTCATTGGGTGAAGAGTGCTTCCTTCCAGATGGAATTTTTGAATGGTTGAATGCCTGCTGTATGAAGAAAATATACTGACTCTGAGACTTTATGAACTTTTGTTATGTGGGGCTTATGATTAATGTTATTAAGTTCAAGGACTTTTTAGTTGGGAGCTTTTAATAATACGACAGCTTCAGTCCTATGTTTTTTTTGTTTTCTTTGTTTGTATGTGATTTTATTTTATCTTGCAGTGAGAGTGCTAAGATTGTTTTTTCCCCTCACCTTTGCTGTGAGAGGGCTGAAGGAGGGGGGAATTTTTTGTGTTGGGGTAGTGAGAGTTCCCCTTTATTTTAATTTTTATATTTATTTATTTTTTATTAATTTATTTTATTGTTTTGTTTATTATTTTTATTTTTATTATTTATTTTATGTGTTTTTTGTATGGGTTTTGAGGATTAATTTTTGTTTAATTTGAAGTATTTTGTTTTAGTTTTAGCAGTGATATGTGTTGGTCTGTAGGTTCCACGGGGGTGCGCTATTCATCCTCTCTCTTCGGGCCATCCACCCTTTTTATACCTCTTCTTTGCAATTTGAGATCTACCAGTGCTGTAGAGTGCTGGGGATTGTTTGTAGGAGAGTGGGGGAGGCGGGGGTGGGCGAACAGGTGAGGATGAATGAGCGTGGCCATCGTATCGGGGTTATTAAGTCTAGAAGGCGCCCTGGGGCGAAATGGAATCCAGACAGGGGTTTCCCCTGTCTGGTGCCCATACCCAAGGGCACTGCTGAATTTGGTGGGCAGATAGGTCAGACAACCTTCGAGGTTTGTCCAACTCGGGCGGTGTTATGCAATGCCAGGACTGTTAGGAATAAGACAGCTATTATTGTGGATCTTGTTGGCTCAGCTGACCTGGCCTGCATCACCGAGACCTGACTGGATGAAAACTCTGGCCCCATATTGGAGGCCATGGTTCCGGCCGGGTATTCGGTGATACATCGACCGAGATTGGACCGCATGGGAGGGAGGGTTGCAGTCTGTTTCAAGACTAAATTGGGCCTCACGAATGTGGTAGTAGGTGAGGCTGAATCTTTTGAGTGTGTAGTTGTAGCAGGTGTAGGCGTTCGAATCGTTCTCATCTACCGTCCACCCGGAGATGGGAAACGTTTCTTACAGGAAGTAGCAGACTTCCTCATCGATATGTCATTTGAGTCTCCCAGATTGATGGTTCTGGGTGACTTTAACTCCTGGATCGACGATGAACTCTCACAATTTGGAAACCACTTCCTCCAACTTATGTCTTCTTTGGGCCTTACACAGGTATTTTCCACTGCTACACATAGATCTGCGCACTCTCTGGATTTAGTCTTCCTTTTAGGGATTGACTCATCCGACGTGGGGGTGGAACCAGTTGTGCGGTCTGACCACCACACCGTGAGGTTCAATTTTTGCACCCCCCTTAGAAGGCTTTCCCCTGTGGAGATGGTCAAGTACCCCCCATTGCGAAATGTTACTTCTCAAGGCCTTGCTGCGGTCCTTGAGCTCTCATCCCTGTGCCCAGCTGTAATAATCCAGGAACTGGTGTCGGCTTATGTCTGGCCGTTACAGTGGCCCTGGATTTTATTGCTCCTGCTTGTGAGCACCCCCTATCCCTTCGCCCCAGGTCCCCCTGGTTTGATGGGACACTGAGGGAGTTGCGGAGACAGGGGTGAAGGTTAGAGCGGTGCTGGTACAAGTCCGCCCTTGATGCTGACCGCCTTAGATTGATGGAACATTATTCTGTCTATCAATCTGCAATCACCTATAAGAAGGCAGAATTTCTGTCCAGGGAGATTGCAGTTGCACAGAATTGACCGGCTCAGCTGTTTCGGACAGTGGACAGATTGTGCAACCCAGCCTGTCTACAAGTCTGGAGACCCTTTTCGCAAATGGAGTGCGAGGAGCTCGCTTGGTTCTTTGCAAATAATGTGGACGACATCAGGGTGGGCTTGCGCCCAGCAATCTCTAAGGGTGATGTTGTGGAACAATGCGAGCTCACAATGCCTAGTTTTTCTTGGAGTTCCTTTTGCCAACCGGAGGTCGTGGATATTATGAGGATCATCCATAGTGTGCGGCCTACGAGCTGTAGTTTAGATCCTGGACCAACTCCCATAATTTTGGGTTGTCTTGAGATCATTGGCCCAGTTATGGTGCAGATAGTCTGGTGTTCCTTAGAGTCAGGTGAGTTTCCTAGCTCCCTGAAAGAAGCAGTGGTTACACCTTTACTGAAGAAAGTTACTTTGGACCCAGACTGCTTTTCAAACTACAGACCTATCTCTAACCTTCCCTTTTTGGGAAAGGTTATTGAGAAGGTAGTGGCAGCCCAATTGGAAGACCATTTAACCATCCATAATATCTCCGAATCCTTCCAGTCTGGTTTTCGGAAAAGACACAGCACCGAGACTGCGCTGGTTCCGGTGCTTACTGATCATCTGAGGGCGAGGGATCAGAAGAGATGTTCTATCCTAGTTCTTCTTGATCTCTCGTCAGCTTTTGACACTGTGGATCACCTGGTGTTGTTAGCACACCTGAGGCAAATATGTGGAATGTCAGGAACTGTTTTAAAATGGTTCACTTCATTCCTTACCGGGAGATCACAGAGAGTTGTGTCGGGGTTATTCCTCCCCCCAACTTCTTTGTTGTGTGGGGTGCCTGGGTTCAGTGCTGTCACCCATGTTAGTTGCAGTGTATATGCTGCCCCTCGGAGACATTATAAGATGATATGGGCTGTGGTTTCACTGCTATGCAGATGACATCCAGCTATACCTGTCTTTTGCGCCTGACCAGGATGGAGCTCTCTCGGTGTTTAACAACTGTCTGGAAGAAATCCGAGGATGGTTGGATTCTAGTTGGTTGAAGTTGAACTCAGAGAAGACAGAGGTATTGGTGGTGGACCCTGGTGGTCGGATAATGAGGCCAAAAGATGGCTCGCCCTCTGGAATTTTTCTTGACAGCGTGTCTCTTCCGACCTCCGAATGGGTGCGCAACCTGGGGATTGTCCTAGATGACAGGCTGACCTTTCAATCTCAAGTGTCGGCCGTTGTCAGGACTTCCTTTTATCATCTTAGGAACATTGTCAGGGTGCATCACCTTGTTCCATCTGACTCTTTGCCAACGTTGGTCCACGCCTTTGTGTCCTCGTGGTTGGACTACTGCAACGCCCTTTACTTTGGGCTTTCTGGGGTTGAAATCCGTCGCCTTCAGCTGGTGCAGAACACTGCAGCCAGGGTGTTGACTGGGACAAGGAGATCCAGTCATATCACCCCGGTACTGCGTGAACTGCACTGGCTTCCTATACGGTGGCGGATCACCTTTAAAGTCATTTTATTGACTTTTAAAGCCCTTCTCGATCAGGGTCTGATCTATCTGAAAGAACTTCTGGTGCCTTACTGCCCCGGCCGATCGCTACGCTTGGCTGACGAGGGGTTGTTAGAGATTCCAAAAGTGAGTTTAAAAACTTATGGTAGTAGAGCTTTTTCTTATGTAGCTCCGACTCTCTGGAATTCTCTACCTCGCCAGTTAAGGGAGTGCACTTCTTTGGAGGTATTTAAGAAAAATTTGAAAACCTACCTGTGGAGGAGCGCCTTCTTGGACGATTAGCTGATATTTGAGTGTTAATATTATTCTTTGGATAGTATGGATGGTTTTATTGTAGGTTTTTAATATGTGATGCTGTTATGTATTTATTGTATTTATATGTTTTATGTGATATTTTATATTGTGTTTTTTGACTTGTAAAGCACTTTGAAATCTTGAAAAGCGCTTTAAAAATAAAGTTATTATTATTATTTAATAATCCTTGATGTTTCAGATTAATAAGGGTACTTTACCCAGACCTAAGGTTAGCTGTAAAGCTTCCAACTGCCCCAGGACACAGAAGTTGGTCTTGTGCAGCTTGCAACTGCCAGCGGTAAGCCTCTACTGCTCTCTCCATGAAAGGAATTGCTTATATGTAAATAGTTTCAGTTTAAATGTTTTAATGTTTTTTTTGGTAAAACACAGAGAAATATATGGCTTCAAAGTGCATTTTACAGATAGGAGATATGTAATGCATATAGGTTACTTTGCTATATGTGATGTGACTACTGGTATGAAAGCGGAATTGCTGTGAGGGCTGAGGTGGATTTTGGCTTCTAACACCATCTATAAAGATGCAACACATAGGCCACCCACAGGGAAATATGGCTGAAATAAATTGCCTCATCTGGAACATATGGGGGCTCAACACCGCCGTGAAACATAAACAGGTCTTAACTCACCTAAAGAAGCTCAAATCCACCCTAGCCTTTTTACAGAAAACAAAACTAAATTCTGCAGACCATGCAAAACTGTCCAAAGATTGGGTGGGACAAGTGTTCTCTGCCTCCGCCCCCACCTGCCAAAGAGGGATGGCAATCTTAGTCCATAAGACTCTTCACTGGACCCTCACAAGATCCATCAGTGACTCCCCAGGGATGATGGGTACTGGCTTTGATGGATACCCTACTGGCCCTATCCTCTTGGGTAATATTTATGGTCCAAAAGAGGACAACCCAGCCTTCGTTCATGCAGTAGCCCAGAAAATAGTTCAATTAGCACAAGTGGGGATTCTGATACTTCTTGGGGGGAGATTTTAACTTCCCCCTAGTCTCATCTGTGGATAGGAGTTCAACAGGTATGGAGCCTCATGCCAAGGGACTCTGATCCTTGTTACAGCTACTGCAAGACATGGGCCTAAAAGATAGATGAAGGCTTTTCCACCCGAGAGAGAGAGAGAGATTATTCCTAGTACTCTTCCATACACAGGTCTCACAGTAGGTTGGATCCGTGGTTGACCTCCCTCAAGATAGCACACGCATCCCAGGAGGTGAAGATTCACCCACTGGTGGTTTCAGATCATACCCCAGTCCAATTACAATTCACGTGGAGGCCACTGAGTGCCAAGTCCTTTCATGGAGACTGGACTCTCAGTTGCTATGGGACCCTAAATTCCTCCAATGGGACAACAAAGAGGCTACTCTCTTTTTCTGAGAAAATCCCATAGTGGGCACCTCTGCATGGAATACAAGGGAGGCTTTCAAGGCCACTTTAAGGGGGAAAATAATCAGTATCTCCAAATATGGGGTGTAGTGCAGATTCATCTCTGCATCACACCCCAACACTCTCAGGGAAGCTTAGCAGAAAAATGTCTCAACATGTCCAGAGGTATAGCCAGTAGCATTTACTCTACACACTGGGACAAGATCCTAACTCAGTCCAAGAAGTCTAAAGCACAATGGGAGTGGGCAATAGGCATCAACATCTCTGAACAGCAGTGGAAGGCCTCCTGGAAATTAACACTTTATGCTTTTCCAGAACCTAGGAGCCATTTGATAGAAAATAAAGTTATGCATTCTTGGTACAGAACCCCAGCAGTCCTGTATAAGGCTACTTTTCTTGATAATGACCTCTGCTGGAGGTGCCAGTCTGGTTAAGGAGAACTGTACCATATTCTATGAACCTGCCCATTACTCCAACCCCAACTGGCAGAAAGTGCAATCTTTTGGCAGTAAAGTCCTTCACAAGCACATACCACTGTCCTCCTCCTTCCTGTTGTTGGGTAGGAGAACAGATGTGCCTTATCTGACCACCTCTGAATGTAAATGGATGGCACTGGTAAGAATGCAAACCAAATGACTTCTGCTGAGTGGTTGGTGCACATTTGTCATCCCTACCATTCAGGAAGTTCTGAATTCCCTATCCACGGTTGCCACGTTAGACCACACCACACATGTGGTTTCCAACACTCTTTCCTTTAACGCTGTTGACAGCCATTTCTGGATTTCACTAAACCCCAGAATGGTATTAGGTAAATCTACATCTACACACTGCCCTTAACTTCCTCCTTGCTATTTCAGGGTTCAGTATTGGTAGTTATCAGTACTTTGTATATTATGTACTATTTATGTTACATGTTGGCCGCAATTGGAAAAGAGAGTATAATCTCAATTTGCTCTCTGATAAAAATGATTGATTGATTGAATCAGACCTGCATTCCTATGTAGATGTTCAGAGAAGTCTATTTATTTTGTGTTTAGGTTCTGCATGGTTAACTGTTTTCTTTTAGGGGTTGATGCAGAGCAGCAGGTATATAAAGTACAACCTTGCATCTATACCGAAGCTGGCCAGTAGGGGATCAACCAATACACTATAGAGTAAATGTTGTAATTTCCAGGCATGCTGTTCCCCATGCATAAACCTATAATACTCAGGTATATAATGCTGTCTGTATCCTTCTTTATCTGTTCTGTTTTATGTTTTAATGTTGTTTCTGAGGTTTGTTGTTCTGTACTTTAAGAAACCAATAAAAGAGTTTAACTGAAAAAAACATTCCTCACTATTCTCACTCCCTGTCTCTGTCTTTACTCACTCAATCTCTCTCTACTCACCTACTTGCTCTCTCTTTTCCCACTCGCTTTCAGCCTGCTCTCTGTCTCTCTCTATCCGTTTGCTCTCTGTCTGTTTGCTCTCTCACTACCTGCTCAGTCTCCACCTGTTTGCTCTTTCTCTACCTGGTCACTTGCTGCCTGGCATTCTGCTACACACATTGTTTAGTTCAGTCCATCACTGATCATGGAAAATAACTGCTCACATGCTTTTGCTACTACAGGGAGGGAGGGAGAGAGGAAAGAAAAACACAAGCGATTTGGAAAAATACATTTTATTAACTTTTATTTGGACACTGCACTGACAGGGAAGCTAGGGATGGAAGGCAATTGTTTAAATAGAAGCCACCCTCCAATATGAGCCACAGATAGAAAAGGCGTAGTAATTGAAGCTGCGGCTTCTACTAGAAGATATGTAGTATGGCCTCAACTAGAGAATATACAACTGGATTTGATGAATACAGAATGGCATACAAGGTACTCATTTAAATGCCCTTAATAAGAAAGAATAGGTTGACTTGTACTTCAAAAGACTTTGAAGTAATGGCTATTTGAGTTCTGCTCATACTGTACAAGCTGGGATTTTTATGCTGATGGCAGCAGTCCAGCAGCTTAGCATTGCTTAGTGAATACAGAAGCAATGGCATTTGAAAGAAATCTGTGATCTGTCTTTTTTCTTTCAAGTCTGCATGAACATATTTTGTTTTCTTTTTAGGGTAAAACAGGGCAAGCTGGATGGGCCCGAGGTCTTTTTCTTTTCACAGTGTCTATGTTTCTATGCTTTAATTTGATAACCAGGTGCAACTCCATTGAGATTCAAGGTTCCATTCACATTACTCATATCTTATTATGTAAACTTTAGTCTTGTGGTTGAAAGAATGCACTCACTTACTACATTACTAACTAACTAACTAACTAATTAACTAAACTAACTGATGAACTAATGCAATATCTATTTGAAGCCAGCTAGCATTGTATTTATTACCCATACAGCACCACGTTTGTGCTTTGGCCATGAGGAAGCTGAAACAGTACCTGCACTACAGTATTGGTATATGGCTCTGTAGGTGCATCCTGTTGATATTCTGGACCAAGGACATCTCTGAAAATTGACTAATTTTGTTGCAAACTCCACCCATCTTTTTTGTCATGTGCCATTTTATGAACTTCAGTATACTGTATGTGAGCAGTAGGAAGGGGGGAAATGGCCGAAATACACTTTGTAAATTAATTTGCGAGTTCCACAGAATTTGCAAACTGCAAGTTCACTGAATTCACAAAGTCTGACTAGCAAAGCTGACATTTTTTCAAGAGTTGACCAACATTTGCACTTCATCGAAAAATTGCCACATTGTGATAAAAGCTTCACAGTTTCAGTAAAGTCTAAGTTCTTAAGGTCCAAGGAAACTTTCTGAAGCTGTGGCTTTGCACCAACTTCACCAGTGAAGTTTAGTCTAGTCAGCAGTAACAAGCTGTGTTCAATGACATTCACAAAAACTTCACTAACTTTCAAAACGTTTGATATTGACTGTGACTGAAAGAACTGTGTTAGACTTCACCTGCCACTATGCCACAACAGAAATGTTATTTTCTTTTTTCTTTGAAACTCAGCTTTACTGAAGGCATAGCATACAGTATACTAATCATGTTAAAAATGGCTCATTATAAAGAACAAATTATCAGCATGCTGTTGTTACATAGGCAGAAGTTAATTCTTCATGCAAACATTATTTTCTATAATGGCATTCCAATAAGATTATACCTCCAAATGCTGTAAAGGAAGCAAAGACAAAAAGCACATGCTCTACCAGTGCAATAGCAAATGCATTCAGACTGTAACTATATATATATATATATTTGCTATTATTTATATTGAAAATGTTTTGAATTTATAGTAATTAACCGTAGCCACTAGTAATTAACCGTAGCCAGTTGGATTGTGTGAATGGGCAGTCTCAGGATTGGTGTCCTATATTTGGGGGTCGACAGGTTGGGAGGTATTCCTGAGGTCTGGACACTAGGGGCACACCAGCCCACAACAACTCCCCCCCAACTGTATTACATAGATACATAGAAATTAGTCACTGACCCTAAGTGATCAATAGCTTTTCATTACTCCCTCCCCACCCAATATTCCCTTGTGCCTGTCCTAGGCATGTTTAAACCCCTCCACTGTGCTTGCTCCTACCACCTCTTGTGGCAGACTGTTCCAAGCATCCACCACCCTCTCTGTATAGAAACAGTTCCTCAGGTTGCCTCTTCATCTACCCCCCTCCAATTTCAGATTGTGTCCCCTCGTTCCGCTTACTGGGAGGCTGTAATGTATTAGTAAACATTACAGCCTCCCAGTAAGTAGGGCCTATAAAACCTTCTATCTGCCATCACAGTCTCCCCACCATCCCCACACAGTTATTAAAGCACCTCCTTGAGCCAACTATAACTCATATAGAACAGCAGCCCCTTATCAGTCACATTGTATCCTCACCCAGTCTTATGGCCTCAGGGTCAGAGTGTGGGTCGCTTATATCAGCAGTGCTGTGAGGTACTCTTCGGTCTCTTTCGCAAAGCAGTACTGACACATAAATAGTGCTATCTGATGCCAGCTGTTGTAAGAACAGGATGAGGGTTCTGCATAGTTTGGTACAAATGTAGGGGTACTGTTCTTTAGGAAATATAGTTTGGTTGGGGGAAGGGTACTGAGATGAATGTGTTGGTTGGTTGGTTTATTTCTACTCTGAAAAAGTCCACAGGCCAAAGGCCCATTTTCATGGGTAACCAGAACAGATAAACAGTACAATGAATTAAATACAATATAAAAAAAACAATAAATAACCATACATACAATATAAGAATCATCAAGAATCAATCAACTACAGTACTAAGCAGAAAAAAAATTACAATGACTACTAGACAATAAAAGGACATACTTAAAACTATATAATGAATTCCCAGCCCAAAGTATTAATGTGGAAATAGAATTGAAAAAAAATTGACAGTTTGTAAAACATTGTTTTCTGACCTGTCGCTGTTTTCATTCTGGGCACTACAAACTGAAAATTTAAGGATGACCTGGTAGACACTATACTGGAACATTCTTTAAAAATTACATGAACAGATGTGGGAACCAATTCTAATATCACCTTTTTTGTGAGAATTCCTATTTGAAATAAGTACCTTGGTTCAAGCAGAAGCCAATTAATATGTTTACATAAATGACAATGATGTGGACGGTGAGACAATTGAGTGGCAAACCTTGCTATTTGATTTAGTAACAATCTCTAACCCTAACTAGCAACCCCTTCCCTGCAAAATAATAAAACAGAAGACCATAGTCAATAACTGGGAGAATAAAACTCTGGGATGAAAACATCCTGGTTGTTGGAGTTAACAATGAATTTAATCTATATAAAGCTCCAAGCCTTTGATGGACTGATTTAATCATACAAGTAATACTGTATGTTGGTCATACCTAAGAGAATAGTCCAAAGTAAAACCAAGGTATTTTAATGTCTCGACCCTCTCAATTGTAGTTTCCTTTAGCATTCTTAACATGAGAAGAGGTTCTGTCTTCAAAGACTTTGTATAGTTATAAAAACACATGGATTTTATTTTTTTTCATCCAGTAACAATTTATTTAACAAAAAACAGTTTTGTACATTAACAACATCTGTTGCAAAATTTCCCCCAAGGCTTCTTGTGAGGATCACTGCATCATCCACATACAGAACAAAATCTAATCAGAGCTAATATGGCTGCAAAATGAGTTTAGTGAATGTTCATGATATCACAAATTAGCACACTGTTTTGTTGTTAAAGGTTCTATTTAAAACTTGTCATATTACACGTAATATGGCTTAGAGTTAGAGATGCAGCAAATTTAAATTTTGCCAGCAAAGTGCCCACAAAGTGGCACTTCACATTGTCATTCTGCTATGTGAAGTGACCAATGCAAAAGGCTTACTTCACCTTGTAATTATTACTTCACATTGTCATTCCTCCTTAACGTGAAGTAAGGTGAAGTGACAACAATAATGGCAGCCCCTCACACACAGTCACCAGAATTAATGTGCACCCCAAAATGCTCATGTCTTGTGTCCAGTAAACTTCCCAGTGCTGATGAAGTGAAATGAGAGCACAAAAAAATGTAAAGTCTCCCAGAATTAATGGCACACTCAGATGTCATGCATGCAGTAGTCACGCACAGTCACCAGAATTAATGTGCATCCCCAAAATGCTACTGTCTTGTGTCCAGAAAATTCCCCAGTGCTGACAAAGTGAAATGAAAGCATAACAAGAAATGCAAAGTCTCCCAGAATTAATGGTGCACTTTGTCATACGTGCAGTGGTCACACACAGTCACCAGAATTAATGTGCACCCCCAAAATGCTACTGTCTTGTGGCCAGAAAATTCCTCAGTGCTGATGAAGTGAAATGAGAGAGTAACAAGAAATGCAAAGTCTCCCAGAATTAATGACACGCTCAGTCATGCGTGCACAGTCACCAGAAGTAATTTGCATCCCCAAAATGCTACTGTCTTGTGTCCAGAAAATTCCCCAGTGCTGACAAAGTGAAATGAGAGGGTAACAAAAAATGCAAGGTCTCCCAGAATTAATGGTGCACTCCATCATGCACGCAGTGGTCACACACAGTCACCAGAATTAATGTACATCCCCAAAATGCTACTGTCTTGTGTCCAGAAAATTCCTCAGCGCTGATGAAGTGAAATGAGAGCGTAACAAGAAATGCAAAGTCTCCCAGAATTAATGGTGTACTGCAAATGCACAGACAGATTAAGACTGCACTGCGCACTCAAGAGATGCAGATGCAAAGGCACAACACCTAACCAGTGCTCACAAGTCACAAATCCAAATCTGGAAAAGAATACCTTTTGCCAGTTGGGGGTAGTGCATGGCAGTAACAGTCCACTACCAGTAATGATACCTCAAAGCAGTATCAAAAATTCATGCAGGTGCAGTGGATAGCAGGTTCACACTGCTGCAATTACTCTGTGACACAATAAAAGGTGTCTGATTTAATGGCATGCATTGCACACACACTCACAGTCACACACACACTACAAGTAATGCGTAGCAAATTGAAAACCTTTAGTAATATAACCAAATGTTTTAAACATACTGAAATTATACACTGCTGGACCACAACAATCAGCAAAAAAATGTCAAGAATTACTGAAAATATTACTGTGTGTACATTAACACAGTTATACAAGAAATATATCACCAAAACAGAAAGACTGCATTTTTCTCCCAGTTAATCTACCTACACAATAGATAAGCCCCTCCCCCAAAGCACACTTCACAGTACACAGACTGACTGTTCTAAATTAACATTCAAAATCCACACACAAACAATAAACACTTGATGACATGAGCACAGAAGGGTTTCCTACAATCGATGTACTAAATTGTGAGCAAAAAAAAAAATAGCTCAAAAAGGCTTTTTAACAACCTTAAGAAGATTTGAATCGTAGAGCTCTGAGAGGAAACTGTCTCCATCTTCCACTACACACATACTACACAGAACTGAGGCTGTGCAGAACAACCTAGAGCCCATGTGACCTGCAATCCCATGAAGCACTGCAAAATTCGCCTTTGGAGCTCAAAAACAAGGCGAAGTGAGGCAAAGTACATTGATTTCAATGTACTTCACCTTAAAATTGGTGGAGAAGTGGTTTGGGGAAGGCAGAATAATGTGAAGTCATTGTTTTCAATGGACTTTGTGTTCCCCATTATGACACGAAGTACTCTGCTTAGCGAGGCAGGGGACTTTGCGGATTCCGCGTTACTCTGGGAATCACTTCGCGGAGTGAATTTCGTCCACTTCGTCCACCTCTACTTACAGTGTCATATATTTAAGATCGTTAGCAGTCTGTTACTAATGTGATACATTCTCAGGATACGAGGAGGCTCATAAAGTTACAACTGGCAATAAAGGTAATGAAAAGCATAACATCATACCTGGTATTAACTACCCACAAGGCATATTTTCAACATTTGGTTAGTAGATGTAATTATAAAAAAAAAAAATTACATATAAACCACAGTATCAGTAAATATAAATTTATACAGAAGCCCATTTTGCACACGTTGGTGTGAAGCACTTAGGATATAAAATGTTCAAGTGTTCATCCATATATATATTCCTTCTCTTGAGAGACATTTCCTCTAGTACTGTGGATCCAATGAACTCTGCAATACAAAATACAAATGTCAGGCGTGTATTCTAAAAAATCAATAGAAAGCAGCATATTATTATATCAGATGCGTATTTAGTCATAATCATAATACAGTAAAAAAACATTTCTATTGCAACGAATGGTATCTTTATATACTGGAAATAAAGATGTCCATAGAAATGTTACAGAAAGTGCACAACTTTAAAGCAATCATTCACTTCTGAGCTATAGTAAGCCCTCCAAGGTATGCATCCATTATGGCTGAGCATCTGATATCATAATGCTCTGCTTTTTATCTGTTTTTTCAGAATAGATTCCTGACATTTGGAATCATTGTACTGCAGAGTTCATTGGTTCCACAGTCCTAAAGAAAATTTCTCTGAAGAGAAGGAATACATAAGTGAATACCTGTATATTTTATATCCTCAGTGCATCATTCCAACATCCACAAAATTGATTTCTATATCATTTATATTTCCTGATATTGTAGTGTATATGTAAAGCTTTTTTTCTAGTTACATGCACTAACCAACTGTGAAAAAATGCATTGTGGGTAGTTTATAAAGGGTTTGATATTATACTTTTCATTACCTTAATTGCCAGTTGTAATTTTATAAGTGCCCCCTCATATCTTGAGGATGCATCACATTTGTTGTTTTAAATTTTTAATTTGTACGCATCACTGGTGGTGGCTAATATGGTAACCAATTACAGTAGCGCTACAAATATAGCACAAGGAAAAACAGCGATGTCCGAATGGCGTGTCATGGACAGTGACAGGGATTAAACAGCGCTGTGCAGTAAGCACTACCCAGGTCCCTGTCCATGGTACTAGGAAGAAGACAAGGGTTAGGGAATTGAGAAGGCTGGCTGAGCTGCTCCCATGGCAGAGAAGACTGAGACATGGAGCAGCTCAGTCACAGTGGTGGTGAAGACTAGGGTTCTAATTCTGGTTTCTCTAAATTTATTTTTTTCCCCATAGTCCAACTCTGACTCGGAGTTGATTATTTTAGTTAGGGAGGTGCGGGAGGGGGCAGAGCCCCTCACATGGGGGTGGAGCCCCCTGGTAAAATAAGTGTTTGGACTGGTAGCAGTTATCAGTGTGCTTTGCAGCTGCTACCAGTGATGCTGCCTTTACTTGCTGCATTTGTTTCTGCCGCTGTTCTGCATAGCACAGTATGCATAGCGCTATTATTGACAACGTTATGCATACATGTGCTATTCAGACCTTATGCCGGATAACATAAGGGCATTTCTGCATTAAGTTACTAACTCTGATGAAGGTGTGCTTCTGGAGTGAAAAGTTAGTTGTTTTTGCACCAATCTGGCATAGCATTGCTCCCTGCTGTTCATTGCACTACTGCCCTTTTGTTGTTTTTACTATTCATCCTATGAATTCGTATATGCTTTTTTTATGAAGCTGGTTAAAGTTTTATAGCTGACTATGGAACAAAGCTGCTTTTTATTTGTTGTATGAGTGGTAAGTACACAGAAGTGCAATAGTATAATGAACAGCAGGGAACAATGCTACAATAGAATAGTGCAAAAACAATTAACATTTCTTTCTAAAACGTCACAGAAGTTGGACTCATATGCTTACTTTTTTAATTTCCTCTTGGACCTAGAGGTTGGGCACCTAGTGTCAGAATGGAGGGTTGGCAGCACTGGGGTTTGGCTGTCATTGTCTGCTTACTTTATTTCATTTACTGTCCGACTCCAGGGTTGGGCACTTGGTGTCAGAACTGGGGGAGTTTGGTGGCACCAGGGTTGAGCAGCAAGTGGCTACTTGCTTTTCATTTTTGTTTACCATCCATCCCCAGAATTGGGCACTCAGTGTTGGGGCGGGGAGCAGCACTGGGGTTCAGCTCCTGGTGACTGCCTAGCTATATCAACAGTGGCAGCTTCAGATTTTTAAACAGAAGCAAGTTACATATGCCTCTGACTGCTCTATATTTCTGTCACAAATCCCCCACCCGTGCCTCAACCAGCATGCCTTTCACACCTGAGAGCCTCAGACACTCACCGGTATTTGCCCCTCACCATTTCCTGTGCCCACACCCAGCCTGCCCAGTAAAAGTGGTATAGCCTGGACTTCTGGATAGTTGATGCCCAGTTCTCAGTCCCCTGCATCAAGCCAAGGCTGACTGCTCAAACCCCAGGTGAAATGTGTACCTTGTTTTATAAAAGTGTAATCCACTCACTTCCCTGTATCAGGAGGGATTAACTTTTCTTCAGTTAATTAAAATAAATTATACAATGGCAAGAAAAAATCCTGGACTCTGATTGGTCAGTCTTGGGCTGGACCCGTGATGTTATCCCAGCACAACATCATAGGTCTAGTCTCAGCCTCACTGTGAACCAATGCAGATGATGATATGGACCACCAGCTTTTATTTTTTCCATCTCCTCTTAAGAAACAAAAATATTTTTCCACACTAATAAAAACATTCTTTCAAATTATTTTTTTATTTTATATATAACAATGAACCATTGTATAATAGCAATAACGCCCTCCAGGGTGTGTGTCATTTGGGATAACGTCACACCTGAGACATTACGTTATCCCAGCACGACACACACCCTGTTGGGCATTATTGCTTAAGTAACAAGTCTCTTTTGGAATGGAGATACCTCCTGAGACTTACAATACCTCTTGCTAAACAGTGAGGGGTTGGACATGATGGACCTAGAGTCCTTTATTTATTTATTGAATTTTAGTGACTGAGTAGGCACACTGAGACAATACAGTTCTTTTTTCAGAGGCGACCCAGGTAGAACAGTACAAGCACATACCTACATCATACATGTGAACAGCAGCAACATCTATGTATCTATTTAAAAGCACACAAGAAGGCTGAAGATTAATGACCAGGATAATCAAAGGTTAAGACTCAAATGTGTTGCAAGGTAATCTGAGAGCAGGGGGAGATGGGCGCAATAAAAAACTGGAAAAAGGTAGTATGTAATTATTATAAATATCTTTGTTTTAAAGACACATTTTGCAGGAAATCATCACATATACCACAGAATCAAATAAATATGCAGCCGCAATAAAGAAAAATTATAAGCACATAATAGGAGCAATGTCTTTAAAGACAAAATCTTGTGATGTTGAATCAAGCTAAAGGAGATACTGGAATGCTACTACACAGTGGAATGCAGTGCCAGAGAGCAGGGAAAGAAGTGCAATTGAAAGGAAATCATCTTTTCATTGTTTATGGAAGTTAGCTGTTCCAAAGCTATTTATCTTATATGCCCTTAAAATGATGAATAGAAATTACAGCCAGGCACATTACTGCCTTAAGCTCTTTCACACAGTTATTAAAGGGGCTCTAGAAATGGTGCTATCTACTGCAGGCAGGGGTGAAGACACACACACCACTGTAGTAAATGGAGAGAACAGCAGAGTAATATGAGTCATGCAGCCCAACCACACTACTAAGTGGAAGTAAACAGCAAGACGAAGGAAGTACTGTTAGAACTTTACTACTCTACTGGGACTTAAGAACTAGAACTCTACTACTTGGACCTTCAATTTAGAGTAAAAACAAACAAAAAAAAAAAAAACAAGAGTTAGTGTGTTTGTCTGAGTTGGGTGAAGGGAACTGTTATCTGTGCAGTTAGCTAGGTGAAGAAGGGAACTGTGAATTAGGAGGTATGGCCTAGGTAGTAGGAAGCTAGAAGTTTGGATTTAAAACTGCTCTAGATAGTTTTTGGCAGAGAACAGCAAGAGAAAGGAGGTGTTGTTAGAACTGTACTACTCTACTGGGACTTAAGAACTAGAACTCTACTACTGGGGCTTTCAATTTAGGGTAAAACCAACCAAATAAACAAACAAACAAAAAAAAGTGTGTTTGTCTGAGTTGGGTGAAGGGAACTGTTATCTGTGCGGTTAGCTAGGTGAAGAAAGGAACTGTGAATTAGGGGGAGTGGCTTAGGCAGCAGGAAACCAGGTGTTAGATTTAAAACTACCCTAGATAGCTCTTCATCCCCCCAGCTGCTGGAGGTTTGACTCTGAGCAAGTAAGAAGGAGACTACTGAGGAATACAGGAACTTCCTATCCCAGAACAGGAAGAGCATGAGCTTTAAGGGCATGGAGGCAGTAGAACAGTAGGAAGAAAAAAATAAAATAAAATAAAAATAAACAAAGAAAGGAAAGAGTAAGCATACAAAATGACAGCAGAGGGGCCACAAATAAGACATGATGGGAGTGGTGCAGTGCAGTGGTTGTGGAGCGGTAGTCTTCTGGGAGATGTTCTGGAGGATGCAGTGTTATCCAATCTGCAAGCACCTCTCTGGGATGAGGGAGGAGGTTGCTCATCTCCAGGCTGAGTTGGCCAGGATTTGGGGGACCTCCTCTCCCACCCAGGGACCACCAGGGCTGCCTCCACTGCCTCAGAGGTTGCCAAGAAAGAGGAGTGGTTGGACCACAGTGGGCTCAGGGAGGGTGAGGGTGGTGGAACAGAGGTGTATTCCTCCAGTTGTACCTTTCCACAATTCATACACCATTCTGGCAGAGTGTGGTTCCTCTATGGAGGCACCTGCAGTTGAGACCAAGAAGGATGCTAGGAACCTCCACAAAGGAGACCCAGAAGAGGGTGGCATGGGACCCCACAGGGGTAGGAAACAACTCCTGGAGGGGAACTCAATTGTTAGGAGGTTAGAACTGGGGGAGGAGGAGAAGAGCGAGGTAAGGTGCCTGCCTGGTGCCATGGCTTGAAGGGTAAGGAAGCGAATCCTCAGGTACTTGGGAGTAGCTGCCTGAGGGAGAGAGCTGGATGTCATTGTCCACCTAGGGACAAGTGACCTGCTGGGAAAGGAATCAGAGCAGTGCAAGAGGAGTTTTTGGAGTTGGGGAAGGGTCTTAGACAAGTAGCATGCAAAGTTACCTTATTGGAGGTGCTGCCTGTCTATGGCGTGGGTGAGGCTAGGGTGCTCCACACCATGGGATTCAATCAGTGCTTGAAAAACGGGTGCAGAGCTCATGGTTTTGGCTTCATTGGGGACTGGGGGTCCACCTGGAGGGATGCAGGCCTATACTGGCATGATGGTCTGCAACTGTTCAAGAGGGGAACCAGTATCCTAGGTGATAGGTTTAAATGGTTCATTGGCAAGCATTTAAACTAGCCAAGGGGGAGGCACTGAAAAGGAGCAGGGAAATCCTAGCCTCCCCCAAAAAATCCAGTTAGTTAGTGAGGTAAACACCGAGATAGAGAAGTCAATAGGGAGAAGTACTGGGTTAAATAGAGAAAAAGGCAAAAGCAGTAAGGACAGGGATGGGGCAAAAAGGGGTAAGGCCATCAAAAAATGGAAGGTAATGAGTACCAATGCCTGTAGTCTAGGTAACAAGCTCCCTGAACTGGTGGCCTTGATGGAAGAGGGACTCCTGGATATTGTGGCAGTCACAGAAACATGGTACACAGAGAACCATGACTGGTATGTCAACATACAAGGGTACACAATCTATAGTGGGGACAGGGAGGGTAGAAGAGGAGGAGGAGTAGCTCTTTATGTAAGGGAAGGGGTCAAAACAACTGTGATAAAGGGTAAACAGGGAGGAGAGGAGGCACTGTGGGTCACCCTTTAGACCGGAACTGGCACCACAATCTGCATGGGGTTATATATAGACCCCCTTCCCAGACAGAGGAAATGGACAAAGAAATGATAGAAGGCATCCTTAGGACAGCAGAAAAAGAGGAGATATTGTTGATGGAGGACCTGAATATGCCAGATGTTAACTGGAGCACCTTTGCTGCAGCCACATCCAAGAGCAGAGTAATTTGCGATGCACTACAGGGGGAATGCCTCAGACAGTTAGTGTTGGGACCCACTCAGGAGGGAGCAATCATAGACCTGGTACCCTCAAATGGGGACAGAGAGAGGATCTCAGATCTAGAAGTGGTAGCCATCTGGGAACAAGTGACCACCAAACAGTGTGGTTCACAATATTTATTTATTTTATTTAGTTTTTGTTAAGCGGGTAGGTGCACTAGCCGTAAAATGACTATTTTCAGGTACGACCCAGGAGAGTACAACAAAAAGAGAACAGCTGAACAACAGCAACATGGGTACAATAATACAAATAGAGGAACAGTACAGCAGTGCTACAAAAATACAATGGGTAGAAACAACAAAACATAATGGCAAGCATTATACAGATAATGGCAGTAAGATATATAATAAGTGCAGAAACCACGGACCCAACCTGTGCAGTGAAAGGGTTAATAAGATAGTAAGGTTATATAGAGAGAAATGTGAGGAAAGTTCAAACATAACAAGAAAGACTGACAGAAGGAAGGTCGGGGTGGTAATTGGCAAAACAACAGTGGATGGTCAGCAACACGGTTCGAGAAGGAAGACAGCCAGTAGTCAAGAAGTTATTTACAAAGAGAAAGAAAAATATGGGGAGGGGAAGAGGAGACAGTCTTGGAGCTGGATTAGAGTAGGGGTGACATTACTGGTAAATCTCAGGAGCTTCAGGTTGGGTCAAAGCATGTACAAGCATCAGCTAAGGATAGATAATGACAATATTCACTTTTAAATCCAAAGTGAGACTGAGACAGCCGGAGGTTGAATGGAAGAGCATTCCATAGCCTGGGAGCAGAGAATTGGAAGGCCCCTGTGCCTTTAGTCATCCGACATCTCGGAACATAGAGCAAGGATTTGTCAGCTGATCACAGGCCATGGGAGGATGGTTGAGGGAACCAGCAACGCTGCCAGCTGGGGTGTTTTTTTTTCCCGGATGATCGAGTCCATTAGTGATCCAAGGTAGTATTGTCTACTGGCAGAGGGTGAGAGCCAATTCAGGTCCTTATAAAGAAGGCAGTGATGTTTGAGTCGAGGCGACGAAGAGGCAAATCGGCATATATTGTTATAAGTTACGTCCTATTGTAGTAGGGAGGCTTTATGGGTAGAGGTAAGAATAGAGGCACCATAAGTAAGGGTTGGGAGCAGAATACCTCGGGCAATTGCTAATTTGGCTGAGGGTGTAAGCATGTAGCTCGTTTTGTAAGCTACTCCCAGTTTTGAGTTTACAACTTTGCACGAGGACTGAATGTGAAGATTAAAATCCAGGGACTTGTCCAGCAGAATCCCAAGGTACTTGAAGGAAGTAACATTTTCAAGTGGAAATCCTCCTGGGTGAAGAACCTCCAGCAAACTAGAACAGTCCTTAATCTTCAGTGCGGAACCTAGGAGCATGGCTTTCATTTTCTTTTCATTTAGTACATGCTTACAGACTAGTAGCCAGTCTAAGACCTTATTGAAGTCTGAAGTAAATGATGTGTTTATGCAGGCAATACTAGAAGAACTAGTATAGATGATCAGATCATCAGCATAGAGAATAGCTGAGTAGGATTCCAGGACCTCAGCTGCACTGTTGAAAAAATTAAGAACAGAAGGGGCCCAAGGATAGAGCTCTGGGGAACCCAAGGTTGATAGTAAATGTGTTGGATAGGGAGGAGTTAAATTTGACAGCTTGATAGGTAGCTACAGAACCAGTCCACAACAGGGGTAGAGAAATGGAATTTATGGAGAGTGAAGAGAAGCAGGGGATGGTCTACAAGGTCGAAAGCCTTAATGAGGTCAATGAAGATGGCACCTGTGAGTTTTCTGGAATCCATGTTGGACAGAATATTAGTAGTTAGTTGAAGAAGAGCCGTGGTGGTGCTATGACCTTTTCTGAAACCATGCTGGGTGTCTGAGAGGAGATTGTAGCATGTAAGGTAGTCAGTGGTCTGTGATGCAACTATTTTCTCTAGGCTCTTGCTAAGGACAAAGAGAAGTGCTATAGGTCTGTAATTGGCCATGTCCTTTGGGTCACCTTTTTTAAAGACAAGTGTTACTCTTGCAGATTTCCATAGGTCCGGCACAGTGCTATGGATAAGGGATAAAGTGTAGATTCTGGCAATCGGAGAGGCAATGAGTGGATCAGCCAGCTTAAGAAGATGAGGTTCCAGTGAGTCAGAACCAGAGCTGGTATTGGCAGATATGGATCTCAGTAATTTCTGAACTTCTGCTCTTGATATAGCCTTGAAATAGAATGGTGGCGCTGGAGGAGCGTCATACGATAGGGCAGTATGGTTGTCTGATGGTAGTGTGGTAGGTAGATTGGAGTGCGATCCACTAGGTTGTAAAGCCAAGGTATAGTGTGACAGATCAGAGAAAAGATTGTTAAAACTGTTTGAGATGGTCCTAGGGTCATTACAATGTGCCCCATTTATGATCATTTCATCAGGAGTGACCGACTGCGAGGTACCCAGAAATGTTTTGACATGGGCCCAGAATTTCCTCGGGTCGCAGGCTGAGCTTTGTAGAAGGTCCTTGCAGTATTTGATTTTAGCAGCTCTAACTTGTCTCTTACATCTGTTCCTTAGTTCACAATAGGCAATAAGATCTGACTGTAGACCAGTTTGTTTGTAGCGAATCCAGAGCTTTTCCCTCTGGCGCAGATTAGCAAGGAAGTCTTTATGCAGCCACCTCGTCTGTTTTCCTCTGACCCTCCTAGTAGTCTTGGGGGCATGTTTATATTGAATGGTAAGAAATTCATTTATGAATATCTGTAAAGCAACCTCCACATCCTTTGTTTGATAGATACCTGCCCAGTCGATATTGGAGACATCATAGAGAAATGCATCCTGGTCAATATGAGCTAGATTTGTAAATGTAATTAGTCTTGATGGAAGAGATAGAGGCACAACCATAGATAGGATACAAAAAGTGGGTGAGTGGTCTGTTAGTGCATCTGCAAGGATTTCTGCTTTCGACACATGTTCCATACAGTTAACCATCACCCAGTCTAGGAGTGTACCGGTTTGATGGGATGACGTGGCTCTAGCTGCTTCAGAGATCAACTGGTGAAAATTATAACTAAGCATGAGTGATTGCAAGGATATCTGAGCTGACCCTAACCAATTGAGGTTAAGATCACCTAGGATGACAGCCTCATTATGATTTACAATCTGGGAGTTGATGTCAAGCAGTTCTTGAAGACCTACTATTCCCCCAGCAGGGGGTTTATAGGCACAGATAATATGAAGCTTCTTTTTCCCAATACAATAGTTGCCTGTATGAATTCACACACTGCGGGAGAGGCAGATGCCGGGACAATAGAGATGTTAAGGTGTTTTTTGAAGAATAGGGCAACTCCACCTCCACACTTGGATGAGGATCTATCCCACCAGAACAGAGAATAGTTAGGCAAGGAGCATACATCATCAGGTATACCTGGTTTTAGCCAAGTTTTGGTGAGACAGAGTACATCAGGATTGTAGAGTTTCACCCAGGCCTCGAGTTCCGCATGGTGACAGGTAAGACTTCTGATATTGATATGGGCAATTAATAATCCTTTCTTGGACATGCCAGATAACTCATTTGGGGAAAAGAAACAGGTAGGTGGACCTGGATTTAGTTTGACATCCCCAGATAGCAGAATAATGATCATGGCTAGGAACCAAGCCTTTCACGGTGGCAGGTTAGGGTGAAAGCACATCTCCATGGCAGCTTCCTCCTGGCATGTAGAGGGTAACAGATGCTGCCACTAACGAGGAGGATAGGGTTAGGTTGAAGGTCAGGCTTTGTCTCTGCAATCAAGTTAGAGAAACTATAGTTGCAGTAAGCCTCTGAGGAGTCTTTTGCCATTTGGTTACATGGGAGAGCCCATGTGACAGTGTCCAGGCTGAGTAAAAGGACAAATGACAAGAGTGCCCATAGCAGACTATACTTCACCATAGTGTTACTATTTGACTTGGGTAGGAAGGCTTGTGGTATACTGAGACAGAGGATTAGCTCTTAGGGATAAAGAAATAATGTGTGTAAAATTAAGACTGCCAAGGGTGACCGTGTTACACCGTTTTAACCCTTGGCTGAAATTAGAGATAGAGCAAAAACAATGAAGTGTTTCCTGATAGCGTAGCAATTATTTAGAAGAAGTGGATCAGAGAAGCAGAAAGTAAAACCCTGCTAAGGTTAATTAGGAAAGCAGACCAGCCAGAGGCTCTACTTGTGGTAAAGATTACAGTGAGGAAATGAAGACCTATTTAAGATATGTTAGAAGGCACCCCTAGTGGCGGAATTTTATAAGGAACCAATGGGAGACTAGACAGATAGCAGTAATGTTTGGTAAAAGTCAATGCAAAACAGAGGGCGCTGAAGCCTTGAGACTGATAATCCAACAGAAAAAAGGCAGGGCCAAACAGTGGCTGAGCAGAGAGCAGCAGTCCAATTAGAAGAGGGTGGCAGCAGGTGGCCGCCTATCAAACCTGCACAGTGCTACCCCGGAGCTGCCTGGACACTTAACCGGATTTGAAGCTGTCCTGTTCATCAGGAGGATGGAGGTACGGGCAGCTGGCAGGATTAGCCGCGCCACTCACTGGGAGCATGATCAGGTGCAGTGGATCTATTTTAAGATATAAAATGTAGATTAAGATAGGATGTTATTAGCTAGGGCAGGGGGTACCAAGGCAACTTAAAAATTACTTGGGGTAGCAAGGGAGGAAGCCCAGGTATGGAACTGCACAGTAGATAGCAGAGCAGGCACTAAGCAAAGCTGATAGGCACGCAGATGGTGAAAATAGGACGATGTCTTTAAAGGAAGACAGGACAAGTGTTAGGCTATATAGCTGCACTCTGTATCTTTAAGAGGGTTGCAATATTAGTGAGAGGAGGACGAACATTGCTAGGGGTGGTGCTGGGGTATTTAATAAAGGCTGGAGGTGGGGGATGGGAGGGTGGGTGCAAAATTCTAGCAGCAAGGAGACAGAAGGACAGAAAGTGAAAGAGAAATTGAATTATTTGCAGGGCAAAGCTTACAACTGTGACCCAAATGGAATCTGGTCTAAACAGAAAAAACTGTATCACTTTAAACTTAGTTTCTGATCCAGGGTAGCTTACCACTGGACCTTAAAACAAAGAGAGCTGTAATATTTTACAATCTGCAGCCTAAATGAACTTGCACTTCAAACTACCCTTGGAGTGCAAAATCGCTGTAAACAGGCATAGGTTCACATTTAAGTTAGGATTTACAAGACAATTTGGAAAGACTTAACAAGTACCACAATCAGAATATAACATTAGCTTAAGGTCCAGAGGAAACAGCAGTAGCAAAGAATTAAAGAACGCAGCAGCCCGTCAGCAGGCAGAGTCGATGGTTCTGGACAGTCCAGTTTCTGCAGCGTACCTTCGGTCTGGTGATCAGCGGGCAGTACAGCGAGGAAGGCAGCCGGCAGACAGAAGGGGTCCGCCCGGCTGCTTGCAGCAGCAGAGGCATCCATGTCAAGGGTGAAGCTTCGGTCTGGTGATTGTTGGGCAGTATTGAGAGGAAGGCAGCCGACGGACAGAAGGGGTCTTCCCAGCTGCTTGCAGCAGCAGAGGCAATAAACACAGCCGCAGAGTCAAGCCATACTAAAGTAAGGGTACTGGACTTTAAGAGGGCTGACTTTGTCAAAATGGGAGAGTGCCTCAGAAAAGCACTAGCAAACAGGCAAGAAGGAGGGGTAGAGGAACAATGGGAAAACATCAAAACTGCCATCACAGAGGCAACAACCCTCTGTGTGAAGCAAATAAACAAATCAAAATGAAAGAAAAAAACACTACGGTTCTCAAAAGAGGTGGCAGGGGAGGTTAGGTGGAAAAAAGATAGCATTCAGGAAGGATAAGGAAACACAGAAGAAGCAGGACAGAGAATTGTAACTGCTAAAGCAGAAGGAAGTGGGGAAGGCAGTAAGAATGACAAAGGCCCAAACAGAAGAAAAGATAGCCTACTGGGTTAAGAAGGGGGAGACAACCTTTTATAGGTACATAAGGGAGCGAAGAAAGACCAAGGGAGAGATTATGAGGCTTAATAAAGGGAGGTGGGTGGGCAGAGCGTGGCAGTGAAAAAGCAGGGATACTGAATGAATACTTCTGCTCAGTAGTCACAAAGAGAGGAGGGGGAGGTACCAAATTCAACCAGTGAAAGCACTCTGGATATGGGGGTCGATACCAGTCCTTTCACAGAAGAAAGGGTTCTGAAAGAACTCCTAAAACTAAAGGTGGACCAAGCAATGGGACCTGACAAGATTCACCCCAGAATTCTAAAAGAACTAAGGGGAGAACTAGTGACACCACTGACTACCCTTTTTAACAAATCATGGGAGGATGGTGTGGTACCTAAAGACTGGAGGAGGGCAGATGTGATTCTCCTTCACAAACATGGGAGGAAAGCAGAGGCAGGAAACTACAGACCTGTTCACTTGACCTCAGTGGTAAGGAAAATGATGGAATAACTTCTGAAAGAAAGAATTATTGAGTACCTAGAGGCCAGTGGGGCACAGAACCCAAAGCAGCATGGATTTACAGTGGGAAGGTCATGTCAGATGAATCTAATAGATTTCTTTGACTGGGTGACCAAAGTAGTAGACCAGGGAGGGGCTGTGAACATGGTCTACCTATACTTTAGCAGGGCATTTGACACAGTCCCACACAAAAGATTAATAAACAAATTAGTCAGCCTGGGAGTTGGTCCCAGGGTGGTAGCCTGGGTTAAAAATTGGCTGGACAACAGGAAGCAGAGGGTAATAGTAAATGGAGTCCACTCCGAAGAAAGAGCAGTTACTAGCGGGGTACCGCAGGGTTCAGTACTGGGTCCGGTCCTTTGTAATGTATTTTTAAGTGACATTGCAGAGGGACTGCAAGGAAAAGTATGCCTCTTTGCAGATGGCACAAAG